>JAGWCC010000246.1:0-1491021 GCA_022651775.1 Drusus annulatus | reverse complement strand
ACTCCCCCCCTTTTTTCTTTTTTAAAAAAAAAAATTTTTTTTTTTGGGTTTGAAAATTAAAACTCGAACCCCAATATTATAGTAAGGTATATTTTTGGGAAAACCAATTCTAAAAATTTTTTTTTTTTCATTTCAGTTTCTCAGAGAAATAATATCGACAGTTCCAGTGAGTTTGATATCTGGTCACCAACCATCCACATGTTTCAATATGTACTAATAAATAATTGTAAGTGTATTTTTTGTAATGAAACAGACAATATTTTTACAACATCTATTTATTAAAAACGTTTTAGTACATAATACAAATGCATGCCTTAAATATATTGTATTTTCACAGATAATTATAATTTCAACAAATTGCACTCTATCCCACATTGACTTTGGTTTGTAAATACCATTATATTATATTCTACACATTTCCCCCCAGCCATTAAAAAATCAGTCACAATTCTGTTAAACAGGTATAATTTGGCAGTTAGCTACGGTGACATTAAAGATGTAGAGATACACATAAAATTGCTTGCTATTGCTGTAAAACAAAGTTATCCATAAACAAACAATTATTTGCAAAAGCTAACAATTTGACAGTGAAAAAAGTTTGACATGAATAAATTGTATCCTAAAAAAAGGTTTATTGTATAATACATAGATACTTTACATACACTTTATAAACATTTACATACTATATTATCTGAAATGGTAATTCATAGACGAGTTTTGAATTCACCAACAAAGAAATGCTTGTTTGTACAACACGGAAAATAAAACTATACCTACTCCATACAAATAAGACCTGTAGTAAATAGTATGTAAACTAAACTGAAGTTTGAGCCAAAGCAATGTAGATTTGTGCCACAAAATTTCACAAAGAATATGATAGATGTTGAGTGAACTATTTATCAGTTGTTCAGTAGTCCATCTGTTTGGATGGTAGCCTCTATCAAAAGATTGAAGTCCAGTTCATTGAGGCTGGCCTTGGCCGTCAGCAGGTCTAAGAAGGTGTCCAACGGAGATAGTCGATCAGCTGATGGGAAGGCAGCTAACCCTGTAAAAATATAGACAATATTACTACAATTTTTTTTTTATTTGTATTGTATAGGGGATAATTTTTTAAAGATTGAAATCATTCATCAGGAGACTAGAGATATGTAAAGGTTTAGTGATTGAGTACAAGATAAGGTCATTCCTTTAAAAAAAAGATTAACAATGGCTTAGAATTCGCTGCATTATTTTCATAACATGATTTTGAAAAGACAAACATAATGTGCACACAATATGATGGTTTTATATTTGTCGGAAGCGACACCTGGATCTCACCCAGAGCTCTGAAAGAGATAAGCAAAAACAGGATACAATGCACCAAAGCAAATTCTACATCACATGTTCCACAACTGGTCTCACATAAAGGGATAGAAAATTTAAATGAAAAATAATAATTTATCACCTCTTCTTGCGTTAGTCAGGGGCATGGCATGATGAGTGCGAGGGGGCTCCAATCCAGCCAAGAGGGTGGCTGCGTGGTGTCGGGCGCTCAAGCGCAGGGCGGAGGGATGGGAGGAGGTCGCTAGGGCGCGTCCGCTGCGCCCGCCCCCGCCCAGAGCGGCAAGACGAAGGGCTCGCAGTACGGCTGGTGTGTCATTGCCCGCTTCTGGGATTATAGATTGGAAATAATCGTTATTAATAAAAATATATAAATTGTATTGTGACAACAATATGGTACCGTGAAAAATGATGCAGTTTTTTAAGTTTCTTCCAAAAAATGTTACAAATGCTTTATTCTTTAATACTATAAAAGTATACAACCGCAACTGTTGGACTTAAAAGTAAGGAATAAATTAAATTATTAATAACGCTACTATGTCGCTTTTGCTTTTATGAAAAATCAGGTAAAAGACAGATACATATATTATGTACATATCGACGCCGGAAAGGCAAAAGGGCAAGAGGGCTGAAGCGCCATTTTGGGAAGTTTATAAGAGAGGACTTTAAAGTTTTTATTTTTTACAATAAAAAGTTTTCAGTACCTGGTTATATTTAAAAAAAAAAGTTAACCCAGATAACTCAATGCTCACATTGAGTTACGTGAAGTAACAAAAAGCAAAAAAAAGTCCTAAACTTGTATCGTTTGAGCCAAGCCTTCTCCCAAATGGTAAATATATTTTATACAGCACCCTTGAGGTGATTTTTCACAAAAACGGCACTATACAAATTATTCAAGTATTATTAGATGGTTGAAGGGCCATGAGGCTTCAGAATCAAACGAGAGTCAGAGCATTCGATGCAGAAAAAAAAACTGATCAAAGCATATTTAACTCATACATACCATTCATAACAATCTTCAAAAAATCAATTTGCACTTCAAAGACATTCCGGTGAACATATTGCAGGAAGTTGGGGAATGACAAGGAGCGGTAGCCCAGGTAGGTGAAAAATGACGAGAATCCCTGCGGCAGCGGGAACGCCAGGGAATCAGCGGCCAGGTAGTAAGTCTCCATGGTCTTTAGCAACATGAAACGATGGTCTTCATTCATGGTGTCGCTAAAAAACGTAGAAAATAACAGTCAAAACTAATGTAAAACTGAAATGATTCTGGTATGCGGTTTTCATTTTTGAGTAAAAATTTATTCCTTCATTTTTTTAATTTTTATAAATTTATTTATTTACGCCCGCTAAAGGCTTTTACACAAATGTTAACATTTTTTTAAACAATAACCTTATAAGTAGTGCAAAAAAGTATAGAAAAGAAAATAAAAAGGAATATTTATACAGGTATAAAAATATTGTAAATGAAAAGAACTAATAATAATTAATAAATAACAGGTTAAAAAATATTGTAAAAGAAAAAAAAAAAATAATATTGAATAACAGGTCCAGAGTTAAATATTTCAACAATTAGTTTAGCTCTACCAGATGAAAAAAACTGTACTAAGTTAGACTTATAGTATGATATTGACGTGTTAAATATATCAACGACATCGGAGTATGTGTTTCCCAGATGTTGCATTAGTCGCATAGGTGTGTTGAATTGTGAGGTTGAAGCAGAATTGCTACAATAGTATTGGATTTATAATTTTGTATAAGCAAATCAAGTCGGTAATTATTCTACATTCAGACAATCTCAATAAATTAAGGTGACAAATAAGATAATCATAATTGATACATTCCCTTAATATGCCCATTCTCAAGTTAATAAATCTTATATGCCAATGAAATAGATTATCTGCTCAAGAACGAAATTCGATATTTGAAAATACATATTTGATCAATTTCACTTGAAGTAAGAAAAAAATTAGCTTATTTAGGACACAGGGACAGGGCCGGTGCTGTGCGGCACAATTGGAGCTTGCCAAGGCGCTGATAGTGGTGTCAAATTACAGTGCTTTTTTATACGCCCAGCACCTACATATTAGGTTAAATAAAAAATAAAAATATTATCCATGGACAGCAATCGGACTTGAAAATTCCGATTCAAAGGTTTGGAATAAAAATTTGCACCTCTCGTTTTATACTTGATACAAGTTGGTACCTATCTTTTGTTCGAAGGATGAGACAGCACTATATGAATTTATAGTGTTTTTGCAATTCTTCCAGAGATGCCAGCTATTTTGAGTTAAGGCAATGTTTTTTTACACAATGTAAGGGAAAATTCCAAAAATAACCAGTTCCTCAGAAAAATAATACCCACGGCTCCAGTGACAGCAAAGTCACTGGGACAAAGTAACCAGACAGTAATAACGACCCTCTCTAATTTTGGAATTTGTGTTGCGCGTTGACGTTGATTTACTTTGCTTCGTTTTTGTACTAATAATAATATTATTCTTCAAATTTGACAGAAGAAACCTTTATACTTTGAAGATATACTTTTTTGGATCTGTTAGTATGTATTTATGGAGTTATTTTCCGAGGGAAAACCTGTTAAAACAGATAGTTAAAATTAATGACATTTTGTAAATAATACTCATAGGTTCACTTGGGAAATAGCAAAGATAGGTATCTATTATTACAATAAGCTATTTTTTCAGATGTTAAAAAAAAAAACTGAATACAAAATTAAGTTTTTTAAATTTAGGTTTTGACAAGGGGCGCCAACATTTTAATCTGCGCCAGGCGCCGTTTGGCTCAGGGCCGGGCTTGCACACGGACATACCCACAAAATACTTCTATAAGTTTATTTCTTCAGTGGTAGATATACAGATGTTTAAGCTCACTGTAAAATCCCAGGTTGCGTTAAGTAAGAAAAGCAAGTTAAGAAAGTAATTTAAAAAAACAACTTTTTGTAGTAAAAAAATTTCAATGAAAAGTGAAAGATTTTGCTAATGATCTTACCACAAGGTTATGATCAAAGATCATTCTGTTAACTGGATTGGTGGAATATAATATAAGCGCCCTTGATGTGATATTCTTTCATGAAAACGGCGCTATAGGAATCAGCCAATTATTATGGTTAATATTATAATGTTCTTTTAATTAATAGTATAGGGTAGAAGTAAGAGGTCTTCTAAGATAAAAAAAATGTAATTATTTTGTACCAGGGAGACATGCTAAACATTTGTTCGATATTTGAACATGGTTGAAATATGTCACATGAAAATAGCTTGGTTGTGGAACGATTTCCTGGCTTTTTTTTATTTCCTTCCTCCTATATTTGCCTCTTCAAGCTCAATGTTCACTTCTTCCTTTTAGTAAAAAGACCTTACAGCAGCATCTGCAAAAATGACATAGATTCCTTTGCGAAGTTAATATAAAGAGTAAGATGAAATGGACACATGTCATATTATATTTCACTAAGTGTAGTAAGGGTAATTATTACATGAAGGAGAATCCTCTGTGCTGATCATGCGTGGCCGTAGCTCCAAGCGCCTTGCAGAGCAGCAGACAGAGGGCGCCCGAAGCCTCCAGCTGCGAGGCTGCGTGGCGCGCGCCCACACCGTGCACTGTACCCTCTCCAGCACCCCCACCCCCGGCCACCCCGTGGCGCAGTAGATGCATGCTCACCTCAATGAGGTTCTACGGACATGCAGTTAGTGGGTTAGTGAGGGAAGCTTGCGGTTAAATATGTGAATTAGTATGTAACAGATATCATGGATAGGTTGCTTAACTGTAATTATTTTTTGTCAATGTTAATAAGATTCAGGTTGCAGGGTGAAACCGGTCCCCTCAAAAATAAATAAATGGAAAAAAGTTTATTTTTTTATAAAAATATATAAATTTAAATGTTTAGATCATTATTCTACAGAAACCGTATACAGCAGAATACGTTTAAGTCGGTGTAAAAAAGTAAATTATAACTGCAGGTTAGAATGTGTTTGTTTTCAATAAGAGGATTTATGAGGTTATATTGTTCCTGTTCAGGTAAAAGTGACCAACCTCAAAAACATTCACCTACTGTAAATAATAATTTTTAGCTAAAGACATAAAAATCAAATATACTTCTATAGCAAAACTGTATATAAGGGAGTTAGTGAATTTTGTCTGAACAAGGATAGTGTAATGTATGATATATGTATATAAATATAAAATATAAATATTGAAGAAATACATGCAGTTATTGTAAACCATAGATTGATATATGAGTGGTATCACTCTTTTACTTGAGTTTTAGAATTCACAATCAAAACCTATAAGGTGAGAATGAAAGCTGCTATTGCGGCAAGAAAATACACATCAGTTACAAAGAAAGAAAGGCATAAAATAAAGATGTCTGACTATTTTAAATGATAACAATAAGCAGTTATTAAAAAAGGGGTTAAAATTAGAGTAAAGGAAGACACCACACCTCAAGGGTTCGAAACCATGTAACTGGTACAAGTGCCATTCTACTGAGTTGCTCCAGGCTGCAGCCTGCAGAGTTGAGATTGCCTTGGTGATAACCAACCTTTGATAGGAGAGGGCACCAGAAAAAGAATAATGGATGAATAAGATGATAAGTATTTAACTTGCCACAGAAATTATGTGCTCTTGTTTGCTGGCTGTGCAGGTGTCCATCTCAATGAAGGGCAGCAGGGGCAAGTCCTGCTGGGAGTGGGGAGGGGGAGGGGCCAGAAGAGAGGGTGGAGGAGGGCGGCGAAGGAGGGGCGACGGGCCCCCCCGGGAGGAGGGGGTGGTGCAGCGGGAGAGGGCCTCGGGCTGGAAGAAGTAATTAGATAAGAATTAATGTACATATATTCACTTCAGTATTTAATTTAAAATTATCTGAAGTTTGGAGCTGTACAAAGTTTGTTCTGATTTTAATAAAAGCCTGGCAATGTAAGCCTTATACATTCATATTTGACATTAAAAAAAATGCTGGTGCCGATAAAGTGAATCCAATTTTTCTTATTAACTGTGTGTCAGTATTAGCCAAGCCACTTTGTCAATTATTTAATCAATCACTGATGACCGGCTGTTTCCCAGATCTATGGAAAATAAGTTATCTAACACCAATATTTAAAAAGGGCAATATTCACGATGTCACTAAATATCGACCTATTTGTATGCTCTCAATAATCCCCAAATTATTTGAAAAACTGATGATTGTTCTCACATTCAAGTTAACTTAAATAAGTTACATGATTGGTGTAAACTTAACCAACTTTTTTTAAATATTAGTAAATGTCAGTCAATCAGATTTTTTAGAATTACTCACCCTCTCGACTATGATTATAAAATTGATAATATTTCCCTTACATCTGTCAACGAAATTAATGATCTCGGCATTACTTTCGATTCTAAATGAAATTTTCTCTCACATATCAATATAATAACAAGTAAAGGTTTAAAATTGCTAGGCTTTATTCTTCGAAATGCCATTGAATTTAAAAATATTTCTATATTGAAAATCCTGTACTCTTCATTAGTTCGAAGTCAAGTCAAATATAATTCTTCTGTCTGGTCCCCTCACTTTAAAATCCACTCTGATTCCATTGAAAAATTGCAACATAAATTTCTAAGATACATTAACTACAAACTCGGTCTACCTATTGAAACCATAAATTATAATTATTTAATGAAAGAATTAAAATTACTAACACTTTTAGACAGGAGGCTTGTTTCCGACTTGACTTTTATTTTTAAAATTGTTAATGGTATTATAGACAGCCCTGATTTACTTAGCTTAATTACCTTCTATGTACCTAACAGATCCACTCGATCCAAAATTCTTTTTAAATGTAACAATAATATCAGGACTGAGTCATTTAAATACTCGCTTGTACCTATATTGCATGCAGTGAGTAATTCTATCGCTGAAATAGTAGATATATTCAACTGCACTGAATCTAGTTACAAGAAGGCTATAATAGCATACCTCTTTCAAAAATACTAGTGTTAATTTGCATGATAATATTTCTATCAATTTCATCATGTTTTTGGGTGCTAATCATTGTTATTTTTTATGTCATTGTTATTTTTTATGTTATGTAAAAGCCCATGAGGGCATATATAATTAATTAAACAAATAAATATATATTTCGAATTTCATATAAAAATAACAATTATTAATCATTGTTAACCAAAAAAGTTAACTTTACTAAAAAGGAGAAAAAAGATCTATTTGCTTTATTTGACGAAGTTTGATGCATAAAGCGTGGTTCACACGAGCTGAGTTAGATAAAAAAGACAAAACTTTCAGAGGGAATTAAAGGTATTCCTTGGGAAATTGATAAATAGGTGCCCAAAATTCATAACAATATTATTATCTGACATCATCGATAATTATAATATTCATTTATTGTAAATAGATCTATGTCAAGATAACTAAAATTAGATACATGCTTTCAAATTGGAGAAAATAATAAATTATTATTATTCATGTAAAAACATTTTTTTTTGTATTTATTTATAAATGTGATATTTGACAACTTACTTGATAACAAGCCAATGACACTCTCAGTTTATCCAGCACTTGATGAGGCTTGAAGCGGTTGGTGACAGGGGATAAATAGTCCCACAGGCGGGTCCACATGTCGGAGCGGAAGGGCACTATTCGCTGGCGAGGGGAGAGCAGCATCATGGTGGTATTCCATAGCTGCTCTTGACTGACTGATACTGTAATATCTGCTATCTGGAAGTATTTAAAAAAAACTCGAGATATAACATAATGTTGAACTACACACAACCCTTGTGGCTGGTTTACACAAAGACAGTGTTTAGGACAGTGGTAAGTGGTAACTAAATGAATGTCCAAAAAAAAAAATGCTCTGTGCCGTCCCAATGAGCATTTTAAGTAAGTAATTTAGTAAATTCTTTGGTAAAATTTCAGCCATGAATGGACAACGATGTAAACATTTTTTAACGGTGTTATTTAATGTTTATTGGACTTTTTTTTTGAGGAAATAGAAGAAACAATAGTTAACTTTATTTTATTTGTGGCTTTGTGGGATTTTATATTAGATTATGATAACAGTAGTGTAGGTAGTAGTAATAAGCACAGTTGCAGTTACATAAGTATATAATATTCATTTTTAATTTAATCTATTTGACATGAAAACAATAACTAAAGCAGATAAAAAAAATAACAAATTAAATTCTTCCCGCATGACGTCATCGACAGATGGAATTCAAACATTATAAGAACAATGATTATATAATGTCCCTTGGTTAAAAGATTAGGTATGAAGCAGTATTAGAGAGTTCATGAAAATCTGAAAACAACTTCTAAAATTCGAAATTAACCTGTAGCTTTTCATAAAATTTACGAGATAACAAAACAGAAGTTTAAGGAAACCTAATTCTAATAAGTCAATGGTTTTATGATTGAGGAAACCTATGTATTAATACTTTGAAGGTTTCTTGAATTATAATTTTTTACACAAAAAAAATAAAATGTTATTCATATAATAATATGGTCTATTTTTTTACCTGTATGTCCCCTAGCTTCAAATTAGTTGTGAAGGGAAGTAAGCGAGTTAAGGGTAGTGCAGAATTTGGAAGGCAGCTTTTACTTGCTGTGTAAGTTCCTCCAATCAAGAATTCCTTGAGCACTGCACACAGTGTCCCCATGGCCTCGGTAGGGCTGTTGCAGACCTCCCTCACAAGCTGGAATATATTTTAAATATTGATTATTATTTATTTTAGTTTAAAAATAAAACAATTACTTTGTATAACACCACCTTAAAAAGGTGTAAGAGTGTATCCTTCGTAAATGATATAATGCGTAATTTAGAATGATCTTTTGGTTGTATACTTTCTTACTAGACGTATTTGTACATTTTTCTATCCGAAACGCCCGACACGTAGCTCCTAGAGTCAAGCGAATCTATCGGCAGCACCTAAAATATCACTGATAAGTTAAATAATTCTCCAAATATCACTACATATGGTATATAACAGCTGGATATATTATGATACTAATATATTTGATGCATCGCATTGTGACATGTACCAATTATTTTATCTGCACTCGCCAAACTAACAAAAAGGTGTAAAAGTTTATACTTCATGAACGATATTATGCATAGTTTGGAATGATCTTTTGGTTATATATCTTCTTACTAGACATCTTTGTGAATTTTTCTATCCGTAACTGCCGATACGCAGCGCCTAGCATCAAGTGGATAAAATAATGACAAGTAAAATTTAACAGTTATGTTAAATATCTCCCAATGTCTTTTCATCGAACTGTTATTTTTAACAGGGGATTATTATTATTAAAACCAATAGGCTCGTTATTCATTATTTTTGTTAGTTGGTTTTGTGTCAATCTCCTACTCGATTAGTTTGGCGCGTTTTTACTTGTCGCGCGTGCATTCAATGTGTTTTTGTGAGTTGAAGAATGCGATTAATGGTGTAATTATTTATGGTTTTAAAGTTTATTTTGTAGAACTCCATTTTAATTTTTAGGTTTTTTACTTTTATTTAAACAATAATAATTATTATTTTAATTTAAAAAAAAAAAAAAAAAAAAAAAACAGTTTTTTAGTTAAAAGCTCTGCGATGTAATTATTGTAATGGTGTAATTGTCTAATGTTTATGTTTTGTTTAATGGCCAAAGTGCAAATACTTAGTAAGCAGATAAATTAACTTGGTTTAAATTTATAATAATAATAAATTATAGTACTCAGTTTTTGTAATAAGTGTTAGTGGAACGGAGTAAATTGTTTGAGTAGACAATACGACGTACTATATTATTTAACTTTTTTACTATTGCATTTGCATTATTAGTGCATATAATCCAACGTTTAGACTTAATAATAATAATAAATGGATAAATTTTATAACGCCGTTTTTGTGGGAAAATCGCTCAAGGGCGCTTTGTGTACTTATATGTAATTTATAAAATATAGTATTATATTGGTAATCTACCAAAAAATAGTCAACGTCGGCGTTATTTTCAACGGTTATATTTAACAGTTAAAAATCGCCAACGATAACGGCGTTGGCGTTTTTTTGAATTATAGTTAACGCCCAGTACTAATGGGGACCAAATTATGGAATTGTATTCTAAGTTAATTCTTACTAATGCTGTGAAGAGAATCTCGAAGGAATGGAACAATGAAATTATTTTTACTTATATACTTTCCAGGTATTTCATAGCTTAATAAAATACAATGACTTTGGGTAAATCACCTTTTAACTTACACCACTTTATATTCTATCACAGAGTCACTCAAAAACACATAAATTATTAATTAATAAATATTGTATACGTAATCACTATTTAGGTCAAATTAATTAATTAACTATAACCCTGTTTGATCCGAGGGGTAGGAAGATAGAGTGGAACGCCACACACCTCTGTCCTATCTCTGTACACCCTCCCTCATCCACATAATTCATACTTACCCATTATTCTGACACTTTACATGACCTACTTCAACTATTAGATTCATTCAATACTGCCCTTCTTTAATGTTATTTTAAGACATTCCCAACTACTTCTTCCATTTAGTTTTTAGTTACATATATTAAAATTTTGACACTTCTTCCTTCAACCATCCGATAAATGTTGGTAAGGGCAACAATACAAAAGTAATAAAAAAAGTTGACTACCAATATGCCAGCTCTCGTAACAGGAAAAGAAAATTTATAATTGGAAAGATAACTGTTTCAAACAAAAAATTACTAGGGTTATCAACTATCTTATGGTGGAAATTTATGATTATGAAACCGAAATGAAACTGTTTAATCTCACCTCTTCAACTACCTCTATATTTAAATCATGCTGCAGGAAATAATGCATGATAGACAACTTATTTTGGATGGCAGTCTTTGATTTAAATACCGAAATAAGTTGTGCATTAGTGACATTAATCCTGAGGATATCCAATGTTGCCAGGTCCACCATTATGTTCTTGTTCCCTTGTCCTAAAACTGACACCAGGTGATCCCCTTGCATTACTGCATTGGCGGGAAGCACAATATGGCAGGAGGGTTCATGATTCAGCCCGATATCCAGCATGTGCGTGTAGAGATTTGGCAAATGGACTATAAGATAATCTTCTGCAAACATAAAATAAAAGTTAGTCATAAGTAATTCAACAATTCAATAAAATAATATAGCAGAGTATTTAAAAAAGACAATTATAAAAAAATGGCATACGTATATATAGATTAAAGTAGAAATAAAAATAACTAATCATGTCCTGTTTAAATCTTCACTTTTGATGAAAATAAGTTACAAACTAGACTCTACTAGTAATGAGAACCGGTATTTGTATGTGTTAAAATATGGCATTTCTGAATCAATCTATTCCAAGGATATTATATACTACACATTCCAATATGTTCAAATCTAAATTTCCAAGAGATTCAAACTTTGAACTTCAGCTATCTCAAAATAATGGTTCATTTAGGTACAATCTCTGTGCTCCAAGCCATCGATATGTAACTCTCAATATTGAAAAATCAGTTAAATATTTTTATGACACATATTGTGAAAAGGAATGTTAAATTATTGAAGATAAACTGGAAAAAAAAAATAAAACAGAAAACTAATTTTAGGCTTTTTTTTTAAGAAATATTTTTCCATCTTTATATTATTTGTTGGTTATAATGGGGAAGAAGAAAGAAACAATTAAAAGTAAAATTAATCAGTAAGTTGATTCTTTAAACTCTCTAGTACAAACTCAATATGTACCTTTGTAAAGACAGAATGCAGGTCGCAAAGATTTTGCAAGCGGCCACAGCAAATTAGGAATGACGCAATGTGTGACATATCCATGATGAAGAAGGGTTACTGAATATGCAAAATGTACCCCGTGACCATTTCCATCACTCATGGTCTTATTCAGAAATTCACTGTTGTCCTTTGTTGCCGGGTCCAGTGATTCATCTATAGACTGTAAATAATAAAAAATAAAAATATTCAGGATGAATCAGACATTGAAACAAAAAAAAAATATATACGAAATTTAAAACAAAAAAAACCGATGCAATGTTTATATTGATAGTATAAACAACCACTTGATTTTATTTTCATTTAATCATCAATCTTTACTCTCGCTGAAAAATTATTTTCTAGGAAATTTCTTAAAAATTTATTATATTCAACAATTAATAAATGTTAAACGAGAGAAAAACAAATAATCCACATTTATTTTGGATAGGAATCGACCATGGGACATAAGAAAATAATTGAGAATACAGATGTAATGAGAAAAAGGTTTATCATAATAATATATAATTATCTATCTAAATATTAAAAGCCACTAGTGCAAAAATCAAGTTTTAAAAACAAAACATTTAAAGTGATTTTAGAATTTAAAAAAAATGTTGCATGGAAATGTTCATAGTTTTTTAAAACAGCTACAAAAGTCTGAATATTCTGTGCAAACGGTTTCCGTTCAATAACGGATAAATCATTCACTTTTTTAAAAGAACTGTTCAAAACACTGCCAAATTAAAAAAAAATATAGTATTTTACACAGAATACCAAAAACTCATTTAATAAATTCTGATTTTAAGCATTTGCTTTACTAAGGCCCTTTTGCTTTTAGCAAAGAATAACAAATAACAAACAAAGCTACACCTATAACCCATCCAAAATCCAAGAAATAATCCTTTGCTTTTGAGGCCTCAATATTTAATTCACAACATTAGTGTCAGGCTATATATATATATATATATATATATATATACTATAGGCTTCTCTTAATAAACCTGTAGGATGAAGAAATGTTGAAAGTCTTGAGCTCAGGCGGCTGGATCGTGTGGAGACTAATTCTGCAGCTTCAGGCATCAGGAACTGGAGGAAAACAACAGAAGACCTCCTAGAGTGTAGGTGATTCTTGGAGGTGGCTAAGACTCTCCAATATTATTGAATAATAATGATGCACACTTACTTGGTAAAGGTAATGATGGCAGATGCACACAATACCAGAGGGGTTGGATATTATCTGGAGATCGAGAGAGCAATCGTGTATTCTGAGGGGAACAGCGTCATCCTCATACAGCCCACAGGTAGGGGCTTCACTGGATGATGGCAGTTGCGGTAAATTCAGTGGAATGTTGAGCTGTAAAAATTAACACTTGTAAAGTTTTCTGGAGTGAAACAAAAAACAACCATTGGGTGTATACATTTTAGATTGGGTTGCCCCAGAGAGTGGTTGAATTTGAGTACGGTTTCAGTGCATTATTGGTCTAATTGTTGCCCTTTTATGAAAGGGGGAGAAAGACAACTACGTCTCCAATAAGTTGAGAACATTTTGTGAAAACTTACAACTGTCTCATGCGGCAAGTCTTGATGAAACTGGAGACCAGATAATGTAGGAGTTGTGTCATTCTTCGTTTGGGATTCCTCACCTTCTATTGAACTTTGAACTGGCAATCGGTAGTGGATATAATATAACACCTGTAAAATAATGCAAATATAACAATTTCAGGTAGATTTTTATTATTGTATTAAATCCATAAGGGAGACCCGAAGGGAAAAGATTTCCCTCAAGGCCTAAGCCATCTTTGGGATTGCTTTGAGGAGGGTATTTTTAAGGAAAGGAAGGAGTTCACTTAGGTCTTAAAGAGAACCATGTTTTAGGAGGAAAGAAACACAGAAGACAGCGAACCATTCTATTCCTATTATCTTTGTTGGAATATCTCTGACATTTAGCCAGAATAATAATAGTCATGTTCCATTACCTGATGCACAGGGTCCCATTGGGTCCATGAAAAGGATTTGACTATCGCATCAGGAGATTGGAGCGTGTCCTTCATGCTCCAAGTCTCCTCCGTGTAATCGTCTAATCCATCTCTCTCCAGCTTCACAGTGTACAGTTTAATACCTGAAATGATAATGGTCCAAAATTAAGTATTCAAAGAAGGCTGAATGGTTAGGTAAGGTTAGGATAAATGGATTTAACATCTATTTGGAGTGAACATTTAGTTAAATCCATGTATCAAAAATGAAAGCATTGTGATCAAATTGATTTATTTGTAAAAGTGGAAAACACTTACATTTCAGATGGATCATAAGCAAAAATTTGTCTGTGATTGTTTTCCCAATGAAGACTTTGCTGCTTTTATATAGGAACTGAATCATTACTTGTTTATTTTTTTCACTATCAATTAGTTTAGGTTCCATCGGTGTCTTCGATTTTAGTTGTAGAATGTACGGTTTGTACACAAATTTATTTATTTCAATGCTAATGTCAAATGTTGAAGGAAAAGACTCTTTGACCACATATCCTAGTAAGGTTTGCGAATCATTAACTGATGCCTGAATGATGTTTAGTGTTTGGTTGAAAGAGTGCAGTGCTTCAAATGTGTTGGATTCAAACAGGTAGATGCCGATATTAGTGGTATCGTGACCGGTGTCAGGTGATGGGGATATCCAGGTGAAGAGTTGGGAGCAATCTTGCTCTTGCCCAACCAACCTCCATTCTCGTGCAGCTACTTCTGAAATCAGTCAAACATTTGTATTTTAATTCATAATAGGAATAAACAGAGTAAGCTTTAAATTGTTTACAAAGAAATACAGTATACATTTATGAGTTAATCTGAGAACTAGGTTACAATTTTTTAATGGTAACAATTTAATTTAAATGGTTTTTTAAAACTTTCGAAATATTTTTGATAAACAAAAGAAAAGTTAATGACAATGAAAAATAAAGCTGGAATATCGTTAGCAGTGGGCATAAATGAAAAATGATATTGGTGCGCAAATAGTTGACGTTTCATTATTTTGGCAGCTATTTCATAACATTGCAAAGTTTCTATTTAAGAAAGACCAAAACATACACATACCTATAGCTCCACGAGTTTGCAAATGCCCACATAATTTGATAGCAAAATTTTCCCGACTCATAAATTTAGTTTTTTATAAATTTGCTACGAGAAACGAGAAGAGAAGCAGAAAAGTGAAGAAAGACGCCCATTGGAACGAAACGAAACGTCAAACTAGTTACTATTTTTTCCGCTAGGCTTTGTAGTTACTATGTATTTGTCTTAAAAAGGCGCAAAATTTCTAAAACTCTACCAATTTCCGAAAATGGCATATTTTAATGAAAGAAGTTCAATTTCAATCCAGATTCATGTAATCAATGAATATATTTAAATTTAACGTAAACAATTAGGTCGTTATAGAGAAAAACAAGTTTGACGATCAGCTGTAAACCAGCTGTGAGTAGTATTAGATAAGACGGCCATCATTGCATATGGGCATAGACCAATCAGAGAGCAGAAATTATCCCCCGCTTCGTCCACAAACGGCAACGACCGGTGGAAAAAGGAAATACACCTGAATTTAGCAGAAAACCGTAGCTGCAGCTTTATGGCTCATACTACATTCACGCGCGAAAAACGCTTGCAAAGCTTGGCTTTATCGGATTCTTTGAACGCAATATATTCTATTTATTTTACAAATTTCACTGCTTGTGTTATTATATTTCGATTTTACAGTGTGTGAATTATCAATTAAGTATATTTATTGTGGTTTTATCGTGTAAAGTACGTGGGAAGTTACAGAACATTTTGAAGTAGCCGTGCTTACTAGGTGAACTGTTCTCTTGGATTGTGAATTATAGTTTGGTGTAAATATGCGGTGTATATACGTCCTAGAGCCAGGTAAGTTTATTTTAATTCATCGCTAAACTGTAGAAATACGAATGACCACAAGTAAAATAGTATAAATCGTGGCGGATCCACGGCCCACTGCCGGCTCCAATGTCAGTATTAAAATTCACTCGTTCGGACTTATAACGCATATTCTCTTCGTGTTATTGAAATTTTAAGATGAATTATGGTTTACAAACATGTTTTTACTATTTTAATATTGCATAAAAATTTTAAGCCTTGGTAAAATATCTCAAATGGCTACGTGTCTAATGGCGTTCAGAAAGATTTTCGCGCGCCTTTTCCATCATTCGTGGCAGAGATCTTTGTATTTTCCATCAATTTTCAATATTGCGAGGTAAAGAGAAGTGTTAATGTATTGTTCAAAATATAAATTAGTTTTTGGTGCATTTCTGCTGCCCAAATTTGTTAATTTCTTAAAATCATCGCACGCTTTCCGGCGCCAAAAACCGCCCCACGGAATGCTGTCATGCATGGTATAAAATCGTCCTATTTCGGCTTATTTTTCAATTTCTTTTACGAAATATCATTTATCGGATACCCAGGACAAATACCAATAACGAAAAAATGACGAAAAATTAATTTAGGTGTTAATTTTTTTTTCACAGTATCATAACCCTATGACATGCTTTGGGCTAAGTGAAAATCTAAGTAACATAAATTGAGGTGAAGTAATGTATTTCATGAGTTTATTTTTTATGTTTCAGGTTTATGACTGAATCCTCTAATCCTTCTGAACAGCTCAGCGAAATGGCACAGTTGGGGTTAGTAAGAAAAATATATTTTATATTCCTTAAAAGTAGGATCATTTCTCTAAGGGATGAGTTTTAACGAGGGGAGCATTGCATTAGATTTATGAAAACCTGAATTAAAATATTGAATGTCAGAGTGAACATTCACGTGGGTATGTGTGTTTGTAATAATTTGTCTTGTTGTGTTTTTAAATTCCATACCTATCCCGAGTTATGTATTTTTCAGTCCTCATTCCGAGCTCTCTCCCCGCGATCAAATTACTAATCTCACCAGACTTGTGTTTGACGTACAGGTTCTATTCCTCGTCTATGACAGTGCAAGTTTTTATCTTTAGTAAACAATTGAATGCATTACCGAATTTTCTTGTTTCTTTTTGTTATTCAATTTATGTATAAACGTAAACCCCATATCTTTCCTCATAAATAGTTTTCTGAAATGTGATATCTTTTATTTTCACAAAAAACTGCGTAGGTATAACTAACAAGGAATGACAATGTGTCCCATGGGCTCAGTGTTAATAATATTCACTGTTAAATTCTTAACGAATATCTCGTTTTTTCGCAACCTTATATTTATTCCCATCTACCACCCAATTCCCATTTGTTTGTTTAAATAATGTTCTCACATTTCATATGTTTGTATATTTTACAGAGAAAAACCATCAGATCATCTCAATCGTCCAGGATCATGTAAACGAAAGAGACATCACTCTGACGATAAGGTAAGGCACCTTTATTTATTATAATTATTTCGCTCTCGATACCAATCGCCGTTCGTTTGATTGCAAGGTGAATCTCTTTAAAACTATGACAGCGAATTTGCATATTTTTGTAAATAAAAGTAACAGAAAGGATAAACAGCGATAGCAGCATCCTTGACCTAATGGAGCCAGGCTTAGATTCAAATATAGGTCAAAAGTTCAACTAAACTTAGACCTCTGATAAAGACTGACCTATCCTATGTAAAATTGCAATGTTGTATGGTTTATTACCTGTTACCTCTAGCTATAATTTGCGATATATATTCATTTAGAATTTCAGTTCTCTTATGTTATTGTAGACTTCTCCACCACAAAACCACAGACCTGTTTGCAGATTTTCTTTTAAATAAATCAAGCAGATTAAAGATACAAGCATTGTTATCAGTAATATGTTATGAAGAACTTTATTTATGCTAGGTTGAAGTTGCAAATGATTATATTCTTTCATGCCTTTGGGCTGATTATTCTTCATATTAATTTATGTAGATGTTAAATTTGCACTGCTGTCTTCAAAATAATTGTTATCAGTAACTTATCATATGTGCGGACATTAAAGTGCATGCTGCCAAAGTTCAGCCTTCCCTACGCCTAGTAGAAAAGTTTCAGGCAACATTGCAGCAAGTTGTTCCAGTATGATGAGAAGTTCACATGGCATACAACGAATGCCAAATTAATAGTATTACAAACACCTTTAAAATTTACGTGCAAATAAATAAACTAATCGAACAGATATGATTGTAATGAATATTTAATGACTTATAAATATCTTTCTAAACAGCAACCAACATTTCTGGTCCAGCAATTTTTTCGACCTCTAAAACACCATATTAAATTTGCAGACTTAAAAAAAAGCTTAACACATAACATATTGTTTTCCACAGTACTCTAAAGTTATTTTCCTGAAGAACCTGACTATTCAGATTATTAAGTACAGCTAAAACCATTTCAAGCAATGTTTCTCCCTAGGTCTATGCTGAGTATCTTTGACTTGGAACAAGTGCAAATAAAATACAATTTACAAAACTTTTTAGTGGAACATTATTTTAAAAAAAATCTGATCTTTTAATTTTTTTTTAATGCTAACTAGTTTTGACACAAACCCTTGTGTTTCCCTTCCTCCTCCTACCTTTCCTATACCTCTGAAAAAAAATAAAGTAAAACAATTTCCGATATATTTATAAAAAAATATAATCTTTTGAAAATTAACACCTTTTCATAAATTTATCAGAATATGTTTATCACCTTTGTTTTCCTGAGGCATACACAGTTTTACAGGCCCTCTGGATTGAACACCCCTGCTATATCTGCTGTTGCTTACTTTCTCTTTTGTATCCAACTTAACTACTTTATGTATGTATTATATTATCTGTCTTGAAGAAAGCATGGTAATGCCAAACCTAGGGGCATTAACATTCAATACAAGTGGTGTATGCAATATTAATTATTTATTGCAATTTCTCGGCCCAGAGTCAAAAGCCTCATTACTTTTCCCACTGTTATAATATATTTCCCATGTTGTATTTTCAGGATGATGAAGACATAATGCCCCCTACCAAGCAGGCCATGCTTGTGTCACTATGTACAGCTGAAAGCACCACGCTTGATGACTCCCCTCTCCTTCCCGCCAGTGATGATGATGATGCCATCGACTTCACTAGCCTACCACAGACTGATTCTAATGAAGCCCCGGCCACGGACAACATTTACTCTGATGACAATGAGTTTAGCCCACACTACGATGATCTTTACCAGCTGGAGAGATATCTGAATTCTGATACATCACAAAAACCAAAAGCTGTCAGGTGGGTTGATTTCAATCTTATAAAAAGTTACAAAATTCTTTGGAGTTCTAATTTGAAATGATCACTCAAACAATCCTAAAATTTATAAACGCATGTAATGCATAGCTGAAGGTCAATGAAGATGTTAAAATAACAAGTTAATCTTTTCTGCCAGAACAGGATCAATTTATCACTCTTTCATTTTTATGTTGTTTCCATTCCATTAGAGACCTGTGCAAAAAACTGCGTTCTGGTGAAAAGACCACCATTCAGAATCGAAACGTTGCTTGAAATGGCTTTTAGTCGTGTTTAGTGACCAGATTTGAATAGCCAGGTACTTTCCAACCTGTTTCTTTCCCATCTCCTTCCCCTCCCCACTACCTCCAGCCTCACAACATACCCCAATCACAAAAATCATTTACTGGAATATAATAGTATAAAATTATTAAAATATAAGGATTTATTTATGCAGGAGTGTAAGGGTACACAAAGATAATATTTTGATTCACGGTGCTATTGCCTTTATTCTTTGAGAAAGAAATGTTTTTTTTTTAACCAGAGTAATGGAAAAAAAAAAAAAAGCTCTTCTAAGTTTGTTTTTCAAAAATAGAATTCTTATACATATTTAATATTTCTCTATGGTCAAATCATGAAAAAATCAGAATTCCTAAAGTGTTTTAGTATTATCGATACATTTTGTGTATTATTTTTACAAAAAACTTCAAAATTGTTTAGATCTATTGCATATCAATTTCAACATTTTCAAATAATTTGTCTCAAACACATAAAATTTAATCATTAGTAGGTAAAAACCTGTTAATAGTGACAAAAGCAAAATATTTCGCACTTCATCATATATTTAAAGAAAACATTTGGCACTAAAAGTGTTGGTGACCATTTATAGGGCTTCACCCTTATGTAGGACTAACAACTGCCAATGCAGGGTATAGCATGCTTACTTATTAGGTAGTTATATAAAAATTATATTCTGAATGCGTTATTATTAATACCAAATTACACTTACGTAATTTGTAAATACTAAGAAAATCTACATTGGTATTACAATATTTAAACCCAGTTGAAATAATATTATGCTTCTACCAAAATGCTATCCAATTAAATACAATTTTTTAATAAAAAAGATGCAGCTAAAAATAACCCCTGGAAATGCAGAAAAAACAGCTCCCTAAAGGCTTAAATATATGTTTTTATCATTTATATTTTGTTTTTTTTTTTTTTTTGTATTTTTATTTAGATATATGCAAAAAAAAAATTCACACGAGTATAGTAAAAAAAAATTTAAAAAATCACAATTGTAGAACGAAGCACATAAGGTTACAAGTATATATGTTAGTAGATATAAATTGAAATCTTGCCATGTATAAAAATCATAGGTTCATCTTTACATATTCAGCACAGATCCTACAAAAAGTGCCAAGACTTGAGGCTTCTTTTAGGGCTTTTGGAAGGCTATTAAAAAGTTTAAAATATTTATGACTTATTTTTTGTGTTGCATTTGTCTATTATTTATCGTATATTTTATATGGAATGTGTGGGACTGCACTAAATTCCCCACATACAAGAGTATATACTTATTATTAATACATAAATATATTTTTATTATGAAAAAAATCTTTATATACAATATTATCTGTATACCAAGCGGTCAGAATTTACCACTGTTTTGGATTGTCGAAAATCTGTATAAATAAAAGTAAATTCGTCGCAGTAAACCTCTGGTGTGCTGGATTATCTTTTGAGGAGTTTTTAATCCTTTTAACCTCTAGTGTGCCAGAGGTGCCAATAGTCACTGGGCATTCATCATTATCTTTTCAGGAGTTTTCTATCCTTTAAAACCTGTTGTTCGCATATTTGAATGAATTGTAATCGCTTGTCAACAAAATAATCAATCCATAGAGATATTTTGCATTGCATTAAGTTCAGTACAAGTCGAGTAATAAATGTTTGAAGTTTGCCTACGTCAGTGCGGCTGAAAAAATGTGAAATTGCTGTTTGTATTTACAGGAAAACCTCATGCAATTTAATTTTTATTTGAAAGGAAATTTATTCAGCGACACGAAAATACAATAAAATGACATAAAAATCTTCGCATTTTGACATGAGGGAGAAAAAAACCAATTCTCCGAATATAAGTAGCTATTCCAGAAAAATTACTTATACCATTAACATAAAATTTGAAAAAATACTTCAGCGCATTATTTGACAAGAATGCATAATTGACACAAACATCATTTTGCAAAACACAAGTGATTTATTATGAAATTACAAGTCAGGCACGGTGCGCACACAACTGAAGTTGTACCTTGAGGGAATCCGGCATTCGAAAGTTGATATAAAAAATGATCTAAAAATATATTTTTCATAAAAATTAAATAGTAAACACATCAGATCAAATACAAGCTGTAGTTTTAGTGTAGCAACAGCCTATCTGGAAAGTCAGTAAATTTTTGTTGATGGTTGAAAAACTAATTTTTCCCAAGGTGAGATGAGTAATTTGCTCTATTGGGTGAAGAAAACCAGTTTCCCGTTTTCCCCTTTCAATCCAGTTCTCTTTCAATCCAGTTCTCTTTCAATTTTGCTTTCTATGGAAATCTGAAAATATATAAGATACTATAAGTTATGACACCTAAAAACTCTATGAGGTAAAAAGTACTTTGCATACCGACGTAAAAACAACTAAGTAGCTGGTTTCTTGCGCTTTGATCCTCTGTGCAGTTTGCACAGAGTTCAATGACAGTTGGCACGCCTCCATGCCATATCTCGTGTTTCTATTATCTTCAGTTACCACAGTACAGTTATAAAATAGGTATTTCTCTCGGTAAAATTAATTGCAATAAACTATTTTTATTTTTTATCAGTGTGATAGACTTTTACATACTTACCATTATTTTTTTCCTCCAGTCCTCATGAGAAGTACAGACAGAGGAAATGCCCATTCCCAAGCCTCTCGTGGGCGGACCACTGCGACGTGTGGCACAAGATGTGCGAGGGGGACCTGGAGTCCTCGAGCTGGCGAACGCAAAACCTCTTCAAACACCACCCCGGTCTGCAGCTGCGCATGAGGGCCATTCTACTGGACTGGCTCATTGAGGTAAAACATATTTTAAATTGGTATTTTATTCATCAATTATCTTCTGCATCCCAGGATGGGATTTGCCTCCTTCACAAATTTCCCACTGACCCTGATTTCTAGCCATTTGACTCCAGTTCTCAAACTTTCCCATCCTGCTCCAATCATCTTTCACACAGTTAGTTCACCTCTTCTTAGGTCTGCCTCTGGGGCAATTCCACTGGGCACTAGGTCATGATTTTCAGTTTTACCCCATGGTGGGATTTGCTTCCACCACAAATGTTCTCCGCTGACTCTGGTTCCTAGTCATTCGCCTCCTGTACGCAAGTCTTTCCATCCTGCTTCAATTCTATTTCATGCAGTCAGTCCACCTTTTACTTGGTCTGCCTCTGGGTTGCTTCTCCTAGAAACAATGATAAAATAAAAAAACTTATTAAATACTAGTGAGTACCCGGCATGCTTTGCAATGCCACTCAAAGAATTTTTTAATTTTTTTTTTATTGAAGGGCTTTTCAATAAACAATTTTTTTTTTCCGTCTTTTGCGTATAATAATAAATCAAAAGGTTTTCCGACGCGTGAGCAGGCCACATACAGCTGTCCATTTGAAAAACACAGATTTTCCAAATTTAGTCCAGACACTTGTAGCGATTGTCCCTGTGCTTTGTTGATGGTCATTGCAAATGCGAGTCGCTTTAGATTTTCAAACTCCATCGGTTTCCAGTTTTGCTTCCCGTTGCTCGACTGTTTCTGAAGCTCGTGATTTCTTTATCTTGCTTTAGTTATAGATCGACCAATAACTTTTCTTTTTGGTGCCATAATTAATTTGACATCGAAAGTAATGCCTTTTGACGACTATTACTATTTATAACCAAAGAAATAAAGAAACATTAATTTCTAAATTTTATTTGATTTCAAACATTTATTTAAAAAAAATATTTAGTAGGTACCTAAACCTAATTGTGTTTTATATCTACAGGCTAAAGCATTTATTTAAAAAAAAAATATCTTAAGTAGATACCTAATTGTGTTTTATATTTATAGGCCAAAGCATTTATTTAAAAAAAATATATCTTAAGTAGGTACCTATTTGTGTTTTATATCTATGGGCTAACCCTAATAGAAAATGGCGGGTTCAATGTTTTTTATACTAATTTTAAAACGATAAAGCAAATTTTTAAAATATTCCATTTCATTCAAACTACTCTCTAAACCTTTACATCACTAATAAAAACAAACTGTGCTATTTTCAGCAAAATCAGTCAAGTAATTTTCGAGAAAATCGAAAACAGACAGACATAAAGCAAACACAAATTTTTATAAACAGAGATTTCGATATTTTGTTTGTTTTTTTTTACATTGCCCAGTTTTGTTATTTGAATAATCTTATTTTCCCCCATTGACAGCTGTTTAAAAACTCTAATTGAAATCTCGTCATTTGTGCATGTTTGGCTGGCTTGTACTAGCATAATGCACATCTATGCCGTAGCAGTTGTGTTTTATTTTTATATATATTTTTTCTGTTGTCCTTTCTCTTGTGACATCCTTTTATTTGATGAGAGTTACTTAATATATGTACTTTCTTAGGCTAGTGACTTTGCTGTTGCTGAATAAATTGTTTGATTGAAGCATTCATTCTTCCGTATTGTTTTTTGATGCACATTTTTTTAATAAATTGAATTTTACAAAAACTAAATATAAAAGTTATTTATTTTTAATTATTTTACTTGAACATACATTTTTTTTTATTTGTTGGTAAATTGCCCATCCCACTAGGTATAAGCCAGTGTTGGGATGGCAATTTGCAAAGTGTTATTTTTTCAGTATTAATATTACTTTCATTATCATATTGTTATTTGAACAGAAGAATACAAACCTATGATTAGATTATTAATGTGTTTTTTTTCATGATTTCCATGTACTAGCACTATATTCACAGGAGTGAGATTGGTAATAGGTATGCAAGCGTATTTTATTTATTTCATATTGTTGCTGTTATTGTCCACCATGTTTATATATGTAGTGTTTTATAATTAATTCACAAGTTTCTTGAAATTTCTAACAACTTTCTTCTTTTTTTCCAGGTGTGTGAAGTGTACAAACTATACCGAGAAACTTTCCATTTGACAGTCAATTACATTGATAGGTATTTGTCAAATACTGAGGACGTGTATAAAGGTAGACTTCAGTTGATTGGTAAGAAAATTGAATTTATCTTTTTTATTTTTCGCACAATGTAATAGACTCAGAACACTTTTATATTTTATATTTGCAAAAATAGTTTTACACCAAACATTGCAAAAAACATAAAAAATGGAAATCATAATTACACAAAGATTAAGGTAAAAAGAAGTTTAAAAACAAAAAAAAACAGTTTTCAAGAAGTACATAATATAGTTAGAACTTAATAGCTAGTTCTTGCTTTAGTTCCCCATGCTTTCTAACAATAATATTATACTTAATTGAGATGTAAAAAATGCATACTAACATATAAAATGTTTATTTTTAGGTATCACATGTCTATTCATTGCTGCTAAAGTTGAAGAAGTGTATCCCCCCAAAATCGGGGAGTTTGCTTATGTGACAGATGGAGCTTGCACAGCAGAAGACATCTTGACAGAGGAAATAGTTATTTTACAAACATTGAGTTGGAGGACAACTCCGTTAACAATCAACAAATGGCTCAATGCATACATGCAGCTAAACAGCATCCAGGAGGTCAACCAGAAGACCCCGGTGGAAGCTGATGAAAATCAGACAGATGAGATGCGGAAATACACTTTTATATTCCCACAATACTCTTCCCTGGAGTATGTGATCTGTGGGCAGCTTATAGACTTGGCAGTTCTGCATGTAGGAGTAAATGCCTTTTCCTACAGTCTGATGGCCGCTGCTGCTGTGGCACATATCTTTAATAAAGAGGTTGCGATGCGAGTGTCCAGTGAGTATTAACATTATTTTTACTAGTTACCCATGAAAAATCACAGGAGATATAATTTCCTTGTAATCTTCAATTCAAATATGTAATTTTCTGGGAAACATTTTGTAAATTCATTGAATTTTAAAACATAATTATCCCATGAATATCAAATTTTCTGTTTTCTAATCGGTCTTGGGTATGTTTTGTCAAAACATCTATTATTTCGATGTTAAACATTGAAACTTTGTGAAACACTTACAAATAGCACTTGCAGATTTTTTGAGGGATTGTCCAAATCGTTAAATTCGTGCTTATTTCACACATAAGTATTATTTTCATTACAAAATATAAGACAGCCAAAAAAATAATTTGGAGAATCTAGCAAATCTACAAATCCAAGAATCTTGTGAAAAAACTATGTTTTGAAAATTTCTTAGAAACAACCTATTTCGTGATGTTATGAACAAAATGACAGTCAGTTATTCAGTATCCAGAATGTTTTTTTCTGCAAATTACTGAGTTTGGGCACTGGTGCGAGTGTAACAGCAAGTAAATTTTGCCCGCACCAGTACAGGAGCGAGGATGAAGTAGTTAACTTGAGCATTATTGAGGTAATTTTATTACTAAATAGCGCAGCGTGAAATTGAATTAAATTAGTTTTATGTATAAATTTGAAAGTACTACACACTCGTAGTAGAAAAAATGCTGAATGTGTTAGGTACTCCCAAGTTCACATCCTGCTAACAAACATTCATGGGTTTTTATTTTTTACAAAATAATTGCACATAACATAAATATATATAAGATTTTGTTGTACATTTTTAATAGAGTTACTTGAAAGAAACAGAATATTCTACTTGTGAATATTTTTTAAATATGCACTCTCGAAAACACGAATCGCCTTGTCCTTCAAAATTATGTATATCGATATATTAAAATTTCTATCAATTTTTATTAATTTGAAAATTATTGTACACTATATTAGTATGATTCCTCTCACCAGGCTTTGTGTGGGAAGAGTTGAGCCCTTGCTATGCCTGGTTGGCCCCCTTTGCAGAGGCGCTGGTTGCAGGCGGGGCGGGTGCGGGTGCTGTGGGGGGCTCGTTACCTGACTGCGGGGCGGACTTCACCGCCACTGGAGGGGGGCTGGCGCGCATCTGCCCCAACATTAATCTCGACCAGAGCCATCGTATACAAGTGCACAATATCTGCTTGGATTTGTTTGTAAGTTTCTCTTTAATTGTAATCAATTAATTTTTAATATTTTTTTTTTAAATGTGAAAATCCTACATGAATTTTATTTTTCAGAGGTTTAATTTTCTTTCTATTCTTTCTCTATTTTATATTTCTATTCTCTTGCAATGGTGTGGATGACTTTTTTGACCACAATCAGTCATATTATGAAAACAAAAAAACTTTTGCCTTTTTGTTCAAGTGACTGTCTTTTCACTAATTATATCTTTTCTGTTGGTTGGAACACAATGTGAGTTGCAAATTAAATCTGTCTCAACTACGAGACAAGTGTTCCACTTACTGGGCTGTAGATCACCTTTGTTGATGTTGATTCTTATTATTGTTGTTGCATACCTAACGTAACCATACACCCTGTTTTGAATGGGACTGATCTATTTTACAGTACTCTGTCCCGTTGTACCCAAGGGAAGCCTCGGGACATACAAATTTCCCGTTTTCAGAAAGTTTGGCTCGAGTAGAGAGTTTGTAAAATGTGTGTATAAGTTTAATATTATTCTTGATATATACTAATGATTCATGCGACCTAAACTCTTACGGGTCAGTCATTTGTTTTGCAGATGATACAGTCCTTTTCATTCAAGTAAAATCAAGGGAGACCGTATTTGAAAAAGCTGAAAAGGGTATGAAGCGGGTTAAACACTGACTAGATTAAAATTTGCTAACATAAGACTCAAAAAAACTAAATTTAAAATACACAACAAAAAAACAGGCAACCCCAACATAAACCTAAATATAAAAGTTGTTTGAACAAAAACCAAAAGGTTCCTTGGAAGAAGTACAAGTAATGAAATATGTACTTGAGAATACATAATTATTTATCAAAACATAAATTATAAAGAAGAACTATCTAAAATTTATTATGGCTTATATCAATTTTACCTATAATGTGGTTTCATCGGATGGAAAAGTTCATGCGATGATACCATATTAAAACCAGTACTCATCGCACAAAAGGCGATTTTAAAAATTATACTTCTGAGTTCCCATCAGAACTCCTACAGACAATATTTTGAATGCCCTGAATTCAAAAACATTGAATCAATTGTATTTAACGATATATGAATGTATGCATTCTTTATGCACGCATACCAGGATAACTTGAGATTACAAACTCGGGCCGGTTCACAAGATCCCTCACATACACATTCACATATTCCACCAACCTACAACCAAGATGACTTTTGGCCATAGAAATTTCCAATATATTTTTATAAAATTGTATGTGTGTGAGAGAGGATGTTAAAAAAAACACTAGTACATAAAAACCAATA
Source organism: Drusus annulatus (assembly GCA_022651775.1). Lineage (NCBI taxonomy): Eukaryota > Metazoa > Arthropoda > Insecta > Trichoptera > Limnephilidae > Drusus > Drusus annulatus. The sequence continues at coordinate 1,463,209 of JAGWCC010000246.1, read as the reverse complement.
CAAAGTTAACCATCTTCAAAAGAAACACTAAGACATGGATTATGAAGACGGGAACGAAGAATATAGATTTAATGTTGCAACCAAACAAAGGCCAATGCTCTAATAACAAATATATAATATGAATAACGTTATAATCAAAGTAGCAGAAGCAGCTGGAGTCCAGCTTGATGTATCCGATATAATTGAGACCAGGAGGAATGTAGACAAACGACCAAACGCACCGTCGAAAATCTTTGCTAAACTGAAGGACCCATCCAAAAGAAACCTACTGTTAAAAAACAAAAAAAAATATAAACACTCAAATCTTGAAAGACCTAGCCTTTAGCAAAATTTACTTAAATGAAGTCATGGGATCTTTTTTCAAAGAATTACTATGGCATACAAAAGAGCAAGCAAAAAAGATGGGATATAAATTCACGTGGTACAAGGAAGGTAAAATTATGTCTAGGAAAACAGAAAATGGTAAAATAGTATACATCAAACATCAAGAAGACTTAAACAAAATTGTTTAGTCTTCGCCCATACACTCCTAATAACTAATCTTGTAATATAATCAAATGTGTACGTAAAATGGCTTTAATCACTAATTATAGAACGTCAAATCCTAATTTCTGTAAAACTTTACTCCAAACTAACTTATTCTCTCTTCAAATCCTACATCAAAATATAAGATCTATTTCCAAGAATTTTGATGAATTCTCAATTCAACTGGATAATATTGGAACCTCTTTTCATATTCTTATTCTTACTGAATGTTGGCTATAATAAAATTATGTACCTAAAATGTTGAATGGCTATGATCACCATAGTACTTCAATGCACTCTAAACAAAATGATTATCATTAACCAACAAACAAATATAATTGTAAAACATATACTTAATAACATAATACCAATTAAACCATGGATGAACAACACTATTTCAAACTCTATCCGTGAAGCGTAATAAGCTTCACAAAAGACTATTAACAATCCTTATGATATTCAACTCTTTAACTTTTATAAGAGATATAGAAACATATGTACCCAAATAATCAGAAAGGCTAAAGAGACTTACTACAAACAGAAAATAGAAAATTGTAATAATGATACAAAAATCAAAAATGTAAACCACCTACTTAGACGTTATGGCTTCTCTTATTTATTTAGTCTCACTTTTCTTTTCCCTCTTATTTTATTATTAACTTTTTTTTACAACATCTATAAAATTCAGCACCCATAGGAGTGACTTTGTTTTATTTTGTTTTATTTTTGTATTGTATGTACAAGATTTCTTTTCCTCTTTTTACTTTTGGTACTTTTAGTTTATGTTTCTTTTATTTTTAATGTTATTTTATTTTACTGTTACTTTTTATTAATGTATAACATTTAATATTCTTTCATGTATGTACTCTTCGTCTGTCTCAACACAGGTCCATCCTAGCGAGACAGACTTGGACTGAACCCTTATTTTTTATATTTCTTAATAAGAATAAAGAATTTAAAAAAAAAAAAAAAAAAAAAAAAAAAAAAAAAAAAAAAAAATAATAGTATTTGGATAATTTGTATAGCGCCGTTTTTGTGAAAAATCACCTCATGGGCGCTGTGCTGTGTACATATAATGTGTTTTATATCACATTACTTTTTAATTATACTAATCTTATATATAATATCTACTTTATACTTTAATTCAATCTACTACAGCGATTCTGAAGATACAAAAGAAACAATGAAAAGTGTTTATTGTAACATGCTATATTTAATTAACAGGATACAGCCCAAAAATTCATGGAAACATCCCGGATAAAATGTATTGAGAGAACTCCTACAACCTCAGGGTTACTAGCCGGGCCCACCATTGTGCCAATCACCCCCATCACCCCCCCCTACAGTGGCCAGAAGATGTCTGACGCCCTGGACACAAAGACTCCCACACAAGTGGCCGTAGACAAGTGACTGGCCCACGCAATGTTTATTTGTTTGAACCTCCTGTTCTCCTGGTTGTCAAGGCGGATGAGCATTGTGTCTTTCACACGGATGTGACCTGCCCGATATGGCAGTGGTGAAACATTGCTGGCGGGCCTCGAGTTATCGTGACTATGGACTAAAGCTGCTGAATCAGGTCTGCCCCACATTGGCGGTGATTCACAGTGGCGACCCTCGGTACTGTGATTGTTGTAATTATTATTTGTGTATCTAGAAATGTATGTATTATGTAGTTCACAACAATACCAGGTTGGCAATGTAGAACTTTGTTTTAGAAAATGCGATATTTCCAATAATATATTTATTTGCACGCTTTGTATAATCGATAACATTGTTGTAAAGGATAACTTGTTTATTAGAGAATGATCTGTGATGTGATACCGATTAGATAAGATCTCTGGGTTTGTGCAAAAATATTGTTTGCGTGTGATAAGTTTTAAGACGAAATAATTACAAGTCCTAATTATTTAGAAAAAAAAGTTGAGATCTAAAAAAAAATTGTTGATGATACTAATATGCTACATAAGTATATAAAAAAATATTAAAATATTTTTTAGTAATTGGTTTTGTATTCATTGGCTTGTATTCCAAACACGATTGTATTGAAGACCTGGTGTATTCGAGACAATGATTCGTCTCAATGAAGTAACAATGTATGCTGACCAAAGAAAAGTCCCCAAGTGTATATTTCTTATAACAAACATTTTAATGTTTTTAAAAGATTGTACATATGATTTTGCCTTAGTGAATTATTATTGCCTTAAATTCTGGGAACTAAACTTATACGCTTAATTTCAATGTTTATTTTTCTTTCTGTTAATGATATTATTTAACTGCATTATTTTTTTATAATAATAATTGGCTGATTTTTAAAGTGCTGTTTTCGTGAAAGAAATCACCTCAAGAGCGCTTTAATTTATTTAATTATACATACAAATAAGAGTGAATTATTTTTTGTTAGTATAACAAGTCCTTATTGCTAAAAGAGCCTATGTGCCAAAAACTAAACTTTACACAGTGTGCAGATTTTAGTGGCGCTTGCAATTCACTTCATCAGACCCAATGAAACATTTTACGATTTTTTTACAGAGGAACTCAAAAACAACAAAAAAATTATTAATATTAAAATGTTTTTCCGGCAGATTCATTCTAAAATGTTATTTATTTAAATATGTTTATTTGTTTGTCTAATAATATGTTAAAAAAAAAAATCTCACAAGCATGTATTTATTTGAACTGCAAAAATGAGTTGTTTCTTTGACCCCAAGGGGCTGAATTTTTTTTTGTAATGCCGGCTTAATTTTATTTGAGTAGGTACACAAAAAGTTGATTTTAATCCAACACTTTTTCCTCAGTCTTTTCTGAACTAATCACAGAATAATACAGATAAGTCATTCTCGCATGTGGACAAACGTGTCTAGCAATTACCCAGAACTGAAGTTAACATTTTGTTTCTCTGTGGAACTGATCAAATAATTATTAGTTTATTACATTTTGTGTGTAGTTATAATATTTAATGACACACATTGATACACAGACAGGTAGATGTCTGTATATAGAACAGACATCTGCGTTTCATCTCATAAAATGTTTTGACAGAAAGTCTATGAATTGCTTATATTCTTGCTTCATTTTGTATGTAGTTCGGTCTGCCTATGTCATAACATTATTTTTGATTAGTATATAGTATCAAATAAAATCCTTTGCTATCTTTCAATACACCGACAAGACTATAAGCATACACTTTCTGAAATGTCTGTGTGAGTCAATGTGTTAAATCTGTGTGCTAAAGGAAAAAGGGGATGAGTCAATAAGTTCTACCTGATGAGTACACAGCCGTTCGTCCTTGCCATTATTCTGAAATATTGTAATATATGTCCTGTACTTCAATCAATTTCTATATTATTTTATTTTTTGACTCATTTGAACTTCCCTATATGAATAAGGGGTGGCTTTGCATACGAAACTCAAATTGGAACTTTTTGATTCAATCTCTTCCTTTTGCACACAGAAATATAATATTTAAGTAGAATTTTTATTTTACCTTGCTTTTCATCTTGTTTTTTAATATTCCATCTCCATAGCTTGTCCACTTAACATTATCTTTCCTTAACCTCTGGAATGCCTTGTCTGTACTGGAATAGCTATTTATATTCGGAGAATTGGTTTTTTCTCCCTCATGTCACTAAAAAATGTTTGATCAAGAAATGTGATTTTTTTGACATTTAATTGTATTTTCGTGAGGCTGAATAAATTTCCTTCCAAATAAAAATAAAATTGTATGAGGTTTTCTTGTAAATACAAACAGTAATATCACTTTGTAAATTTTTTTTTCTGCTGCACCGACGTAAGCAAACTTCAAATATTTATTACCAGACTTGTAGCCAACTTAACACAATCCAAAATATCTCTACCGATTGATTATTTTGTTGACGAGCGATTATGGTCAATTTAAATATGCAAACAACAGGTTTTAAAGGATAAAAACTCCTGAAAAGATAATGATGAATGCCCGGTAACTATTGGCACCTCCGGCACACTAGAGGTTTATAATTTGAGAAAAAAACAAAATCATGTTCTAAAAAAACAAGATTTGTCATTTAATGAATAATTAACATCACTTATTACAGTATATCCGTCCTTTGACACAATATTGTAATGAATTGAGATTTCAAAAAATCATTTTCAAATGTTGGAAACTATTGTAAAAATAGTGTTAACTGTAAACAAATCATAACTAAGTATCAATTTTATTAATCTGTTGTTCTTCCAATTACTTTAATGAATTCTGTAATTAGTTTATAAAATTCTAGTTTGAAAATTTTTCATAGCTTTCAGGTGGAAGATGTTGTGGTGATTATTGATAAGATGAAATGCGTTTTGTTCAAAACTTAAGCGTTGTTAAAAAAATGAGTCTTTTAGTGGGATGCAATTATTTGCCATTCTGATTTAGTATAAAATTTGACAGTAATTTTCAAATATTTTTTTACTAACGAATCCTTTTATGCATTTGCATGTTCTCAATACGTAAACTGACATTGTGCTGCTTTCAAAAAGTCAGTAATGCTGACTCGTGTCAAAAAGCTTGTTGTCAGATCTTTTTACTCCTGTCTTGAAAAAAGCATAATATTCTTTAGAAAAGTAATCTTAGATTGGAAATAAAAAAATATTTAATTTCTTTAATTTATCTATTTTTTAGTTTAATTATTACTTCAACAAACATCATTTATTGTAAAAAGTCCAATAAAAAGTTAATTTGCAAGCATGATTCTGGATAATGATATATGTATTAGATACCTAGTAAAATTATACAGCATGCGAAAATTGCTCATCGCTGCACAAATTGATACATTTTTTCACGAGCCTTTGTCGTCAGAACACATTAAGTGGTTAACATGAAAAATTAAAAAACTTTATTATTAAAAAAAAATACGCTTGTAATACTAATTATCATATCATATTTTTATGACTTATTTAATATTAAAGTTTATGGTGTATTCTAGAAAAAAATTATAAAAATTCAAAAATATTAATGTAACTGTAATTTTTTTTCTCCTTGAGACTCTTATTTCTTAGTTGTAACAATATTTGTGTACATAGCTTTTAGATGACCGGTTAGTAGCTGAGTAGACAAATGGGTCGGGTTCCCACCCAGGCATTGCGGGTTCAGTGGGTTGCACAAGCAAAATTTTCTGCTTATAATGATGGAAGTAGGAGTTCAAATATTCCCAGTTTATTTATAACCCGGGAAAATTTGTCTAAGAAAACGTGCATAGGTGGCAAAAATGTGTAAAAAAACTGAAAGTGTCGAATGTTGAAGATTAAGTTTTATAATTACATATTATGTTAGCCATGTTTTTAGGTTCATATAATCCCGCACAAAAAAAAAACACCATATAACCAGAATCAGCATCCAAGTGGAAAGCATACCTTGTGTTCTTGCAGTTATAATATGCATTTTATTGATGGATTGTCTAATCACAAAATATCTTTTACTACTAAATGTATGTATTTATGTGATATGACAAAATAATAGTAAAGTTCCAACAAAATAAGACTAGGTACAACATATAATATATGTAAACATCAATATAAATACTCTAGATTCACCTTCCCATACATAAATGCCAAAGCCAAAATGATTTGCCATAAATAATTTCATAACACAAGTTCCCATTGAATTTAATTGCCTTTGCTATAAAAGCCATGCAGGCTTCCCTAACGCTCACCAATCGTAAATTTATTTAACTTTACCTAACCTATACTTGCAACACTTTACCTTACCAACCAGCCATACCTTATCATACCACATTTTACCAAACCTAACTTCATTTAACCTATCCTTATCACACCTACCTTACCTCACTTAACCTTATCTTACTTTACCTGACCATACTTTAACTCACCTAACTTTTCCTTTCCTTACCTTACCGCACTTTACCTCACCTAAATTACCACACCCTACTCATACAACATTTTACTTTACCTAACCTATCATTACTGCTTTTAACCTTACCTTACTTTACTTTACCATTCTTTACCTGGCCATTACTGCTTCTAACCTTACCTCACTTTACTTTACCATTCTTTACCTGGCCACAAAGTGGTTTTATTTCACCCCCACCTAACATCATCTAATCTGTCCTTTTCACACTTTACCTCACCTGAAAAATCCTTTTCCCACCTTACTTCACCTAACCTCACCTAACCATCCTTTCCACCCCTTACCTTACCACATTTTACCGCTCATATCTTCACCTAACCTTACCGCACCACCACTTAGGTTTGGGGGTTTCAAACTTTCTTCACATTTAACATTGTCACAATTCAACGATTAGCGCTATTTTGGTTTTTCCATTTTCGATTCTAGGCCTGTTTCCACTTTGGAACAAATTGCGATGAACATGAACGTTATGCTTTCCAACTGATTAAGTTCACCTTGCCAAACATAATCTCAATTCACATAACCTGACCTATCATATCCTACTCTTACCTCACCCAGCACAAAACCGTTACCGCAACCTTATCTTAATTAGGTTGAAAATGAAAACTCAATTCAGTGCAATCCTAGAGAGGGTCATTGTATTCCCTAAGCATGCAAAATGTTTTTTAAAAATTGATTTAATTTTAATTATTGCTTGCCGTTAAAGTAAAACAAATCCAATTATTATAGGCATCCAAAAGTAGGTTACATATTTTGAAGTTAACATTCAAATAAAGAGTACCTTTTAAAACACACATAATACATAATATAAATAAAATGACTAATTTAAAAAAAAAATGAGAAATGTACATGTTTTTTACTTCTCATTCTTACAATATAATGTGTTGGGTTTAATTTCACTATTTTAAATATCTTTGGATTGTATCTAATTCCATAAGTAAATTAAATGCATTTTAGTTTAATATTTGCTTGTAATTGGGTGTGCATACTATTATTTTTTTGTATTTTCTTATTGTACCCGTAAGAGATTTCTGCTATTTCAAATATATTACTGGATGAAATAAATTTTAGTTGAACCAACAAGATATAAAAAAAAAATTAAACATAAAATGATGCAGGTTATGTGACCTTAGTGATAAAAGTATTTATTCAGATGTGGAGCTGTATGTATATTGCGTGGGGTGTTGAAAGACTGCCTATTAATAAAAAAGATTATGTTTATTACAATTAAATTAATGTTTTATTCATCATCCCTGTTGGATTTCAAAAAGATAATTTGATAGGTTCTTACCTTCATGTTTTTCATCCAGTTCCTACCTATCCCATTATTTCGCTACTCAATTTCGTTACACTGTGTTTGAAAACAATTGACAATCGAAACACAAGAAGAGTTGAGTGAAAAAACGTGTTTTTTGGTGACTCGCTTGGTCGTCGTTTTGTTGTTGTTCTTCAAGTAAAATTAAATTAAGTGTTGTGATTCGTTGTGTGTAAGAAGACTCAAGAACTCCCACTTCAACTACATTGGTGAATGAATGGTTTCCCATTTCCTTTTCATTTCCAATAATCTTTCCACATCCATAATTGGACACTCCCATCAAGTAGATGGTTTATCCATTTTACAGTCCACTATTTTCAAAATTCATCTGAAGCTGAAAACACATGTGTTTTATCGCAGGTTTAGATCCAACAATCCCATTTTTACCAGCTATCCTAAAAAATATGTTTTAAAAATATATATGTAAGAATCAGATAAATTTTAAGTTATTATGATATGGTGATTGTGTCCTGCCAGAAGTGACCTGCCAGGTAAGTATGTTGCTGTATATTTATATAAACTAGGAATTAATATTAACTAGAATTTGAGATTTGTACAGCTCCCTTGAGGTGATTTTTCACAAAAACGGCGCTATACAAGTTATCCAAATATTATTATTATCTTTGATCCACAATTTTATTTGAAAAAAAAGCAGTTTGACCAAAATAGTATCATTTTATACTGCGCGTACAAGAGTCTCATCTGCCTAAATCCAGTGGGACTATAATAATAAAAGTTTTATTCCAGAAGGTGTGCAGGAGTAGTGCAATGCAATACATTCCATAATTGATAATAATACATAGTAATAATAAAATAAAAGTTGTAATACACACAATAATAATAATAAAGAAAAATAAACATAAATTCATAAGAAAAAAAATTGATGGAGGATATTAGGTCTCATTTCTGCAAAAGGCCATCAAGAGGGAGTCCATCCTGGCAGCATTAAGATCGATAGGGCCAATAACTTACTCCAATGCGCTTCCATGCTAGAATTCGGGATCTGATGGAATTCCATGATGAGGTCATTTCTGGAGTTGTTGATCCTCATTCCTGCTACCCTGGTTCTCATAAGGGCTGCAAATCCTGGAACTCGCCCCTCGGTGAACATACCGGAAGCACTGCAGTGCCTGGGAAGACTGAACAGCATGTGGTAGGCGTTGTTGTACTGAACCTGAAGCCTTTCCATGCTACTCTTCTTGAAGTTAGTCCAGAGCTCGCCCGTGTATAGGGTAGTACAGAACGCCAGGAAGAGTGTCCTTTTCACTGGTAGACTACAGAGCCGAAATCTTCTATTGACTTTGTTTGATATCACACTGAGTGCTCGCCTTTGACTGTCAATGTCATTGTCATTCATTAGCTTGCTGGTGATGATGTGCCCTAGATATTTGGTTTCTTCTACCACCCTTAGAATCTCACCGCTCAAGATAGCTGGAGGAATGTTTTTCGGACCCTGGCCGTGTCTGATAACCATCAGTGCCGTTTTCAGCGGATTGTAAATCATGTTCATTTCATGTGCAAACTCTTCACAGATATTTCACTATGGCATCCCATTTGGAAAATGTGATGCCGAAGGAAAAGTGGATGAAGAAGTTTGGAAAGTGCTTGGCTGTCCACACTTGATGACTAAACAAGCAAAATACATTTAAAGCAACATTTTAATTCTGATTGCTGGTCTCTCACTAGGGCAATACTGAGGGTATCTTCACCTGTGGAACGAGATAAAATATACTGCAAAATGTGTATTATTTGAGTTTTTATAATATATGGAACAACCCATGCAAATTTAAAATATTTCCTGTACCAGGCTTCAAACCCACAACCTCAGGCTCAGGATCTTACAATATAAAAAATGTTTTTTCACATGTTAGTAACTCTTTCGGTCATCTGCACAGATAAGCTTGTAAAGCCATAACTGTTTAATCTTTGACAGAATTATAATCATTCGAACTTTCCGCTTCACACGCCTCTTCCGAAAATCATCTTTTATCAACTTTAAAATTGAAGGTTAACCCAATGAAAAATTTGGCTATGCAATTTCAACAGAGAACGTACGTTAGCTATTCACGTCTCTTTTTAATAAGGGATGCGCGTTGCAAAGAGAAGAGTGCAACTATGCAAATGAGTTTTTTCACTCTGTATTATTGGGCACTTCCTCTATTATTCTATATCCAATGGTAGTACCGCCTAAATTAATCATATATTTGAGTTTATGGTTAAAATATTTTGAAAACATCACTCCAACTGTCAGATCAGTGATGGATTTACAGCTATTATCTTAGACATTCTAATATAAAGATCCGTTTTTATTCATGCACTCCAACTGTTTCGAAACATGTTTCTAAACAAATGTCCAAGAAATTAAATCTGAATGTGATTAGATTTTTAAAATGCTTTGTTTATTTTCACTCACAACAACTTATGACGACTAACAACTCATTTGAATGAATTCTTTTTGGGCATTTATTTATGTTGTTTTTATTATATCTATTCCATATAATGACTTTACACACGTATATTTGTAACGTCATTGATTCTTTAGACGCATAAACTAAATTTGTCTCTTTTTTCTCATTTCTTATGAAAAAAACGTACAACAGTACCTAAGCAGACTGACACTTCATTTTCCGATTAAAATTACTGGATTTACATGGTTCTTCCGTAGAGAAATAGTTAAGGTTCCGCCTTCAGAGTTATTTTATTAAAAAGAGAGTAGACAAATCTACACGAAACTTCGTTTTAAATATGTCCCATTCTGCGCGGTGCCTGCGAAGGTTAAAAAAAGATCGGCAAGGTTCGGTACTTCATTTCTCCGAAAAACCACGTGGGTCGCTTTTACAGCCTCGCGGCTAGTGCCGTGCGTGGCAAGCCTACAAACATACTCCTCTAGATACTACTCAAAAAAAAAATATTTTTTAGTAAAAAAAGGAATATTGAACATTAATACCTTTTTTGTTTTCACTGTTTTACATTGTTACACATAAATATACACATCTGTATATACACAAGTCAGCACAACAGAACAAAGATATAAGATCAAACCTCGGAGTAACGATATAAGGAGGTATATTTTTACCCAACCTATACAAACTTGCGATAAATCACTTTCTCCGGGTTTTTACATCGTATACCATGAGAGAGAAAGAAATAAGAAAAGTCGTCCCATAATATTGTAACACTTCTAATCTAAGTATGTAAGAATGTTCTCCGTCCGCGCTAACTTAGATATTTCAACAGTTTTAAATATTTTTGACCGAACTTTAGAATTTTCACATTTTTAATAATATAAATACATAAAATCAACAAAAAGCATCCATCATTATTTTAGGCAAACCTTCTGTTATTAGTGTTTGTGTGATATTTTAACTTTATAAATCATTTTAATGGTGTATTGATATTGTTTTGCTTAATGTGTTTAAATATGTTTATTAAAAATGACCGAATTCCGTGTGAGCGGTAACTAATCCAACTTCTCAACATATTTTTGTCTTTTTCTATCCGAATCAGTCTAAAGTCAACAATACTGACTACACTGTTCCGGAGAGATACCTCTCCATATATTATATATTCTTACTCCAAGGATCAAACACACCACCAAAAACAAGCATTAGGATAATCACAAGTAGTGTACCAAAATCATTACTTAAATCATCACTGCTGTCATCCGACTCTGGAGAAAATTTTATAAATACATTATCCACAGATGAGTTAATTCCCAGATTACTACTTTTATAAGCCATTGCTATGGAGGATAATTTTTAGATCGATTCTCAAGTTTGTTTTGTTTTTCAGCTAAAGACGCTGTGTTGATTGATTATTTTGTCAGTCTATCCTTAATATTGCCAAACTAGGTAACTAGTGACGTGATCAGTTTATCAATTTGAAAACAAATATCGTGACGTGTAAAGCGGACTTTGGGGTATCACCTTAGAGTAACAATATATAGAGACCTCAGAGTAACAATGTGAAAGAGACCGTACTAATTTGTGTCAAATCGTTGACAAACTCGCAAAATATAGCTCTCTCTTTATGCTCGGTTCTATAAACATATGAGAAAAAGAGACAAACACTTGTTGAAACCAATACACGATTTGGGGCGGGCTAAATGCCATGTAGCCTTTTTTTAATCTACACGAACTTCACACAAGTTTTGACTGTCAGGCGAACGGGCTGTCAAAAGTACGTAAATAGTTAAAAACTTGAGTGATTTTTTGTGCAATAAAAAACAAAACGTCATGGCCATATGTGCTATGCTTGGATGCTTTAATCGAAGTACAAAAGGACCAAAAAAAAAACAGTTTTCACACGTATGTACCATAAAAATCGTCTTTTTTAGTTTGATTTTAAATATTTAACATCCTCACCTACAAAACAACTAGTAACTTACACAAATATGTAATTAATCTTTGGACTATTCGTTCCAATATAATAAACTTCCGTTTGAAATGAGTTTTAATGCATTTTTTAAATATGTTTTACTTAGAGAGATATACGAGAATGTCAAATAAATTTTCAAGAACGGGAACCCCCTTTTCGTACGGCTTCTGAAAGTATCCCGGTCTCTTTCTTTCTCATGATACTAACGCTAAATTGTTGGCAAACAGATAAAGACAGAATAGTGTTTATCTCTTAGTTATCTTTACGGTTTTGTGTGCCTCCCCAAATTCAGGGCCATGCCAAAATTGGAATATTATTATATATTTAATTATTTTTAGATTTCCAAAGGATGAAAAAAGGCGAGAAAAATGGATCCGTGCTACGAGAAGGCAAAATTGGACTCCCCAATACCATAGCACAATCTGCTCAGTCCATTTCCCAAGTAACCACTTCGACAAAACATTTACAAAGATCCGTCTTAAGGATTTCGCGGTGCCTCAATATGATTCGATAGTACCTTCGGCGATACAAAAGGTTTTTATGGTCGATTTTTTTCACATCTTTGACCAGTTTTGACACCACCATTAAAATTTTTGGTGCAAAACAAATGGTGTCATGTTTGTGAATTTTTTGTGTCTCTTTCTCTCTCATGGTGTACGACGTAAAAACGCAGAGAAAGCGATTTATCGAAAATTTATATAGGTAAAAAAAAATGATCTCTCTCCATATATTCTTACTCCAAGGTTAAGAAAATGATCCAACATCTGTTATCATCGTACATTTTTTAAATTTTACTTTTGTTTGTAAACTATTTTGTTGATGGAGACTGAAGTTCATTTTATAATATGTATTATAAAATGTTCTGTGCTAATAATTTAATTCGTTTATATTTTTATCTATAAATAAGATTTAAAAAATCTTATTGATTAATGTATCTTTGAATAAACAAAATAATAAACAATATTCATTCTTTTTAATGATTTACAACTACCTACTCACAACAAAATACCTAATTTACTTAATTTGTGACAACCCTGTTAGTGATTTAGGCCACACACCCCTTGGTCAATGCTTGGTCAAAAAGTTGCGTCAAAAATTCGCAAAGTTAGGTCTCTATATATTGTTACTCTAAGTCGCCAATACGGCCCAAGTTGTACAGTGGGTGGCCAAATTATTAGTTACACTTGTAAAAATTATATTATGATCAGCTTGAAGTTGTATGACATTTTAAAAGAGTGGAAGTTAACACTTTTTTTTTTGGTTATTTATGTACTTATTATACAATTCAAAATGAATTATTTTGTTTTAAATAATACGTATCTGAGAAAAACACAATCCAAAATGTTTTTAAAAAATTCTTAACATTTAGCAGAACTTCCCTTGGCGTCAATTACAGCTTGCACTTTTTTTGGCATGCTCTGAATGCATTTAAAAAAATCTTTTAATCCTTTATCTTTTTGCCAAACTTTAATCATTGGCTCTATATGATTTTGTTTGTTTTTAGTTTTTTTTAGATTTTCCCTTTCATAAGATTCCAGGAGTTCCCTTTTGGGTTCAAGTCGGTTAAATTGTCTGGCTAAGGCAAATTTTTGATTTCTTTTATCTTTAAAAGTGCTATTTTTTATTTAGCTTTGTGGCAAGGAGCGAAATCATGCATATATAGAACACAAGGATATCAAATATTACTGAAGCAAACAAAATGAATTATAAAAAAGTGAGTGTTCACATTTCATCAGTCTGTAACCGTCTGTCGATGTTGTTTAGTCCACACCAAAAGTTTCAACTTCATGGCTAGAGTTAGCTTTGGTTTTATCGATGTTGTGCAGCACTTGAACCCCATTTCTACTAGACGACGCTTGTTTTTTGTAACAGAAATGGTAAGTCGGCTTCATTTATGATTTTCGTCAACTCCTTTTTAATTTTTTTCTGTTTTACAGGTAAATGTCCCGAATTTTTCATTTATCTCGAGGTGTAATAATTCGCTTTCTTCCATATTTTTCAAGTCTCTGACTTACTAAAGGTATTTTCCTATCAACTTAAGCCTTTATTTGGTTCACTGTTACCACATTTACATGTGTAAGTTGAACAAAATTTTTGGGAAATAACATGAGTTTTAAAAAAATGCTGAAATTTCTGAAATTTTTGTTTTTTCCAATTTTTGTCAAGGACTGTCGAAATATTCATACTTAAATACATTGTATTTACCAAGAATTACACTACATTTACGTTTTTCAAAGTCCAAGGACCAAAAAGCACTAATTAACTGATTAAAACAACAAACCTCAACATGCCACTTTTTGACACCCCACAGCAGAATGATCCACAACTTTACCATTATGTAATCAAACAGTGTTTTATCTGTAAAATATGTTTAGCAGTATCGCCAAGATTAAAATATCAAAACCTCTGACCTAATAAATAAACAAAGAGCGAATGATTTTTTTTTTTTTTTTTACATGAATACCGCACAAGAGTCTCAACTGCTCCCAACCGTCTAGAGCCAGTGAGACTATGGCATCCCCAAATTGGGTATGTTGTGAGGCTGAAGGTAGTAGGGAGGGGAAGGAGATCGGGAAGAGGAAGGTTGGGAAGTACCTGGCTATTCAGATCTAGTCACCAAACACGGCTTAAGCCATTTCAAGCAACGTTTCGATTCTGAATGGTGGTCTTTCACCAGGGCGATACTTAGAGTATCTACCACTCTGGAACGTGCCGCAAATATACTTGTTATTATTTTCATATGAATTAAATGTGTTATGACACATATTAATTTAATAAAAGTTATTGGCGCACGCCGGGTTTGAACCCGCGACCTTTGGATTCGTAGTCGAGCGTCTTACCACTCGACCATGGAGGCCGTCATATTATCAAATAATAAGAAAAACCATTATGTGCCTAATAATTTAGCCACCCACTGCATGTCAGCTTAGAATTGAATAATATTAGATACATTTTCCTGTTGAAAATAATACCGTAAGTTTTTCACACGTTCTGTTGTGGTTCTTGCAATATTTTAGTGCACAAATCGGCATTTTATTCGGTTAATCTCGATCGATTTTCGCATGACACGTATGGTCAACGGTCGCCAGTCAACTAGAGTGTTGAATATAGCTGTGATACTCATAATAATGGTCTCTTCTTTACCGGAGCCACTTCAGGAAAATACATTAGAATGACTTCAAATCGGCTCGTTATCTATAAGAATTAATGGCATTGTCTGTGCGTAAATGTTATTCTTTAAGTCGAATAAAATAATTTATTTGCTCTATTTAATTAAATATGAGTACAATCTAAATCTCACCCCACGGCGCGCCGTTTGAAAATCGTCCGCGCCGGAGAGGTGCATTATTTATATCATTTCACTAGTTTAGCACGCGAAAATTCGCGGCTGGTTCAATTAATCAGGACAGTGTTGTCGTAGATAACAAATCAAATTGTGCACTGCTCTTGCGAAGCATTGCTAGGAAATAATAGATATAGGTACTAAACTGTCAAGGATATTTTTGTGATTGATTCTAGGAAAATATAAGCATGTTGTTTCGAAAAAATGCGGTTGTTTCGTCCCAAAAATCCCGTGCTTTTTTTGGAAATTTAACTTTTCCCCAACCATTAGAAAATTCCGGGGTCCGGTGGTGTAAACTCAATGTACATTTAGAGTTTTGTAATTTAAAGCCGTATTTCGTACCTATTAATAGTTACCCCGAAACTTTTTACATTCCTTTCAAAAACACTAATTTAATCTTCTCCCAACCTCTTATGCGAATGTGTCGACTGTATCATCCACTGTAGTGGCAAGATTAACGAACATGGTATGGTCAACGAAATTGATATATTCTCCAACTCACCTTTTAGGTTTAATCAAATCTTAAATACCATTTTTACTTAAAACATAAAACAGAAAAAGGTACACACATTTACAACTTTTTGAGGTAATTTTATGTTTTATAATGTTTTTTTCCTAAATTTAAACTTGTGTTGATATTTCTTTTTATAAACGGTTGTTTTCTTTATTTTTCTATTGTTTTTATTAGTGTAATACAGTGTATTTCTAATTGCATGATGTGAACATTTTGGAAATGGATTGATGACCTACCATTTATTTTGTATCTGTCAGTATGTATGTAATGTTGTCACTCTGTCAAATGTTCCAAATAAATAAATAAACATATAATTTTCATTGAAATCATCATGATAAATGATATCTGTCTACGAAAGGAAGAACGGAATGATTTTTTTTAAAGGACTTGTGACATATGACATAATTACATACAAAAAACAAAATTCCAATTTCTTTTATTGGCTCTTCTGAACATCTAGGAGTACGTTTATTGACACGAAATATCTTTGCCCACACACCGCTAGCGCTAGGCAAGGTTAACGTTCGATGCAGTTCCCAAATAATAAATAAATATTTTAGCGGTCAAAATGGCAACATAAAGTATATGAAATCATTTGTGATAAAAGTATGTAATAATATTTTGGCCTTTCCATTAATGTTCAACTGTTTGCTTGATACTTTTTCGTTTGTGCCCTTGTCATAACCGAAATGTAAACGCTTAACTTGCAACAAAGATGACGCCGTAAACCAGCTGTCAAAGGATAACATTATAAAACCACCAAAACCGTTCTTTGGTGCGGATTGTTTCAAATTTTCGTCACATTTGACTTCGTCATGTTCAATGATTAGCCCCATTTTGTTTTTGTTTGTGACATTTATCATTAATAGTCGCTGTTAAACGCCGATTGTCAATCCGCTTCAACCTTTGAACAAATTGTGATCACCTGAAAAGCATAGCGTTCATATTATTTTGCTTGTCAGCTGATCACAATTTGTTCAAAAGCTGAAACAGCTCCAGAATAGACGTTTAACCAAGTTTAACAATGGCATGTGACGAAAGTTTGAAACATCTCAACCGTGTGGACACGCAATACGCGTAGCAATTGTGCTATGAAAGTAAAAGAAAATAGAAGTTCAACATAAAATTATGGAATAAAACAAAATCTCCATGAAATTCGTTATACGAAAAATAGTTCGGTACTTATTATTATCAATGTACTTAATTACTATGCTACTCTCAAATGTTATTTTTCTCGTCTTCATTGTGGAACTTTTATCTATTGACTAAATTCATTTGAAATTCTACCGTCGAAATGTTTTGCGTGGTTGATACTGTGATCCCATTATGACAGTTTAAATATATTGAATGCGAGAGTAAAGGCGTCCCTAATCGTTCCCAAATGTCAGGCTTCGGGAAAGCAGGCGGGAAAGCGGGAACGAGTTCGGGTTGGGGCTTTTCCCTTCGCGCTGCCTGCGGCCGCCGCCGCTAGATGGCGCTAGCGTCGCGGCTGATGACAACTCCATCAACATGGCGCGCGGCGGCGGGAGGCGGGAGGGGGGCGGCGAGGGCGATCCTTCTAGAGATGCGCCGCGTCCCGTATTCGCCGAATATCTCGTCGTTTTCCCATTCGCAATTTTCTTAGTCGTTTGTCCCGCCGCCAGCCGGTACGCGCCTCTCCAGTCCCGCGTACCGACGACCGCTTTTCATTTCACGTACACTTTTTAATCGGCGCGATAGGAATTTAGTGGCAATATTTCGACCGCGGAAATGCCGCCAGAGGGGGAAAGAAATGCCCCAGAAACTGAGAAGAAAAACGTATTTAACTGTGACCGTGAATGTAAGTTCTTGTATCTTTTAACTAACTTTCTGAAGGACGTTCGAGTGATTTGGTTAAAGAGTCGAGACTAACACTTTGTACAAACAAAGTATCGCGTAAACAATGTGTTTCGATGAATAACTGACCTAGGTTAATTTGGACGTTCATATTTTGTAAACATTATTCAAATTGTGTTGGGAAATTTAAATAATGATTTTCGTAACGCCAAAAGTACTTATTTACGTAGATTTGAGCTGATTTATTAATTAAAGAATGACATAATTTATGTAGGTAGTTTTTTTGTTGTTTTGTTAACTTCACTATTAAATTCATATACGTCAGTAGGTACCTATTATGGAGACACGATGCTTTCATAATGTCATAAGGCTAGATAATTACGAAAATGTCAGCATTTTTCCATATACCGACATATATTTTTATTTTCATGAGTGCAAATATGTCAATTTATGTAAGGTACTATGCCCTTTACCAAAGGTTGACATTCAGTCGTTTCGCGGAGAGTCGGTGTGATGCATAATTTTGCGGCGCGGGGCGAGGGGTGCTTTTATGAGTACTTCGAACTTATCATGTCCAACGAACGCGAGCCGACAGAATATTGAACATTTGAGAATATCTCCGTTTCTGTCTTTATTACCTAACGTGTAACACGGTAGAACCGTAGCAGGCGGTAATACAATACTACTACAATGCCTGCTGCCTGCTGCCTGCTGTCTGCCGCTAGCTGCTCGCTGCCCGTTCGCATAATAAACACATAATAATATACGAGCAAGTATTTAGAGCCGTCAACATGTTCCAAATTGTTTGTTTTCCCTGTTACTTGGCACTGGTACTTGAATCTATTACACTGCAAAGATAAACAAATGATTGTAATGTAGTTTACTTCTCATTACTTCCTTCGGATGAAATCTCTATCTGACATCTCAAATGTTTACCAAACATTTGATGGCAGATATATTTAGGTTCGGACCCGTGACCGAGATTGTAAACCTTCAATCTGCATATCTCACCGCGGAGGCCAGATGCGCCACCATAATTCTATTTAATAGCTTCATTTCTTTCTGCTACAGATCGTTTTAAAGAAAACTCTAGCAACAGAACACTTTTTAAAGAGACTTAACTTTACTCCGCTTTAACATTTAATCCAAGACACGACAACGCACGACCAAGACCGTCCATATTAAAAAAAACTCTAAACTCCAACACGACTGTTTATATAACAAGGCGATAATAGTGAATAGTTCTCTTCGATTGAGATTTTGTTTAATCAGCTGAAGACTGTACGTTCCTTTCATCCAACACTGCAAAGGCGAGTCATCAAGACGTTATTTATAATTCCAAGCAACTCCAGATCAGACAACGAGAAATCTACAACGACTGAAAGTAACCTATTGAGGACGAGAATACATATAGACGACGAAATGTTAATGTAAGAACTGAGCAGCATACAGACTGCTGTTCTCACAAGCTTCAAGATTTAAAGAGATGGTTGTATTTCATATCGCGCTTTTACTTGAAATTCAATATCATAATATTCTTAGTGTAGCGTAATATCACAAGAGAGAAGTCAATATTACATGACTCGGAGCGCGCTCTGATGGAATACTCACATTGCTCTGGACATAATTCATGAGTGTAATTCCAATAATGTATTGGAACATTTACGACAGTTGCGTACAACGATATCGTAAATATTCTCAAAAGTACTAGAGGTACTGAATCGATAAATTGAAATATGTCAAAAATACGACGATTAGGTGGATATGTGTGTAAATTCTACCCGCGTCGCCCATATGATTCAGAAGGTCAATCAAGTAAGACATTTAAAATCAGACACCAAGTGAAATGCGCTTTAACAAAATCTGGATGGTAATAATAATAATGAAAATGTTTTAATCAAATGTAAAGTGATGAAAAAGCTCAAACTATTGTTTTTTTTATAATATGTAGGTACTAACCTAATAATAATTGCCCACATTTAGTTTTGTTAAATCAGATATAAACGGAAAGGGACTCGGATACAATCTCAAGTGTACCTACTAACTTATTGTGAACAGTAAAGTAATACTAAAACGGGAAACGAAAAGCTCTAATTGACAGGGCGTCGTGACAAGTTAAAGAGCTCCCGGTATAGGAATATACGAATTAGACAAGAGTGTGAAAAGTAAAACAGTTCACGGCGCAAGGAAAAACCAACATTGATAAGTAAAACCGTCGGTTGGAACAGTCAGTGGCCGGTGCAGTGGCGTGCGGGGATGTCCGGCGGCAGTGAGTCGGTGGCAGCGGCAGGCACTCGGGGGCCGGGATGACGTCGGAGACCCCGTCGCCCACCCCGACGGACTCGCCGTCGCTGTGCGCGCGGCCACTGCTGCAGGGGCCTCGCGCGCGCCCGCAGGGCTCCACACCCAAACGTGTGGGCTTTGCGGACTCCATGCGCCAGGAGGTGCGGCTCACGGAGCGCGGGGGGCGCGTGGCGCTGCTCGGACCGCCGACCGTCTGCACGCCCGAGGAGTGAGTACTTAAAAAAATCTCAAATGTATTTAGTTAAAATAATATTTATTTAAAACGTGTTTTCAGTTTATTTTTTCACCTACAGGATCTAACCACAATGTTTTCGTGTTAATACATTAACAACAAAATTCCAAATTTGCAGTTTTGAGATAGAAATTTAACACCTTTAAAATAATCGTAATAATCAACACAATAGTTCAGCTTTTAAGGTTTTTTTCAAGTATTGTAAATTTGATGAAGTTTCACACGATGTGAGTATATTTAGGATGTTTTCGTGTATTTTAAAATAAATTTGCAAATTTTATACATAATCCTAGTTGTGATGGTAGAAGAAATAATAATTTGAGATGGTTTAAAACTACAATTAAAGGGCGGTTAAGACTGACATAATTTCAATAGTATATATTTTATGTAAAAAAAAACAATACTTTGCTAATATGTAGTATATGCATTCACATAGTATACTAGTCATTTAATAGTTATTTTTTTGTCTTTTTCTGTATTTAATCCATGCACAGGTTGCCACATTTAACTCTGTAGGCAGCCAAAGTGGGAATTGACGAACAGACAAACAATTTTTTAAACCCATAGATTTTTTCGTATTCACATAATGTAAACTAGCGAAACCACTGACTGCAAAGTTAAGGTTGTCGATCTGTAAACTAAGGATTTGTTATCCATACATGCTATGAAGCTGCGCATAATGCTCTTGCAAAGGAAGTTCTTCTTTTCTTGGCATGTACCGCTTCACAGCCTCTATCGGTAGCACGCCCCTGGTGAATTTGCTCGTTTATTTTACCCTGACTACAAAGTTGTAAAACGAGATACTAGTGAAGATACACCATTAAAATAATACATTCTTTGCACAGAAAACTATTTTGTTTTAAGTATGCAATTTTCCAGCGTTTAAAAAACATTTCAAAGTAATTCACTAGTACAAGCTGTACCAAATCACTCAGAGATTCACTGCAGTGTTTAGCTAAAAGAGTGCGTGAATTTGTGAAATTTTGTGTTTGTATTGTCAGTTGTAAATGCTCTCTGGAATTGTTGTATGTTGGCGCATAGATAGATTTGCATCAACGATATCTGTTTTATAGGTAACATTCTCATTTAGTGCAAGCATTGGCAATAAAAATTGTGCCCTATCGACGAGGATTTTTTGTTGTTGATTTTCAATGTTGCGTGATATTTTTACGAACATTCACAAAAATAAATAGTGGTTACTTATGGTGCAATGAACAGATGGGTAATGAGATAATAAGATACGCTAGATTTATAACCCGGCTTTGACCGAGATTTCAACAATTTTTTTGACAAAATGTTGGAAAACATGGAACTAATGACAACACGGCGATTCTCTTAATTTTTGTCAATTAAATTAATATTTCAAAGATCCATAGCCCATGATGGGAAATACGTTGTGAACTAAGAATATTAGCGTTGACCTATTGGCTGGTTTTTGTTGGCGACCAGGTGAAAGCTCGCTCGCTTCTCGGATGCAGGTTGTAGGTTGTAGGTTGTAGGTTGTAGGTTGTAGGTTATAGACTCATGCCTTATTGACACAATGTCTCATCAAGATAGGAGTCGATACTGAAAGGCGTGAAACGAGGCACAGCAAAGCGAGGAGGGCTAGATGTGCTGATCGCTAATGGGACAGTGATAGATGGTTTTCGCACTATCACCAAGAACTATGTAGATGCAGTAACCAATATGTTAAAGTTAACGGCATACAGTTACTTCATTTTAGAATTTCATAATTTTCCAGAGTAAGTAGTATATACTGATATGATTTTTTAAAAACCATGTAGCCTATTTTTGATAGCTTCAAGATAGTGTTTTCTACATAATGTTTGTAATTTGAATAAAAACTTTTCGGTTGTGCTATTTATCATTTAAATGCATTCAAATATCTGCGTAAACTCCATTCTTTACACTGATTAAGAACTTGTAATCTAATTACTTAATTTATATCTGCACAAACGCCGATTTTTCACCTTTTTCTTTCTCTTTCACACATCAGGAGTTATAAAAAAAAAAAAAACGGGAGTAATCAGAGGACGCCACTTTCTTTAGATAGTAATAGTGAAGGTATGTGAGTAGATCTGTTGGTATATTTTATGCTATAATTTAAAATGATAAAACACTAAATTTAGATGGTTAGGTGGGTACATAAAATAACAGACACTTAAATACCCAGCTACTACTACAATTTCTAAAAAGTTTTACATTATTAATTAAGTATTTAAGTGTGACAATGAACTAAAACGAACTTTTTCCTCATCTCTAATAAAAATACTCAAAGTAAGGAAAATTGAAGTTGCTCGCAGTGACCCTGGAATTCAATTAAAGTGGGTCTTGAACCTTCGCCATCTTTTAGGGCCACTAGAAGAAAGGGAAGTAAATGAAATAATTTAATGAATTAATTTAGCGCGTCCATTCTAAATGGGAATGTAATAATTACTAGTCATCCTTTATATACATTGTAAAGATAGTGGTCTAAACTGGCAGTTGTTGAAATATGCCAAATGGGTGTGGCTGTAGAAAGGAGACGTCTAATAAGAAGTATTAAACAAAGCCCCGGGGACCAAAACAATGATAATATATTTATCTAATCATTGTTACCTCATGATAAATACTTTTTTTGGAGAAATTAATTATCGTTCTTCTAATCATACATAATATATCAGATAAGATTCCTGCCATAAAAGTGAGGGCTTTTGCTTTGGGATCCGACGTCGCTGGCTTGAAATTCGGTGACGTGCAAATAAAACCAATTGAATTGGTATTGCTTTTTTCACAAACGTAATTTAATAACAATTAATACATTTTTCGTGTTTCGCTGAAAAATATTCGCATTGTTTCTCTGGTGAGAAATCAATCTGTCGAATCAAAATGTGGCTTGAAATGGTTTTCTATGTTTAGTCACTATATCTAACTAGTTACAATATTCTATCCTTCTTCTTACCACAATCTAACATTCCCAACTCAGGATTCGACTCTTCCATGGTTCAATATATTATTTTATGATTTACAGTAGAACATATTGTATTACATTTCTTAACTATCTACTACTTACCAGTAATGGGTGGCGCGCCGTTACCCTTTTCAACAAAATAAAGTTTTTGATTTCCATTTTTAAAACAGTAAAATATATTTTTTGCATTGAAAACAATAAAAGAGTCATCTCATTCCTGAAAAAGTAATCACGATACAAATTTTTGAAATTTTTAAAGAAAAATAAACTTTTTAGAATATAAAAATATCATACGAAACCTTGTTGTTGTGTGAAGCGCGAAAAAAATAAGAAAACTTACGGCATGTCAGTATCACAACTTCCAGTATTTTTATTTCTAATGCTTCAACAGCTGTTTTCAGTGTTGCAAGACGTCAATAAACAATGTTTTCCTATGTAGGTGTCATTGTGTAAAAAGCATTTATTTCTTACACGCAGTTTCACATTACACAAATGTTTTAACATTAACTATTTTTATAGCTGGGTTGTAAAATTGTGTTTGAATGTCTCTGGTATATAAAAACAATGGTTTGATATCGGGCAATTTTTCACAAAATTTAAAAAAAATAACGATAAAAAAGTAATAGTTTTTAACTAGAAAGACAAATAAATGTATTTATTTTCCCTATTGGAGTTATTTCACTTAAAAATTCGTCATACTAAGATCACTATGTTTATTTATATTACATATAATGATAAACATCACACTATAGGTATAATTATACTCAAATGCATGATCCAGTTCTTTCTCAGTTCAGTCTCATCAAGATTAAAGCTAAATGCATCGTTTATGAGATAATCCTCACAGCCCGCATCTTTTGTTTAGCGAATGACAAAAGATGATTGTATACATTTCGCTTGTGTCAACACTTCTTACAGTCTATATGAAAAGTTGAAAGGCAATTTTAAATGCCGTAGACGATCGTGAATATCTCATTTTCTTCGCAAGATTTCCTCACTTCACATGAAATATAATACAGCAAAAGGAAAACCTTTTATCTTTGTGGAAAATACGCGGACAAAAGATTTTCTTGAGCGAATGAAGGTACATAACTTGGCGTTTCCGGGTGCCATTTTACACTAATTTTCATTTCAGGTCAGGCATAAATGTCTGAACATTAAGTTTAGTTATCAATTTTGTGAAAACTAGATTAAATTAAATCTAAGGGAAGAGTCTTGTGCTGTTAGAGAAGAAAGCTTGATTTATATCTAATCATTTTTAAAATTCATGAAACTTTGAAATATTTTTCAGTTAAATTAAATCTCGATTACCTCTACAGAGTTGGGGAAAAACCGACTTTTAGCGTTCTTAGGAAATATGAACTGAAACTTTTCACCAGAATCACTTGACCCACATGTTATATTATGATTGGAAACCTATTGAACTTTGTTCCACTTATTTGTTTTATACCCAACTGATTTCGGGCATCTGCAAACTGGCACATTTTAAATTTATGCTCAGATATTTTCTTTATGTATGTAGTTAATGGTTTTTTTTAAATTTCCTTCAATTTTATTGAATGAGCGTGGAATTTAATTTTAGTAAGGGCATATTGCTTTGATAAGTTTATTACCCTTTAAACTGATGTTTTAAATGACAAAATCTATAATAAATTGATAGTTTTGTTTTTATTATTCACGCGTAATTAACAAATTAACTGTCAATTGTTAGACCTGGTAAATTTGTCCATCAAATCACATTTTATTTTAAAACATGTTCGTTAATAAGAAAGGTAAAGCACAGTACTGCTTAATGTTTTTCTTGCACGATGTTAAAATAGGTTTTACGTTTAATACATTTTAATTAATGCTAATAAACTGTTTCGTCTACCTTGCTTGAGTAAGAACATTAATTAGCTGAGATGCATAAGATGACACTTATTATTTGTTCAGTTTTAAAATAATTTACCACCGTTAAAAAACAAATGTTTCCGAGACCCACCGAGATGTCCAACACACCTGTTTGCTAGAGCTACGAGTAGGTTAAGATAGAACGCACCTGGCACGATGCATACGATACTTACTCAAGTCACTATTTAAGTGAATGGAATTTTCTTTTCTTTTTGTTTTACGTGTAAGTAAACTTATTGAAAAAGTTTCCACACATCATCATGTCAAACAGCAGTCTGCCAAAACTGGGCGGGGGAATAGGGAAGTAAAAAATACACGATTTCAACTTGATTGAAAGTAAGCCATTCCAAATAGATTTACGTACATTTTTTTTTACGGGTTGGATTACCGTTGGATGTAAAATTGAAAAGCTATGCCAAAAACGACGTTATGATTGCCGTAAAAAAACGGTGATTAACTGTGATATTTCAAACGAATAGACACGTTATTGTCTCACAAAATTTAATCAAAATGTGGCAGTAACAAACACACTTACGTTTCCTGTAAATTCTTCATTTAGAAATTGGCCATTAATGACAGAGATAGACTTTAAAAAAAAGTGTACATGAACGAATTAGACATCGGACCGGGCGTCGTTTTCGTACTTAAAAGTTGCGTCGAATACTACATCCTACGTTACGGGTGTGAATGAGATGACACTACGTTCACTCGTTTACACTATGAAACTATGGCATGCCAGGTAAATCGGGTAAAACGTGACTCAGACAAAAAAAATATTTTTTTTTTCTTAAATTATAATGAGTTGTCATTAACTCCTAGAAATACAATATTGGTATTATTATATGTAGTATAATATGTGTTCCTTTTTTGTTTTAAGTAAAAATGGTATTTAAGATTTGATAAAACCTAAAAGGTGAGTTGGAGAATATATCGATTTCATTGATCATACCATGTTCGTTAATCTTGCCACTACAGTGGATGTTATACAGTCGACACATTCGCAGAAGAGGGTGGGAACAGGTTATATTTTTTTTAATAGGAATGTCAAAAGTTTCGGGGTTTCTTAAATGACGGGGATTAATATTAAATTTAATTGTGGATTAAAAGGAAGATTCTACGTGGTTATTTATAACTTTGTAAAGAAATTTGACATATTTACACATGTATTTAAATTATTTGTAGGTCGTTGTTATTTATTATAAAATCACAGCGTAACTTATAACTTTTTACAGAGTTTTACTACTAATTTCTTAAATTAGGACTGTATTTGGCATTAAAGAAATATAGAGGCAGCTCGGTCCAGTTAGAAATACATTTTTTTTTTTTTTTAATTCTTGCCCGTTGTTTTTTGATCCCATCTTTCCCTAATCGAAAAAACCGAAAAGGGAACGCTGTATGAGACGACCTACTGCCGGTAGACTGTCTTTCTTATACTCATATGTTGCTACATTCGCCATCTCACTTTCTCTAATGGCGCTTAAAATCTTCGATGAACAATGGAAATAAATGTATTTTTTATAATAATAAGTAATTTGCGTGTACTTATGAATAAAAAGTTATTTCTTGATTCTTAATAGTGTTTGCCGTGTAATGAAAACACTTTCTCATCACTCACGAGGGCATTTTGGAACTAATTTATGCAATTTGTTTAGAGATACCTAGCACACGGCCTCATGCACACGTGACAGTTTAATTCTAAATCTGCTAAATCTAAAATACGATAGTTATCGAATATTTGCTTGCCATTTTGAGGGCTCTACCACGTGTCTAAGTTTGTAACGTTATTAATGATTACTGATTAGTAAATAAAATTAAATATTTTGGAAAAAAAGTAACTTTGAGAAGATTTTCGTAATGTTAAAACACAATAAAATTTTGTACAGCGCTTCATAGCTTCAAGTGATGAATACAAACTTGTGTTTTAGTAAAAATAAAATAACAATTGTTTTGTTTGTAAATTTAGAATTGCTTTAAGACGTTTATTTTTAAATCTGTCTTGTGGCATATTCAACAAGATTATGAAATTATAGGCCCGATTTATGGGGGTCAGTATAATATTGTTCGAATTCTTAAGGCGAAATCAGACGGTTCACTTGGGGGAACGTTCACTCGAGTGAACGTTAATTTTTGTTTCGTTCTGTGTTCACACGGCACAGACAGAATGATATAGAAATGAACGTTCATTCGTTCTTTTCCTACGATGTCGTCGAACAAAGTGCGCCTTGGAATTAATTTGATTGAAGAATTGATAAAAAAAGAAGCAAATAAAACGTCGACGGTGGTGGGTGCGACCATGGATTTTAAGTTTAAATCTTGAATTAGCGATTTTATTGAATTTTCACGTAGCGATCTGTCTTTATACCTATGCATCTAGTTTATGATTTGAGAGACATTGGTAATTGTTGAAATTCTCTAAAAAGAGCAGCGTGTTTTGATCTTTCCCCTTGAAAACCTTTTAGTTACGTGCGACGCGACGTTCTTCCGCCACAGGAAGCGAGACTGAATGACCGAACCCGAGTGAATGTTCATTTCATGTTTGGACGTTTCATTTTTCTTTCAAAGCCAAATGCAACATTGTTTGATCGGTTCACTAAAGAATTTATTCGGCACTTTTGCTTCATTTTGTGTTTAGACGTTTCACTTCAAGTGAAAGAGGCAAAATGAAAGACAGAAATGAACGGAAAACGAACTGTCTGATTTCGCCTTTTAAAAAAATCTGTTATTTATTCAATATTATTTGTCCTTTTCATTTACAATATTTTTGTATTCGTTATTTAATATTTCTTTTTATTTTCTTTTACGATATTTTTTTGCACTGCTTATGAGTATATTGTCTTAAAAAGTGTTAAAGCGGGCGTAAATAAATAAATAAAATGAAAAATTGTTATCCTTACGACATTTTTTATAGCTTTACATTTTTTTATTGTGAATTCCGCAGAAGAGTCCAAGCTGTCCGGAGCCCGTGGAACTATAGCATTCCCAATTGAGGTATGCTGTGAGGCTAAAGAAAGTAAAAATATAAGGAAAAGGGAAGTAGACCGTTGGAAGGAACTGGTTGAGATCTAATCACTAAACATGACTAGAGCCATTTCAAGTATTGTTTCGATTTCATATTACCATATAAGTACTATCGAAATATACGACATTTTTAAAAATTTAAATTAGTCGTGAAATAACACACGTGAATTAAATACAATTTATTTGTGCACCCTGAGTTTTGAAACCGAAAATCAGGGTACGTAGCCATGGACCTTAACCGCTCGGTTGACGAGCACATATATAAGATTCTAGCCGAAAAATCGATGAAATATAATTGAGCAATTTCATCTAACGAATTTTATTCAGAACGATTGAAAATAATAAAACGTTTTCAGGTTATTGCTAAAACACTTCACTCTACTTGATGATGCCGTTACATCATGACACCCTTTTAATGGTAGTTGGCACACTTTGATGTAGTGTCAAAAGAAAAACATTGTCCATACGTGTAGGAGATTTTTATGTGTGGAGTGGACTAAAAGCAACAAAACGTACGGCCATACGTAACACATGTATTATGTAGGAAACTGTTTCACACAGACGTCAGTTATCCAGGCCCAACGGTGGACTTTGCCGTCGTTCTGTTTCGCTGAAAGGTCCTAGCGCCTTCCACTACCACATTTCAGTTTCATAAAACCGTCCGTTTTCATTTCTATAATTTAGAAAAACGCATGCTCGGTAACGGTTTTTACTTACTTGCTGGGAATCGACGAAGAAATGTTTTAAGGTGGCGAAAACCTGTTGCAAATATAACTCGATATTTTACGACGAAGTTTGTAATTTATATCTCTAGCAGCTACTACTTCAACTTCTTCCGCTCTTTTTAGTTATATTGAAAAGCAATAGATGTGGATCAAATAATATGGTGATTTGTCTATTTTTTCGTCTAAAATGAATTTTCCAAAAAAACGTTATGACGTTGATCAAGATGACGTTGCGAGGTGAAAATCAGCGTTGAATTTGAAATTCTATAAAAAAAACGATTTTTGTAATTTGATGAGGCCAGAGATCACCGTTTTTAGGTTTTTCCTGTTAAATAAAACAAAATTCTGTTTTCAACAGGTTCAAGTTACCTACTATGCTCGTATATAAAAAATTATATATAAAAATAATTAAAAAAATACTAATTAATTACTAAAACGCTGAAAGCTGTTAATCAGCATGGATGTCCTTACATTTGTATTAATTGGTTTGTGGGATAAACAAACAAAGAAGACAAAAGTTGATTTTGTGCTGTACTCGTGGCTTCAATATTTTTAAAAGAAGCTGTCGATGGTGAAAATGTATCAAAATCTATATTTTTTGTAATTTTTAGATTTTACTGGTTTATGCATAACATGCTCGACTACGAATCCAAAGGTCTCGGGTTCGAATCCCAAATGGTGCAAATATTTTTTATTCAATTAATATGTGTTATTTCACATTTAATTCATATAAAACAATAGAATACTGGAATTAATTAAGGCTCTAAGTACCAAAAAAATAAAAACTGTTTTTTTAAAGAATCGTATTTTATTTCCATCATAAAATACGATTCTGTAAAAAAAAAAGTTGTTAATTTTTTGGCACTTAGAGCCTTAATTAATTCCAGTATTCAATATATATTATTTGCGGCACATTCTGGTGTGGTGGATACTCTATGTATTGCCCTCGTAAAAGAGCCCAAATTCAGATTTGAAACGTTGCTTAAAATTAATTTAACCGTGTTTGGTGACGAGATCTGAATACCCAGGTACTTACCAATCTTCCTCTTTCCCATCGCCTTCCCCTCTCCCACTGCCTTCAACCTCACAACATACCCTAATTGAGGATTAAGTCTCACTGGTTCTCGACGGTTGGGAGCAGTTGGGACTCTTGTGCGGTATTCACTATAAAAAAAGTGCTAATAAATAATGGGTTGGCTCGAAATGACGCACGTATTTCAAATTTTATCCAGAAATATTGATTTTTCGATACAACAAGATACAGAATAGTAAATTTTTTATTTTTATTATTAGAGCCTTTTTTCAATTTAACGCAGATCAATAAAATAAACACACATTTTTTTGCTTGTTAACGGATTATTTTCTAATTTTCCGAACGCCATGTACTATGTCGATATTCTGAGACGTCATTCAATCTCAGAAGAATAGGCAGATGGTATTCTGTATCATGATAAAAAGTACTTACTCTAATGGCTAATAAAAAAACAGCAGATTACTACATCAGTATCCTGCCTAGCTGCAAGAGAAGCACTCTGCTAACATTAACTACTTTACATCGATAATTATACTCAATAGTATGTAATAAGGTGCATTTATATGAATATATCAAAGCTTTAGTTGTATTTTAATGGGTGAATGGATTTAACACCGTAAAGTGTGCACGCACCATTATAACTAGGTTAGAAGTGGTAGTTAATTTAGTTTAAAATCAATTCAAGTATTTTAGAAATTCTGCACTCCTGCGGAATGAGAATATAAATTTAACTCATAAGGAACATACCTTCACAATAGATTGAATTAAAGCACCGGCTGATTTTTAATGACGTCCGTGGGTGAGTGGGGCCCAGACGTCGCTGGTTCCAAGCAGCGAGGGAAAATCTAATTTGATTCAAATTTGATCCATTACGAACCTCGTTTCAGAGTGGTAGATACGCTCAGATAAACCCTGATGACATACAACCATTTAATATCGTAACTTTGCGTGCATGCTTTTAATTTTGTTAAGTGACCAGATCCGAATAGCCAGGTACTTCCCAGCCTTCATCCATACAAAATTCTTTCCCTCGGTACTTTTTACAGCCTCACAACATTTCTCTAATTTGGGATGTCGTAATCCCACTGGCTACAGGAAGTTCGAGCTCTTGTGCACTAATTACGACTACCTGCTGCAAGAACTACACAGCTACACAGGAAACAAATACGCCATATTGCATGCTCTCTATTAAAAATGGTTTAATTAAAATATTTTTAACAGACGCAAAATTTAACGTTTTTACTGTTTTTCAGTGAAATATAAGGAAAAATAAAAATAGTACCCTTAATAATCAAAAACACGGGCAAAGTCGGGTATTAAAAGTAGTTTTATATGTATCACAACCATGAATGACTCAAACACAGTACTCACACAGATATGTTACATTGTTTGCATAAAGCATGTTTCAAACTTATTATTCAACTCTAGAAAAGAAAATTCCAGTAAAGATGAAAAAAGGAAATGAATAAGATAATTTCAATTTATTTATTTTATTTTGTTTGGGAAAAAAATATAGTTGAATAAATATTTTTACATATTACGGGATTAATTTGTTGCATTAACCAGTGACGTTTCCGTCAGTAATATATATATTAAAAAAAACATTTTAATAAAAAGAACACCCTATAAAACTTTTAGAATAACTCTTTAACTTTTCAAATACCATAATTCAACTAGAGTGTACACTTGTCTCTTTCTCGCTCATATTAATAAGTAGGCATAAGCAAGACAAAATGCTGTTTCTTTGTGACGTTTGGCCAGGACATAACTGTCGGAAGTGAATACACAATACACCGATACATACAATCATAATTTTGTGTTGTTTGGGTCAACTCAATTAGCGCGACCTTTAAGAGAGAGCAATATTAACGCAATCTGTTTTTAAAGCAAGTTAGATGTTTTGTCCTCTTCGTTCATTTTGAAAGGTTTGTCCTCAATATTTTCCTTTAAAGTGAAAGAAGCTGATAGTCTATGATCGAAAAAAAACAAAACATTTTCTCTTCATTTTAGTAAGATATTAACTTCAAAATATGCTTTCAAAACCGATGAGTACGAAATGCCCATTCTGCGGAAGATTGAGAAAAGATTTTTCCAGCATCTTTGTTCTTTTTAAATAAAGAACACTGCCAGCTAATTTCACGGGTGGTTTCGTTTAATTATATCAGGAAATTATATCAGGAAAAATATGGCCAGTGACATTTTTTAGATTCCTTCCTAATTAAGGCGTGCATTGTCATACTCAAAGACACCGTTACCTGATCCAGCTCAAAACAATATTATTTTCAACCAGTTGTACTGAATAAGTTTTCTATGCCTCTGTTTATAGCTTCGAGACACGAATTAAACGCGTAGCCTCGTTTATTAATCTACGACCCAAATGTATTTGGAATAAATAGCTTCAAAATCAATTCACACCGCTGGTCCGGAAGAAAAACGCAAAAACTATCATTTTTCAGGAGGGACCATAGAAGTTTTAGAGTTCAAGTTCTTTTGAGACTACGACTTTCCAAAATAAGAACATACTATTGTTTAAGCTATTAGTTTATTATATTCATCAATTCGTCTTTAAAACTTTCCTCGCAAAAAAGGCGGTGAGCTAGAAGTTGAAAAGTGAAGTTTTTCTGAATTTTTGTTAACATTTTTTTTCAACTTGATTTGAAAATTTGATTTCATAAAAAAGCCAGACCCAGTGTTTGTTTGGGGCTCATTTCCTTTAGTGTAATCTTCTATCAAATATTAACCCACAATTTCAGGTACAAATGCATATAATACAACCAGGTTTGAATGAGTAATTAGTAAAAATATATATTAAAATGATAAAATGTTTGTAATAAATAATACAATGCATATATATTTAAAGAAAATGAAAAAATTACTCGTTTTTCTAAAAAATGTAGTAAACGAAAACTATATTTGGTACATTAGAATTGTTAAAATAAATTTTATGTGGCCTTTAAATCTAATTGACAGTTATTTTAAAAAAATTTCATTGCGTTAGTGGAGAACATGCAATTTTTTATAAATTAACGTTTGAAATCCTGAAAACTAATGAACGTTGAAAATACGCGTTAATAGGTTTTTCTAAGTGAGTCTTTTCAGAACCACCACCGCTGGATGTGTTTTGACCCTCCGGGTATAACGTGTTAAGAAAAGAAATAACATAACTGCCTATGCCTACCAAAACATAAAACTAGAATAAAAAAAACAATGGTATTTATTCTTGTTTTTTTAACTCTGCGACATTTTTATTCCGGACCAGCGATATGTAAACAGTCAAAATCAAAATACAAAAAAAACATCAAAAGCAAACCACTTAAAAGCTTGCTTCGCTTCATTTGTCATTATATGCCAAAAGGAAATAATGTTATTCCTAAATCTATGGCAAAAGAAAAGAAAAGCTTTTTTTCAAATATTTGATTTGATCTTTATAACATACTAGCTTATGAGCTTTTGAGCTTTGAGTTTTGGTTCGATCATGTGAGGTTTAAGCTTTCGAGCTTTTGAGCTTTGGAGATTTAAGCTTTCCAGCTTTTGAGTTTTGGCCCTTCGAGCTTTGTGGTTTAATCTTTCGAGCTTTTTAGTTTTGAGCTTTTAGATTTTGAGCTTAGAAGCTTTCGTGCTTTCGAGCCTTGAGCTTTTAAGCTTTAATCTTTTGAGCTTTGAGTTTTTAACTTTCGAGCTTTCGAAATTTTGAGCCACGAGTTTTTGAACTTTCGAGATTTTGAGCTTTGAAGATTTCGAGCCTTGGAAATTTCGAGCTTTTGAGATTTAGAACTTTTTAGCTTTTAAGCTTCAAGCTGTTGAACTTTGGCTTCGATCTTCCGAGCTTTGAACTTTTAGCTTTGAGCTTTTGGGGTTTTAGCTTTGAGCTTTTGAACTTTGAGAAATTGAAGTTTAGAGCCTTGAGCTTTTGAATTTTTGAGCATTTGAGTTTTGGCTTTGAGTATTTGAACTTTTAACGTCGTTTTTTTGAGCTTTTGAAATTTCGAGCATTTGTGCAATTGAGCTTTCGAGGTTTTGAGCTTTTGAGCTGAATTGTTTTACGAAACGCGACGGATCGTGTTGTAGTTGTACACGCATATTTGGTATTCAAAGATAATTTCAGTACCATAATTAATTTGAAATCGAAAGTAATGCCTTTTAACGATTTTTACTATATGGTACTACTAAACAAAGAAATAAAGAAACATTCATTTGAAATGTGATTTTTTTAAACTGTATTCCACTAAAAAAATTGGTATTATTAAAATCAATAAAATGGAGTTCCACCACGAATTAAAAGTTTCAAAATTAGATTTACTTGAAAGTTTTATTTAATTCCAAACATTAATTTTACTAAAAAAAATAATTATGTGGGTCTTAAATTGTGATTTCTTTCTGTGACTTGCCAGAGTAGTATATCTATGAGCTAACCTAAACAGAAAATGGCGGGTTCAATGTTTTTCATACTAATTTTAAAACGTTTTAGCAAAAGTTTTAAATATTTTATTTTATTCAAATTACTCTCTAAACCTTCCTGTCACTAATGAAAACAAACTTTCAGCCAAATCAGTCGAGTGATTTTAGAGAAAATCGAAAACAAACAGACACAAAGACAAACAGAAAGACTAGCCTTATCACCCGGTTTCGTCTGAGTTTTATTAATCTTTTTTTTTTTGTTAAACAATATTAAAATATGGAACTGTGTGGAATCTTCTGTCCTGTCGTATCTTCACTAGATGGCTGAAAGGATACAAAAGTCTTCAGAATCAAACGAGAGTCAGAGGATTCGATGCAGAAAAAAAAACTGATTAAACTGCATATTCAACTCATTTTTAACCAAAGTGTCTATTAAACCCTTTTGCCTTTTAAGCGATGATATGTATAAAAGTTTTGACAGATTCAGGGAAATATGAATTCATAAGTGTCTCTTATTAGTTACTTTGTAAAATATTTTGTTCAATGTGAAAGAAGCAAAAAGGGGAACATATTTGTTTGTCAGTCAGCCACTGCGGGCTGGCTGCCACTGCTGCCAGTTGCTAATGACTAGAAGCCGCGAACGCGGTAGCATGTTGAAGGATTCCAGAGCCGCTAATTATTAAAGGGAAATCAGTTAAAATATCGTTATTTGATGGGTTAAATTCGTTTCAACCACCCGGTAGTAGGCGCAGATGTATTATGTAAACTACAAGAGGCCTGGTCTGAACAATTTCTCAATTTTGTATTATATTTTAATGAAATTAGTTTTCAATACAGAGAATACCTAAATCAACCCTTTTTGTGCATATAAATATATCGGCCTTTCCATCTGGACGTTGTGTGATGTCAATTGCATGTTTTTATGAAATGGGTTTTGGAAACATACTTCGTTAAACTAATGCGAGATGGTGGCTACTGTGATGTTGTTACTGTAAACTATGACATACAAACGTTGAGTTTGAATGGAAAGGCTTAAATCAATGTTACTAAAACAAACGTACTTCGCATACTCTTCTTTGCCTTTTTTGTGCTTAAGTATTTGAATTGATTTGCCAGCTGTGGACTTGCGGCCGGAAGCGATGTTATATAAGATCTTTGTTTAAATTATTTTTAGCGTATTCGATTATGTTATTTTTGTCTTTTTTCCATCAAATTGACAATATATGGAACAAAAACGAGACACGTTATCCGGGTGTCTTCTTTGTAAACAATCTTGAAACAATTAATTTCAGTACAAGGATTTTGAGTACAAGGCTGTTAAGAAATTTTCGTCTATTAATTATTCCCAATTATAAAAAGATATTTCTTTAACACAGTTTGAATAATATACATTTCTTAAGCATGTTTCTAGCATAAATCATTTAATAAATACATCAAATGGAATAGCGTTTTGATGGCCTCCGTGGTCGAGTGGTAAGACGCTCGACTATGAACCCAGAGATCGCGGGCTTAAACCCGGCGTGCGCAAATATTTTTTGTTTAATTAATATATGTCATCACA
This sequence comes from Drusus annulatus, assembly GCA_022651775.1. Lineage (NCBI taxonomy): Eukaryota > Metazoa > Arthropoda > Insecta > Trichoptera > Limnephilidae > Drusus > Drusus annulatus. The sequence continues at coordinate 1,427,325 of JAGWCC010000246.1, read as the reverse complement.
TATTTAATTCATATATTAATATATATTTGCGGCACGTTCCCGAGTGGTAGATACTCTAAGTATTGTCCTGACAAAAGACCACCATTCAGAATCGCAACGTTGCTTGAAATGGCTTTAGTCGTGTTAAATGACCAGATCTGAATAGTCAGGTACTTCCCAACCTTCATCCGCCTCATCTCCTTCGCCTATCCACTACCTTTAGCCTCACAGCATACCCCAATTGGGGCTGCCATAGTCTCACTGGCTCTAGACAATGGGGACTCTTGTGCAGTATTTACTATTAAAAAAAAAAGATTCATGAATAAAGAATTCTATTTCGATTTAGCCATGTTTTTAATTTGCTGTAATAAGACCACCTTTCATAATCGAAACGTTGCTTGAAATGTCTTTAACCGTGTTTGGTGACCAGATCTTATAAGCCATGTACTTCCCAACTTTCATTTTCCTCATCTCCTTCCCCTCCCTACTACCTTCAACATAACAACATACCCCGATGGGGATGCTATAGTCCCACTGACTCCAGTTGGAACTCTTGTGCGGTAGTCACAGTAAAATATATATATATTTACAAAACATGTACAGTGTAAAAAAAATAACCTTCTACATATTTGTTTTATTTCTAAATTGAATATACTCTTCTAAGAGTGTATTTAAATAAAGTGTTTTGTAGAAAAATTAACGATACTAGAAAAATCAAAAATGTAGTTTCTTTTTTAAAGGACACCTTGGCAAAAAGCGAAAGCGTAATTTTTATTTGAAGATACGAGTATTAAGGGTAAACTATTTTTTATAACGGAATATTTTGAAACAAATCCAAATGCAATAAAATAACTAGAAGATCTTAACCTTTCTATCATTGAATCGTTCGATTTATCAGAGGAATGAAGAGTGGGCAGAAAAAGATTAGACCAAAGTCCTGGGCCATGATGGATTACGGTGTATTGGTGAAAATTTAAATATTTTCATCGATTTCACATAGCTATATAAATTTTTCTTCGTTGAAATCTGTCGATGTGGAACGATAATTTTCTTTACAAAAGTGGATTTTTGAAAAGAGGTTTGGTTGATCTCCGAAAAACATACAACGGATTCTCATAGTGTATTATAAAAGTAAAGTTGATGTCAAAACAAATTAATCCTGCATCGTGTACATGTTATTCAAATTCACAATAGGAAAGCCATATTTATCACCTTATTAGTATTATTAATTAATATTGATAGTATTGTTACGAGAAAACAGCTTGGATGTGATGGATATCCCCAATATAGGCTGCTTTGAACTTTGAAAACTTTGCAGGAAACGATAATTTACAATAATTCAAAAAACAATTTTTTTTCGATAAGATTCTCGACTGCTTGCCTGGTAAAATCGGAAAACGATCTAAAAATAAATGTTTTAGATTTGTTTTTTTTTAAACATGTTTTTCCCTAGTACTGATTACCGCCTTGTTTTTGCCGTCGCGTCTGCGGCTCCTACAATGACGAATTATTTCATGATATTTCTACAGGTTGGTACTCGTATGTTATAATTGTATGCAGTAAAGAGAAAAAATATTGTTATTTATTTAAGGTGAAGACTGATTAGCAAGTATTTTATTTCATTTTAAAGCAGGTAGATAATAATTCAAGGGTAGCCATTTTCATATAACCACACATCATTATTCAGCTCCCCAAATAATATAATCCTAGCACTTGATCATGCCTACCTATTCTCTTTGCAGATACCTTTATAGGCAGAAATACAAATAACAATCCTCGTGGAGGATTATTTATTAACGTGGGATTATTAATAATACCTCGGAAATCCAGTGGTAAACACCATTACTCGGGAGGTTAATACGGATGCGGCAGTTTTACATACATTTTCAGGCTTCATAATGTATACTCGGTGTACGTAGGGTACTCGAGGGTTTAACTGTGTTGTTTCGTAGAATTAACCATGAGTTCAGAGGATTTGCGAATGCTTAATCTTCTATTTCGCTTAATGGAAAATCTGGGTGGCTAAAGTATTTAAAAAAACACGCGGGTACGTACTCTGTACAGTATCGTATCAAATAGCACGAGGATAATTCAGTGACTCGCAAAATTGCGCAAAAATTTAAGTACAGTGGACTCTTGATTTAGCTGGAGAAATTGCGAAAACATCCCGGTTATACGGTTTTCCCGGTAAATCAATATATCTGCTGGGTGTGTAATTTAAAAAAAAATCCACACAAATTGAAGGTATACAGATAAATATATAATATTCCAAATAAAAAAAAACTTTAAGATAAACTTCCCAGAGCCAGAGATGCACGTGTTCGCAAATCCTAAGTTTATTTGTCTATAAACTCAAGGTCGAAAGTCCGCCCACCAGAAAAAGATCAGGGGAGCTCTAACTGTCTCACTTATTTGCATTGAAATTTTAAAATTTTGAATGATTCACTCAAACCCGGTGGTAAATCGAGAGTCTGTTGTATTTTCCTTCAGAACAATTTGCTTTGGAAGGTTTATTGTGTATCAGATAATTCGAGTGCATATTTAAAGCGCGTGTCTCGCATGCGGAGCACTCTCGCTCTCCCCACATCAGATTTCCCGAGTCCGCTTCTCAAAAGCGTAACGGGATCGCGATTGTTTCTTTACACTACACAGTACACCCTGCCGTCATATCACTGTGGGGGCTGGGGGGTTGCTCGGGGAGGTCGGCCAGCTAGTCTCGCTGCTTGCCACACCTGCCGGCAGAGGCCACGCGGAGTGGGTGGGGGGGGATGGCGCCGGGCGGGGAGGAGCGCAGGGAAGGCCTCCCACCTGCCGCCGAAGCGAAGCCGAAGCCGCCTTGCTGTCAGTGTCAGTCTCGTTGCGGCGGGTGATTGTGCCGCACCGTCACCGTGCGCACTCGGTCGAGCTACGCGCAATCGCGATCAAACTTCGCCTGCACTAAAATACCGCGAGCAACTCTCTCTTTCACGAGTACTTCTTCTGCGCGCCTCGTTTCGCTTTCCCGCTCGATTGTTCTAACGAATGGATTCATCTTGAGCTCGATTGCAGTTTGGTTCTTTTCGGAATTATCTTTTGTTTTGTTTCATTTGTACACCATTCTTCGCACCGTATTTAAATAGGAATATGCGCAAATATACGGCATGCTTATTTGACGTTTGTTCAATGTTTGTATTTAATTTCGGCGTGGTTTTCTTGTCTGCGTTATTAAAACGTTGGCGAATATTGGTGAATATTAGTACTTTCAAATCAGTTTTTAAATAGATTTGATTATTCAAGCTAAACGGAATTTACTTAAAATAAACAAATAATGTTTTATGACTGCAAAACATTTTTATTGGTCTGGATAAATCAATCAATACGATTTATTTAATTAATAGATACTGTTAGTGTGTTGGATAAACATAAATATTTATGATTTGATCATATTCGATAAATGCATTCCTTGATAAAGTGATTCGATCGGAAACGATGCTGACGTTGACTCATCGACATGCTTTAATTTATTTATGCGCATAATGTGCCAGCTAAGTTAGGTTGGGTGCAGAGTACATATCAGTACTTTTTAAATCTATTCGCCGAGTGAGATAGATCTCAGTCAACTAAATATTTGACACAAACACAATGTTACAGGAACCTCAGTATAGAAGTATGTTTTTTTTAAATCACCAATAATGTATGTTCCGAATGCATAATACTTATATTCAATTTCACAAAGATAAGTGTTCACGGTGTCCATGCGTGGCGAACTTGGACGGATGAAACACAAGAGCCAAAGTTTTTTCAGTTTCCTGGAACGCAACCAAACAGCTGTAACGCGAGGCAACTAAATATTCAACTTGTACGAGTTGTCAAATTCCAACAGAACTATTCGCCCAATAATATAATGCTGTCACATACCGAGACATATCAAAATAAACATTGTATGGCACCAACCGAGAGGCAAGCCGTACTTGTGTCTAGTTATGTCTCGGGTTCATGGCTGTCTTTTAGATTACAAGTCTGTTACATTCCTTGTAGAAACATTCACGTATGCACATTAATATTTTACGTCCCATTCAGCTTTGTTAATCGCAATGTATAATCACCGAACTTGTTAATTTAATCGTCTAATATTAGTCCGTTATTGTTTGATTATCGGCATCAGGTGAGACGTTGTGCTATTTTCTTTCCAAAGGATATCACTAACTGGTGATCATGTGACTGACTAACGACGTTCAGTGAATTGTTAATACAGTGTGACTATAATATTCATATCCGTGGTGAAAAACTTAAATCAATGGGATAGTCAGAAAAATATAGCCATCAGAAGAACGCTTCCCGCAAAAGGTAAATATTTATTACTGTATAAAATGTGTACAAAAGCTATTTGTTTTTAATAAAAAATATTTGTTTTCCTTACCTAGTGTTACATACAATAATCGAAATTTATTTAAAAAAAAACCTTTTCTACAGTTGGTAATTGTATTTTTTTAAACTATTCCACTTGGCATTTGTCTCAGGAACAGTTGAATATTTTGTCTCAACCTACGAGAACAATAAAAATGTTTAACACTAGGTATTATATCTGTGGAAGTGTTGTTTTTCAATGTTTTTTAATGAAAATAATACTTGTTGGGCTTCCAATCCTTGCTATGGCAAGGGGTAAGTATACCAAAGGAGTAACCCCCCCCCTCGTACTACAATTTATTAATGTTATTTTGTAGATTGGTACCATCCCTAAAAGTCTAGAAATAACAACCGTTATATTCTAGGTAAAATATCACAATTAAATGTCTCTTCTTGATTTTTTTTAACAACTGCAGGGTCTAATACTAAAACCTCATTATTCATAATTATTTTCATTGAAAATAAATATTTTCGCCCATAATGACTACCCATTAATTTTAGCCATCATTTTCGACGTATTTTGTTGATAAATAGTGTGCTTGCTCATTGTGGGAATTAACCTACTTATACGGTTGATAAATTAATGTCCTGTTTTGTGTTGTTCAACGCATGTTTTTACTCTTTGTTAAACATTAAATGACACAAAACAGAGATAAGCTGTGTTCACTGTTACTGTTCAGTGCTTATTTTAGTGCTCGTTTCTCTTTATCAAAAATGATGTCCGCCTTTTTGATATTTGCGCTATCGCTATGAAGAGAACTCGTGCAATACTTCTTGTAATTATCAATGTATTTATTAATTGCGTATATTTGTATTTTGTTTCCTGCATAAATAATGTAAATTAACAACATACACTCGAAGCTAAAATTATTTTCGATTATAACGATAGATCAACTAGACGTACCTATTAGATATTATTTAAGAACGCACTTTTATGTAAGATTTTATAAATACTTATCTTGCGTGTGATACATAAACTGGAATGAATTAAATTATTTTTTTGTCGTCCAGACGCTTATTTTGTTTTAAAATTCTGAACAGTATTTACTAACTCGTGAAAGCTGTAAAAATTTTCTACATTACATAGTTCGAACTTTTTTCATAGCTTCACATTAATAAGAAAGGAAAAAGTGATGTTATTTTATGATTATGGTGGTTTTCTTATTTAAAATCCACAATAAAAAAGTATTTCCACCACAATATGCATAAGTACCTAAGTACATACTCAAAGAAAAATGGAACGTTACAATATTTTTTTAGTTAGCGTTGCTGTATTATTCGGTATGCAGGAATAGATTCTTTTTGTTTGAACGCCACAAAAAAATGGAGCTAGAAGAAATGCATTACCGAATGTTGTATTTTGACGGTGTGGAAACTCGCCAAAACAAATTATTGTTAATCTGTGGTATATGTTTAGGTTCCTCACTTTATACCACTATTGTGTTTTCTCTTTCTTGTGTCAATTTATGCGTTTTAAACGACCTAGGCAATTGACACGACTCATAAAAACACTCGTTAACACATTATTCAGATTTATCAACTACAATGGAACAAGCCGTTTATGACTTACACTAAACCATTTAACTAGAGGCCTGCTCGGAGCACCCCATTCGTCTCAGTTGCTCAGTCGGTCGGGGAAATTAACATTTCTACAAATAACAACAAAGACAGAGGTGAATATTATGTCGGAATTTGAGATGGACCCTCGGCGATAACTTCACTACACAATGGAGTCTGACTTTTGGAGTGTGCTCTATCTCAGTTGGCGTAATCCTTAGATTCCTTCGTCAATATCAGTATTATGTCACCTGACCATTGATTAGACAAAGACCCTAACAGCTGCGATTGCCTTTGTTGTCTTGGTCTGGAAGCTGAATATTGTGCTTCAGTGTGGGCTAGAAGTGGACACATACAGAATGTCGACGTACAACTAAACACTGTTACGCGCTCGGTGAGTGGAATACTTCCCTCCACCCCACTATCCCACCGCCCAGATACAGACACCCTCAGGGGTAACCATAAGGCCGTAAATAGCGACATTCTACTTTAAGATGACCTTGCAACCGACCACATGATTCGGTCACGACACTCTCCTGAAGAGCCGTGACGAACTCTCTGGCAGGCCTCGGACGTAAAGAACAAGCACCTCGTTGTGGACCCAACTACTAATCTGCCAGGGTTATCTCTCCCTCGGAAGACGTAGGCTTCACTATACCGCGTCCGTTGCAGTCACAGTCGCTGTGCGATACGGTGCACAAAGGAACCTAAAGGATTTTAAATTGTGTGAATGTGGACAAATACAAACTACAGAACACATCGTAGGAAAATGTCCCCTTCACCAGTTTGCCGGAGGCACATCTGTGCTGAATCAAACGACTCCTGATGCCGTCCACTGGCTGAATAACCCCAGCATCCCACTCCAATCTCCGCCAACTCTCCTTCACCATACTAAAGAGAAGAATAATATTGATTAGCGAGTGCCTAATTTAAATACATGTTAACAATTCACTTGGATGATGAATAATGATGATTATCCTATATTTGCATTAACTAAAAACAATTATTGGTCGTATTCGAAGACTATATATTTGATGATCCGTTTCATAAACGTGATGATAGTGTTATTATTCTAACAATTAGAATAAAAATCCTATTAACATAATCTTAATAGTTGGGTGTTAGGAATAATACGTTTAGGCTATCATTGGCGCTACAACTCTTATGGTATCCAGCAGTTCGACCTATGGAAATGCCGCCCCTGGCATCTCCCTATAATTCTTATACTCGAGGATGTTGTGTGAGCCCCTACACCACCCAGTTGTCTTGAAAAGTATATTTTCTTGGTAGTATTTCGGCGAGTAGTGCGGCTCGACGTGAATTGATGAGTGCTAGGCGTCTCGAGGCTCCGACCCACCGCGGGGCTGGTTAGCGGCCTGTTCCCGGGGGAGGCTAGTGAAGGGTTGACTTACGCACACGATAGAATTTATATGTCTCCCTGAATATGTCGGATCATAATTTGTCCCTCTCAGATGGAATCGGGTCACTGGGTACTCCTAGAAATTGATGAATTCATAATATATTTATTTTTCTGATAGCTCGAATATTTAGAGTAGTACTCAATGTAATCCATGTTCTCCACAAGATAATTGTTGGTCGAAAAATGTAGATACATAAAATTGAAAATAACGAAATCAATCAAAATAAAACAAAATTGTTTTCCGCTGCTTACGATTTTTTGGTGGAATTTGCTCACGCGAATGAGGACATCACTTTGAAGTAATATTATGCACTTTATGAGCACTTTACTCCATTTTTAACGCAAAATTTAATACATATTCTTTGATCCATTTTTTTAAAGTACAAAAATCGAAGAACACACAAAAACATGACCAACCTTTCCAGTTGTCAAAAACAAACCACTAATCCAATATGGCTGATAATGCTAACATATGATAAACATATGTGTACCAAAATAACAAAAAAATAATCGATACTCGAATGTACACAGCCCGCAAAAATTCAAAATTCACCTTTTCTTTTGAACAGGCCATGTATATATATGCGTCTGTATAAAGGTAATACCTGCCTACCGACCGCGGTATGAGGGATGAGCTTTATAGCAAATATCGTCTGAAGGTTGCAACGGGACGAGATAAAACGTTAGGGACTTTAATTAAGAACCAAGATGACAAACACGCTAAATACTTCTAATATTTTTTTCCTTGAAGAATAATACTTAACTTCGGGTCAGTATTTTAAAAATCTGTTCTTAATAATTTACATTAAATATAATAAAGTAATTTATTTCTTAAGAATAATTATTTACATTATGGTCCATATTATTACTTCTTTTATCTCCGAATTTTCAGATATAATACAGATATAATGCCAATACTTATCCGTGTTTCACTACAAGCTCTACTAATACGTGTTTCACTAGGCTCTACATAAAAAAATACTATACATTGGCATTTACATCTGAAGAGATTATATTCGAATATATAAATACGTTTTATCTTTATGCAGGGTATTAGATGATATTTTGAGCATATTTTCAACTGCGATTAGTTATAATATTAATTTATAATTTTTCCTTATTCAGGAATTTTTTCCGGAATCTTTTAGCCATCCGGGTTCATATCCTTTTTTCATTGTGTATATTTTTCCGGAAAACATACGAATGAACGTTATTTCATAATTATTGCGTACCTAAACTCAACTGATGATAAGAAAAGCTCTGGTTTCAAATGTGTACTGCAGATATTCTTAATGAATTTTACAAATAACACAAGTCCCCGAAGAAAATAGAATTAAACGTAGGTAACATACTTACTCTCTCCCTTACAAATATAATTTAATGAACTATCGTACAAGTCGGGTATTTAAGTAAAGTTTAATTATGATCATGAATACGGAACATTTCAACACATGTTACGTGATTTAAACATTCAGAGAGGATGTAAACTTGTAAAGCATCAGCTCAGGTTGTTAACTGGTTCGGTCATTGCCTGGGTCACACATATTATACTCGTAGGCACGTTCGAGTATCAGAACCACTCTCAGTTTGTTTTTTGGACGTAAAACTAAAAGCGCTTTAAGCTGAGTGGAAACGAAATTTAAAAGGATATTTTAATAATATTCCATTTATCCTCTCTGTTATCATCCGCAGTTAAACACGAGTAGCTGCGTAGGCACGTAGTTAAGATAACAGTCCTCGGCACAGCTGTTGAAGGACGAGAACAAACTAACACAGCGTGACATATCCCATATCCCCTTCTATTAAATAATAAACAACTTAGCTCCCAGTACCCAGCTCCTAGCTCCCAGTTCCTGGCTCCTAGACCCGATCCGAGACAGATTTATCATATCATCAACATATCGAATCTTCGGAACGTCGATTCATTTTTAATTACTATTTCTGGCAAATTATTATGAAGCTTACATAGTTCTAAGTAATCTCTTACGAAACTGTAAGAAGATAATGTTATTCATACAATTCTTTGTTTCACTCGATTCTCTACGCTAAAAAATATTTATTACGTTGACGAATGTTTTTTTATATGATTTTACTCATAAAAAGTTATAAAAAGCCTGTTCTTTGACAAAATGTCTTTTGTGAATTATGCAGACGTTTTATTTCATATTTTCAATGCCACTCTTTGAGAGCTTCTCAGTATTGTATTGTATTGTAGAAAAGATTTTTTTCGTTTGGTATATTTTTATACCACAGATAAAATGTAGGTATTGTGCTTGTACGCGTTAGGGAGACCGCATTAAAATGGTTGTATTTTGTAATATTCAATAGCCCGCAAGGGTGAGAATGTACGTGAGGCGTGTTTTCTAAAATTTGCATTTGAAATCAGCACGTTCTTTCCATCGCTCTTCCAGTCGATAAACATGTTTCTGTCGGCAGGCATTATAAACGGAGTGTAACACTGTGTAGTCGGTAGTCGACTCTAAACAGAGATAATATGTACTGAGAACTGGGAACTGGGAACTGCGGGCTCTTGGAATACGCTGCCGAAAATACAGGCTCGTTTTATTATAGGAATGAAATTTATGAAAGTCAAGCAAAACTAAAATTTATTACTCATTTCAACAAATTACGTTCAGCCTGTACTCTTCGAGGTATAATATTTATTTTCATACTGGTGGTTTCTCACATTTTTTGTTGAGGTAATGCCGCTTTTGTTTACAATGTGGTCAATGTTGATCCCGCAATAATCACCGGCCATCAATCAAACGGTGCCTTGCTGAATTCTGCGTGTAGCAGATTATTAGAGAGATATTAAAATCGTGTTATAAAGCATAGTAAAAACCGTAGTAGAAAATATTATAATATCTACTTGAAACTCACATTAAACTATTCCTGACTCTTGAACTGTCTCGTGCGTTTAAAATTATTTCTTTATACTAGCAATAGCAGATGAAATGTTTCCGTTTTTTGAAATAAGAATATCAAAGTAGAAATATGAGATAATCTTGTCATATTATTTTCCTGTCGACGTTTCTAAAGTTCCGCGATGGCTGTCGCGGTTCCTATTTCAGCCGAGGGAAATGATGAGTTGATCGTAGGGGTAAAATCAAAATACTGCCTCGATTGTTGATAAGAAAACACAGAACGTATCTCCAATCACGCGGTCTATTTGGTTTCAAATTAAATAAACTAGAAATCAAATTACAAATAAATCTTGACGAAATTTATTCTCGAATCCAAAACTTTATACCCGCAATCAATCTTTTGAAAAATAAATTTATTTAGCATCTTTGATGATGACCTTCTGCTTCCGACAGTCCATCGCCCTTTGCTCCCAACGATCCTACTCTCCCAGCCTCTTTACGTCAGCCACGTTGTGTTGGTCTTCTAATAGCCTGGTTCCAGATGGCTTAGCGTTGTATTCCGTCTTAATAGCTTTACCTTCCCCGATGGCAGCTAATGAGGGGTTTATGTTTGATGGATCAAGGAAGGTATTTCTCGGTCGATGTTGTCTTCCTACATCACCTTAAGGACTCGTAGATTTTTAAAATAAAAGAAAAGTGACTGTTGTGTTCGAAGAAAAATGTCTACGACTGCGTTCACGGGTTGTTGGATTGATAATAATTTTACGTATATTGCGTGGGTACACATATATATATTTATGTAGAATCGTCTTTCTAGAAATGAGTGACGGCAACTTTTTGAATAACCGAATGAAGAAAATTCGTGGAAAGTATTTTTTTAAAGAAAAGGCCATAGCTTGAAAGTCGTCTTGTACTTCAAAAGCATTATGTATGATTGAACCAAAGTTAAATCATTATAAATTAAGTAAAGCTTATGTGAACTAATATTCTATTTTAAATATTTGAAAAGTAGCGTGAATAACAAGAATTTACAAGTAGGTACCTATTTATAAATATTTTGCTCGTAATCTCCTTTCAACCGCAAGAAAAAATATCTCATAACACACAAACCACTTTTCATTAACGCAATGCTACAGTGAAATGAAACAGCTAACCACAACATTTAAAAAAGTACATTGTACCTCGGGCGTGTTATTATTTCACGCTGCATTTATTTCGGTTCGATACACGAATGAATCGTTTACTTGATGTTTTTTTTAGTTTAAGGAAGGATGCTTAAGACAATCAGTATTTTTTAAACTTTCTAATCATATTCACCCAAAGCCGCAACGATAAAAAAGCATTCTTAATAACTTTGAAATCGATGATTTTTTTTAAATTCTAGAAAAATGGTTTTTATTGACGAATGAACAGCTACGAGTATATACATTTTAAAAATAAACTTCTCATTTAACTGTCAAATTACGTAAATGATGAAGAGTAATATTTTCAATTTTGGATTTAAAAAAAACTATCATAGGGTGTGAGATCGTAATAATAAGTCAAGTATTTGAAGATTAGTTCTATTTTCGTTAAAGCAATATGCGCTAGCTAAAATCAACAAATTCACTGTCAGTTTTCGATAATTGTAGATTGTAAAAAAATGATGTCAAAAACTTAGATGAATTAAATAATGTAGATGCGCTACTGAGACAACGCGCGTGACTGCGCGAAACTAAGCCAACGTGGCATACCTGAGATTCACTGCGTTTAGTCTCGCACAAACATTCATTTGACAAACAAGCTGTCACCAGCTACCACAAACGCATCACTGTAAGCTCTTTTCTGAGATAAAATGCCTTCCTGTGCTTTTGACAAGTGTAAAAATCATTCGGGAACAAAAAACAAATCTCATGGAGTTTCTTTTCATGCGAAGTACACACAAATCACTTATTATTTCAATTAATACAATTATTCACATACAAATGGTATAAGTGAGATGGCGAATGCAGAAATACATAAGTGTGTGGAAGACAACCTAGCGACAGTACACGAGTACGTCGCATGCTACTTGGCTCGTAAGTTCGTTAGGGAAGAGAGGGCTTGTAACGCGGAGAATGTAACGCGGGACGTTCATATAGCTATCTCATTCATACACACATATTCTGCTGGTATGGCTATCCTTTTCATGCATTACAAGTTTTCAAACAGATATCAGAGCGTGCCAAATTTATCGTTCAATTTGTATGAATATGACGTGTCTTGTATTTTATGTCTATGGTCAAAAAGGGTCATTTTTATATAGTGACATTACTTTTAAATACTTTTTGTTTTTTTTTTCTGCATTTCCGTATTTAAAATCTTAAATGAATTTTCTAAGCCAGTTGAAAATGTATACAAGAGGCTCATTCGCATTGCTTGAGATTGGCGTTTAGCGGTGAGTGGTGTGTGGTGAGTTGTCATAAGTCCGAGCGTGGGTACGTCATACTCGTAACCTACGAAACGTTCTATTGATAGAGCCACCGGGCTATGTTTAGACGAGTATGCAACGCCAGTCATTTATTCACACTGTTTTATTTTTGAATTCAACAAGTGGTGATGTATAAATAAGCGGGAAGAAAAGCAACTTCGGTCAATGGTATCTGACTTAATTGAGACTGTTAAAGATAAATTAATCCTCTAAATCTAAACAGTCACGAAAGTAAACGTATTTTGCCTTGAGGGTTTTAACGTAAGCAACACACAGTCCTACGGCGCGGTGTGTTTAACAATGGGCCGGGGCCGGGGCGCCACGAGTTGAAGATTGTTGTGAGAGAAGGAGACGGTGGAGGAAGATTGTATGGAAGAGCCTGGCTAATCAGATCTAGTTACTAACAGTATCTAAAGCCATTTTTTCTGAAAGGAGACCTATAAAAAGTCGGCGAACGCTGAGATAAGTAATGAAATACCAATAGCGGAAGACTTGACTCAAGAATTTGTCAGATTTAAAAAAATGAATATTCGCGAAATTCCGTTTGATTAAAAAGTCAAAGTTATTCGTGCATTTTTTAACCATCAAGTATTACCTATTCTAAAAAATATGCTGATGTCACATTGACAGGTTATTGTACATTGTAGGTAAAAGATTCATTCGGTCGGTAGCTGAGTGGACAAACGCGTCGGATTCCCACCCGGGCGTCGTGCGTTCAATTTCTCTGCTTCTTATGATGGCAGTAGGAGTTTTTCAAATATTGTCATTGTAACCCGGGAATGTTTGTCTTTCTTAAAAAAAAGAATAGTTGTAAATCGTAAAGCTGTACGAAATTACGCTCATCCGTGTTGGTGACATCGAAATTGGGCGATTGAGACGATTCAATCTTAGCGGCCGCTCTGTTTGATTGACGGAAACGGCAGTAGAAAGAGGTGCAAATATGGTTATTGAATTTTTGCTTGCGAAAATTCCCGTAACAATATAATACAACTTGCATGTACTTCGGCAGGTTTTGAACACGCGACATCAAGGGGTCCGAGAATCTTACCGCTCCGCCGCGTAGCTCGTAGTGTATCCACGAAGTTTCACGTGTTTGATTGACGGTAACATAAAAAAAAATTGCGTAAAATTTTAAAGTTTGAAATACCAAACCGTTTAAAAATAGTTTAATCCTTGAAATGTTTTTTTGATTAATTAATGAAAGTATTTTTAAAATTATTAAATTCATCCCTCACAAATATGTTAACGTAACGAGATAAATTAAACTTAGATTTATTCTGTGAAATGCTAATGCTTATATATTGAAGCGCTGACTGAACAAAATTAATCACAGTTTTTATAACATTAACAAGTTTTAAAATAATAATTAATGCTTGTTTTATGAATGAGAAAATGTGTACGTTCATTGAATGAAACTACCTACGTGCTGATAAACAATATTGATGCTGAAAGTTGGTGAACTCGGGAGCTTTAACCGGTTTGGTGCGATTGGAAATACGTGAGAGAATAGTAGTAGAACAAATGTTAGTTTAAATTAAAAAAAAAACACAGTTAATAAAGCTAGTATTTACTATTATATTATTTCAGGTTGTGAGTTTCAGAAAAACGTGCGATTAAATACCTTCTTTGTTACAACTCATCCAGTTCACCATTCCTTGCCGTAGACTCAGAAACAATAGATTACTGTTCCTCAATCATCACTCTCAAAGCGCCTCAAACACAAATCGCTTAATCAAATGTGGGCATGAGACTTTTGCATGCTCATATTCTATGTTCACTATTCTATTGATGTAGTACCAAAAATTACCTAGTGGAGATGTACACAAAAAAATGAATTTCTGTTCCTCAATCATCACTATACTAATTATGGGTATCATTTTCCACTGTCCAGAATGTTGAGACTTGTTAACTCAACCCACGGTCTTGAAGTTTTTGGTATCAGTCTAAATGATTTTTGTCATTCTTTACGACTTTACCAACACTTTGACTTGACCTTGGCTTCAACTTGAATTTTCTTTCTAATGTATATTTTGTCCTATTTTTGTCATTGCTTCATTATAATATCATGTATGTGCTGTTCTTTCTCTGTTGCTCATTTTCCCATTTTGTGTTATGTATTTTATTAATGTAATTGGAAAACTGTCCGTGAGTTTATAAATAAATAAAGATATAGACTTTAATACAAGGCATTTGTATGAAGGCATGTTTAAATTTGGTAAAGTCAATAGCTCTATCCCATGGTTCTGGGAAATTGGAAAGAATGTACCGTTGGGATAGTAAATTTGCTTAAAAAAGTATGAACTTTAAGATTTATAGACCTTCTCATTAATATAACTTGTTCTGAGAAGGGAGTAAGACGGTTGTCCACCGCGAGTATCGCACTCGATCTGTCTGACGGCTATCCCAGCGTTTTACCCACCGGAAAATTGACCAACATACCCAATTTAGCGTACATATTGTCTCAGATGTTGTTTTTCAGGAAAATACACTTCTAAAAATCATAAATCGTGACTTCTTTGTCGGCCCTATAATAACCGCAATAATATATTAATTTAATAGTAGGTGCAATTAGAATTAACACGAACAACACATAATTATGATGGTGCGTATTGGTGTATATTTATACACCAATATGTCCTTGGCAAACGTCAGTGAGAAACAGCCTCAAAAAATGGAACACGTGGTTACTTTGATCAAATTTTGAAAAGTGTTTGCAGTTATTCGAAAAGTTTTACAGTGTGTTCTTGTTTTTATTAAATTAAAAATTAGCTTTTTTCAATTTTACTACAAGTCATATAACAAGTCAAAAGCTTGCCTTATGCAAGTAAACCATCTGTGTGAGTACTGTGTTTGAGACAAATTACCAATACTAAATGACTGGATTTTAAAAGTAGGTACCTACCTACCTCATAAGACTATGTACATATTGTTTCAGGTGTTCAGGAGTATCAGGAAAGAACATTTTCATTAATAATAAATCTTGAATTTATTGTCTCCTCTATAATACACGCAATAAGGTGCAGCTTTTACGGAAAGAATTTGTAGTTTTCACCTCTTTTTATACGACGACGGTTTCCGCGCCATAAATCTCCTTCACAACGGGTTGCATTATCTGAATATGGATTCTGGAATGACGGCTTAAAAGTTTGTAGTTCAGAAAATAATTTTCGCCAGCCGAGAATAATCTCTTGTCGATTGTCTCCGTCAGTTTCGCTCCGTGGCGACAGTGTTCCTCGGCCATTATCCGGGAATAGCATTAAGCGTGTCTTACACCACCGACTACCAGCGTCGTTGATAAATGTGTCAACTAGTGTCTGGTATAATTAGGTAAACGCATTTGTTAAACGAATACACGTGAGATACCTGCGAGTCCTTGACGATTTGAAGGTGACATCGCCGCTAATGATCTGTGTTCTGACTGTCAACAAAGTAAAGCAGTTATATTTAAATGTAAGATTAAGGTCGTTTCATTCTCAACATAAACTTATGTATTATAATTTATTCGAAATTAACGTGTTTTTCCGCTGTTTTGTCTTTGTCTGAACGGTAAAAACAAGATTAATTAAATATAACGTTTCGATGTAAATTGTATTCGCCGACTCTCAAAATTCAACATAATGTCATTAGCTTTGGAAATAATAAATAGTAAAATAAATCCGTAGCTATTCGTTGTTATGTTTGTTTTGTACTTAATTATGTATGAATATTAATAGTTTTTTTACCTGGCCTTGCTCAAGTGTCTACACAATTTTTCTTATTAAACAATTTTAAATTATAAACCAAACAATATCATTATGCCGTATACAATATCTTGTATTTTAACAGCTCAGTGGATATTTCAAAGCTCTATATTCCATGTTGGAAATCACGTTGCGAGCTAAAAATAGTTGCGTAAACGAGAAGACATTTCATCATTCCAGAGTTCACGGTTCCAGAGTTTTGGCTGCTTGTGACAGATAAAAGTTTTCGGCTCATTAATTTTTATATTATTAATAAAATAAATTATTATGTAACTTAATTTTATTTAAAATTATATAATTTAACTTTAAATTATTATATAACACATTTTTTAATGCTCTGCTTTCACGCATGGCGGCTTCCACGCGTAAAAATAATTAAATCTTTGTAGAACTGAAAATGGTTTTAATGTAAGTTATAACAATTAATCCCAATTACATAAAAACAACATTTTGATTGCTAATACATATTGTAAGGGTTAGTAATTGTGGATGCAGAAAAAAACGTGGATTCAAAGTACGTACTCGTACTTTGATCAGAACAGGTCCCGGGAAACTATTTTAGATCGATTAGCAATTTATAACTTACAAAAGAAATTAGTTTTAGTTGGCGGCACTGGGCACTGGGCACTGGCAACTTTGTTGGATTCGATCTTTTACGATGGAGGAAACTGTTACCCGGTCCAATGCCGATACAATGTCTGCCAGCGGTGCCAGCACTACGACAAAAGAACTTACAATCGTTTTACGATCGCGTATTTCGTCATTTTATAAGCGGTCATCATTCGGCCAGCTAGTGCGTACCGCCCGGTCGTTATTTTACCACGAATGTGACATGAACTTAATGATAATATTATTTAGTTACCAAAGAATTAATAAAATCAATTATTTTATTATAGATTACCAAGTTCTAATAAACATAAAACTAATCAATAAAGCATAACATCTGTGTAAAGCTCTGGATACTCTCGAACGCGGAGCTTTCGGATTATGAAATTTGAAGTTTAATGGTCAACATATCTTTCAACTTGCAACGCCGTTTCCATCATGAGATATGGCTATTTGAAAATAGACAAAATGCTATATTGTCTATTATACGAGTATATACTCGTATATTAAATGTTCAATTGTTTCACAAGAAAACTTTTTTTAAAGTACACTCTTTCACTTTCTTTCTTGTATGTAAGTATTGAGTTTTATCGACATTTTTCAGTGATATTAAATTAATACATATATGAATCGAAATCACGAACGTCGCATGCTACAAATATAAGGTAATTATTTATAAAAGAGTTATTTACGAAACCTTTTTTCGGTCGTGTTTATATGTGAATTTTACTAGATTCCTTATGGCAATTTTAAATTAAAGCCTGGAGAAGTTAACCTTTTTTCTGAGCGTTCGTAATAAAACCAACTTGATCGTGAAAGTTTGTAAAAAATCCTCAAGGAATTTGCTTGTTTGTTTGCAATGAACCGTCAGATAGTAAACATGGCTACAACAATAGGCAAGGCGGCGAAAAACAACTCGCGGAGACCTATAAAACCGAAATAAACAATTATTTTTGCTGATACGAAAGACAATCCAAAGAAACTCTAAATTGATGACGAAGTTTCGGAAACTTTGGAAATAAGTTTTGTATTGTTTTCTTTAATAACTCTTCTTTTAGTTTTTATATCAAATTAACTGCCCGCGTTTATTACGGTTACAAAAATATTATAATGATGTTATTGTGTTAGGTATACTAAAGTTACCCTTAAACAGATTAAAAAATCTTTTTGATCTTGTCTTTCTGATACCTGCTCCTACCGGAAGTTGATTATTATCAAGAAAATCTTCATTCTACTGACACTCGGACACTAATGTATAATAATATGACGATGTAATGAGTTTCGTCGCACTTTTCTGCCCCATCTTCCACCGACCTTTCCCTCGAATATTGAATGGTTAACCTTGTATTTGGTGCCTGTCCAACATTTTCTTCTGTTTTGTCTATCGTAATTTAAAAAATATTGTTATTCACGAAGAGTCTCTACATTAGTCACCATTAGTAATTTCATAGTTTCTGTTCTGAATTCTATAGCAAATAGGAAAATATAGACAACGTACAAACATTGTCCATTATTCTCAAATTTAGTTTTAGTTTTGCCATACAAAATGGTTTCTTCATCTTAATGATGGCATTCCTAACATCTCAATGGAAATTTATTGAGTCGGATCCCGTTTGTTGCTAACCCAAGTTCATATGTATTTAAATTGGGATACACATTCTAAGTCGATTATTCAATTTCCCGTGTGCACGGGACTTTCAGGCTATTAAACGTTTTGTTTTGAAAACATTAATTTATTCAAATTAATTTTATGTCCATATTTATTATTTGCTTCGTAAACTTTTTCCACTATTCATTGCTGTTTGATATTATCCGCAAGTTGTAGTGTAGTATATGCAAATATAATATTATTTATAGACTTACAATTAACCACTAATGATGGCTGTTCTTCGTACAAAGCTTCATTCAAATTGGCCTTTTAGTAAAGATTGAATAATAATCGATCATAATACATATACACAATATGCATGTCTTTTCTTTGGCCATACCGTATACTCGTATAGATTTCAACATTGATGAAAGCTTTTGATTCCACTAGAGATTTGTTATAATTGGATGTTTTTACGAGGGCTGTTTGAAAAGTTTGATAAAGAATGAAGTGAAGCATATTTTTTTCGAAAAAAATATTCTTATTTTTTAACATTGTTTCCGTTGAGGGCTATCCACTTGGTACAGCGACTTTTCCAACCTCATTTTTTCCATCGTGATTGACGGTATATACTCGTATTTGACTCTTTTGATTCGTCGAAATTTTTTTCTCACCGAGCCAATCTTTTAGTTCTGGATACAAAAAAACTACTAGTGACCAGGATCGATGACTATAGTGAATGCGGAAAAAAATCGAGGTTCAAATAGTCAACCTGTGTGCCGGCGCGTTGCTGTGGTGGAAGATAAATTTTTACGTTCTTTACCGTTTTTATTTCAATTCGCCTTTCAAATGGTCCAATAATCCGGAATAGTCTGCCCTCGTGAATATCTTGCCCTTTCGTAAATAGTCAATCATGATGATTCCTTGGGAATAAGTCTCAGCCCCAGAAATGACACTGCCATGACATTGTTTGGGAATGTTTCCACCTTGCCTTTGGTGCCGATTTACCTGGTGAAATGCACTGTTATGAGTGTTTTTTCGACTCTGGCTTGTAATGATAGATCCAAGGCTCATTCACAGTAACGAACGTTGAAAAAATCGTTCGGATTGCAATCAAACAACACTAAATACTGCTTTGAAGTCATAAACCTTCACATGACCATTCACATGCACTCGGTGATCTTTTAGCATCGTACCATGATTTCCTCAGTGGTGGCCTCAATGAGGCGCTCGGAACGTGGTTCATCGGTTGTGCTCATATGGCTACGTTAAAACGCATTCATCCAGACGAATTTCCCACGAACTTCATCCAGCTCTATTTCTGTCAGCGTGGTCGTTAACTTCTTTAAGTGAAAATGTTTTGTGACGGCGCAGTACTCGTTTATTTCAATGGTTACGTCATAGAAAAATTAACGTAATTTTGACGGCTGTGAAATGCTAACTACGCATCGCACCTAACAATTTTAAATTTGTGGGGCCATCTCAATAAATAAATTTACCCATCTTTCCAAAGAGCTCTCGTATTATTAAATGCCCTGTTCATCAAAAAGTCCATGAGTTTTGGATGTTGAACCTTGTTAAACCTTTTCATAGTCACCAAACACATATAGAAATATTCATTGAAACCGAGTTTCGAATCTTTGAGTTTGGTAATTTGTGATAAAATATGCTTCACGTGTAGTTCAAATCCATAATTCAATGTCACTAGTATCTTCTTCGCATGTGCTAAATACTCTGTTCTGTACTGTTTTTAAAAAATATTTTGAGTCCGTATCTCATCATGCTTATTGTTCTGTACTCTTGACGTTATTTTGTATTTCTTATTTTAGATCTGAAATGATATCTGATTTTTAAATATGTTTACATTTTCCAACAAATTTTCTATCAGGTACCTACTAATGTATGTTTAATCCTATTGATTTGTCAGGTTACGACATTATTTTAATAATGTCATAATTTACCTCTCTGTCTACCCCTGCGTCGAAAACGGCGTGATGGTTAGTTAGTTTTTTTTCTCTATATATAAAAATGAATGTTTTTCTGTCTGTCTGTCTGTTTTCGATTTTTTCCGAAAATTACTAGACCGATTTCGCTTAAAATAACAAATTTTATTTTATTAGTGACGGGAAGGTTTAGAGAGTATTTGAAATAAATCAAATATGTAAAACTCTTGCTGTAAAATTTTTAAATTAGTATGAAAAACATTGAACCCACCATGTTGTATTGAGGTTAGCCATAGATATAGCGCTCTTTGAAATATTACATATTCCATAGAAGGTTTGTTTGCGTAGAATATTTTCAAAACGGAAAACACAATTAGGTACCTACTTAGGTTTTTTTTTCAACTAATATGTATTAAAAAATTTTGTTTGGGTAGAATATATTCAAAATGAAAAAAAATAGGTAAATATTTATCTTTTTATTTTTTAAAATATATATATTTTTTAAATTAATGTTTCTTTGTTTAGAGATAAATCAAATAGTAATACTAATTATCGAAGGAAGCAAACACTTTGTAGCTTGACATTATAATTTAAATAAAAAATAATTTTGTTTTAAGCCACTTTATTTATACACATATAACAATTCGACCGGTTTCGGTTAGACTTAACCTTCATCAGGAACGTATAAGTATAAACTAAGATTAAATATAGAGTAATACAGTAGACAAAGAAATTTTAAAATTACAAAAAAATTTCTTTGTCTACTGTATTACTCTATATTTAATCTTAGTTTATACTTATACGTTCCTGATGAAGGTTAAGTCTAACCGAAACCGGTCGAATTGTTATATGTGTATAAATAAAGTGGCTTAAAACAGTAATACTAATATAAATGAGTATAAATATTTTCAAAATGGAAAAAAATAATTAGGTACCTAATTAAGATACATACCTATATTTTTTAAATAATTTTTTAGAGTGAAATATTTTTTTCAAATTGATGTTTCTTTGTTTATACTAGTAATTATTATTAAAATGCATCACTTTCGATGTTAAATTAATTATGGCACCAAAAAGAAAAGCTATTGGTCGATCTGCAAGTCAAGAAATAAAGAAAAGGGTAAAACGAGCTTCAGAAACAGTGGAGCGAAGGGATAAAATACTTGAAACCGATCGAGCTAGAACATCTCAAGTCCGTTCTTCTGAGACAGACGAGCAAATAGAGGAAAGAATTAAATAATTTAGCGATTGTTTATGTGTTTTTTTTATTATTTTCATTTCAAATCCGATTTGCAATGGAAAATTAAGAGGTTAGAATTCGAATGGCATATTTTTCGTAATCATTGGGATGCGTGGCAAAAGTATATATTATTTTTTTTAAATATATTTAAAATTATAGCATCGATTATATTTATAATTTTCTTTTTCAATAAAATCCTGGTTACGTTTCAAAGTTTTTTGGATTTATTTTTCGGGGAAGAATGATAGGCAAGCCAACTTGGCAATTGTCGCATTGCAAAGCATGCCGGGTACTCGCTAGTACCGTATAAAATAAACATATTTTCTGATAGTCAGAGCCATTTACTATTCTCAACAGTAAAGCTGTGATTGTTCTCCTTTGTCGTTTTCAAATTATTCATATACATTTAGTTAGGTTATTCTTCTTATCTACTATTTAATAATATTGTTTTATTTTAAATACATTATACAAATTTCATGATAATTAAGAACTTCACCTGTTGAAAACGAGCAAAATTTAGGTGGAACCTCATTAAGTTTTTTTATGGCACGGGGCTTTGTGCCTGTGTGCTTTGTTTGTTGTATTGTTTATAATTTATTCTGCCTGATTTCTATTTCGACCAGTTCATACTAACATTTTTGGTATTCGCTGGTTGGTAATATTAATACATTTAAGTCACGCCACTCGTTTGCAACAGTTGAGCTTTCTTTTTGATAGTATTTTTATTCGCTGCGTATTAGAAATTATTTTTGACTTTTATGGTTACCTAACAAATCATTCCTCATTTAAAGTAGCCTACCTGTGGGATTCTACACCGGGCTAATTTAATTGATTTATAATTAAATACAATTCTTAGTAGATATCATTCTTAGTATACGCATACTCTGTGCCCGGCTCGTCCTGATCCCATTTGTGTAAATTTAAGGTTAGGTTTACATCGACCTTGTCCACACCGAAGTATAAGTCTAAGACCTTCAGTTTTCCCTCTCATGTTTCTATTTATTACTTGTCATGCAAACTCACATTGCAATATTATGCACTGTTATAATACTTTGTTTAATAAGGTTTTCGAATCTTATAAAATAGGACTCACGACATTAGCAGTGGCCTGTGCGACGTTATCATAAATTATGTTAATATTCAAAAGGGGACCAACCCGTTTTGACGACTGGATTAAATAAACATACCGAAAAACAGGTGTTCGCATCACATTAATATTTTACGAGTTTATAAGAGTCAACACCGAGTGGCGCTATTGTGCCGGACCCTTTTTGAACACGTGTACTGAAATATCTACACGCGTTTATTATAGTAGTTATATTTATATTTCTTATGAAAGGATTCTTTGTACTCCTTTGGCTTACGTTATACGGATGGATAGTTCATTTTTTAAAGTACCTTCCTGTACAGTTCAAGAAAAATTACTTCAACGTGTCATGATAGTAACTGAATGTACACGGATTGTGAGTGCTACCGTTGAAATATTGTTTTATTTTTCATATCACGAAATCGCTTCTTTGCATAATATAATCCACTGGCTCTTTGTTGAGCAAAGTAAAGTGAAAAATATTCTCGGTTCGCATGAAAAAAATCTTCCCGATAATGTAATAATACGTTTAATACAATATGTTGGAAGTCGGATAACGGATTTAAGAAAATAGTGGAAAACCGTAGTCGTACAATATGAAAAGCAGTGTTCTTTTTGCGACACATAATCGGAAATGACATCTTTTTATTCTTTCGTATAGTGCGAATATTCCTGAACCAGTATGGGGTTGGAGGCGTCGCCCTGAATGCGTGATGCGAAGAAATGAAGTGTGGGCATTCCTTGACTATGTCATGCTCTATAAACTAGTGTCCATCGCGCCTCAAACACACATCGCTTAATCAAATGTGGGCATGAGACTTTTGAATGCTCATATTCTACCATATGTTCACTATTCTATTGATGTAGTACCAACAATTACCTAGTGGAGATGTACACAAGAAAAAATGAATTTCTGTTCCTCAATCATCACTATACTAATTATGGGTATCATTCTTCACTGTCCAGAATGTCGAGACTTGTAAACTCAAGTCATGGTCTTGAAACTTTTGGTAGCAGTCTAAATGATTTTTGTCATTCTTTACGAGAAAAACCTTACTCAGACTTTGACTTGAATGTTCTTTCAAATGTATATTTTTGTCATTGCTTTATTATGTATGTGCTATTATTCCTCTGTTGCTGTTATGTATTGTTTTTGTAATTGGACAATGGTCCGATGGTATATAAATAAATATATAAAGATGGGACATTTTTACGCAATACGATTGCCACCTGACTTTTGTGGTGAGGTCTAACCATAGGAGTCTTTCTCCTTCCGCCCAGAAAGTTTTTCGTGTAAAGGCATAACGCTATTTTGCAGCACCTCTTCGTATTCCCCCGGTGTTGTTTCTATCGGTGGAATTATGTTTGCAAGCATAGGGAGCCGACGAACAGTAGTTATTTTCAAAATCCGCTTGTCAACAAATTTCAAGAATTAGGGCAATTTAGTCGGTGTCAGTTTACATTGTTGTGACGGATTGTTAGAGATTGCTGGACCCTATGTTTAGTATGCATGCTGACGTGCTAAAAATGCTCAGAACATTTCTCTTCTTCTACTTCAAACATTACTTAAAATTACATTTCTTTTTAGAACGGAACAAAAATGGTATAAAAATTTGATGGATCCTTACAATTATCGCATGTCTCAAAAATGATGGTAAATACATTGGAAATAACAAACTTACTAACCGTCACGCCCTTTCTCCGTAGGGGTAGGCAGATATGATAGACCGCCATACAACTTTATCTTGGCATACACTCTCATACATACTCTTCTGTCATTCTGACTCTTGAAATGACCCGACTCAAGTATTTAACTTGATCGTGCCATGTCTTCCTCGGGCGACCTCAACTTTTTTTACCATTCACTTTCGCGTCATATATTCTTTTAACACTTTTTTCTTCGTTCATCCGCTCTAAATGACCAAACCATCAGCGTCCCTTTCATAATCCTATTTATTACGCTTACATCAACCTAGCATTATTTCTGAAAATCCACATTTTTTACACGGTCATACATGATTTTACCACACATACCTCAGGGATTTAATATCTGCGGTATTCAGTCTACCTTCCTCTGCCAGTTCCATGCCTCACTGCCATACATTAGGGTTAGTATAAGCACTTCATTGTGGACTGCTAGCTTCGCTTTTTTGGATGTTTTTTTGTTTGCGCCAACAGCGTTCCGTCCTCCAATAATGGAGTTTCCTGCATTCACCCTTATTTCAATACCCTTATCAGCCTTTCCACCTCTCGTAAACATACTTCCCAAATAAACAAACTCATCCATTTGCTCCAATTATTTATCATTCACAACTAGGTACGCTGTTCTCGTACTCTCTCTTTAAAAAATTATGACTATGGACTTTCAGGAAATTCAGGAAATAAAAATACTTTAATACCTAAAATATTTTTGTGAAAATTCTTTATCAATTATTAATTAATATATCTGCCTTAGTTTTGTTAACCTTTTTTTTAAAACGCAACTATTTTATTAATCATTCATAGAAACTAGCTTCGTTTGTAGAATGTATATAAGGTAGTGGCAGTGTGAGGTCCGTGGTATTTGTATTACTGCGAGTATTATGGCAGGGCTGGTATTATGATGACGGTAAACTATGTTATGTAGAACGTCCTGCGTCGTTTAGTATCGTAATCAGCAACCCTTGGAAAACATGACACCGCAATAATCAAGTGAAAATCATTTTAAAAATATTTAAATGGTGGACGAGGATAATGTACATAGATTAGAAACTTCATTGATTCAGTAAACGGATACTATTATCAACATTTGATATTAATTGTAAACGATTATATTGACAAAATCAGATTCACATCGTTAAGAATCACACTATCAGTGATTAATAATCATAAAATAATCGAAAAAATGACACAATCCTTCCGTTTTTAACGTTACAGTATTATATTATCTCGACCCACATATCAAAAGATGGGTGGATAACAAATACTTTGTCGCTATTTTCAGTTTTTACAAAAACTGCCTAATACATCCTAAAACATATTTCGATATGTCAAAAATTTTGGGCTAGCCACCAGAGTTGGGGGAAGTGACTTGGCGACAGGGATTCGAAACCGCAACTCCACTCCAACTAATTGGTTGATACAACAAAACACTGAAGTTGTTGTAATATTATCCCTATATTTATGTTAAGAAGATTGAGTTTTTTTACGTTTTAAAAATGTAGTTGTGACATTGTGACGCGTAATAGATGCGTGTTCCAGTAGAGAAATCAAACGTGATGCCTGAAAACGAATTGACTCTCACAAGGGGTACTCAAATGATATACTTATATGATCGTTCATATATCGCACCTGAATTGGTGTCTCAGACACTTTGCACATGTCTCGGCTCTATTAGCAAGCAGTTCGTTTACCCGTGGTTGACATGATTGAACTGCGAATTATAGATGGGACTCATGGGACCAGCTCCAGGGAGCAAAGCGGATTACTGGGCTTGATATACATTGGAACCTCGATAACTCGTCCCGGAAAGGTGTTCGTGATCCAAAACACTCGTATATAAAAAAAACTTACGCATAAGAAATAATGTAAGCTAAGATGATTCGTTAAAAATAAATATACATAAAAATGATCTATGCAAATATTATATGTGCACTTTTTTTATAAGTACACACTTGCCATCGAATTCATTAATTATCATTGCATTGTCTTTGAACAAATTCATTAAACAGTCTCAATCTCGGGTGATGTTTTAGAAAATTGCCCCGTACAGAAAGACACCGCTTGTTTATAAAGTAAAATATAATTTAAAAAATTTGCTCGTCTTGCGAAACACTCACCAACTAAGTTTCACGCAATCCGAGGTTCCACTGTACTAATCTCCATTCATAAATTCTGCAAATTCCTTCAGCGGTGGGTGTCACATATTCATATCAATGGTGTTCACTGAAGAACCTACGTAAGTGTGTAGTGTGTAGTGTGTACGTAGTTGCTGGTATGCGTGCTGGCAGAGATGTCTCGCGAGGACGATGCAACTGAATGCCACGTAGAGTTATACTATCACAAAGAAAACTGTAGAGGACCAAAAAAACATTGACCACCATTCAGAATCGAAACGTTACTGGAAATGGCTTTAGCAGTGTTTAGTGACAATACATGGAAAGCCAGATATTTCCTTTTTTATTATTTTCCTTCTCCTTCCTCGCGTGTCTAAAGCTCTTTTTACTTACCTAAGCGGAAACAGTTATAAAATATCAGAGCGATAAGCCGGCGTAGGAATATTTTTTTTGATTTTTTCAAAAGAAAAATAAAATAGAAGTTTAACATGTATACATCTTGTTCCTGAATGAAAACAAAGTATCTCAGTAAAGCCCTGAATCTATATTTTACTTGAACTGATTTTAGACATGTTTAATGATCAGATCTGAATGGCCAGGAACTTTCTGACGTGTCTAATATACTTTTCCTTTTCCTTCCCCACATCCTTGAGCATCCAAACATTTCTAGAAACGGGAATGTCATAGCCCCACTCGCTGTAGACAGTTGGGACGCGTGTACGGTATCAGATTAAATGTCATATTATTTAGCACACCCGCGTATCGGTAAACGCCAGTACACGGAAAGCATTTGTTGTGAGACGTTGTGTTATCTTTCCGTGTTTCAAAAATACGATTTAATTATTTAATTTTGTGAGTAAATGTTTCTGTGTATTAAAATATTATAATGAATAAAAATAATTCATAAATTATGGATCCAGTGTTCGTTTGAAAAAGAAACACTGTTGTGTCGAAGTGTAAATTACGCTTCTTTTAAGATCTCTGTTTCATACCAGTATTTCGCTCAACCGAAAGTTTTGTAAGAAAAACAGAATATTCAGAAAGAAATTCGATTTCCATATTACCAAAAGTTTTCAGTTATCCAATTTGAATGTTTGGCTATGAAGAAGAAGTAAAGTTAGTGAGATTTTCTCATACGTAAGTATTCAATTATATTATATAAACTTATTATTAATTACTGATAAGGATATTGAAAGAAGGGTGAATGCAGGAAACTCCATTAATGGAGGACTGAACGCTGTTGGGGCAAATAAGAAATTGTCCAAAGAAGCGAAGCTAGCAGTCCACAATGGAGTGCTTATACCAACCCTGATGTATGGCAGTAAGGCATGGAACTGGCAGATGAAGGATGAAAGTAGACTCAATGCTGTGGAAATGAGATCTTTGAGACGGATGTGCGGTAAAACCATGTATGACCGTATTACAAATGTGGATATCCGGAAAGAATGCAAGGCTGATATGAGCGTAATGGATAGGATCAAGAAAGGGACGCTTAGATGGTTTGGGCATGTAGAGCGAATGAACGAAGAAAGGAGTGTGAAAAGAATATATGGTGCGAAAGTGAATGGAAGAAGAAGTCGAGGACGCCTGAGAAAGACATGGCACGATCAAGTAAATCAAATACTTGAATCGGGTCATGTGAAGAGTCAAAATAACAGAAGAGTATGTATGAGACGATGTATGAATGTAAATGAAGTAAGAATTATATGCCAAGACAGAGTTGTATGGCGGTCTGTCTCTTCTGCCTACCCCTGCGGGGAAACGGCGTGATGGTTAGTTAGTTAGTTAGTTATTATTAATTACTAAATTATGTGCGATCTTGCCGAGTCCAGGATGTGAACGCCGGTAATATATATAAATAGTTTGACGACTTGCTATGAATTACTGGGCCATCTCTGAAGCCTTCAGATCACTGTGATTTTTGAATGCACATGTAAAAAATAAATCATTATCAATATAGTTTTATCCAATATTTATGATTAGAGCTGTATGCATATGTTAAGCTGTGATTAAATTGATGAGGAAAAGTAATTGAATTAGATTTGAAAGATTGATTTGCTGCTCACCGGGTATTACTTTAAACTATTGAGTCACCGCAGAAACCTCCAGATTCATCGTGATCATTATTTTCTTTCTAAAGGTTATACACATATTTTTTCCACATATTGCTGCAACAGAACCTCTCCAAATTTTGTATCATTGAATCATGTTTCCCATATTTTCATTTATTCCAGACGTGACCGCTTCAAGACTCGATGCCTCCCGGTTTCAAAAGTGTTTTTCCGCAGTATTTATGTCATTTTTGCACGCTCCTGAAAATGGAAAAAGAAAATACGGTTATTTGATATTTTATTCAAATAAGCATTTACGACAGTTTATTTGGCAATCGTCGTCGATTCTCATATATTTTTGTACGAATTTACTACGTTGTATTTTTGGAAAGTTCCGACAACTTTAGATATACACTGAGAACTAAGCTTTGTGAACACTTAAATAATATAGATTTCTTATAAATTATTTTGGTACACAATTTTGCTTTACATTAAGGTGTACACTGCTCTCAGAACAGAATGATGTTCGAAATACAGATTTGGTGGTTTATATTATACATAAGAGAATTAAATATAAAATTAAAGTTTATAACTAAGTACAGGTTGATTAAACCCCAAAAAAGCCGGAAGTAAATATGACTTGATTTGTAGACTTTCATTAAAATGCACAATTATTTTTGAAATCGAATATAATTTTGTCAAACTGCCAGCCTGATAACGTCTTTCTATTACGCGCACAACAAAATATACCTATATACCTACCAGATTTTTTCTTTGTTGTTGATTTTAATAACAACAAAAATATGACTTCTGGTTATAAAGACGAGTCCGTTCTTACTATATAAGGGTTCATACTCATGACTTATGCGTATAGCTTGAAACAAAAATATGCATTATACAGTAGGTAACTTTTTTCAGAATATTTTCGCCTTTAATTACAAAGTGGTCATTGAAACAACTTGTACATTTCAGTGGAGAGTATTTAGGTTTCAAAAGTTTGACCGTCAATATCTCAGAACTATCCCTTTCCAGTTAGAGTTCTGTCAAAGAGTCTTCGTGCAATATTGCTGGCTAAAGGTTGCCAATATTTTCACACTAACTTCTCCATATTACCTCATCGAAAGGTTTGCTTCATACATTATTGTCTTCCCTATTTCCCGTCGCGACCATTCTTTATAATTTTATATCACTCATGGAGATATTTACTTATTCTTGTGTACTTGAACTTTTGCATGACTATTATTATTCAGCTCAGCCTGGAATCATGGACTCATATGTAATGATAATTGATAAACATGAAACAAAGAATGTTTAATTTTTTAAAGATTAAATAGTTTTTTTCAAAGTCCATAGCTTATAACTTTGTGAGTTAAAAATAGTAGCGTTTCCACAGATATTACAGAAAAATAACTAGACTAATTTCACGATAGCGGAGTTCACTGATGAAGAGTTTTTGATGTTTCCTTCACAGAATTTCTGCTTTTTCGCTTATACAGAATCAAAAGGGTTGCAATTCTGCGAAATGTAAACTGAACTTTAATATCCAGTGGTGATGTACAAGTTTTTATCGAATTTAATTTTAGTTACTATTTAACATTATGCATTGCTTCTGTGAGGTTATTTATTCATGCGAATTTCTGAATATGACTGAGTAATAATGTATACATTTTTTACTACTCTTGTTTTCATTAAGTCACGAGCATTTTATGCGTGAGACGGAAAAATGTTTATTATTGATGTTATTCAGATATGCTAGCGCTTACTCATAAAAAATCCCTATGGAGTAGTCAACTATTTTTATTTTGACCTTATTCTAATGTGCATAATTAACATTTGCATTGCGTTAGTTAGCAAGGATATTATTTACCACGCTCATTTTTGCTCATATTGCGATGGGAATGAGACGGAATCGTGTTATGTAATACATTATAATATATTATTAGATTAGACGATATTTAATCATTTTATTATTTATATTACATTGGTTAACAAGAATATTATCGTCACGCTCTTATGGAAATCGATGGTAATAAGACTTGCCATTTTATTTTTTTAGATATTACGTATTCGTAAAAACCATTATTTTTGTGGCTTGTCATAATAATTATAATATAAACACACACATTTGATTATTACTACTTTAATTTAGTACGTTGATATACCGGCTTAGGAAGTACCCTTAGTACCCTTCCACCATCAGGAGAATATGAAAAATGAGTTTATATTATAACATTATTAGCGTTTATTATGACTATTTTTTTATGTAAATATTACTGACAGTGCTCACGATCGTCAGAAGGTAGTGGGACTATGGCATCCCCTATTGGGGTATTTGGTACGGCTAAATGGAGTAGAGAACAGAAGGATATATAGAAGACAAAGGTTGGGAAGTGTCTGACTATTCAGATCTGGTCATTAAACACGTTTAAAGCCACTTTAAGCAACGTTTCAATTCTCAATGGTGATCTTTCACCTGGGCGATACTGAGATTAACTATCAACATATTCTAATGTGCATAGATATGTGTATTACGTTAGCTTACGAGGATGTAATTGCCCCACCGCTATAGATATCAATGAGAATGAGATAAATTCGAGTCAAATAATATAAAAGAGAAGAAATACTTATATAAGCTGCTATTGATATCGATTTGGATGAAATTGAATCGCTTCATATAATGCATTATCCTTCCCCTTCCCCTTCCCATTGCTTGTGGAATCACATTAGTTAATCATAATGGACGGATCTCGTCCAGATTACGATGTTGGCTTAACTTATTCATTATTTTGTGTTCCTGATCCTTTGACAGCGAACTGCGTGTATCCTTTGATCCCGGCTTTTCCGGGATTTATTAAAGAATCCCATTTGAACATAACCCCCTCTCCCTTGACGTCCGGTTTCCGAGGACGAATTAATTTAGTTAGTTATGTTTTTCAGGAGATTTTATTTTGCAATGTTTTAATATAACTAAGTAGCACTGAATATAATATCATGCATTTTAATGCACGCTGGGATTACAACTTCCTTTTTTCGGTACACAATTATTAGCACTATTACACCTATCTGTATCTTAATTTTCTACGAATGTGTGATAATAATAATAAATATACAGATAGAGACAATATAATAATAATTTATACAGCACCCTTTTGTAATAGTTCACTTTAAGTATATCTTTACCTAAAAAATACATGTCCTTTTAAAAAGTAATTTCATAAATCGATATCTTTGAAAATATTCCAGGGGATTTAACTGAACACACAGTTTTTTTTTAAAAAGCACGATTTCAAAAATATTATTCCAATTAAATAAATCGCAATCATGTTAAAGAAATCACGAGGCCATTAAAAAAAAAAAAAGATTTATTTACACAAGTGTGCACGTTTATCTTATCTTAATAATATATTATCTAATATGCCTATTATGACAGTTATGTCAAATCACGTGAAATGAGTGATTTCAAAACACTTTTGAATGTAAATATTATAACATTAATTCACAACTTATTTTGAAAAAAAACATTTTTGAACACACGTTTTTTTTTAATAATTCAAAAATAATAGGTTTGCTGGTGAGAAACATAAATGATTTTTGGGAAAGATTCATTGCACTATGTTGACAAAGCATCAAAGTATATCAGAAAAATAGATGTTCAGAATCACACATTACAAACAATACAAATCAAACTATTGTTTGAGATGGAATGGCAATTCCAACCGATATAATTTTACCAATAGCACGAATCCTCGACTCTCTTGTATTCTTTCAGCATGTTTTTGTTCTCCGAAATCTGAATAATAGCGTTACTGAAACTTTCTAAAGAAAAATTAATTGAATTTCACACCCTATCAAAACCCGGTTTTCCAGAGCTTCGATACTTGTGCATAATGTAAAATATGCTTGCACAGAACAGGAGGCTAGGACTTGAATGCACCCGCTTATCCCGAATATCCCCTGTAATCTGAATATCCCCTCTTATTTCGAATGTTCCCTCTTGTTCCGTTTAACCGTGGTCTCAGTCATTCGCGATCCGGCAATTTGCATAATGAAATAACTTTAGGCACAGACTTCTAGGTCATTCTGTCCAAATATGCTAATGTTGTTTTCTACATCCTTTTTCAGCTAGTTTTTCTATTCTCCTTTTGAAATTGTTAATACGTGGTAAAATTCCGTTCTAGCGGAAGAAAGAAATAAAGTGTATTTAATCAAAATATTAAATTGTTCATCTTGGTGGAAAAAAACATATCCAGAGAAATTGCTCCAAACGGAGAGTAACCAAAGGGAATTATAATAATACTGAAAATTTTGAACAGTGAGCTCGGGCGTTATGAAATTTACACAGCTTTTCTGTCGGTAATTGCTAGCACAAGTACAGTATTTATGGTTAAGAGAATTATATACTTGAGTTGGGTCATATCAAGAGTCGGTATAACAAAAAAATGTGTATGATAAGATGCACGAATGTGAGTGAAGCAGGGAGTGAGTACCAAAGCATGAGTGCTATAAGTCTCCGAGTTATTGCTACAAAACAATACATATTAAACATTGATTTAATGGTGTTGAAGTTATTAAGAAGAGCTATTATTATTAAGGAGAATTAAAGAATCTGAATTATCATCACTGTCTTTGAAAGCACCAAAGTCTACTTGCTTTTTCATATCAATCTGGTCCGCCCCTCGCCCAGCGTACGAATACATGTCACTAATCAATTGGGTCCGATGTTTGAGATTAACCGATATAAGATGAAGAGACCGCAAGACAAATGCGGCTCGGGACGGGACGCACATAGCTTGGCCGCCTTCCAGGTGCTGCGCTGTGACCGACAGACGGAGCTTTGTTCCCTTGCATAATGCCGATCAATGCGCATTGAATAAAGCTTCCTGCAAAGCTGCACCCACGAACTAATGACTGATTGGGGACATAGTACAAATGCATTGTGTGCGTTAAACTGTGTACTCGGCTTGTGGGTTCAGTTGGAAGTGAGAATAGGAACACAGGGGGAGCCAACACGCAGGACTGAGAGATGCAAAACCGTAGAAAATCCACGATATCAGCACTCTTAACTGATTTAAGCTTCGGAATGGAAGTCAACGCTCTGGCGCATATAAACTTGAATCATAATACAGTAAAATGAAGATTCGCCTAAAAACGTAGGTAATAAACTAGCCGAAGTAGTTTGACTTCTGATAATGCTATCGCAATTGCCGTTTACACTGATGTGAGTGCGAAACAGGGTTTAAATGCGTCCGTGCTTTTGCTATTAATTATATCGCTGAAGTGAAGTGCTGTTATAATTATTAACATTAACAGAAAATGACATTGATGCTAATCAAACCAGTAGCGTAGAAACAGTATTATTATAGCTACAGAAAGTTATTTTTTGTTTCCATCGGCTTCAGCGTTAAATCTAAGAAATGTTAAATTATCACCATTAAATTCTTATATAATTTTAAATTCATCACCTCGAAATTCCCTTCACAATAAAGTCGTATCACACTTATATGAAGAAAAAAAAATCACTGAAAATAAACACAAAAAATTGTTACAAGTAATTAATTTATATTATTATAAATTAATTAAATACTTTGATTCGACCACTAAGTTCCTTCAAACCGTCGACCGGTTTCAAGAGGGCCCTTCCTTCGTCAAGATAAAAGTTATACCGTGTAATCAGCTTAACTCATTCCTGACGAAGGAGAGGTGCGTTCTAAACCAGTCGAAAGTCTAAATAATTTTAGTGATTGAAGTGGTTAAAGTATAAGTGTAATTTTATGCGAGTATGGCAAATTGCGGTATACCTTCGTAATTGGTTTATTTAACAATATATTTTCTTTACGATAGGAACGATTACGGGCTGTGGAATCATTTTTTTCTTTAAAATCACAACACTCAGACCTGTCAACGTTAATAAATGAAACAAACATGTTTTACTTGGTACGGGGGTCGAGCCTGCAACTTTCTGATTCATTGTCAAATATGTAGATTTGAACAGTATTATTATTAGAATGTTGATCAAGTTTTCAGTATTACCATGTTATATAAATAGGACTTGGATTCGGTCTAGTTATGTCATGCCTGTTATACAATCTATCATTAACCTTTGAAGTTTTTATAACCGAAGATGAGAGATGTCTGAAGCTCTGAGTCACTAAAGCGACTTGGTTCAAGTGTTTGCCCGATAGAAACCCCATTGAAACGGACGAAACTTCACGTGTGGGAAGTCCGGGAAATAGCGCCCAGTGGCAAAATGGCAAATAAATTATACCTGGAAAAATAAGGAGGTCGCTCTCTTAACTGCGACTCCACTTTACGACTCAACATAAACGAATCTTCATGCTTTGTTCAAAATAATCTTAAGTTCAGAAAAATACACCCACATAATAGTCCAAGAACTATAATGTGATATATATTTTTTCTAAAAAAAAAACAACTGGTCTGTATGAAAAAAAAACTAAAGCTCAAATAAAGAAATTCACAGATATTTTGTGTATTTTTTATGTTGTGATGGGGAAAATTCTCAGGGCCGGGCCCCCCGTAGTAAAAATGTATTTTTTGTTGTTGTTGAGTTAAATGTTGAATAATTTCGGCCTGCACCAGAATGGAGCTCGCAGGGCAGTCCACCCCTGAACGCTTTGATTGCTTTATAATTTCACAATATGGGATCTAGAACAAAATAACAGATTAATTATTAAGGATGATGCGTTAATTGTTTTCTTATGACGTGTTAATGTGTACGTTTACTTTATAATACTTCATGGGTCAACATAACTGTAAAGGGGTTACCCCAAAAAAAATCACATTAAAACATATACATGAACTCGTATGTCAATATTTAAAAAAAAAAACTGACCGCAAGTCTCTCGTTCATATCGACGGCGACACTGTATTACGGTTTTTCTGAATTTTAATTCGGAATCGGTACATTATCCGAGAGCGAAGTGTGGCAGCCTATATGGTTGTTCCAAGGTACTCCTCTATTATTAATGAGTTTTTGTCATTGTACCCACACTCTCACTTAGTGTTGTCAACATGTGGCCAAGCTGTCCGTTAGTGAAAATCGACAAGTTAATAACGTATCTTAAGAAAAAAATCCAACACATGAGGGACTTAAGATTTTTACGGCCGCTGTATGACTTGTTGGGGTACAATAATCTGAATTCAGAATCCTGCCCGCAAAACCTTACCTAACCGCCATACGAGAATTAAAAAAAAAAACTAATATTTCGATTCTTATTGTTCCTATCTCCGATTTTTTTATAATTTCAAATAGATAACAAATTAAGCGCGTTAAAGTAAAAATAAAACCCGCCCTTGGAAAATGGTCCAACCATAATTAGTCCGGCTCTCTGGTGTTTGATGTTAACTAATAAGCCGTTCGTATTACCCGCCTTCCCCTACAGTTACAAAATGTGAGAACGTTGTACAGGTAGTTTATTATTTTAATGATGGAGTGAAGTTTAATCTTAACGTCTTGATAAAATCATGTATGGTATAGTGTCCATAACTAAAAGTTAGGCGTTCTATTAATTTTAACACCCAATTGGCAGTAGGAGGACAACTACGTAGGCAACTCACGTCAATGATTGTTTTATATGGAGTTGAGTTGATAAAATGTCCTTGGAGTTCGGGAGTGTTACGAGAACTTTGAATTTGGGAATTAAAAAATATAAGATTTGTGAATAATTATCAGAAGTTGATAACTAAATCACATTATTGGATAAAACAAGTAGGAAAATCCGACATTTATAAGTAATTTTGATGGTTATTATGTTTATAGACTTATGAAAAGTTTTATTAAGATTTTGTCACTTACGAATTGGGCTATGAAGTCGAGTTCTATTGGGGGTATTTTATATAAAAAAATCAGAAATCTATTTATTACTTCAGATAAATCAAAACCCATGTTTTTTAAGTTATCGACGAAACCAATTGCCTTAAAACCATCATGATAATAATAAAAAGCGCCCTTGACATCATTATCTATCTACAACTTGCACGAGTAAATGAAATATCCGAGATGGAAGGAATTTTTATGACTGCACTCCTCCTTTTTAATGTTTGGATCAACTTGCATGTTTCATGCATAGTAAAAGACATGACATCATGTTCCATGCCCCCTGGCTTCCTGGGGCGGAACTATTTCAAGTATGAATCCGAGATGCCTTTCTCTCTCGCCTCCCCGAGTTCTTTGGTGGGAAATAATTTCACAATAAAATAAAGTTTTTGCCTTAAATCATTATGGAGCAAATACCTACAAACAAGTCACTAGCTTAAAACGAAAATAACGCTGTTCTACGGACTTCTATATGAGCACTGTTGTTATTTTGCCTTCGAATCAAATTTCTTTGTTAACTTTGATTTATTTTTGCTAAAATAAATTCTTCAAATAATGATTTACTGATAAATTACCTACAAATTCAATTGATGCTTTTTAATAAACCTTTTATTAGGATTGTTATTTAGTCTTCTTTAGGTACTCTTTATTTATAAATATAAATTGTAGAACCCACCTTTTATTGGGATAAAATACATTTATTATGCATCAGTGAATAAATTTTATTAATTTTGATACCGTTTGTAATACTGTTTGACAAAAATATAATTGAACATAAATATTATGCGTGAAAACTTAGAATTAATATCTTATTTTTAAGCCTATACGTCTTGTTTGCTGTATAAGTAGGCACCTTCAGATGTTTATTTGTTCGTATGATACTTTAATATTCCGGTTCCAATAAATTATTTCTCCTTCCGTTAATGCTTTCATTTTGTGTGATGGAAGATAATTTTGACAAAATATTGACAGCGAACGCTCTTTTTAGTCCACTTCGCTAATGCAATGCATATATCGAATATTCTAAAATGCAGCTCTCTCATTCACAAGGAGTAATGAGGTTGGCCGCGAGTGGATGTCTGCCTTCTGCCTTCTTAGGGTGGTGGGTATTTTTTCCATTTTACGGTGTTGGAAATGTGGCGGGTTGAAGTTTTGAGGAAATAGAATTACGTGCACTCCTGGCGCGGCAAACTGCTCATCAAATATTCACAGCTTAACTCCTTGATACTCTACTTGTGCGGTATTCTACTCGGTCCTCGCAGCGGGCCCGCAGCCGTAGCCCGTAGCCGTAGCTCGTAGCCGTCGCTCGTAGCCATAGCTCGTAGCTCGTAGCTCGCCAGCTGCCTATTATGCGGCTCACCTATTACCGCCTTTTATGGTAAAATCCTAAACCTTTGCATAATATATTATTAGTGCCTACATAATATACTCAGCCGATAAAACTGGTTTATATTTAAGGCTTTACATGTATATTAAACACGATGTTTTACTCAAATACCGACCCGCAAAGAAGGGCAATAGAAATAAATATTACCCACACTTAAAAAGCAGACTAAAAAGCGAAGCTTATCAAAGGTTTCTTCAAGTACTTATTATTAAATAATCGTTGTTTCCTACAATTTTTGGATATTGTTTTTCGGAGCTGGCCATTACATTAAAACTTTTTGAGCCCGAAGACAAAATTGTAAAAAAAATCCCGTCTCGAGGTAGTTTCATCTCATTTGAGCGTGCAGTTCTTATGCATTATGCTTCCATGAGCTTTGCAATATCTTCTAACATTCTAGTTTCTCAACCGGACAAGCAATTTCTTCCCACACAGTGTTAACTCGATCCCATTTTCCCTGTACCGAAACTTCATCAATCTTTCCTTTTTCAATTTCATTCAGCTGGAAAAATTTCAACACGTTCTCCGCAAATTATACTCGAAGAAGAGTTCTGTTTTCTGTATTGATAATATCTGAAGCGTGAAGAAACCGGCGGTGAAAGCTTTTTGTTGCGGGAAGTTGGGTGTCAAGACTGCTCGACTTACTGTCGTTCTGATTCCGATGTACTCCGTTCTACACTAAAGCTAGTACCGAGGGTGAAGGGTGAAGGATGACAGGGGGGAGGGCCAACCCTGACACCGATGTCGTCACATAGGATCTTTGTCTCCGCATCATTAGCAGGATTTATCGAGGAAACTGTGCCTCATCACGGTAATACAATACGTGCTGAGGGATATATTTCCCAAAATCGTTGGTTAAATTGCGTTGGTCAAAACCCTAGGGTGTATGAAATATAATTAAGATGCCACAATGAACCCATTATTCGATTAATAGAAGAAATTATGGAACATAAAATTTTTTTTTCGTCTATTTATGCTTGTAATGCAACGCTTTTATTCTTTGGCCATTATGATTATGGAATTGAATTAACTTATCGCAGAACTTTGATATTTAGTATATCAGATATGCTATGCTAATATTTCCAATGATTAAGTCAAAGCACTAACAAAGATATTCCTTTTTGACATTTCTAAATATCAACACATAATGAACCATCAACTTATTTTTGTATGAGTTTCCAAAAGCATATTGTTTTGGAAAATTATGCAAAATTAAGGAAATAATACGTTGGATTATTTTTTTGTTTGAAACAGGCGGTTTTATTTTTTGGGTAAATAATCTGGTGCAAGCTGCAACGGAACAATTTACGAATCGATATGCAAAACGTCGATTCTGTTGACGTTGACTGTTCAATTTTATACATCAATTATTCTCTCTTCGGAGTTTCAGTTTGCTCTAAATTGACGAAAAATGATTATAGTCGGAGGCATTTCGGAAGGCGCAGAATGCAAGCGGATGGATAAATTTTCAGTCAGATCATCAATCAGATCTAGTATCTGGAAAGAGGATAGAAAGTTTTATTCCGTCAAATGAAAAAAATACCATTCTTTTTTTTACAATTAGATTTATTTAAACTGTTATCCGATTTCGTAAAAACTTTGATAAAGTGAAAATCGGAAAAATCAGAAAAATATATCCTTCTTATGCGAAGAATTTGTTTAATTTAATTTAACTATGGAAAGCCAAATAAAAATTTAAATAAAACATGGTGACTTTGTTTTACACTACTTTTATTTAGTATTCTTATACCAACCGAGTTTCGCTTTGACTTAAGTTTCACCTGGGATTGAAATTAAAAAGTAAAAAAATTAAGCAATTAAGTTTTGTGTTTAAAAAAATATTATTTTGAATGTCCCACCACAAAATTTATAACTCATTTATATGCGGCTGTGTATTTTCAGAGTAAATCTTAGAGTATA
This sequence comes from Drusus annulatus, assembly GCA_022651775.1. Taxonomy (NCBI): domain Eukaryota; kingdom Metazoa; phylum Arthropoda; class Insecta; order Trichoptera; family Limnephilidae; genus Drusus; species Drusus annulatus. The sequence goes on along the minus strand of JAGWCC010000246.1, from coordinate 1,387,462 downwards.
TAGAGTGGTATCAATCCAAGGCAGTGTAGTCAGTTTTTGATGATTTTTACCTGACTCGGCGGACCTGGGCGTGGCTAAGACCAAGGCTAGGGTATTTACACATCCTTTCAAATCACATATCGACATAATGTTTTTATTCATTCGTATAACCACTTTTTCACAGTATTGATATCAACAAAAATATAGCATCTGACCTAAAAAACCGTTTGGTTGTGTCAAGTTTAGTGGCATAACAAAAAATGTGGGCGGAGTCCCGCGGTGACCCAGGAGCCCAAGATCATTGTGACAGTACGTAGAAGCGGAATATTATATTTGTTGTCTCTTTCTCTCTCACGGTGTACGAGGTAAAAACCCGGAGAAAGCGATTTATCATAAGTTTGCATCGGTTGGGTAAAAATAATTAGCTCTCTCTCCATACATTGTTTCTCCAAGGAGTAAATAGTATCTAAAACAAAAAAAGCTTTTCGTTATTCAATCGTCGTTTGATTAATAACACTTTAATACATTTTCTCCCGGAGTTAAAGAAATAAAATTATTTTCTGACTTTATAACTCTCAGTGAAACCCAGTCAGTGGCAAGTGGCAAGAAGTCTTCTGTTCGGTGAACGATGTAGAAGCGTTATCAGTTTATCGATTGCGATACATATTACCGTCTGAGTCATATTAGCGTCAGTGGAGATTGCGCTGATCTAGCCCCCGGCGGGCGTCAGAAATCCCCCAACCATTCCCTGCTCCAGTGCGCCCAAAAGTTTTGCCAACAATTAACTGGGAAATCAAATATCTCAGAATTATTAACTAGGGAATTACATATCTCAGTATGATAAACTGGACAGTCAAATATCTCTGTTTTATTAACTAGGACATCAATTATCTCAAGGATGATCGTGTATAAATAAGGGATGAAAATCAATTAACGCAAATATGATTTTCTGTGAAACACTGGGAAATAAATGGTAATTAAGGTTTACTGGGAAAATAAATAACCCAATAATATTTACTGGGGCATATAATATCTCAAAAATGATCACGTGTAAAGTAAATAATAACCGAACGCATCAAATATGTAATTTACTATGAAATAAAAGATAGAAATAAAGATTAATAATTTCAGCAATATTTGCTGGGACATCAATTATTATCACAAAGACGATCACATGCGAACAAGATAAGACGGGAACAAATTAACGCGAAAATTATTATCTGTTAAATAACAGGAAATAAATGGGAGTAAACGATTTAAAGCTTGATTACGTGCTTATAAGGTAGGTCGGAAACCACAGAATTAAAAAAAATGACTATTACAAAATAGGTTAAAGTGGTTTTCCGTAGATACAAGAGTAAGATATAAAATAATTAAAACAACTTAGAAGCAGATACTCGTATATGATTTTGTGTAACATTGTATAGAAAGTGTTCATAAAATGGTTTTGTATAGTATTTAAACTGATATAACATAAGATGGCTTTCAGTTTGCATAAACTATTTTTGACAGCGTGATGATGAATAATGCTTTTTTTCTGAAAGTCAGCTTATCTAAAAGTTCTCAGAAGGGTAACATTTTTGAATGAAAGAGCTCTACTAGATGTTTTATGGTGTTATATTAAAAGGAAAATGTTATCGTGTTTTTGGTTCTGTAACTTGTGACACATCTGTTCAAATATAAGATATTATTTCTTAAATAATAATAACACTTTTCCGTAGGTAATCTTCAACATTCAACACCGTTGGTTTTCTCATCCTGATATTTGGTCCAAACTCAACTGCGGTGCGGTATTGTGATAATCAGAGCGTAAAATGAACGGATATGCAGTTGTTGCCGCAGATCGCGTATTAATCGGGATGACTGAGTCAAGGGAAGGAATATCGCTTGCGTATTCGTGAGAACCTTTTGTAACTTCTACCAATTCGGAATAAGATCATAGGTTATTGGTATAGGTCTTGCAATTAGTGTTGACCCTAACAACACACATTTAGGATTGTGTCTATCGGGCACATATGCAGAAGCGTGCACTGCATACGAGAATATGCGCATAAGCACTGCTTACCCTGCCGTATACAAATATTGGATTAAAAAAACTACACTTTCAAAAGTACGCGCGTAGTTCAGCTAATCGCAGCGTCGCGAGCGCCTCACCGACCGTCTATAACGCGTCAATAGCAGTAACTACATATGCCCAAGTGCCGTCAACATCAATGTAGATAATTCTATGTTCACTACACGAAATATGTATGCATGTATGCTGTGTGCGCGTTCAAGTGGTTCCAAGTGGTTCGGTTGTGTTAGTATCTTTGTTCCTACTGCCTACCCTGATCAAAACCTCTGTGCACGCCACTGCGCATATGTGAATACTTTCGACAATGATATCCTTGCAAAATGTCATTGACAAACAGCCTCTTATCTTGTTTATACCTGCTTATTGTTTTAAGCGAGATTATACTTTGAAAGTTTTTACTTTTTTCCAAAAAAGTTTTCCAATGTGTCCTTTTTATCATACTGTTAAAATTGAACATTCAATTTCACTGAATTTTTTTTAATGAAGTCATAAAAGATAAATATAATAATAAGAAGTTTGAAACATGCTGTATACAAACAATGCATGAGTAGGTACTAACTACTTTTGAGAACTCATTATGACCCCTACCTATTCAGATTAAAGATCAAATAGTTATTTGTACTGCGGGTACGCACCTTGTATATTTATGTATTTCGTTGTTTTTTCTTATCGAATATATGTATTTAATATTATTTATTTGTTTAACAAAGATCTCATAAAAAAAACAGTTGTTCACCAAATACATTAAGAGATGAACGATATAAAAATATCGTAGATACATGCATACTGTAATAAAAGAAACTAAACACTTATTTACACCCCGCATTTAGACAAGGTATTATATATCCGGAGGAGTTATACGAGTACAAACTAAAGTAGTGTGACGCATTATATATGATATAATAACGCGAATAATGTAAGCTATGAAAATAAATAAATAAGATAAGCTTAAGAGAGGTTCTCTCTTATGCACATGTTATGAGATAATCATTAAATTAGCAAGTGTAAAAATGTGTGTAAAAAATATTTTATTTAGGAGTATGTAGATCGTTATATACCTAACGGTCACTCTTGTACGTACATCAAGAGATAATGACAGAACTATATATTTGTGCATCTAAATATATCCAAGGTAGATGCAGCTTCATTAAATAGTTACGTCGCTTTATATATTGGCGTGTTTTTGAATGAGGAAGTTCTGACTTTCGGTGTGTAAAACGTCACATGATACCTCGCACGAATGTACTTACTTGGGGCAAACAAGTTGATCTCCTTTAGTATATATGGGTTATAAATATCTTCAGAAATCGACTTACAAAAATGTTTACCCAAAAACATCTTCCGGCGGGGTTACAGAGTGTGGAAATCTAGCATTCCGCATAAAAATAACGAAGGAAATAAAAATGGGTAATGTGTATACTCCCCAATGTATAAGTAACGCATCAACCTCTTTTGCACTTTTTCTATGTCGAGAATATGGTTCTGTTCTGAAGGGGCTAATACAATGAAACTATATTCCAGGATGCTGCGAACAAGTGCTTTGTACGTTCTACGGATTGCAATTCCGTTAGTAAACGATCTTGCATTACTACGTCTTTGGACCTCGTAAATATTACTACACAGCATTTCGTAGGTTAGATTACTAAGTTTTGACTATTTGATAAGGGAATCAACACCATTCTACAGAAGAATGGAATCGTTTGAACTTTTAATAGCTTTGAAAATGTTGATGAATAATAGAAAAAGGAGTGGTCCGAGGTTAGATCCTTGGGGAATATCGGAGTTAATTTTATATTCAGAAGAAATATGTTTCCCATAACTGACATATTGTCGACGATTGAATAAGTAGCTGGCCACGAAAGCGAGGAAATCCTGAGAGAAACCGATATCACTCAATTTTTTCAATGAAGTATCATGGTCGACTTTGTCAAATGCTTTCTCGAAATCTGTATAAATCACTTCAACATGTGTCAGATTTTCAAATGGCTTATTGATATAGGTATTGAAATTTATAAGATTTGTTGAAGGTGACAGAGTAGGTCTAAATCCGTGTTGTTTATCGATTCTTGCATGTTTTGTTCGATTTTATATTTGCGAATATATAATAGATTCTAAAAGTTATACGGGTGCTGATAAAACAGCCATATGTCTATAATTATCAATTGGTGACTTTTTGCCTTTTTGTGTATTGGAGTGACTTTTGTAAGTTTATAAATTTCAGGAAAGGTTGATTTAGAGGTTGTATTAGACAATTCGAATATCTTTTAAGTATCAAAGGAGGAATAAAATCTGGACCGACAGAATATTTAGGTTGCAGCTTGTAAAAAGCAGTAACCATGTCTTCGTTGCAATTTTCAGGAATTCGTGTAGGCAAAGAATCACATGATAAAAAAGCCATACAGGAAATATCAAGATTCGGAATATTGTCTCTAAATATTGATTGAAAATAATTAGTAAAACCTGCTACGATCTCGGAATATCCATCATATTTCTTGTGATTAAATTTTATGTGATTGAATTTGTCACAGCCATTTATCGAAATGATGTAGTCGAGTAAAATTAAGTAATATCATTTTCGTCTAATTTCTATTCATGTTTCATGGATAAACTTCGTTTAGGTATTTGTATCGCGGGTATGAACCTTGTTGAAAGAGATATTTGAGATGAAACAAAATATAGCATTAACGTAATCATGATAATCTATTATGATTCTTTCCTATTAAAAATACAGTTCATGTACCACATTAATACTTATTCATTTGGGATAAAGAAGAATACAAAAATGCACCACGGAAATGCTATGTTATTATATTTATTTCTGAAAAAACGCTCCCTATACCTAAATGGATTTTGTAGTTACTTTTTGAGTACAAAATGATTTATGAACTAACTGTAAGGAGTTGAAATCTAGTGAAAAACCCGTCTGCATACTGGCAACACATAACGTGACGCGTCCCACCATCCCACCGAGCAAACACGTAAACTTCATTTGCCCCTTTGATCAGCTGCCTCCCGCCGGGCCGGGCGCTCCGTGCCCAGTCTTTGCCCCGGTCCGAGTGAGCCGACGCAGCGGGAATCGAGTACCCTCGCGTAATGCTCTCAGGGAATGCTACTACTGTCAATGGGTTGCTCTGCGGGAATCGAGCGAAATCAGTAAGAATGCTTTTTATTACTTTGCTCACATTTTGTTGGTATTTTTACACGCATAAATATATTATAGCATTATCATAACGAGCACATCAAATAGCCCGCTTGTCTTAGGTAGGTCTGTTGTATTTTGTTTCGCATGGCTCTTAATTCTTCCCATTGCGTGATACTATCTGTGGACCCACACCATTTTCAAAAGATAATTAGAAATATCAATGGGGCCACTGATGTTATTTGAGAATAGCCACACAATACTTGTGCGAGGGTTCCAGCAGATAAACTCCACTGACAGCTGAGTGATGTATGAACGAAAATGGCAAAACCCCAGTGAATTTGTTATTGAGCTAACTCATAGTCGTTTGTGTAACTACTGATAGCTCCGTTGTAAGCTCTCCCTCTTTTTCATAAACGATGTATGCAACATAAATAGAGGTCACAATCGAACTCTCAGTGGCAGAATAATAAAGAAGCCATTGTATCATTATCGATCACTCGTGGATATTTTAATTAAGGGCTTATTTGTATTCGCGATTCAAAACGAATAATGTGAAGCATATTTGTTACATCCTTTTGAAATAATTAAATTGTTTTGCGAGTTTACGAATTCGGGAATAAAACGCGTTCCGCTTCCCTTTGAAGCTTTAGCATTTTGCTTAAAATACTTAACTGTACGGCAATAAATTTCTATTTACTTTTCATGAATATAAAAGTGAAAAACAAGAAAAATACACTCGCAGGTAAAGCTAGGCAGTTCCTTAGACTTTCCCTCTTTTAATATTTACGACTTCCTACGCAGGTATTTGATTACTCACATATAAATTACTTCGCCGAATGTGTTCGAGATGCTACAGTTGGGGTGGATTTTCCCATCAAGTCTCTTCCAGCCCTCCCCTTTTCAGCTTGTAATACCTCGTTCCCCACCCTTCTGCTTTCCTCAATGTTTCAATTTTCCACTCTCCTTGAGAAGAGCACTTTGTAAAAAGAGCTGTTTTCAATAGTTCAGAATGATTTTCTATCGGATGTATGGTCGCTGACTTTTGTACAATTTGAGAATTTAATATCACGGTAGATCTAACTTTTGACTGCCGATGTTCACCCTCTCGCTTCGGTGATAAAATTCCCCTACAAAGTATGCGGTGTTGCAAGTTTGAAGTTCAAACTGACACATTGGAAGTAATTAATTCAGAGTCGATTGATTCTATTCAATTATTGCGAGTTCAAATTGTGTGGCCCCTGATAATGTGATCTGTGGAACGTAAATCAAATTTATTAGACGGGATAATAATTGTTGCAAATCAACAAAGGAAAGTAAACAATCATTAAATTACTTTTATTGATCTTTGAAATAGAACAGTTTATATTCATCCGTGGTGTTTAAACTTATCGAAATGCATACATAGATTAATAAATATGTGTTGAATTATGACGATAAGCTACTAAACTTTTCAATATCAAATCGCTGGTTTTGACTGTAGCTCTTTGGCAAAACGATGAGAGTTTTTGCTCTGGCACAAATGTCAACGGTTCAAACCACGGTGAAGTGCAAATAAAGAGTAGAATAAATGAGTGAATAGGATTAAAATAATTTTTATTTTATTTATTTTGTTCCAGAGTGAAAGGTTATTATATTGAGATTGTAGTCCGCCGTGATAAACCTCTATTCCAAATCGAAATTTCTTCCGCTCTGTTTAATAACCAGATATCATTAGTTAGGTATATTCATTGGTGCTCTGATACCTGTGAGTACAATTGTAAATATCTTATAAATAAAAATAATCAGTGACCACTAAACAAATCATTTTATTTTTTTGCTAATAAAGCTATGCAATCGTTCAATTTTCGTTCAGTGCCGAAAATTGTTTTCGAATGAGCGTTGATTAAATTGACAGATGAATTCTTTTGAATTGAAGTGAACCAATTAAAATCTGTTCCGAAGCCATTTCTAAAAATAAGCACGACACTTCTCACGTTTGTGACGTAATGATGAAAAATAAAATATTATCAAAAATTGTTAAAAAAAGAATGAACCAATTTATAAAATGGAATACGATAATTCATGAAAATCAATTTGGTTTCATGGAAAGTAGAAGCACACAGGGCGCAATCGCAAAATTACCTAGCTATATCAATTATTCATTAGATAAATCATTAAAATCCATTGGAATTTTCATAGATCTTAAAAAAGCGTTTGACAGCATATCCTATGATAAACTTATAATTAAATTAACAATTTTGAAGTCAATACTACAGCTCTAGAATGAATAAAAAGCTACCTATTCGAACGTTTCCAAGTGGTAAAAATAATCGATGTGATTATTCAGCCAAAAATAAGTAATTTCGGTAAACCTCAAGGCACAGTTCTGGGACCTCTACTGTTTATCATCTATGTAAATGACATATTCATACAAAAGCTACACGGGAAAATAGTATCTTATGCTGACGACACCTTCATACTAGTTGAAGGTACCGACTGGAATACTGTTAAAAGCAAGCAGATGCTGATATCAGTATATCAAAATCTGGTTCAATAAAAATCCTTTTCTCCTTAAACACTGAAAAAACAAAATTTATCCCTTTCTCAATTAATAAATTTAAATCAAAACCAGAGTTGAAAACTGTAATCCACCAAAGTAAATGTAATAGTGCAAATAGTGCTAATGGCAATCAAGAATGTTATATACTTAGTCCAACTTTCAAAATTAAATATCTCGGTCTACTCGTATATCAACATTTCAAATGGAAAACACATATAAGTGAACTTGTTAAAGGAATTAGGGAATGCATATATATTTTCATAAGACTTAGAAATATTCTTAGACTAAAAAACCTCAAAAGAGTGTCATTGTTCAATCAATATTACAATTTGGTATAATTGGCTGGGGAGGGACATATGAAAACATTTTAAACCCACTTAAAATAATTCAAAGATTGATAATTAAGGTAATCTTAAAATAACCATCAAAATTTTCTACTGAAACCCTTTTTACAACATTCAATGTACCTACAATAGATAACATATATAAAAAATATTCAATTATACAAACTTATAAAAAAAACAGCAAAAAAATTTACAACTTAATATATCTGCTAGATATCAGAATAACATTAAAATTCCAAAATTTAACACTAAGCATTCTCAAAATACCTACCTCTATCAACTTACTTTAACAATCTTCCTGAAAAACTAAAAACTATAGATAATATTCATGAATTTCAGCTTCAGTTGAAAAATTACATCAAACAACTTTAACAGTATTTAATAATTGTTATTATAATTTTCTATTTGTTTTTTTTCTTCTTATTCTACAAAATTTGTGTCATCATTATGTACTAATATTTATTACTATAACTAATTTTACACAATTACTTTTATTTTTACTTTTACTTCTATTTTTCTCTGCTGTATTAACTAAACACTATTTTATTATTTTAGCGTAAATTCCCTCACCAAACACAAGAACCTTGTTCACGTCAATTTTACCCATAAAATATGACTACAAATAAATTTAAATTATTTTTACAAAAATTTACACTAAACTAGTTTATTGCCCGTGTAATCACGCGATCGTCTTGTCAAACGAAAACTAAGAAAAATAAAATTTCAACACATTTTAAATATAAAATAAAATTGTTGTCTGGTAAAACATAAATCATCGGTATACTTCTCTTGTCAGGACTTGAATTATATATATATAAATAAGCAAATATATATAATTTCCATTGTGTGAACTTTCCAAATATAGAATAGGTATTTTTTTAAATTATCAATTTTTAAAAAGGTTTTTTTTAAGTCCCTAACCTAATTAAGTACCTACCTATAATGTATTTTAGCAGACATTATTCTATACTTGAAATGGATGGATTAAAGCAACTAGTATTTTGTTTCTTCTTATTCTTAGCAAGTCAAGTTATATCCCGTGATTTATCCGAGACAACATAATTTCCTTGTGAAGAGATACGATTGTGAACTTTTCCAAATTGGAACTGATTGATGTGTTGAGAAACAGAATCAAATTTAAAAAAATAATCTTTTCAAGTCCTGACAAGAGAAGTACCTACCGATGATTTATGTTTTACCAGACAACAATTTTTATTTTATATTTAAAATGTGTTTTTCTTATTTTTTCTTAGTTTTCGTTTGACAAGACGATCGCGTGATTTTTCACGGGCAATAAACTAGTTTAGTGTAAAATTTTGTAAAAATAATTTAAATTTATTTGTAGTCATATTTTATGGGTAAAATTAACTTTTTTGACTTGACAGATTTAAAAAAAATAATTATGAGCATCCACGACAAAGCCTTACAGTCGAGTCCTCACATAAATAGGTACTCCCCGTACTCCTCCAATATTCCAAGTCAGCTCACTGTGACGTGGGAAATCACAATTCCGCGTTGTTTCGAGATACAGCCAGATACAGCGTGCCACGTAATACCACGAGAGCAGTATGCAAATATTATTCCAACACCTGACATTTAATTTTAACTAATTAATATTCTGTACAAAACACATTTGGAGTAGAATGACTGCGACTGTGATATATTTTATGATATTCTTAAAGTACCAGTGACTTAAAATAAAAACGCTTTGCATACATGACAGTTTGAAAAGAAGATTTTTAGTAGGTACAACATGAAATAGTGTAGGAGACAGTCTCGTACACCATATGTACCTACTCTCCTTGTGTAATGTGACAATTTTCACGGTGGAGCGTCAAGCTCCGTGGCTTCGGACCAAAAGGTCGCGGCTTTGAAGCCGTTTTTTTACACGTGTTTTATTTACCTATATGCAGTACAAACGAGTAAAAGATAAGATTAAAAATAAAGATATACGTAAAATTTTAGAATACAATAATAAATACAGGGTTAATTATTGATAGGATTATGCTAGCAATGACATTTTTTTCGATTTCGCGATTACTTTGATCAAAAATTCGTTAAAAAAATCTGAAATAGTGTTACTTTAAAATGCACGCAAAGGTATATACTACATTGACGTTGCTAGAACCTTTCGTTAACAAGTTGTACAGTCAATTTTTACTGTCTAATTTGTGTGAATAACTTCAAGAGAGTTGTCAAAATGTAGATAATAATTTGAAATGAAAGTTAAATTACCTTAATTAAAAAAAAAAGATTTGCATAAGTGAGCTGGCATTAACATAGGTATTTCCAGGTGTCATTTATGTTTACTTTGATTGATTATTCTATTTTCTGCCAACAGTAAAACTCTAGCCACTATGAATGCCGTTGGTTCTAGCATGATTTTCACAGACATAATAAACACGGAAGTACGAGTAAGGTATGGTAAGCTCTACACAAAATAAATAAATCAGTTTGGAGAGATCTCGCTCTCCTGGATTGGGTAACTGGTTATCATTCAATTCGCTCTTGTCGGAGCTACTCGAGAAGCTCATCGCTTTGCTTGTTCCATTTTATTCCTTATTTTAAACTCGAGGATTTCAGAATTCAATTAAACTAAATAGGTAGACGACGAATTCAAATACTTCATTATTATAATATAAAGTAACGTAGTTGTTCGTGTGTTATGTTTAGTAAATAAATTTTAATTTATGCAAGCTAAAGGTCAAATCAAAGGATAAACACGGCAAACAAACAAATAATTTCGAGAAAAACACTTGCGCAATACACACATTTTTTTTCTTCTTAATATCTACATATAGAGTGTAACATTCAACGGATAGAGTGGTATACAGTTTAAGTATCGCTTTGGTGAAAGATCACCATTAAAAATCGAATGTTTGGGCTATTTGAAATGGCTTATTCGTGTTTAGTGATCGCATATTAATAACCAAATACTTCTAAAATTTCCTCTTTTCCATCTCCTTCCTCTCCCCAGCATCCCTCAAATTGGGGTGTCACAGCCCCATTGGCTCTGGGTAGTTAGGTTTCTTGTGCGGTATTCATAACAACAACAACAACAAAAGTCATTTTTAAATTACGAATAATTAAAGCAGACGAATATGATTATAATATATCCCGGTTGTTTTCAATTCCAGTCAGGAAATGCAAACAAAACAATTATTGTATTCAGCTCTTAACAACATTCATCATGAATTTGGAGCTATGAATAATCCATTATCTGTCAACGTAAATAAGAAAAAAACGTCATATTGATTTTTTTTGTTTCATTGTTTCAAGTTTTTTAAATTATGGAAATCTGTAAACATCAACTATGTATTTCAAAATTTTGGACAAAACAAAATAATTAGTCTAAAAGCTTATTAATCTACTGTGAAGTTATTTTTAAATTGTTTTAAAAATCAATACCATATGTATGTGATCGCTAAAGTTTTATATTTTTTCTTTGAAATCCATTATTCCATATGCCTTTTGTGCGCCGCCTGTTGTATATTCCCCGCATTATTCGAGCGATAGGAGCTTCAACTTCCGCAGAATTAATTGGAATCGGAATATTGTTCTCCTGTGACGAATCAGGTAGCGGCGACAAGAGATGTTCCTGAAACTCATATATTTTCGGAATTCCCAATGCAAAGGGTAATGTTTTCATCAGGATAAAAGGTGTTGAATCATTTACGGCAAAATAATGATTATACGCACCATTGACGTGCGATATAAAATAGAGTGTATTATTGACAAAATAACGTCGCTTCCATCACGGCTTTTGGATTTATGTGTGGAAATAAAATACTTCGATTTGGGGGCAAGAGTTAAGTGAGCTTGAATGACGTAGAACGTTCTTATGTTCACTCAATTTTTAAGGTAACATTTCGGAATTGAAGAGTCGTTCACGCATAAAAATAGTCAGTTTTTTCAATACTTTAAGGGTAGGGAGACAATTTGAAAAAAAATACATTCAAAGTGATGTGGTGTTGAAACTATGTTCATTTAAAATAAATACAGATTTAACTTTTCTCAAATTTGGTATTGATAGATCACGGTGCTTCTGATGCTAGTCGCGATTGAAAAAAAATGTGGGTCTGTCTACAAATATTTCTTCTTTTACCTCTTTTTCAAATGCATGTTTTGATAAACACATTCGGGCGATTCTATCGAAATCCGATTAATTAGTGATAGATTTATTTGTAATTTGTAAGCATTGCATGTGAGTAGATTAAATGGCAACTGAACAGAAAATAATTTTATGACTTCATCCATAAGATCTTAGGTATTTTATATCTTTGCAAAGTAGGTTAACGAGCCATATCAAATGACTAAAATCACACTGACAAAATGAAATGGGCTAGCTGATTCAGATCTTCAGTCACAAAAAGCTGAAAGATAAATTAAATATAAAGCAACGCCATACGAGTTCCGTTGGCGGGCGGCGGAAAGATAAAAATAATTAGGTTTTTAAAGTCAGAGGTTAGAAACCAAGGATAAATAAAAGGAAATAGTTTGTTTAGTAGTGAACGGAAAGGCCTTCGAATTAATTAGTCATTCATAGGCAATAGCTAAACGTTGCCTTTTCTTCCAAATTGGAAAATTCCTTAGCAAAACAGCAGTTAAAGACCTGTTTTTAAATGATTGGGCTCGTGCCTTACAATGCTGCGTTACCCTTATCTGCTCTTTACAATTATGCCTCTCACACCCTACATCCTTTAAATCATGCGGATGGAAGAATAAATTATTTCGGGGTCTTGAAAATGCTAGGAACAAGGCTCTCCTTAATAGGAACATTTCAAAAAAGTACCACAGAAAAGGAGAAAATGTATAAAGATACCGCAAAAGAAGAAATTAAGGGAAATGAACTCTTACCTTGGCAGTGTGCAAGAAAAGAAATATATAAAAAACTTTATCACTTTTGCACATGAAACACCACTTTGCATTTGTCACGTAGGTTTTATTTGAAGGCTCAAGGTTGGCAATGTTTGTAAATGTTCATCTTCCAGTTTTATATTTATTTAAGGTGACTTATAACCCTGCTTCATCCGAGTTCCACAAATGTTCTTTTTCGAAATATTTTTTCGTACCAAACAGACTTGTTTATAAATTTCAATGGAAATTCCAAAGATCTATAGCTGGTGAAATAACTTTATGAGCCGAAAATTATTGCGTTATGCTATTTCTACACTGCAGACAGAATAACTGTATACTCGTACATATCGCCGGCTTTATAGTTAAGTCAGTGAGAAGAATCGATAGTTCAACAATTGTTAGAAATTGTAAGAAATTTCTAATTTTCAAACTGTTAATTCGCGGTGGAACTCCGTTTTAATGATTTTAATAATACCAATTAAAAAAAATCTATATTCCACTATTTTGTATTTAAGATCTGACCGGTTTCACTGTATGACGGGTATCTTCAGATTGGAAGATGCCCGTCATAAGGTGAAACGGGTTAAATAAAAAATAGTGAAAAAAAGTTTAAAAAATGGTTTTATTAAAATCTTTGCAAGAAATTGTCTTAAAAAAAAAAGAATATTTAATTGAAAAACTTTGTAAAAAATTACGCAAGAAAGTATATTAAATTGTTTGGCCTCCAGTTTTTGACAGTTTCATTTTTGGAGACCAACGCATAATAAAGAAATGTGTAAACAAATAAAGTCATTGTTTGATTCTACTATACAGTGGTTACGAAATAAAATATAAGTATAAAATAACAATAGATAGAGTTTGTGAAAAAAGATAATAGTATTATGGAAAACGTAGACATCAGCAGGGGTTTTATTGAGAACGCATTCCTGCAGAAAGATCGCTTTCTCAGAAAACTAAACCTTATCAAAACGAATTGAAATAAACTCATGAACCGTTCTTTTTATTGCAGTCACAGCAAATTCAATATCAGGTCGTTTCCTTTTCTCCCGTCTCAGATTTAATGGTAAGTATACTTGAAACCGGAGAATGACTCGCTGGCTTCGCGTACAGCCGGCTAAAATAATGTCGATTTCATTCTTGTGAAATGTTAGCTTGTTTGAGAACGGGCGTAAATGTACGCTTTGCATTTTAAAAACATTAATTATATTAAAAAAATATCGTTATTACTCACGACTTTGAATTGGATTCTAATATTTAATATCATAATGATAATAATAAGTTAAATAATTCATTAACTTGAGAAATTTCCTTCGTGATTTATCCGTTCTCAAATATTTCAAAAATAGTAAGACATAACTGTTTTCTGAAGCAGAAGAAACTGTCGAACGCTGAGCTTGGCGTAATTGAATTAACATATTTTTTTCAGCTCACAACGCCATTTCAACTATAAGGTATGCAGCTTTCAAATATCCATTGAACTGTAAAAAATACGATTGCTCTTCATTTTTAATTATACAATATAAAAAAAATCCTAGGAAAATTTTGAAATCTACTAAAAAGACAAGTAGTAAAAGTGTGATTCGAAAATTGTACATAGTGATGTTGAAGTCAAATATACGGATAAGTACTGATAATTTAATTTGAAATGAAAATTAATTATTTTTAATTTTCGGTGTCACAAATCTCAATAAGTGGTATTGATATCATTACACCTAGTACGAATATGCTCATTTATGCTGGCCCAGAAAAACAATCATTTTAAAAATAAAAAAATACTCTCGTAGTAAATCGATCCCCCGACCTACAGATATAAAGCATTAATCTTCACACCATGAAGACAATACAGCCTACTTTCCTTACATGGCGTGTGGCGATAAAAGCCTCCTTCCTGTATTTACAGCAGGAACTAGGGTTCCATAGATTTGAGGGTTGATACGCACACGGTGCGATAAGCAAATAAGGCGGCCGGATCCCGACAGCCCGAAACTTCCGTGGGATTACTTGTTTAGGATGTGAGTAAATTTGCCAGCTAAGCCACGTAAGAGGTCCTAACGAATGACTCACATTACCTAGAGATATGTGAAACATATAACTTATTACCGGCCCGTCCCTTATTTATCCGCTTACGGGGAAATTTATAGGCCCGCGCACTCCGCATGGCTGAACCGTGTCAGCCTTCATTTAAGGAGAAACGGTACCTGTTTGCTTTCGACAGTTTTCAATGAGGTTATCAATATTATGCGATGGAAATGAGTGAACGTCTCAGATATCAACTGCTTATTTATGTAACGTAAAATGCACAGCGAATCGAGTGGAAAATTGGTGGAAAAAGTCGTAAAAATAAAAATATTTTGTCTTTGAAGAAATATTATGTTTAGTCAATTATTCGGAGAGGGATCGCTGGCTTATACTCAATTCAAATATACTAACAGCAGTCCATAATATGAATAAAACCTTCGTCTCATTTTATTCAATTGCTTAATCCTTGTGTGGGAGGATTTGGATCTGACGTTCGCGTATTCTTCTTGTTATCCTGTAGGTCAGAGGTCGGGGAACACTTTTTTTCAATAAAAACCCCAAAAAATATATTTGTGTAACGATATTACCCACTAGTTTTGTTATCTTGTATGTAAGAAAAAACTGAATAATTGTTTTTAAATTAATTGAATATTTTTTCGCTTAAATTGTTCTTCAATTCTACAGAACTTGTAAAATATAATGGACATTTAAAAATGTATATTAATCTGTGTGTATTGAGGATACAACCAAATAATTCTAAAAATATAGGTATATAACACATATATTATATTGAAAAAACTCACTTTAGTAAAAACATAAGTTATAAATATTTTATCGTGAACATATATTTTATTGACGTCATTATTTTTTTGAGTAATTTTATTTAGATGTACGATAATTTTCTCTTGTGTTTAGATTCGTGGTTTAGTTAATATTTTATTGCTATATTCAAGCAGTAGCGATTTAATTCCACATTTCCATGTATTCTGCAATCTGTTTTAAAACAGGTGTCAGACGGGAAATGAATTACATAGAATACAAAATTTATGGATGTGAGAAGGGAGTGTACCTTAACTATTTTCAATGGACGCCACCGTTTGCGAAGTTTTTACTGAAATTGAAAATGTTTTTTTTTCAAATCTCATCTCGTATAAGAGTTCAAACTGCCCAGAATCAATGGGACTATCGATTCCCGGTTTGGGGAAAGCGGGGTTTTGAACTTCGGACTTCTGCGTTCGGAACCATTTAGTTTTCCATTCAGTAATGTACGTTGACGTATCGTCAAATTAAGGTGTGCTAGTTTTTACGTGAAACGTCTTTTAAATTAGTACTGGGTATGGGGAGGCAATTACGCCCAAATGAACGACAGTTTCTGTCGAAGTAATTTCAAACTTCAATAACTCTGCTAGAAATAGACATAACGCCGCCATCTTAGCCTAGTTTTTGAAAAGAACATTTGTGTCAATACTACTCCGACATTCAATGGAAAAACTGAATTTGACGAAAGTTTAGGTTTTTTTTTTTTTTAGTCATACCTTCCCATATCACATAATACAAACGCGATGTTTTTTCATCCACTGTCGGCCCTGGGAGATTCTTATCACAGCGATATGAAAACTATGTTTTAAAGAATATGTTTTTTCGGCTTTTAATTCTAGCGACCTTATGGCGTCTTACCTCAGCATATGATAATTTTTTAACTGTGAAAAACGTGGGTTCAGCTTAAATTTACCTTTAATTATTTGCACGCGATCTAATTCCGTAAATGAGCACGCAGTTTCACTTATTAGGGAGTAGCGCAGCAAATTCACATTACGATTATTATTATTTGCAGTGTTTTTGTAACTTTTCATGTTTGAATTTTATATTTAAAATCGTCTGGTATCTATTAATCAAAATTAACTTTTGCAACAATGTTTTATGCAACCTTATGTATTTCCTGGGGAAATGAGCAATATAACAAACGTCACGATGCATATCGGCAAATTTAAAGTACTGTTTTTTTTTATTCATTACTTTTTCTGTAACACCAAAGTTGGTATTCTTACCAGAAAAATGGCGAAAAGATTAAATTTGAGAACATAGTGTTTATATGTAATGAATCCATCTAATTAGGCCTAGAAACCTTTTATTTTAAATGTAAAGTAAATACGAATTACTCGCTGCGTAACCCGTCTTTAATTTTGTACAAAGTTTGAAAACAAAAAGCGTATTGATTTTAACGATGAGTTTTTCCAGAAACAGATATATCCCACTCCATTAAACCGAAAAAAATGCCTTTGAAAACTTTATAATTGTACGGTTGCTTTCTTTAATTTGTCCAGAACACTATCGTTGTTTATTTACTTTACGAACAACCCGTAAGCCTTAACAGAAAAAAACTTAGATTATATGCATAGTCATTTCGCTTCGGTGGCTACAGGTTGATTAAAGCTTTATGAAATATGTTGTTTTATTAAGAGAGGAATTCGAGTTTTACTTTCCTCCGTAAATATTTCTGGGAGAAGGACTGCAGAAAATGCACGAAACATAAATACGATTAATGAAAAAATACTCTCTTCATCATCATGCTCTAGAAAATATATAAAATCTGGAAAACACCACAACGAGTAGTATGCATTGATTTGTTATTGGAAAATATCTGAATAGTTGGCATTAAGAAATGGATAACTTAAAGTATTTGCTACCAAACATTAGTTTGCACAGTTTACACTGAATGTATTTTTATTAGCATGCAGTAAGGAGCTTTTAATTGAAAAGCATTATATCATAACATATCATGAGATTTCCTTTAATTATTACCCCTTGAAATAGCGCGGCGTAAGCGTGAAATACGGTATATAAGAGTTGATTACTTACAATGAGGTTTTTAAAATAAGGTGCATATATTTTATAGAATATATTATTTAAAAAAAAACTATCTAAAAATACAGCAACGACAGCTCGAAACTTAAGAATTTCCCCTCCCTAAAATAGACGTATAAAAAAATGACAATGAGACAAGTATCATTCTAATATGGGTATATTTATAAATATATCTTCAGGTATTTCTTGTTAGGTGTCCTCGAAAAAATCATTACATAAATACACATTTACAGTAATTTCAACCACATGCCAACCCTACCTTTCACATGTTACCATCGTAATAGTAGTAAATATACTTGTTTAAATGTAATATTGTTTGTTTGTTCTGTTTCAGCGTCGAGTGCGGCCGCGACGGCGACGGGGGCTCGGGCTCGGGCTCGCCGGAGGGCGGCGGCGGCGGCGGGGCGGGGGCGGGGGCCGGCTGGCCGCGCCGCGGATGTCGCTGCTGGGCCGGCCGCTGAGCTACCGCGCCACGCGCCGGGACGCGCGCTACCGGCGCCTGCAGAGCCGCGTCTACAACTTCCTGGAGCGGCCGCGCGGCGCCAAGGCGGTGCTCTACCACATGCTGGTGTAAGTGGACCCGCACTTCTAACGGCATACAGACCCTTGACGTATCCAAATACTAACAAAGCTTTAACGGTGCAGTCGCATGTACCAAATTGCACCATGCAGCCTATTGTCGAATATTTTTTATCTTCATATGAGCAAAGGATGAAATCTGTGTGTTGTCTCTGCAAAATCTCTCAAGATGTGAGCTCTGGTGCCATGAATTTCGTATCGTTTTTTCTGTCTTAAATTTCTGGTAATAGGAAGATACACACTTTTTATTTATTATTATATTTTATTCAAAAAAAATTACAGTTAATGAACCACACAAGAGTCCCCACTGCTCTCAACCGTATGGAGCCGTTAGGACTATGGCATCCCCAATCGGGATTTGTTGTGAGGTTGAAAGTAGCGGGGAGGGAAAGGAGATAGGGAATATGAAGTTTCTAAAGTAACTGGTTATTCAAATCTAGTCCACGAACACGGCTAAAGCCATTTCAAGGAACGTTTTGATTCTGAATGGTGGTCTTTCACCAGGGCGATACTTAGTGTATCTACCACTCTGGAACGTGCCGCAAATATACCATAAATTATTTAATATGAATCAATTGTGTTATGACACATGTTAATCAAATAAAATTTATTTACGCACGCCGGGTTTGAATCCACGACCTCCTGAATTCGTAGTTGAGCGTCTTACCACTCGACCACGGAGGCCGTTCGTACCACGTTACTTACAATATTTTCTATAAATAGCACAAAAGATGTTTCTTCCCCCCCACATGTCGCAAGGTGTAATTTTTGTAGCCTTTAATATAAGATAAAGCCAGCGGAAAACCGATGTTAAGACGACAACACGTTAGGGAAATATGGTCGAATTAATTTCAGTTTGTCTCGTCTGAAACTTATCTCGTAGATACGACGATAAATAGATCTCTTCAAATCGTTCAAACGAATCTAATTATCCAATTACTTAACGCTAATGGAATCTACCCAAGTCTAATTATATGAAGCTTCGTGTTATTCGAAAAAGTATGTCGGACAAACTGAACAAATTGACGCTTAATCCATTATTTGCTCCAACTTTGCGGAGCTTTGAAAGGAAAGTTTAGTATCGTTTGGTGTTTGGGCTTCGTTCCCAGCCCACGAAAAGTTCGTTAGTTTATACATATTTTAATACGGTTTCCTTCACTATTGGCCATGCCATTAACCATGTGCATTATATAGATGCAAATCTCCTTTCTTCTTGTGCTCCGCTTATCGAAAGTGGAAAACTATTCATTGTTGTTATTTACTTTAAAGGCATCCTCTTTAAACAATGACGTCATACTAATGCCATTATTGCTATGCGCTCAGTAGCTGCATGACTTGTTGTTGTTTTTTTTTTTTTTCTAGATTCTTATTTATCATTAAGTGATGAATCATTTAAAGTTACTAATTCTTGTTCTTTATACCAATAGAACGGCGCTATGCGCTTTAATTTGTTACCTCATGTGGGTGGAAAAATGCTTTTACGAGACTATTGAATTTAAAATTCAGGAGTTTACGTAGGGAAAAAATATGTTTCTGAAAACCCTACAAAAATTGCATGAAATTACCGGATCATCAGAGCGTCCTCTCCTTCACGACACAGCACTATGGCATACTCGTATATACATAAGTCTGTATGTGTTGAGTGGGGATCGGGAAGGTGTTCGGCTATGGCCTATGTTTAGGAATTCCACCGTATTCGCCATGGTAATAGGGAAAACCATAGAAAATCCCAAACACGTTTTTGTTCGCTCCATAGTTTTTTTTTAGTTTTTCTAAAGAAATGCGTAATTATTTGCTTTGTTCTTAAGAAAACTTTTTTTTTGGATTGTAAATGAGTGTGTTGAAGGTTTAATGATGTGTTTATATCTGTGAAATCAACAAAAAAAATAAACAGTGTTTGCTTTTTGTTGCATTTCAGATAAGTCATTGTGGCAAAACACAACGAACACTTTCCTTAGCAAATCGGAAAATTTTATCTGTATAAACAAGTTAAACGCCCTTGAAGTAATGTTTATCACTAAACGCCGCTTTAATAAATACAAATCGCGTTATTTTCAAACATACAGGCGCATTTTTCTCTTTCTGGTATTGAATATAGAACATTTGCATTACTTTTAATGATGATCGTTCCTCATTATTTGGACTAAACGTATGTTTCGATAACTTTGCCAATCTTGTGGCCTTCTTTCGATCTCCATAAAAGGAAGTAAGATTAGTAGAATAGATTAAGTGATTTACGCGAGGCTATATAAAAGACTTGACTGACCGGATCCAGTGACACCATTACATCGGTAAAAAACAACTTAATAATTGGGGGATGGAGAGCAGGAGGTTTAGAGTTTTGGTTTCAGATTTGGCTAAAAAACATCAGCCGTGTGTCGTAATATATTTTATTTGATTTTGGGAAGATAAATATTTAGGTTGGTGATTTTATAGCAGACGGCCTCCATGGTCGAGTGGTAAGACGCTCGAGTACGATTCCAAAGGTCGCGGGTTCAAACCCGGCGTGCGGAAATAACTTTTATTTAATTAATATGTGTCAAACACATTAAATTAATATAAAGTATATTTGCGGCACGTTCCAGAGTGGCAGATACTCTAAGTATTGCCCTGGTGAAAGACCACCATTCATGAATCGAAATGTTGCTTGATTGAAATGGCTTTAGCCGTTTGTGACCAGATCTGAATAGCCAGGCACTTTCCAACATTCCTCTTCCTCATTTCCTTCCCCTCCCCACTACCTTCAGCCTCACAACATATCCCAATTGTAGATGCCATAGTCTCACTGGCTCTAGACGGTTGGAAGCAGTTGGGACTCTTATGTGGTATTCACTATAAAAAAAGATACCTACACTAAAATTAATTCACTATTTTTTTTCCATGAAAAAAACAAAGCTGTGTCAACACAAAAGGATTTTAAAATAAAAAAATACGGTTAATTGTAGAAAATATGCATGCATAATTATTATTTCTTTTTTTAATGATTGATTACTAATTTTCAATTGGACTTTTGTCAAACGTTGACATAAAATGAAGATAATCCTTGCCTTCTAATATAGGATAACAAGTTTTAATCCGTTAATTAATCAAAATCAGCATCCCTTTAGCGTAGAGGGTCAATGGTTTAGAACAACTTTAGTTGGTCACTTCAAAACACTGGCCATTGGTGATCCGTGTTTGTTTTCCAATTTAACGGACAATGAAAACTTTCCATGGAAATACAGTCTCGATTTCAGCGTGTTTGTAGACGCCTTCTGCACGTGTGGTTTGTGGGAATTCTTTGAATTTGTGTTAAAAAATCTATATAAACCTGTCTATACGTGATTTTTTTCAAAAATATATTTCGTACGGATTCAGGCACCGAATTCAAAAACGTCAACATTGTTTTCATTCAAAGTTCGTGTTACAATCTGCCTAACAGCGCACAGCTCAGCTCTTTCCATTGTGCTGGCCGTTTAATCTACGCTAAACGGGCTGTTCAAAGTAAGTGTTGTGAAAACTGGCGACAACTGCACATTTCCCAGGAAAGTGCCAACTTAGATTTTGCACCCACTTTATTTTAAAGGCCAGGCACATCGCCAACTCGGTCTGCGATTATTCGAGCTTTTTACTACCAGCCTCGTGCGCTCACGCCACCTAGCTCCACCCAGTCCCACCAGTTCCACCTAGTCCCACCGGTGCTTGTGAGGATTGCATTGTGCGGTTGTGCACCGCACATAAGTTAGTTGGGGAGACCGAGCTAGTACGCGAGCTTTTCGAGTTTTCCTTTTTAATGGCTTAGTGAAATGATAAAAAACTTACTGCTCTGTCCAAGTAGGTTTATATTCGTATATCTTAACAAATGACGTGTAATATCATACAAATGCATAAAAGGTTCCAATCTGAGAAAAAAAGGAAATTTTGAACTTTTCCCCTGCTTTGATGACAAAATCCACTGTAATGTTAATGTTCTGTGCAAAGATAGAGTACAATGTAAATATCTGTACTATAATGAAAATATAATTCTGATATAAATGGTTCTAGTGGCTCAAGATGCCTACTTACGTTTAGTCAAAAAAGGATACTACTGTAAAAAATCCTGTTTTTAATTTTCAAAGGAAGCAAACACGTTGTAGTTTGACATTATAGTTTAAATAATAGCATATTTTGTTTTAAACCACTTTTTTACTATGCATATACATGTGTCAAATAGTTTCGAAAAACACCGTTTAAAAAAAATAGATTGACATGTATATGCATAATAAGAAAGTGGTTTAAAACAAAATATACTTTTATTTAAATTAACCCTTTTTTATTTTGATCAAGTTCATTTGTGGATAAAATTTTCTTTAGGCTCATTAAAATCTTTTTTTTTTACACATTAAATATTACAATAATATGAAATTTATGTAGCATCGCCGTAGATAGTAAAAATGATACGAACTTGCGGACGCACAACCGATATCTTTAAATTTACTTCGACATCTAGATACATATGCATGCACATCGCCGATACATGACTATTGCCACGTGGAGAGCCAATTAACAAAGGTAGACATTTGCCCCAACACTCGTCCAAGGCCATACGCCCCCCAGCCTCCATTTCATCCCAAAATGTCGCAGTAAGAGATGTAATAAGCAATTTAGTGTTGGTCGGGTCAAATGTTACACCTTTTAATCTGTACCACGCACGGAAAATATGACTTGAAAAAGACCGTAAAAAAATGCACGGGTAATATAATGGGTACCATAGCTCACTTGAGGTAAAATATCCCAAAACTGCGCTATATAAGTTCACTGTTATTATTATTATAGCTTGACAAAGAGAGTGAAGTGAAATAAAGAATTTTAACCAACTTCTTCCGAGCTGGAAAAATCTTTGATGAAGATTAAAAACTCAGTTCTGTCATTATTTCTAATTTTGAAACTGTTGATTCAAGGTGGAACTCCATTTTAATAATTTAATCTGGACAGAAAAATCTGAAGGTGCCCGTCATAAGGTGAAACCGATAATAATAAAAAGTGGAATAAAGTTTGAAAAAACGGTATTACTAAATAAATCATTATAACTGTTCTGTCAACTCACGATTACAGTTCCGCTGAATTGTTCTGAGTGATTGCTCCGATGACAGTCGACCTTCGATATGATAGAGTAATAAAATAAAAAGAAAAAGAAAAGCGTACTAAAATATTGTAATGTAGAGGTAAAAGAAAGGGTATTTTTTGAAAATATCTCTGCTTCGCGAATATAACGCTATTCTGTGGTAACGTCATACCCTTGCTCTCCAACCCCGCGAAGATAAAAACAAACAAATAAAAAAGGTAGCCTTCTCGACCCCCCACCCCCCTTCTACTTGCACCTTGTGTGCATTGTGTGGAAGGCCATGCAAATCTTCATACCATAGTCTTTTTCAGGAGTTACATGCCATAAAACTCCTAGCTTTAAGTTAAGTCTAGCGTATCTCCAGGAACAATGTATGTGTATTAAATTTCCAGAAAATATTTATATTTTACCGGGCAAACACCATACGATAAAGTGGTTCTATTACATTTTATATTTTTCATAACGTTGCGTAGCGAAATGAATGTAGGTAGGATTATTTCATTTTCGTAGAAAGCAATCACTTTGTGGTTTGACATATTTAAAGAAATTATAAAATAACTTTCTTTAAGTTTTTTTTAGTTTCTTTTGTAGTATTATTATTGATTGTGATTTTTTTATTCGAATCTCTCTAAATGTAGTTATAATTCTAACATTGCTACATCAAGTGAATACATCAACTTATTGGATTACAATAACGAATACACTACAATATAATTCAATAATAAATATGAACTTGTTAAATAACCAAGTATAACTAGAGCAATGTACTTTGTGAAGCTCCGTTAAATTCGCTTACGCCTCTAATTCTCACAACGTGAAAACCACCCCATTGTTGTATTGACAAATTGACGTTTTATAAAGGTCTATTATTCCTTTGCTACAGAGTTAATATCATGATAGACGAGAAATCAATTCCACCTGTCAAAAGAAAGTGATTTGGCACAATAAACAATATAAAAGCCCGATGCCCTTTATTTCGCACAAAAACGTAGGGAGAGAACTTTTCCCATTAGAATTCAATAAATCGGCTGTGGAAGGCTGTTTGTTGGCAAGAAACATCGTGTAATATTTTTCCATAAGCTTTTTGACTCAACAAGTTGAATCCGAACTCACAGAAGAAAGATTACCGAGTGTATTGTTAGAATTATATTTTATTTTAATTTATACTCGTACATCGTAAATGTTAAAAGTGGGAAATGAGAAGTCTGTACATATTTTTTTTAACGAATACATTTTACATTTTCGTAGAAAGCAATAACTTTATAGTTTGACATATTTGAAGAAATGAAAAAATAAGAAAGGTAAATATTTCTAGTAGTCCAATATTGGGTATATTTCCTGTAAACTCATAAAATTTATCATTATTCTTTAATCACCTTCTCACTTGAAGTTTTTTCTCTTTCAATTCGTATTATCTGTCTCTTTCTCTCTGTTCCTTTGGTATAATTTTAATGTTATTTCAGCGTTTTCTCATGGTTTTGTTATTTTATTTTATATTTTGTTCTCCCTCTGTATGTATGAGTACCCTGATGATGCATAGGCTAAGCGAAACCGGTCGGTCATGAATATTAAAATAATATTCGTGGTCTTATACAAAGTTATTTTTTCATTTCTTTGAATATTTTTAAATTTTATACATTTGAAAAAATATGAAAACCATACAAAAGTCCCAACGGATCCTAAATGTCCAGAGCCAGTGGGACTATGGCATTTCCAATTGGGATATGTTGTGAGGCTGAAGGTAGTGGTGAGGGGAAATAGATGGAGAATAAGAATGTTGGAAAGTACTTAGCTATTTAGATCTAGTCATTTAACATGCCATATTTAGGAACGTTTTGATTCTGAATGACGGTCTTTAACCAGGGCGATAAGGCGATAGAGTATCTATTACTGTGGGACGTGCCGCAAATATACTACAATTGCATTTAAAGAATATGCAACAAAACACAAATTACTTAATAGTATTTATTTGCGCACGTCGTGCCTCGAACCCACAACCATTGAATTCGTAGCCGAAAATCTTAACTACTCGGTTACGGTGGTCATCAAATAAATCTTTTGCGAAATTATTTGACACGTGTGATCTTTAAAACAATGAAGCATTAACTATTAGACATAAGTCAAAATGATATGTATAGATATTGAATGCGTATTATTTTATGGTCTTCTGATATACGAGTAAATTAGTAATTATGTTGAAGTCGACTTATTTGATTGACATGTTACTGGTAGGATGTTGGACAATAGAGTTTTGATTTGTTTATAAATCCAAGAAGTTTGTTTTTGCTTTTACAATATTATATATTTCAGCATTTAGACCGGCTTCAAAATATAATTCCCGAAATTAATAAGAGGATAAATACGTGAAATTAGAATTAAGAAATGCCTTCTGAAGCGTCAAACAAGCTAATACGATAAATATTTTAAAAAGTCAAATAACACACTGTATTACCTGTTTTTTGTGGCAGGTTTTAATATCAAACTGATTTAAATGTATAAATATTATGTTAAAGTATGTACAATGATGTAATTATAATTGCGTTTTATGTCAGTTGGTATTGAATGGAGTCCTATAGATACCATCGAAGAACAATCGTTAAATGTTCAATTGTCCAACCAAATTCACAGAATCGACGGATAAAATTAACAATAATAGCCTCATAAAGAGTATTAATGGCACGGTCGGGTCTGAACTATCATTTTGTGATTAACAAGGTACGTCGAGAATGGTCGATCTTCTGTTTATTAAGGTCAATTTACGGACATATTCAATTATTCCCAAATACGCCAACAGGGTTTATAGTCACTACAGTGCCAATAACCTGTTAGGTTAGGTTAGGTTAGGTGTATAGTCACTACAGTGCCAATAACCTGTTAGGTAAGTAAACAGAGTAAAATCTAGAGTGCTGGAGGTAATTGTTTTATTCTCCTTTATTAAAGAATTTAATCGGCTGTGTTTTTCACTCAAGAAGTTTAAATACGAAAAGCACCGAAAATTTATTTCAATCAGGTTAAAATAAGGCATTGTTACTGATTACATTCGTTTGTTTTCTGTTGGAAATTTTACTCTTAAAGAGATTTACTTCAAGAATCGCGAGTACTCTTACCATTGCATTTTTTAGTTTATGTTTATCTAGTGGCCCGGATTCGTCCGAGTTTCAACACTGTCTTCTATTCTTTAAGAAACAATATGACGGCATGCAATATGGCGTCTTGTATTTGGTTTCGGCAGTTGTTTCAAAGTTCATGATAGAAATTAAGATGCGAGTTAGAAATGAAAGCATTGCCTAAAAAAATCCACAGACTTCTCGATTGAAAAGGCTGTGTAAATGCCACGGCGCCAGCGGTCAGTTTGAATGATGGTGCATTCAACAGATTTTCTGCTTTTCAGTTTAGTTTGTAACCATTCAGGTTCTTTTGTGGTGCACACAAAATCCTCAAAAAAACACCCGTTTAGCTGTAGTATCTTGCTCTATGAAAAAATAATGGTTTAAATGACGGTTTAGCCTCAAATTACATACGTTCTTCCAAACCCTGATGAAAAAAAGTTTCCAGCTATTTCGCCCCTCTGTTCCGTTTCACGGATCATTTACTGTGGGTATGTTGGAAGCAAAAGGCCATAGACAGAATTTCATTTACCGAATAAAGGCACATACGTTCCACTGATTGAAAAGCAGAGAGCAACTCTTCCCGTGATCGAAAAAGTAATCATATTTCAAAGCTTCCGCACGCTCGCGCTAAGAACATTGGAAACCGTGGGGCTACACGGATAATAACCACTCGATTACAGTAAATATCAATTATTAAATGAAAATGAAACAACATTGTAAAAGACCACAAATTTTATTTTGATTTTTTTGACCGACAGGTTTCGCTTAGCCTAAGCATCATCAAGGTAAAAAAGTTAAACTTTTTATTTTATTAAGTTATATAATAGAATTTTAAGAAATAAATAAAAATAAGTAATAAACAACGCATAGTTTTACTTGATTCGGAAAATAAAACTTAGAATTTCAAATGTATTAAGAGAGTAAAAATAATAATTAATAAGGGAGTAATTTTTTTATTCATTTCTTAATCAATATCATAAATAAAGGAAACACATGAATTTGCAAAAGGTTTTATAAAGCGTACTGTACTACTTTACGGTGATTTATATTTTGATTACTCGATGGGATATTTGGAAGGATGTAATAGAGGAAACATGTAGAAAACAGCAGATATTAACATTCTGAATAGTTGTTAAAGAAGCAGAATTTTGGGAAAAATACACGCGCACTGTTTTTGACTAGGTTTTTAAGTATTTTTAAAACAATAATTAGTAATAAATTATTCATTATCAAATAATACGTATTACTTGCTAGTAAAGACTCTTCTAATTTCCGTGGTAAACTAGTACTTAGACACTGAAACCATTCCTCTGGTATCTTCCACAGCGATAATGGAATACTCTTTTTTAAATTTTATTTTCAGTTTTTATCATCCATGGTTAAGATTTGACACAATTTAAAATGGACTATATTCCTTGATTATCTCTCCTCTATTGCGTTCTTTTATATTTCGCATACATTTATAATTTTACACTTCACAAATTTCCCATTCAATAAATATCTGTTTTAAAAAAAAACAATTATTTTGAGAAAACAATTTCATTTATGTCTTACGTGTGAAATTAATGTATCCAGAATTTCCTCGAATTTTATTGCATGAAGCTCGTTGATTGTTTCCTAATATTTTTATTTCTATGAAATATAAGTAAATTAAGCGACGGCTTACTAATGGTAAATTAATTCTCATAAATCCCCAACTGAAACAAGAAAACAATATTTCACCACAAATAAAATACAAAAATCAACTAAATGAGTGAATTTGTAATTGGATTCTGTTTTTAGAATACCTTTTTCCGATAAATGAATATTTTTCCAGGAATTATCTGAAAAAGATAGCTTTATCTTATTTAGACATTCTTTCGTTCCCCAGAAAAATGATGAAAAACTCGTAAAATTTCGCATTTTCACCCCTAAATGGCCACCTCATTGCGGACCGCTTCAATCTCAAACAATTGAAAAACAATGGCTTGAGTCGTTTACCCAGACGGTTTTATCTCGTTCGGTGAGAAAGTGTTCGATTGCTGTTAGTTAAGCGAGTACGTGGCCAGTGGTGCTCAGGCCGATATTCTCCGTAGCTCAGAGTATGATTTAAACATTTAAAGTATCACTAAATCACCTTCAAATTAAATATCTTGACTAAGAAGCGAAAAATCTGTTTTTCAGACATCCCACTCTCTTGGATGGTGAGTAAAATGTCATGTTATTATATTAAAACTCATGTTACATAATATAATCTAAATAAATTTTCAATAAAGCAAGAGAGATTCAATCTTCTATGTTATTTGATATACCTGTATTATGAAGCACTGAATCTGTGTCTATGATGCTTCAGAAACTCCCGAATGGTGAACTCTAGCGTCATGAAATTCGCAAAGTTTTTATTTCTCTGGAAGGTCAATACAAATATTTTGGCTCGCGATATCGTTTCCATCGTGAGTTATGGAGCTTTTGTTTATCAATTTACTTGTCTAAAAGTGAGGAAAAACTCAAAGTGCGAAACCTAGTGGTAACTTCTAGGCAGATTTTGTATTTGTACTGCCAAGCAGTAAGTTAGTAATATGTTAATTTCTTTGTGAGTTATATCTTGGCATTTTTGGTGCATGTATATAACAATACCACTATTCTTATTAATTTGTGTGACTCGTACATCGCAATGTATCTTCTTCACACTTAAGTAGTATGATTGATAGGAAAACAATTTATTCTCTCGTTATTGGTAAAATCAATAAAAAAAAAGAAATTAAAATAAAATGTTTAAAAATAGGACGATTCCTTGTTTGACACTTTTAAAATATGAATTATTTTTGATAATAAATATCTAAATCATACATACACAGAATCATTAAGTTTTAAAACTATAGTGAATGGACGCTTTGAGACATTTTAAAACGTGATTACACCCATAATTTTATAATCAATGTAAATCCTACGCGTGACAACTGTTTCACTTTTCTAAAGAATTATCGAACTGCGGTGAAGTCCACCAACCATTTGTTGAATGCATATGTTTCTGTTAGCCACAAAAATACATCAATTAAATTAGACATACTACAGATATACTACAGATTACATACTACAGATTCTAATTATTATAAAAATAGGCATTAAACCTTAATATATACAGAACATACCCTCCTACAAAGCATATCATGTCCTGAAAAGAGTTTATGTTAAGTTGGTGGCCGCTATAAGTATCGAGCTCAATGCAATGAACTGCTAGCGTAGCGTCCTACCCACCGGGCCATACATCGCATATGCCTGGGTAAGGCACGTGTATACATTTTAACACGAAAACATTCTTAATACGTAATATATTACACTGGAAAACAAGATTTTTTCCCTTTTCAGTGTTTATGCTTAAAAACGATTGTTTCACACGGTGTTGTGTTCGCAAAAATGGGAATAAAATGGCTTTCAAACACGAATAAGTATTCCACATTATCGGAAAATGTTGAAAAACATTCCTTTGAGAAGTTGGAAGATAAATAAGCACTCTTTGATACATCGGCTGCGGGAAATTAAAAAAAAAGAGAAAAGGAACTTAAATAATAGAATGAAAATAAATATGACTAACCCAAAAGATAATGTTGTAGAAATAAATATAGCAAATTACATTTTTGGAACATTATTTTGCATTTACATCCTTTATATTCCTCGATTCATGGGGGTTGGACACTATGGTTATTTTTACTCTAGAGACAGTCGCTCTAAATATAAACATTGAAATCTTACTACAACTGAGCCATTCTTGAAGGTTCTTTGTCGATTTTTTTATTTATTCTTTTAATTTGATACATGGAATATTTTTTATCGAAAATTTTAATTTCATGAAAAAATAGTACCTACCCTATAAATAAACCGGGAAGATACGTTTTACAATAAAAAAATATTGAAAAGCTCAGTTTAATTAATTAAAAATATTAATATCTTCCTTAAAATCCGTTAAAAATACGATATTGTAGTTAAAGATTCATGAAAATAAATAATAATATAAGTATCAGGCAAACCTCCGTCATTGCTATTTTTAAGTTGGCCATTTTATTAAGTTCTGAGATTTTCAATAAATATATTCATTTTAATGGTAATATGATCACTGTATTGTATTGCTTTAACTATAAAACTGACAATCTATGTGAATAAAACAGATACTGCTTCCCTACGGTGAGCTTTGGATTCATGACATTTGATCTGCCATGTGGAAAAGTTGAATACAACTATTTTTAGCGTGCAATGCCATTTAAGCCGTTAGCTATTGAACCTTAAAATAATAATTTAACTGTTAAAAATTTGATATATTGTTTTTCAAAATTTGTCAAAAGAAAATCTGGTGTACAAATAGTATTACCTGTTTTATAAAACAAAGATCAATAAGGTAAAAAGAGAGGCTCGTGCAAGCCGATATACTTGACTTCATTGTAAGCTTTACAGGTACCTTTATTTATTATTGTGTGCAAAGAAGATTTCGACCTACTGTTCCCCAACTCCACCTTTATTACGTGAACGTGCATACATTAGGAGAATGATTAAATTACGTTTTTAGAACTGAAGAGTGTAGTTGTTGGTCTCACATGGAAAGTTTGTTTATCAATGGTATTAACGTATCAGTGTAGTGCTAAATACTACGAGGTAGGTAAGAATCTGTTTCACATTTTTATTTCCGTTTCTGAAAACAAAAAAAAAACCAAAACCACCGATCGTAAGGGTGCCGTTACACCAGCCTGATATTTAACGAAAATGAGCTATATACACGTTTATAGTTGTCAATGACGGCAGGATTAGAACAAATCGATTCTCTGTCTCGTTCTTTTGTAAAATTTGACCTATAAAGTGGTAGATACTCAAAGTATCGCCTTGGTTCAAGACCACTAATCAGAATCGAAACGTTGCTTGAAATGGCAACATGCGTATTTAGTGATCAGATCTTAATAGCCAGGTACTTCTCAAACTTCATCTTCCCTCTTGTCTTCCCCTCCCCACTTCCTATAGCCTCACAACGTACGTCAATTGGGGATGCCATAGTTCCACTGGCACCTTACAGTTGAGACCTTGTGCCAACTTGGCCTTTTCTCCGTCGATTATTTCGAACCTGTCATAGTTTTATATCAATCTTGAGTGAAAAAAACCAACAACGTGTTCTGTTTTGAATAGAAAGCTTTTAGGCTAAGGCTGATATTAGGCCCGAGAAGACACATATTCCGACAAACAACCAATTGCGTATTGGTTAATGTTAGCCATTCGACTGGCGTGGATCTGTTAGGTGTCGAGCAGGGGAGGACAGATCCATTCAGAGAATTGTTAAGTCAAGCCATCTAGTATCAGACCTTTAGACATATTTTATACTATGAGCACTTCGTAGACAACGTGTTGACTTATCTGGATAGGCATTAAACTTTAGTGTGCCGGAGGTGTCAATAGTCGCCCGGCATTCATCATTATCTTTTCAGGAGTTTTTATCTTTTAAATCTTGTTGGTTGCATATTTAAATGAACCATAATCGCTTTTCAACAAAATGATCAACCCATAGAGATATTTTGCATTGCGTTGAGTTCGGTACAAGTCGAGTAATGCATATTTGAAGTTTGATTACGTTAGTGCGGCAGAAAAAAAAAGATTTTTAAAGTGATATTACTATTTGTAATTACAAAAAACCTCATGCAAATTTATTTTTATTTGGAAAGAAATGTATTCAGCCACACGAAAATATAATAAAACGACAAAAAAATATTCACAATTCATAATCAAACTTTTTTTAGTAATATAAGGAAGAAAACACCAATTCTCTGAATATAAGTAGGTTTTTCAGAAAAAAACACTTATACCAAACCTACAATTATCTGAAAAGATAGCATAGTTGACAAAAACATAATTTTGTAAAACACAAGTGAGTTATTACGAAATTACAGTCAGCAAGGTACGACGGAAATTATACCTTGCGGGAATCCGGCATTCCAGAGGGTAAGCACGGGTCGTCAGCAGTGGATGGTATGCTCAAGGACATTAAACGAGAGCTATATAATTTTCAAAAGTTAGGTAGACATATTTAAAGTTTGGGGTGCACCGCACACATAATTACCTAGATGAGTAGAAATATTAATTTAAAATACGAGATTCATATGTTATTTGACAAATGAGCACTTTATTTTATGACATCAAGTTCTTGAGGGATTTGACGATGACGGCGTAGAACAGTTAATTGGTCTATAGTACGGGTTCGCCCTTATTTTATTTAGAATATTTTCTACATCAGACGACATAACGAATTATAGTATCTATTGCTATGTTTGTCTACGAGTCGACTAATGTATATTATTGGTTCTGTATTATTAACAGCTTTCTGTCAATTTTAAACTCACTGTCTGCCTAACTGGTCTAATTAAGAACATTGTTATAATAATCGTCGTTCTCATGGAACTCATAAGAATGTATTTTTATTCTTTTTCAGTTAAATAAAACTCCTTAACTATATTTATATTATGTATTTGCAGATACAAAAATTATAAGATTCCTCAATGCCGCCACCAATATTTACATAATGTTCAAGGAAAATTTATGACAGTTTATAAAATACAGAAAACTTGTCATTGAGATAACCGTTTTATGACTACACGTGCAGAGAAATACGCTTTAATATATAAGATACTCAGTTTTTTTAACTTTCTATCTTTATTGGCATTGAATTTCGTAAACACAATTTGGAGAAACCGTAATGAATCTAAACTTCAAAGTCCTGCACTAACCGTGTTTGTAAAATTTGAAGCCCTTTGAGCCCAAATGGTTAATAAATAATAATTATTGAGTAATACGTAAGGTGGCGTAATTGCTTCGGTAAAACAATATCATCGTGTTTTGGGGATTCGGAAGCCCTTCATTAATCAAGATACCTATTACATTTACGCTTTTTTGTTGTTTCCATATTACACTTTGTCATCCCAGGGTTATCTCGTTTGTACCATATTACCTGAGCTAGTATTAACGAGGTAATAACGGGATTGGAAACCATACGCGGAAATTTGGCTATGAATACCATCTCTGCAAATACGCAATGATTACTATAATAATGTGAACGACTTTCCGTCACAGGATATATTTGTTTTCGCAACTATACTGAGCTTATAGCTACGTATTTAAATTGCGTGAGTGATAAATATATTTTTTTTATAGTTGCAACATTGTACTTTCTGAGTAAGAACATAAAATTGATGACATAATCATACTGTACACTGCACAGATGTGTTCTTAAATTTCGTTGTGTTTAATAACGATTAAAACATCAAAGTTAATATTCTTTTCGATGTTTATGTATTTTAGATGGTTGAAGTAATGTTAATTTAAAACGAAACATTTATTTATCATCTTGAGAGTTGCGTTATAAAGGTGGTAATTATATTTACATAAAATTGCACTTAACACATTTGTGCACAATACAGTCGTTAAAATTTTATTTGTTTAAGGCGTTCAAGCCATCACTTATAACATAATATTATTATGAACATTTTTAGATCTAATATTTAGAGCCAGATGGTTGTATAGATATTTTTTAAAATTATGTAATAAAAAGCATTACAAGCAATGACGTTTTGTAACGTCATTGGTGACAAGAAACAATTTGAACGTTTACAATATTTTAGTTTAGGAAATAAAGTAATGGGTGGTAATTTTTTATTCGATTACATTATACAGTTGCATGAAGTTAGTTACATACTAAAGAAGTGTCTCATCAAATCAAACGTCAAACTGACAGCTAAGCGTCGATCAATTGTTTTAGACAATTTTCAAGTATTTAATTGCTGTGTCTGGTCCAGACATATTTCAATCAGTATTTATTTATGCGAATAAGTTTTTTTACGTATTTTTTAAAGATGAATTGAACAAACTGATAAACGTTTTAATCATACATTGCGGTAGAATTGCACCATGAATTTAACTGTCAAAATACACCAACTCATGGCCGTAAAAAAACGTTTAATAGATAAACCTATTTAAAAAGCGGAATGTTCGCAGTAATCCCACATGAAATAGGGTAATACTTATTTAATAACTATAATTATTTAATGATATTAGAACTAACTAAATAACTAACCATCAGGCTGTTTCCTCCAAGGGTAGTAATTATAAAAGAAAATAACAAATTTAAATTCAATGATATTGCCACTCTACGTTTGTATTATAAGCGATATCCCTTGCTTTATCTTACATCAGCAGTCAAATGTCCTAACGTCACTTATATTGTTATTTATATTAATAATATGGCTGCATATACGTGTACTGTTACCTTGTACTGGTTTAGTTAGATATTGTACCTTTCACGTGTTTTTACCAATCCTAAATGGCAATCAACACGTTATGCCAGCTGTCTGTGACAATAAAAAAATATTGGTGGGCAAAAACCAAATTGTTATCCGCGATAACGTTTTGTTAACATAAACGTGAATTCCAACCAACAAACGGTATTTTCGTTAATCCAATAAAACAAGATAATTCGTATGTCCTACAGGTTCGCAAAACTCTGGAATTTGATTTTATTTCTCATTATCTGAACATTCTTCCACGATTTTCAGTTTTAAATGATTTATACGAATAAATATATCGACTGAACATTGCCACTACAAATAATATAAACGTGAATTGAAATAGATTAACCAATAATGATTGAACTAAAAATAATAAAGTCTTATAAAAGCGGAGAACATAAATTTAACTGGCGGTAACTCTTCCTAGTATTGAAATTATTGGAGTTTTTATGAATGCCTAAACCCGGAAAATATTTCTTAGTGCATCACTCACGTAAGTTTTTACGGAACCGTGCGATAAGGTTTAATTTGACATGAATTTAAACACGAGTGAGAAACCTATTGGAGAAGCCTTAAGAGCATAAGTTCAACAAAGTTTATGGGAGACTTTACAGAAATTAACGAACATCATTCATCCCCCTTATTCACTTTTTATTGGGCAGATAAGATTATAACTCGGAATAAAAATAACGGCAATTCGCAAAGCCCGACCAAAAATTATGTTATTTGGTGGATGTTGGATGGAATTGAAAATGTATTCGATTACTTCCGTAAATACAGTTTTTTTGGTAGTTATTTTTGTATTTCGCATAAATTTATGTTTATGTGCGTCTGTGTTTTGATTCAATGTAAATAACGCACATTGATCAAATAAGAAATTAATGCCAAATGATCGGTCAATCTATTTGCATTTCGGTATTTAAAACATAATATTTAAATGTTGGTCTTAATTAAGTGGTTGACTTAAAATATTACATAAAAATGATTTGCCAAATTATCTACACCATTATTAGAAAATCTTTTTTTGTTTATTTCGAAATAAAGATATTCGAATATCTTTGAATCATAGTTTTTGTATCTCTGCATATTGCGGGATATATATTGTACGCCTCGCGCATTTCGTATTTATAACGTACTGTTGATGTAATGAATTTATTTATATTGGTTTAATTATCAGCGGTTATAAAATTTTATTTGTGACGTACAAATATTTAAGATTCTACCGTCGCCATTAAGTAACCCTGAGAAGTCATCGATCTTTATCTATTGTTCTAAATTTTCTAGTATTGATTTTCACAATCAAAGATGGAGGGCTTGGAAAGCCCCAAAAATATGGAAAAAGTTGGAAACCCGCGTCCCAGGGGGAAGGTAACTTTACCGGAACTAGACTTTAGGCCTAGAATTCCAGAATAAGAATAAGGACTTACATTTGGGGCCGTATTCCAAAATACGGTTTTGTCCGTAGATATTTTCTGTTCACGTTTGGGCGGCACGAAATTTGATTTCGAGACCATTGTGTTTCTCACCTATTATTTACATATGATAGATGTGTCACAGAAGGGGTAGACAAATATATCTGCCAATACACATTGTGGTTAGAAAATTATTTGAAACCGTGTAGTTTTTGCTTTAGTTATAATAATACTCGGATAATTTATATGGGGCCGTTTTTGTGAAAAATTATTTCAAGGACGCTGTAAAAATCTCGATTCCTAGCCTCCAATGGTATATTAATATTTATTTATATTATGCACAGGGATGATATACGGTAACATATTTACCTCGCAAGTCACTTCGAAAGCGATCACTTTGTGGTTTGAGATATTTCAAGAAATGAAAGATTAACTTTCTATAAGACCTTGGATGTTATTTTAATGTTTATGACTGACCGGTTTTGCTTGGCCTACATCATCAGAGTACAAAATTAAACTAAAAAAATACAAAGTGTGCGATTATGTATACACACAGAGAGAGAAGAGAAGATTAGTTGGAAATAATAAATAATATCAGTTGATGTTTTGTTTCTTTCAATTAATATTATCTGTCTCTTTCTTTCCTTTTCTACTGTTATAATTTAAATGTTATTCTATTGTTTTCTCAGTGTTTTGTTATTTTATTTCATATTTTGTTCTCCCACTGTATGTATATATAACCACACACTTTGTATTTTTTTGTATTTTTGTTAAGTTTAATTTTTTACCCTGATGATGCTGAGGCTAAGCAAAACCGGTCGGTCATGAAAACTAAAATAATATCCGTGGTCCTACAAAAATTTATTTTTTATTTTTTATTTCTCACAATTGAATTAGTTATTTCTAGTTTGGAGAACGATACAGGTTTTCGCTCAGAAGATATGATATTAGAAAAATCATATGATCAGTTGGTATTTACTTAAATTATTTATGTTTTTTATTGTTTGATTTTAGGGCATGAGCGCAAATTTGGGTTTTTCAAAAGAGGCTGAATTTGTAGAACAGTACAGGGATTTGATTGAACGTTATACCTATATCTAAAGGTGATTCGTCGCTTGATTGTTATTAGTAAACATCCATATAAAATTAAGAATTCTTATACAATGTTGTAGTTCCAAGAATACGCTACATTTAACTTGCATATGTGTTTCTTCAAAAGTATTCCAATGCCCGTAATTGGAAAACATACTACTTACAAGAGCATGTTTAATTAAGACATTTGACAGTACATAGGTTTTCGAAAAAAAAACATTTCACACAAGGAATATAGCATTCTTCCAAATCCCGCTGAATGATGTTGCTATGTTTCTAAACTATTCCGATTTTATTATTCAATATTTTGAGAAATAATTGATAGCAGCTTTTTGGATGCGCGCGTTCAAATATTTATATTCTTTAACAAATATTTTTTAACGAAACGTTTTGTTATTTGTGAACAAACTTCAATCGAATTCTGCTCGGTTACTCTTAATAAATTAAAGAAGTTGTTTAAACGCATTTTTCGCCAAGCGATCATTTCCCACAAAATGTTTTAGGAACGAAGCGTGGCTAATGATGCAGATCGCTGTGGCGAATATTTCATCCGGTTTCATGAAAAAAAGGAACCGCGGTGGGCTTGCATTTTACTGCTGAAATAAATATCCCATTTCAAATAATGTTTATTTTCCGCCGCTCCCTGGAACAATAACCACTTGCCCTCGATACAAGAAAATGGACCAAAAAAAATAAAGCCTGGATTGTAGGCGGTGTTGATAAAAATGGTATTAACCGCCAAAATTTAAATTGGTTTACCTGCAAAATGCATTTGCTTATAAAGAAGTTTCCCAGATACCTATAAGTGGAAACCTATAAATGGTCATATTAATACTGCCCATATAATATTTCAGCCAGTTTGTATGTAAACTGTTGATCTCCCAAATAAAATAAAATAAAATAATTTTACTGTCAGAACTTGCTGCACCATAGATCGGAATTTATTATTTTTATCGCCATTGTGCGATCACCATTCGAAACGACTTTAGCTATGTAGGCAAGCAGATCTGGTTAGCCAAACACTTCTCAACCCTATGCCCATTTTCTTCTATTCCTACTTTCTTCAGCCTTTCAATTCCGGCGTGCGCAAATACAATTTATTTTTTATTAATATGCGTCCCATTCAATTAATATGAAGTACACTTGGGGTACGTTCGAGAGTAATAGATACTCTTAGTATTGCTTCAATAAAATATCATAATTAAACGTAGTTATGCAGAAAGCTTCCAACCTGCAATTTGCCAAAATAGAGTTATACATGTTTTCCTATAGATAACTACGAAATTTCTATCTGCTGAAAACTTCTAAGCTCCAAATGTAATAGATTTATGGTCATTCAATTATATGCTACAACCCACATTGCAGATATTTGACTTAAATTGAAGGTTAAAAACATTAAAATGTAGTGTAACATAGGATTTTTTTTTCAATAAATACATTTATAAATTATAAATTATCTATTTATAATAATTGTCACAAATAAAAAAAAACACTAATATTCACTTTTCAAATGCCGACTACGCATATTAATGCTTTTGCATTGTAATATTATCAAACGCCTTTTTTCGGTTTTATCTTTTTGAGGTTGGATGCTTTCAACCCGGGCAATCGAGACTTTTTGTGGTATTCGCATTCAAAAAATGATATCTCGAGTTGTCATAGTCACATCATCAGGTACGTGGGGACTCTTATACGGTTTAATATAAAAAATACTAGATTAACCTTTGGAGTATATTTTATATTTGTATTGAGTAATACATTCCAGACGAAAAATCCGTACAATTTTTATAATGCCAGAGCTCATACCACATTCGAGAGTTTTTGCTGCTTCAGCAAACACATTTTTTCCGCTCTAAAGTGAAGTTTCTTACCCATTGGTAACCATATTGATAATGATTTTCAATGAAAACATACGCTTACGCACTCTATATTTTGTCAATGCTACTTAATCGGTTTACTAAGCAATTCAAAGCGTTCTATGTTTATACCATAGTTTGTCAATATTTGACGGCTGTTAAACATTTGCTTTATGAAACACAGACGGATGGACACAAGCAATCAAATGCGTATTAGACGTAATGACAGTTGATTGTGCGAACATTTATTGAAAATGCCAGTAAGCTGAACTCACTTCAAACGATATTTGAAAAGGTTTCAAGAGAGTGGAAAACGCAAGGAAGACAGAGGCAAGACTGAAAAATTATGGAATCCTGGATAATAACAACATGATTAAACCATTATGGTTTTTTTAATAAATAAAAATCTGTATAAAGTTCATAAATATATATTTTTAGACTATTCGAACAAAATAACAGATTATTAATAATACATGTAGATATTGAATAGTGTTATACTTAGGTATCTCTATTTTAAAATATAATAATAAAAAACTGTGCTTGTGAATATGAGGGGATATTATTTATTTATCCACAAAATCTAAACTAACGATGCTCTTAAATTCATAGATAAGCATGTCGATCTTGAAAAAAACTGCTTCCTTTTTTCAACATTTTCAATTTCTTACACTATTAAAGGTGAATTTTTATTATTATTTTACACCCTGATATTGATGGGGTTAAAAAACTGATTTGTTCAAAAACATGCGGCGAAAATTAAAATGAAGAGCCGAGAGCAGATAATGCTTTACATTTTTTTAAACAATATTGTATTTTTGTAGAAAGCAATAACTTTATAGTTGAAAATGTTTTTATCAGAAATTGTATTTTTAACATCTAACGACTTCGATTAACCTGAGTTTCGTCATGGAAGTATTAAAACTAACACTAATACAAAATCCATTTTTTTCAAAAGTAAAAAATCGAAGAACACACAAAAACGTGACTAACCTTTCCAGTTGTCAAAAACAAACCACTAATCCAAAATGGCTGATAATGCTAACATATGATAAGCAAATGTGTACCAACATAACAAAAAAAATCGAATGTACACAGCCCGCGAAAATTCAAAATTCACTTTTTCTTTTGAACCGGCTTCGTATATATGTATATATTGGATACAGGCAAAATGGGAGGCAGAATGTAAAATAATGAAACAAAGAAATGTCAACATGAAAAGTAAATAAAATTTAATTTATAAAAAAAAAATTGATAATTTAGATAAGCTCAGTTCTTTGGATGGGTCATGTACTATTTGGTTGCTCTGCACAATTTGAATATGGTTTGTTGCTAATAATTGTTTTTATTGTTGCAGGTTCCTTATGGTGTTTATGTGTTTGGCGCTAAGTGTATTCTCTACGATTGACGAATACGAAGTGACTGCAGGGATAATTCTGTTTTATATGGAGACTGTTGTAGTTGTATGGTTCGCAATCGAGTTCGTTTTAAGGTAAGATATTATTTTTATATGTATTTTAAAATTTACCATTGATATTATTTTTCATCAAATAATCTCCAGAATAAAAAGGCTCGCGCCATCAGTTGAAGTGAGCGCATGCTTAAGAGTTTATTACTAAAATCTTCAGGTGTTCTAGAGGGAGGATGGTTAGTCTTTTTTTTCCAAAAACATATTTCAAAGAATACAATTTTTTGGAGCTGTTATTTTTTCAAAAATGACGTTTCTCTAGATTAAAAAACAATTATAAGTTTTTTGAAGTGATGAAAAACCTTTTTCCAGTATCACGATGTTTGTTGGTAGGTAATAGTTTTGACGATTCCTGACGTCAAATAATTTAAAGACATTTAAATGTTCGTATAATATCTGGCATTGCTGTTTCTTTGCTATTATATTAATTATGTTTTAAGCTGCCGTAATTTGGCTTTGAATTTTCATAAATAAATAATAGTACTCGTGGAAGAGCATTACTTCTGAAATCATGTATTTATCGCATTACGTAGATTTAAAGGCGGTCAAAGTTCATGAGATGTAATCATTACCGTATAATAAATTGTTGACTAAAACTACATATTCATGTAAAATGGATATTTTTCATTTCTACAAATCCACATCAGTAACAATGTAAATTGCAAAGTTTAATAATAAAAAGCTTCATCGCGAATATTAACTTTTGCTTCATTAACACCCCATCTTTGCTTCAGATTCGGTCTCTCGGCTAATCACGATCTCCAACGGTAAACTAGACTCACGGTTAGCGTTTCAGATAAAGGTAACGTAAACATATCTAAGGTGTACTACGGATTTCATGAACCATCTTGTTTCGGTTACGATCTTCCCCTGAGATTCCAAGAAAGACTCTTTACCATCGTTCAAATAGGAACTCATTTTCTCTTGCACGTATTGTGGAAGGCCCGATCAAACGTATCTATTCACCTATTTTGTATTAAATTCTGCTATATAAGGGACCGAAGTTATAAGAATCTCTTGCCCTTGGATATATCACCTTCATGACACTGCCATTCTGAATTGAAATAGATGCGCATCAGTCTTTGCCACCTCCAACCTTTAAATAAATCGATTCGCTCCAACGCGCAATTTTTAGATGCTTCGGTTACCTACCTTGCTTTACAATTTAAAGTATATTAATAAAAATGGGTACAAACTTGAGTAAAGTATCTAAAATATATATATATTGTAATGGTAAATCACAATCCATATTTTTATTTCTATATAAGTTTAGGGTAAATCACATTGTTGATAAAGCATAGCGATTTTTGATAAAAAAATATTAATTCTTGTTATTTTATATTATATCTTTTAACAGCAAAACGTTCATGTTTAACTCATCTATTTGAGTTTATTGGAAGGTAACAAGACTGAAATTAAATCGATAATATTTATGTAACCTTCGCTTTTAATATTTTTTAGATCGATAGATACCAAGTTGCATATTCACAAGGCAGACGTTCATCGCTCAGAACTGCACCTTGTAAATACATACTTGTATACCCATTGTACTAGTTCATAATATTGTAGACACTGACGTCATAACAATTTATGCTCGCTTTGTTGGTGTTGGCTTGCACAGTATGGTGAACCTGCTTCATTGGCGACATATTAATGTATATTTGAACGTACTTTTGTTGATAAAAACGATATCATTACAATGTTTGTACATTTATATTTAATGATATTTTGGAAAGCTTTAAAAATGTTAAAAAAACACCTTTTGAGGAACGGCTACCTATCAAAAAATAAACAAACATACATTTAAATATACGCTAAAAAACCTAAGATTGTAAATTTAGGTATATAATATTTAGAATGCTCTGAAGTAGGTATACTTTTATCAAGAACTTTGGAATATTTCACAATTTTGTAAAATGATATGTTATATATTGTAAAATGAAATAGGAATTTCTACGAAATGATCGAATTGAACGTATTTTTAAAGACCTTTTTCTGCAGACTTTAAAGATCAACGAATTTTTGCAAAATGCGTGGGGTTATAATTGGGCCCCAGTGGGATTGTAGAGCAGATATTACAATTTCGTATTATTAGTTACCTACTTAAAGTAACGCATATTAAAAATAATCGTCTCCAACTTCTAAATATTATCTGTATTTACATGACGCCTTAACACGTTGACGCATTTCTTTTGTAATTTTACTTCCTTTTAATTTAATTCATCATAAAGTTCTAGAATATTTCGTTTGAATGTAACGTTGTCATGGTACATTTCAGAAAAATATTTTAAAAAATTCTGTAGTATGTGAAAGTATGCTTCGCCTTTGACATTAAAGTCAAAGAAATAATGATCCTTTCCAGACTCTAGCTCGTACTATAAACCTAAGATCGTTTCGATCCCTCACTCCAGCCCATCCCATAAACCTGGATCGTTTTGCACGTGAGTAGCTTTCATCCGATTAGGATTAGTGTCTGATCAATGGCGCGGCTGTGAATATTGATATTTCTCCACGATCTCAGTCAAATATGGCCGGACCGATGAGGATGGATGTGATTTCTAAAATAAACACTCAAACAAAACTCGCCTCCTTTCTGTCGACTTAACCTTCATATTTTTTTGGGCACTTACTAATCTGCGCTAAGTTTTACCGACCGTCACACATTTGTTATCGTCACATTTCGATGATCACCGCCATTTGGAATATTTTGACAATAGAAGGGTTAATTTTTATGACATTTGCGCTTGATGGCTTAATTAACGCCTCACCAAACAATTTTACAAAACGCTGTCGACCCGAAAATCGTCGGTTAAGGTCAAACCGTCAAAATGTCAAAAAAAAATGGCGTTGATCATCAAATTATGACTAAATCAAATGTTACGGTTGTTAAACAACTGGTTCTAAGGTTGAAATGATTCAAACTCTCGTCACATTTGATGAACATCAAATCTTCGGTCGGCGCCATTTTTATTTTTTAGTATTTTAATGGTCCCCTTTAAACGCTGATTCTTAGTGCGTTTCAGCTTTTGAAAAAAATGTGAGCAACTGACAACCAATGACCGTTTGAAACAACCCAATCTTAAGTCTGTGGTCAATGGTTTTGGATCAGTTGGGCTTTTGAATTTACTTCGAGAGAGATCAGCATCTATTCCGGCTTCTCTTAATCCATTTTACCAGCAAGGTCGCATTGAGAATTTAAGTATAACAATTGACTGCTAAATTAAATACGATTATTTGGTTGACGAGCTTTGAACTTGATTATGATGGCAGTGAGATTACAATGGAAGGCGGGATAATTTACTACGGAAGATGAACAAAAGGTTTATTAAACCCCAAGTCAAACATTAACGTGAAATCATACGCAAAACGTAGTAAGTTTAGGGACCTATATAGTAGTTTGTATCTAATAAAGCAATATTAATCAATTGTGGTAATTAGATTAATATTTTTTCCCAGAAATCGGTAAATCTACCAAATTTTCATTAATATTCGAATTCTAAACTAAAGCAGTCTATCGAAAAACGAACACAAACTGAAACAAATATGTATTTGCCTCGAAGATAAAATTTATTTAATTGGAATACCGAGGTAAATTATGTATATCTTGTCTAAAAATTCAGTATTTA
Source organism: Drusus annulatus (assembly GCA_022651775.1). NCBI lineage: Eukaryota > Metazoa > Arthropoda > Insecta > Trichoptera > Limnephilidae > Drusus > Drusus annulatus. Next base: position 1,343,129 of record JAGWCC010000246.1, on the reverse strand, counting down.
AATCGTATTTATATGTAGATAGTTTATGCAGTTATCGATATACCCTGAAGATCGCTGGCCCGAACATTATATTTGGTGGTCTACAGTTTGCACAATTAATTGTTGGCCTAATAATCATTTGCAAGGCGGTGAGGATTTTGCCTGTAAATTTCCTCCTGACTGATTTGTGAGGCGCACCTGTTTCTGAAAAAAATTCAACCAATTTACTTCGCTGCAACAAATAAATAAATCGATGCTGCAGAACTTATGAATCACGCTGTGCAAAATGTTGATAAACAAACTGAAGATGTATATTTTAATATACTATACTTGCAATGGAAAGAACAAACAGATGCTGCTAATAAAATTCCAATGAAAATCTTCTCCGAAAGGAGCGAACAGCATTTTTTTGATTACTTCACTTCTAGTTTCAATTAAAATGTGAGTAGGTTGTTTAACCTTTTTAATAAAAAGTTTGAATTAAAATGACTCTTGTAATGAAATAATCTTAAGAATTGTAAGTTTTTTGGGAGATTTTCTAAAACGAGGTATAATTATCTCGAATAGGCTTTAGCTCATTTTCTCCTCAGAGTTTTGTTTAAAATTTTGAATTTAAATGTAGTGAAAATACAGATAACCAGATAAATCGTTTTTTTAAACATAAAATATAATGATATATGATAATCAATAAAATACCTACTCCAACATGGCCATACAAGGAAAATCGGAAAACCATTTAAAATTATTTTAGTTGTGATTCATTCAATGAATAATTCAAGAGGTAGAAAAAACGATAGAATATCTTTTAGGGCGTATTTCACCACCTCTGAGCAAACGTGAGCCGACGGTGAGTTTACCCGTTTCACCACCGTTGAGTACCTAATGCTACTAGTCAGGTAAATGTATGTTTTCGCTGCTATGTTAATCCTATGATTAAAGTTATTTGACGAGCAGCTACTCAACAGTTTACTCAGTAATACTCTTACTAAAAAATATTAATAAAATCTTATATGCCTTACTATTTTCAAATAAAACTATTTTGAAGTCTAGCCACTACAAGCATTGTATTGACTATCACCCATGAAATGAAATTTTTTCTCTTCATTTAGGAGTTTAAATGTTTTTTTTTAAATATAAATGTTTATGATGTTGATTTTGTTTTGAATGTTTGATGTCCAGCGAACCTTGCCGACAGAAAAAAATCTCAATTTTTTACGCAAATTTAATAAATCCGTTTTGAGAAAGGTTTATCAAAAATTGGGAATTTTCTTACAAATGCCTTATAGGTAAGTGGGAGGAAGGTCTATGTTTATACCCTATCCCCCTAGTCTACCGCCCGCTCCTGTACTACTCCTGGTGAACGTAATATGACATGCTACGCCGTGGGGTCGGGACACACCCCATGTCACCCTATTATATACCACACACAGTCGACTTATATATCACTATCCCAGCACTAACACATGTACCGTGGACGGATATTTTATTATATTTATTGCTAACTCAATTTTTTTATTACAGCAGACCTTATGGTCTCAATCTTAAACTAAATTATGTGTTGATGCATGAATTACTGATTGACAAACGGTTATTTGTAGTCAGTGACGTCACTATTGTAGATTTTGTGGATACAAACATTTCTGGATTTAAATATATTATTCCGCTTGTTCGTTAGCTCTTATTTTGGCTACCTGCAAAAATATATAAACAAGTGTGGTATTTTTTTTGGTTTCCAAGGCAAGGGTGATTTAGAAAGATTTTACTGTCAATATCGTGTTAATGCTGTATATACTATTATTTGAGTAAATACTTCTTGTTTTTTACAATTTAAAACATTTGTGTTCATTGCCGCCTACGATAAACAGTGCGTTAAATAAAATAAAACTAACCTTTCCGACATATGCTGTTGTTTGATTTTAACCGAAGACTTAAGGTATAAGACGCCGCTAAGACGAGTCATTAACAGCTTACCCGGGGAAATGCTATTGGATTGATAACAGTACAAAAGCGGCTATTCAAAAGCTCATTTGTGAAATTACTAAACATCCGTCAGACTCGGCGTAAGATTTTTAAACTTTACCGCTCTTTATCCAACAATCTCCGGGGAATCTTATAACTGTGAATAGGTCGCTACTTCTTAAAACTGGCATGAGGACTTCACCTTCAAACCTTAGATTTATTCAGGCACGAAATAAATAGGAACGTTGGGAGTCGATTGTAAATGATGCAGAAGCAAAAAGTGTTGATTAGTTTTTGAAAAATACATATTTAGATTTTATTTAACAAATTACAAATTTTGTATCCACCCAGTATAACGAAATCTACTCTTCAACATGTCCAGAAATAAGTTTTAAATTGCCCGTCATTTTGAAAGAGATTATGACGTTACTTCCTACCCCCGTTTTATCATAAGTAGTCCTTACGTATTAAGTGACATTGAAAGAGCGAGGCTAGAACCGGGTCACCGAGAGAAGGAGTTAAGTGCCTTAACCTTTTGCCGAGGTAATGTATTGAAAAATTGACCATTCACGTGCTCAGCATTTATTTTATATCTTCGCAATTCCGCTGAGGATACACGCCTTAATGGAATTAATTAAGTGGATTCCTGATGCCCTATAGACCTGTAATTATTCATCCTTTTCACTTTGTTCTTTGCCGCATGATAGTTTACAACTCGCACGCACATCCCCGAAGGAGTCAAATTTAATGCAGTGCAGTAAATCGATAGAATGATAACATTCTATTGAATCGTTTTCCACTTTTGACTCAAAAATATAATTCAGGTTGAGCCTTCCTACGTACTTGTATATACGTTCCATCGTTCACGGCTGACGTTTAACGTTGGGCAAGACAATGAACCCTAAAATACCATTAACTTTCTGCCAATGCATTTCAAAACAAATATCTCAACGTGACGGAGAAAAATTGCGAGTTACTTAAAAAAAAACGTTTCTTAAATTTAATTTTTATTTTTAGTTAAAAGAAAACCGATGAAATATGAAAAAAATGGTGATGTACTCGTATTTGAAAAATAGAATATTATTATTATTTTTCATACATTTTCATTTTTACTTGCACCTGTACATATTTATTTGAATATGTGGGTGTACACTAACTTCACCGAATTCGGGAATGAAAATAAATTATAGAAACAAGAAAAGTAGTAACCATCAATCTCATATTAACAATGTACTAAAGAAACAAAGCTGGTATGAAGGTTGTCAGAATAGCTTAGTGATACGAGTAGTCATCTGAATATCGGAAGATCTCTGCGTTCATATCCGAGTACGTTTTTTATCGTGTCCCTTTTTAATGCATCTGATTGAATCATTATTAAAGTCGTTAATATTTCGGCTAGCTTCAAATCAACCACAAAATATTGAATTAGTTTCAGTATGATGGATACATTTCAGAATGACAAACGTTTTATATTTTGCTTCGTGTAACCAATTCATCATAAAAACCAGCCCAAATGTGCGAAAAGCTCCGATAGCACTTGTTGATGTAATGCCGTTACAATAAACCTAATAAGGGGATGATAAAATATTTTCAGGGAATCTCGGAGTTAACGGCTTCCGGCGCTAAGTAAATTATTTCCCTGCCAAATTGAAAGATTTTTATGAAGATATATTCGGGTCGGCAATAAAGGAGAGCGCCATGTGTGGGCGTATTTTTATACGAGATTAACCCTTCTGGCCTACAAGCCATAAAAGGGAACTTTAAAATGGACGGGACTTTCGATACAAATCTCGGAAATAGTTTTGTTATGCTTTTTTTTGTCCTGGTTGGTGTTGATTTTATGAGGAGAAAAAAAAAGACATTCTTGTTTAAATACTGCTAAAATATTTTTAATGGTTAGAAAAGAAGTTCATCTCATTTCTTTAAATTCTAAACTATTCTCTGTACATTATGATTTTAACCAAGATAGTCATATATTTTATTTTGCTAAATATAGGTGCATACATATTAAAAAAAAAGTATTGATAAACACGACGGTTCCAAAGCGTAGTCCGGTAGCTCAGTGGTCAGAGTAGTCGCCCAGATAGAGGAAGATTCCGTATTAAAATCCTTATATTTTATGTATTAGCATACATTATGATTTGATGTTTATGAATAAATTGATTAAATAATTAGGTAAATAGATGAGTTTTGTTCTCATAAAACAATGCTAGAAGCAAGAAAACTCTTGAAAGTTACATACTCGACGTCTTCAGTGTTTGGTGACCATATCATAAGGGGTGTATCTTCATATACTATAGTACAGTGAGCGCTTTTCCTGATCGGATATATTGTTTGATAGGCAATGTCCATTTATCACATAAAGGGTGTAAAATGGGGTGAGTTTTAACATCACCCCTTGCTAAATGCTCCCCGCCCCCGGATCGGCATCAATTAGCCCTACTGCCAGCTGTAGCTGGAAGCAGGAGCCGAGGGATGATGAGGGTTGTTAGCCCGATTGGCCCTCTCACCAAACCTTGTCCGTATTTCTTACCCCTTTGAAACCTAAAAAATGATGGCAAACATTTGAAACATTTATGAAAACTCGAGCACGTTAGTCGAAAAACATTTACACGGGATGTTCGTGTTACTCGCAAACAGGACCAAGGAATGAATTAACCTTTGGCAAAAGGTTTAGAATGACATTCACTTTAAGTCAACGTTTAGTTACAAATACACAAACGCCACATTCATCTTTTTATCGCGAGCCTAGCACGACTAAAAGTATCACAATCATTAGAACTATCCGCTATACGAACCTAGTACGACGGTTGCTTAAATATCACAATCACTAGAACTTTCCGCTATACGATTGTTAATAAGAATCCTAGTACAATGGTTGCTTAAATATCAAAATCACTAGAACTTTCCGCTATACGATTGTGAATAAGAACCTAGTACAATGGTTGCTTAAATATCAAAATCACTAGAACTTTCCGCTAGACGATTGTTAATAAGAACCTAGCACAGCGGTTGCTTTAATATCACAATCACTTGAAATTTCAGCTCTACAAATTGTAAATGTTCGATTGCAGAAATTGAGTGTCAAAGGCCGTCCTGAATGTTATTATTCCCCTTTTGCTTGGTTTGATCTTGTATACGATGAAGCCTTTCTACATACATGCGGAATTCTGGCTTGGGATTTGCGAGGAGATGCTTTAGTTAGAATTAGTGAAACTGGGTATTCGCTTTTAAACTTCATTAATTTTGAATTCACGAAAAGTAAGGGGTGTTAATATTGTAAATATTTTTGATACTTATACGCAACTAAATGGTTCCCCAGAGATTTTCAATATCAAAATTCATGTTTCGAAACTTTATTGCTGCTGATGTAAATGTAATTGAGGGCTGTAAACAGTAGCGATGACTAACAAATTTAAAATTGAAAATACTTTTCAAGTTTCATGACGCCAGGTCATCGTTCAAGAGTTTTTTTTGTTAAAAAAAGATTTTCAAGGTAAGAGTTTTTGTAACCCTTAGATTTACACAAATATATATTTTACTGTGATGAAATTTTAGTTGCAATTTCACACATTTATTTTATCATATCTTACTTAATGAATTGTTAAAAACAATTTCAGCATTTCAACGGTTTTTATTGACAAGGGATTTTTAGAATCTACTTACAATTTACAGCATGGAAGTAAAAAAAATATATGTCGTCACACAAAGCTAATCTGACATCATTCTTCGAATTGATTCTGTAAACTCGGGCGTATTCGATTGTGTCGATTCCGAACACGTGAAAACTAAAAAAAAATGGTTAAATCGATTGAATAAGCAGGTTGAGTGAATCGAACAGTTTTGTTGAGTGATTCGAACGAAGCTTTTTGGGGGCTAATTGCAACGTGCTGTTAGTCACCCGCGCTCTCTGCGGGTTTTGCTGAATGCACTGTGGCGTGAATTGGTCGAAGTGTAATGTAATATGACGTGAGTAATTTTCAAAGCGAGACAGTGATAGCTAATATGTGTCAATCACTGTCTGCTTATTTGTTAAATTGCATTTGTATATAAAAAATTCAAAACGCGATCATAAAAACGGCAGTGCTAATGTAATGAATGTAAATATATACTCATATATAAGTTAAATAATGATGTAATATCACATACATTTAATGGTGAACTCATTTTTTTTTAAATGTATTATTTCATAATTATAATAATAATATCGGAAGTCGATTAGCCGCAATAAAGCCCTTTTCAAGGCGTTCTATCAGCGGGTGGCAAAGTGAACAGGCTCTGCCTTCACTCTTCTACAAGCGATGTGGGGTGTTCGCAGTGCCCGTCTTGTACAGTAAAATTACTAGACATAAGACGAGAAATACAAAGTGTTAAAGAAAAAGGCAAAAAGTAACAAAAAAAGAGGATAAAACAAGGCAGGTAAAATCACTTATATACCAGGCCATACGATTTTTTAATGATATTGCAGTGGAAATAACTTATTGTAATTTATTTTATGTTACCGTGCTGATATCCCCATATAACAGTATAAGCTTATGTAGGTTAGGTTGGGTTGTATGGGCTGTGTAGGGTATGTATGCCAGATGGTGTTATGTAGGGATTCATAAATAAAAAGGAAATCAATCTGTACCCCAATATTTTACAACAAGCGCTCGTGAAAAATGTTTTTGATCAAATTACAAATTTCATCACACATACTTTGTTAGCATGTATTTTCAAGCAATTATGTTCATAGAACTCAATACTATTAGATAGTAGATAATGACATGTATGATATCAAGTTACTGACGAATAATAAAAGCAACTCTTGTTTATACTCCCAGCTACCTGTATAAATTATCAGGTCTTTAGGGCAGTATCGGGTGAGCCTTGCCCGGCCGGTCCCTTAGTAGGTAAGCCACGCAATTAATTTATCTCTTCGGGGTAGACAGAATAGTAAAGCGAGTAATTTATGCAAAATTTCATCCTCTACTCATTAACAAAACATTGTTGTTTTAGCTTTCATCTTTGTGGAACCAACGTTTGTTATTATATTGTTGTGTCCATGAAATAACGCTACGATATTAAATACTCAGAATCCATAATGATCATCATCACACAATATATTGTATTATGCCATAAACACTTTGACGAATTAAATACATAGTATAAAGTAAAGGATAGGTATTTGTACATCGCAATAACAAGTATTTAGTAGGTGTTTAGAAATCATTGATAATTTTATTTGATCATCCCTTTCGTCAAGCGGCAAGTGGAATTTTTTTTGCAAGAATTGAAAGGTGTAGGCTTAGTATCTAGGATAACGGCATACATATATATATGCAAATTGTTTTAATTTATAGTGTAGTCTAAAGCCTACTTTTAGCAATTGATAGGTTTTATTCTAGTCGTGACCGATAAATATAATATTTGTAGTAAGTAAATAAGTTTTTGTATTTGACGAGTGCATCATTTGCGGGAGGCGGGTAAAGATGGTAGGGACGTTGACAAAATGGCGAATTTAGGGAAATAATTTAATGGAGGATCGGTTGCAAGTAAAGAGCAAGAATTAGCAAGAGTCGCTAATAAACATTTGTCAAAGGAAGCGGTATTGGTTGCACTAGTCGCTAATACAATTACACAGTGGAGCTGATACAACTCTGATGTGTATACCGCATGACCCGAGCCACTGAATGTAGTAGCAATTAAATCCCTGAAGTGTATGTCCGGAATAACCATCTAACACGACTGTATTACGAATAAGAAGATCTAAATATAATGCATTGCTGATGTAGCGTTACTATTGATTGTTTATACTCCTTGAGAAATTAAACGGAGAAAACAGTATTAGAAGATTATATAGTTTTTTATTAATGATTTATGTTACGATCTACAGGAAAATTGATGTGGGGAGCTAAGTATTTAGATAATTCGTCATTTTTTCCGTAATTATGATCCAAAGGAAGATAATGATCTCTTAAATTGTCATGGAAGCTACGTCACCGCAGTCTTAAGTGTAATTTTCTCCTTTTTATTGACTCAATTTATTGAAGAAGTCAACAACAAATAAACATCAGGCCCACATTTATAATTTCGGGAAGATACGACGTTTCAATTTTGTCTCCTAAATGGAACGTAGAGGGAAAGTAGTAAAAAAGTCTACCAGTTCTAATTCATACATTACTAGTGAGTACCCGGCATGCTTTGCAATACCACTCAAAGAAAGAAAGTGTTTGTGTTTTAATTCTGTTTATTGAAGTGCTTTTGAATACACAATATTTTTTTTTATTTTCCACTCTGGTACCTATATATGAATAAATCAAAAGGTTTTCCGACGCGTGAGCAGGCCACATATAGCTGTTAATGTGAGAAGCACAGATTTTATAAATTTACTCCACTAAAAAATCGAATATACTCACTACCCATATGCAGTTTGGTTTGCAAAACTCACTCGTCAAGAGGTTAAACTTTTAGATTTGTGATTTTAGCTTTGAGCTTTGAGCTTTAAGCTTTGAGCTTTAAGCTTTAAGCTTTGAGTTTTGAGCTTTAAGATTTGACCTTTATGCTTTTAGCTTTGAGCTTTAAGCTTTGAGCTTTGAGCTTTGAGCTTTGAGCTTTAAGCTTTAAGCTTTGAGCCTTAAGGTTTGAGCTTTGAGCTTTAAGCTTTAAGCTTTAAAAATATGTCATTCCAAACATTTATTTTGAAACCGACGGGTATTTTAGAAAATTATCAAATTAAAAAAATAATCAATCCCCACATACCCAAAAAAGGACTCACCTATAATTTATTTTAGCAGACATTAATCTATATTTGAAATGGGTGAATTAAGACTAATCTTGATAAGTTATGTTACTATTTTATTCCTAGAGATATATTTACGCGTAGAGGCATTCTGCTGACAACCTCTCCTTCTTTCTTGATCTTTAAGCTTTGAGCTTTAAGCTTTGAGTTTTGAGCTTTGAGTTTTGAGCTTTAAGCTTTGAGCTTTAAAAGCTTTAAGCTTTGAGCTTTGAGCTTTAAGCTTTGAGCTTTTTTGAGCTTTTAAGCTTTGGAGCTTTAAGCTTTGAGCTTTAAGCTTTGAGCTTTAGCTTTAAGCTTTGAGCTTTAAGCTTTGAGCTTTAAGCTTTGAGCTTTAAGCTTTGAGCTTTAAGCTTTGAGCTTTAAGCTTTGAGCTTTAAGCTTTTGAGCTTTAAGCTTTGAGCTTTTTAAGCTTTGAGTTTAAGCTTTGAGGAAGCTTTGAGCTTTAAGCTTTGAGCTTTAAGCTTTGAGCTTTAAGCTTTGAGCTTTGAGCTTTAAGCTTTGAGCTTTAAGCTTTGAGCTTTAAGCTTTGAGCTTTGAGCTTTAAGCTTTGAGCTTTAAGCTTTTGAGCTTTGAGCTTTAAGCTTTGAGCTTTAAGCTTTGAGCTTTAAGCTTTGAGCTTTGAGCTTTAAGCTTTGAGCTTTAAGCTTTGAGCTTTAAGCTTTGAGCTTTGAGTAAACCACAGTATGCTATTGCCACGCAAATATAATGGACCTAGTAAATTTTAATAAAACAAAACAAAAACTCCTTGGCAGACCAGTGACCTCCTTGGTTCTGGAACAAGAAGTCGTGGGTTCGAAACCCGACATTGGAAAATTAAATGTCATTATTTTATTTAAGTTAACAGTAACAAAATAGTGTAAAGCATATATATTTGCACCCACGTTTCAGAGTGGAAGATACTGTTAGTATAATAATAATATTTGGATAGTTTGTAAAACGTCGTGTTTCTGAAAAATCACCCCAAGGGCACTGTGTGTGCTCAGGATCACCCTGTTGAGAGACCACCATTCAAAATCAAAACGTTAAGTAGCTTTAAATTGCTTACGCAGTGATTCGTGATCAGATCTGAACAGCCAGATCACTTGCAAACCTTCCTGTTTCCCATAAAAGTTCCCTCACCATTTCATTTAACTTTATTTTATCATTAGATGTTGCTTCTCTGTGGTTTTATCACGGTTTTCAGCCTTTTATACGTTTATACTGATTAGCAGTAAAAAGTATTCTTAAAATGCATGTTTAATAGCTGCTACTTTACCGTATTGTGTTTAAAATGCAATTTGCAGGTATGTTCAGTATGGCTTGGTGCAGCAGTGAGCAGTGAGCAGTGATCACCTGTTCTTTGCAGCATATACTCGTAGGTTGCACTCGCAGTGGTAGGTTAAAGCCTCCAAGCTGCAGTGCACACTGCATACTGCATACAAGGCATATTGGTGCACAAACAACACAAATTATTCGGCAGCGGGTTCGTGCCATGCCTTGCTTTTGTTTCTCCTTTCGAAGGTGGCAATTACGTTCGGAAACAATATTTTGTTGTTTCTTTTCCGTGTTTCCTTTAAATAATTCAAAATTTGATTTGTCGGTTTTAGTACCGAATAGAAACAATACTTACGTAGAGTAAATTATTTACATCTAACTGATTTATGATAAGAGATGAAAGATAATCTAAAATGAGTTCCAAATGTACAAGCTTTTTAATGAATGCATTCGTTCATTGCATACATTTTTCATAATATTTAACATCTTTTTATGCTTATCGATTTTATAGGTTCCTAGAGACATATTCGTAAAAAGCATTAAGTTTGTGGGTTGCCATATTTAGAAATAAAACAGATAAAATTTGTTTAAACCACTTTATTATCAATATTTTAATATCTCCCTGAAGATGGAAGGGTGCTTCTGAAACCGGTCAACAAAATATTGAGAATACATTGGCTTAAATAAAGTTTTTCTATTTTATTCCCAGATATAAATTTACACGTAGAGGTATTCCGCTGACAACTCCGTTGTGACCTCTCTTTCTTTCTTGTAAACAACGCGATGCAAGCATCAGAAATACGGTTTACATTGGAATTCTGAGCAGCGGGACCACAAGCGCTTTTATGGTTAATATGTTTTTAAAGTATTATGCTTCACATTGTTTTAAAAACGTTTACGCTAATTTTGTATTTATCAGTTGGTTTTGATTATCCAGATACTCCACTTTTAAAACCGAAAATGAGAGGTAAGTAAACAGGCAGCCGTGTTTACTTTAAGATTTGAAACTGAATTTTAATAACACGATTACAAAAAAATATTGTAATTTAATTTCAGATCGGATCCTTTGCATTAATTAACCTTTTTAAACTTCAGAATAATACGTTTCCAAAATTTTATCCCGCCTTAAAGAATAATTCCGTTTGCCATTATTTAAAATGAAGAGCATTCGGGAGTTTGAAAAACTAAATAAACTCGCAGAAGCCCCCGCTTTCAGATAGTCTCATTACTTTTCTGACATCCCTCGTGCTAGAGGGATTTCTTCTGCTCGTGCCTTAGAGTAACAGTATATTGTTACTCTAAGGCTCATGCCGACTGAACAGAGAACAGAAAACACCGAGCAACCCATTATCTGAAAAAGCCTCTCGAATAATTGGTAATGAAGACGTATTTAACTTTTCATTTAAATATTGTTTTTGATTTGCTTCGCAAGACTTTTTGAAGAAAGAAGTTTCAAAGAACCACGAACAAGCTCTTAGTAACTTAAAAAGTAAATAAAAAACCACTTTCTAGATTTGCTTTGATGGGGCATTTGAAATATTAATTTGATTTTATTTTTCGGTTTTTGTAGGATACTGTTATCCTGCTCTTGTGCAAAATGTATATAGAGTACAAACTATTCTTTAAGTTTTATTCGCGCCAATGTTTGTTTGTTATTTATTACAGTTCATATATTGTTTGTTTTTTAGTAAAATATGATATATTACGAGATAATTCATAACAAAATATGCTCCAAATTATTTTTAATAAACTGTCTTCGGGAAGGACAATATCAAGAAAGTGTTTTATATTAAAAAAACAGCATTAATGATTTAAATAATAGATATACAAATACAAATGTAAAAACAACAAAAAAATACTTAATGCCATTTTGTATTCTTTGCTAATGGTAGTTTTATTAATCAGGTGATAAATCAAATCTGGTGCAATCATTTTATCTTATCATTAAAAAAATATATATTTACACAGTTGTTCGAATAATTTTATGTGGCGTCATGCTTGCTCATGTTAAAATGAAAAAAAAAACCGGATTTGAATGTTGTATAAACTCCATTTTCAAAATAATGCTAGTAAAAATCAAAGTAGACAGAAAATCCATAAAACTAATGAAAACTCCCCATAATAGCGTGTTTAAATATGTTTAATATGTATGCATTGGTAATGCTTTCAAGACGATAATTAATCACTAATCGATCCTCCCCTCTCCCTCTTCTTGTGCTTCTGGTTGCAAGTAGTTGCCCAGTCGAAATCCTCCCGCACTACCCCTCTCCCTCTCCCAGTATGTCGTACCCTCCCTCTCGGAGTATTTAATTGCGCCAAATAACGCAAGCCTACCGGCGTTTTTGGCAACAGTCTAAATTTTCAATATGACCCACGATCAATTAAATACAGTTTAGCTATTATGTAAGAAAAGTGAAAAATACACCCATTTGGAAAACGATTCTGGAAAAATGTAGATTTAGTATTGAAATTTAAAACAATGTAAATAGTAAAAGATTCAAAGAACACCATTTCGACAACGTAGTAATGATGTTTTACTAAAAAAACAGTGGATTTCAAGGTAAAAAACTTTTTGAAAATTCTGTAGTAGGTTCACATTAGCGTTGGGAAAAACTTCAAAGTTTTGTGAACGCTTCAGGAACTGCTAGATCTTTAAAATGAACCCTTCACGGCGAACCCTTCAATTGAAGTACCACTGAAATTCCGGATTCTTGTCAGCCCAAACTTTATGTAAACCCCTTAGAAGGGACCGTATGAGGTTTTCAAACTATAATAGCGCCATCTAGGAGAAAAATGTAAATATATAATAATTATTATTAATAAATAATTTTATTATTGTTATAAAAGTAAAAAAAAATCGATAAATATTATTAAAACCAAAAAATATTATAATATATTATATTATGACCAAAACAACACTCGAAAAAACTGGTGTCCCGCGCCAGACAAAACAAGCAAAGAAATCAAAGTTTGTAATTCATTTAGAAAATTAAAAGCAATCTTCACCAAGTCCAACAAAAAATATCACACCATAACAATAGTCCCGTATAAAATCACCAACAAATAAAACACACCAAAACACGTAGAACTGAGAATGGTGCGATACTACAATCGTGCGAACGAACAAATAACTAAAATTGAAGATTTTGAAGTAAACTAAAATTGAACTGTAGATGGTACGATACTACAATCATGCGAACGAACAAATAACTAAAATTGAAGATTTCGAAGTAAACTAAAATTGAACTGTAGATGGTACGATACTACAATCGTGCGAACGAACAAATACTGTAGATGGTACTAAAATCATGAACGAACAAAATTGAAGATTTCGAAGTAAACTAAAATTGAACTGTAGATGGTACGATACTACAATCGTGCGAACGAACAAATAACTAAAATTGAAGATTTTGAAGGAAACTAAAATTGAACTGTAGATGGTACGTTACTACAATCGTGCGAACGAACAAATAACTAAAATTGAAGATTTTGAAGCAAACTAAAATTGAACATAGATGGTGCGATGTGCGAGCGGAACTACCAACTTCAATTGAAGTATTTGTTCAATGAGAAATGAATGAAGTTTAAACTGCCGCAAAAGGAAGTAGTTCTTTGTAGTAGTTCGCACGGAGCGGTCACAACGCCATTTCACATGCAATATTAAGTTGACTTCAATAAAAAAAAAAGAAAAAACAAGTGTTATGAAAATACCTATAGACACGTTATACAAAAGCAAAACCAAAGAAGTAGAATATTTTTTAAAGTTTCACATGAGCATTGTTCAGTATTCACCCCCTTAAAATAACATCCAAGTGTTGTATTTCATAGAATTTGTGTAATAAACGTCAAAAACATGAATTTATGCGTAGAATTTCACATTTAATCCAATGTGTTTTAACCTTTTAACTGCGGACTTTGGAGCGTGCGATCTTACTCCCTGTGCGGAGTTTATTTTAGAATCGACAATTTAAGTTAAAATAAATATAAATAAAGTCTTCATAAGAAGCACAAACATTTTTTTATGATATAAGCTGAAATGTCAACAATGCTTTAAAACAATTAAACTATCACCAACGCATTTATTTCTTACGTAAATAAACAATAAACTACACCAAGTCAATATTTTCATACTACGTAACATAATGTGAGGCCTGTAGAAACAAACACGGCTAAGTCCATTGACTACAGTTTTCGAGGAAGAACAAAAAACGTTTAATTTAAAAATTACTTGTGATACTGTCACTAAAATAAATTCGACAAATAGTACCTACTAAAAACATTAATTTTCTTCTTGATACATTAGTTTAACTGGTGCGAAACAAAAATATATTCAAATTATTAGTGGACTTTGCCGTGTTTGTTGTTCACATTTGACAACTGCCGCTTTTGTTATCAACACAACTGGACTTTGCCAGTTTTGAAATGGACACGTTTTTTCACAAGGTTGCAGTCAAAGTCAGTAACAAAATAGTTTTTACATTTAAAAAATTATTTATTTTGATAGAAATACAAAACAATAATATCTCACAAAATATTTTGAAAAAGTTTGTAAGTTATGGTGACCTAATTAATAATTAAAAAAAAAAAAATTAAAAAATCGAAAGAAAAAATTAGAAAAGAATAATAACTATTATTCTGATATTTTTTATATAAATTTGTTTTAAAGATTTAATAAGATATGAATGCGGAATAATATTCAAGAGCAGGAAGATTTCTCCAGTTATCACCGAAATGCTTGGTCAAAAGATAGTTGACATCTCTTACTAACGATTTCAAACAACTTTTCCGGGTTCTATGTTGCTTGGAATTATCATTGATTCATTTTTGTTTTTCATACAGCAATGGTTCTACAATATTAATGACATTACAATAACTACTAATAAAGTAATCATATTATTCAATAGTAAAAACTCATTTATTTTACCACTATGCTGTTTAGTAACTAAAAAAATTATGTCCATAAAAAATAACAAGAAACAAAAAGTTCAACATGCGTCAGCGGACATTTTCGGTAATTTGCGAAATTGTCAATATCTCAACTTTTACAAAAACAATTTTTTACAACAACAAACCGCCATCTTGAAAACAGCTATTTACAACGCTCCTATTGGTCCGTTTGAAAACTGCCGTCTTTGATTTGGAAAGAAGTGGACTTTGCCGAGTTTGTTATGGAACTCAATTTTAATCCGTAAAAATAAATGGTTTAGAGCCGTGTTTGTT
Source organism: Drusus annulatus (assembly GCA_022651775.1). NCBI lineage: Eukaryota > Metazoa > Arthropoda > Insecta > Trichoptera > Limnephilidae > Drusus > Drusus annulatus. The sequence continues at coordinate 1,327,936 of JAGWCC010000246.1, read as the reverse complement.
AAGAAAGCAACATTGCATCATGAAGCATTTTTTTTACTCTTTCGAACCTCATATTTAACTCATTTTCCATTATCGGTGGACTTTGCCGTGTTTGTTTCTACAAGCCTCATGTATAGTCTGTTTTACTTTTGTTTGCGTCTCTTTACACAAAAATATTATTAATTTTATTGAAAATAATTGACAATAACGTTGTCGTGTATTAATATCATATCAATTGTTATTTAAGTGTTAGCTGTTTGTCCATGTATTTATTCATTATCAACAATGAGTTCGTTCATAAGTTTCATTCGTTTCGGCATTGTTACAAAAAAAATGTAACACACTATTGATCGATAAAAAGTATCTCGCGGCATAATTTGCGAAAATATTGGACTAAATAATAATGGATTCGTAGACCAATATTCATTTACAGAGAGTTTTTTTATTTCTGACCATCAACATTGTTAACGCAAAAAATAAATATAACTTATCAACTGTGAAGGTTTTCCACTAACGAAGTCTCGAGCAAGGTCCAATATCAGCACTGCTCATTACATCATTATGATACCTATTTGTTTCGAATACAATCTTCTCCATTATATCATTGGACAAAAATATATCTGATTCACTGCAACTAGCGTCAAAATGTACTTTTACACCTGCGTATTTACCGTCGAACACGTGAATCCTAGAACTGTGGTGACCGCCTACCCATGGGGGGTTTGTGATTTGGTTTACGAGATAAACTATCAGATGAACTTGTGGATGGTTGCGGAAAGGTTAACGATGCTGGAATAATATTAGGTTCACATGGAACGGACTCATTTTCGGATAATAATTCAACTTCAGAATCTGATCCACTCTCACTGTTATTATCCTCTGAATCACTGTTCATTATAAAGTTCATTATTTCATCATCTTTCCCAAACATATTATTATCTCTAGTTTGATCCATAATAAAATATTTAAATGTCCACTTAATATAACAATTAAATAACAAGTAATGCTTTATGAACGTCAAGATAAACCAATACATATAAGAAACGCACTTCTCAAAACACAAAAGATATTAAAATAATTATTTAATCACTTCAGAGACGTAATGTGAATACGGTCCACTGTGTCAAAACTGTTTAGATAACAGAATAAACAAACATATATCCAACGCCGATGATTAATTCTAATGTTTTATTTCGAGCTAATGTAAACAATCTCAAATACGAGCAATAAGTTCTAAACAGACTATACACGGCGCTACGTCAAGTGCGCATCGCGACAAATTCGACTGCGGCCGCCCGAGAGATGGAAAAATGATCAGGACATGACTTTATAATAATAATATTTATATTTGAAAAATTCCCCTTTCTAGAGGACAAATGTATCTATCGAATGAACCAAAAAAAGATTTAAAAACATGCATAGAGATGTCACTGTAAGAGAGAAAACATTGAAAACGTCTATGCTCGGGACCCGCAGTGGTGGCATCGCGTCCGTTCCCGTCTATGCTCGGTATCCGCAGTTAAAGGATTAAACTTGTCATCGCAGGTCGGCGTTCTTGAATCCAGTCAAATATTTCAATATAAATGGGTCAGTTTATTAATACACTTTTCCATACGCAGCTTTAGACTTGTGACGTCACATGGCTGACGCGTCGACCCGGCTAGCTTTGACTACATCCGTGACGTCATACTGCGATGGCAACTGTGCGAGACTGCTCGTGTAGTGCGGCTCGAATCGCGAGTCGCGACAAGCTTTTACGCGTTTTCTTTTAGCAGCGGTTGCTTCGTTATAGCTGGAGGACTGTGATTGAAAAAAAGACGGTCCTTTTTATTTTTAGTAGAGATTTGTTACAGGAGTTTATGTTATTTTAAAAGGCATATTATTTGTAAAAGCTTTTCTGGTTGATTTAGCATTTAACTTGGCTTTGGTTTGACCTTCAAATCTTCGTTGAAACTTTCCTTTGGCTACATTATTATACATTTTTGTTTTATTTTTATCTTCACAAAATATATATCATTTTCATTATCAAATAGAGAGAATGAATACGAAGAAAATATGATATTTTATAAAATATTTCACCAAATACATAAGTGCTGCCGCCTTGTAAGGCTGTGTTTACAAACTAGTCTCCTTACAACAAATCATCCAAAAATTATTTCAAAATCCTTGCTACCCTGTAACCTGCAACCTACCCTGGGGGTGGGCGAGTACGCCAACGTGAATGCGGTAGCCTCCCCTTTATAAACGGTAGAATTCACACTGCATCATTGATAGTCATGGGAGGGGGGCACTCTTGTCGCTGGCACTTGCACTTTGGTTAGTCACTAACCGTTACAATGAAGTGGTACTGTTTGACCACTTATTGTCCAAACAGTCATCATTTGTGGACGAATTAATATTTGACTCAATGAATCATACCGTTTTCACTATTCGTTTCAATGTTTGTGACGTGAGCGAGATTTAGGGTAAATTAAATTGGCATGATCAAAATAAGATCCTCGTATTTTTTTGTTAAAGTGTTTTCTTAACTGAATAGCAGCAATAATTTAAATCAATTGACGTAATACACGGCGTTCCGCTCACAGTTCCGTTGTTACAAATATATTTCGTGATTTTGTACAAACAAATACGTGTTAAATTTGATATTTTATAAAACCAATATTAACACATTTATCAAATAAAATAAAATCTGGATAGCGTGCTTTTAATTTACTCCCTCATGCACCCCCAAGGAGTAGGAAGAAGCATTGTTTTGTATTGACACCAACAATACGTCTTACTTAAATATTAATGAAATAAAATTGTGGGAACGTTGAATGAGCATCGTTATTTAACATCAAGCTTTCCCCTGTTTTGAAATTTAATATAAAAAAAGATTGAATGCGAAACAAGACCCAGCCGTCGTATTTTACCGAATTCCCGCGCGAAGAAAAGAACGCAGCCTCTTATTACATCATGTTTTCATTTCCGCCGACGTATTCATTTCTCCCTTCGAAGTTAACTGCTCTTGACAAGAGTTTCATCTATGCCTCTTTGAGATAACCAGAACAGAGGACTGATTGAAGAAAAATGATTCAATGAAAAAATGAGGGGAATTTCCGTGGCCTTGTGATTTTTGGAAGAAAAGCCACAAACGTTTTTGTTATCTGATGATTGCACAAACAATTGTACTTTAGAAAAATAAGTCTGGTAAACCGTGGTAGCTTGGATAAGTAAATCTCGGAAAGTGATGCAATCATTTCCATTTCCCAACCCTTACACGTTTAGATGCTATGGGAGATGTGTAGCAGTAATCGTCATGGTAGAAGTACCCGATTTTGACTAGAATCATCTGTGTTTATTTGAGAACAAATTTAAAAAATCAGTGTTGACAAGAAAAATGATTAAACGATGACAATTTGTCACGATTTTCTGTGACATTATGACTTTATGAACGAATATAAAAAATACTTGCAGAGGTTGCATTTAAAACAATACTTTGTGCTATCCGGTAATTACACAACAACTTTTTTCCAGTACGAGTCAGTAGTAGTATATTGAATAGCGAAATTTAGATACATGTGCAATCATTTCAGAACCGTTACATTTTTAAGCAATTGGTAGGAATGTGTGTAGGAGTGATTTGTCAGAGGTAGAAGTAGAGGTAGCTGATTCTCTAGAAAATATAAAACATCTGTGAAGTAACGCATCCTTTTAATGACTGAGCGGATAGTGCTGGTAGGCTACATCGTGGTAGCGTCGCAGCCGCTATACGCGTTTAACTTTCTCATTGCATTATGGTATTTACATTGCTTTACATTTTTTTATGGTTTTCATATATATAAAGGTAAATAAATAAAAATATATTACAAGAGAATATGTTATTTAATACTTTATTGTATGTGTATGTACAAATAAAGCTCAGCTTGATTCAGAACCTTTGATATCGTTTTTGTATGTTTATAACACAAGTACCGTGAACCCATATAATAACATGTACGAATTTTTAGGCACACAATAAGTAGAAGTCGACTTCTTCCAAACGAAAGTTCTCCGTAAAATAAGAATGGTCTTTGAAAATAGGTTCTTTTATGGCCCATGCTCGTTAAAGAATGCTTACAGTTTGCTTTACCCGTTTCTTCATCAAACCTGCCTCACAATTCACTATCTGGAATCTTCAAATAATAAAATAAACATTTAATTTTTTCATAAATAAACGATTTTTTGGTACTAAATTAACAATAGAACATACTATTGTGGTACCAATGTTTGAGACCAATTTCTAGGAAGTTTCGATAAAAATCGTGGGTATCAATGCCTTGACTCATTTTATTTATTTGAAAGTAGGTATCTATTCCCCCAACCGACCATATCCATCTACTTCGTATTCAAAACCCCAATCAAGTGCATAAATCAATGCCCCTGTGCAAGACACTAATTCTGAAATTGTTCACATAATTTTCAATTATGTTAAAACGTCGTGATGCTATTTTACATCTACACTGTGTTTCAAGCTCAGACCGCGAAATGGGCTTTCCCAATTCTACTATAAAAAATATTAAAATTAATAGTAGCACTACAAAGTAAGTTAAAATTACATTTTTTCGATAATTGAAAAAATAACTGTTTGATAAACTTTTTTCTTAGATGATCACGAAGTTTCATGGCATGAGTATCAAACGCGGTGAATATTGAATTATTTTACTTAAAAGTAGATTATAAGAGAATCATATTTTGTACAAACATTTTTTGATAATTGGTACCTATTCTTGTGAGACTAAGATTTTTTGTGAGAGAAGATCAGTGAGTTTTTTTGGAACGATCACAAATATCGTTTCATTTTATTTTATCACAAATGTTAGGTACTTTTTAATATAGAATTTTAAAAAAAATGTTTTCCTTTGTGTGCTTTTTATATATCTTGATGCTTTGTTCAGAAAATTTCTTCACCGCAAAATAAGTATTTGAAAAAATGATGTTTAAAAGTTTGTGTCTATTTCATACGAATTTATTAATTAAAACTTACCGTATCTATGATATTGTGTTTTGTAGCGGAAATCAGTTGATAATGTATTCGTTCCAGTGCCCGACAACGTTGGATATTATAATTCCTCTTAGCCAAATAAAGGCCATTTTATTTCTGGAGAATCGCGCTGTCCAAAAAGGGAATTTATTTATAGAGCTTTCATAATTGGCGACATAATAAAACTAACGAAAGTTACGGAAATGTGTTGCGGAATTCATTATTCTACTGTTTTATTACCCTCGATCACGAAAAAAAAAAATCAAGTGTTTTATTATTTTCGTTCAAGTAGGCATTTTTGAGAAGCTACCGATATGGATCAAGAATTAAAATAAAGATTGTATATTGTGCGTAGGCGATTATAGCGGGTATTTTTATTGCTTGGGGGAAGTAAAATGTAGGCTTGGGGTCCACCACAGAAAGGATATCGGGGTCAGGAATGGGTTTGAAAAGATTGACAGAAAGTAACACCTTACTTTCGCCGAATATGATGGATGATCTTTGACTGTTTTATACAATATTTAGGGCTATTTTAATAATTCAAGTTTGTCCTGAGCATAGTGTTTACGGCTGCTACGCTATATTTATCTTTGCATTGCACTTGAATAAGAAAATCATTTGAAAAAAAAAATGCATTTGAATAAATAGTAAAAAATACGGTTTTTCGATTTTTACTGCCACATGAAAAAAATTAAGTTTGTCAGTCAAAGCGGATTCAAAGCTGAGGTTTGGTAGTTTAGTTTTATTTAAAGTATTCTCACATATAAAATAATTAATTAAGCATCTTCAATTTAATTCCTTACTTTTAATTTGTCACACTTGTAATGTATCAGTCGTTTCAAAAGTGTAAAAGATCTTCAAAAAAAAAAGAAAAAGATTTATGATATTGTATTCTCTGCACAAAGCGCACATGAATAATGTATGTGTGGAATAATGAATCAAGATTAAAGGCTTACAGATTAAATGGAATGTGTCCGAAACAGAATGACCGAATAATTTGAAGGAACTAGACTTAACGCGCGAGTTTCGCAAGGAGTATCTAATACATTACGCTCTCAAGACATCCTTTGCTTCCTACGGGAAAGGCTAAGCCACATTAAGTCGGATGTTGGTGGATTTAAGGAGTCTGTTGTATTTTGTTCAACTTAACTTGCAAACTGTGCGTGCTATATATTAGCTAAAAAGTAGCGAGCCAATAAATACAAACGACTCATTCGGAATTTCAAACAATGCAATGTCGTGGATACTGCTATATGTTTTATTTAAAAAGCAAAATTTAAAATTATAATATTTGTGTAGTAGAAAAAGTTTATGTATTTATCAAATCTTTAAAAAATCACTCGATACCAAATACTACTATTCACTACTCATGAAAGTTAATGAACATTCTCTACTCATAATAAAAGTTTTATGCATTTAAAAATCCCCAAAACTTTTCAGCTTGTGGTATAATATAAGAGTATATCAAAAATCTTGTTTACTGCTACCCTCTCCCGCTGTTTTATTATTTTTAGTTATTTCAAACTCTTGAAAACTAACCATAGATGGAGAAGGTATGTTGATTTTTCATCTACCGGAATATATAAGTGTTTTAGGTTTTTCTGTTCTTGGTATTGGGGTACGAAATTTATTCCGTGAGAAACATGTCTTAAAGCAATTCCTGTCACATGGTGCGACTTTTCCTTTTTTGTTAAGAAAACTCATTTTATTGTGTAAATGTACCTAGGTGGTGTTTTCAATTAAAACTTCAGAGAATTAAATCTTGGATTGAAAACGACACCGAGTTAGAAAAAGATGTGATAAATTAAAAAAACCGCAGCGGAATATTCGGTAAAATTTCATATAGCTAGAAAGTTTTCATTGGGACTAAAAATATCCCATTAGATAGACAAACTTTGAGATGCATTCATATAGTCATTGGAAAGACAAAAGGGCTTCAGCGACACTTTGGTCAATAATTAGTTAAATATTCAGTTTTAATCAGTTTCTTTTTCTGCATTGAAAGCTCTCGTTTTATTCTGAAGAATGTTGTGGCCCTTCAGCCATTTAAAATTTATTCACCGCTTAGGAGAAGGTTTGACTTAAGCGACCCAAGTTTGGGACTTTTAGCTTTTAATCGATTTAGGTAACTTCGTGAAAGCATTGATTAAACTTTTTTTTTCAAAATTCAATCAGGTACTGAAGACTTATGAATTTTATTGTAAAAAATAAATAAAGTACTCTGGTGTAAACTTCCCAAAATTGCGCTTCAGCCGTTTTGCCTTTCTGGCAACGATATAGATATAAAAAAACTTGTGACCCGTATTAGATTCGGGAAATTCCCTGGTTTCATGTGTGTCTGAGTTTTATGTTTTTGTATATGTTGCAAAATGAAGAATTACTGGTCCTGCAAACACAGACAATTATGTGTCAGCGAAACTTCTAAATGTCGAAAGAAGAATAGAGGCAGATTTAATGCAGTGGAAGAAGGTCATTTACACACATGTGGGAGGTGGCGGATGACCTAAGGAGATGACCCATGGGAGAGAGAATGGAATAGAAATGAATAGCGGCCAAATGATTTATAGATTGAGTTCAGCAAGTCGAAATTTACTTTGGTGAACTTCCTGGTGATTTGGCGAAAATGTAAAATAATTGACTGGAGTCTGGAATTCAGCCAAAAATAACAAACCGCTGTTATTAATAAGTAATGACGATGTTTGACACTATTATATTTCGAAAATCATTTCTGTTGATTGTGTGGGCTATTATGAGATTTGATTTAATAATTTTGAGTACCTGACTGAGAAAGATTAATACTTTATGCTGTCTAATTGAAATGCATCATCAGTTCAATGACCGGTCGGTCGCTGAGTGGACAAACGCGTCGGATTCCCACCCGGGCATCGTGCGTTCAATTCCTCTGCTGGCTAAGTCCTCCATAATTATACAAGCAACATCTTCCGCTTCTTATGATGGCAGTAGGAGTTTTTAAAATATTGTCAGGTTATTCGTAACCCAGGAATGTTTGTCTTTCTTTTTGAAAGAAGAAAAAAAAAGAAAAAAAAATAGTTGAACTTCAAAGCACTTTGATTTTCAACAAGCCAAAAAAAGCACTCTTAATGACATGTTTTACAAAACTGGTTGTGTAGAGATGTTCTATGTACTTTGAATCAGCTCATTGAAGTTAATCTTTTCCATTATTTAAATTTTATTTGAGTTTTCGGTTTTTGGGTAAAGGTTGCGCAAAAAGGTGTTCTGGTATTCTGAAAAGATTTGATCTAGCGCCCAATATCGTTTTTTTTTACTGATTCGAACTCGATATGAATATCAACAGGTTTAATGAAAGTCCGGAATCCATAATGTAGAGACTTACCGCAAAGTGCATGCGGATATTCCGCTTTCCTGTTAATAAGCATTTTCTTGGTAGGTAGCAGCGCTGGCTAGAAATTTTCTTGTTAACTTTACGATTCAAGTCGTGGGCGAGATTTCCTTTCAAAACCAAATGCCGCAAGCCAAAATGCTCCATCGGCCAGCCATTGTGAGGGGCTTAACTTGTTAGGCTAAATGGGAGAGAAACCGACAAGAATCGAATTAACTTTTACCTACATTATGTAAGGTAAGTCTCTGAATTTTAAATTGCTGTCTCTGCTCTCCTCAGGTGAATATAATGTTGCTTTATTAAATTCCAGGGTTTTATCGTAGTGTTCGTAAGAGATCACACCCGATGCTATTATTTTATAAGATTGCAATAAACATTGGTGATACTCAAATTAAAAAAAAAAATAAATTATTCAACCGGAACGTTATTATTAAATGAGTTCGAAAAGGATCAAGTTATTTTATTCGTCAAATTTGAATTTCAGGAAAACCACTCGAACATTACATTTATGCGCTGAAGTGTTAAATTTTATGGAGCTGTTTAACACCCCATTTGAATGATCAATCTTCTATGTGTTACTACACAAATAGAAATGAAGATGCATAAGAACCCAAAAACCCTTTTACGTTTCATTTCGGCCGAACACCAACTCATCTGGAAGTAAACTTCTATCAAAGGACTGAACTCTCGGACAGGTGTGTTGCTTCAAACCATTGAGATCCAACAAGGGTACAGTTTTCTCTCCAATTTTTTTGTGGCTGTACTTGTATTCCGTGTGGTCGGTGTTTGTGTTTTTACAATAAGCTTTGATTAAAGATCTTATTAAAACGCATTTGAATGAAATTAAAAAAACTCTGAAACCAAATTATTGTCGAAAGAACCATGCTATCAATATTTTAAATAAAGTATTAGGTAAGTAATCAATTAATCTCTTTAAAAAAAATGTAACATGCATGATATCTATTTGAATGCCATATAAATGCGGCCCTTTTTATCATCTTTGATTAAATCGTTTTTTTTTTTTAATATGCAGAATACCTGCAAAATTTCAATGATGTTTTATTTTATTTTTATTCGTAACTTTTGATACTTACATACGTTTTTATATAAAATACTAAAAACCAAGTTTTTGTTAAAAGTACAAGAGTGAGAAAAACTATCTCTCATAGGCAAGGTCTGTGCGTGATTATACTTGGGATAAATCGGTTAAGCAACTAATGTTACTAATTTTAGTATTGAAGTTTAGTTATATCGGGGGTTGACATACTAAAAATGAATAAAAATTTAGACTATCATAGTAAGAATTTATATACCTACATCAATAAATTATGTTAAACTTCCCAGAATGATTTTATTTTAACTAATATAAAGAATATTAAGATACCGTTTTTTTATTATACAAATATTACCCAAAAAACATACGTTATTTTGTTAACAACAAACAATTAAATAGTTTACAAAAACACGTGGTAAATGCAGCTAATATCCTATATTTTAGGAGAATGTCACTTGGATAATTACTACTACTACTAAACCATAATAATTTTTTTTGAACATTATTAATATTGTTTTAATAATTAATATCACAATGTTACGTTTTTACGAACAGTAAATGAATCTGTTTGTTTTACAGTCCGACTAATGGCCATTATATAATAACCATGGTCGACATACCAGTAATATAATATTGCAGCAAAGATAAACTAACTGCAGTAAAGAGTTTGATTCAGTTACAAATTGTGACAGTGCACTTAGCGCCATTTCATTTTAACTCAACAGGGTCATTTTATATATCTAACTTAACAGCCTCTATTATCAAAGTTCGGAGACACAATTTTATTTTATTTTCAGGGTACATCTTACAGGAGATTATCAGAATAAAATTTATGTAACTGTGTTACTTACTCCAATACTTATCTTTTATACTTTGTTTATTATAACATCACGTCTCTGGTCTTTTTTCCTGAAAAAAAACGACGTGATTCGGTTATTAAGGTGTATTATAATGTTCCGGAGTAATGAGTCTGTTAGAGAAGTGAATTTTATTATGAAGCAAATAGAAAATAAAAAATATATAAAATTAAAAAAAATCACCGCCTCTTTATTAAATAAAATTAATCCAAAAGATTTAAGTACTGACGTAAGAGTGTGGCATTATCAAAATTGTGATTGATGTGTGTAAAGAAGATTCATCATTTTAAATTCAGATAAGCGATAAAGTACTTATCCATAATAAATTTTACAAGGCGATTATTTTTATTCTATATTTGAAATGTGCGTTTGTGTGGCTCTCTTTTACAGGCGATTTTAAAAAGTCGAACTTATGTAAAATAATGTGGATTAAAGTAAAAATATTTTTTGATTCCGTAGAAACAAAATTTCATAATTTTCATCTTGACAAGTATTTTCCTACATACCCTGATTTTGTACAACTGGGGTTAAAAATAAAATTGAAAACTTTATTATATAGTGCTTTTGCAAGCTTATAATTTTCAAGATTTGTCATAAAACATTGGGCTCATTGAAAGCTTACTGCAAACTGACACTAACGGTTGACGATCTCAATGTCAGAGCAATAAGCATCTAGATATGAATCAGATCTCCTACTAGCTTCACAAAAATCGCAAAAATTGCTGTCCTAGTCCCGCTGGCTCCTGGTTGTTAGAAATCTTGCGTTAAATATCACAATAAAAATAACTACATGTATTGGATGGAAAAGTTGGTTAATGCGTTACTCCCGCATAGACTCGAGGTTCTGAGTTCGAGTCTCGGTGGCAACCTTATCTTTTATTTTATTTTATCTGTCTTAGACTGTTTCATATTATTTGAATATTTTTTATATTGTTACAACAATTAATATCACAATGAAGCGTAAAGCTTTTATAAGTTTTTCCTAATGTCAATATTTATTAAAGACTTTGTAAAAAGTAAAAGGTCCTTCGTAAATTAAAAAAAAAAAAGTTTTATCCATGACACTATCTATGTGTGCAATTCTGTTCAGGTAGAGCTTTGCGCACAACTATTCATATGGCTGCCAATATCGAAAAAATAACAAAATATTAATTCTTTTCAAGGAATATGAGATTGATAAAAATGACAGAATGCAAAAAAAATCTATGGAAAAATGGTTGATGCGTTACTCTCGGTTAAAATATAAATCCCGAGTTCGAGTCTCGGTCGCAACCCAATTAAAAAAAAAAGTGTCTTTTATTTGAATAGTTTTGATAATTGACTTCGCTTATGTTTGCATTATTTGTTTTTAGTTATTTTTCGATACGTTTGATGGGGAAAAATAATGGATAGTAAAAAGTAAAATAACAATAGACGTTACGTTAGCTCTTGAATACTTTTTCATAATTGATGGTTTTTTTATCTTTCAGATTATGGTCTTCAGGATGTCGTTCCAGATATCAAGGCTCAATGGGGAGACTCAAGTTCTTACGGAGGCCCTTCTGCATCATCGGTGAGTCATAATTTAATTTGATTTAACAATCGCCTTTTTACGTTCAGAGTTCGGTAGAATTTATGTTCATGTTTACTTACTACGTCGTTTGAAAAAACTTCACTGTGTTATTTTGCGAGCTGTTACTTCTTTCAACAATATTTAATTGGCGTTGATTGATGATATTTCAGGATGTTTTGGAAAACAAAGTTAACACAGCATAAGCACCCCATCAACGAACTTAATTACTTTACTCCGCGAAGAAATTATAAACAAAATCATGGCATTTATTTTCATTTCATTTTAACTGAAGGTCGTTATTTAAGTTATAATTTTAAGTACAAAATTTTCTCAACTCTTAAAAAGATGTTTTGAAAACTTACAGATATATATTTTCTTATAGATAGTGGGCTGTGTGAATAGGTACTATTTATTTTGACATCCCTTAAAATAATTGATTATTATAAATAATATAACGCAATATATTATGTTAAACCCATTTGCAATTATTTTTACATATGATCGCTGTTGTGCCTTCCGAAGCCATCGTCAAACTGTCAAAAACCTTTAGAATTATTATTTAAAAAAATTGAATAACTTTAGAATAAAAATGGAATTTTACAAAAAAAACTACAAAACAAAAATATTATTGAATCCTTATGAAGCTCGAGTAATAGCAAAGCCTGGCCGGCGTAAAGTTGTGCATAATAGTAGATATATTCAACTGCACTGAATCTAGTTACAAGAAGGCTATAATAACATACCTCTTTCTAAAATACTAGTGTTAATTTTCTTGGGCGTAATCAAATCGTCGCATCAAATGTTTTTGGGCGCATTGTTATTTTTTTATATCATTGTTATTTTTTATGTCACTGTTATTTTATTTTATATCTATGTTATGTAAAAACCCATGAGGGCGTATATAAATAAATAAATAAATAAATAAATAAGTAGAGGCGTTCACCCAAAGTTAATTTCACACAATTTATTTCTTTTGTCACACTACAAAGTACTTTCATTCTGTAGAGATGTAATTATCATTGTATTTCGAGTATGAATTTCACTGACAAAGGCAGTTTTAAATACCGATTCCAAATACCTACGAGTAATTACATGCCTATATTTTACTTTTTTCGTACCGGTAGTAATAGTTAGTGTTCTTCCATGGAGTGAAACGAGAGTGATAAAGTTAACCAAAAAGATTCGAAAGATCTCTACTTGATTATACTCTGTGGTTAATGCAGATTATTTGAAATTTCTTTGTAAAGTTATATGAAGTGGTAGCAACTGAAGAAAATGTCAGTTCGTTTATTCACGTTGGAGCTACGAGAATCTATTTATCTCCGGAATTGCTCTCATCGTCTTATTACATGCAATTCATAAAGTAACAGGTCATATCCCAGATATCAATATTACTAGGAAGGTTTATAATAGTTTACTATCGCGGATGACAGTTGCGTTGCGATTCGTTGTTAGTTTTTTTAAGAGTGCATTTGGACATTACTTTTGTGCTAAGGTTCGATTATTATTTTAATAAAAAATACTTAGGTTTTCATACATTTTTATACGTTTCGGTAAAAAACTTTCTAAGTTACCTACTGAAATATTAAAATTACAATGTTAAAGTTCAATACCAAAATCTACTTTGCAGTTTGCCACTTTCTCTAGAGGTAGATATTTCGACTGTTTCAACAAACAATGTTTTGCAAACGGATTAGCGAATTGGTAACTTTGCATTAGAGCTGTTTAAAGTTTCGTGTCTACATGTTTGAAGTTTCGTGTTAACTAAATTTATTGTTCTTGAGAGCAAGATATAAAGAGTTGTTTTGACATTTTGCAAAAACTCTTATTTGTTTAATTTGAGTATTAATTATAAAGACTTTGAGCAGCTGTAATACATGGTTACCAATTCGCGCTTCCGAAATTGTTTGTCGAGTCATTCGGAGTTCGTTGAATTTTTCCTTAACGTTTAGGTTTTGTAAATGTGGAAAATTGATATAGTTTCCTATCTATCTGACTTATTCTAATTTTAAGTTATTCTTTTCATGTCAAAGTGAATCAATAACATATTGTCAGAAACAAATTTGGATGTATAAGTATTAGTAATAATATTTTTTTATAAAGAAAATTCTTCAACTGGAAAAATATAATAAATTACGACGGTGTATTTTTGCTCTTTTTAAACACACGAAGTTCTGACAAAACGGAAGAAATGCACAGCGTTGCACGGCCTGATTGAGAAGCTGGCTTCAGTGGCAACATATCTCTTTTTCAATGGTTTCAGAGAAGCGATTTGCATAGTTGAGATGTTCGCGGTACAGCGTTTCTTTGCGGCCAATCTTAAACGCCCGCCATATTTGATATCCAATATGATTCGCAATCTCTGGTGAGCGCCGGAATGAAGCGCAGTGTATATATATTAAATATTCAGCGGTGGAGCGAAGCGTTCTATGTCCGGCGGACTATCAAGGTCCCGAACCAATTTTCTTTATGGCTGAATAATATATCCGAACGGCGGATTGCAGCTCCGGTCGTGTTTTGTTTACAATATTCCTGGCGAATTAAAAAGTTTTGATTATTTCGCTCCGGCAGCACGGCAGCGGCGCGGCCGTCACGAATCTCGGTCATTGTTTTAAATTAAAGCCATCTTTCACGGCTGCCTCGGGCTCGGGCTGGAGGCTCGCGTGTGTCGGTGAGGCATACGCGGCTGCCAACCAACTTGTACCTGGCTAGTGGCTACCAGCTACCCCCATACACCCGTAGCACCTGCAGTGCAAGGCTTACCCGCCTGTAAATGAGAATGTCTTAGATTGCAGCGGAGCCTAATTATCATTTTAAGCGAAGACACGGAACGCCTTGCTATCCGCAATGCGAATTAATTATTTAAAAATAACAGCAATTTATTTTTCTAACTTTCTCCAAAAAGATTGTTGATCGAATTTATTAACTTTCTCGCTGCCCTATTCACACCATTTAGACTTTTATTGTTTCACTCGTTACTTAATCAACCACCTTATTAAGAATGGTTAATAACCTAGGATACAAATATGGCATGCCATTGATATTTTAAGCTCAACCCTTCTAAAATACAAATCCTCGGTACGTAGAAAAGTTTTTTTAGAAGATCGCAAGTATGTATCTGATAATTTCAGTTGACTGTACCAAATATTTCCTATTCGATTGTTTGCAGGCGTTATACAGTTATACACTTTAATTTTACAAAATACGCTTATTTTTTACCAATTTTATTTTGGTTTCAAAGGTATTGAGCCGTATCGCACTTCTTTCTCATTTTAGAGCCAGCAGCGTCTGTCGTCAGATGACTGAACTCTGAAGAGTTATTCGAAACGTTGACCTAAGAAGAAGGCGATAGCGCAACACGGCTCAATGCCACAAAAGTCAATTTATTTCATTCTTCTTGAAAATCAAGAAGAATCTTGAATCATACAACTTTCTTAAATTTTTCCTACAAAAATTTGGATCATGGATCCATCATGGATCTTCAGGCGCTTACCTCGGGACACAGGAATCGCTCAAATATCCCCAGATCAGCTGATATTTAGGGGCTCCAATCAATCCGAAGCCAGTAGTTTTTTTTAGTTTCTTCTTAACTTCTGTGATGCAATCTGTATATTAGGTACTATAAATTATATTGTATGAACGTACAAAATTACATGTATGAAATTGTCTACTATTTTCCATATATAAATATTAAAAGCTTTTATTTGCATCATGCAGGCTATCTAGTATTCAACACAATAATAAGTAATCTGCAATACGAGTATACTCGTAGTAGGTTTTAGCAATCCATAGGTTTTTGAGTAAAGTATTCCCGAGAATTCTCAAACTTAAAATAATGAATATCTGTATTGGTTTTTGGATCCCGTAAATCCATTCGTACGCTACATATTTGATAAAGGTGAGTTTAGGGAAGGTACGCGGGTTGAGGGTGGCTGCCGCACCACCCTTAACCTGTTGTCCCCGTAGTACCCCGTAACCTCGGCTGCGTAGTGCGGCCCATCGTGGAACCTTCCCACCTTCCCAACTTCCTGCCTTCCTACACGTGGCGCCACACGTGTAAACACACTTAAATAAGTTTACTTTTTCATCAGCTCTTCAGCCGCTGCGGCCCAAAGATAACGTAGAGATATACAAAAACTCATAGTTTTTTACAAGCTGGAAAAAAAATAATGGTTTTTATGCTTAACACGTACGAATTATGCTATTTGTATACAAAATAGTGTGTTCTTGTATAATACATTGTTGTCAAAGTGCTCATTTATTTTGTTGAGAAGGTTTGTTATTCTAGATTTTTCGACTTTACGAATATTCACGATGTTATGAGTAGAACAAAAATTATACGCCAACCAACTCTCCTGTTATTTGACGAGGTGGTTGACCGGTGAGGAGCAAGCCCACAGTCAGACGGGTCGATTTTGGTAGTTAGTTTTAGCTTCACCGGGGCAGGCAGAGGATTGGAAGCCACACAGCTACTTTCCAGGCACACTTCTTATTTCAACACCGTTCGTGAATTTTATCACATTATCTTTTATTGATCCAACTTTTCGCATCGCCCGACTCATTGGATTCACTTTACCGCACCAAGTCTCCCAGGGAAATCTTCCGATACTTATTTATCAACCACCTTAATGTTCTCTTAAGGTCGTGGTAGAGTGGTTAAGATCCTCGTCTACGAATCCAGAAGTCGCGAGTACAAATTCTTGTGTGCGAAAATAAATTTAACTGAATTTATATAATTATACTTACATATAATTAAAAAAAAATGATAAAAAATACGAGTATATATAGTTTATTTGCGGCACGTTACAGAGTGGTAGATACTCTCAGTATCTCCTGGATGAAAGAGCACCATTCAGAATCAAAACGTGGCTTGAAATAGATGTGCCGTGTTTGGTGACCAGATCTAAATATCCGGAGACTTTCTAACTTTCCTCTTCCTCTTCTGCATCTTTTTCCCATTCCCTTCAACCTTGTAACATACTCCCAATCGGGGATGCATTGTCATACTGACTCCGGCCAGTCAGGAACAGTTGGAACGCTGGGGCTGTATTAAAAAAACTTATTCATTACGCTTACATCGACCTTTTATTATCTTTGAAACTCCTCAACCGTTATTCGGTCATACAGTTGTCGCACTTACACCGCAATAATTTTATTTCCACTGCATTCAGTCTCACGAATTCACACTTCAACTATTGTATTTATACGCCACAATTTATCCGCACAGCAAATACAATCCGACATTTCGACAAAAATTAACATTACAATATTCAAAGTTTATTCGTAGGTCCGTTTTCATGATTTACAGGTCACATTATTTTCTCCAAAGCACCCGAAAGTCGGAGCCATTACGATATCGATTTTACCGGCACGATTTTTTGAAAATACCGCTATCGTTTTGGAGGTAAAACTATACATCTGTAAACACCAATCATTTTTTTATTGCCAGAATGCTCGGTCAGTCGGGAAATTTTCAACCCCTCTCGGGACCCGTTCTACAATCCCGCCCGTCAGGAGCGAACATTTCATTCCATTTATATTCCGCTAATCCTGTTGCCGCATTGAAATATTCTCATCGACAGGGAATTTGGTATTCGGAATGGACCACTTTAACGTTGAGCCATTTTTGAAAATTGACTAAAAAATAAAGCCCCAGAATTTTCGAAAGCTAATGAGCGATAGTCATCAGTGGCGTGCCGTGACGTTTCTTCTATATTATAATTATTATAATGTGTTTCATAAAAAATCCTTACTTATGCATTGATTCTATTCCATTCAAAATTGTTTTTTTCAAAGGGGTTTGAAAATTAAAAAAAAAAAACCTTTTTCATCTAATAGTACAATATGTCTCAAATATTTCCCCAAAGTTTCAAGTCAATCGGAGTAAAAGTCTGCGAAAGAGAGCCGTCGGAAGTTCTCCTTATTTGACTAGACCGGTCGAGAGGGACGCAGGTTCTATATTGAGGAAGCTAGTTATTTTCAAAAACACTATTTGTGAAGACGGTAGACACGATTTCTCAAAAAAATAATGCACCGATCTTTTTTAAATTTTGCACACTTCTTCACAATAGAATAGACGAGTGCTTGAATAAAGGATTTCTTTATACGTACTGTAAATTGTAACAAAAAATATACTGTTTTTAAATATGATAAAAAAAACAGTGAAGGCACATATCAACCTTTTTGTTCTGATATATGCAAACAAATCCGAAGAAAAGTCTTGCCGCACCCCTGATATTTTTTAGAA
This sequence comes from Drusus annulatus, assembly GCA_022651775.1. Lineage (NCBI taxonomy): Eukaryota > Metazoa > Arthropoda > Insecta > Trichoptera > Limnephilidae > Drusus > Drusus annulatus. Next base: position 1,309,884 of record JAGWCC010000246.1, on the reverse strand, counting down.
GCAGCACCTACCGATAAACAGTAATTGTATTTGAATAAAACAGAATCAATGAATTCACAAAGAGATTTATCAAGCGGATTACAGTTGTTTTTTTTCCATTTTATACTTCAATTCAGAGACTACATAAATGTTGGAAATAACGAAAACTTTAGTTTTTATTATTATTAATAGAAAAAACATAACGATAATGAAATACAAATAAAAACTCTTTATTTTTCAATCACCGAATCAGTTCCAATGCTTCTTAAAAATCATTCAATTTAAAGTGACGATATTAAAGCTCTTACGGAATATTAAATTAATGAAAAAAAAAAACTCATTAAATTAATAAAATGTGTTACTTTCGGCTTGCAAAGTGGTAGTGAAAAATAACATTAATCCCAGCTTCAAATATTTTTAATTACTGCAGCTCTTGCAACTTTTCTGGCTTGATTAATTTTTGTAACGAAAGCGTGTTTGTTTGCAATCAGTTATCGAACAGGGAATGTTACAATTTGGTTGAAATGAGTTAATTGCATTCTCATAGCAATGATCCACTTGCGTTAATTTTTCATTGGCATAAAAAATGTTTATGAATATGTTTTTCACTTACAATACAGAAATGCTACAATTTGCTTAAATTTATAAGAATTTTTTAAAATAATCAATTTTCTAAATCCGTGTTTTAAATTGCGACGACAATTAAAAATACATTATATTTATAATGTGTTTTGTATTTATTTTTATTAAAATCCAAGTAAAATACTACATGTACAGTTGGCTGTTCAAATGTTAATAAATATTAATGTTTTGAATTATAAAATAATGCATATTAAAAAGTACACTATTAAAATTGAAAATAAAAAAATTGTCGTTTTGAAAATACGATTAATTATTTTTTTCCTTCACAAATCCGAGCTCATTTAACTTCCTGCCGCAAAAACTTGGTTTGGTTAAATAAAACATTAGCTGCATGGAAAAGCGCGATATATCTCTGCTACGTTTATCACTTTATCGTGTTTTTAGTGCTGCGTGTTTGTAGTTTTGTCTTTCGTGATACCTACTGTAAGAAGTGGATGCGGTTTTCACAATCGTTTATGCACACACAGCGTGCATGCAGATCCGCTATCATTCGTTTTACTGAGGCAATGCGGTAAATGTTATTGCGGCCTAACGTCATTTAAAAACAATGGTGCAGTGTGGTCCTTCCGTAGAAAGCTCTCTGTCGTCTCTTTCTGTTTCACACGTCGTTTATGGGGAAGAGCGAGACGTTTCAACGGATCTATCAGCGGTATGTCTTTATGATACTTCTATCTTGTTGAAACTATTAATTTCCTAACTCTCGATATATTATTTAAGTTATTATTATGTCAAAAAACTATTTATAGTTTTCGTGCTCAATTTAAAGAATTCCATTATTTTTTTCAATGAAATTCAGTTGAATTAAATTTAATATTATTTTTATTCAGTTCTCATAGATTTAGTTTTTGTTTTAAGTGAAGCTGATTCAGCGTTAAAGGCCATTATCAAACTGGATAAACGCTGAAGCAGCTATCACTTTAAACTAAAACTAGTAGAAGTAAATATTAATAATATTATATTGAATTCAACTGAATTATTAAAAAAAATTACAAAAGCTGTTACCTTTTCTTTTTTACGATGCACTGAATAACGCTTTGGGAATCTTTTCATTTGGTGTTTTTTTTTAAAATTATATTATTATTATATTATGTAAAACTGTTAAAGTGTAAAATTAATTGTCTCCATCCAACGCAATACAAACTATTAGATTGAAAATAAATAGTGATACTGCCTTCAATGAGTGGAATGGTTAACACGTGTATAAATATATATTTTTTTTCTAATATAACTATAATTAGGAAAATTTATTAAAAAATAAAATAATAATTTGAGAGCAAAATAACACTTCCGTTCTGAATCATACAACCACCCCGCGATGGGACAAAAACGTTTGAATATAATTACAGTAGGTACCTAATCAATTAACGAAACTACAATCAAAACAGGAACGGGCGACTAAAGGGTCAAATATTTATTAGAATATTTTTCAGGGACGGGCTGAGTTGAATATTTATTTATTTATTTATAAATTAACGGACTAAAGTCCAATTACAAAAAATACATATAAAACACGAAATGGAAAAAAGAGCAACAGAGAAGGAATAGCATATACATAATAATAAATGAAGCGATGACAAAAATAAGGAAAAATAAACATGAGAGAGAACATTCAAGCCATGGTCAAGTCAAAGTTTTGGTAGAGTCGTAAAGAATGACGAAAATCATTTAGACTGCTACTAAAAATTTCAAGACCATGACTTGAGTCAACGAGTCTTGACATTCTGGACAGTGGAGATTTGAGACGGTGTGCCTTCAACCACATTTTTCAAATAGTCAACCACATTTTTGTAGAAAACAATCACTTTGTGGTTTGAAATATTTAATTAAAGTGAAATAAAAACTTTGTATAAGACAACAGATTTTATTTTTATTTTTATTTCCGACCGGTTTGGCTTAACTTAAGCATAATCAGGGTATAAAATTAAACCAAATAAGAGGAAGAACACAATATAAAATAATAAAAAAGAACAGTAAGAAAACAAAAGAATAATATTTTTTTGATTTTTTTAATTTTGAGAAACATACTTTCTTGTTCTTCCTGAAAAATGTGGGTAAAACAATTCTGGGATGATCTAAATATTTAGTTAATATTAGTAAATATTTTGTCGTTGAGAATCATCACATCAATCAATAATCTAATATAATAAATATTTAATTCACTTTTGATTGTATATCAAAATCAATCACGTCAAAGATTCTATTAGAAGAATAGTATAATATTTAATACGTACAAGCAAATGTTTAGTGAAATGTAATTATTTACTGATATTTTTAATTTAAGAGTTTTTTTAATAATAAAATAAAACGACAAAAATATTACAAAATACATTGCAAAACAATTAGAAGTTAGATCGGATTTATATTTCATAGCTAGATGTTATTTGAAACTATATTTACAGCGTTGTAACTGTAACATTAATCAAATAAATCGTTAACAGAACGTTTTTCGTTTGACAAGCGACTTTTCGCTTGTTTTTTTACGATTATTGCCGCACGATCGCGTAAAATTTTTCAAAATCTTAGAAATGGAAGAAGATTTCCCCAATCTACGCTTTATTGTAGGCAATCTGGCTAACAGGGGCTGGATCATGGGACTGACGTCTACGGAATCCAAACCCAGCCTTCGGTATAAATGAGAGATATAAAAGTTGGGCGAGAAGTAGAGGGTGGTAAGAAATTATGAAAACCTGAAATTCTTCCATCTGGGGAGGTTTGCAGGCTCTACAAATACCTAGCCTTAGTTCGCCGCTGTCGAATACTTGGGGGAAATGCAAACTCAAGGGGTAATATTATGCAATGCTAATCGTCTGCTTTAATATAATGGCTTCCATTCGCCGTTCTTATCAACGTAGGTACCTACCGATGTGGCTAATAATAATCAAATAATACGGAAATTGAGCAAATCTCCAGGACTTTGAGTGTTGTTCATAATCTCAAAAGCTTAAGATATTTATTGTTATGGACGCTTTTATCGCGATTATTGATAGATTAAATAAGATATCATTTTTTTATTATTTTTTAGCGGAGAATCTCACTATATGTAGCAGCGAATAAAAGTCATCACGATAAATAAAAAAAATACAATGTTGCTTGAAATTTTTTTATTCAACGCGTGTACTATCTGCATCTGTAAATATAAAAAAAAAACATGAAAAATGATTGTGTCATAAAATCCCAAAAAATTACTGCCATTGGCTTCATAAAATAGAATACAAGCTCTATAAAGCGCGTCATTAGGTGTAACACATTTTTTCAACAGCATTACGAAACTAATTTATAAAATTTATTATATTTGCATTGTGGTATCCGCGAGCTAAAATATTATGAAGGTGAATTTCCGCATAATGGGCTTGTTATAACCAACACGCGGAAGATTCTTGAAGCAGTAGATTCCCGTGTTGCCGTTTTTAACCTAGGAAAAGTTATGTAATACAAACTTTTAAACGAGCAATATTTATACCACTGCCGATGTTACTTTTCCCTCGCAAAAAGGTAACTTTGAAAATATCCATCTAATTTACGCTTGGGTATATCATCAAGTGGGAGATATTCTTAGCATTCCCTGTTTATAAACTACCATTTAGCTTTCAAGATTTGGTTAAAAAGTGTTTTGCAAGTTTGGTGACAAAGTCTGAATAGCCAGGTATTTGTAAAGTTTCCTCTTTCACTTTTGCTTACCTCTGCCTCACAGCTTTCTCAAAATTGGGAATGCTATTGGAACCCTCGTTAGGTATCATATTTAATACATCTAAGCATTGTTTTGCCTTTGAATTTAGGTACCTACCTACTTTACACACTCTAAGTAGGCAATTATACAGTTAACCAACTTAAATTAATAAATGTTATTTAAATAGTGAAATACATTGTGTTATTTAATTCGTTTTTTGTAAAATAAAACCGCTTTAGTGCGCAGGTTGATCGCGTACTAAAGGTTAAATATATGCAGGTTTAAAATTATGAAGGTATTTATCAAAATATGTCAAAGATAGAGGAATGTCATTTTAATGTTTTCCTCTCGAGGCATGGCTATCGTTATTAAAAATTCTTGTTTTCATGTAAAATATTTCCACGTTCTTTTCGAATTTATGTTTGCAAATTTGCCGTTACGTAGATAATAAACCATTTCTGCAAATATCGTGTTACTTTCTCCTATAAATGTTAATATCAACATTTATTAAATGCAAAATCACAAAGATAAAAAGCCTACCTACTGAAAGTGTTTGAAGATGTTTACTCCGAGCAAATAATAATTAATCAAGGCGGGAATTTTAAAAACAGTTTTTCATTTATATAGGAACATTTTTTAAATATAAGTGTATTCATCAATAAATTGTTCTTTACGACAGCTGCAAATATATTATTTTTATTCTCCAAACATAAAAAGTGATTCCACTTGATTTTGGCAGAACCAGTGTAAAAAGTTTTTAGAAGTTTATACCATTCACAAAATTAAAACGCTGTGGTAAAAATCAAAAAAGAACCTTCCGAAATAAAATAAAATGCATAAATTTACAAAACTGTTATTGTAATTATTTTTTGTGTAATATTTATTTATTAAAAAAACGTAATACATGTTTAAGAATTGTCAAAATTTTATACGTAGGGTTACTAAGAAATTATTGTTTTATGATTATTTTTAGTTTTTTTAAATTTTCGGTATATATGTTGTACACCGAAACATAAATATAATCTAAATGTAAATTGCGGTTTTATAAAAAAACTTCTTGTGAATATCTTTAATTTAGTATTAATATAGTACCCACTGGTCCATTTGCACTTGCATAAGACCGAGCGTGGATATGATTATGTTTCTCCTTTAATTGCGCAAAAAAAAACAATGTAATCTTCTCCACTTATTTTGGGCGATACTCCATAATTTATTTATTTAGAAGCCAATATTACATTCGAAACACGATCCCCCGAAAAGCGGTTGCATTGCCATTCCCCCCATTAGAGACATTTTCTCGGTGGTTATTTGGCCCTAGAAAAGAGGCACATTCCACCCTAATGGAAACCCGTATTACAATCCAGTCACAACATAGCGTATTCACGAGGGTCCGGCTCGTGCGAAGGAAGTTATTGTGGGTCTTTTTTCTCTTTCCCGTTCACGAGCTTACGAGACGTCCCACTCGTAAAAATTAATTTCACAAATATAATCAACTTGAAACGGAACCTGTCTACTCAAATGTAGAAACCTACGCCCGCCTGTCAAGTAATTATTATGAACCCTTTTTTCTGTAATTTATATATCAATTTCGTAATTTCATTAGGTAGAAACTACTTGGTTGTTCTAAATGAACTGCTTAGATCCCAGTTTATAATATATTTGTTTATTATATGATTTTTTTTATTGTGTCATATTGCATACGACTTTGATAGTTTACACCCAAAAACCTTATTTCGTGTTATTTAAATATTATTTTCGAATTTTATTTTATGACACAAATAGACGCTGCTTACGTATTTTAAATGATCTGTTATATTGTTAGTATTTTATGTGTGTATACATGATATATTATTATCTTATTTACCACATTTCATCTTACATTATTGATACTTTAAGCGTCCCTCGCACACACTCGCTCCACGTGCCAGCTACAAACGAAAGTGTTGCCATCTCTAATATTTTAAGAGAACTCAAAACATAGAACTTAAAGAATTATTAATTTAGAAGATAATTTATTAATTGTTAGTTTTCTTCCCCGATTTTGTTGAAAATCGATGTAGGAGAGATTATAAGGGAGTTGAACTCGAATCTTAAGTCAAAATATGAAATTTCTTCGGCCATCTTGAAATTATAGAGCTCCGATTAAGTTTAAAAGCAGAATAGCGTTTAAGGAGGTACTGAACATGAACCTAAAGGCGAAAATAATATTTACCACTGCTGTCTTGTATTTATAGGATTTTGCATCGATTACGTTTCAAATCATTAGTACGGAATTTAGGTGAATGCTGGACGTGAATCGAATATTAAAGTTCTGCACCCCATCCCAATTTTCTTAGAACCTCCATCGACATCGATTAAAATTAATGTTACAGATTTTCAGGGCTTAAGATTGTTACTTCATTGCCGTTAATCAATAATGATCTAACCTACGAAAGTCAAGCCAATTCATAAGAAAGGTGTGAAATGTTATGTAGACAGATACGGGTAAGTTGTTTACTGCTAAGCTTTTTTACAGCATTATGCATGCACTCGTATATTTGAGGGGTATACAGCATTAAATTATTTCATGCACTTTTTTTATGAATATGTTATTTGAGGCGTTTCTAGTTTAATGCACACAGATATTTTGGCACATTAAATTTTATATTTATTTATAATTATCGCTCAAAAGTTGACAATGCTGCCCTTGCTTCTAAGCCCCTCATTTATATCGTTAATTTTAAATTATTTGTATGCTGATTTTGAGAAGGCGTTTGAGAGGGTCGACCACTATAAACTGTCGATAAAAATAAATTAAAATCACTAAAAATCTTTTACCCATGTAGTTCCTTATTGGTCTTTTTGAATATGTTGAGGCATTTAGAGATTATTGTTTGAAATTGTTTCAAATTTAATGCACACAAATATTTTGGTACATCAAATTTACAAGGAAAATAACCACCATATTGAAAAAAGGCTTTCAATGCATAACGACCATTTAGGATCCTTAGGCAGAAATGTCAAAATCAGATTATTATATCGATAGATTTGTACAAAAATTGCGTTAAACCCCACTTGTACCATTCTAAAACAAGCAATACTACAAATAATTTAACTGTAATTTTTTTATGGGTAGTTAGAAAAATGTCTAAGGTTTCCGATGAATAATTTTTAAAAACTGAATTCTTTTAAAATATATTATAAAAAATACTAAAATGTCAATAAAAAAAGTGCAGTTTCAAAAACCAGTAAAGGCATTTTCAAACGTTTTAACAAAAATTCTAGTATACTCGTATATTTCATAAAGAATTTTAAAGATTACTGTTTAAGAATTGTATTCACAGGAAACCTTAGACATTTTCCTAACTACCCGCATATAATTAATAGATAAATCATTTTTGGTATTGCTTGTATTAGAAAGCCAGAAAGTGTGTATTTTTTAGTGCTGACCCTTAATTGTATGGCGCTTGAGGTGATTTTTCACAGAAATACTGTCTAATAATAATAATTATTTATGGTGTATTAAGATGAAGCGTAATTCGATCGAAGTTACCAATATTGATACCCTTATCTGACACACCATAAAAAATATTACTAAAAAAAATATGTATTCTTTATTTAACTACTTATACAGGTGCAAAAAGTTAAAGAGCTGAACATTTTGAAATTTCATCTAGGTATAATTTTGATATGATACCGAACAAGAATTCCTACTTTCTAGAGTTGGAGGACTTATGGCAAAGCCCATTTGAAGGACTTGTGAGACTAAGAAAGTGAAAAGGAAGCTTGACAAGTACTCGGCTATTAAGATTTGGCCTCTGTAAATAGCATTGTATTTTACCGGGGTGACACTGAACTAAAGTATTGTCTTGGTTAAAACGTCTTCATTTCTGAAAAGAGAGTTACACTTTAATATTTAAATAAATGTTTTTTTTTTCGAAATAACATATATTTTGTTTTTTTTTTTGTCCTGGATTTTAAACAAGTATTCTTCGACCTGAAGGCAGAAAGCTAAAGCTCTGCCATGAGGTCGTCGATCAAAATTTATATCGTGCAATTCCTTGAGTGGTTTTAAAAATTAAAATAAAATATTACTCACTTTTTATCGATATGATTTAATCACATTTTCGTCACAAGTTCTCAGTAAAAATGTTGCCGCAATACGGGAATCGTTTGGACACGGCATTAGTACCTACTCAAACAGTTATTTAGGTACTTGGTTCCCACTCGGATAAAGTTAAAACCCCATAAACCCTGGCTCGAGCAAAGAAGAATCTGAAAGACTTCCGTTTCGCGTGTATCATATTCAGGAATTTGCGATAAAACTGGTGCGAGAAAAGCCACTTTATTGGATCGAATTCTTCAACTAATAAATTGCATGCGCAAAATACGAACCGCTAACTTTAATGATCCGCAATATGTAAACCTTAAGCTTGTAAACTTTATTCGGTTTATAGTATTGCCTTCACGATAGCTAATGGCGGCGTTATATTCCCGTTATTTTATTCCAAACTTAAAATGTATGCTTTATAACGATATCTTCCGGTTGAAGTTTGTGTGATATTTATTAGCTCTACCACCCGGTTTGCCTCTATTTTTAATTTTTTTTTTTGGTCTATCAATAGATTTCATAACATTTTTTTCTTAATGAATTCTTATAAAATCAAAATGAAAAAAGGCTAAGCAATCTACCGATCTCAAAAAACACATTGTCTAGGAAGGCGTGTAATGTATATATACAGGTAGATACTTACTCCAGAGAGAAAAAAAATCTGTAAGTTTTATGATCCCAGAACCTACTGCTCAGGATGTTTTGTTTCTTCGGACAAACAAACAGCTTCCTGTTTTAGAGTTATGATTTGATAACCTTTGAATTTTCAACGGTATGTTCTGTTAATTAAATAATGCTTCAATTAAAAATTTCACTCTGGGTTTTCTCAAGGCTTTGTCTTTCTGCGGTGCTATTACATTAAAAAGCTCGTATGGTCGCTTTCATAATACCGTTTTCAGAAGCCGGATGCAATTATAACATTGGTGCGGCGAATTTATTATTTAAATCATTTTTACTATTTGCTTATGTCCCTGATACTTTCTTTTTTTATTTAAAAAAAGACAAACATTTCCGGGTTACGAATAACCTGACAATATTTGAAAAACTCCTGCTCCCATTATAATAAGCGAAAAATGTTGCTTGTGCAATAAATGGTGGAGGACTTAGCCTGCAGAGAAATTGAACCCACGACGCTCGGGTGCTGTTAATCCGACACGTTTGGACAAATAATAAATATAAATCATTCAAACAGATTTTGTAAAAAAAAAACACAAATAATTGATCATGGTAAACCGCAGTAATTATGTGTAATCCAAAGAAAATTTCAAATAAAAAGGGCACACACTCATGATTATTGCAATAATAAACCTTAAAAACTATGCCGTAGATAGATATCTACCCATTAAATAATGAAAATAAATTATTTTTAATGAAACAGGAGGTTATAACAGGATAAGACATAGAAAAAAGCTTACCAATATAATTATGGCAGAATAAAATTTCTCATAAATCTTAAAATAATTTTGTATTATTTGCTGAAAATAACCTGTAGAGTTTTAGGTTCATATAGTTGTACAAAATATACCGACAAATCCCCTTTCTGAACATTAGTTAATAATTTAAAAAACGTCTACGATTTTTCATCAGAACTAAAATTAATCGTATTGTTAATCAGGCATTAAGCAAAATTTCCTAAAAACGTACACGGTTCATGAAGTCGTATTAAAAGTTTTGAAAAAACAAACTATCTACTCGTATATGCACGAGCTCTTCAGAGAAAATCGTCTTCCCGAGATTAAGGGTAGGCGTGTGCCTGCGCCTAGAAAATATGCCAAGATTTATTTGATCGCCATAAATTCTCTACTTGTTCGTAGTTAGACATTTGAGTTGTAGTTTCTCGTGTTACTTCCGCCGAAGTAATGAGGGGACAAAGTTTGTTTCTGTTTTACTTGGGACGTGCAAGGAGACGTCGGCCAGGCGATTAATAGTCTCTTTCTGTCTGCCGTAAATATAGATGTAGAGGTTTGCATCCAAAGCTTTAGGCATAAATTAACGCAGTTATGCAGAAAGCGTCAAATCCATAATTTGCCAAAATCGAGTTTTACATGTTTTCCGATAGATAAATACGAGATTTCTATCTGCTGAAAACATTCAACCTCCAAAGATGCAATAGACTTTGAGTAATTATTTTTTTTACTAATGCAGATTGCATATATTTTACTTTAATTAACGTTTAAAAACATTCAAATGAAGCGTAACTTAACCCTTCATTAATACATAGATAGATTATAAATTATCTATTTATAATAATTCTCACAAATAAAAAAAACATTTATATTCATTTTAAAATGCCGATTACGCATATGAATACTTTGGATCGTCATATTTTGAAACGCCTTTTTCTCGGTTTCATCTTTTCAGGGTTGGATGCTTTCTGCATAACTACGTCCAAATTAATTGTAAGTGGAATTGTTGACTCATATGATTTTTATATCAGGGATTAAATTATGTTTTTGTGATATGTGTTTTTGTGTCTTAACTGCCTAGAGCCAGTGGGATGATATCATCTCCATTTGAATAGTGTAATAAGACTGAATACGGTATAAAGGCTGATTCACACCAACGTCCGGTTCCGCTCAGTGCCCATATTCTTCCGCAAGAAAACTTATTGATATGGTATGAATATCAATCAAGGAGTATGTGCCAAGACAAATTTGTGTGGCAGTATATCCTTCTGCCCACCCTTGTGATATTTAACTACTTATTTAGTTAAATAATTATTTTGAAGTGTAAAAAAAAAGTAATCTAGGGAAGGGGAAATAAAATACTTGCAATGACTGAAAATTACCGGCCATTTAGACTAATGTCAGAAACTGGCAATGAAAACTTATAAAGTCGAATTGAAAATAACGTTTTTTTTCAAACATAGATTTGAAACAAGTCAATTAAAATAATGTGTATTCGCACCTCGTTAAAGAAAAACACATTTAAAATTTACCAACTTAAGGGTCAACACCTAAAAATACACACTTTTTGGCTTTATAGTACAAGCTAAACTACAAAATATTTATCTGTTAGTTCCATAAGGCTAATAAGAAAAATGTCTAAGGTTTCCAGTGAACACAAGTCTAAAACAGCAATCTTTTAAATTCCTAATGAAATACATGCTTGAATTTTAGGTATAACGTTCAGAAATGCCTCTACTGGTTTTCGAACTGCACCTTTTACTAACATTTTAGTAAGTTTTTCATAGAATTTAAAGGATTACAGTTGAAAAATTGTATTCACTGAAAAAAAATGCAGATAAATCATTTGTATTAGAATGCTACAAAGTAACGTTTAGCGTCATTATTGAGTGCTGACCGTTAAGTAGCACCGTTTAGTGATTAAATTAACTCAAGGACGCTTTCCATTGGTTATTGTATATATTGTGGTATTTTCTAAAAACAGTGTTTTGATCTCATTTTCATGCAGGGCTTGTAACTCAAACCAACAAATTTTATTTAAAGCTGAAACATCATCACTTCCTCAGATAGTTTAAGATGTAAGAACCTATTGCTTCTGTTGGATATTAAAGAAATGTCAGATACTACTTAGTGTGCGGCCGTATTCAATATTTTCAATACTTTCCATAGAATCAATAAATTGAGGCCAGCCTTCAAGGTAAATAATAAAAAAAGTATTTCTATGTTATCATAAAAGTTTATCGGTAATTTTTTTACTACACACTCCAAATTTATTGCTTTTTCGTTTAATTTCTGCCAACGGAAGCTTCATAATAAGCATGTATTATATATCACTTTTATATCGACTGTGAAAAGGCATAACGGAATAAGTTCCATTTACAAAATTTCACGAGAGATGATTGAAAAATTATTCAAATTGTAATGTTTTATTCATCGGTTTCAATGTGTTTACTTCCGCGTTAATTTTTGAAGATGTGGTTGTTTTTGGATAAATAGTATATTAGATTAAATTTTCAAAATAGCTCTTGAAATTAATATTTTCTTCAATCTGATAACTTCTGGTGGGTGCTACTTGGGAAATGTGGCTCGCTGTGATCTTTAGGCGATTCGGCGAGAAAATCGTAAACATTTAGAAAAAAGGTTTATTTCATGTATACCTGATGAACAAAATGAAGACTCGGTCTCAGTTTTTATTGCTAGATCCCGAACTCAAGCATAGAAGCGCATTGGAGTAAATTATTGGCCCCATCAATCTTAACGCTGCCAGTATGGACTCCCTCTTGATGGCGTTTTGCAGAAATGAGGCCTAATATACTCCATTAATATTTTCTTACTTATATTCTTTAATTTATTTACTTTTATATACATTATTATTATTTTTACATATATTTTTATTTTATTATTTATTTCTTATGAATTTCTGTTCATTTTTTATTTTGTTTCTATTATTATTACAATGTATTGATATCAATTATGGAAGGTATTGCATTGCACTACTCCTGCATACCTTCCGGAATAAAACTTTATTATTATTATTATTATTATTATTATTGGTCCAAATCGGGTGAAATTTGATAACGATTCAGAAAGAAAATAGTCATAAATTCGAATGTTGATAAAATTATTTATTTTCTTTAACTAAACTTCACAGTTGATGCGTGAATTCTAAATAAAATCATTATTACAGAGTCGGAAGATACTCTGATAATCGCCCTGGTAAAAAAACCACTATTCATAATCAATACGTTGCTTAAAATGGCGATAACTGTGTTTAGTAACCAAATCTGAATAGCCAGGTACTTGCCAACCTTCCTCTTCTCCATCTTTATCCCTTTTAGTCTCCCTCAAGTCTCACAACATACTCCAATTGGGGATGCCATAGTTGCGCTGAATCAGGGCAGTTGGGGACTTTTGTGCAATATTCACAAATAGTACAAAAATAATTATTATCAAAAGGAATTCGGACCTCACATAAACTAAATAATTGAGCACATTTAAAAAAAAAATAAATTTATATTCAAGACGTTTCGATTCATATGCTTAAAATATAACTGCTAAATAAATTGTACTGTAATTATTATAATTAAAATTTTACAATATTTTGGACTAGGATGGTATTCTGTTCAAACAAAGCGTTTATTGATTTACCCAAAATGTCAAAATGTGCGTAGCCGACGAATTAACGCCTTTCAATCCTTATCTCATCCACACTCTCGTCAAGCGCCGTGACACCTTACCAATACGTTTCCACGTCATACGAGTGAGCTGCTTAACTTGGTATATTCTTATAGACTCGGTACAAAAATTCCATAGAAATTTGTTTTTCTAGAAAGCAATCACTTTGTAGTTTAAAATTAAACGCACCGCAAAAGACTACCGTAAATCAAAATATACCTAATAAGAAAAATGAGCGTTGAAGTTTTGATTTTTCACTACATACATTGTGTTAGGGGTGATTATTCATGAAAATCCAAGGAAAAAAAATAAATAGAGGAAGGCAATCGGGGCCTGTTTCATAAAAAAAATATTGCTTTAAATTTACGGCTAAAATACCCAACCAAACTAAATGTTTTTTTATTCAAAAGAAATCACCTATGTGCATTAATAATAATAAATGGATTACTCTAATAGCGCCGTCTTTTGTGGGAAAATCACCGTATCTTGAGTTATTAATTATTAAATATAGGCCACATAAGATTTAGATTTTTTATGGTTTTATTGGCAACTTTGGTAATTATTTGTGACCAAATGAAAAATATTTAAAAAACAATTATTCTCTTGCTAAATCGTAATGAGCTACTTTATAATTTTGATGAAATTACATCTCTAAAAAAGCGTTTTATTGGGTACACATTTAAAATTACGAAAAAAATGTTTTCTAACTTAAATTTGTCGTTTGCAATTTTAAATTTCGACTAACTGTGTACATTGTAGTATTGAAATAAAAAAAATGTATTTGAGAATATATTTAAATAAAATAATTGCTTTGTACACCAGCATTGGTCTTATTTTAATACTTGTGGCCTACTAGTTTTTCTTATAATTAAGCCTCCTCAGAGCAGTGGGTACTAGTACTCGTAGTTTCAGTAGCAAGTCTACCAAAAAATAAAAGGAAAACTAATTTACGTAGGGAAACGTTTTTCTTATATGGAAACTTTCTTCCATTTGTACACTCATAAGTATGATTGATCGTGTAAAAAACCGTTTTATTTGTTGATAGTCGTTCACATTGATCGGTTATAGACATTCTTAGTGGTTTAAAACAAATATTTGAAACTTTCGCCATCGCCTAGCTGGCATGAAGAAATTCACATGAATAAAAAGTGGAACTAAAATATTGAACCATGACGTAAACCTATATTTCTTGTAATTTTATCTAAGTATGTATACTCGTACGTATTTTGTCGTATGTATGTATTTTGATAAGTACCGTACTATTAAAATGATATAATGCCTTCAGAGAATTATTGATATTATTGTGGTATGTGTTTGTTTTGCAATTGAACATTTTATGATGTGTCATTATTCATATCTGCACTACCGATTTGACTAGACCAAAGAGAATAATAAAAATGATATTGAAACCTATTGCTTTATATAAACCATCATAGCCTTATTTAAATACATCATACGTTGACATTATGTATGTCAATGGGTCACATACTTATTGATATCTCACCAAAAAACATCCCACCTATCAACGATGGCTTTAAATTTGTATTTCAATTTTTTAAATGTATATCAATATTATGAATTTCTGCCATTTGTATTCATTCACTCGTGTGAAAAATTCACCCATCGGAAGCATTTTCAAACTCTGATTTAGATGGTAATTTAAACGTAAACATTGAGTATCTCGCATTAAAGAGCATACGAGTAGTAACGGGTTACGATGTCTGTGATTGTGTGATGAAACCGCGCGTTTTGTCAAGTGTTGTATAACTGTGCCTTGTTTTGGAATGTTTGAAACAAGGCTCGAAATGCCTTCAGCTATGTTTAGTGGACAGATTTAAATAGCCAGACGTTTCCTAATTTCATCTTTCCTTTCTTCCCCCTCTTCCCAATTCTGCTATTTTTAATTTTTAGTGACAGCTGTTTAGGCTTTTATTCATCGTTTTATCAAACTTAAAAAAAAAAAATCAATAATCATGGATTCCGGGGTGTTGAAACTTAAGGGCCAGCACCCAAAAATACATTATTTTTTGCTTTATAATACAAGCAATACTACAAATGATTTATCTGTAAATTCTACATGGGTAGTTTGGAAAATATCTAGGGCTTGCAATTCTTGAATATTGTTATTTTTAATTCTTTATGAAATGCATACTGGAATTTTAGATAAAACGTTCAAAAATGCCTTCGCTGGTTTACAAACTGCACCTTTTACTGACATTTTAATATGTTTTTTTCATAGAATTTAACAGGTTACAGTTTGAAAATGTTATTCACATCAAATCTCGGTCATTTTCCTAACTACCTATATAAAATTTACACTTACATTATTTGTAGTATTGCTTGTATTAGATTGATACAAGGTGACGTTTAGTGCTATTTTTGGGTGCTGAGAGGCTTAAGTGCGGTAGGTACCAGCGGAAACCCTATTGAAATATCTGACTTACGGTGACTTGAGTATAAAAATCAAAATCATCGTTGTCCCCACGAGAGTCGAAACATTTAAAAAAAAAATAATTCTGATCGAAGAATCGCAACCTTTGAAGTATCACGGTATGACCACAAACCACCATATTCTCGTGATTGATTTTTCGGCTGATGTCATTGATGGTGGACACTGCAAGGCCGTATGAAACGTTGGCTCAAGGAGGAGGAAGCGAAAAACGGCATAATACCGCAAAAAATAATTACAAGAGTACCTCTGGCCATGAGAATACCTATTTACGAATATTCGTAGTACCTATATATTCGTACAAATGGTTCTTCCGCTAAGATATCCCCTTTGATGGAGAGGTTACAAAATATGAGAGGTTACAACGGAGACATCCGCGGCACGCCTACACCACAAACAGCTAATATTATATGCAGGAAGTTGATAATTATTTATTTTTAAACTAACGAACTAAAGTCCAATTACAAAAAAATGCATAACACGAAATGGGAAAAAAGAGCAACAGAAAAAGAACAGCACATATCTTAATATTAAATGAAGCAATGACAAAAATAGGACAAATATACATAAAAAAAACATTCAAATCAAAGCCAAGGTCAAGTCAAAGTTTTGGTAGAGTCGTAAAGAATGACAAAAATCATGTAGACTGCTACCAAAAATATCAAGGCTATGGCTTGAGTTAACAAGTCTCGACATTCTGGACAGTGGAGAATGAGACCAATAATTAGTAGAGTGATGATTGAGGAATAGCAATTCATTGTTTCTCAATCTACGGCAAGGAATGTTGAACTGAATGAGTTGCAACAGAGAAGGTGAGTCAATTATACAATTAATAATTTTGAAAATGCAAAATGTTATATGAGTTTTGTGTTCGATTGCAGATGTGACGACCATCCTGGCGTCGCTGGTGGTGCTGGGCATGGGCTCCTCGGGGCAGGTGTTTGCCGCCTCCGCCCTGCGCGGCCTGCGCTTCTTCCAGATCCTGCGCATGGTGCGCATGGACCGGCGCGGCGGCACCTGGAAGCTGCTCGGCTCCGTGGTCTACGCGCACAGACAGGTAGGTCAACCACACTCACATCTTATAGTCAGTCAGGTCGACGGACAGTCAAAAGGCGCCTGCTCATTGTTTTATTAAACATCATTTCCTTTAGTGCCTTTTCCACTCTGACCATTTTTTTAGAACCAATTTGCTACTCTGATTAAAAATTAATGTTATATTTTTGAAATATAAAAAATACTCTTATCGGAAATAATAGTTCGTAGAATGTACTTAGGTGCATAGAAATTGGTGATTAAATTTATACTTGCGCCGGGCCAGACCCTCACGATAAGCCTACAGAGTGGAAAAGGTTAACCTTTTCTGTAGGCCACTTTGGCTTGTCAATTAACATACTACACAGAACACTAACTTGACACATTCTATTTGACCGGTCGGTAGCTGAGTGGAGAACGCGTCGGATTCCCACCCGGGCGTCGTGCGTTCGATTCCTCTGCTGGCTAAGTCCTCCATCATTGCAAGCGCTTTTTATGATGGCAGTAGGAGTTTTTCAAATATTGTCAGGTTATTCGTAACCCAGGAATGTTTGTCTTACTTTAAAAAAATAAATAAAAAAAATGTCTAAACGATTTTTGACAGCCTTAAAGTCAATAAACTTAAGGTAATATTTTTCCTTTGACGGCCTCCGTGGTCGAGTGAAAAGACGCTCGACTATGAATCTAGAGGCCGCGGGTTCAAACCCGGCGTGCGCAAATAACTATTATTTAATTAATATGTGTCATAACACATTTCATTTATATAAAATAATGTATGGTATATTTGCGGCACGTTCCAGAGTGCTAGATACACTAAGTATCGCCCTGGTGAAAGATAACCATTCAGAATCGAAACGTTGCTTGAAATAACTTTAACAGTGTTTGGTGACCAGATCTGAATAACCAGGTACTTCTCAACCTTCCTCTTCCCCATATCCTTTCCCTCCCCACTACCTTCAACCTTACAACATACCCCGATTAGGGATGATATAGTCCAAGGGGCTCCAGATGGTTGGGAGCAGTCGGAACTCTTGCGTAGTATTAACTGTAAAATAAATAAATTATATTAGTCAAATTATGGACTCCATAAAAGCCGTGTTCTGACTTTGAACTGATATTTTCTTCCTGATGTAACTACATTTTGTCCTATTTACCATATATTTTTTCTTCGTTTTTATGCACTACTGTTTCCATGCAATTGTTTTTCTATAATTTCTAGTTTTCCCGTATCATGTTATACAATATGTTATGAATGGATATTAGTTCGTAAACGAATAAATTTAGAAAAATATTGTAGGTGTACGCAATCTCTCGTGATCAATTCTAAGCGAAATGGCGCCTGTAGCAGTTGAATTTTAAACATTAAAAAATATTCCGTTGTTATTTTCCCTATCGATCGATGAGGTATACGAGTATCTTTAAAAAGCAGTTGTTTTTATTATGATTTTAAATACATTTACTGTATCGCATCGATAATTAAAACGCGCCCTTATTTTCAAATATCAATAAAAAAGTATTTTGATTAATCATCGTCGCCCGAAAGGCAAAAGGGCTGAAGCGGCATTTTAGGAAGTTTGCATAGAGCACTTAATTTTTTTTGCTGTTTTAGAATAAAATTTATAAATCTGTACCTGGTTGGATTTTGAAAAAAAAGTTAACTTATGTAACTCATGCACTGAGTTACCCGAAGATACAAAAAGCTATAAAAGTCTTAAACTTGTGTCGCTTGAGTCAAGCCTTCTTCCAAATGGTAAATATATTTTAGATGGCTGAAGGGCCACAAAAGTCTTCAGAATCAAACGAGAATCTTCGAGCATTCGACACAGAAAAAAACGGACAAAACTGCATATTTAACTCATTTCTGACCAAAGTGTCGCTTAAGCCTTTTTTCCGTTCAAGCGAAGATATAATATTTTTTGTAAACGTCTGAAACCAAAATGATTTTTTCGTTCTTTCGTCTGTTATATCGCCACTAGAGTCTGAATCTTCATCAGACCCAGTTTGCAATTATACTGAATTATATTTCTGCTGTAGAATATTTTTTTCTGTGCTGTTAAAGGCGTCAGTGATACAGTATTTCTTAAAAGAGTACCCCTTTATTGAGTCTATATTTTTCCCTCAGACGACATTGATTATAAAACATACCCAGCATGTTGAGGTACCAAAACAGGAAAATACATGCGACTTTAATTCAATGTAATACGTTTATACCTTATCCCAACATCCTGTATAAAAGTAAAGGTACTTATTTTGACAAACTGTCTACTCAAGTACCTTCTTATATTATTAACGGAATACAAATGGAAAAATAAACACACTTGTTTATGAAACGTTCAGTCTATGAAAAGTTTTTTTAAATTTTGTCTAAGACGTTTGTTTGTTTTAAGGCGTTGAATAATGTATTCATTGTCAATCTAGTTAACAGGTTTAAAATTCCGATATCTTTCTCGTGTCAGTATACTACTAGTGACATTTTCCAAACATTGTGATAATATCCTTTTTTAAATACACACTTTAGTATAGAACGGTACGACATGCATAAAGTACTGTTCTATTCACACGATGGCTAAATACTAGAGGCACCGAGGCGCTCGTCAGTGCCGCCGCCTGTTTGGTCATAGCCTCCATTGCATTGTCTTTGAGGCCTTTTTTATGTACCTTCAAACATTATTTTTGATCAAGAGATGGCGGGTTTGATTGCCGCAAAAAATACACTTTCAATTAATATTTAATATAGGTACTTGGCTTAGTGAACGGGCGCTAAGGCAGACGAACAGTAGTAAGTAGGTAGATCATTGCACCTGCACATGATGCTTGATTCTCGATGTGACGTGCTGAATGCTCATCCTGACGGTTCTGGGCACCGGTTCTCAGGTTTACCTTGGTAGATAACCCGCATTAATCTTCAGCAATAAGTCAAACGCGATCCTCAGTCAGTAAGTTATGGCGCTAGACTGGCGTGCGTGACTTTTATGATCAATTCCCACATTGTTTAGCTTCCAACATACTACTATCAGCTTTATTTTAAACAAAGGAATGCGTTTTTATGAAAATTATTACAATATATCAAAAAACACGAACCAACCTTTTGAAAAATGTCTATTATAATGTACCAGTATTCACCTGGAGTTTTAGCACTATTTTTCTTGTGGACATAATTAAAAGTATGTAATAAAAATACAGTTATTTGGATGTAACAAAGTTAAATAGCTCACGATGAAGCTAAAAATAGTTGCGTTGAATTAGAAGTTCTAGACAGAAAAATCTGTGAAAATTTCGTGACGCCGTAGTTGTTACCGTTCTTTTGTTTTTTTTCTTCATACTTAATACTAAGGGTTCTATTAGAAACTGTATATTTTGATTTAGGTATGTAAAACTTTTAAATAAATAAAAAATATATATGTGAATACCGCACAAGAGTCTCAACTGCTCTCAACCATCTAGAGCCAGTGAGACTACGGCATCCCCAAATAGGGTATGTTGTGAGGCTGAATGTAGTGGGGAGGGGAAGGATATTGGGAAGAGGAAGGTTGGGAATTACCTAGCTATTCAGATCTGGTCACAAAACACGACTAAAGCCATTTCAAGCAACGTTTGATTCTGAATGGTGGTCTTTCACCAGGGCGATACCCAGAGTATCTACCACTCTGGAACGTGCCGAAAATATACTTTTTATTATTTTTATATTAATTAAATGTTTTATGAATAGGAGCCGTGAACGCGGTGGCACGTTTAAGAATTTCAGAGCCGCTCATTATTAAAGGGAAATCAGTTAAAATATAGTTAGTTAGATGGGTTAAATTCGTTTCAACCGCCCGGTAGTGCATTATGTAAACCACGAGAGGCCTGGTCTGAACGAATTCTCAATTTTGTATTATTTTTTAATGAAATTAGTTTTCATTACAGAGGACAACTAAATGAATCTGTTTTTGCATAAAAATGTATTGCTTCTACGTAGTACTGCGCCTGGAGCCAAATAGTTTACCCCTAGACAACGGAGGCCTCCGAATTACAATATAATATTTATCAAGTATTGAGGAATTGTTCAAAATGGAAAATAATAGAGATACAACACATCTTTGCGCGGAAGTGTTACAGTGCCCGATGGTCGCTACTATGATATAAACTATGACATACAAACTTTGAGTTTGAATGGAAAGGCTTGAATCAGTCTTACTAAATCAATCTTACTTTGAATAATCTTCTTTTTACCTTTTTGTGCTAAAATCACTTACTCGTTTCGCTAGTAGAAGTTTGTAAGTTGAAGTCGTGACATCGGAATGCCTTTGTTTACTTCTTTGTGGCTGTTTTATGTAGGGGCATCAATTATGCTATTTTTGTCCTTCTCTATCAAATGTACAGTAAACGGAAGAATAAAGAAACACGTTATCCGGACTTTTTCTTTGTAAACAATCTTGAAACAATTCATTTCAGACTACAAAGCTATTAAGAATTTTTCGTCTATTAATTATTCCCAATTATTAAAAGATATTTCTTTAACACATTTTAAATTATATATATTTCTAAAGCACGTTTCTAGCACAAATCATTTGATAAATAAGACAAATGGAAAAGATTTTTACCGGCCTCCGTGGTCGAGTGGTAAGACGCTCGACTATGAACCCAGAGATTGCGGGTTCAAACCCGGCGTGCGCGAATAATTTTTGTTTGATTAATATATGTCATTACATATTTAATTCAAATACACTAATATATATTTGCGACACGTTCCAGAGTGGTAGATACTCTAAGCATCGCCCTGGTAAAAGACCACCATTCAGAATCGCAACGTTACTTGAAATGGCTTTAGTCGTGTTTGGTGACCAGATCTGAATAGCCAGGTACTCCTAACTTTCATCCACCCCATCTCCTTTTCCTCTGCACTACCTTAAGCCTCACAGCATACCCCGATTGGGGCTGCCATAGTCTCATTGGCTCTAGACAGTTGGGACTCTTGTGCGGTATTTACTATTTAAAAAAATGGTGCAACAAATAGAATTTCTTTTTTGATTTAGCTATGTTTTTAGTTTGCTGTAATAAGAGCACCATTCAGAATCGAAACGTTACTTGAAATGTCTTTAGTCGTGTTTGGTGACCAGATCTAAGTAGCCATGTACTTCCCAACTTTCATTTCCCTCATCTCCTTCCCCTCTTCACTACCTTCAATATCACAACATACCCCGATGGGGATGCCATAATCCCACTGGCTCCAGACAGTTAGGAGCAGTTAGGACACTTGTGCGGTATTCACAATAAGAAAATATATATATATTCAAAACTTAACAGTTTAAAGAAAAAACCTCTAAATATTTGTGTTGTAATTGTTCTACAAATGAATATGTTCTTCTTAGAGTGTATTGAAATAAAGTATTTTGTAGGAAAATTAACGACATTAGAAAAATTAAAAATGTTGTTTCTATTTTAACAGGACGCCTTGGCAAAAAGCGGAAGCGTAATTTTTATTTGAAGATAAGAGAATTAAGGGTAAACTTATTTTTATAACAGAATATTTCGGAACAATTCCAAATGTAATAAAATAACTAGAAGATTAGAATTAGGACATTTCTATCATTGAATCGTTCGATTTATCATAGAGGAATGAAGAGTGGGCAGAAAAAAGATTATACCAAAATCTTGGTTACGATGAATTACTGTGTACTAGTGAAAATTTAAATATTTTTTATCGATTTCACATAGCTATTTAAATTTTCTCCGTTGATACATGTCGATGTGGAACGATAATTTTCTTTACAAAAGTGGTTTTTTGAAAAGAGGTTTGATTTATCTCCGAAAAACCTAGAACGGATTCTCATGGTGTATTATAAAAGTAATGTTGATGTCAAAACAAATTAATCCTGCATCGTGTACATGTTATTCAAATTCACAATAGGAAAGCCATATTTATCACCTTATTAGGATAATGAATAAATATTGATAGTATTATTACGAGAAAATAGCTTGAATGTGATGGACATCCCCAATATAGGCTGCTTTGAACTTTGAAAACTTTGCAGGAAACGATAATTTACAATAATTCAGAAAACTATTTTTTTCGACAACATAATCTGTTAAAATCGGGAAACGATCTAAAAATAAAATGTTTCTTAGATTTGTTTTTTTTTTACATATGTTTCCCTAGTACTGATTACCGCCCTGTTTTGGCCATCGCGTCTGCGGCTCCTAGTTATGACACATATTAATTAAACAAAAGTTATTGGCGCACGCCGGGTTTGAACCCGCGACCTTTGTTAGTAGTCGAGCGTCTTACCCCTCGACCACGGAGGCCGTCAAATATGTAACGGTTATGATTGTTATATTTGTTTTATGGCTGGTTTTTTTTTTGCACACATACAACACCACAAAAAGAAAAATATATTTTCATTGACCTTAGAAATATCAACGAAAATATGAAACTGAAAAAGACAGAAACCAAAAATAATAATGGTCACGACCGAGACTAAAACTAGGAACCTCTACTCTATCCGGGAGAAACTGACATTTTAATAGATCACATACTTCCTTGAAAAGTATTAATATTGTTTTTTCATTTTCTACCGATACAGGCTGCCATCTTTGTAATGGATCGTTTACCCAAGACACCATCTAAGTATACAATATGTGCTCGGGTAGATCTTTGCATGCTGTGTCAAAGATGGCAGCCTTTATCGGTAGAAATTGAAAAAATAATATTGATAACTTTCAAGGATGTATGAGATTGATTAAAATGTTATTTTCAAATAAAACCTCGGTAGTTCAATTGGCAGATAAGTTATTCTCGGAAAGAGTAGAGGTTGTGAGTTCGAGTCTCGGTCGCAACCATTACTCTTTTTAGTTTCCGACTTTTTCCGTTTCATATTCTTGTTGAAAATTATTGATATTATTTCAATAATAAAAATATAAAGTTTTTAGATTTAAACTTAATTTAATAAATAAATTAGATAAATTAATGTAAGTTACTCACTACCCAAATATACTACCTTGTTTAGAGCCCACTTCACTGAAAAGTAAATTATTATGGAAAGCATCTTTATAGAAAGATGGGTGCTAAAACTCTATCCGAAACGCAAAAAAATATTCGCCGAAAACTCCACAGTGAACTTTACCACTTCGTTTCTTACGAGTCGTGTTTTTTGTTGATCCCAGCGCGCCTGGTCGTATTAATGAAAAAGTTTTATTAAAAAAATACTTCAGTAAATGGTGTTGTTCTCATGTGCGTAGAAGAATACGTGATGTATTCTCCGTCATCACCTCCTTCTGCCGCAAAGCGTATCTCGTCCCCAGGGCTGAGCGTGATTCTAGATCATTTTGGTAGATGGTAAGAGTACATTCTATAAAGACGTCAAAAGAAGGGTGGATTCTGGAAACTCTATTAGTAAAGGACTGAATGCGGTAGTCACTAGAAAGTTTTCAAAAGAAGCGAGGCTAGCTGTCCACAATAGTGTGCTGATACCAACCCTGATGTATAAAAGTGAACCGTGGAACTACCATAAGAAGGATGAAAGTAGACTGGATGCTGTAGAAATGAGTTCCTTGAGGCGTGTATGCGGTAAAACCATATATGACCGTGTTACAAATGTGGAGATCTGAGAAAAATGCAAGGCTTATGTACGAGTGTTGAATAAGTTCAAGATAGGTACAATAATATGGTTTGAACATGTAGAGTGCATGAACGAGAAAGGAGTGTAAAGACATGATGCGAAAGCAAATGGTAGATTATGTCTTAAACGCCTCAAGGAAGATATGGCACGATCAAGTGATTCAAATACTAGAGTCAGGTCATATCAAGAGTCAGAAAAACAGAAGTCACAATTCAACGATTAACACGATTTTGTTATTTTCTGGGCTTATGCATATGAACACATTGTGATCAGTTAAAAAGCATACGGTCACGTTGTTATGCTTGTCAGTTGATCACTATTTATTTTAAAACTAAAACGGACCTATAATCGACGTTTAACGGGAACGATATATATTTTTTAAATGTTTGAAAAAAAAACAAAATGGTGGTAATTGCTAAATCGTAACAATGTTAAATGTGACAAAACTTTGAAACGCCTCAATCTAACATATTTCAAAGTTCATTTAATAAAAATTGTAGCTTAGTAAAGCTTTCTGGAGGAGAAGTTCTAAAAAAAACGTGCTATTGAAATTAATATATTATCATTATTTAGCCAAAATGTATGCACACATTTTCAATGATCGTTGATGTTAATCGTGCATAAGTGTTTGATATTCTTTGCCTGCCTTATGAGAATTCATCCGATCGGTCTAGAAAAAATTACGTTGACTTAAAACAAAAACGACCAGAAGACTAAGAGAAGAATGGATTTGGGGACTGGACTAGATACAAGGAAATTGGGATATTTGAAACACATGAAAAGCTTCAGCGTGAAAAAACAAATAGTAGAGTATTTATTTTAATATAAAATTTTCCTGTAGATAATAAAAACACCAAAATGATGGCAAACGGCTTGATAAAGGAATGCTGGGAGTTAGGAGATATGAAAGCCCCGAAACGGGTTTCGGTGAATAGTGCGATGGCGATCGAACGGACAGTGTTTGATGATTCCTATAAAAATCTACCCCTTTTCAAGCTCCCATGGTTCATGAAGTTTTCCGTAATCCGTTGTTCTCCGGAGCTTTCTGGAGTTAGAGATTTGAAATATAGCATACCTTTTTTATTTGTTCTATAATTCTACCATTATGTATAATCTCTGTACCATCTATCTCGGTAGGTAGGTAGGTACCCAGTGCAAGTATGATATTTCCAACTAAGTTCACGCGGCAACTACTTGAATTAGCAAAGCAATTGTAAATCTATTAGATAAAAAAATTATATTATAATTCATGTTATTACAAACCGGTGAAAGCGTTACGAATTATAAACATAAGCATATAACTTTTTTATTTTATTTATTTCAATGACAATTTAAAAAAAATTGAATCATTCTTTAAGTGTCATTGGTAGTAGGGTTAGGATTTATTTATATATTTTTTTAAGCATCAATTCTTAAGATGTGTGAATTTTCATAATATGTTTTATATATTGATAATTAATAAGATCATCTTGTATTCAATATCCTGTTGACAAACTATTTTATTGTAGTTTAACGGGACGATGATTTTTCGATGAATCATAATTTAAAAAAAAAAAAAAATACAGATATGATGAGCCAGGCAAGAGACTAATTCTAAGCATATTACTACTTGATAGAATCAGTTTTAGTAGCCAGATTAGTCCAAGTTTCATCACTCGAAATATTTTTTCTTATTGTAATTTGAATTTCTCCGTAACTCATGATGTTGTTTTCTGAACATACTTGCTTTGATCTAAAAATTGTAAAGAATAACGTTTGTTCAACTTTTATGTCGCCAAAGCTATCGAAGAGTTTTTGTTATTTAAAGTATCTCTCAAACGGATTTTCCACTTTAAAGTTAGTATAACAAATTTAAGGCCACCTTTGATGGGAGATATTTTAATTTAAATATTTATAGATTTTCTTTGAAAAATAAGTTGAAATCCCTTTGTTGTGCGCGGGGCAAATCGATCGTCATTATGACCGAAGAGAAGAATTTCCTGCGAAGTAAAATATCACCAACAAGAATTTTATTGGCCTCGTTCGTTAGGTCAAATCCGAAAATAATTAATAATTATTATAGGCCGGATAAACGAAATACATTTTCGTAAAGAAGGGTAAACAAGTTGTTTTTGACTTCATATCTGTTGTTGTTTTACCAGTCCTAAATAAGATCTGAGAAAATGATATATTTATATTGTTTAGACAAGCCAAAAAACATATATTTAATGAAAAAATCTGGTTCTTGTCTGTAAAGAAATCTGTGGCGTAGATATTGTTTCGACCCTTTCGCACTTTCTTAGTTATATTGGAAAAACACTTTTATGTCTCAACAAATAACTACATGTAAATTGATGAGGATAAAGATATTTCCTAAAAGGTACAACCTTAACTTCACCTTGAATTCACCATAATTATCAGCCTTACCGAAACGATAATTTCCGACCCTCACAAGAATGGGAAAATAAATAATTTTTTCGTTCACTTGGATATAAAATCAACACACGTAATAATAATATTTTATTCTCTTTCTGACCTGATTCCAGCGAATGCTTTTATTTACCACAGACTCGATACATAAATTAAACGAAGACTTATATCATAGTCATATATCAGTTTGACTAAAGATAAAAAAGTTAAATTTTAAATGCCGTTAAAACATCATATAATATATAGACTTAATCGATAAAATATCTAACGTCACAATAATAATCTTTAATTTTAAGGATTTCGGTGAAAATAAAGAAATAGAATCAAAACTTTCACAGCAACATTTCGTTTTTTTTTTTGGTGACCTATATCATTTTATGTAGGTACTGTAAATTGTTGTCTATAATAGGTTTATTGTCAGGTAACAGTTTCTCCGAACAAGCTTTCTTTTTTTACGAACCTAGATTCTTAGTAAAAATAAAAAAAAAACGCCGTTTCGTTTTTCGCTTTGTGTGAATATACTCGTAGATAGGTAATTAGATACAATATATATTTAGATAAATAGTTATCGGAAAACTTAATTTTTGTGAATCTTATTGCATAAGAGTCCCACTGCCTGGAGCCAGTGGGACAATGGCATTCCCAATTCGGGTATGTTGTGAGACTGAAGGGAGTGAGAAGGAGATGGAGATGAGTTACAAGAAAGTAGAGAGGTACCTGGATACTCAAATCACCAAACAGTCACTAAATATGGCTAAAGCCATTTCAAGCAACGGTTCGATTCTGAATGATGGTCTTTCACCAAGGCAATACTGAAAGTATCTACTACTCTAGAATGTGCCGCAAATACGTTATCTATGAAAAAAGCCTCAAATACCCAAATAAAGCAATCTAAAACTTTTCATTTATTTACGAAATAAGACATTTTAGATAAATTTTAAAAATATATTTACGCAGGATTGGATTTGATCACGCGATCTCTAGATTCGTAACCAAGGATCTTAACTGCTCGGCCACGGAGATCATTAGCAAAATTATTTTTTTAAATCCACCCAAATATTAATGTCTCTAAGTGAGGAAGAAGTGGGCAAGGGGAATTAATTGAATGAAGTTGAAAATGCAGCCTTATGCTAGTGGAAAAGGAAGAAAACACAAGTTAAATGGAAGTACGTCTTTATGAAACTAAAAATATAAATAGGAGAATGCTAAAATACATACATGAAAAAATACAGATTTGCATAAAATGCATTGTGTAAAAATATTAAAAACATTTTCATGCGTATTCAAATTCTAAGAAGATGTAGAATTTACATATATTTTAGATAATCCATATAAACACAAATAATACAATTTTTGACTCCTCTAGTAATTATGTTTTTTTTTTTTTCTTAAGTAACATTTGCTAAGTTCATTTTTCTCTTCTTACAATTATTAATAGGTTTTAATTGATTTTAACTCTATGTCAATCAAAAAAAAAAATTTCCCCAGTTCGCTAAAAAGTTGGTTATATGGAAAATAGTATGGATTTATGCATCGCATAAAATATTAACGGTAATGATGGAAATGTGAAGGCGTTTTAATATTGAATATTGATCAGAGTCTACTCATTTCTACAAACATTATCAAAATTCATCAAAAAACGCTTAATATGGCGTTCAAAAATCACCTCATATGAAAATCCACTCATTCAGAAACGGTGTTAATATATTATGAAATTTAAAAAAATATCCTTGAAAAATATTTTCTTCCGGTATTTTACTTTTAATATTGAATGAGCTATACTCTATCATCATTGATCAATAAAATTTATATAAAGAGATTCTTTCCCCACATCGCTGTTCAACTACAATAAATTATATTAAGATGATATCTTTAGCATATTTTATCTGTCTTTGACTCTTTTGTTCAATTGTGCGATTTATCTTCTCGGTTGTGAGAAGAACGTTTTGAATATCCAATTCAATTCAAACAAGAAGATGCATGGCAAAGCCAAACATTCATAATATTATTACGAAATTCCCTTTATTCTTCCACGAAACGAAGTTTCTTGTGTTCGTTTTTTAAATCATTTTCAAGGAAAATACGATCCCATTATTTGCTGTAGGTATCTATTTAGTTTACCAACCATCCATAAAAATAGAAAAAAAGTGATTAATTGCTTCAGGCAATTCAAAGGACTTTCATCCACCCACACCTAAAGTTATTGGTTTTAATTGTTATTAGTTATGACTCTATAATATACAATATTACTAAACAGGTGCTCAATGGAACTTTAATTTTCTCATTCTCATGATTCAATACGGTTTCTGAAAATAACTAAGTACTAAAGATGCAATACACGATTTTCCTATAGAAAATAAACACATATATTCAAAGCAAAAATACATTTAATATATTTTTGGTAATTTAGATCGATGATATTAATAACATGTTTATTTCTGCTTGCGTCATTTAGTATTTAACACTTTGGCGAATGCTTTGGATTAATGATGATAGTTTTGTATCGTGCGTTGAATTTATATAGGGAGATCGCATGTGACATATTCATATCAAATAAATAACTGTCATTCCAGAAAATACCATTTAAAATGATATCATGAAATTCGAAGCTAGTTAATGTTCTAGTTTGAAGTAAACCTAAACACCCCTTATTTAATTAGCAGGATAAAGTATACAGTAAAAATTGAATTAGGTTTATAATAGGTGTTTTACTACCCGGCTACGCCTGAGATGATTTTGTTGAAATTTCTTAATGCAAGAACTGTTCTTTCAAGAGTTTTAGTTGTTTTCTTTTAGCTGACAGATTTTTAGCTTTACATGTAAGGTTGAAACAAAAATGATGTTAACAATAATTTCTCAAATCTACAACGTGATACGCTGTCCAAATTATCGAAACATAATTTTAATAAGTTGATCTTGTTTAACATTATTTTAATTCAAGGAAATGTATATTTTTTACCAGCGATAATAACAGTGATAGCAGAGCTTTATTTGTTACATTTTAAACTCCTGAACATCATTTGGTCAATGTTTGACGCAATCTCCAATGTCCAGTGATATTATGTTTGATTGATTGCTAATTCACTATTCAATATTCACGTATTTTCAATAGGTATGTAATTTTTCTTCGTTATCTATCTATGGGTGAACACCGACAAATTTTGAGGAATATTGATGTGTATTTTTTAATTAAAAATCAATCTAATTTTTGTAAGAATACAAATTAAAATTTATTTACAAAAAAATCTTACGTGAACCTTTGTATAACATCACTGAATTTACAGTGTTTCGTAACTGCAAACATTTAAGCAAGATCATTCAAATAGATAATAAGTTAGTAGAGCATACATAAATACGAAACTCGAAACCCATAATTGAATAAATTATTATCTTTTACTCAAAATTATAAGAAATGTTTGTTTAGTCATTTTTATGAAGAAAAGAGCCAATTACGTTTGAAACGATCGCGAATATAAAAAAAGAAAATTATGGCGAACCTTGTTTCGTTGGAGTTTTAAAACCTTATCTGATTTTGTCATTTTCTCGAAAGACCTTAAAGACAGCGCAGTTTTGTGCCAAAGCTAAATTGTTCATACCGTTGAATTAATATGAACATATTAATTATTTTTTATACGTTTTTAAACATGCTGCTGGTTTTCAGATTTATCAATAGGTACCGCTGCAAAATAAGCTTTTCTTTGTATGTTATATCTGAACTTGCATGTATATATAATTTGTAAAAATAAGTATAATAAAAAGTGATATTTTGATATGTCGATTTTATCCCACAGAAGCAGAGGAAGATGTGACTAACATATTGATTATTTTATTTGTGAATAATAATATACTTGTAGCTACCACACGGCTTAGCCTAAGTTTAAATACCTTTTTTATGTACTATATGATGAACATTGTGAAGTGTTTACGATTTTTATGTGTTGAACGAATGTATGTATTGTTTTTTAAATTTATTAAAATATATTTGGGAAACCAACAGTTTACATTTAAATTAGGTAGAATATTACATGGGTAGTATGAATATGACCATTTATAGGTTTCCACTTGGGTACAAAAAAAACTCATGTTCATTATGGATAAAATGACTACTTCAGAAATTCAGATTTCATCTTTTTAGTCAAGATTTTATACACATTAACTGCCTACAATTTTGTTCAAGGCAGTATTTGTGTTAATATTAGGTATTTATGTACATAAAACCCAATTAAAAACCGATAAAAATAACGTTTGAGTTTTCGGCTTTGCATGAATTTATTGTGAATATAAAAAAGGTGGCTGTCATTTTCCACAGCCAACCCCTATTTGTCAGAGAAACGACAAATATAATAGAGTGTCTAGTGTCTAGACACGAATAAGTTCACCTTTTGAAGCAATTATCCGACTGCCGAAGTTGGGTTGAGTCACGCCGCTGCCGCCTGCACTGTGTGAATAAGAGAAACAATAGCATGTTAGTTAAGTTGACGATAGTTGTCTTCAAAACATAACTTTGAAAATAATTATATGGTTTTAGTACCGCAGAGGATAGAATATATCCTTTGGAACAAATACGTGTGAGATGTAGTAAGGGAAAAAGGAAAACACGAAGGGTAGGACACCAGGCGACGGTTGGTGGAAACATGCATTCGACAGTTTTAGACTTACATTTATTTTTACAATCTTAAAATGCAATTGGTGTACAACCAATAAATAGAGCAAAATCAGTTGTTATTTGGAAATTATAACGATGGTGATTTTATTTTGAAACAATGCTGTAAATATGGGATTGAATTTAATGTTTTATGTACGTTTTATTTTCTACATATTTTTGTAGGGTTTTTGTTTCATTTTACTGGCTGGAGAAAAAATATTGTTATTAAAGATGTGACGTTTCAAGTCCACAATGGAGTTCTAAAGCCAACCCTGACATTTGATCGTTGGGCATAGAACTTCTAGGGGAAATATGAAAGCTGACTGAATGCAGTGGAAAAAAAATCTTAGGCGCAATCCATCGAACGCCTTGCAAGGTCCGTGAGAGATGAACATGATTGGGATGCGAAGTTTATATGGTACAGAGATGCAGAGCGGAGAGAAACAGAAATGAGTGTCAGAAGAATATATAAAGCGTAAGTGGATGGAAGAAATCGGGGATGCCCCAAAAAACATTACAGGATATATCAAATACTTGAGTCTAGTCATTTCTAGTGTCTGTGTGATAGGAAACCATGTATGCATGTGAATAAAGTAAGCAAAGTCTTAAGGCAGAGGTGTGGTGTGTTTCATCATCTCTGTACACCTTTGCGGATGAATAACATTTTGAAGACACATCTATTAAAATAAATGTTCTCTAAGTAATTTTTTTCGTAAATATGTCTTATTTTACTCATAAAAACATTCTTTAACTCTACTTTTTGGTGTTTACTTAACGACTTTTTCGACGTGCCCTACGCGAAGTACATATTTTATGTGTAATCTTTTGGCAGGAGGAAAGCTTAAACATTTTAACGTGATGTCATAAATTAAGTTAAGAACTTCACATTTAATACGAATTAAGAATATGTAACGTAATATTTCAAACTTTTTTAAATGTCGAGTCTAAAAACACTTATTACAGATGAGTAGACATGAGATTATATGCATTAAAATATAGATTTAATGCATATTTGAGGCCTTTTTTGTCATTAATGCATATTTCAGTAATTTTAATAATAAAAATTGAGCTAAAGATGTGATCATTAAAATTTTCCGGTCATTCTTATGTACCCCCTCCACCACGAAATTTGAAAAAAATCAAAAATGCAATAAACTTCCCAGATTTCAGTTGTAAACCAAAAACTCCCAAGTTTTGTTTCGCACTTCCCTCCCAATAGAAACTAAAACGGCGAAAAATTCTTACAACGTTTAGCTTTTTAAATTATAATGCTTATTTTTGATATTTTCCTGTTTTTATCGTATATTTTAGAAAATGCATTGAATGTGTACTTGAAAATACATCATCACTAAGCTTAAGATTTTTGTAAAATTGAGATTAATCCACTTGGTGATAATAACATAACACGGCAACGTTTGGTTAACATTTGATCAATTTACGGTGTCACAACATATTAACGTTCAGAGAGGGCGCCTGCTATCGGGTCGGGTGCTCATTTATTTTCTTGGCATGTGTCAAATTAACGTATTTGCCTTATTTGCCTCACTGCCTATTTGCTGTCAGAGGTCCCAGTAGACCTCATTTGTGCTGCTTGTACAAGATTTAACAAACTGAATAAAATTTTAGGATAAACATTTCATTTTTCGGTGTAATTTTGACAAGATAAACATTTTGCGAGAGATCTCTGGTACTCGAAATTAAAGATTAAAAAAAATATTAAATTTTTGCACAGCCTTCGCTACATCTACCCGTATCTATGGACGAATGTGAGGGGAAAAATTGTCCGAGTATTTAGCGGTGGGGAAGATATTATTGATATTGGGATGGTGTATTTCAATTTGGTATTTTGGGTTTTTTAAGGTTTAAGGAGAGCATTGGTCAACTATCAACTAAGTGTCCAACTAATATATCCAAACTTGACTTTCTTCTGAATATTCAAACACAGTTTTGGACCAATCCTAACTCTTTTCTTTTACTAAACAGAAGTAGATAGTCGTTTTAGATATCAGAGTGCCTTACCTGATCACAAAACTGCATTTACCTCCTTGTAATATATATTTTGACTTGCATTTAGAACTGCTTATACTTTTCAAACTGAGAAAAAGTTAGGAATGAGTTTTTACCTAACGCTAACTGACAGCAATAATATGTCAATCACAGTTCTATTGCAATGTAATTAGAAAATACAGGTTTTTTAACACATGTTTACACCCAGTGTGCGATATGATTATTTGCTTGAATGAAATAATATTCCATTTCTCTTGAATTCGACGTGCACGATAACAGTGGCCACCCGAACGGGAATAAAATATGAAAACAATAGCATTTGGATAAGCTTTCAATAATTGACCCGAGCTCCCGGTGCCAAAAATAGCCTCTGATCGGGACCAGGGTCATGGCAGCCAAGTTTATCCGCAGACCGAACTCATTCTGTTTGTATCGCAGTAAATACAACCGAGGACTATATTTATAGACTCACTTTTATGCGAGGTGTAATCTCGAAATATATAAAAGTGTTACGTGCATATCAGTATGCTTGTGCCATGCTTATTTTTCACTTTGATCGTAAATAATTTTTAAGTTCTACAACACATTTACACGAAGATAATCAGAAAAGATTCAAAGATTTTATTCTCTTTGCAAATCCCCCAAGATCAATTCGTAATTCACTTATTTCCATTTATTTAGTTCCACGCGAAGCGGAAAGCAGTGCATTTTAAACACAAAATAGCAAAAAAGTTTTATTTTCGAACAGTTCAATTGGCAGTTGATTTTGTTTGATGTTCAAATGTTTTTTATGCGTTTATTGCTCGTCTTACATGCTGTTTATTTCGACCGTGCTTCTCGTGAATGTTGGAAGTAATACGATCGAATGTAATATTTCTTGTTGTTGGCTAAATAACAAGTTTTTCTTGACACACAATGAGATTCTTTTTTTACAAACAGTTCCATTGGGAGGTGATTGTGTTGGAAATTTAAATAAAATTATTTAATGCACTGTATTTTATCTTACGTCATATTTCTTTCGGCCGTGATTTCCTCGAATATTGGAAGATACACGATCAAAAGCAATATTTGTTTTTGTTCTATAAATAACATACAAATTGAATTCGCTAGACGGGATTAGGGTTCAATAAAAATACAGACGCCGCACGAAGAGAGATCGACCCCTTTCTCTTGCATCCTTTTGTCTGGAGTGTTTACGCAGAGATTTTCAATTTACATGGACAGCGTTTTTGTATGTTTACATTATCAGGCAATGTTTGGATCGTATGTGACATAATACATTTCTGTTTTATATCTTATGGATTTTGAATAAATTTTGTAAACATTTGAAAATGAAAAAAAAGTGAACTGTTACACTCTCGTTTCCCGGACCGACATTTCGAATCGAAACATTGCTTGAAATCACCTTGGCTAAAGTGACAACATCTGAATCTCTATATTTTTTTCCTCTTTCGCATTCTCCTCCCCCACTTCATTTAATTTCGTAATTTTCCCCAAATTGTAGATCCTATATTTTATTTAAAAAAAAAATTGTAACTGTAAATTATGGTGGAATTCTATTTTAAGGCATGATTTAAAAAAAAAACTTTTGTACAAATTTCTACTTATTTATTTTTAACCGGACTAATTTTACCTTCCAACGAGCACTAAACACTGGTCTGAACCACTATTCTGAAGATGTCCGTTACCAGGTGAAGCCGGTTCGGTCAAAAATAAATTAGTTTTAAGAAAGGTTTTTAATTCTTTTAACCATAAATTCATATTCTATGTTTTTACTGACTTTAGGCAGATGAGACTTTAAAGATAACTAAATAGATATGCCAAAAACTATCCATTTTCTTTTATACCCAAAGGTAAAAGATAACTTTATTTTTTCAGGACGCCTTAGCCTTTCAAACAATTATTTTGATAATTATGTTCATAAGTAAGATGTATTCATATTCCAAGGTGATTTGAGACTTTACGACGATACTACATAAAACTATAAAATAATCATACTACCCCAAGTGTTCGTGTTACTTGAACAGATTTTATTATATTACACATATCAATTACAACGGTGTCATCGCTTATATTTTAAGATTCGCAAGACTCATCAATCAAATATTTGATTATATTAATTACACATAATAATAAGTAAGATGTATTCATATTCCAATGTTGTTTAGCGAATCCCACTCGGCCGCAGTCTCTCCAAATAGCGGACAGCTCAGCGCAGAGCTTCTACAGTTGACGTTTTCGTCAAAGCATTACTGCCCGAGTGGTTGACTAAGAAGAATTAACTTCTGTTTTCTCGATGAATTCTCAAATCACTGGAGTCTGGATGATAGGACGTGCCACTAGTAGTCATCGCCGCCATCCTTACATTCTTTCTCAACACGAAATTCCTTGCTTGGCGCCCTCAAATATCCGGAATTCCGATGGCTAGATTAAAACTAGCGATCATATTATTCAGCCCGGTATGCCACGTATCCATTTACTCCGGGGTGGTACTACCGCTTATCTGACTCGCTCCATCGCGTCACGTTTTACTGTGCATAGTTGCACCGTATAATCGCTGGAAAGGCAAAAGGGCTTAAGCGTCACTCTGTTTAAAAATTAGTTAAATATGAATTTTTAATCAGTATCTTTCTCTGCATCGAATGCTTCGACTCTCGTTTGATGCTAAATACTTTTGTGGCCCTTCAGCCATTTAAAATATATTTATCATTTGGGAAAAGGCTTGCCACAAGCCACACAAGTTTAGGACTTTTTTTAGCATTTTGTCGCTTTAGGTAACTCAGTAAGAGCATCGAGTTAAGTTTTTTTTCAATATTCAACACGGTACAGAAAACTTATGAATTTCATTGTAAAAAAAACTTTAAAACGCTTTAATGGCGCTTCAGCCCTTTTGCCTTTCCGGGGACGATATAATACTTGCGTGACTAAAAATAGGTATTATCCAATTGCGACTATGCAGTAATTCAAAGTCGTCAATGTAGCGTATGGGTATAATTTCCAAAATAAATATTTTAAATCAATTTTTTTTGAACCATGAACAATTATAAAATGTGTTATGTACGTCTCACTCACGAAAAGCACATTTCAACTCTTATTTTTCTCGTATTTATTTTGTAAATCTTAAATTGGTTATAAAAAAAACAATAAATACAAATTTCAAAAAGGCATTTCTATAAATAAGATTTCTATTGAGATTACTGGAAGCATAAAATTAAAACAACAATTTTGGTAACGAATCTGAGGCAAGATTCTAAGAAAATGGTTTACAAATATCGTAAATTCATAATAAACTCGGTTTCACCACGAAACAACGGATTAAAACTTAAAAATTACATGATATTATGACGAGAAGAAACCAAAACCTTTAAATTTCTACATTGAAGAACACTACTGAGGATTTTAATCATTGATATTCGCTACTTACAACCGACAGTATAGCGGGCTAGAGCCTCCACCATAAACCGTATCAAACTTTATTCCGGTTGAATAAACACACTCGTATTATTTTCTCCGATAAGCTCGTCAATTCTCATTTTCCCCGCTTCGTTTGCGCTACTTTCAAATCCTCACTCATAAAATGTAAGGGAATTTAATACAGCCTCTTATTGTTTAGCTCCTACAGGATTCTATTTTGTCACGGACCGTAAGTATCCGCAGGTTCTCGTCAGATCAGATTCCTTTGGCGTCTCTTTATACAGATCTGGTATGATGTGGGCATATAATACCGATAAAATGCGATGTCTTTTTTGGGTAGCTCTTATTTTTCACGATTTGTCTTTATTGAGAACTGGAAATTGATCCTTAAAAAATGACAAAGCATGTGTTTCATGTTCCATGTCTGGTGATGTTGTATATTGTTGACTCAGTCAACATGTTTATAAGTTGATTTGTTGAGTTTTTGTTTAACTCTTTTTGTATGTTAATTACGTATTCACAAATAAGTAAGCTACATCGTCGTAAATTATTATATTGCTTTCGTGGCTGTCCACCGTTTGAAGAAGAGTCGTTAAGGTTGTTGGATCGACTACCGCCATAGTGTTAAAATGTATTGGTATGAATAGTTTCATAATTTCATGTGAGTGTTGGGATATGAGTTGTTAAATATGATGTACAAAACAAAAATATATATTCCTGTTCTAAAGAATAGACAACAAACACTGGTTCGATGCTTTACAAGAAACATATTCGCAGAGCGCGGATGTAAACTGTCCACTTTTAGGTAATGTTTAGACTTTCAGAACTCAATACTCGGTTTGTTTGATAGCAATATGAAACCATACAATGTTTATAAATAAATATTTTGCTATTAGAAGTCTGTTCTCAGCCTTCCTGCAAATATTCCCAACTAATTTAACAAGCGGTTTAAAATCGAAAAGGTTATTTAATAAAAACACTTGATTTCTTGGAAGAAGACCGTCTTACCTTTTTTAATAAAATTCATCAGGCTTGATTGGAAATGCGTGTAATTTACATTGACTGCTGAAATTCTTTGAAAGCGTGCCAGATATTTATAATCTGAGATAATTTGCGATGTAAACTAGCAGGAAAACCATTTCTTAGTTTTCACAATTGAATTTGATTTTGAATGTGATATTTCAAAATAAAAATAAATCTTTCTACGAATTTGTAACGTTTTAGGCTGACAAAGTAAGGTAGAAGAATACACATGTCCTTCATTCATGGACAAGGTCAATTCCTTTCAAAGATACGTGTATTAGTGTCCTTTATTCATGAATTAAAATTTCGAATATACCATAGACGAAAAAAAAATCCTTTAATTCTGGGGAGAATCAGAATATATATGGGCAATGGACAAATAATAATTATCAAGGAGTAATTAAGTAAATTGAATATGAATGTTAGTGAACATTTTAGGCTGGGACCTAGTTTCTGTCGTAGGTAATTGGCCCTTGTCTACAATTATTACCATAAATAGGACAGAGTGATACGATTACTATTCATAACCTTTGATCTAGGAATCATAGGGAATTAGAACGCTTGCTAGTTAATATGTAGATTAACAAACAATAGAGAAAGGCAGGTACTTGGTCTGGGTATCTACGTCTAACCGATGAAACTAACATTTTTGTTAATTATTCTGAAGTTCCACCCATATTTTATGAAGTGTTCCAGTTAAATGTATTTTCAAATCGTTTATTATATTTGATAAAAAGTGGAAAAGCAAAAGGGCTGAAGCGCAATTTTGGGAGGTTTACACCAGAGCACTTTGAAGTTTTATTTTTCCAATCAAATTCATAAGTCTTCAGTACCTGGTTGGATTTTGAAAAAAAAACTCAGGTAATTTAATACTCTCACTGAGTTACCTGAAGCGAAAAAAAAAATCACTGAGTTACCTGAAATATAATATAGATGGCCAGATTGAAAAAAATCAAGCGAAAGTCCCAGAATATTTTTAATCGAATATTTAACTCACTTTTGACCAAAGCACCGCATAAGCCTTTTTATCTTTTCAGCGGCGATATCTATATATATTATCCCAAATTGGCTTTTTTTAAATATAATATAGATGGACAGATTGGAAGGGTATTACAAAAAAAAAAGAAGTTATAAACATATCAAATGTACTATCAACCTTTGCTTTAAATTACAATATGTATTTTTGTTTAATAACATATATGTTTAACTCATTTTTAATCGAATTAGCACTTTTCAATATTGTTTTTTATAAATTTAAACTATCCATATTGTGTAACATTGATATAATTTCTATAAATATATAAACTATTTTTTCTTATTTTGTAAATAAATAAATAAAAAATTATTTATATCTACTAACAAAAGATAAATAATGAGCTAAGAATACATTGAAGAAATCTTTATTTACTCCTTTTCGGGCCAGGAAACCACATGAATACACATGTACCTACCTACTTTTGACAAACTCCTCAGGTCGGGACAATTTGCCGAGCGAATTAATTTGGATATTCAAGTATTTACCAAAGAGCTTCTTGTATGGGCAAACTTGAATAAATTTAAATGCGTAGATGTAGAAACAGATCTGAGTTTTACTCCAATCTTCTAGGTGGGAAATTTAATTAACATTACCTAACGAATTTCACGACAAAATTAACAGGCGTACTGACTTCCTAACTCAAACGAATGTTACACAAACTGTCGTTTCATCAAATAAACATATTTTGATTCATAACAAAGCCCCACACTAACGAGACTCACGCGGAGAGACTGACGTTTGAAACGACCATTCAATTTATTATATCCTAAAATATTCACAATTTGTGATAAGCGAAACAACTAATAGTAGGTAATATTAATTGATTTGAAAAAAGAATACGGCGATATCGGATAGCAGTACCACCTAGCGTCAAAACATTGTATGTACCTCCCGGGGTCATTCTGAATTATGTCCCCGAAATAGTCTTCTTTCTCTA
This sequence comes from Drusus annulatus, assembly GCA_022651775.1. NCBI lineage: Eukaryota > Metazoa > Arthropoda > Insecta > Trichoptera > Limnephilidae > Drusus > Drusus annulatus. The sequence continues at coordinate 1,269,875 of JAGWCC010000246.1, read as the reverse complement.
TATTTGCAATAAACAAAATGAGATGAACACTATGTCGTCTTAAGTAAGCGAAATGTCATTTTTTTAAACTCTTGGACATGGCAGCGATAGAAATATGGTTATTACATATGTATGAGGGAGATCATGATTAAATATCAATTTTTGTCAAAATTGTTATTTTTTCTGTTTTGGTATTATTGGTGTTATGATTTGTGGTGAAACAATGGCCATTTTGAATTTAGGAAATTACATCTTTATATGTCCTAGTGATAGCCTCTTCTTTGGAGTAGTCACGGTCACAGTTATTAATAAACTGAATATACTGTCATTGATAATGTTAACATGTTGAATTAATTATCAGCCCTTTGTAGCTTTTTATATGAAAAACAATACACTTGAAAATCCGATAAATGTTCAGTTTTTTTTTTTTAATTATGGGTAAGGGAAAGAAAGGAGACGGAAAGGAGGGAGGTCGAAAAATACCTGGCCATTAAAATCTCGTTACCGAATTTTCCTTTATTTGCGTAGGCGCTAACATGCGGAAGCTTAAGACACCAATCAAACCAAAATCACACATTTGAGCTCATGGCATATCATTAACCGATACTGTTTTGACGATATTTAGAATATATCCATATTTACACAAAATATATCATTAGTGTAAAACTTTTCTTACACATTGGATTAAATCAATGTAATGTGATGTTTCACATGGAAAGAATACGTGACTATTGTATTTATATGAAGTTTCATAAATATCTTTTAAATTTTGTAGTGAAAACTGCACCATGAATTTAAATATTTTTTCTAGTAATTAATAATATCTTTGAATAAAAACCATTAAAACCATTCAAAGATAAATAGCAACATTTGGAAGCAAGTTAAACTGTATGACTGTATGAAATAAAACGTTACCAACATTGAACTGGTGGCCGTTGTTAATCTGACGTTAAACAAACGACCTGTAGTATTTAACTGAAAACAACATATTGCACATATAAATCTTTTCTTACTCAACAGATTTCTGAACGTGTTTCCGCAGCTTTCCTCTTTCACATAAATATAAAAGACTTTATCATTCTGGAAGCAAGTGCTGGCTTAAATCATACATGTTTTGGTACTACTTATAATACTTTTTGTTCGTACAAAACGGATTGTTAGAATTTTTATTAAATTTATATTCTTAACTAAAATTTTATGGGGTTGTGGTGATTTTAATAGTCTGAATGTTTCTCACGTGAAATGAAACGATTACTAGTGTAATTTTAATTTTATAACCTTCCGGTTTCGTTTTAGTATAGCTTTATTTGTATAGCTTATTAAAGTTTAAAAAAAAAGTGCATTTATCGGGGAATAAAACTAATAAAACTACTGGTTTAATTTAATTGGCCATTTAAAAGATTACTTATAATTTTAACTGCATCCATTACTTTCAATCTTCTATATTATCGAATCTCTTGCCAAAACCATTTAATGTATTATATTTAACCACAAAGTGATTCGTTTCTACCAAATAAAAACAGAATAATTATCTTTCACGAATATATTTTTTGAAACTTCTTTTGTTACTTCCTTAAAAATCTTCCTTAGATTCTAAATCTTCATAGAAAAGTGGGTCAAGTTCGTTGAGTAAATACAACATAAACAAAACAGCTGTCACTTTCGGGTTTTCGAGGGTTCCCACGCTCTCTTTTTTCGCTGAACACTTTAAAAACACGGAACAACCAATATGGTGTCTTGAATTTTTTGGGTTGAAAATAGTTTTGCTTGCTTCAAAATTCTAGTTAAAATATGATGTACACATTTGATAACCGCAGAGGCCTTCTTTTGTGAATTTAAGCTATTTTAGAACTCAACAAAGAAAAAAATTTTTACCTTAAAGTTGGGATTTCAATATCACATAACAAATTAATGATAAGACGGAGAGAAGATGTAAGCTGGCTTTATTTTTCAATAATGTTTTTTTCAAGTAACTGAATAATTCGTGGGTGATTTAATTCTTGGACCATATTTCCCTGGCAATCTCAGCAAGAGAACTATCCTTTTTCTAGAAAACCCCAACTTATCTTCACCATCTCCCAACGCTCAGACCCGTGCCACGTCTCCCATAAAAAAATAGGTACCTATAAATCCCATCTGTTCGGGTACTGGGGCAAAGGGCGAGGGTCAGCAAGAACTTTTCATCTTCAAGAAAAATTATAAGAAAACCAGACCACCAAATAAAAAGTTAAAAGAATTAACATTCTCTCATCAAGGTGTATTTAAAAAAAATACAAATTTACGTGTTTTCTTCTTTGTAAAAAAACCTGCATTTCTGAAAAGGAAAATTTCTTCACATGGGCTAAGTGTATTATTGGTGGTTATTAATGAGTTTCGTTACTTAGTGCCACGTTACTTTAGTAACAATTTGGGCAGTTAGATATGGCTATTAATGCACACTTCTGGTCATAAATTCGTAGTTGGCCCCAGGCCAGGCTATCTGAGTTGTGACGTCACCATCACTCACCCATTCGCGATCTCGTGGCTTAAGTGAAATTTTCAAATATTTTGGTTGAATCTGGCATAACTCGACGTTATTACGACTGAAAAATTTAAATCAAACTTAGTAAAACGAGAATACATTTATCAAATGAATTGTTTTGGTTAAAGACACGGAACAGATAGAGGGTCAACGAAAAAGAGAGTTATAGAAAACGATGATTCATGTATTCATTTTGCACTAATATTGTGTTGTGTACCATTTTTAACACTGATATCGTGAAACTTCAGAGGCAATTTTATAATAATCTTAGAAAGAAACACAGTTTTTAGAGAAAGAGTCTCATTACATTTTTTTTTAAAATCAGTAGATTTGAGTCTAGCTTTCATTTTTACTTACTAAGGTAAAACATGTCAAGTGTATAAGAACATATTTGCATAACATTTGGGAGGTTATTACTTATTGAATTACAAAGTGTACGTTTGTACCAAACAGTTTGTGAACCAAACGCAAAAACCAAAGGTATCATTTTGACTTTAATGAAAAAAAAACCATTAAAAGTCGCCACATGAAATTTTATGGTAGGTATATTCGTGAATCATTAAGATAAATGGATATATATTTATTTTTTGGTAAGCTCAGTAGTAAATATGAAATCATTTATTTGTATTCTCATTTTCCCGTTAATGTAATAAATCTGAAAACAATTCCAGTATATTATAGTAAAAATCAATACACAACAATATATCGTTTCTATTAAACTCCCCAATGCATAGCTTAATCCGATAAGCGCTTTCAATTAGGCAATATTGGATGCCAGTTAACCGGTTGGCCTGCCAAAATATCAATGTATATGCATTGAGTTGATGGAGTATCGACAAGTCATTCTGGAACTTCTCTGGAATAGACTCAGTCGTTAATAAACTGGATTATTGATAAACTTGAACACTGGTTACCTATGGAATTAGTTTTCGGCCTTTTGTAACTTTGTTATATGAAAAACAAAACGCTTCGAAATACGATAAATTTATTTTCGTCAATCAATAGTAGGTATATAAAATCATTAGTTGATTGATCTGGCTACTTCTGTGGCAGAGCGGATAGCTCTTTGATAGTGGATCCAAGAATTACGGATTCGAAATCCTCGTGAACAAACATGTTTTTGTTTGATGTATATTTCATATAGAATTTAAATGTATAATTTAGATTATACTTAAAATAGTTCCAGAGTCAAAAATATTCTCAGAATCGCCTACCTTCCTCTACTCTTTTCCTTTTCAGCTTTCACTTATTTCAGCCACACAAAATTTCCCGAAAAGAGATGTAAAAGTTCTTCTGGCTCCTGGTAACCTCGTGTGATATAACATAAACAAAATGAATTATAAGTCACCTTTACAAGTTATCTAATCAGAATACACAGTTTAAAAGATTAGTTTTTCCTCGCGAAGGTTCCTTGGATTGCACCTTTTCGGAATTTTAATAAATCAAAAATGTGAACACTTTTCAAGAAAACCTGTAAAAAATAATGGAATAAATGTATTATCTCCTCTTGCTGACAAAGCTTTACTTTTGTTTTTATTCTACAGCTTAAAGGGAGAGCAACTTAGTTAAAATAACATCTAATCTAGTAAGCCGGAAAATATTTTCATGTCGTGAGGGTTCTGCGGATGAGAAAAGAAAAATAGAAACGGTAGCGCTAATAATATTAGACGTAATGGAAAGAATAGTGCCAAACTGACAGCAATATCCAATTTACTTGGCCTGCCTTGGAGTGCCTTGGAGTGCCTCGCACTATGACCCCCCTTAGGGATGATTGGGGGGTTGTTTGTTTGCCACCTGAGGTTACGCTCACTGGGAGATTAAAGGGGTATAAAGAAACCTCTCTTAAGAAGTCTCAGTCGAAAATGAGCGATACACAATTATATTTTTAGAAGCGTGTAATCTCATCGTCTGGGTTAGTGTAATTTTATGAGCTTGCCAATCTTTGTGGGTGGGTTTAAATTAATTCGTTACAAGCGCACTTGAGGTGATATTTAATAAAAATGGCGTTACATATATAAATTATCCAAGTATGATTATTATTCCGTTCCTTTGAATGAAAATTCTAATAAGCCAAATTAGGGTAGTAGTGTAATTTTAGATAAACTTTTGTTTGCCATGAAAAGTAAAAAGCGAAATGGGCCAATGAGTTGTTGTTCACGAGGCGGTTGCTTAGTGCCTAGACTATTGTGGCATATTTCTATTAAACTTTCAGACAAATCAGGTTAATATTTTAGTGGTAAGACGCTTGATTACGAATCCAGAGGTCACGGGTTCAAGCCCGGCGTGCGCAAATAAAATTTATTTGATTAATATGTGTCATCACATTTAGTTTATATAAAATAATATAAAGCACATTTGCGACACATTCCAGAGTGGTAGATACTCTAAGTATCGCCCTGGTGAAAGACCACCATTCAGAATTGAAACGTTACTTGAAATGGCTTTAGCCGTGTTTAAATAGCCAGGTTCCTCCCAACCTTCCTTTTTCCCATCTTCTTGCCCTCCCCACTACCTTCAGCCTCACAACATCCCCTGATTGGATATGCCATAGTCCCACTGGCTCTAGACGGTTGGGAGCAGTTGGGACTCTTGTGCAGTATTCACTGAAAAAAAAAAAAATACTACTGACGCTGGAGTTTGCCACGCGCACTTCCATATTGATCACCGGGCGGTTTGAGGGTGCCAATGCAGCGCTCGTTTGACCTCTCCAAACAGATCTCAAGTCTACGGGAAAATTAATGTTCATACAGCTACATATAATATTATGCAATGAAAAGTAAAGTTCAACGGTCTACGAATATGGCGAAATACTTTAAAGTATATTATGAATGACCCTGGCTTAAGTAAGATAGCGGTTGAAATAGAATATACCTCAAACGAAAGGCGAAAGTTTTCAAAAATATATTTTACTGTTTTCTCTATTATTGAATTCTCTCTGAAATGGAACATTCTCCCACGGCCGTGAGATTATATCTCGCTGGGTTATAGAGCGTCGCGACGCTTCGAACGCCGGACATAGGAAGTAAGAGGTAGGTCGTAGATAGTATCATCTGCGGCTACAATCGAAAGGCTCGAACGACCGCTGACAAATGAAACCTTAGTTTTATTTTCCCGTTAATAGTGTCATAACGTCCAGTGAGGTTTTGTCATTTCTCCCCGCACTGTGGCTTATTAAATTACGTTGTAATTTGTCTCCGGCCTACAGGAAGGCGGTTCATTATTAAACAAAGGAAGCAAATGGATCGACGAATAATGGAAATGGTTCTACAGATGAAGTTACTGGCACTTCTGGAGGAGAATAATTAAATTTATCGGACAGTGTTTTCGTATTGCGTGCAATGATAGTTCTAAGTTTAATGTGAATCGCTTTGCACGCTCAACATTCTTGACAAATTCCCTGTTAAGTGACTTTACTTTGCGGGTTATGTTTATACAACCCCTGTAGAAAATAGTCGTACTTGAGATTGGATCTGGCAATTTTTTTATAGTATAGGTTAGCGTTGGGAAAAAACTTCAATGTTTTGTGAATGCTTCACGAACTGCCAGTTCTTTAAAAATGAACCCTTCGCGGTGAACACTTCAATAAAAGTCAAACTCGTTAAAAAGAGATTTTAAATCGAAAATTACTAGAGATGGTCGATATCAGAATAGGGGGTAGCTGCGGTTCCAGTTACCAGTGGCCGGCGAGGAAGCGGTTATTTATCCAGTTCTTTATGGAACCGGTTCTTGGTGCCACAAAAGTTCCTCCCCAAAAAAGTACTATCAAATCAACAAAAAAAATGGAACTGGGGAAGAACCAGTTCTTCGCCAAGTCTTTCTAGTCGACCTTCAATCGAAGTGTGCACTACTGCAAAATGGAGTAGTTCTTTGTAGTCGAATTTCAATTGAAGTACTTAAAATTAAGTACCTCTTTGTAGGCTTTGAAGTTCAACTTCACAACTGAACTTCCACAAAATAAAGTAGTTCTTTGTAGTCTAACATCAATTGAAGTATTTGTTAAATGAGAAATGAATGAAGTTTAAACTGCCGCAAAATTAGTTCTTTGTATTAGTTCGCACGGAGCGGTCACAACGCTAGTATAGGTATTATTTTTTACACACAACCGATTTTTTTCCTTTGGGTGTTTTCAACCTCCTTTGTGAAAGTTACTAAGCATATATTCGTCTTTGTAGAAAATAACGTAAAACTTGTTAGATGTACTATATCCTTAATCCTGAATGAATAACAAATCGTATTTTTGAAAGGTATTTTCTTATTGCCTTATAAGTTTTCTTGCGAAAAAGTTGTTTTCTTTCATACGATTTATTTATCTTTGTCGTAAAGTTAAGCACAGAATCCCATAAAACCCTGTATTTTTATAATGTGTTCAGATAAATTCTAACGTTATGCATTTATCTTATTATGTTCTTACGAATTCTGCAATGTACGGAATTACTTGGAAAGATTTAAATCATCATTAGGCTCTTGAATAAATATGTAATCACCTGTTATTATAAGTGTATGATCGAGGCGAGATTATTTGTGTAATTTGTATCAATGCACCCAACTCGGTTATTTGTCTTATTCTCTTTGAAGCTTTTGGATCAAGGCCTGGGTGAAATTAGCTAAAAGCTATAGCTACAAGCTACAAGCTAGAAGCTAGAAGCTACTGGGCAACGCAACTTGCAGACGCAGAGAAGTTTACTCACCCGCATTAACACACGGATCAACGCTAATTCTCACACGCTCGAAACAATCAAAGGTTTACTTCGGTAATCGCGGCTAAATATACTTAGCAACCTCGGATGTTTTGTTATCCTGTCAGCAGAGACTTGGTTGGTGGGGGGGGGAGGGGGAGCGGGAAGGTGATCTGCGGATCCGAGGAAGACAACGTAGGATAGTACAGACATTGTATCGGGACTGCGTAATGGTCTTTCATGCATAAATCCAGCATTTTTCTTTAAAAGAAGTACTGTAGAATTCTGTTGTTTCGAGTGAAAGATTGCCGAGAAATGTGCGCCATTCTCAATGAAGATATTCAGGGTAAGTGGAACACAGCAGAAGGAGGCTTTTTTTTTTATCTACGTGGGGATATTGTTCATTCTATTCATTGGTCGGTACGACAGCGAAACTATCACGTTGATGTTGCCGGAAAACCACAAAAGGTTATTTTTTCCTAGCAAAGTATTTGAACTTACTTATTCTTCAAATTCGTGTACTACAAAATCATGTGCTCGGAATAATAAAATTAAGTGCGTCATGTTTTCTGTTTGTTTCTCTACTGATTCTAATAAAGCATATAAACTAAGCACCGATAGTAACAACACAAAATGGAATAGGTAATCGTTATCGTTGCTAAATCGTTGGTACATTACACGCACGTATTTTGTATCTCAACCAATCCTATAACATACTCGTATATGCTTCTCTGTGTACCTACGTCATCAATTAATCTATTGTGCTAGGTCTAAAGATACGTACAACAATAAAAAACAAAAATTTATTCAATCGTTGTTATTATTTCAATATTCAGGGCAAAATGTTTGATAGTCCAACTGTAAAAGTTCACAATAAGTTTATTACTGATGAGTAAGTCAAAGTCTAGATGAATAAAAGTTGCTATGATCGAATTGGGTTCTTTATACCTAGCAAAGTAGAAATTATCGTCGCTCTATAAAATAATGCCATGCAACAAATTATGACATACCTGTAATATTATATTTCTCAACGTGCAACTTTAAAATTTGTAACAGAACACGTGCAGCGGTATTTTTAACCTTCTCTCGGATTATCAATAACCTCACATTCTAAATAATATGAACTGCTGAGAAAATTTATTGGCTTTATCTGACGTAAAAAGCCGACTAGCGCCGTTATTTTTTCCTTCATAATATCCGCCGTAAAGTGAATTGGGAAAATGTTTATGCATTGTTGTGTGGAAACATGTGATCTATCTTTGTAAGGAATTTATAGATTTACGTTGCATAAGTGCGAGGCTATATGGGTACGCATATATATATATACACGCAGTGTCAGGGCCGGACTTACTCCAGAGGGGGCCTGGGCTGATTCAGGTTGGGGTCTCCGTTACTATATTTTTATTGAAGACTTTGGTGATTTAAATCCCTTTTCTTAGCAATTCAAAACAATGTCAATTTTAATTTAAGCGTTTATTTACTTTTGCTTAACATAATTTCGTCGCCCGTCTCACTAGGCACTAGATAATGTCTGTTCTGAGATGAGTAAAAATGATATAATTTTGATAGGTAGGTAATTCATTGCAGGCCCCCAAAGAAAAAAATCTTAAAGAGCTTCTAAAGTTTGGAAAGGTACGCGGAATTGGACACCATTCTTCTAAAATTTTACGAGTTTTTGAAAAAAAATTAGATTTTTGGCCTTCGTTTTGGAATCGAACCCCAAAATAGTAAAACATATAAATCTTAATCCCAATCTCTAGATCCTTAGAATATTTATCTGTGCGTAAAGAAGAACGGAATAAGATAAAAACGCAGGTTTTTTAGGAAAGGCTAAACAAAAGGTAGAAATGTTGTTTTTTTCATGTAATTATGTCATATATCTATTTTCAAAAACAATTACACATTATTCTGTCTCATTTTCTAATATGAAAAAACTCTTTCAAATTTTTTTTTTCGATAATACTATTTTTGTAAAAATTTTCCTCCCCGCAATAATCAACTCACGTGTTTCTCGTAATTATTTTCCATGTATGTTCTGGAACCCTTCAAATTTGGCGGCTCTGATCTGTATCTCCTTCCGCCGTGTGCTGAATCCGGGCCTGTAGCCAGCATATAGACACGTACGAGTACGTACTCGGGTTGAATTGGGCCTGCGGGATCCCTATAAGAATTCACTGGAGTATCAAGTAGATTTGTGTGGTGGTTAGACATCGGCGCGGAAGAGACCCTTGAGAATGGGAATAATAAGGCTGCCTTGTTATCTGTGCGGCGGTTTGTGCGATATGCTTCGACATGTTTTTCCACCGCGAAATTTCCGGTATTAAATGGAAAGCATTCGGCCGAAAAAAATGTCATCGTCCCCCGAGAATTATCGTTTAAAATATTCAGAAGTTAAGTAAAGCATTTTTTTAATTAAAAAAAGTACATAATCAACTTGATTGAAATATTTGAAAACCCTAACTTAACCAATATATATATTTAAGAATACCTTTCTTTCCGTCAATATTTTTAGCTTGTAACGTAATATTTGACGAAGCTTTGAAGTATCCTACTATCTGCAATAAACAAAATAAGACACCATAAACAACAAAACGATAAATTAAATTAAAAAATATTTTTGTTTATTTTTTCCATATTCTTAATTGATTAATAAAAGATTTCGAAAAAAGAGTGTTCAAGATAAGTTAATTGATAGTAGAAATGATCTGAAAAAAAGTATTATTAAAAATAAATTCATCATATAAACCACCAACTTAAATTGTTTGACAGATGAAATAATTATTTTAATTTTTTAAGTTTCATTTTTAACTTGTGCATCAAAGTTGACAAAGTATCTTATTATAATTTTTTTTTGACTTGATAATAATATTATAACTTATACAATACGTGATGTTAGCGACCTTGAGGTGATTTTCTCACGAAAACGGCGCTATTAAAGTTATCCATTTATTATTATTATTATGTATTTTAAATGGTTCTTAGAGGCTATTTTAACTTTATTAATTTGCATAATTTTGATGGTTTCCGGCAGCGCATTATAAAATTTCATCCCTTTATAAAGTAAGCTGTTTTGGCTTTGATAATTTTTGGTAGTCCTTAGTATTATGTCTGTGAATTAATTATTGATGCTTCAAGGCCTCGTTTAAAAAATGTGTGCAACTTTAGAATTTTTTGGAAAATATTTAGATACCCCGGAAATGATGATGCCGCCGTTACTCCAGTTTTTTTACCTGATTCTGTTTCCGTACTAACAAGATACATCGGTAGAATTGTGTTGTGGGTGTGTGTGTGCCTGAAGCACAGCCAATTTTCCCTTACACCGTATTAAATTGGTCAATCTTGTTTAAATATCGATTTTTTTTCTTGAAAAGATAATAATTGGCCAGCCTACGACCTAGAAGCCGAAGAGTCTTACGCAAATCCAATTTACTGGTAGATATAGGTCACACTTCTGGATATTTTCTCTTTAGCGTGTTTCCCTAACAACGCCCTTCTAGTATTAAACCACCTTTATTTCGACAGTTGCACGTAAAGCTCGGCCGTGCTTTTCGCATTATAATAAGGAGATTAATGTGAACTTTGGCGTTAAATATTCTCAAAATGATTATTGCGAATGCTGTCAAAACGATTTATAAGTTTGTTTGACGCATTATTTATGATCACATATTAAACCATGTAGTGAATATAAAAACACTTGTTTAACGAAGAACATTAATGTTTTAGCGGCACTTGTGTAATCGAGCTCTCTTTAGTTAATTTATCAAATGTAAACAACGGTCGAATTTTATATATTCGTAGAAAACAAACATTCTATGGTTTAAATAATGCGGATTATACAAACAATTAAATTGTAAATATACAGTTTCTTTATTCTAATAAGAAACAAAGTTAACAAAGAAACATGGAAGGTCATATATAAAACAACAATATCATCGCATTTTAATTTTTATTGAAGCATTACTTTTCTTTAAAATGAAGAAAACATGCAAATACTGTAAAATAAAGCAATGTGAATTATAATTAAGCGCAAAACAAACACACGATTTAGAGATATGTTAAAACAGCAAACTTTTATGATGATGAAGTAAACTACAATATATATTTAATATTTATATTTTTACTCAAAAAAAATATAGGGATGATGTTGAAATTTAATTCAAAGGAAAACTAAAATACAATTACGAGATTTAATCACGGGACGAAAAATTCGAAACTAATAAGTTTGCTAACTAGGAAAAAATGAAGCACACATAAATTTTTCATTTACCGGGCTGTCCAACTATACAATAAAATTTCAACAAAAAATACTGCAATAGACAATATTCTTAAATTTTATAATAAATTATACGACAAAATTTGTTTGCCATCATTAGTGTTAGTATACTATATGTTCAATTTGATAATCAAATATTCTTATATTTATAAAATGTTATTTTGAAAATATGTTTGCAATAACCATGTCTGTACCATATACATTTAAGTTTGATATATATATATATATATACATATATATATATATATATATATATATATATATATATATATATATATATATATATATATATATATATATATATATATATATATATATATATATATATATTAATACACAAAAATATGATCTAACTTAAGACGAATAAATAAATAAATAATAGATAAAAATTGAACGAATTGACTCTGTATCATACCAATATTGATTCATTATCACAATCTTCTTCCCTCTGTCATATACTTTACTATTTATAAATATTTGTTTTATTACATAACTATTAAATATATGCTGACCGGCTTTATGAAGTTTTAGTAATAACTGTTAATTTAGTCAGTTGTTTAAAAAAAAACTGTTAAAATAACCGTTAAAAAGTAAAAACATGAATGAAAGGTGCCGTGAAACAAATTGAGTGCGTTTCACTTTATTTAGAGGTTTTTTTTGCCATGAAATCGTTACTTTTTGGGTAAACTCTCTAAATGTTATTCAGCAGTATTTTAAATAACAATTTTCAGATAGGTGTAAAAAGAGCTCAATTTTTTCATAGCTTACATACTTGGGCTGGTGTAATTTTCGAAAAAAAACACAAAAACCTATGGCTTTAACTCATATTTATTTTTAGCTTTGCCGAAAGAAAGACCATTAAAACCAAAAAGAATACGATGCAATAATTATTTATAATGGTAATAACCACATATTAATGTTTTCATTATCTTGACAATTTTCGTTTATCGTTATTTCTAATTGTGAAACGTGGTAGAATTCCATTTTAATCATACATTCGTTATTATCATGTTTTTAAGCACACTGTACTTGCTCAAGTTATTGGCACTAGAAATATGAGATTAATCTGTAGCAAGAGTTTATGAAGGCAAGCTCCACAATAAAAAGCGTTCAAAATTAATGAGATTACAAACATTTTCATAGTCATTTGTTTTACTAACTTGACGGCCCTCTTTACTACAAAACCAACATTAACTAACAAAGGGACCATGCTGATAATAGAAAAAAATATTCTTTAGATAATTAAGATTAAAAAAAGTAGTAACTTTTACTTGGAAAATTACAACGAAAGAACACTGTAATTTGTATACATTTAAATATAGGTACATATCTTCAAAATTATTAAGTGTATTTTTGACTCACCTTCTTTGTTACAACTCATCCAGTTAAAAATTCCTTGTCGTAGACTCAGAAAAAATGAATTACTGTTCCTCAATCATCACTCTACTAATTATGGGTATCATTCTCCACTGTCCAGAATGTCGAGACTTGTTGACTCAAGCCATGGGGTCTTGAAATTTTTGGTACCAGTCAGTGTGTGCTGTTCTCTTTCTATTGCTCTTTTTTCTCATTTCGTGTTATGTATTTTTTGTAATTGGAAAATAGTCCGTAAGTTCATAAATAAATGTACACAAAGCACAACGAAATAAGATATAATGAACTTTTTTTACAAACTGTGGCGATGCCACCGACTGAAAAGTTATACGTGTCGGTCAGGTAGTTTATAAATATATGCTCTGAAAAAGTTACAGCTATTCTGAAACCGGTTTGCGTTTTCGTATAAAAAAAGTGATCTACACACAGTTAAATAGTTTAATTTCATTCATAAAGAGATCGGCTTGAGTGAGGATATGAAAATGCTTCAACTTTGTGGAGATATAAACTTGAGCTTTGACGAATGCAAGGTGATTTCGAAACCAGTTTGCGTGCGTAAATCTAATGAATGAGTGGAAATAATGTGATGTCCACGAATATGAAGGTCATATTTTAATTCTTAGAGGGATGGATCTAAAAAAATAGGGATAATTCTTTCTCACGTCCATTATCTTGGATTCTGTCTTTTTGAATCGTTTTTAGACACTTGTTTGTTGAAAAAAAAAACATTAACGCCCTCTGCACCACTTTCATCTTAGGATTTCATTATCTGCAGAAAGAAAACACAACGGTTTTAAGAAAACTCTTCTACTTCGCTGTAAAATATTTCAGACGGTTGAAACAATTTATGAAATTCCGCAACCTTAAGAATGCTGAAGCTCTATTTATAACTGGAATGAATTCACGTTAAAATAAATTTAAAGAACGTAGGCCTCCGCATCAATTTTACTAGAGTATTAAAACAGTTCTGCCAGAGTCCCTTGTGAAATATGCGTCTTTTTATTTGGCAAAGCACATTATTGTGTATTGTTCTCAATTCACTCCATACAAATGTTTTAATAATTATTAAAGAATTGGATGTCGAAATCTTCTTTCACATATTTTTTCATGAGATTATTAGGTAAAAGGAGATTTTAATTTACAAATCGACGAGTTAACTGGCGCAATGATAAGCCGATTATTTAGACCCAGATAGGTCTCGATTGTTTGTTTGCTAAATCAGTGGTGATTTGGAAAAGGGCGACAAGTTAAAATTGGGTAAATGCACCGGATAGCTATTTTTAAATCCTAGATTTTTTTTCACGTCTGAGAATTATATGGAGCAAATATTTTTTAGATGATATTTAATTATCCTTATTAGCGGGGCATTATTATTGAAAAAAAACAATGGATTTTGCCTAAAGTGTCCCTCCATAGAATGAATGAACTTTTTCAATACATTTTGAAAGAAAACCTTCAATCTTCGTCTTTATCTAGTTTTGATACATTTTTCGGTTTTACTTCAGTATTTCTTAATTGTTTTTTTTTTTAAATCTTTTCTTTGTTAATCGTTTGAATAAATGGCCACATAAATACATATATTAAACAAAAGCAATCGAACGTGGATTTAAAAAGCTTCATGTAAGTACGTACTTACACCAAAATTGCATTTATATACGGAACACAGAGATGTTTGAAGTTGTCCCCCTTTACCGTGATAATTTTTTTTTAATAATTCGGTACATTGTTTAGCATAAATGACTCGAGTTACCTCTAAGTGCGTGTTTTTTATGCAAAATGAGACTCATCTCTGTACGCCCACGTCTATTATCTCGGAACATGTTTTTTCAAACGAACAAGTCTTTCTTTTACATGCAGAAAAAAGTCGATTGGCAAACTTATTTCATATTCGTATTTTTATTGACTCGTCTCCCCTTTTCAAATGACCAAATAAAAATGAGCATCCGTTAACTGCCTTTAAATTGGGGATTATATAAAACAGGGTGTATTGGGTGAAACGAGATGCGGCGCTGGTCACGCGACAGCAACGTGATCCCGAACTACGTACCGGGAGCTTGGTAATAATCATTTTACGGTAAAGAGAAGCCTTTGTTTCTGAAATGTTAATCATTTGTTCTGTTTTCCCCTTATTTCCTAATTGATCTCATTGTTTTCGCTTATCCCGTACCGCGATGATAATGATTTTTAAAGGATTAATCAATATATACTCGTATAAGCTTTATTTTAGCCATTTGAGTTTGATGGGTGACAGTTTTTCAGTATTTTGCTAACGCTACAAAAATCTAATAATTAACGAACCTACATTAACGGTGTAAGTCTTTTTTTATTAGTTTGTGGTAGAAACAAAATTTTGGGCTTAAAATATTTACGTTAACCTAAAAATTTGCAGCACGAAGTTCTGTAAAATAATCATTGTTCCAGAGCGTTCGCGAGCTTTTATCTCATTTCTACTCGAGTATATCAAATATAAGTGTTATTCTTACAACGAGTTAATCAATGGTTAATGGTCTTAGTTTCGTTAAACAGATATTCTTTATTGATTACTTTAGTTTGTTTATTCAACACTTTGATAGCTTTATTTCCTGCCATTCTTGAAATACGTGTTCCGTGTTTGTAAAACATCGAACATAAGTCATGTTCAACGGAATGAGATCGTACGTTTCGATAATCGTTCACGTTTTAAATTACAATACAAATATATTAGTGAAATCTACTCGTATTAATGATACCGCAATAGTTATTGTTTAATTTTGTTCTAACTAAGTAACCATCACGCCATTTCCCCACAGGGTTCGGCGGTGTGGATAGACTGACACACAACTCTTAGCACACACTCTTTGCTTCATTCACATGTATACATGCTCTTCTATTATTCTGACTCTTGATATGACCCAACTCAAGTATGTGATTTACTTGATCGTGTCATGTCTTCCTCGGGTGTCTCTTCTTTTAACATTCACTTTCACATCATATATTCTCCTTACACTCCTTTTTTCGATCATCCACTCTACGTGTCCAAAACATCTAGGCGCCTCATTCTTAATCTTATTAATTACGCTTACATGCCTTGCATTCTTTTCGGATATCCCAGTTTTTAACAGGGTCATACATGGTTTTTTCAAACATACGCTTCAGAAATGTCATTTCTTCAGTGTTCAGTCTACTTTCATCCTTCCTCTGCCAGTTCCATGCCTCTGCCATACATCCGGGTTGGTATCAGCACTCCATTGTGGACTGCTAGCTTCGCTTCTTTGGAAACTCTTTTACTAGCGACAACCGCGTTCAGTCCTATATTAATTTGTCAAAAGTTTTAAAAAACATGAAAATAAAGGCAACTTTTTTGTGGTCGGGCAGAGTTCAATTCTAATAACGCGTAAGTACCGATTTATTCCCTTTTCGACACAGGTGCTTTACTTAGTGGTGTAAGTCAATAGGTGAACTTTAAAGCTGTTTTAATTATAACATTCCTGAACACTCGAGGTTTTCGTCTTAACAGACGACTAAAAATATCGTTTTGATAAAATATAAGATGCTTGCAATTAAAATTTTAAAAAGGTTTTATTTGCTTCGACGAACTCCGTGGCAGAGTAGTTAATTTCTTGGCGCTAAGTCTAGAGATCGTGGGTTTAATACGCCATCTTGATTTTTTCTAAAATAATGCGGTATATACTCCCAGTATTGTGGGAGACCAATATTTAGAAAATGTCTTGAAACTTTTATCTAGATCTGAATAGCCAGGTAGGTGCTTCCCAACCCTTTTCCTCTTCTCTTTCCCCTACCCACACTTTCTTTAGGCTTCGAAACATCCCCTAAAATTGGGATACGATAATTCTTTGTGGCTCTAGGTAATTGTACCTCTTGTACAGTATAATTTGCACGCGCATTACAATGTATTTTTTTAAATCGTTTTTATTCGGGTGATTATCGACCGTTTACGTGAGACAAATAGTGATTTAATAAAACAAATTTGTAACTTTATTCCACTTTTAAAATCATTAAAATGGAATTTACCGAATTAACAGTTTCTTAAATGAACAAATAATGAAAAAATAACCGGTTCTTAAAACAAATTTGTTTAACTTTTGTATTATAATCATTAAAATAAAAAGCGTTTTTTTTATTATTTATAAATTACTTCATAAAATTGGACGTAGTTATGTAGAAAGCGTCCAACCCACAATTTGCCAAAATCGAGTTTTACATGTTTTTCTATAGATAAATACCAGATTTATATCTGCTGAAAACATCTGAGCTCTTAAATGCAAAATATATTTTTGGTTATTCAATTATGCAGATTTCTGACTTAAATTGAATTTAAAAACGTCCATGTGTTTTGATTGTTTTCTGTTGTTTATAACTTATAAAATATTAACCAACGATAATATTTTTTTTTAAATCAAGTGGTTTGAATGCATTGACTGCGTCAATATAATTTGTAAGAATCATCCATGTAGGTTGGACGTATTCTGCGATTTAAATGTATGTTTTAAAAGTGCCAATATTATGATTCATAGATTCTATTATGTCATATGTTTGTTTTATTCGCATAGTTCAAAAAGGTGCCCTTGGATATACGCCGCCAATTGTTTCATAGAAGACATCCAAGCCACATAGAACGCATTAGTACTAAACTCTTTGACATATCGACATTTTGTAGAAAGCATCCAAACATTAAAATGAAGGATAACGTAGGAAATACTATTATTTTTTTTAACAAACACATTGATATGTCATCAATTAACTATTTATGATGATTCTCATAAAGAAAAAAACAATGATATTTACTTTGAAAATTCCGTATTATGCTTTTGTATCGTCATATTTTCAAACGCCTTTTTCTCAGTTTCATCCCTTTAGGGTTTGACGCTTTCTGCATAACTACGTCTAATTATATGAGACTATTTATCCAACTTTAATTAGGGTCCCGATCAGCAATCGTCCCTCTTGAATCACTTCATAACTCATATGGAGTCTCTTCCACATTTCATTAGCACTATACGGCGCGTAAATTATCATTCACATACCGCCAAACTAATCGCCACTTTACTCTCAGAGTATACCGTAAAATATTTGACAGTCGGAGTGTGAAATGTGACGAGAAATAAAGTGATTTTATTTGATTTTTCACAAATCATGGAAATTATTGATGTTTCAGACAAAAACAGTTTTTAGGTAATCGGACGTAATGAATGCGGTTGATAACTTGGGGGGAGTGCGTTTAGTATGCTTTCACTTTTATCATAATTTCATTAATTTAAAAAAATAGCAATACATAGATGTTCGACAAAGGCCTACTGTGCGATATCTATATATAAAACGTAAAATCCGATTAGATTTCATCAAATTATAAAGATAGTTAAAATGTTTAAAAAAATTGAATAATATATTATTTTATTTGTTTACATATTACTTTGGGAAAAAATTTTCAGATTCATTAAATAACATACTAAATTTGTACACTCAAAAAATCTATCGTTAAATACATAAGTAGAATAAAATCTTGGGAGGCTAGGCTAGTATGTTTATATGGCATTCATCCGGATAAATATAAATACTTCAAAACTAACCTGAAATTCACCCTTTAATTTGCTTCCGATGTTTTCTTAAGAAGTTTACCGACCAGTCTAGTGTAACAACTTCCTTCCGGTTGGCTTACCCAGGCTATTCCCGGCCTCCACTTACTTAGAACTAACGATTGTTCATTGGCTATTGCATATAAAACTAACCTTACCTTAATTCATTGCAACCTGCAACCCTGGGGAAATTAACAGCACAACCTTGTTTATTGGACAGTTATTACTCTGAAAGCGATTAATTTCACACTAAATCAAATTTCAAAAATTTAATTTCACCCACCATTTTATGGAAGTATAAATATTCCCCAAAATTTTAGTGCCCGGAAATCTGGATATGATTTGTCATTTTGATTTACTAGCAATGTCGGTAGGTATAATGGTTTATACGTTTTACTTCAGTCAGAAAACTCCGGGTTCGATTCCCTTTGCAGCGCAAAATTTAAAGTATATAATTTCATTTTATTGTATGGTCACTGCCTTTCTAGGGTAATCGTAATAATATATTTCTATGGTGTATCTGTGACGTAAAAGCATGGATTTAAAGTCATGGTGAAAAAAACCTCAATTGAAAAAATACATAATTATCTAAAAAGTTTGAATTATTTCACAAATAACTGTGGGTATATTTTTACAGCAAACTTAATATTATCTTTAGCAAGAACCATGGAATAAAAATTAAGAATGTATTGTTTTTACTGAAATATTTTCTTATAAATAAGAAATTTTACAAATTTTAAAGGAAAACTTTGACAATACCTCATTCCGTGCCAAAGAAATTATGGTGGGAACAGAAGTGTCAATTAAAGATAAACTTTTAAGCCAGGGAAAGTAAATGTAATGGGACATCCTTTGATGCTTTTCTTTAGATTAACTTTGGCCTCAATTTACCTCTGTTTTACGACGTTCTCTTCCTTTAATAATTCTATGTTTCTGTCATAAATTTTGAGAATTTTTCAGTGAAGGTAAATCACCACCGAAAAATTCCTCAGAAAACAATATTAAATTTTGATTTAAGTGGAAATAAATTTTTAGATCTGGTCTCATTATCAAAGCTGCTTTCAGATTCGAAAACTTTAAATTTTTAGAAGGTAAACTGTTTTTTTCATAGCATCAAAAACATATTTTGGAAGCGTTCCAGCTGTTTCAACTTCGACTCTTGCTTGATATTGTCCTGTATCCCATAAACTGAACACTTTGAAATGTGTTGTAATGAAAACAATAAAGTGATTTTTTAACCTTCTTTGTTGAGGTTGTTCGGTACTTTATAAACTAAGCACGTATAATTTGTCCATGCAAAATTGAAAGTGATATTTTTTTGTTGTAAGAAGCAATCACATGGTGGTTAGACATTATATTAAAAATCAAAGAATACTTTGTTTAAAACCACAAAATTTATTTTAATGAAGGCCAACCGGTTTCGCTTGGATCAAGCTTCGTCAGGGCACATATAATAACTAAAGAAAAATACAGAGTTAACAGTTAAATAAAGGTACAAAAATATTGATAGAGTGAGACAGTATATAATACAAAGAAGGAAGAGAGAGAGCATATATTAGAGGGAGGCAACAATTGAAAGTACTAAATATATACGAGTATTATAAAGAATTGGTAAATAAACAAGTGTACATAATATAAAGATAATGATGTAATGTTAGGGGCAGACAAAGATCCTATATTGAATTTGTATATGAAAGCGACATATTACATTGTTATTGGAAAATAAGCTACTTGGATACATAATAATAATTAAATGGGTGAGTTAGGGAATAAAACAGAGTGATTCGTAGCGTCGAATGAGGGTGAAGTTGACAATTGATGGGATGAATGTAGATTTACAGGAAACATATGGAAAAGAAACTATTTGAATACGCCCGGTTGGCCTTCATTGTAATAAATTTTGTGGTTTTTAAACAAAGTATTCTTTTATTTTTAATGAAATGATTCGTTGATTTTTCATTTGGCGTTTTTATTGATTCGTGTTCATTGTTTATTTTCCACAGGAGTTGATAACAACACTTTACATCGGCTTCCTGGGGCTCATCTTCGCTTCATTCCTGGTTTACTTGGCGGAGAAAGATGTCAAGGATAGCAAATTTTCTAATTTCGCACAAGCTCTTTGGTGGGGAGTGGTAAGTGTACTATTTTTTAATTTGTCTTGGATATAAGTTTTAACATTTTTTATTTTGTACTGGGCATATAAACGAGAGTTAAATTAGCATCTGAAAAATTGACAAAGACGAATGGTACAGAGCTTTAAGGTATTGTGATAGTTCACAACTGACCCTCTACAAATCTTACTTGACATTTTTTTAAATTTAATATAATTTTTTTTTTAATATCAATATTTAAGGAAATTGTTACAATTTTTGCATAGTGTATTTAAAAATAAGCATATAAGCTGTTCTTCGCCATAAAGAACAAGGTTCTTGTGTTTGGTGAGGGAATTTACGCTAAAATAATTAAATAGTGTTTAGTTAATACAGCAGAGAAAAATAGAAGTAAAAGTAAAAATAAAAGTATTTCTGTAAAATTAGTTTTAATAATTAATATTAGTACATAATGATGACACAAATTTTGTGGAATAAGAAGAAAAAAAAAACAAATAGGAAAATTATAATAACAATAACAATTATAAACGACTGTTAAAGTTGTTGATGTAACTTTTCAATTTTAATATTATCTATAGTTTTTAGTTTTACACGAAGATTGTTAAAGTAAGTTATTCCTAGATAGAGGTAGATATTTTGAGAATGCTTAGTGTTAAATTTTGGGATTTTAATGTTATTCTGATATCTTACAGACATATTAAGTTGTAATTTTTTTTGCTGTTTTTCTTTACAAATTTGTATAATTGAATATTTTTTAAATTTGTTATCCATTGTAGGTACACTGAATACTGTAAAAAGGGTTTCAGTAGAAAATGTGGATAGTTTTTTTAAATATACCTTAATTATCAATCTTTGAATTATTTTAAGTGGGTTTAAAATGTTTTCAAATATTCCTCCCCATCCAATTATACCAAATTGTAATATAGATAATAGAGGTTTGTTCAATAGAAAAGGTGAATTTCGAATTTTTTTGAAAAGAATTTATTTATTCATCAATATCCATTTTCTTCCCTTCAAAGTAATCCCCCTCAGATATAATGCACTTATGCCAGCGCTTCTTCTAATCCTAAAAGCACTTCTGGAATGCGCTTTTCGGTATGGCCATCAGCTCGTTCTTCGATTCTGACTTTATCTCATCAATTGTGGCAAAACGCTTTTCTTTCATTGGTCTCTTCAGTTTCGGGAATAGGAAAAAGTCGCAGGGTGCCAAATCAGGTGAATACGGTGGTTGAGACATGATTACGGTGTTGTTTTTTTGCCAAATAATTACGAACAAGCATTGATGTGTGAGCTGGTGCATTATAATGATGCAAAATCCATGATTTGTTTTTCCACAATTCCGATCGTTTGAGCCGTATTGCTTAACTTCCTCGCAGACGTTACATAACTTCCTTGTAGTATTCCCTATTAACCGTACGACCTGTTGGCAAGAACTCACGATGCACCACGCCATTGTAATCGAAGAAAACAGTGAGCAAAACCTTCACATTTGATCGAACTTGACATGCTTTTTTTTCTTGGCTCTTCTGGCCATTTCCATTGGGATGATTGGGCCTTGGTTTCGACGTCATAACTATATACCTGCGTTTCATCACCAGTTATGACCCTTTTGAGCAAATCGGGATCATACGTTGCTTTTGCTCAAAATGTAGCAATTTCGGAACAAACTTCGCTGCCACACGTTTCATGCCCAAAACATCCGAGAAAATTGCATGGCATGAGCCGATTGATATGCCAACATCCTCTGCAACTTCCCTAATAGTGATTCGACAATTTTCCAAAACCTCTTTCTTCACTGTTTCGATGTTTTCTTCGTTTGTTGACGTGGTTGCAACTCCAGAACGCTCATCGTCATTAACATCTTATCGGCCTTCTGTAAAGCGCTTGTAACACTTCTAAACACTTTTTTGAGACAAAGTAGACTCGCCGAATGCCACAGTCAACATTTTAAGTGCGTTGAAGCACTTTATTCCTTTTTTAACGCAAAATTTAATACATATTCTTTGACCCATATTTTTCAAAAGTAAAAAAAATCGAAGAACACACAAAAATGTGAGTAACCTTTCCAGTTGTCAAAAACAAACCACTAATCCAAAATGGCTGATAATGCTAACATACGATAAACATATGTGTACCAACATAACAAAAAAAACGATAATCGAATGTACACAGCCCGCGAATATTCAAAATTCACCTTTTCTTTTGAACAGGCCTCTACACTCTTATAAGGTTTTCTAGTCTAAGAATATTTTTAAGTCTTATGAAAATATATATGCATTTCATAATTCGTTTAACAAGTTCACTAATATGTGTTTTCCATTTAGAATGTTGATCTATATATACGAGTACACCGAGATATTTAATTTTGAAAGTTGGACCAAGTATAGAACATTCTTGATTGCCATTGGCACTATTGGCACTATTTCATTTACTTTGGTGCATTATAATTTTTAACTCTGGTTTTGATTTAAATGTATTAATAGAGAAAGGGATACATTTTGTTTTTTCAGTGTTTAAGTAGAGAAGATTTTTATCAAACCAGTTTTTTAAATATATTGATATCAGTATTTGCTAGCTTATTAACAGTATTCCAGTCGGCACCTTCAACTATTATGACGGTGTCGTCAGCATAAGATACTATTTTTACGTGTAGCTTTTTGTATGAATATGTCATTTACATAGACGATAAACAGTAGAGGACCCAGAACTGTACCTTGAGATATACCGAAATGACTTATTTTTGGCTGAATAATCACATCGTTTATTTTTACCACTTGGGAACGTGCGAATAGTTAGCTTTTTATCCATTGTAGAGCTGTATTATTGACTCCAGTATTATTTAATTTAATTACAAGTTTATCATGAAATTTGCTGTCAAACGCTTTTTTAAGATCTATGAAAATTCCAATGCATTTTAATGATTTATCTAATGAATTATTGATATAGCTAGATAATTTTGCGATTATGTCCTGTGTGCTTCTTCTTTCCAAGAAACCGAATTGGTTTTCATGAATTATAGTATTACATTTTATAAATTGGTTCATTCTTTTTTTAACAATTATTTCAATTTTTTTTTCAATATTTGAGATTACTGAAATAGATCGGTAATTACTAACTTCTTCAGGATTACCAGATTTAAATATTGGAGTTATGGTAGTTCGTTTGTAAATTGATGGAAAGACTCCGCTTTGGAAACTTGTATTAATTATATGCATTAACGGTTTAGAAATTTGGTTTTTAAAATATTTTTAAATGTCAACTGTAATTCCATTAAAGCTTGGAGCAGTACCTCTTTCATACCGCTTATAATAGTTATTATTTCGTCTTTTGTGGTTACTTGAAATGTTGCCATTTTATTTTCAGTATCAATATTACAGTCTGGAGTAGTTATATTTGGGTCTATCTGTATGAGGTTGGCAAGATTTCTGCCTTCGTTTGCAAAAAAGTGTTATATATATTTGCAGCTTTCAGAGGGTTTTCTATGTAACAATTTTTTTGAGTTATCATGAGTAATAGTACTGATTTTATTATTTCATCGAAGGAAGCAATCACTTTGTAGCTTGACATTATAATTTAAATAAAAAATGTTTTAGTTTTAAGCCACTTTATTTATATACATATAACATTCGACCGGTTTCGGTTGAACTTAACCTTCTTCAGGAAAGTATATATATATAAACCAGTTTATATTTATACTTTCCTGAAGAAGGTTAAGTTTAACCGAAACCGGTTGAATGTTAAATGTATATA
Organism: Drusus annulatus; assembly: GCA_022651775.1. Lineage (NCBI taxonomy): Eukaryota > Metazoa > Arthropoda > Insecta > Trichoptera > Limnephilidae > Drusus > Drusus annulatus. The sequence goes on along the minus strand of JAGWCC010000246.1, from coordinate 1,245,618 downwards.
AATAAAGTGGCTTAAAACTAAAACATTTTTTATTTAGATTTTATTATTCTTATTCTTTTTCTTATCTATTATCTCATTTATAATTGTCCAAACTCTTTTACTATCATTTTCAACCTGTTCCAACTTATGTTTATAATAGCTTTCTTTTGTATGTTTTACAATATATGAGAGTTTGTTTTTGTATGCTTTAAAATAATAAAAGTTCATTATTTGGTTATTGGGTAGTTAGTCTGTTAAAGAGCTTGCTTATGTCGTACAGATACCATTAAACCGTGAGTAATCCACGCTTTAATATGTTTGAATCGAGAAAGTTTGGACTTTGATAATATATTATTTGTTGAGTCTTTTATGAATTTGGATATTTTCTCATTAAAAATTTTACAACAAACATTGACATCATTACATTGATATAATTTAATCTAATACTCTGTTTCTAATTTATATTTTAACGTACTCATATTAAGTAATTTTTTAGAAACATTGTTTTGTTTAGATACTGGAAAAGTTGGGTTACTGAATTTACAGTTAAAAATACATGAATTATGATCAGTGATAGTTGTATAAATGACAACGGATATTATATTTTGGATATCAGAAATATTTGTAAAAATGTGGTCTAAACATGAAGGTCGTTGACCTTGGACGTTCCTAGTTTATGAGTTTATGCACGGTAAATAATTAAATTCCGCTAACATATTTAGATAACTATCTTTATCCTTACTGGAGTAGTCATTCGCAATGTTTGTATACATATCTCCAACAATAAACAATAAAAAAAATATATTTCTGTAATTTAATAAAATATTTTTTAATACATCTATAAATTGTGATATTATCGATGTATGAGTGCGATAAATAGCAATAATGTTGTAATATTTATTTTGGTTTTTAAATTCAATATTTAATATGCATTATTAATATCATAAATCTCTCTAATGTTCATTACATTATACTGGTTAGATATAAATATTGCAATGTCACTGTTTTTGTTTATCTTTGTAGTTGTTACATAGTATGAGGATCCGGGGATAGTATAATTCAATTCGTCGGTGGAATGAGTTTCTTTTAACACTATGCAGTCCGGAAAATAATTTAATGCTTTTAAAGATATAATTAATTCATCGAAATTTTTTTTCAAGACTTCTTACATTCAAATAGAAGTAAATCTTTTATCATAGCAAATAAAATTAAAATCTATTATGGAGTGACATAATCTTTTCTTCTACATACATTTGTTTGTCTAATTCATCACATAAAAAATCAATCATTTTTAAATTTTTAGGTTAATTTGAGAAGAAAAATAAAAATTACCATATTTACTCATAGTCGATTCGTTCTTTGGTAATTTCAAGCATTTTTTTGCCGGTACATACATTTGATGCTATCAACTCTATGTTCTGTGGAATAGTTCATTTCAAATCTTTTGTTTTGTACACAGCAATTGTTGCACATTAGGGTTCGTTCTTTATTTTCAAATTTGGAGAGTACGTGTTCTTTGGTGCAATGAGGGCAAGTTGGAGGCTGCGTCCTGGCGAGACATCTTTGAGCTGTGTGGCCGAATTTAGGGCAGTGGTAGCATTGTGTCAGTGGGTTACAATCTTCGACGTATACTCTTTGATATTTTATGTTTTTTTTTGTCTAACAATGTTTGTCTTAATTTTCCGGTTGTTTCAATGATGTAGTTTGTAGTGTCGTTTTCTTTACCTTCATTGTATTTTTTTTTTAATTCCTTAATAAGTTTGATGTTATTTTTGTCTTCCTTGAGTAACCTTCATTTTGTTGTATGATACCCATCTATGATTTTCCCTTCAGTTGGCATTGAAGTCTTTTCAACATTAAAAATGGTTTCATTTTTTTATTTCTTCGGCCAGTATTTCTTCTCCGATTACCTTGTTTATCTCTTTGGTTAATTGTTCAGCATCTTTCTTCTTTTGACATGATACTATGATTATTTGTTCACCAATTTTTTTAACACCACTAACTCCGACTTTTATTTTTGTTAAGTTAATATTTTTGTGTACTTTTGCTTTTATGTCTTCGACTTTCAAAGAGTTTTTTTGATGTTATTAGAATAGGGTGTTTCGGTTCAAGGTTGAATTGTTTTATATTCACTGATTTATTGTTGTCACTTAAGACATGGGCGTATGTTTTTCGGCCATTAAAGAAATTCCTCCAGTTTCCTGGTGCAATGTTGATTATTCATAAATATATCGTCTTGCAATTTAATGATTTTCTTCTGCATGCAAATTTGCTCGCTTTGGATGCTTTCTTCAAGAAGTGTTACGTTTTGCTCCAGTGATATCTTTATTTTGGAGTCTTTAACCGATGTGATTTTGTTTATAAAATCTTTAATGTTTCTAAAAATATTTCTTGTATTTCCATATTGGATGATAGACCGCCCAGGTGGGCCAGTTATTTTTGTAAAACTATACTTTTTATTACACTTGTCACCAAATTATACACAAATACAAACGAATGCACTCCTTCGATGTCGTAACGTTATTCGTACATTGATTTAAATTCTGCTGTCTAGCTGTTGACTTTAACATCTGGTAATACTATTAAAAAACCATTGACTCAACAAAAACGGACGATTCGCTAAACAAATTTCTCGTCCTCAGCGGCAGAATTGCGATCTTTAGAACATAGACGATATGTCAGAACACTTTGTTACTTCAGTGGTATTTAAATGTAAGTCGCTTCATAGAAATCGCGCTATTGTCATCTCTTAGGCACCACTGCGCAGCCGGACGACAAGGCAAACGCGTTCCAAACATTTGCAAACGGTTGACTCTTTATCACGAAGAACGGGTTGTTTTTGTCCTCAACAGCTCGACCATGGAACAGTCTGCCAGTCTTGTATTTCCTCTTTCCTATAACATAAGTATCTTCAAGATTCGGTTCAATCCAGTCTTCCTTAAAATACCCCCAAGGACGCCTATGTGGAGTTACGAGTAATAAAAAAAATAAAGAATTGTATAAGTCGTATAAATGCTGTCCGTTTTTATTTAGAAGATCACGTGACTTTGTATCCCGCAAGAAGACGGAGCATTTCCGTAATTTATTATAGGAGTATTCAATCTTGGAAATGTCAAAGATCGAGAAATTCTACTAACGTACAAAATATAAAACTGAAGATTGAATTGAATTAAGTGCCCATTCACACCGAGGAGGGCACCTCCATTAATCAGCGAGACGACGAAAAATTAAAGTGATTTATCGTCCGTTGGGAAGGAGCGAGTTGCTGGAACTATGCAGATCTCATTACTAAGTGCTACGGGAAACGAAATAGGTATTTTTTCTTCGTTGGCTTGCATCACTTTTCACAGTTTTATTTACGAGTATCGCGAAATTATCTTCACTAATGAACTCATCGAAAGCTGTTTTTTTTTATTTAACTACCAATTCGAACTTTTGATTAGATGATTCAAGTTTTTTTCTTCAATCAAATAAATACAATCTCACACGAGGAATACTTCTCAACAAAAGTGTTTATTTTAATAATTAAATCATTGTGTATATATTTTTTGCTTTAAATTTCGTGTTTCTGAAAAACCTTCGTGCTTAAGTTTTTGTGCGTTGAATAAGTTTTGGCGAATATATGCACTAAGATACTATCATAAACGAAACCCTTTAAAAGCCCATATTTTTGGTATAACGCGTGTGAAAGAATTATTAGAAATGGCATAAATGATTATTTTATCATTAAATATTTTTAAATCTCTGATGATTAGAAAAGAAGATGTTGAAACGTAGTAATTGTCATATTTTCTATCTTTATTTATAAAGTAAGTAAGTGCTAACATACTTATATATTGAACAAACTTACTCGCATGTCGGAATTCACTTATATCAATGAGCTTTTGAAAGTTATAATATGATACCACCTTTTCTCTTATCATTGAATGCTTTTATCAAAATTAAATTTGTAGTGGGTGACCGCACGAAGTGGAGTGGTACAAGTAAGTTAGTGTGCATCGCGCGTTTCAGCGAACTCCGGTTAGTAGCACCGGCGTCGGCTTCGGGCGTCACGACGCTCATTACAGTGCACTACTTGAATTAGCACTTGACCAAGTGGCAAGTGGTGCCGCACTCGTTTCCGTCATATTCTGAATGCGCCATTTATGCACACATGACACTCTTTTTACCTCTTTAGGGGAAGCGCTATAAACTTCTTTATTAGGGTATCTACTTACATTTTTTAAAAAATCACGGTGAAAATATGATCCGTAGAATTTATTCAAACATTGCAGTTTAGAGAAGCTGTTTTTTATTCGACGTACACCATTCAAATACAATTTTTCGCCAATAAAGTTCAAGAATTGTTTTTTATGAGTTATTTTTTAAGCAACAAAATATAAAATGAATGCTTTCTCCTATGCATACCCAACGCATACTACCCTATTATTTTGTTGTATCTTTTCATTTATAACTTTTAATAGTCTCCATGAATCAATCTCTGTATTTCCTTTACTTCAGTGAGACTATTTTTGTACCTTCCAATTTGGAAGTTATTTACTCGATATCTTCCTTAAAGTTCAAACTTAGTCACGAATCAAAATAATAAATGCACGTATTTAACTTTGGAAAAAATAATATTGAATAATTTGGCTCAATGTGTCTAATGTATAATAATGTGTAAACTATCACCAAAGGGCGATTAATTATCTATGTAAATTTAAAAAACGAATGTTCTTATTACCTTATTCACATATTGAGTAGTTCAAAGTTAGAGTACGTAATTCGTATTACAAAAATGAAAGAAAAACCTTTTTCTTATTTTTCTATTTCACTCTTGAGATATATACTCTTTAAATAAATGTCTGCTAACATAATAGCTTAATCAATAAAAAAACAAAATATTTTTCTTCATTTAGTAAGAACTTATTTAAAACCTACAATATCAAATGAAGACCCTACGGCAAAAACCTGTTAACGAACTGTCGATTCGTTCTGAGATATTCAGTCTTTTGAGTTTTTATAAAAAAAAGTGTGAACCGTCACAAATCCACACTAGTATTTTTCATGAATGTCGCAGCTTATACTAAATTTAAAATATAATTTACCATTTTAATGGACTCTCTCTTGATGGCATTTTGCAGACATGAGACCTAATATCCTCCATTAATAATTTTTACATGTATTATTTTTTTTTTCTCATGAATTTATGTTTTTTTTTCTCTTGAATTTATGTTTTTTTTCTTCATTATTATTAGTATTACAACTTTTATATTTTTGTTATTATTACTATGTATTATTATCAATGTATTTCATTGCACTACTCCTGCATACCTTCTGGAATAAAACATTAATTATTATTAATGCATTTCTGCAATACAATATTTTTATTGTAGATAACATGTTCTTGCCATTAAAAAATATTTCAGTTGTAAAAAAATTTGCAGTTAACATTTTCAACTTTTTGATTATCCATGTTTGTGCCATTTTCATGATTTGAAAGTGTGTTCATTGGATAGAACATACCAGAATTAGTTTTGTGAGAATACTGACTAATTTTTGACAGAAATGTTAGTTTGACAGGTTTTTGCCGTGGGGTCTTCAAATATGTGATGATATGATGAGAGATGATAGATTAATGAGATGTATTTTTATTTTCAAGTTGTGCACCTTGTCCGTATCATACCGACCCTCTTCTAAGAATCTGGCACATTTATACTTTGTTTCACTTAAGATGTCGACATTTCTCAATTGTACATTTCTTCGGTTTGTCTATGCAACAGCTCGGCCAAAGGAGGCGTAAAATACAGTTGCTCTAATTAAATACTGACTCTTGATAATAAAATGTTTGAAAATTTCCTACACAGATAAATTTCTAGGTGCTCTACTACCTCAAAAGAAGCTTTCTGCAGTTCGTATACATTTCATTCTGTATATTTAGAGCCCTTGGATTATCTTTACTTTTCTTATTGGGATTTTAAAGCGAAATAACACTCTGAAAACTGGGCGAAAACTGCCCGAGTTCACATTTGAATTAATTGTGATGAATCTGTATTAATATATTAATACCAAATTTTGCACTCGGTTTATAAATCATTTGCATTTAAAGTTAATTAAAACCTGACGTAAAAAAAGTTAAGGTTGATAAAAGCTTACCATGCAAACGTTTACCGTAAGACGTTTTCAAAAAATTCCAAATCATTTTTACGCAATATCCTAAGCGGTAAGAACCAGATTTTATTTTTTTATGCGGTCAATTAATTACTTTACGAGACATTTGAGGTTATAGTAATATGATTGAAGCCGATTATTATTATTATTACACATTGATGTTTATTCATAAAATGAAGAACAACTTGTTACCAAAATATTTTTTACAAAATTATCTACAATGTTGATATTTACAAATATAATACAAGGGCATGCAACAAAATTAGACTACAGGAAAAGAATAAAGCCAACACACAAAATAGCTTGCTATATAAAGGGATGAAATCTTATAATGCGCTGTCGGAAACCATCAAAATTATGCTTATCAATAAATTAAAAATAGCCTAATTTAAATAAAAAATGTTTTAGTTTTAAGCCACTTTATTTATACACATATAACATTCGACCGGTTTCGGTTAAACTTAACTAACCTTCTTCAGGAAAGTATATATATAAGGTTAAGTTTTTAATTTATTGTAAATGAATAAAATAAAGTGGCTTAAAACTAAAACATTTTTTATTTAAATTATAATGTCAAGCTACAAAGTGATTGCTTCCTTCGATAAAAATAGCCTGTAAAAATTATTTAAAATGCATATTAATCAAAATAATAAGTAGTATATAATAATATAAAGTCAAAAAGAAAATAAAATAATTGGCTATTTGGAAACTTGAATGAACAAAGTAACTAATATTACAAAAAAAAAACTTTTAATTTTATTGTTTGCTATATTGCCCACCCAACGGGCATTCGCCCGTTGGGATGACATTTACAATAGTAGTTATTCAGCGACGTAGTACATACGATAAGAAATAAATTAAACTTGGCATTTAAGGTGAGTTTTTTGTTATGTTAAATATAAGAAGAACATTAATTATAATGTTTTTTTCTATGTTTTGTCTTACAAGTTCTTATCTGCATGCTCTTTGCTTTATATTTTCTGAAAAATTACTGTGTTTAATATGTTCCTAGAATAACGGTTTTTGTATATATACCGTTTTAATAATGCTTGTAAATGGTAAAAGAAATTGATATTCTCATCAGAATTAAGTTGAACCTTGAAAAGTTTGCCTTTCTTAATCTGCTCCCGTGGGCCAAACATTAAATTTGGTGTCTAGGGTTTTAAGTGTTTTACATCATTTACTGCTCGAAAGCCGACCGGTACAGACGTGTAAGCTGTGCCCAACGTCATCGAAAACTTTTAATTTATTTCAACGAATACTTAGTGAAATATTTTGTTTTTTAACATCTCACATCACACCCACCTAAAAATAAAGGGTCATTGTATTTTTTCCGTAATTTAAGTTTACATGAACGAATATGCAAATGAATGTGTTCTATTTAATCTACAGCCGTTGTTTTTGGGATCTCCTTCAGCGATTTATTTCTTAAAGATATATGGTAAATGTAGCGTTTTTCAATTTTTATTACTATTAAAAAATTCACTCTAGCAATATTACGTTATATTTATTAATTTTCAATACTTATAGGTAAATTACTCAACTGTTTCAACAAACCTATATTTCAATAATTCTGATTCAATTTTAACACAGTTATCGTAAACTTAGTTGAATATTAAAATTAATGTATCGATTGAAATACTGTTATCATAAAAATGATAAACTTTGAGTAAGGAATAATTATATTATGGCTCCATAAACTAGCGTTTGAATAAAATTAATCACATATATTGATAAATTGTAGCTGAGAATGAATTCATGAAATTTGAAATTATAAATACTTGAAAAAACCAGGGCTCTATTGTTTATTCACATTTATCTGATGTATATTTGCATATTATTACTTGATCCATTTAAATAAATTACTTTACTTAAATTTTTTGATCAAAATTTTCAATAAAATATAACAAAGTTTTTATTTTTTATTTATTTAATTATTCTTAATATTTTTTTTAAATACATGGGTTTGGTCCATGTCTGTCTCACTAGGATATTCCTGTGTCGAGACAGACTTAGTGTAAATAAATTATATAATATTAAATGTAAATATTAATAAAGATAAAATAAAAATAAATAAAAAGGAGAAAGAAGAAAAGAAATAAAAGATGAAATTAGATGAAAATTAAGTTTTCTATGTACGAGAATATTAGGTTTTTAAAAAACCTTCCAACATTTATTAAATTTAATAGCTATGCCTGATACTTGTAACATAAGGGTGCAGATACATAAATTAACTGACTATATGAAAATAAAGTAGGTAGGTATACTAAACCTTTGTGTCGTAGGTTTACCGAGCGAAGGTATTTTCTTCTTTTGAATATGTTTTTGGCTCTCAATTTTCACAGTAAAGTTAAATTAAGAAACGAAAAACTTAATTTAAAAGATTAACGCAATTTTCGACATATTCAAAGATTGAGAAAAATATAAGTTGTGTGTTGGAGAAGTGGGGGGTGATCAGATGGGTTCTAAATACAGTAGTTTATTTTTAAATATTATGTTGTTTGACAAAAACAAATAACTAGGTTAAATTTTCGTAGTCATTTTAAATAATTGGAATTTGAAACACTGAGACGTAATAGTTGTTTTCCGTATAAAATTTTCACAGAATTTTGTGACAAATTTTAACGCCTCCTGTAAAAATTACCTAAATATTATTAGTATTATTAAAAGTCGGTAAAAAAAATAATAATATAATAGTTAATAGAAGTACCAAAGAAAAGTAACATATTTTCAGAAAACCATTTCCCTAAACTGAAAATAGTTTTATATACCTACAATAAAAAACACTTGTTTTAACCATTTTTTCTCATTTATATAAACAACAAGCATTATATCTAGAAATGAACTATCGAATAGGAAGAGTGTTTATTTATTAATATATTAAAAATTGCAGCAAAAAGAATTTTGCAATGATTAAAAAAGAATAAAACCGGTTTCTTTGAAAGCTCAAATTGAAAGTTATGGTGTTATTTTGTGTTTACTAATACAAATGTTGATTTATTTTGTTTCAGATAACACTCTGCACGGTGGGCTACGGTGACATGGTGCCGGAGACGTGGCAGGGGAAGGTCATCGCTTCCTTTTGCGCCCTTCTCGGAATTTCTTTCTTCGCTTTACCAGCGGTATGTTCCTGCATAACTTTTTAGATTGCATCTCTGTGAAAATGTGTTTGTTTAAAAACAGAAAAGTATAATATTACGCATATAAAAGTGATGTTCAATTTTTAAAAGTCGTTTACTTAGAATATCTTTAGTAAATTTACAGTGAAATAAACACTATAAAAAGCTAGACATCAAAACTATTGCGGCTTTTGCAGATTGTATTCACGGAACTCTCCATTATTCTTACCACAGAATCGTTCGTATCAATCTCCGTAATATGTAAACCATGGAACATCTTAATAAACATTATGGAATATATTTATTTAAAAAGTGTTTACCGATCGGTTCAGCGTCATAAAAATAAAAGCGTTAATTGAAGCCGTATTCTTTATTGTGATGGCTGGATAACTTGTTTGTTGTAAATTGATTTAGAATTCTAATAAAACTATTTTCACCGTAGTTTTATATTAATACATTTTATGGGCATACGGAAGAGTTTGAGTATTTTGATTACTCTATATATCTTTGATTAGATAGCTTATTTATATCTAGAGACGGATATCCAACCATTATCGTCATTATCTTCGATAGTATAACTGAGGAGACTTGGAGAGGAGTCTCGGTTTGTATTAAGAATTACTTTTCCAAGGAGATTCTTTTTTTAAGTTCATGGATTATGTCGTTCTGTGACAAGAGAAAGAGTTCCGAGGTAAATAATCTCAACTGCGAGTGGTGATATTAAAGTTTGTGAAATTTAAGCAGGCATGTTTTCGTCTTTGCTAATATCTCTCCGAGGCCCATCTCCGGGGTCCGCTTATTATCCTCTTGCTCTAGAGTCCAGGTTTCCGCGTTGTACACAAGAATAGAGAAAGAAGAACAACTAATCATTCTGATTCTTAAATGTATACTTTGGTCACGGCTACAGAAGATTTAGTTAATCTCAATGAAAGGGTTCGCGTTATCTTACGCGATCCCTTACTTCGTGGAATAGATCCCATTTTCGTTAACCGAAGTTCCATCAGCATATTTATATATTTGTTTAAACAAAAATACAATGTTATAAGTGGATGAAACCAATAGTAGGTAAATGCCGAGCCCAATTAAGCAAGTTCATTACTGGTGTATAAAGCGTCCCGAGATTTAATTCTCTCGTTGAATTCGGAGAAGCGAGGAAACCATTTTGTCTTCTCAAGAATCTCGGAAATGTAGGTGAAACTGGATAGCCAGAACTAATGCGCCCATTCAACTAATTTAAAGCAGATAATCTGCGTAGTTCGCAGTGAAAAGAGAGCGGACGCTCCCCCGTAACAACGCCAATTTGCGAGGGATTCTCGGAAAGGTTAGACTTGGTTACAAATTGAACCAATTAGAAAACATTCTCGTGTTTGGTTTATTTGTCACTTTTACTTCCTCTTCGACATATTAACTAACCTGTTCGACATATTTCTCTGAAGTGGGTAGAGAAGAGCAACACAATATTCGTCGTGTAATAGTATGCCAAAAGTTACATGGACGTTATTTGTATTTTTATTTATTGTTTTTTTTTTTTTTTTTAATTAGTACCCATGTATATACGTTTGAACATGACACTTAAATATTTAAAGGCATTCATTGATTACATTTCTTCGCTCAACTTTAATTTTTTATATTTTCTTCTAACGTATCTGGTAATTCTTAAAATAAATTTATAACATCAATGAGCTTAATTTTTTTTCTGAACGGTAGTAACATTTTTGTTAATTTCCTTGTCCCATGTTTATGTCTGTGCTGGAGGTTTTCAATTTTTATCTTTCATTGATTTTTTTAATTTAGTGAAAATATTAGGTTTCTATTATTTTTTTTTGTTTTGATTGACATGATATTTAACTCCTTCAAAAAATTTTAAACTTTTGGATGTCTATATTTCTCATGAGTGTCTCTTTTTGGAATATAGTCATTTGTTTTTTTGTTCCATTAGTTTGTTGTCTAATTAATGAAATAATAACATTTGGGAGCAGATTGAAAAGCCAGGCGGTTCCAACATTCTAAAAATCCAACCTTTGTCAATCGTTTTCTTCCTTCTCCCTAGATAGATAATTTAACCCGATCTCAATAATGTGAGGTTAAATGGTTGAAAAATAAAATGCGGTGGAAACACTGGCAGGTATTGGTATGTTTTTATATCTGACTTTAAAAATATGGAATAAACGAAATACATATTTAAAAAGACTTCGCTTGTAGAGTGTCAAAATTGTGAAAAGTTATACGAATCCGGTAGTGATTATTAATATTATATTAAATAAAATAAACTTGATTCGTTGTATAAGTCAAGTACATTCCAATGAGTTTTATCACAGTTCGTAGTAATGTATTAATCATGAACCAACGCATTATTCGTATCGGAATATACAGTGAAATAAACGTAGGTCTCAACGTAATATAATAATCTGGTTTTTGTTTGTATAAAATTCTCCTACTGATTAAATATTAGCAATGGAAATGGAAAATTGTCTGAAATACAGAATTCCAATTTTCTATAAATTTGCTCAAATGGAAACCATTTTGCCGCTGATTTATTCATTTGTGTTCTGGTTTCAAAACCTCAAAAAATATTGTTCATGTGTTTTATTTAAATAGAATAATACGACTTCCTTCAATATTGAAACGATGAATCTGTGATGAAAATCTTTTCATACCTTTTCGTTCAGAATTTATATTAAGAGTCTGTTGTTCTCCTTACGTCCTCGGGAAATCCTTTTATGTTGGTCCTTATCTACAGGGCACTCATTCATTTCTTAGTTGGATCTTGTTATATTTTATCATAAAGGTTCTGTAAAATATGGGAGTCACTTCCAACAAAACTTAACCGTTCTGTATTATCTCTGTTCACGTTGAGTCTCAAAGAATGTGTTTTTTTTTGAGAAACATTATCCCCAAAAGGACATAATAATTCATCATGTCCCAAATTTTCATTTTCTATTGTTTCCTACAGTTGAAATGAACTGGACTTTATCGTGTTAATGAAATAACTAAGGTAACTAACAAAGTAACAAATGTATAGATAGATCGCCAAACAATGCTTTCTTGGCACACACTCTTTACTTCATTCACATTATATATTCGTCGTTTCATACATTGTACTTTCGCAATTTAATTGCCGTAAGTCAAAAATCGGGTATTCTGAGTTAAGATCACCTGGCAAAAATGCCATATCTCACACTAAAATAAAATAAAAATTATGTCGTATGTTTGTGCTATTGGACCGTGATTGAAGGGTCTAAACGCTAGATACTATTATTCTTCATATATTTTTGTAGAAAGTAATCACTTTGTGGTTAAACATATTTAATGAAAATTAAATAATAACATTGTAAAAGACCATAGATTTTTATTTTTATTTTTTATGAACGTTCTGATGATGCTTAGGCTATGCGAAGCCTGTCGGTCAAAAAAATAAAAATAAATCTGTGGTCTTATACAAAGTTATTATTTATTTTCATTATTATTCATACTTTAAATTTATTATTTTTTATAAGAACCAAATATAAAAATATTGTTTTATTTAATTATTCATGTTTATAATATATTTATACGTAGGTAAATAAATACCTACTGAATATTAAAAGTGCGATATATTTTTCTGTTATACCGACTCTTGATATCACCCGACTTAAGTATTTGATTCATATGACGTACCACGTCTTCCTAGGGCATACTCGACATATTTTTCCATTTACTTTTGCACCATATATTCTCCCGATACTTCTTTGACGATATATTTTATAAAGCACAGCGGCAATTCTTAAGTACCCAATTCTTTCTGTCAAGGACAGGACATAAAAAAATATTGAATTGAACCTTTAAAGCCACTTTTGTTTTGTTGACGGCATTGTTGTATTCCCACACGATCCGGCTGACCTTAAAAATAGCAAACAGGATCTCGTATAAATCGCGAAACAGGCTTCATGATAAATGTATTCAAAACAAATGTGATGGCCAACTACTTTACTGACCCAAAAGTTATTCTCATTAACAATACCCAGCTGTAGCAAGTCGGCGATTACATTAATTTGGCACAATAATAACTATAAATGGAGGTTAATATAGATGAAATTCTGCGTTAAGTTGGGTTACAGGGCTTTTATTAATTTAATTTCAAAGCGACCTAGTTTTGTGTTTTTACACATATTTTGATTAATAGATACTTATAGTGCCAAGTGTAATACGAACAAGGTTATTTTATTGAAAAAAAGAATGTGTAAATAGTTTTCACAATATGTGACAACTGGATGATGGAAAATAAAACAGTTGATAAGGGAGCAAACAAAGGTAGCAGAGATAGAAGCGTACGCCAAAAAAGCAAATGGGAATGGGCAAAACACATCGCTCCGAGGACAGATAACCAATGGACAGAATTAAGAGGGCTCAAGGCGGCCTCAAGCTACATCGATAAGATAATCAAGCTACGACGAGACGACTGAAATCTGTCTAGATTTTACTTCTTTCAGTCGTGGATACCCAGTGGCCGATGATGATTTCTAAAAGATAACCTTTTTCCGTAAAGTATTTTTTTGTTATTTCATGAAAAATATTAATAAAATTCGTAAAAAGGGCGGTTGTGTCTACGTAAAATATGAATTAAGGGGTTACATGGGTTTCAGAGGTCAAAAAAAGCTAATTTTCTCGTTTTTTTTTCTCTTACTACAGAAAAGATTTTTTTGAAGTTTTTTTTTTGCATATTATTAGATAACTTTTGAACAATATTTAAAAAAAAATTGATGAGAAAATATGATAAATTGAATTGATGGCTGTCGATTTTTGGAGGTGCCTCGACAAAAAAGTTGTTTGCGGTAGTCAAAATAACTTGCGACTACTTCATCTGAAAAATGAAGATAAAATATTTTCTTTAAGTTTAAGAGTAAAACTAGTCCCTGAACGAAGGATTAAAAAAAAAAATGAAAATTAAATTTTTAGCAGTGGTTTGAACGAAAGTGTCACTTTTTTGGTCAAATTTTCGGTATTCATTACGTTGTCAATTTTTTTGTAGTCGAAGGAAAAAAAATCCTTCGTTCAGGGACTACAAAATGATATTTCAAAGAAGTGTTCAAAATTTGGGTTAGATCAACCGATTAGTTTCCGAGAAATTTTGACTTCCGATATTAAAAAGTGTGTTTCGAGAAAAACGCGTTTAAAGTTTAGTGTAACTAAAAAGTAAAGAGCGCTACAGTCATGAGAGGGAAAGTTCAAAATGCTATATCTCCAAGAGTTCTAGTCGGATCGATTTGAAATTTTGGTAATATATTTTTGAAAAGTTGTACTATCAAATAAAAAAATAAAAATAAAAACGATTTTTTGAAAATGTGAAACCCATGTAACCCCTTAAGGTACAAAACCCATTTATGAAGATTCGATTTATCGAAATTTCGTTTGTGGTATAATTAATTTCTTTGGGAGCTGTGCTTGACCAAGGCGGAATATTGAACACAATATATATCGTCGCTGGAAAGGCAAAAGGGCTCCAGTGACACTTTGGTCAAAAATGAGTTAAATGTGCAGTTTTGATCAGGGTTTTTTTTCTGCATCGAATGTTTTGACTCACGTTTGATTATCAAGACTTTTGTGGCCCTTCAGCCATCTAAAATTTATTTATCATTTGGGAGAATGCTTGATTCAATCGATACAAGCTTAGAACTTTTTAATAGCTGTTTGTTGCTTCAGGTAACTCAGTGAAAGCATTAAATTACCTGAATCAACTTTCTTTTCAGAAATTCAACCAGGTACTTGGAGGCTTATGAATTTTACTGTAAATCAAAAAAACTTTTCAAGTGTTCTGGTGTAAAGTTCTCAAAATGGCGCTTCAGACCTTTTGCCTTTCCGGCGACGATATCTATATACTCGTATATTACACTATGTACGCATGTCGTCCCGAAATTGTTTGTCTGACTTGAAGTTGTGTGTTGGTGAGCAGGGCATCCTCGGCTCCGGGTTTGCGCTGATTGTGCCACAGATGTTGCTGTCTGACGCGCGGTTGTTTGTTGTCTGTTGAGCAGGGCATCCTCGGCTCCGGGTTTGCGCTGAAAGTGCAGCAGCAGCAGCGCCAGAAGCACATGATCCGGCGCCGCCAGCCCGCCGCCACGCTCATTCAGTCGCTCTGGCGCTGCTACGCGGCTGACGAGCACTCCATGAGCGTGGCCACTTGGAAGATGCACCAGATCCCGCTGCCCAGCCCGCCCACTTCGTGAGTTAAAAACATATTTGATTAACCTGATATATATTATATTATATTAAAACAAAACAAAAAAAATATAAAACTTTAAATATGAGGGGTACAGAATCAAATTCACAAACTCCATCATTTTCAAAAATCGTTTTTAATTTTTTAAATTTTCTTTGTCACATAACGCATCTACTGATTAATTTAAAATCTTTAAAAACTCATATCCAATCGATTTAAAAATTACTCTTGTCCAAGAACCGGTGAGAAACAAAACTAACATTCTCCAATTTAGCCAATGGGAGCCGATACCGATGACGTCATCTGTCATGACCGCCGTAAAATAATTATCCTCATTTTCGAAATTATGTCAACCGATGACTTTAATTTTAATCTTTTTGAAGTTTTAATAAAGTACTACCCACCTACAGTATTTTTTTAGAACTGAATTTTGTTTTTAATTCCAAATATTATAATTATTTATTCCATAGCTCACTAAATTATTTAAGAATCAATAAGTTGAATGACCAAACTCACAAATTTCAGAACATTAGTAGCAAAGTGGTAGCAAAAAAATATCCAAAAAACGGATACGATTTTCTCTATTTAAAACATTAAATACCAATTTGTTTCATATTATTAAAATTTCAAGGTTTGCAGTTAATGAAATAACACAAAGAAAAAATAATAAGTTGTAAACAGCGATGAGAAAACAGTTTTTTTCAGTTCCCCACAATTTCGTTATGAGGGAGTTTGTGAGTTTTTATTCTTTACCATTCATATATTTCCAATAAATTTGAATGATCTCATTCCGGGAAGGACAATATCGTTAAATTGTCCTTTCCGGCCAATACCAATATCATTAAATCGTCCTTCCCGGTCAATACCAACTCATTGATTCAATACCATTGCATGCTTAACAAAGTATTTGGAATTCAAATAGAAGTGTTGGAAAATCTATGATTTCATTGAATATTTGAACTATGAATCGCTAAAAAATAACGCTTTGCTAACTTATAAATACAAATTTCTATCGTTTTACATTATCTACTTTTTAATTTATATTCGCCAAATACCCACAAAGTGAATCTTAGCCGACTAAAGAAGGTGAATATTACGTGAATATTCCATTTCATTATAATGTATTTAGCTAACATTAATAATCAATCAGAACACTTTATAGAAATCTATCTAAAAAGGTTTTTTATGATATGGTAGCAGAGCTTGTATTCGATGTATGGCGATTTATAGTTAAAATTTTCGATCGTATCATTGCCTTCGCGATACTATTGGCCGTTAGTGAAAAGAGCCGTTATACAGTAAGAAAACAAAATATAAAAATTATAAGAATCACATTTCCATGACATTAAAGAAGGTGTCATATATATGTGATTCGATGTTTTTTTATGAAAAAATTCTTAAATTTTTTACAAAATATGGAAGTATTTTAAAAATTTGGTGATATTTGAAAATATTTAAGTATTCCGTAGACTGAATCTTTGAATTTGCTCAGGCCTTTCAGAGAGGATTTCTGTAGGTGAGATATTGAAGTGATGCGTTCACGTCACGCTTAGAAATAGGTTTAAAAATATGTAATGTAAATAAACTCACGAAGTAAGTGCGTTTGTCGATAAGCAACCCACAGAGTATTGGACGTGAAAAATATATATTCCTTGAAACCAAATAATGTTTTTCTGAGTGTTCCGTAAATAGATTCAGTTTTGCACAGTCATTTTCTCCTTCTTATTTTTAATGTTAAAGTGGTCTACTTTACTGCCCACAGTTATTTAACTAAATAAATGTTATATTCGTCTTGTGAAGTATGATGTCTTCTTAAAGTACGTCATCACTTCATTCATCCATTCACAAAGCACGTTAATAACGTTTTCGTGTCGCCTTTCACCTCCCCCGACTAATGTCCTGCCGGAGTTCCTTAATGCTCTGTAAATCGGAAAAGTGGTCAGTATTTGAATACCAGCCGGAGTTTAATTACTTCGAAAGAGCCGCCCAATTTCCTTACACGCCACACATTTCACAACTTCACGGAATATCTGTGGGAGTAACAATATGTTCCTGATATCTCAATCAATCGATACACGGTACGATTTGCATGTTACTTCAACGTACGAGTACATTAGCGGACTGCGGCCATTTCCATCGCCGCAGTGGACTGATTACATTCTAACGATGCCACGAAACATGACAGCCTCGTTTATAGGTTGTTCATTATTGTAAAGCTGCCTTAGAATGCCCACTCACAAAAGTACAATTTTCACGGTAGCATAATAAATGAACCCCTAAACATTTACTGGTATTATCACTTGTTACTGTTAAATTATTATTGCTTGTTCCAGTTATATTATAAATTAAATAATCCGGAATTATTTTGAAAAGTTGTGGCTGATTAAGTAGGGTATTTACGTATTAGCGAAATCATTTCGATGACCTCACCCAATCTAACCTAACCTAACATAACTAAATCTTACCTTTGACTAAGCTTTTCAATAAGAATCGGATGATACGTAAGTAGGTACTCAATTACTATGTGAATATCTTTTTTTAAAATTTTGGTAAGACGTTGAAAATTGTACTATTTTTTTTCTGTAATGGAATTTTTATTTATTTAATTAATTTAATACTTTGCAAAATTATAACATGTACATGGGATGGAAGCATTATTTCATTCCGGCAAACAATACTTCCACCATATCACTTCCCTCTGTAGACCTCCAGCTAAGGAAAAAAGTTACAAGATAAAATAATAAGACAATATTGTACTGACACGGGTTAATCATTGAATGCTTAAAGGAAGGACATATAATTAGTTATTGAAATAATTTCTAAAGAAATATGAAATTAAAAAACACAAATTAATTAAATTAAAATAAAATTAAACAAATTAAATAAATTTAATTCTTATTTAAATATACAATTAGCTTAAAAATTTTCATTAGTTGTTAATGAGAGATATAAAATAAACTATGCATGAATTACATAACGATCAAAAGTAATTGCCTCGATAGATCCGTTTGCTTTTTGTGCATTAAAATTAAAATTTAAAAAATCGAGTTGTTGTGTTGGTATATGAAGTATAATACTTTTGATGTGAAATACTTGGAATCACCTTTCACAATTTCCAGTCAAATCAGTTTCAAAACTTTGTTTTTAATCTCCTTAAAACTGTTTTAAAGGCAGAAATAACCTATTGCCATCTCAGTGCCAATTTATATAAATAATCTAATTCAGATTTTTTGTCCTTAATACAAAGTCTACTAAGTGTACTAACTCTACTAACCACTAACACATTGTATCGTTGAATTCCCACTCAGCCGCGCCCCACTGTCTTCCAGTTTCAAGCACAACGCGTCCTTTGTGTCCCGGCTGCCGACCATCAGGCGTCACAAGAGCACTTCTCTGCATTCCCCGGCCCCGCACGGGGGGAGCAAGGGCCGGGGGCCGAGGCCCTTCCACGACATGAACGCCAGCGCCGAGAACCTAGGTACGCTACCTTCCTTTTCTTCCAACCCCCCTCCCACTATACTGCTTTACAGTCCTGCCGCCCTTCGCATTACCGAGGATACCTACCATTTGCGAAAGACTGAAAGTCGTAATACAAACATAATGTCAATTCCTTAAAAAACACGATAAAACTACGTCCGAAATCGGCTAGATAGCAGAAGAATTCACATTGATTGCTGCGGAAGAAACGGTGTCGGGGGCGGGGTCTCAACAGTTACAAGTCTAGCACAAGTTGGTAGTGCCTTTCTTATTAATTAATAAAGAAAACATACCATGTATTTATAAAGATAAAAAACTCTTACTATGGTCTAGTAGGTACCTACTAAAGACCCCACCCTCGCATCGCCTCTTCCGCAGCGCTGCGGGTGGATTGTGCATTTTTCTAGGTGGTTTCGACGATTTTTTTCATTTTTGACTAACTCCATAGTTGTTACTTGCAAAGGTTAGGTTTAAAAATTTCTCATCATGTATGTTAGCATCAGCCTGTATGTTTCTACCGGGGGTGACACGACAGACATTCATATTTTATTCAAAGCCGTATGGAAACAGTTTGCCAAAATGATTCATGCCTTCGTCCAATACTTGACCATCGTCTATGTCTTCATATAATACTAAGTGAAGTGAGTGCAATGTGGGTGTATGTCTTTATGAGTATGAATTGTATGGACACGGAATCGATGTCGGTCAGCGGTCAACAATACCATTTGTGTTCCGATGGATGTTTTAAATTACTTATAGCTACAGCTGTTATACTACTAATACACATTTATGAACTGTTGAAAGGCAATGAATTCCAAGGAGAAATATGAAAAAATCTTAATTATAGGATTTTATAATTGTTTTATACTTTTTTGGTATTTTGTCAACATAAAGACCATTAAATTGTCTAAATGTCAATAATCCAAAATAACAGCTAGAATATGCTGTCATCTTTTGACTAATCAAATCATTGCTTGTTTGTATAAATATTAAGGAATCTACATACACTACGTAGAAATAAGTTTTCGTAATAACAACTTAACTTTTTTAACTGAAATGGCCAAAGTTCCGATCAATTGCTGAAAATTAATCAATTCTATGAAATGGATCAGCGCGCACAATCTATTATGAGATTAATAGATTTTCTCGGCGTATTTTTGGCATTTATACCGATCCAAAGTAAAATTTTCCCTGGAGGAAAATAATTCAATAAGAATTTCTTCATTCATCTTTATTTTATCTGACATTTTCATTTGAATTATTTAAATGAATGCAATTGAAGGTGGAAGGAATTTTCCGTTTCTTCATTATAATATATTTGACATGTTTATTTAGGTTTGTGAGGGTAATGTGCATTTTTTTCTTTTTCCATATAAGAAAAAAGAATAATATTATTTTTGACTGAATTACTGCTTAAAAATGTTTCTTCTTCTCTTCTTGAGTGCCTACCCACCTATACTACCAAATACATTTGCTTCTTATTTTCCTCGACAAAGTAAGAAACTAGATAACGGTGCTTATTTTATTATTTTCTTAACAGCAGTGGTAACACTTTGTTATATCATTTGTTTGTGCATCATTCATAAAAAAACAACGTCTTACAGCAGCTGCCTCACACACACCAACAATCAAGTTGATACTATCTTATTATTTATTCAGTGTTTCTTTATTACACCTTTATTTGCTGGTTTAAAATAAATTAAATGATACACTACGGTGTGTTGTCATCCTAATTAATTGATCTAAAATAAACATTAAAATATGATTCTAATAAGACATTTTAAAATGTTATTAAACATCACCTGTATATTTGTAATTTACACTAAATTAACTCAACGCTATTGAGTAAACAATTAGAAGTGTAAATAGAACTTGAGTTTGAACCCTTTCGTTAGGGTTTCGTTAATCTTCAGCCAGGCGCCCAACGCCTTAGCGCGGACATTTATATTTTGCCGATACTCAGAAGCCTAAAGATGTAATTGGATTAGACAAAGATAGCTAGGATTAGTCAACCCCCCCCCCCTCGGGAAAAGCGGCATTACCTAGAGAACTTATCCTATATAGAAATTGTTTTGCACAATAAAATTAATTATGAACATTTTTTGTTACGAGAAAGTGTGTCAATATTCCCCGTTGAGTGTAAAGGCGGCTTTTTCTTTGTTCGACGCTAAATAAACAAATTTCACGAGAAAAAAATTTGTTTTAAACTAATTCAGAGCATCCGATTAACCTCCTTCTGTGTCGATAATTGATTTTAAGGTCAACAAAAGCGTTTTATCTGTATTATTTTACGATCAATAAAATACAGTTTGAAGAGCTTCAGTGTATAAAATATTGAACATAACCTTAAGTTTATTTATTATTCAAAGCTCGTTCTCACACACTCAATAGTTTTGTGTAAACTACATCAAAATAATATTCTAATAAACTATATCATACACACATAAAATTTTAATGAGGGTTAATATTTTTCTTTGTTGAGAAAGTAATTAGTGTGTAAAAATTAAGCAGATTAATATCTCAATCAAATTTAAGATTTTTTCAATATAGTCAATATAAAAAGCTTGTTTTTCACCAAGTTAATTTCACTTACTTTCAATTTGCTTAAGTTGAATTTGAATAAATACTTACTATACGGTTAAATTAGTCATGTTTTCGGTTTAAGATTCCACATATTTTCTATTGCAAAAACAACAATTCACTGCGGAATATTTACATCAGCAATAAAACCGGGCTTAGAATTCTTTAATGTTAAACATGCTTAATATCGCCCAAAACTTTCGATAAACAGGAAAGTTTAAAGTTAATACTTAACATAATTGGCGACTGAAGTTTTTCTACTTTATACATTAAGAATTGTTTACGGAGTTTTAAGGTTATTAGTGCGATTATTCGATTTATGGAGCCCTGGCATGATTTTCCACTTGACTCAATTTTGTAAATATTATATCTCAATTAAGTATTCTAGAAAACTTCCAAAATAACTGTTTTGTAAATCTTTTAACATAGGAAACAACATTAATATTTTTAAGTAGATTTTTTTATAACCTTTTCCATCAGCTTTTTTCTTAAGATTTTGCATTGAGGAAATTTTACAGATGAAACCTTAATGTTTGACTTTCAGATTGAATTAGGAGGTAGCTAGAAAGATTGCACTTGATTATGTTTTTGATATTTGCTTGAGAAAACACAGAATCAACAATTTCATATCTAACATCAAATCTTCTCCCTCGAACATACGTTGGTGTCGACCTTTCCATTTACGTTCTTATCTATCAGCAAAATGTTACTTTTCCATTCCATGATTGACACTGACGATATTTTGGGGATTTAAACATTTTGGTAAGGTATCAACTGAAGTGAATTATTTATAAAATGTTTTAAATAATCTTTTAGATTTTAAAAAACGACAAAATAAAATTAAATAAGTTTAAATAAAAAATTGGAAAACATAAAATTCAGAAAATAAATGAAGAAATGTTCTGTGTTTCTCAAGCGCTTTAAAACGCTTAAAACTTTCACGCAGTGCGTTATTAATGAATGATCAACATTTACAATAATACTTGGAGATTAAGTCGACCCGTAGCGAGGGCGGCCCCTAGAAGTACTTCCTTATTCCCGATTGATTTGACGCTTGTCGGCTTGCTTGCACTAGCAGTTCTGGGCGGCGGCAGGCACCTCAACGCCAGCCACAGCGAGGACTCGGTGGCGGAAACAGCCCTGTGTAAGAAAAACTCCGACGGTAAGCCAATAGATGTCACCACGTTGTAGCTTTGACTTATCTTTAACCCAACTGTTTGATTGTTGGTTAACCTACTCGCTCGAGGACCTCATCAACATTTCATTAAAGAGTTAGCATATTCACCTAAGGCTGTGTTGTTGAAAAAGTAGTAATACTTCTTTCTAACCGGGAAAGTTATGGTCGCTGGGGCAGACATTCTGTCAAGTAGTGTGCTTTCAACAATATAACCTACAAAACCAATAATAGTTATGTTTGGTTGATTACATTTCGATACGTTTTGATTAATCTCTTCTACAGCATCTTGACATTACGCATAAGTGTGATATTTTTGAAAAAAAAATGCTTTATTATGATTGCTTATAATTGATTGTGATTATGATTAATAATTGATATTATTATTTGCATACTGGGGAACTTAACCTATCTCTCTAAAACAGTGTACCTTTTTTCTTTTATCAAGCCACTAATTAGAAAGACAAAAAGAAAATTGCGATATTTGCATACGTTTAAAAAACTATATTTTCATGTTTCACGCGTTTCAAGTGCTAAAGTGATAGGTAGGTTTTATGGAAGTTGTGAATGGTTAGAATGAATATTTATAAAAGTTTTCATAAATTTATAGATTTTAACAGCTGACACATTATTTTAATTCGAAATAAATCGATGATATTGACATATTTCTAAAGTTAACGGTACTGTATCAGCCAAAGGTATACATTTTTGATATATTATTAGAGATAAGGAAATTGTAAAAAAAGTCTTTAAATAAAAACGTTTTATGTATTACTTGAACCTTATAATTTACAAAAATGAACGATTGACAAAACTAATATCTCCTGTAAGGTAAACGAAGTAAAACTTGATGTGTATCTTGCCTTAGCTCTGTATAATTCACGCACGCTGCTATAAAAAATGTATTTCATGTTTGTGCGGTGTACAATTGTATCTACAATTAGTAAGTACTTACTATCTAAAATAATCTTCGAAGAATTCAAAAAATGTCTTAACAAAGAAAAACAATCCATTCAAAATAAATATTGCGTTTAAATTATCTTAAACTCAAAAGATCACGGGAGAAAATCTAATCTGGAAGAATTTTTTAATACGTCATTCGTGAAATAGGCTTAAATCTCTTCAAAGTATTAGTTATGTATTATACAATATGCTTAGGAACCTCATGTTAGGTGGGACTCAAGTTTTTTGAGGTGTCTCAGTGCACTGGGCAGATCAAAACATCTACCGTTTTCAATTGCTGTCGAAAAGTAGGTTCGCCCGTTGCACAAGGCACCCAACACAAATTTTAGCATGAGGTCTCAAAAGCTCTCATACTATATGATAAAATAAATGTACTGTATAAATCCAAATTTACATAACGGATTATCCGAAAAGATAGTGTACTAGAATTTCAATACGAAAGGGAAGCAAAATGTTACTATGCATAACGTAAACGTAACCGGGCAAATATTATATGCTTTTTTTAATGACGCGAAACCGCTGTAACCTCATTATCTTTTTTAATGAAATGGCGTAATGGGGAATTTAAATTATTTTTTTAAACTCAGATAAGCTTGTGTGGTACCATATTGTACAGAAACGTTTGTAATGTAAAGTTGCATGCATCTGATCGTTTGTATTATGTAGCTGAACGTTAATGTTTTTTAGAAAAGTATGCCTTTATGCTTTGCAAATATAAAAATGCTAAATTTATGTAAAATCAGATAATGTGTGAATAGTGAGATATTAATGCGATTGTATTTTTTATTTAAAAACTTGATTATTTAAAAACCTAAATTTCGTTTATTTTATTTTAAAACTTAAATTTCGAAAGTTTTTTTTATATAAATTAAGCATTTAATTATTTTTTTCTTATAAATGTTGTAATTTATTTATGTAGCAATAGATGTAATATAGTTGAAAGTAACTAATGTACATAATGTGCTGGTAATCATAGTTTATAGTTCTATAGGAAAAATGTGCTCAATGTTTAGCAATGTTAGATACCTAAATAACTTAAGTAGAAATAATGTAAATGATTTATAACCGAACTTCCTCGACGGGCTAATATTTAACACGTGAATCTATTTTTAATGTTATTGTAGGAAAGTTAAATTACTAATTTTAATGTGTATTCGTATATTTTATGAAAAGTCACCGAAAATAAGCGTATTATTTTCTCTCGCAAACTATAGACGGTCTAGATTTCGAACTCATCGATAAAAGTGTCTTCTAGAACTCTAACGAAGTTGATAAAACAGTGCGACGAATTCTTAAGATGTTATACAAATTATCATTAAAAAACCCGTTTGAGAAAGGAATATCGTTAGTTTTCTGTTCAAATGTTCGTGTAAAATTATTAGTCTTAAAGTGGGATTGAAATAAATGATTTCCACACTAAGATACGAATAAACAGTTTAAATATTGTGATATTTTGATTTTAGCCGTAGCCGGGCTGGCAAAGAATATCTTCAGACTTGTACATTTTAAACATATCTGCAAGAATGTTCATTTATAACATCTGGGTTCAGAAAATGTACTCAGTTCGAAGATGATCGTAGTGGGTTAAAACCGATGCGATACTTAAAAAAAAAGTGGAGCAAAGTTATAAATATTAAAAATTATAAGACTCCACTAAAATTTCACAAAAAAATAAGAGTTTCATAAATAGATTTATTATCACACATCTAACAGGTTTTATTGTATCCTTTACTATATAAAAGCCAAACGATTGAGTATCTTTAAAACCACGATAAAAGAAACGGTTTATCAATCCCTAAAAATAATAATAAATCATTTCTCAAAGTCCTTGACAGACATTTTCACCCTCCGAAAAATGCTAATGGATGATACACCCTTTTCAGAGACATACGAGGATATTTGTAAAGCCAAAATTGTTTTGCTTAGAATTGTGTTCTGAAATAAAATATTTGCAACCATTTATGGGCAAAATTCAAAACAATAAAATATAACACAGCGAATCAAAAATAAACTAATTTTATTCTTATATTCTTACAATCTTCGTTACAAAAAAACTTTGTGCATATTGTAAATGATTTTTTTTCGTGGAATTAAGAGTTGAATAAATAAATGCAAGCTTTCGATAGCATTATCTGACACATTCTGCTGAAAGATGGGCTCTGAAAGCAGTAAAGCCCCGAAAATCTCCACGTCCCTCAGTAGAGTAGTGATGGGATCTTGTCAGCACACCTACCTAGCGCTTACCCGATAAGAAGAGCTTGCCGCTTTTCTTGGCCTTCTAAGCTCTCCTTTCACACAGCTTCCGTCCAAGTGGTTCATCGGACTTGGTAAACGACCCTCCAATAAAGTGATTAGGGTTCGGCCGGAGGAAAAACACAACTTGACTGAAGTTTTAGCAGAAGATATTTCGGGTAGTGATTGATTTTAGTAGCCGATGCCGGTATCTTCTTTATGATACATCGAGCCGAGCGAAATGAACCAACGATCTTTTAACACTCTCTTGGAGAAAATGTTAAAATAAATCCGTATAAACAATATGTGTTTTAGTTTGGCTTGTAAAAACATGACCAAATTACTGTCTCAAAAAACTTTAAACGATTACTACAATTATTGATTGTAGTAGACACTACGTGTAGTTTCAATGCTTGAAAATATTTTTAAAATAAATAGTTCGGTGTAGTTCCTTATAAAAACATGAAAAATTGACAATCACAAAAACTTGACAGAACATTCACACATGTTGTAATGGACAGCAGAACTCTTAATATTAAGGAATGTTGTGAAGCCAAAATCAACAAGGAAGAAGACGAAGAAAATGAAAGAGAAGGTTGGATTAACCTAGTTTTTCAGATTCGGTCATTAAACAATGTTATTGTTATTAATAATAATATTTCAATTGTGATTTAAGATAATGACAATGGATAAAAATGTATATTTTTTATTAATGGATTGCTCTATTTAAATGCACGTAATATACACGTGCATTAAAGTTATGGTCGTACCTGGAATAGAATAAATGAACTTTGAATTCGTAAAGGTAGGTACACAAACAGTAATATTTCATTTCTCATTTACGATTCCATTGAGTATTATTTGTCTGACAAAATGTGTCAGAATTAATGGACGGTTCGCATAAATTAACCAGATCGTCCTCACTGGGAAATGAGTAATGAATGTCAAGTGGTTCCACGTTAAGTTTAGTCGATACGGTGTGTAGTTTACGGCAATCAAATTCATTAAAATATTTCATTCAATGATAACTTTTCTGAAATTAGATCACCAGTTCAAGAAGTCTTGAACTTCACAGTATTATCTTATTTCAAATAACTTTTCGCTAGCGTTCAAAAACTTTTAATCCGGAGTAATCTGTAGGGACTGTTACTTCATTCACATTGGCATTACAAAAATATCTTCCTTTCGAATATCTAAACTTTTCATTTCATTAAGAAGATACTTATTTTTTTATTAAATATGAAAACCGACTGTTAGAAACGAAATTAAGAAATTGGAAATATATTTCAGGCGTTTTTATAGAATGTCTGTCGTCCTTAAAAAGTAATTACAATTTGTTCATTTGTGAGTCGCATCTTTATGTAGATTGGGTTTATAATGTTCCCTCCAAAAATATGAACTTAGGCCTACTTCAATATTTGTCAAGAAAATAAATGATTTTGCAAAATCAAATACATTAAAAATCCCCTTGAACGGTCGAGCAGTTTCCAAGAACGTGAAAGATATAAATGGAATTTTGAGGTATTGAGGTCACTTCTTCCATAAACCTGAATAAAGTTCCTTTAAGCGTTATCATCTTCTCACTATTTTATGATTTATACCAGGGGAATCTGGCGGCAACTCTCAGATGTTGTTTCTCGGAGTATAATATCAGCTCCATTATAAGACACAATTCTTTGTAAATAATATTTTTCTAACACAATCGAAGAACGGTGCCTTTTGTATTCCAAGAAAGGATAGCGTATTTTATGTGACAAGTTTAAAAAATGTTTATTATCATCCCTATACGTTTGGGTCCGTATTTGCCCGAATTTAGCCAGGAAAGCGGATTTGTTTCATACCAACAATAATAGAGTCCCTTTGACGGAGTATTTGTTCAATTGAGTCACGTGCGAGTACTTTGCCGGAACTCTCTCAACGTTCTAGAAACATTGGATACTCAAAATATGCGACGAAATTTAACAAACACACTCTACCGTTACATTTACATCACGCATTTACAAACTCTTTTATTTTATCATAATTAGCCTAAGTACAGCTCCACCAGAAAACTGATGGAACGTCGGCCGAGTGTAGATAAAGTTCTGTTTATTCATTATTAAAACAACAGCAATATTATCCAAATAATATGAAACAGAAGAAGACACACAACAAAAAAAACTAGATGGCGGCTGAGACTTAAACTCGGGATCTCTCCGGGAGTAACGCGTTAACCAAGATTCGTCTCACACCATAGGGTAAAATGGAGTAATGATTGCCCGCTTCAGAATTTTTTTCCTTTGAATGTGTCTAGATATGGCCCTACCCACTCAATTCCAAAACAGTAAATAGTAACATAATATTCAATGAATAAGCTATCAAATCCTTAAATCGATTATATTACATTTTAACTAAATTACGTCTTTTTGAATTAATCAAAAAACTGCAGCTGATTTGCACAGTGATTGCCAAGCTGTTCGTAGTGATTGCACACAACAATGGCAGTGATTATCCACTTTGGTGTTTCTAAAAAAATCCGTTGATAAAACAATCTAAAAATAGTACAAACACCTTTATTTTGTCTTATTATCAATTAATAGGTAAACATTAAGATGATACAAGATTACATTGAAAATTTGAGTTTTTTTTTCTAAATTTTGGTATAGTTCGTCTACAGACGGTGACACGCTAGTATTTTTTATCATCAATGTCGGCAAACAAAATTGAATCATCAGAGCCGTTGGAGATATTATTTCATGTACTTACACACTGGTGTGATTACTTTAGATGTAGGCAAAAAGCTATACCTACGAACATTCACTTTCCTTTGATAGGTCTGGTACAGTTTTAGAATTATTGTCTTCTTTGAATCCTTAATAATAAGGCATATACACAATTTTTTCTCACCTTTAGCCATTTCGATATTCTTTTTTGCTAAATTATTTTTCTAAATGTTTTTCTCTTCCCCCTTTTCTCGCGATCTTCTGGTTAATCAATTCAATTAAAAGAATAATGGTAGATTCACACCAACGTCCGGATCCGCTCAGTGACGATATTGTTCCGCATGAGAGCTTATTGATATGGTATGAATATCAATCAAGGAGTATGTGCCAAGACAAAGTTGTGTGGCAGTATATCCTTCTGCCCACCCTTGTGATATTTAACTAATTAGTTAGTTAAATAATTATTTTTAATTGTAAAAATACTTACATCGCAGATTTTTTTTATTAAAAACCATTTTTTTATCACCAAATAATATTTTTATCAATTATTAATTATTAAGTGGGCAGAAGGATATACTGCCACAGAACTTTGTCTTGGCACATACTCCTTGATTGATATTTATACCATATCAATAAGCTCTCATACGGAACATTATCGTCACTGAGCGGATCCGGACGTTGGTGTGAATCAGCCTTTATCATCTGTAACTATTTACCTATCACTAACAACATATAGATAATGCAAAAAACCGTAGGTGAAATCATTGAAATATGTTTATCGAAATAAGGCGTTAACAAATTTCGTAAGAAATACCTGCAAAGTTCAAAAAACTTCGACGCGCCTCAGAAATTTGATTCCGTTTTTCAACAACGTGGCTGTTTCTGTCGATATGGTAATTTGTCGATCAAGTTTGAACCAAAAGATAAATCAGTTAAGATTTCCGTGAATTATTTACATACGTTAATAATAAAAGGACAATCAAAGTGATGGTAGGCAATCATTATCTAGTTTACCCTATATGTTTGATTGTTTCGGGTGGAACTTAACGCAAGATGTAACAATAAATATTGTTTTAAGTTTATGAATAAAAAACATCTACTCGTATGATATCTGAATATAGTACTCACTTACATATATTGAAATCCCATAAAATGTCTCTTTTCACACCGCATGTATTTTGTTATGGTCGCCCTATTACTCGTAGATTGGTATTACTCTGACAAGTCAACTGTCAACTGGCACATGAAGAACAAGCAGAGCGCGTACTTTAAAATAGGTAAGAGCTTATTGTTATGGGTTAATAACACGTGCTAATTGGTTTATGTTGTCGCTTTAAAAAGGTTTTTGTTTTTATTCATTTTTACCAACTGAATTTAAAAAATTCTCGGACTTACACACGTTGCTCCGAAAAATCTAATCAGACAGCTAAAGGTGAATTTCTTGGGGTGTTTACACTTTTCATCAACCATTTTTAATTATACGTTTTCATTTTCGTTCATGTTTAATTCTATGTGTCACTATGTATGCATTTTTAATTTTGGATGTACCACTACCTATATTATTCTCCATTCTAATAAGCATATTATTATTTATTTGTTTTTGTTGTTGTTGTTCATTTTGCATATAATATCGACCTAAATGTTGCAAATAAACTTGTTACATTCACATAATAATGATACATCACTACCTACTCTTTTTTATAATTTGAACACTTCGTATTTAGAAATATTTGGAAAAAAGTTTTGACAGCTTTATTTATGCTTCATTGTTATATTATTTACTGAAATAATATTGAAACAACGTGAATAAGAAAAAAAAAATAGAAAACAAAAAATATAAGACCAAGACTTGAAATCTGGTCGCAACCTTTTTGAAATTTTCTGTGTGCTTTTCTTATTCAAATTGTTTGAATATTTTTGATGGTAGTTCAATAGTTGAAATTTTATATCGTTCTAACGTAAGCTTTCTTACGGAACTCCCGGTTAACTCCAACACAGTCAAGGTTCCATAATGCATCTGTTAGTATTGCACCTGCGTATCATTTATTATCATCGATAACAGTCAGTTCGTCCTGAATACGCAACATACAAACAAGCGGTGGTTAGCACAGAGCATTGAGCACAATCAATAAGTACCTAGAATAGACCACTGAATAGATATTGCCTAGACGTGTGATCCCTACCGATTTGAAAAAAAACTGCTGTCGTAACAAAACAATTTACATAACATAACATCTGTTTAAGAAAGATATTCGATATTTGAAAGTGTATGAACAATTTCACCTTGAAAAAATGAGCTTTCTTCGGGCACACAGACACTCCCACAACACACTTGTATCAGTTTACCGCACTGTGCTAGGGATAATGCAATAAAATGATTACCTAAGTGTTTATATTGTGTCATTGTTGTTGATTGTGTGGTCGCGAGAGTGATGCGTTTGGCCCACAGCGGGGCTGCGGTCGGGCAGCTCTCAGGACCTGGCGGGTGCGGGCGCGTGTGCGGGTGCGTTTGCGGGCGCGGGCGCGGGTGGGGTGGGGGCCGTTCGGCACCTGGGCGGCGCGTCCGCCGTGCCCCTCGCGCTGCTGGGGCTCCTGCAGCCCGACACCTCTGGGTCGGTCTTCTTCTTCTCAGAAAGTACGACCCTACCTGTAGCTATACTGCCCGCCACCCAGAGACGGGTATACTGCCATGTACCGTGTCGACGAGCAGGAAAATACAATCTCCACAATCTCCCGCCCCGGCGCGACTCATTACTCTTCCGCCATCCAGGGGGGAATTAATGGTCCGAGGTGCTTTAACTCGCGCCGAGGATAATGGACGAAATGACTAATGCCAGTCCCTCGGAGCGTTCTATGGATCCACGAGTGAAAACATTATGGTTTCACGGCGGAGAGCTTCGTTGGAACCTCTAGTGGAGCTATCAGCGGTCGTCCATGGTCCTGTCACTGACAGCCTAGTTGTAAGCTCTCATTTTATTTCATACCCCGTTTATGAGAAATAAGGAGAGGTCACAACAAAGTAATCAGCGGTGTGCCCATATCCTGCTACTGAGAGCCCCGTTATAACTCCTCTTTTTGTTTTGTGTATCGTTTATGGGAAAGGGGGAGAGGTTACAAAAAAGTTCTCTGC
The DNA here is from genome assembly GCA_022651775.1 of Drusus annulatus. Taxonomy (NCBI): domain Eukaryota; kingdom Metazoa; phylum Arthropoda; class Insecta; order Trichoptera; family Limnephilidae; genus Drusus; species Drusus annulatus. The sequence continues at coordinate 1,213,916 of JAGWCC010000246.1, read as the reverse complement.
AGTACGAATGTACTCGATAAAAAGCAAGTTTTTAAAGTGGTTTAACGTTTAAATTTATTACATTACGATTTAGAAATTTTCATTGATTCTTCATTTACAATATCCGAGTGCGAGGCACTCAATGCTTTTCGCGGCATACAGAGTGTGAGCTAAATGGAAAACTAGAACATAGTTCGTAGTTTCAAATTTGCAATACTGCTTTGCTTTTGTAAGCATATTAAATGTTATGTTATATTTATGACAAACTTTAAGTCTGACCTATACAATGATTGGTAGAATAAAATCGATGGGCTGTATTTTTCATATTTCATCTTCGTACGATTGTGAGCTCTAGAGATTATATTTTTCTGTGCGTTGGAGCAATATTTGCCTATAGTCCATGAAACGTGATGCTGCAGTAGTACAACAACTTCCCGCTTATATTGAGAAAATCAAATAATAAAATTTACACCTCATCTAAATATAAATGTAAAAATGGGTACTTTTTTCACGGCACGTACATTTATTTAACATCCTGTCAGTTCTTTGAAGTTTTCTTGTGCTTTTTGAAAGATTCAATTAACTCGGTTGGTTTTGTTTTACAAAAGACGAGACACAAAGTTCAAACGATTTCTAAAGGAAAATGTATTGTCTTGTGTGCATTGTTAAAATGGAGAAACCATTTACCATTTCCATGTGGCGTTTGAAACTGCAGCGTCACGGAGCATTATTTAGTTTACTCAATATTTAGACCCGGTAAACAAACGATCGATGGAAAATAAGGAGTCTTTTGACGGAGAACACAATACTCTGTTATAAACGTTACTTAAGGCTAAAAAGGTTTGCTTAACTCCGTGATAAGAAGTAACTTTCCTTTGTTGACGCCTATTTCTTACCTTTTCTGTTTTGATGCAATATTTACCAGGTCTGGATATAGAATTTATGTTAAGGTCCCATCAACACGCATAGGTACGAATTTGATTCTAAAGAAGAGGTTCAATTGATAACTAGATTATTGCACCAGGGAAGAAACACATATTTCCACAGAATTACTATATTCTGTATATGTGTATAGTACTTTATGTCAGACTGTCATTATCGCACCCAAAATAAATACATCCATCTTGAGGTTGTCCATTTTTCGATGCGGATGTTGGTTAAAAGACTGAAATTTGTTTTCGATAGTTAAGCTGGTGTCTACTGCGGAATATGTGACTATACGAGTATTGCACTATTTTGCTGTCATTTCATTCCTTTAAAGTGAGCATATGTTAAAAATGTGATTAATTTTACTTATTGATCAAAATATCCAAAAGCAAAATCCTCATTTTTTTTGTTAAAACGGTACCGTACTCGTACCAAAACAAGTATTTTAATTTGCCCTAAGAAAAATAGCTTCACTGTGAAGTTTTGTATTGTTGAATGACAGACACAACATTTGAAGCTCCACACGATCATCTCTAGGATTTTATGCATCTTTAATGAAAACATTTTCTGATTTGAATTATTTGACATTTGAAGCTACAGACATTGCTTTTTCCCATTTAATAAAATAAACTACCTTACAATAGCACTCCCCACTGACGCAGCAGTGCCGTAGATAAGTAACCAACTATTATTTATGTACACCTAAACTGTCTGTCTACCTGTCGACCTGTCTACCTAGCACGAAACAAGTACATTCGTTTATCTAAATCACATTTTGCAAAAGCTTATTTTATCTGAGAATTCATCATATTGTTACACCCAACAAACCCTGTAGCAAAAGAAGTGAGCAATTATAAACATCTTTGATTATATAGAACGCTTAATTCTTAGAAATACTCCATCACATTTTAATATACCCCTTTCAGTATCTTGTTGAAAATTTTAAAAACCACCTTCATTTAATATGGTTAAAGTTGTATAGTTTAATTATTAGCTTTATTTAACCGCGGTTGACGTAATCACGAGTATTTTTCTTAGTGTTTAGTTGGAAGACTTTGTCCCTAACACATACATCAAACTGGAATTGCGGCAAATTGTAAAAGGCAAAAACGTCCGAGGATTTAGAAGATTTCCGGATTGATGAAAAAACTGATCCCTTTATCTCCTCTTCCCTTTTCCCTTTTCCCTTTTCCCAGCTTCGCAATCTCCAAATTATTCTTGTCGAGGTTTATTAGGTTCTCCGTTGCTTTTTAAATAAATGAATTACTCACGAGGATTGCAGCATACGAATTCTTTTAATATAATTTCAGAAAACAACTCACCCAACACTTCAAATTGACTGGTTTTTACAAATATACACAAATTATAACTGAATAATATTTTACTATTTTTGTTTATTTTAACTTCATATAATTTTGTTTCCTCATAACATTAAATATCAAGAGTGAGTAATAATAATTTCCGTTCTCTTGTAATTCTTCAATAAATAATTTTCCCTAAACTTGGTTGTTTATTTCCGAAAGTTGTGAAACCTGAAACTAATTTTGGCTTTAAAATGGCCAATTAAGAAAACAATTTTCACTTAAGTGCGTATTTACCACCGTTGTAATTATTTAAGTAAGATTACAAAGGAAAAGGAAATTTCGGAAAATAAGGTTCTTCTTGCCTCTTAACCGACTCAGGTACAAACACTTTACCAGTGCCTTACTGTACCCGTGACCAGTGGCGTGCTGTAGTCACTTAATTTGCATCACGATAATGCACCAGCTCACACATCAATGCTTGTTCGTGATTATTTGGTTAAAAAAAAAAACATAATCAGCTTCAACCACAGTATTCACCAGATTTGGCTCCCTGCGACTTTTTCCTATTCCCGAAACTGAAGAGACGAATGAAAGGAAAGCGTTTTGCCGCAATTGATGAGATAAAGTCAGAATCGAAGAACGAGCAGATGGCCGTACCGAAAAGCGCATTCCAGAAGTGCTTCAAGGATTGGAAGAAGCGCTGGCATAAGTGCATTATATCTGAGGGGGATTACTTTGAAGGGGAGAAAATAGATATTGATGAATAAATAAATACTTTTTGAAAAAATTTGTTTTTCAAAAAAAGATTTATTTTTCCACAATTCCGATCGTTTGAGCCGTATTGCTTAACTTCCTCGCAGACGTTGCATAACTTCCTTGTAGTATTCATTATTAACCGTACGACCTGTTAGCAAGAACTCGTTATGCACCACGCCATTGTAATCGAAGAAAACAGTGAGCAAAACCTTCACATTTGATCGAACTTGGCGTGCTTTTTTCTCTCTTGGCTCTTCTAGCCGCTTGCATTGGAATGATTGGGCCTTGGTTTTGACGTCATAACCATATACCCACGTTTCATCACCAGTTATGACCCTTTTGAGCAAATCTGGATCGTCGTTGACGTCATTCAACAACTCCTGAGCGATACTAATGCGACGTTGCTTTTGCTCAAAATTTAGCGATTTCGGAACAAACTTCGCTGCCACACGTTTCATGCCCAAAACATCCGAGAAAATTGCATGGCATGAGTCGATTGAAATGCCAACATTCTCTGCAACTTCCCTAATAGTGATTCGACCATTTTCCAAAACCATTTTCTTCACTGTTTCGATGTTTTCTTCATTTGTTGACGTGGTTGCAACTCCAGGACGCTCATTGTCATTAGCATACATATTCTTTGATCCTTTTTTTAAAGTAAAAAATCGAAGAACACACAAAAACGTGACTAACCTTTCCAGTTGTCAAAACAAACTACTTATCCAAAATGGCTGATAATGCTAACATATGATAAACATATGTGTACCAACATAACAAAAAAAAACAATAATCGAATGTACACAGCCCGCGAAAATTCAAAAGTCACCTTTTCTTTTGAACAGGCCTCGTATGTTATTTATAGTTATGAAATTGAATAAAGTTTAGATATAGATATCAGAAGTATCAAACAATCGTTGCGCTAACAGTTACGTGAGTACGTTCTAAAGGATGAGTAGAATTTAAAAAAAAATACAAAACATAATCCTGTCTGCAAGTTTTATTGTCAAGCATAAATCTGAACACAAAAGTTTACTGTAAATTATTATCCTCTGTGATAGATGCACTGTTCATAAAATGCAGTATATATTTTATGGCTTAAATCTTTTATGCCTCAAAATAAATGTATAAAAATACAAAATAAGTTAAGCAAGCATAGGTTTTATAGCATTCAAAAATTCTATTAATATTTGATATTATTTATATTGGGTCATCAAATATAAGTTTGACATTAAGAATATATGTTCTGCGGGTTTAACAACAAAATAAAATTTTGCAGTTAAGAAAGCACCCGTAATTTAAATAAATTCAAGGTTCACTATCGTAAAACATTCTTTCTGCGTCAATATTACAGTATCTTTCGCCGTTTTGGGATTTCCAGAAGTTAGCATTAGCAGGAGCTATTTAGTTTTCATTTGTATTAAAAACGGAGAAATACTAAGGAGACTTTACTCGCGTAATAAACTTAAAGATATTAAAAAGTCGTTCCAACATACCACTGAAAACGAAATGAGGGAAGTTTCTGGTTCTACTCCGGATAAAAAGGAGAAAATTGAAATATGGTTATTTACTGTTCTATAAAAATGTCAAGACTTTTTTGAAATTGGTATTCCTCCGTTTTGTAAGCAAAGACTCATTCCGCCAGCGAGCAAAGCTTTTGGACTTTTGAATGGGATATTTACGCGTAAAGCTTTCATACGGGGTAAGCTTTTGATGTTTTTCGTAAAAGGGAAAGTTTTTAGCTGTTTTTTTTCAACAGAAAGCAAAATCCATTTAATCCTTCGTTCACTCTAATCGAATATATCGAATAGGCCTAAAGTTATATAGCAACAGTAGTTAATTAAAAGTAATTTTATTAACAAATTAACGTGTTAAGGCACAAAGTTAATCAAATTTCATAACATTTTCGAGAGAGGCATGTTGTTTTTCCGTCGAATCATTAATCGAAGACTATTTGATTAAATTGCGAGATGTAATCAAGTCTATGTTTGATGGGGTCAGAATACATCATGCGGTAGTGTTACTAGTTCAGAACATAACTTAAGCACATCGTGTTTATGATGTAGAACAATTTAACTGTTCACCCAGTGCCACTCTTTGAAGGTCTTGAAGTTGTAAGACAAACACTGGCTAAGTTTCTAAACATCAATAATTATATGGAAGCTCCTTCAGGAGTCTCCTAAGTTTCCGTGAAACATAAGGGGAGAGAGAGTTCGTCAAGTGAATTTAATTTACAAGGAATAATTGCTGCATAAGTGATTTTTTTTTAAAGTTTTATTTAAATTTTGTATAATTAGCATAGTAACGAAAAGTTATTTATCCTTTGACATAATCTAATTTATTGAAACGATCCCAATTTCCTACAACGCAAATAAGCTTTTTACAAATTTTCGCTGACGTCACTCCTGTGTACATTTATAAGCGGGTTGCCATTTACACATGTATCATTGTTGAAAATATAAAACGTAAATTCTGCATATCTAAGAAGCCCAAAAACCCACGTTGAATCAACATGGGTATAAAAGTGCCGAGAGAGATATTACAATACACCCATAGGACCATCCAGAAACCGCTAATTTATTTATTTACTCCGTAAAAATATAGCTCTCTGAAGGAGGTTCTAGAGATGATCTTTGTTACTGGAATTAATCATTCACGGTCGTAAAACGTTTTTTGTTTTTTTTTTTAAAGAAACTTAAGCTTACAGCCGTCGTCGGGAATACGTCATTTTTCACATTTTATTTTCTTCGTGCAGCTCGTAGTGCCTATAAAAAAATTCCGTGACATATTACGTAAGAAGAAACGTGTCCCATTCAGCGAAACACAAATGAATACACTGAACATCTCATACTCTCCGTTTGTAAGTGGTTCAAGATGCTGACGTCATGGCTAAGGGCACCTTATGAGCCCTAAAGCATCAAAGTGCTCGACCCCTACGTGTACATATTCACTGGGATGTATGGCCACCCTAATAATATCCCTACGCATCGGTTAAGGCTAAGACAAAAAAAATCTTTCAAAACAAATTCAACTTTTGGATCTGACGGAACATCGGCCATCAACATCTCTAAATGTAACTTCTCTGAATTATTGATTCTGCTTTGACTGTAGTCAAAGCAGACTACAAAAACAATATTATTTCTATTCGATTATTCTTACTTTGCTATTCGTGTGGCTTTACATTCAATCCCTAACATTCTAAATTTATGTTTTTTTTCAAAAGGTATGTTAGACTTAATAACAAAGCACCGTCACATGGTACAAAGTTTATCAAAGGTATCAAAGCACTCAGCAATTAAGTTACTAAAATACATTAGTGAACAATCCACCTTTGCAATGATCCCAGCTGACACGAGGAGCACAATACGAACCGTGAGTGTTACCAGTTCTCAGTTACCAGTTACCAGTTACCAGTTACCAGTTATCAGTTATCAGTTACCAGTATAAAACAGAAAACATAACAAGCTACAGTTTAAATGTGTACATTAGATATCACACATCCTCATGTACCTCATCCAAATCACCTTTAATTAGCCACAAGACTAAACTTGTGACCAGATATCTCCCTATGATTTACTTATATATTATATTTTGTCCCTGAAACTATTTCTTCTTCTTGCTGTATGACAACTCGATACTCTCGCATGAACATCTCCACTCATCAGTAGAATCTGTGCACGGTTGTTAACGTCTGTCATTAATCTATTGATGTTGCTGCATGCTAAGTCAGTGTTATATGTTTTGGGTATCTAATTGTTGGCCTTAAATGTTCAATGTTATTACATTATATTTGACATATAATTCAGTTTATAAATGTAACACGACATTTGCAATCCTCCCACACTATTGATTGTTGCAATGGTCTATCCCAGGATATCCACAGTTACTTCTTAATTTTAAATTATCATGTCGTTTTTTTTCTACTTATAGAAATTATTTCGGGGAGTATTTTCAAAGTTCCATAGTAATTTTAAAAGTTTGATAATGATTTTTAAAACTTAAATATAGATATTAAAATTAAATTGCCCTTTATTTATAATCTCAGTCCTTCTATAAAAATACAAGTGTGTATAAAACTTTTATTGTATTAATTTTTAAGCCTTTGATTAATCTATAATATGTTTTTCATATATTTTTGATAACTTCAGACGAGGATGACGAGCCCCGATGCGTTGCTCTAACGAACCAACACAAGAGTGCAATTCGATTTATAAGAAAGGTAAGTCCAGACTACTCCAGTTTCCATTTATTTTTTGCATTTTGTTTGCTATTTTAATAACAATGAAAATGAAAATATACTGATCTAAACCTGTAAGAATTTTCGATTTGAAGTGAAAAATATTGGAGAAAAGCTTGCACTAATAATAAACTCTATAAACTTAATGATAATTTATTTATCAAACTTTAAAATCAGTCAACTTGTCAATTATATTGCCTCTCGGACTAAATTTTTTGTACATTATATATTTTTTTTAAATCACGTTAATATATTAATCATACAGAAATTATTGAGAATAAACGTAAATGATGATAAAAATAAATTAATGTCTTTATCAATTAGTATCATAAAGTCGAATTAACAAAATATCAAATCTTTATTATAAATAATGCAGGTATGAATTACGTTAATAATAACATAATTTTAAAATCATATAATATTTATTTATCTGAAACAAATTCAAATTGGTATTTCACACAACATCAGAAATTCAGAATTTGACGACCACAAATCATCCCCAGATTATTTTGGAAACTGATCGTAAGTAACGTACGAACATAATAAGTTCACATAAAATATATGTCTCACGTTCCTGGTTCATTCTATTGGCATTGTATTACTCAACCAGTCATGTAATGAAATCCTTAAAATATATATTTTTTAATGGAAAAACTCACTCATGGTTGGAACGTGAAATTTGTTAGGGATTAGTACATTGATTCACCTACGGGGCTTTCTAGAATATTTCGGAGTGTAGATTGGTAAGTCGATTTGATCCGAACGTTGAAATCTAATAATTCAGAGTTATTCTCACATCGAATAATTTTGACTGAATTCTTTTTCACGGTGTGTTTAAAAAAACAACTAAATTTGGATTAATTAATACGTAATTCTTTCAAATCGTATTAAGGCTTCCGTAAAATTGCGTTTCTAACGTAATTTATAAATCTATAATTATTATTAAGACAGTAGAAAGCGAATGGGAAAGAAAATAATGACTGGAGGAACTCTCCGCTCTTTTGGAAACTCGATTTTCTGCAGAAAATTCTGAGATTAATCTCGAAATCACAACTCTTGCTTTTAATGACGAAAAAATACTACTGGAAACAACGCTTTTATTATTAAAACAATATCAAAAATATTAAAAGAGTATGAAACAAAAAATGACACAGAAAAAAAATCGGTTGTAAACAAGACTCGAACTCGGAACCTCTCTCTATCTGGAAGTAACGCGTCCACATTTGTTAAATATTTCATATTGTTTGTATATTACTGATATTGTTGTAACAATTAACATCACAATTAAGCGTACAGCAATAATAAGTAAATCCTATTTTAAAATTGATTTTCAATTTAGACTGACAAAGCGCTTTGCTTTAAAATATTTCCTGGAAGAAATAGGTTCTATTATTGTTTCATTTTTGTACTTTTAGTTTATATTTGTAATGAATAAATTCTTTTTTTAATTAAAAAAGCTGGATAAAAATTTAAAAATACGGAAAATTATCATCATTTTTGAAACACGGTTAGAAGCAGTGACACCTTGGACAAAAGTTCAAAAATTTTAATTTAAAAGAGTCACCGTGTTCAGGGGTTGGTCTAGTCCAAAGCAAATAATTAGGTCAACTAAAGCCGTTAGTGCTTTTTTGCTCTGGTGTCCTACACGTGCGCAAATATCGTTATTTCCCACTTTTAATGATGTCCTTTGGGACTGCCAACTGCCATTCCCTTTGGATTGAGATCATTAAGGGGGATTAAATGATGTGCATGATTCACTTGGTGACTCAAACGCCTTTGATGATTATATCTTGACCTTTCGTGCATAATAGCGGGGGAAGGGGCCAACTGCGGTGAATTTGTATGTAAACTTGCGACCGTGTCTGGTTCAACAGATAAACGTCCAAAGTGCCTTTCCTCCCCATATATTTCCCATGTACTTCAACCCCCCTAGTGCAAACTTTCGTGCACTTGATTGCATAAGGTGCGGGTATCGTGTTTGCGTGGAAAATTGGAAATAACGTGATGTAAAAATTTCACTGATGGGTTTTATAATATTTTTCAAATTATAGGTTAGAATGCCAACTGAATAATTCAATGCCATTTTGTGAAAGAGATAAGAGACACGCGGACTTTTAAATTATTCAATATAAAGATAGCAACTAAAAATATTTTATTTCTCAACTTTTAAATCATAAAATAATACAATAATAATAATTATACACGCTAAAATGTTTATTATGGTAAATATTTAAAACACACCTAATAGCATTATACATATTTTTTATGTTAATTCTACCTGACATTAAAAAAAACACCGTAAAATTTTGATAATAGTTTAATATTGCAACGTTTAGTTATAAACATTTTTGTAGTTTCAACCAAAAAAAAATGGAGTGTAAATGACTTTATGCTATAGTGCAATAACACCAACTTCGCATCTGCTTTCCAATAAAAGCTTTGAAGTGTTGTTGCAGAATAATATTTTTGCAAGCTGATCACAATGTCGAAATTCATTTGATTTCTATTAATTTTTAGTATTACAGGATGCCCTTTGTTATTGATGAAGAACGAGACAAGAAACAGAGTACTAACACTTAAACATAGGAAAACTCAGTTGACTCATAATGTATGAAAAGTGTTAAAATGTTGTGTTTTGTTTTGCCTGTTTTCCAACAGATGAAGTATTTTGTTGCGAGGCGCAAGTTTAAGGAGGCGTTAAAGCCTTATGACGTAAAGGACGTCATAGAACAATACTCCGCCGGGCACGTTGACCTGCTGGGCAGGGTGAAAAGTGTACAAACTAGGTACAGAGGCTAGATACCCTTCTGTCATATGTAGTGTGCTCCATGCAGTGATCACTGATCAGTCCTGTCTCCTCTCTGTGCGCTAACCTTGGTCTGGTCACGTTGTACACTAACTCGAGACATCGCTACACCTGACAACCACAGCACTCCAATTCCTACTCGAATCATTACAATACAACTGCAAACTGCAAACTGTCAACACTTACTTGAAAATCTAGCATCCAATGGTCACTGACGTGTCGGTGATGGTGATAGCGATGGTGATGGTGTCTGTTGTCAGCGAGGAGCGATGCCTTTGCTTTGAACCAAACCAGTCCTCGCGGGTAGTATGTCATGTGGGGTGCATCGCTAGCAGACTAACTGCGAGTAGGCTGTGCGTGCATTAACATACTCTGCAATGTGAGCATGAGCCAGCCACCTTCCGTTGTTTTTACTATGTACTGGCTAAGTTTCTCGCCTCTTCCGATCAATATCTTTCCCCTTGCTGCATACTTTCCCACAAACCTCCGCATTCTCTGTCTATCTCTTGGAAGGTTTTATATTGTGTGGGGGGTTTGCATACTTACCATCTGACGCATTGAAAGCATCGCCAACTCTTTCTACTAAACTTTTTTAGAGTTAATACGATCTGCATGTACAAAGTAGATGACATAAAACTTTAAACTTTTCTTTCAACGCAGATAAAGTCCTTATGTTAGCTACAGATTTTAATTAACAAGCGATAACTAGTTTCATTTTACAATCTAACGGAATATTTGTGCATGGTATTGTGCTAGTTTTTCAATGAAAAAACCTGTTGTACATTACACTGTATCTATTTTTCAAACATGAATAAACTTTATTACACACTGAAATAATCTATAAACTAATATTCAGATCTTGCTTTTTAGATGCATAAATCTAGAAAGTCCTCATACAAGAAACTAGAAGACGTTGTACTAAGAAGAATTTTAATATCTCTCTATGCTTCTCATCAACTCCATTAGAAACATTTATACATTGACAGATAATACTTGACCCATGTGTATCGATGCATTCAACATCACTCCATGTGCGTGTCCCCTTATGTATTTGATATGGCTGTTTTCCTTACATGTTTGTGTGTTGTTTTTGTGTTCCGTGTAGCTCAAGTATTTTCTCGCACGCAAGAGATTTAGGGAGGCGCTGAAGCCTTACGATGTTAAAGATGTGATTGAGCAATACTCTTCGGGGCATGCCGACCTCCTGAACAGAACCAGAAACCTCCAGTTTAGGTGAGTAGCCCCTGACCTTTGAGAGGCTTCCGAATAACAAGCCGCCAGCTCAAACTCACGAGAGATAGCCGCCTTACCTTAACAATGTCAGGCTTGAACCAACGACCTTCACTTGACCTGATCAGTCAGACATGAGACAAGATGTTGAGGGTTTTGTTCAAAGATCTTGTTCCGACACTCCAATGTTCTCAGCAAAGCTGTAGTTATTAGTGGCGTTATTCAATGCTTCACTGGTAAAATTAATCCATCAAATTATAACAAAACAGAATTAGTGTTTCATCAATCACGTCAGATAGTTTTGAATTAGTTTGTACGCTTTAATTTTCAGATACGTTATTTTCAAAGTGAACACAAAGCTTGAATAAAACATTTCACTTTTAACGCGTATTTTGAGTTTAGAGCATAGGCCTCCAAAGTTGGCTAGTAACACTTGGTCTTAGGATCAAGTCTAGGCATTCAACATTTATACTATATTTAGAACCACAGCATAGTTGCAAATAACATCAAACATGTCCCGAAAGCTCCAAGGTATCTTAATGCTTTTCACACACGACTTAACTACATACGTGCTTAAAGTTAGTTTATTATTTATATCTGTCATTTCGCATCACTCACCCCTGCCAACATAATCATTGTAATGACAATTTTATTTTTCATAGTTTTTTTAAGATTTCTAGGCAAATAAAAATGGCTTTTTAGACATAATTTTGATTTTCACATTCTCAACGTATTAGGTGTTTTTCACAAACTGCACCCTGGAAACACTTTGCTTATTAAAGTTTAGCTTTTTGCTTAAGGTATATTGTTTAAAATGATGAATTGATATTAATAATGTGGTATAAAGGTTAAAAACATGGTTTTTGGGATCGCTTTCTTAATTGCAATATTTAAAAAAAAACGAGCCTTGGTCAGAACTTATTTTTAAGTACTCCTTTATGAAATCAAACTTTTTACCCGTCGTTACATGTTCATTTTAATATTCCGAATTCAACATTGTAATATCAATATCCATACCTAGTAGCGTCATTATTCAGTTAGATAATTCTTTTTTTTTTAAATGTCCTTTAAACAGATACTAGTGCTTTAAATATAAAGCACTGTACCATATATTTAAAAAAAATCAGAAACTCATTAACGTCATGAACGTCATTTCATTACTTTTCCATGTTCTAATTGCAATACATCAATTATTTCTATAAATATAATCTAAAAGTGTATGGTTTAAAATATTCACACTGAAATGTGTTGCATGTTCGGCATTTTTCATTGATCACATTTTGCAACTTAAAATTATTAATGTTAGTAAAAAAAAATTATATCTTAGTATTTTAACATTTGTGACAAAAAAGGGTTTTTTCACGTGGAATTGAAATGTCCACTCAATTAAATTTAACGTTGTTTTTAATGCTTTCCAAGACTTTAATTATTTTTCGAAACATAAATAATACCAAACCCCCATTATAAATAAAGGTAAGTTTTAATTATGATGTTGTAATATAAAATTGATAAATTTATAGTTACATTCTTGTTATATTAATCCATTTGTCTTTTTAGGTTAGATCAAATTCTTGGTAAGCAGGGTTCCAAAGCAAAGGATGTTTACACGTCTAAGTTCAGCCTGGCTAGTAGAGTCGTTAAAGTAGAAAGACAGGTAAGAAATCATACCAATTTACGGAATACTATTTATAATTTAGCACAATATTATTGAACCACAGTTACAAGTTTTTCGAAAATTCGAATGGACTGTTCTGATACCCTAAAACCAATGGTATTGTCTTCAAGTCCACAGCCCTTGCTTTGTAAACAACTTCACCAATATTCAAGAAATAAAGCTCTTCCCTGAAACAGTGGGAAACAAAACAAACTATCGCTCATAAGAATACGTTTTTTTTACTCTGGTCTCACTCGGGCCAAGTTTCGAAAGTTCGAAATTATTTGTTGATGTAGTAAAATCCGTTCGGAAAAAGTTGTAGTATTATCGGGAGACACTTACTTTATCTGAATAGTACAATTCGGTGGACCAATGGCGTGAATAATAATCCCTGCGCTGTCTAAGAAGTAAATATGGTAAACATATGCATTCCGTCTTACTTATTAGATTTTTACGCGCCGGTTAAGCGTTGGTTTAGTTACACCGGACATAAGCCATATAATTAGACGCATAAGCCGTGATTATAAGAAAGGTTTTTTGCTACTTCGATCTTACAGCACACGTAACATTTACATCTTGTCTATAAGTAAGCGGGAAATAGAATTGATGACTTTTAGTTTACAAAACAAAGTGAAAATCTAACTTTCATTTCAATTACTAGCTTTCCAACTTGTAAACGTGAAATACAATAGAAAAATATGCATACTTCAGTGAATGTCGACAGTTAAGTTAATCAAATAAAATTACATGTTTGTATCCTGTACCTACTTAGTGTTAAAATTGCGAGGTTTATGAAAAATATTTACCTAATAGTTTTAAACGAAACGGTTGCTTCGTAAGTTCGTAGTCAATAATTGTCAAGAGCAGCGTCGATATTAAAAGAGATTTCTCGGAGGATAGAGGGAGGAAAATATGAAAATCTGATGGAAGGGAAGGGGCGGATGCATAATAGACTCCTTCCGAGCTCTTGAATAGTCTTTTTTGTAATGTTGGTAACATTACAAAATGTCCGATGGCGTTCTCCTCGTGAGCGGCTTAAATAGTTTCTGCGATCTCCGATGCCTCAACTCTTCGGTCAAACTCAAGCAAAAGGATTGTAAGTTATTCATCAACATGTCATTTTTTAATTTGAAACAAGCCAGACGGAGATAGACGTTATTACTTTGAATTGTATTAATACAACTTAATCTTTCAAATAAACCATACAATGTAGTAGACTGATTGTATCTGGATCTAGGTTAAGATTTGTTGAAGAATTTAGTTCATAATGATTATAATGTTGTTTAATGATAATACCAGGTTGACGACATAGAGACGAAGCTTGACCAGTTGCTGGAACTTTACCTCGAGGACCGCAAACGCTTCCCGGCGCTCATGGAGCCGGCCCCGGAGCCCTGCAACGGGGGCGCGGGCGGGGGCGGCAGCGAGCCCCCCCAGCCGCCGCGCCCCCGGCCCATCCTGGTGGACAAGCAGTGTTCCGAGCCCACGTCCCCCATCGCACTGGCTTTCAACCAGGGGCAGGCAGCGGCGCCTCCGCAGCTCAAGAGGCCCATGCATCGGGGCTACTCGGATCTAGGCAATAGGATTAGGAAACGTGTTACTTTAAGGTGAGGCATATATACGATATATATAATTATTATTTTATTGCAGGCAACCCAAACGTTTATTTACTTTGTACCTTGTTGATTTTGTTACCCACCTCACTAAAAAATGTCTGTTCTGAAGCGGGTAGGCTTAAATCGGTCACAGTCACTTTACTTTTGACATCCATTTGGTTTATGTACTAGTATCTCACTATTTCTATTAAGAATTAGTTGAAAATTGATAGGTACAATAGATATTTCTTGAAAACATTCTTCTTTCTGTCATTATGGCAAGGGTCCTTTATTCTACAAAATTACGTAGGTTCAGACCGATATGACTCAAACTTCGGCTCTCTAAAGAGGTTGGTGGAGTTTCCAAAATCACTTTAACCGGATTGTACTGTACTAATGATTATCTTTCAAAATATAAACACAATCAAGGGTTTAACACATTGTGAAAACACACGTTTCTGTCAAATATTGTATTAAACCCTTGACACGTCATTAAGTAGTGAAAGCCAAGTACTCTATTGTATGACACCTTATTAGCTAATAAATTGAATACCAAGATGAAGCAACGAGGTATGATACACAATATTATATTGCTACCAATTCAATCATGGGGGAAATATTGCTCGGGGACCTGTGCACTGGCAAAATTTCGAAATCATTGTTTCTGGTGTATTTTTTTATTAATTAATATTTTTAAAAACATATACCGATGTAAGCATTATATATAATAATAAATTGGTACTTATCTAACAAATTTAAACGATATTTGTTTAAAACATCCTACATTTTTAAACTCCATAAATGTAATAGCTCATGTCCGCTGAAGCTCGGTGAAATTTCTGTCCACTTTTAAATGTCTCATTAAAAGAGAGTAGGGTTTTTATACAAATAGTAAGATCATATCCACTCATCACTTGATATGTTGAAATCTTAAGTAAATGTTTGTGATTTTTATTTGGAATGCCTATAAATGTATGAAGTACCCACTTTAATGTTCATTTGACCCAACTCACCGCGTCAAGGGTAGTAATAAAAGGAAACATTTTTCATTATCCATCTTTGACTTTAGTATTTGTGTACGTATCTTTAGCCAATAGCCTCTCGGATCGAGTAGGTGACGTCCTAACCATTATATCAAGGAGATAAGTTCCAAGGAAAACTTCCACAAGCTGTAGAAGTTGTGGAAGTTGTCTGTGCGAATCTTGGAGGACGCTCATTCAAGATAACCGGGGTGGGATCGACTACTTGACTAAATAAACAAGTGCTCGGAGCAACAAAGGAAGGAGGCACCAGATACATTTTTCGTTCCTTGATTTACCATGGACCAAATGTTGCCAACAGTATATAAATGAATGTCAATGTGTATAAATGAAATTAGATAATTTCAAATGTTAAAAATTAAGTATACGTCTCATCGGTATACATAAAAAACAATATTTTCCATACAACAGTAGGCTTCGTTTCCTTTTGTAGAACCATTTTGGCTTACAGTGTATTTTATTATAGATTATATTTTGATATAAAGAAAAATATGGGGGCACAAAAATCTTATATTAGCTTATGTTATAGAGTCAAAGGGTCTAAACCCCTTAAAAAGCAGTGGTGTCCCTGAAATCATGAATTCGGTTCCGGTTGAAGGAAAAATATGAATCTTGGATGAAGTATTTAAGTGCAGGAGAATGTAGAAGCAGAGGTATTGCAGTCTAGATTCTGTGATTTCGATTAGTTTAAAGTTAAAGTATTTACCTCACAAACTTATGTAAGTAACATTTTCAACCCGAAAAGTTTTCATTCGGTAAAAGTGATGGACAATTCTTAAATAAATTGTGTATCCGTTTTATTGCAACTTTTTTATGAATGAAAAAGAATGCAATGAATCGTTCATTTAGTAACACTTGGCTGATTTATATAGCGCCGTTTTCGTGACAGAGATATCACCTCAAGAGCGCTTATTTACATTTCATTTTTATTCGACTATTAAAAAACCTTATCTATTAATTGATTGGAATGCTAATTCGAATGAAAAAGATTCAAAATCTTTCATTGAGATTGCGTGTAAAAGAAGTGTAAATGCTTTTTATAAAGATAAAATTGATGTGGTTTATCGATTTTTCCTAGCAAGATGCTGAGGTATAATTTAAGGTATAATTTTTTTTATGATTAAAGGTGCATAAAGTAGATAGTTCACTGACATATTGCAATGTTTCAAATACATTTTACCTACTTATTTTAATACATAGGCAAAATATTAAATTACGCAAAGGTACAAGGGTATTTCAACATATGGTAATAGTAAAAAAAAATTATTTTTTTTATTATTAACTGTAAGTATTTAAATGTTTTTTTTTTCCAGCGGCGTGCCTCAGTGTGAAGCGCCTCCCCGGCCCCGACCTCCCCCGCCGGACTCCACTGCCCAGCACAACGATAATGGTGAGTACTTACCTACGACACTAACGAATCTATGTGCTAAATAGAACGTACGTATGTGCGATTATGGCATTGTCTAAATTGGAACACATTTAAGCACGTGTTAAGAAAAATATTCAATTATAAAAAGAATATTTTAAAATTCGCTCAAGCGATAAAGTAGGTAACCTACCTGTAATATATTTTACTCGACGATTATTTTTATTCTATTCTTGAAATCCTACACTACTACTGCTAAAAATCGTAGAATCCTCAAGACTGGAAATATTTTACTCTCGCGCGATCTAAAGAAGGTAAATTCAAGCTACTAATATTTTTTGAATCTGTAGAAATAAAATTTAACAGTTCTTGATAAGTCTAGTTACATCTTGTGATTTTTTACCGGTAGTAATAATTATATTTTAATAAATACATCTGACAAACTTATCTACGAGTATATTGAGCATTTCGAAATATGAAAAAAATGTATTCAATTTAATTTGGAATGCACACAGTTTTATAAACAATGTAGCTTATAATTATACGAGTACATATATTTTGCAAGATCAACCAGTAAGATCTACAAAAGAATTATTAATAATGGTTTACGCTGACAAAATTTTGTTTGTCAGAGAGTTCAATCAGAACAGTCAATATTAGGTAGGTTTACAGACACAAATTCTGAGTATAAGCGAAGTGCGATCGGCGTCTAAAACACTAACAAAAAGTGCAGTTTGTAATATGTTGTGTTTTGTATTGTTGTTTTTATTTGCTTTCTGTGAAAGTGTGTAAATATTTTCCTTAAAGGTAGTGTTGCGAAAGCCTCGATTGAGTCTTACTCTAACCAAATGATCGTGTTAAGACGTGTCTTCCGAAGGTCTCCGATCAATTACTTTAATGGATCATAGCAATATATTCTACAGTCTTCCATTGGCAAAGAAACCGCCCGCCTCTGAATCTCCATTTGGGAAATAAGCGCAAGTTTTAGATTATTGCTTTTTGACCCTCGAGACTAAACTGCCCATGAAGTTTTGCTTCTACTGCATTTTCACCATCAGGTACGTGTTCCATTAGGGTTATTGAGTTGTCAATGTTTTTTATTGTGAAGCACAGCACGTTATGTTTACACTATCCATGCACTTTTACACCATTTATTCATCTTCGAGGTTCGTCAACATCAACACAACATGAAGTGTAACATCTCAACATAAAAGATTAAATCACTTTTACTATTGATGTCATAGGCTTTTGCTGTTAATTTAGCAAAACGTGCACGAATTTCGATTTTTTTAGATTAAAAACGTTGCGTGATCTTGCTTTAAAATCCGTAACGGAATGTGCTTTATCGTGAATGAGTGGTCGTCTTTCAGTTGTATTTTGATAAATTACATATGGTCAGCATTTTTTCAGGAAAATCATTGATATTTGTAAATCTGTATTCAAGGCATGCCATTTAGTTATGAATCAGTTTTATTATCTTCCTCTGTAGCATTTTGAACCTAGTTCACCACTTGGATTAGAAATAACGTTCAAACATAAAATTGTTTATATTTATGGCTTTGTAGTAACAGCCTTTCCGGCTGCTGCGTATTCGGAAAATAAAAATATTTTTTATGAAATCATAAAACGCAATGTTTTGAATCATAAGTACATAGAATCTGCCTTTGATACAAACAAGTACATACTAACACAAAGTGTGTCTAAATTTATATTCTCAAGCGGTTATAAATTATATTGAATTGAGGAATTTTAATTCGTACCACGGTAGGTGCTTTGTTGCAGAGGCCACTGTAGATAATTTGCTGGAATTATAATATCGCTTTGAAATTATTGCCAGTTGATAGAATCTTGAGATTTTCCGAACTATATCATTTGTTAAAATGCAGGAAAAGCTCATACCTGGAAAAACTTTCATGCGGTGCAGTCACGCGATTCTAGCATTTCAAAGCATACTCAGGTTGCGTTTCAGAACGGAAACCGTTAAACTCGGCATGGAGAGTTCCAGAGCTCGTTGTCAACTAGCGGCAGTAAAAAGTTTCTCGGCATCTGTATAATGTATACGTTGCACCTGGGCAGAAAATGCGAGCAATGAACGAACTGCTGCTGGGCGAGTGCACGACCTCTTAGCCTACCTGTGATTGCTCGGTGAATTGTACTTATTCAAATCCTCCAGGTATTATTTTTCAGGTGTCGTACATAGAAGGGTTCTACTGTTTGCTCTTTGTTTTTTTTTTTAAATAAAGGCTTGAAAGTTGATTTAAATAAATATTAAAATTTTGCAAGAACACCCCGCTCTTGATTTTTCGCATTTTAATTTATTTCAATAAATAGCATACAAATATGGTAAGAATAATAAAATATAAACGTTTGCATCTCAAATTCTACAAGTGCAAATGTTTAATCTTGGCTGAGTGCAGTGATCTTAGTGTTCACAGATATGTATTTCATCTAAACATACACGTCTTCACGAAGTTCCACCTCACAAAGTCTAGAGAGATTTAAAGCCTTAAAGCACAACGTATAACTAACAGGTTCTTAAGGACTTAACAAGTTACTCCTGTCTGTTCGAGCGAGTTCTCTAGAACCTTTTTTCATTGCACCACCATCGGGTTTTCTTTGAGCTGTAATTCCCCGGCAGTAAGCCACGTACTTTGAAATTAACCGCCGCGTAAGTAAACAATAAGCACACAGGCTGCATTTGTTTTCATAAAATACTCAATTTTTAACGTGAATACGTTTGTAATTATTTAAGTCTCTAAACATCTTTATTATCGCAATGTGTGAATAAACAAAAATTAACCTTGATTTCCTTTAACGAATAGTTATGTTTTATTCACAAAAATGTGTAATTTTACTAAGATTTCTGAATAATCAAATAAGTTCATTATTTTTCTTACTTTGAAATGAGTATTTCTACAAGGAAAAAGAGGCCTTTTGCGATGAAGGAATCAGCCTCCCACAGGAGACATTAATTAAAGTTTATTTGCAAAGACCTCTAATTAATTAACTGTTACCATCAACCAAAAGATTAAACACTATTAGGGGTCCAATTTGCTCCGATAAATGGAGTCCAAAGTCCTTTTTAGAAATTTTCATTCGACCTTTTTTTAAAGTTTTTTTTAAAGCGGAAGCAAAAGCCACGGGTAGAATAAAATAGTCTGGAGAAATTTAACGAAGGTAGCTCCGAACGCCCGCGGTTTGGAAATCGGAAATAACTCGATCCTTCGAAAACTTCCAATTGTTCGAAAGGATAGAATGTTTTCCGCTATGTCGCACTGCGGTTTAGGCTCAGTCATAAATTTTCACGCAGAATGAATGCAGTTTAAGGAATGTAAGGGTCAGATAGCGTAAAATGGATTTTAGGTGTCAAATTGTTTGAAACATTTTATGGTGTTAACAATTTGACTCTACAATAGTTTTACATTTATACACAACATGTTAAAATCATTATGTATTCTCAGTAAGACATCCAAAAGAGTAAAAAAATTTCAAAGAACTAGACGATCAACGTATTAATTTACATGAATCTATAACAATACTGAGTATACTATATTTAAAAAATAAATGATTGCTTAGAGAAACATGAAATCACATTTATAAAACAGTTTACGATTCGGAAAATTTGACTGTCCCATTTTTTAAATACAACGTATGCATTGTAGGTATCTCTCAAATGTAAATTCCATACCGGAAACGACTTGAACTTGGCTAAGTCCGAATCCATAAACAACGTCGTAGCCGAAAGGCGATAAGTCTAGGGGTGGATGCATCGGAACGCATTTACATACATTATGTACTCGCGTGTATGCGGCTCACCAGATAAGATTCTGTCTGGCTCACCCACAGGAAGCCGGTGGATAGTGAATAGTACCACTAGTGCCTGGTGTCTGGTGCCCGCAGGCTTCTCGGGAAGGCTAGAAGGCCTCTGGGAAGTAGGCGCTTGCCGTTCTACCGCACATCGCTCGGGCCGTCGATGTCGCTAAAGCCCCCATAAAACAAGAGGGATTTATTCGCTCCGCAATGGACGCTAAAACGACCTGTTGTTTGGCTTTTGTTTAAAATGCTTTAGAAATATGATTAAACTAGAATTTTACCTGAAATTATTATCCTACTTTTTCCCAAAGTTGTGAATATAATTTTATCTTATAGTAAGTCGCTCTTCACAGTTAAATTTTAATCTTGTGTCCCCAGAAAAGAATACCATGTTTATACAGCATAATTTCTAAGTTATTAATTTAATAAACTATTTTTTAACCCTTCAAAATGTGCACATTATACATTTAATTACATAATTTCATATTAAGGGATGGTATTGTCAGGTGCCAATTTTTAGGTTATTTATTTAACAATGTGTTACTGCAATAAAAATGATTGTGACAATATGATATATACATGTTACTATGGACAAAAACGCATGTAGATTAATAATCTGTATGGTCTGCGAGTGCTCTTTGTAAATTTTTACGTCAGCATTATTTGTACAGTTAAATTAGGTTAAATTCAATCTCAAACTTACACAAAACTGGATTGCATATGATTAAAATTCATTTGAATTCCACAATACATTAACTGATTTATTATAGCAAGCAAACATTTCGCTGACTACGCGGAAAATAAAATAATGGTTTGTTGACTGTGGTTAAAATCAAAACAAAATCCAAACTTTGTTGGAAAATTTGTGTGAATTCGGAACGCGCTTTACTCGAGCTGGTAAATATTCGCATAATATTTGTGAGTTAAGTCATACTGTTGTAGTAGGAGAAACTACATACCTCTCCGAATGGGGAATGGAGGGGATATGTGTGGGGTGTTGCCCGAGCTATTGTTCGAGAATAAATCGCTGAAAAAACGACTGAAAAGGGCGAGGGAACCGCACATGACACTGCACGGAAAATAAAGCACATAGTTCACAGCGAGGCGAGTCAATGAGACTGGAGGCGGTCCCCTTGTTTAAACTGATATCACGTTCTTTCAGCTGTCAGATTTTTGCCACGAAGCTTATCACAATGTTTGCTTTATATTCAGTGGAGAGCGTTTGTTTTGTAAAATATTGCTTCGTCAATTAGTTTTCATTTACAAAAATACCTATTGCTATGGTTCTATTAAATGCGTATATTATTTATAGTAATATGGTAAACGCTAGTTACAAAAGTTTTGAGTCCTACGGGGTTAGATATGACATATAGTTAATCCGTGGGGATTCCAATCGTTTCGGTCCAAAGTTTCTATGAAAAATCTTTGTTCTTTCCTGGGCGATCTAAAAAAGACATCTGCTATACTACGTAATACTAAACGACTAAAATATTATTCAAAACAGATATCTATTATACCAAACGATAAATCACAGATATGAAGATGTACGAGGTAGGTAGATGGAGACATATTTTACTCGCTCGTTATATTTTCAAGATAAGGGGATAAGCTGTGTTTTAAAAAGCCAATCGAAATGAATACATAATATTTCGTCATCATCTGCCAATTGTTCTTCAGACGCTGGTACATTTTCCGTAAATTGCCCGATGTGACGCTAAAAGTTTTGTGTCGTCATTATGTTGAT
This sequence comes from Drusus annulatus, assembly GCA_022651775.1. Lineage (NCBI taxonomy): Eukaryota > Metazoa > Arthropoda > Insecta > Trichoptera > Limnephilidae > Drusus > Drusus annulatus. The sequence goes on along the minus strand of JAGWCC010000246.1, from coordinate 1,191,468 downwards.
GTGTGTTTGTGTAAAATTTCAGACTCTTACGAAGATTTTTCATCGTCGACGTCCCTCTAGAGGGTCTCCCAGGTGCCCCCGTCCTTCACTTAACATAGTACTAACCGGATTGTGAGTCAAAGTACCTTTGTGAGTCTAAAAGTACATGTTTTTATGTCTGTGTAAATCCTTTCTGCCTGTTAGCTGACCCAATCCTTTGAATAAATATAATTATTTTCTGTATCAGCATGAAACTCTTCTTGGCGTTACGTTAGTTCAAATGCTTACTCAAATGTGTTTAAACTGCGACATCATTTTACCAAAAAGGGCAAGTTGAGTAAACATATTTGCTGTTTAATGTCTGGCATCTAATTTGGTTTGTGTTTGAGTGGAATTGTAAAAGTTTCATGGAAGACTTTGAAAGAAACATTCGGTTTCCGCTCTAGTTGCATGTCAAAGAGTTTTTCACCATTCAAAGACCGAATCTGCAGATCGAACGAACCGGCGCACTTGTTGACCCTTCCGTTGAATCACTACCCCTAGGTCCCCTGCATTCTCTAGTCCAATCCTCCCGAGGGAACTGTCATCTCTAGTACATAGTTGGAGCCCGTTGTCGTCTTTGATTATAATATTGTGTCTGTGTAGGAACCTAATGTGATTTTTTTCTTTTGGTGGATTCACAATCAAACGCAACAGACGTTTGATTGTGAAGGCTCCTTTTCTCTGCATGATTTAATCATTAATTTCTCAGTGTAACGATGATGTACTCGTGTGTAGGTTTGTGTGAATATTACTTCTCTACCCTTTCCTTTTTTTATTTTGCATTTTAAATGTAAATATATCTTTCTGTGGTACATATTTTCATTTATCATCCCTTAAAGTAAGTTTAAAACTCAGTTTCAAGGGATGGATGTTCACTTCACTCGATTTATTGTTTAGGTCACTTTCAACATTTTGATTAATTTTATCCGCCTATTTCGAAACCTTTTTCGGTAAATACTGGTATGGAGCAGCAAACAAAATATGTTTTACCAACAACATAATGTGACGTTTTAAGTTATATTTGAAGTTTGTGATGAATACAATTCAAGGCGTTACTTAAGCACAGTAAGCTGTGGGTAAAATAAAGGTCACAAAGTATTTTCCAGAATCTCAAAGAGTTTCTTTTTTACAGAGCCATGATACATAAAATAAATAAATATTCGTTTTGGCAGTAATATTCAAAGTTAAATTTTTTTCTTTGAAAATTACATAGAAACAAAAACAAAAGTTTTTGCAATCCTTTTACAACTACGAAAAAACTGTTCATGGATAATAAATATCATTTTTCTTCTTTACTGGACATAATCTGAGTTTTTTACTAACGCCCTATAAATTTTGGCGCTTGTTCAGAGGCGAATAAAAAAAACAAAATTTTATTTAATATTTATTGTCCGGGGGAACTTTGCTGAGAAGTATTTTGTACTTTGAAATATATTATTCTTGTGTAGAGTACCATTAGATTAAAGACAATCGCATTTCCTTTTCTCTTCAACCGTCAAAAGATAATTGCCATCCTTTTTGGGAAAGCGCTCTGGAAACTAATTCTGTCGCATCTTATAAAATTCTAAAGCATATTTTAGATAAACTCCATAAATCAAATGTAATTTTAATTAATTTATATTTACGTATGATTAACGCTTACACCATTTTACGAACTTAATTAATGTTAAACGGTGTTTCAGTAAAATGTTTTAATTAATTTCTTATTCATGACTATATACACTTTCAATGAACTGATTAGCGCTTCCATATTTCGGTATTTTTTAAATATAGGAAAAACATATTTTTGAAGACTTAATAGCATCTTTATTCGCATCGTATTAGCATTTATTTTTTGTCCTCGGAGTTGCGGGTTTGATTCTATAACAAATTTACCAATACGCAATTTCCTTGCAGGGGTCGGGCATAAGTTACGGAATTTCACACAACTATTTACCATATATATTTCTTCCTTCATCCACATTAAAAGATGCTTTTATATAATATACTCTTCGATAACTTCGACTCTTGGAGTGACCCGACTCTAAGTATTTGATTCACTTGATCGTGCCATGTTTCTGTGGGAACATCCACTTGCGCATTATATGTTTTCTGAAAACACCGGCGCCGTGGCTTAGTTGGTTAAAGCGCCTGTCTAGTAAGCAGGAGATCACGAGTTCGAATCTCGTCGGGGCCTTGACAATAAAGCAATGCCATTTTTTTATTGTTTGCATCTACGTCATTAATTGTTTTCTGTTTTTGTTGTAAGCATTACAGTAAAGTTCCACCTTTCTACATTTCACATACTTGACAATGCGGACACAACTCTATACCAAATACACATTTCTTAATTATCGCGATTCTTACATGACATATGTGCATTTTATAAACTATATGATTAACAAACCATTACGCCATGTCTACATTCTTCGTCAAACCTATCAACGTTTTCAAACCACCTATTACACTACCATCCTTACGTGTTTTTTCTAATGTTCTCTGTATAACGTAAACCAACACAATAATCAGATTATCATCTGGATTTGATAATGATTTTCATTATTATGTTTCAAAAACACTTCAACAGTTACACAGTCGTTTGATACTTTGATGTAAGGATCTCCACAAGGGTCGATATTAATTTACTGACAGCGATTATTCCATTTCACATTATATGTGCGCCACTAGTCTGGATGTTGTGATGGTAAAAATATAATTGATATATATATATTTCCATACATAATTTATAAATTTAAAGATAAAACAGTGGGAACTTACAGAAGCGCATAGTAAAATAAAAGGAAGTAACTTACAGGCTATAAATTAAAATAATAATATGTTCATACCTGAACTACACATACAAAATAAAATTCTTTTAACAAACAATAATAATTATGAAGTAAACAGATATAATAAAAACATATTTATCTAAGTTTTTCTTTAAAAATAAAGAAATTATAGAAAGATGGTTTCAACATTTGTGACATTTAAGCGTGTTTTTCCTACTATTTTTTGTCATAAAGCGGTATTTTTTTAGACCTTTTAAATTTGTTTTGGAAAAATATTAAATGTGCGGGGACCAATAAAGCTGCTATGTGTTGCACTAATTAAGTTTTGGTTCGGGGGCACACGCACATTATTTGTCCTGCTTATTATACCTTCGTTCATAATCGTCAGGTTTCTTGAAATATCCTCAAAATAGCTTTAGAGCTTTCTTAAAGAATGTATATTTAAATTCAGAGGAAAATAAGCTTTTACTATACTTTATCAGTAAGTTAAATTAAAGTAAAATACAGCGTCTTATATTAAGTACTAAAATGATGATGTCTTCTTTTTATTTCTGTTATGAAAAAGTTTGCGACTGAAGCTTTCAGAAAACCTTCCTTTTCACATTGAAAGTTTTTCAGAAACCATTTAAATGTGTGAGATTGTCTCGTCTCGAGTTTTGTACTTTGTTTAATTCCGCGGGAATACTTTTTAACCTTTGTTAAAAGTGCCTAGATGCTCGTCCACGCTGAAACTTTTTCAGTTTCATTAAATTCACTACACTAAGGTATACCAAAGCAACAGACGCCTTTTGGAATTTAACTGGATCTTTGAAATAATTTATAATTTAATGCCTACATCGCGAATCTCGCTTTGGTCTCTCAAAGTTTTTCGTAATTGAAACGGAGGCAGCATAAATAATTCAAACCTTTTTTGTTTTATTACAAATAACTGATGGATCTACAACAACCAAAACTGTTTCATCAGTTCATTTTAAAAACTTATATCTTGGTACCTCGAAATAATATCAGTTTTTAAAACTATCTACTTGCTATTAATATTATTAGAGAAATTCGACAAATCCCGTTTATAATATACACAGCATCCCATTGTTTGGCATAAGTACCTATGGCTATATTTTAGTACAATGCCTACTGTAATGTTTTGTACGGGCATTTTTTTAAATGGTATTTATAGAACAGTTTTCTTTTCATCTGAATTAACTTTTGTAAAATATTTTAACTAAATATCTAAACGCCGTGGAGTTTTAATGAGAATAGATGCGCAATTAAGGGAACAAAAATATCACAACGTTTACTAAATTATGGGATAAAAAAATTATTTTAGACAAATAAAGACAAATTGTTTTTTCCGAAGGGCTAGAGTTTTTGTTTTTATTGGCAAGATTTGTTAAAAATAAGAGTTTGAACAAAAAAATATGATGGTTAAAGTCAGAAGCAAGTTTTCAAAATAACGATTAGGGTCTAGGTTGCCCAATTAGAGTTGAGATGACCAAAGAATTCTGTGTGTTGGTGCATATACATGAATACACTTTCGAGAAATAGTATTTGAATAACATGTTTGAAAATGTTGTTTGCAAGCAATGCATCTATGAGGGTACTGTGTTTCGCATCAACTCCCACTACGATACTTATATTACTTATAAAATGTTTTTTATCAATTAATATTTATATTTTCATCGTAGAAGAACAACGATATGATTTCAAATGGAATTCAACTCATATAAATTACAAAAAGCAAAAAATTAAGTGCAAGAGCAGTAAAAAAAACTATGAGCTCTGAGGTGATGAAATTTGCACAGTTTTTTCTGTCTTAAATGTATGTGTCAATGTAACTATTTTAAAGCTCACTACGTTATTCTGATAATGAGCTTAAATGCTTTGAAATATTAATTTAACTGTCAAAAAAGAAGACAAGATGCCGTGTTCCATTGATGTTCAATGAAAAAAACATGCCGAAAAAGGTGTCGGAATTTTCAACGAATCCACTTGGTTTTTGATAGGAATGTACTTAAAGGTTTTTCCTCCCATTGTTACAAGTTATTTATTTTAATGCAGAAAACAATTCAATTCTCAATCATAGTATGAGTACAGAAAGAGGGTGTTATTTAAAAATATATATATGTCTTTCAAAAGAAAATCTGTCAACGAATCCCGGTATTTTTCAGTTGCTCAAGAATAATTTTTATACTAATTAAAATTTTAATGTAACTACAAAATAAACAAAAACGCAGTAAATCTATATTTATTTTTACTTTATTGGGTGGTTTCAACATGAAGAATCTAGCTCAGTAAGTGCACCACACTGCAGTAGTGTTTGCACCTGCTTGCAGTTTGGTAATAAGTATCTTGCGGTTACCAGTTTATAATTCCGCTATTGTATTTAATTGGAAAATGATTTTTTAATGCATCCCGCCCCGCCGCGCCGGTGCTGGTAGAAGCAATATTTCCAATGGATTGGGTAACGTAGGAGTTCTGGTGTTGTTATTAAGGTGCTACATTTGCCTTTATTTTTCGATTAGAGTGATGTTCCATTGTACTGTGGAGAAGAGAGAAATAATAATTTTAAATTTTATGGTGCTTATTTGGTATAATTGAGGAAAGTAACATTAATACTTACTGTGGCAGGCAATTTTACAACCCATTATGTTTGCAATAGCAACAGTCAGCTTATGGCAACACCCGGACTTGTGAACACGGTGGCACCCAAATACGTGTAGTTTTCTGTTCAAGTGGTGCCACACTACTCTGTTAGTTCTTAAATTTTAAAATGGTATAAATAAACTAAGTTTTATAACATATTTTCCGCTGTGTTACGCGAAACTTTGGGATTATATGACTTTTTCGGTATATGAGCATTTCAATGAATTTCAAAGCCTTCCATAAAAAAAAATAAAAAACTATCGATAGGCGTAAAAATACAAACTAAAAACGTTGTTTTTGGTGAAAAAACGGAAAACGAGAAACGGGATGAAAACAAGAAGCTTTAACAATTACATACATTTGGTGAGTGGAAAAGAAACAACTTAATAAAAAGTTCGTTTATATAAATAAAAATGCATGTTATTTTCGCAACATAATCATTTCACTTGCCCGTTATCAATATTGTTAATCTGCTGAAACTGTGTTTATAGTGAATACGAGTACATCTGAATATCCAGGTTCTCCCGGACGTCCAGTTTGCTTTCACTACCCTCTCCACGATATTCCAATATTGGAGGTAGCATAGTCCCACCGGCTCGAAGCAATTGAAACTTGTATGGTTAGCAGATAAAAGAGATTAAAATATTGCGTATAAAATATTATAATATGTCGTTCAGAAAAATGAAATGTGCTTATTAAAGGCAGCAAAATGGAATTAAATTGGGACCACGTAGTGGCGATGAGGCAGCGCTACGTATTTACGGTTCATATTTTGGGCATAAATTCAGCGGGTTAATATAATAAGGTGAACATGCCTTTAAAATTATAGCGGTAAGCAGTTTTCGGCGGAACCGCACGTAGGAAAATCATTCTACGAACATTCTCCAGAGCGAGATGAGAACGCTGGATTATGAACGCAAAACAATTTGCGTTTACACCGTGTTTCACGTTAATACCGCCAATCTTCGGGGGTTTGTTTTTTCATGATTCATAAAAATAATTAATAAATTTTTCATGAAAAAATCTAATAAAGCTTTTTTGAGCAATTCAAATATTTTTACTTTAAAGAAAATTGTATGATGAAGCTTTGTGTTTTACCGACAAAGGTTACGAGCTTGAGTCAAACTAGCAGTAATTAGCCAGCATCGTCCAATAGCTAGGGAGATACTCGTCTAGTAACCAAATAACACTCTCGGTAACTGTTTTAGGAAACCTGTAATAAAAAGGTAGATAGCAACTCTTTGTCAATGGGGCGAAAAATAAAACATCGTCTAATGTTAATTATATTGTGTACTAACTTTTTACCCAAATCTTCTGAAAATTTTCGCGGTATATACGTGAAATACGGTGTACGTATAATATTTGTAGTCTTAAGTCAAAATAAATGCAAACATGAAACATAATATTTCTCAGGAGCGCAGTTTAGAAATAAAATTTTCAGAATTTTTATGTTTTACTTATTTATTTGGCGTGGTGGACTATTTGTGTATAAGATAGGGTATAATAGCTCTTTCAAACGAAATCGAAAAAAAACGAGACACAAATTTGCAATGAAATAACTTTTTTTTTTTTTTAATTGCACTTATCATGTATTAACTTGAGACCTTAAATATTACTTATGGAGTAGGAGTTAATAAAATCCGTAGCATCCTCTGGAGTAACCACTGGAGTAACAAATTAATGAAATGGCTTTATGGGTTAAAGACGTAGTCGTTTATCGCCCCAGTGCGGATTGCAATGTTCTCAATGTTCCCGAATGTTCCCGACTTGCCCTCAGTCGTGAAGTATGCACGGCCTAACGTTGCTCGGGTTCAATTCCTGCGGGCCTCGGGCTTGGGGCACAGCGAGTTCTGGCTAAAACAAAAACAAATATTTGCTTTGCAAAGTACGCTCGGACAGAATATAATAAATGCTGATACAGAAATAACCCCGCGGTGAGAACATTTAGTGCCCCTTTATTAAAAACCTTAATTGACGGGCTAGATAAAATCATAGTTAATTTTGTTTAAACTCAAGTTTTCGGAAAAAAATCAACCGCTCGCACGCTGATTTATACATTTCGCCGTGTAAATACATTACTAACATAAGGCTAAAAATACTTAGTTTTGATATGGTCAATAGTCAAAATTTAAGTTTTTTTTAAGCATTTAATTGAATAATTCTTAAACGATATTTTGAAGGCTTTCTTTGAATTGAGTAAAATAATTGAGCTAATTCGATGTTTTTGTGTATTATTAAATAAATAAATTGTTCTTGTAAATTCTCCGAGTAGTTGTTGGTATTGCTATATTAAATAAATGTTGTTTAATTAATTGGTTCGGTATTGCAATTAAAATGGTTGTAAGACTGACGTTATTTCACTATTTAACAAAATATATCATTTTTTGAGTTATGTTGGTGTAACTACACAACGATATAAGCAATAATATTTATTTACGAGCAATCTGAAAGTTTCAAATTATTTCCAATACAGAATGGTTGTGTCCTTAGAAGTGTAGCTTTTAAGTGCACCTGTGACGTTAGAAGAAAAATAACGCAAATTTCGTATTTGTCAGGCGTGCGTTTTTTATTTATCTTTAAAGATTTCAGTGGTATATGTTTTATACCTCGAGCTTCCGAGATAGGCGGAAAACTCGAAATGCAATGAAATAGAATATTCCCTTACGGCGCTCTCACATAATACATATTCACCAGCGAACCGCGAGCCCCGGGTACCGCTTTACGGTTGCTCTGCGAGAGGCCGACAAGCTAAATTCCCAAATGTTGACGTAAAAAATACGCGATAAATTGAAAACCCACGTTTGGTTTTCGTGGATTTTTTTCTTAAATTTATCTCCCGCCGAACAATAGAATTGCAGATCTTGTTAGAAAGTCAATACAAAGTTTTCTCATTATCTCGTTTCCGCCTCGCTTTGTACATACCTTTAACAGAACTGAAGCGGAAACATGTTTTAATCAGGTTTATTGTGTGCAAGCACAAACCAAACTTTGGTCTTTTAACCGGTAATTATTTTTCTATCTTATAGTTGATAAGCTGTAGTGAAGTTTAAAGGATGATGGAAACCATTCAATAATGATCTCGTGCCACGAAGTAAAGATGGCAACCTTCACAAGTTAGTCAACGATAGTATAAATACCAATCGTGTGAACATATTATCTGAGTTACTTTTTAAATACTCTTTGAAGATAAACTAAGTTATTAATTTATTATAAAGTTGAACAATCAATGTTTTGATCTGACTTTTGAAAGGGGGTTGGGTTGAAGAATCGATGAATAGTTTCCCGGTCTGGTAAGGAGTAAACACAAGGAGCCTCAAAAAAGTGTGAGGAATTGGCTAATGCAGCCTTCAGGGTACAAGGGGGATGAAACACACTTTGTCTTTAATGGGAAAAAGGTGTTGCGATGTTACCCATTTTCACTTTTCACACGAACTGGTTTACAAATACGACGAGATGATGATCGAACAATTTGAGTGAGTGAAAAAAGTAAACCGTTTCAAGGGGTCATTTTTTTCAATAGTTGTTTTAGATGCCGACCTCGCTTTTTCTACCCGATAAGAAAAATTACTTTTTTTTAAGTATTCAAATTAACACTATTTCAACAGAAAGTTAAAAAAAATGTGTTTTAGTTCCAGAGACTTTATCGAATCACGCAAAACTTTAATGATTTTGAAAATTATTTATTCATATTTTTTCAAATATACATATTTTGAGTATTATGTCAAACATTTTTAGTTTGATTAAGTGCTTTTAAAACGTGATTCCCACTTCATATGCTACACTTTCATATGCTTTGAGATTCGTTATTATGCCGTAAAAGCTTTGAATTCAACAAATTTACAAATCTGTTCCAAGGCACCCTGCAACACCCTTGTATTAAATTGATTAAATAGTGTTTAAAGATATTTTGCACTGCCCGGGAATTGATTCAGTACACCGCAACTCAAAATTAAATGCGTAGACCTCTGCGGTACCTACGCAGTGCTTTAGTATAAACGTATTTATATTCTAAGCCCACTTTAAAAAAACAGTGTAATGTAATCGTAGGAATTTTAATTCAGCTATTATTATAAAAATCAAACACGAAAAAATAAATTTGTTCCGGGCGATGCAAAAATATATTGATTTTTCAAATATAATTAAGTCAAAATCAATAACATTTATCCGTTTTTGTTTTTTTTTTAATTTTGTATTTTGTCACCCTGTTCAGATGTCCTTATGTTATGGCGGACAAAAATGCTAGTTTGATTCGACGGAAAATAGTATATATTATTTATTGGTGAGAACGATAAATCATATTAAGGGAAAACAAACTTCGTTATAGAAAGTAATGCAAGAAATATGGAAAAAATCTGTAAAAATAATTAATAAAAGTTAACAAAATATTGACACTGTGCATGTGAAAGCTCCAAAATTAGTAAACACAGAAGTTTGAGGCAGCACATCGATAATATGTATATGCATACATTTATGTGTCTTCAGTTGTTGACTTGCTTGCCATATATAATATATTGGTTACATAAATTAATCAACAAACGTGTTAAAGGTAACGTTATCTTCGGTTGCTATCCCAAAACATGTTTTTTTTCTGTAAATTATTATTACCTAAATAATTGATTAGATGTTGAAGCCACACACTCCCTCTCCGCCATTTACGTGTTATTGTATTACCTACATATTCCGACATTTAGTCACAATATTTTATAGTATATTATACCAGCACGAACGAATTTAAACATATGTACAAGCAAATTGTGGTTATATTTGCTTTGTTTAAACTTCCGACCACAAACTTTTAGGATGGTGTATATCTAATATATTAATTAGGTAATATTATTGTTTGGATTCCATACATATTTCCTAACAGCAAGGCTTGATAAACCGATTAATCTTCCATTCTCATAATAATATTCGCATTTTGCCTTTGGCTACTTACAAAAATTAAATGTTAAGGAAAAAAGCTTTTTCGTAAATATATTTTTTTTATTAGTCTGGAAAATTACCTTATAAAATGGAATAAAACTATTTGGCATATTTTGTTCTAAGATCCATTGGAGAAGTTAGCCAAAAAACATTCCAAACATTTTTGTTTTACCTTAACGGTGTAAAAATATTTTATCTTGCTGCGTTGGTAACGAAGCTAGTCGTTGAAATTTTGTAAACTTTGTAAAATATTTAAAACTTTGTAGCTTTTTTTAGTACAAAACACAAACGTGAATCTTATTTTATAAATTCCACTTCAGGGCGGTGGCATAAATAACAGCTGAGCAAGGAAGAACTGACATTTTATGACACCTGAAAGAATTTCATTCGGAGCCTTCTTAAACTTTATTGCGGCCACTTGCTCTCCTCCCGGGGTTTCACGTTCTACTCTTTTCTCTTACACATGTACGAGTATATCCCTGGAATTTGAAATAGACTGAAATATAACGTTAAATACAGCACTGAATGACTTCAATATAACACCATGATGCGAGTATATTGAGATCATACAATTGGTCCTTCGAGCCGGATCGAATACTTGACTTAGATTTTTTTCAATAACCGTACTTTCTCAACCATTATGACTTTTTTGTATTTTTTGAACAATTTACAATTCCACACCCGCCGGTACGCTCAATAAATGCAATATATTAGTAATTGTATAATAACTTACTGGACTGTTGTTATAAGTTTTTTTATTAAAAGAAGACAAAAATAGGTTTCCTCATCGGAAACAGCACTCCGCTGGATCAATAAAGTGACCGTAATAAGTGGCACAATGGGTTGCAGTCTGGCTTTTAATGTCTCATTTGAGATGAACGACTTTGATATTATTTGCCAGCTTTACACTTAATTCAGAACTTTAGAATGAAACAAAATTTTCTAACTGAATTTTTATAGTTAACGCAGTAAGGCATTTCAAATTAATTATTAAATTATTTTCTGGCATTGATGGAAAATTCAAACGTAACGTTTGAGATTGCTTTCGATTAGTAAATATTTTGTTGAAATTTTGGTAGGCATATAATCAAATTCATAACCAATATACGGCACAACAGTGGGTTTATACACTATACAGGGTGTTATAAGCCGTGCCCGACAGACTATAAACAGTGATTTCTAAGCTTATTTGGAGTAAAAAATGTAGATGGCATTTTTGTCTCTGGTGACATTTTTTTTGTTTCACGTAAAATTAAACAAAAAAACAGTAAATGTCGAGAAGGAGGAGGAAGAGGAGGAGGGGGTTACTTGTCTGAATCACCAGTGAGCGACATGTGAGAATTGTTTAAAATTATTTTGTATTGAAAAAATAAAATTAAAATTACCGAAATAAATGCCGTCTACGAGATTTTTTACTCCAAATAAGAAACTCAGAAATTGCTGGTTAAGGTCTGTCGGGTACGTTCTGCAACACTCCGTATATAAACCATTTTATAAATATATTTACGCCATCAAACTACGTTGCCAAACTACGTAATTGTAGTTTAACGGGATGATGATTTTCGAAGAACCATAAAAATAAACTCTTTTTTTTAATATTTTAATTCTTCTTTTCATCATTACAGTATAAGTGTAGTAGTGCTGTGCCTGTCTCGCTAGGAAATCCTGTGTTGAGAGCAGGCGCCTGTATGAACAAAGGATTACTAAAACCTTCGCCCCCCCTTAAAAAATAACACGTAACATTACTAATTGGTGTTTCTACTAGTAGGAACTCGATAAGTACTAATCAGTTGCGTACGATCCACGATAATTGAACAACTGTACATGGCCTATGATAAACGAACGTAAACAAATATAATTGCTCTTAAAAGTGTTAATTTTCCATATTTATGTTCCCTATTCCACAACTCTATAAAAACAACGTTGTTGTGTATTGTTGCTGTTGGATATTATTTGATGTATAAATGTATACTTAGAATAAGCCACTGAAAAATCATGACTTATCCCAGGTTAAACAGCAAAGTAATTTACTCCTACCAATTCACATAATAAAATTTAGTAGAAGACAAGGTAATCACTTGTCTTGTATGCAGGCCCGGCCCTGAGCCAAACAGTTCCTGGGGCAGGTTACATTTTTGATGCCCCTTATCAAAACCAAAATTTTCGAAAACCTTTTTTTTACGTCTCATACCTTGTGTAATTGTAATAATAGGCATCTTCGCTATTTCCCGTATAGTACTATAAACAAAAAGCATAACTTGTTTACAAAATGTCATCACTTCATCATTACTTGTCATCACCGTCATCACTGTCATAACCACTTGTTTTTGGCAGGTTTCCTCTCTGAAAATAACTGAATATAAACAGATCAAAAAAAGTTTATGTTTGATTCAGTTAAATTTGCAAAGTTATTTTATGATTCGTGTATTTTTAAAACAAAACGAATAACGAAACAAATCAAATAGATGCCAATGACGTCAACGTACGTCACAAATTTAAAAAAATATTTGCAAGTCGCTAGATGTTTTTCTGCATTATTTCTATATTTTAACTTAACATTTATATCAGAATGCAAAAATAATCTTTACGTTGCATTAAATACGTTTCAAATTCGTGTGCATTGTGATATTGTAAAAAAAAGTTATTTCTAGTTAAAATGGCTGGCATCGCTGGAAGAATGCGAAAACACTATAAATTCACATAGCGCTGTCTCAATCTTTCATAAAAATATGTTCGCGTTTACTTTCTCATTTGCAATGCTTGTTTTCGGATAATTTTGTCTCTTTTTCACACCCCGTGAGAATTTTCCGTGCAAAAAAAGACAGCTACCAACTCGTATCACTTATAAAACGAGAGGCACGGCTTTTTTACTCCACTCCGTGGGGTCGTGAAGTTACGCGTTCGATTACCGCCGATGAATATTATGAATTTTTAACATTGTTTATGGTTGCTGGGCGCGTTAAAAATACTGTTATTAGATAATATCAACGCCTTGGCAATTCATCGCCTGGAGCAGACTGTTCCAATTGAGCCTTCACAGGACCGGCCCTACTTGTACGTTGTGTCTCGTGTCACTTTGGAAGTCAATTTGTATAATTCTGCTAATCTTATAAGGATGTAAGTTAAGTAATATTCCCCGGCGAGCGTCGTAGGAAGTTGTAAGTATGACTAACGTTGGTAACATTATGACAGGCCCCGAGGGATCAGCTACAGGGACTACTCGGCAATCCAGAGCTGACAGGCGATGGCTTAATTATAAGTGTGATATGGCAAATTGAAAGTTCATTGATTGAATCATGACGATACACTTGATGATGATGAATTGGTATATTTAAAGATATTTTGTAGCGTTTAGTGTTGATTCATGCACGCGGATATCGCAGGAAACCTGTTTGATATTTGAACCAGCAAAACACTCACGAACGGTGAATTTTCGGAGAATGAAATTTACAAAGGGTTTTTCACAGTTTTGGGAAAATACAAATATTTTCAGATCGCAAGATTTCCGTCGTGAAATATGTAGCATTAAAAAAAATCAAATAAAAAATAGATCATTACTCAATAAACAGATGTCGATACGCCATTTTGTTTTTTTTTTATCGTTTGTTGACCAAGAAAAGGGAGTGTTTCAATATTTTGAATATTAAAATTTAATTTAATTTTAAGTTTATATTATTATTAGCACGTTATTACGTGCTAATAGAGTACAATGATAATTATAATAAGAACAGCTTTGTAAAAGGGTGTTGAAACTAGGGCGAATCAGGGTAGTCATGCCTCGTTCCCCGATACAAAAACCAACCAGGTATTTGAAAACTACTCCTTATGAAAGCCTAATATTACGCAATATTACGAAAGTAAGTGGTACATACTCTCAGTATCGACTTGAAGAAAAACTATCATTCAGAATCAAAACGTGGCTTGAAATAGCAATAGCTGTGTTTAGTGAATAACCAAGTAAATCACAACCTTCCTCCTCCTCATCTTCTTCCCCTCCTCACTACTTTCCGCCTCACCACATATCCTAGTGGGAGATGCCAGTCTCACTGTCTCCCGACAATGAGGACTTCTATATGGTATTCACAAAAAAAAGTGTTTCTTATTACCTACAGTACATTTACTATTAAACAATATTGTCTGTTAAAAAATTGCTAAAAGCTTTTTCAAGCCTACGTAATACGTTTTTTATAGGAATCCTATGGATTGTTTTGCAACGACAAATAATACTCACGTGTTTTGATTTTCACGTCAACGTGACCTGTCTTTTCCAAAACCTTTGTTCCGCCGGGAAACATGTTTGTCAGGGACGAGTAAATTTATTATTGTTACGTGTCATTTCAAAAGCCTTTATTTTTTCATTTGACATAACGTTTCTACGTAACGTTGTCAGATCGGTTGCTGGTTGCAGATAATATCCAAACGATTTGTCGTTGGTATGATCTGAAAAATGTATAATAATTGTTATTTGCTCTCATATTGAATAGTTACATACATAATTACATTGTGTAATCAAAGCATATAAATTACTTATCTATAACCACCTTTGATTCACAACATATCAACAACCATCGTGGAAGAGCGGTAAATTTTTTGACTCAGCCAAGCCCTGAGTTGGCAGGTTCAAATAAAAGTGATTTGAAATTTTTCACAAATAGTATTGAAATGTAATAGGTATATTTGTACAACGTTGCTTAGTGGAAGATAGTAAGCATTGTCCTGGTGAGAGACCATTCAAGATCGAAAAATTACTTAAATGGCCATAGGTATATTTTGTTACCAAGTCTGAATATCCAGGAACTTCCAAACCTTCATCTTCTTTTTTTTTGTTCACTTCTCCACTTAAATACTTCTGAAATAAGCCACCAATGTTATACCATCTGTAACACTATCAGACTTACTATAAATAAATAATCATTTCTTGAAGAACTTTTTTGTGAACATGCCTTAATACCAACATAATTTATTTAAAGAATTCAACAATGTCGCTGTCGGAAAACCATACGACTTTTCAACGAGGAGCTGTAAAAGCGTCACTAGAACTAAAGTGAGTTGTAAATCGAGAGAATCTTTTAAAAATGTATGAAAAAACATCTGACATCTCAAGGGAGGAAACATTTCTGGATTAAGATCCACTTTGTACATAAAGTACATTTGAAATACCTACAATGAATCTTGCCCCTTCGAATGAAAAATTGATTCGGGCCGAACAGGTCTTTGAGGAGCAGCGGTCACACTATAAATATTCAATCTACAGTTTACCGAAAACTACTTGGATTCGCTACCCATAAAACATTCACTGCCGTTGTTCCCAATATTTCGCAAGCCAACGCTATGTTTCGCTTCCCTTAAATGAAAATGAAATGTAACGTCAATTTGCCTGTTCTCGATGTGAGATTAGCTTTGGTCCTCCTCCTCCCTTATCACTTATTACTCCGTCCGCCGTCCTGTTTCTAATGCAAAATTAATATCATAAACCAAATGCTATCACTTTCGGTGTGCATATATTCTTTAATTTACATATTGAAATACATAAATTACGGCATTTGAAAATGGTTATTCTTTTTAGTATTCTGCCGCTGTCTTTCTCTGTATATACCTACATTATTGTATATTTCAACTTCCCGTTCTGATTTTATTAAATTACCGTTAAATTTTATTATCCACGTGTTATTATTTGTACGAAAATCAATTTAGAATTACGTAAATGTCATAAATGTCACTTTTTTCACTCTGTAAAGAGTTTATCCAACTTTTCCTTTGGTTAGCCGAATTTAATCCTGGTGGGCGGATTTCTTTATTTTAGTATCCGGATTAGCATAAGTTAAGTAGAGGTTTGCGTTGGGAAGAGCGTAATTGTGAATTTAAGCATGATTTAGACAAAATAATGACTGAACGGTTGCTAAGTTTTATTGGGAAAACTGTTGTCAATTCCACAATTCTACCCCCGATATAATAATAGCTACCAAAGTTGATAAAGTGACAATAATATTTTCTGTTAATAATTGATATTATGTGAGTAATTCGTGATCTATGCTTTGGTAGCAAATGCTATATGAATCATCCAAAAAGAAAACTCGACGGAAATGCCTGGATTATGGTTATTTAAGTGTGAATGTGGTGAGTTCTTAATGCTTAGGGTTTTAATGAAATTGAGAGTTTATTAAAATATACACTATTATTCCAATGATCACCATCATCATCGCTTACAACTGTTGGAGAGAGCTGGTCGCCTCTACTTTTGTCGGTCTTCTTTTGGCTCCCTCCAGATTCTTATGCCCGAACGCGCAGTTGTTCTAAACCGTTCAGTCCAGCCACCTAAGTTTAAGTCTCCCAACACTCCATTTTTCCTGCAGCCTTACTATGATAATTGTATGTACCTACCTTCTGAGAGTTGTTTTGTTTATGTAAATTTTCATGTAAATTAAAAATTCGGTACTTTACTCCATCCACCGAGGAATTGACTGCGGCGAAACCAGGAACTATAATTAGTTTTTAATTTGTAGTTCTATATTCCACCGCGGCCAATATCTCAGTGTATAACCTACATGCATACATAATAATAAACACAATGCCAATGATGATTACTGATGATTCCAGAGTCTGCCGACGGAACTGACAGCGGTTCCGCAGATGACGGGGAATGGGCCACTGGGGACGGGGACGCGCTGGACGAGGGCGACGGGGAGGGGGACGGGGAGGATGAGGCCCTCAACGAGAGAGAGGACTGCGTCCTCGAAGAGATAGATCACGAAGGGGACTACGATTCTATGGCGACGGAAGACACGGCGCTCCTCCGCGTGGCTGCCACCACCGAGATAATCATCACCCCTATCTCCGGGGGCAGCAACGGGCGACAGGGCCCACGCGGCAGGAGGCCAGGCGACGCCCCCGTGCCGCTGGACCTGCACCTGCTGAGGCCAGAGCCCCCTCGCCCCCGTGCGGCCGAGGAGGTCTGACACACGCTCCTCCCTGGCCCCACCCCCTGCCCCCCCACACCTCGAATCGCCTGGAACCGAACCAAATCTCAAGGACGATTCACTTTTTTTTCTAAGTATTTTCAGTGTTATAAATTATTGAATTCTTAAGGGGTATGTACTTACTACTTACTTAATCTAAGATGTCAATGGGAGGAATTTTCCACTTTTGTTCAGTTCGACAATATTATACCATCGGATGGTCGTAATCAATATATTGTGTTATCTTTAGTGAAGAGACTGTCGTAAAATTATTATATGTTTACAGTTATTTGACTTGGAATTTACTTACGAGTATGTCCAATTTTTTTTATGTCTCTAGATGTTCAATCTCTGTTGGAAAATGTATAAATCATGAGACAACTTTACTTTACTTTGACTCTCTTCAGTAAAAATTTTTGATAATCTCCAGCTATTTTGGTATTCAACAGCCGACATAACAAATTCATTTTGAATTAACGCAAATAAACACATGTGTTTTTTTTTAGTTTTTACATTTGTTTTGTTTTTGTGCTTATAAAAGACCATACATTTTTATTATTATAATCTTAATAATTATGTAAATAATAATATTTACCTTGAATATTCGAATGGCTTCCTTATTTCGGAGGCTAGTAATTGATTAGAAAATTATAGTTTTAAGAAACTAAGTAACAGTTCGAAATCTTATTACAATAAGTTTGAACTAAAGACCATTAAATTTAATAAATGAGTATTACAATGCAAATAGTAACTATTAAATATCTGAATTTTTAATCATAAGTTTGGTAATTAATACAATTATTAAAATGTGATCAATTGATAACGAATAATTTTGCAACAAATTTATTAGTCTGCAAAGCTCATAAAGAGGTGCTTAGGAAGGTTTGATAGATTTAACTTTTCCGGGAAGTTTTCGCAAGGCTTTATTTTCTTCATAGTTTTCTGGAATATTCAATTGATTATTATATCAAATTCAAGTACGTATGTATTTCTCGAAACCGTGGCTTTATTCTAAATGCATTTAGCACCGTGGTAATGTAATTACTCACTAAATAGGAAATATGATTTCGAATACGTTGATGTACGAGTATACACCTAAGAGTTATTCAAATACTTTAACCACTTTGTTGTTATTTAAAAAACTGAACACGATTTCAACATTAATTTTCAATTCTTTTCAAAGTTACTCGTAAATGAGCCTGATTTTTTTTTTTTTTCATGTCTGTATTTTGAGTCATGCTTGTGTTGTTGGAATTGGAAAAATATCGTAAAAATTGAAAGGTGTCAATTTTGTTCTATTTGCTTGGTAATCCAACACTCACTCAAAGAAAAATAGACGTTTTAAGATATTTTAGACAGCAAATCCATTTTTAAGTAACGGCTAATGTAGATTTATTTAGTACGAGAAAATGCTCACATTTTATAATATTCCATTATAACTTATTAGCTTTCTAGTTTCGCATTTCCGTAATAAACCAGCTTGTAACGTGAATATCGGCTACTCACCAAGACCATTGACGATGCACAATGTAATAAACCGTTGCGTTTTCAGAAGAAAATAAGTACTTATCTAGTTTTGGTAATTTGGAATGGATAACCATTTACCCTAGAGGAATGTATAAATAAAACAATTCAGGGATCAACATGACTCATTATAAAGGCGGTCCATGAAAGTGTCCCTTATAAACAATTCCATTTTATAGTAAAAAAATGTTACAATTTAAAAATTAAATAAGTAGCGCAAATAAAATTTTATTGCATATTGGCATTCATAGAATTAAATGTTAAAGACGCTTACTGCTTTTGATAAAAAAAATCCCTAAAATAGGATTTAAAATTTAAACAAAATCTATCTTTATTTTGTAGATAAAACATAATTAATAATTAGGGCACAAAAATGACGCTTACAATAATAATATTTAAAATATTGAAGATATTATAATATCTCGGAATTAGTAAATTAATGTTCGATAAATAAAATTGAAACGATAAAAAATTATTATATTTAAAATATAAAAAGAAAGTTTTTTAATTGGCGAATTCTGAATATATACTCCACCCGCAAACATTGTGGTACTGTCATCAACACTATTTTACAAATAAATAATGACCGCTTCAAAATGAATGTGCAAATGGTTTATCACAGAATTGAACAACAAAAAAATAAGTTTTGTAACTTTTATTAGAATTTAGTGATGTATTAGTCAACAAGAGGTTTCTCACCCATAAGGTATTGATCACAGTCATTTATGTACAATGCACACTGCACAGCCTCTTCAAATACAGTATGGCATGTTGAAACATTTATTATTCTTGAAATACCTTTTTTTCAATAAGTACCTATATTTAAATATAATATTTCCGTAATTGATGCACCAAGAAGTCATTAGAGATAAAGTTTTTGATAACTAGTACCTACGTATTATATACAATTTTATCATTATAACTTTAATTCGGTCCATTTTGTAACTGCCTAGAATAATTACTGACAAATTTCGTAGTTGTGTAGATCTGTTAAAAATGTTGGTTTAACCAGATATTGATATTTACGAAAAACTATCTATTACAAAAATATATCGTATGATCGATGAAAGAACAAGCTTTTGTGATAGATAAATAAGAAATTTATTAGAGCACAAGTAGAACATAAGCTTACTCAAATATTTCTAATAATTTAGAAACTTTATTCATTTCAATTATCAACTGCAAACAAATTAACATCATGAACAAAAGAAATCACCTAGCTTAATAATATGTAATTATTACTATAATCATGCCGAACGAAAAAAAAATAACTTGCTAAAAGGAAATCAAAAGGATGTGTTATAAACTAATTGTATAAACAATCATATGCCTCTGTAACCTTTTCTATTTGTGGCCATTTCCATGGATTTGTGGAGATCTGCAGACCTTAGAACGCAATTGATAATTGCGTTCTCAGGTCTGCAGATATCTGAGCATACCAGTTGCTTATAATAGAAACACTAGTTCAGAGATTTTTTGTAATAAAGTCAAAGCTTGGCAAATTATTTGTTTTAAACATTTTTCTAATGATTACTGGCGTTCATAAAATCAAAAGTAATGAAATTAAGTATTTTAGTTTACATAACCGACCATTCCATTGTAGATAAACTATTTATCTGTAGGTATGTATATATTGTAAAATACATTTTATTATTTTAGTTTGAATTCTTATTTTATTAAATTAATTTGTAAAATAATGGTTCATTCAAATTATAAATATTTACATAAATATCCTCTTCTTGAGGATTATGTGTCATTTTTTAATGATCTTTGCTTCTAAAGCTTTTGTTAAAATTACTGTAAATTTAATACCTCTTCTTATGGGTTTTGTCAACGCATTCACGCGAAATATTTTTTTTAATTGGCATCAAAAAAATTTCGCAAGGGCGTCCCAGTTTTCAAGTTGATATAAATATGAAAATATTTATAATAATAGTTTAAAATAATGAAATATTAATAACGAACGATTTTTTTATCAATATATCTTATCATTCTTTCAATAAATTGGTTACAACAATAATTTTTAAGCTTTTAGTCCTCAAAAATATAATAAGCTTTTACCAGTCTGATAAAAAATAACCTAAATGCATTCAATAATTGGACATCAACGGTCTTAACACATGAGGCCTGTCATTGAAAAAATAAGTATTTTGTGACCCTTACTCCTGCATCTAACATACTAAATTCACTTGCCTCCCCAGAAAGGGTATGAAGGACTGTGACATACAATCAGTTCAATAATAAATACATATATGCTTAATACTACTGAAATGTTATCCTTCTATCCACCAGTGTATACAACAGACTTTTGTAATAAATTCATACCACCAGAAAGAACATATTGAAATAATTGTATTACTTTGCTTATTTTTTACTATTCTATCATGACACACAAAAGATTTTTTTTAAATATATCTTATTGAAATTAAATTTATCATTTTTTTCATCTTCTTGCAATTGCGTTTGCAATGTTCTATTTTAATATACCTGCTATTAAAAGGTATTCTGTATGTATACATCATTCATTATTATTTTTGCAATATCCCAATATATTTGTACTTAAATGAAAATAATTCACACTTAGTAATCTCAAACACCAAGTTTCTAATGGATATTGTAATTATTTCTAGATATTTTTTCTTAAAGTAAATAAGGTACATGGAAAACATGAATGGTGGTAAAAGCTTTAAGAGAAAGGTTATTTCTTGTACGTAGTTCCCATAGCTCACACAACTGACCACATTTCTGACCAAAATAGAACACTGCTTGAAATGCACAATATATACTTGTGAAATCTTTATAAAATAGGAGTTTGTTTATTTAAATATAATGAATTAGATTAAAGCTTGCAACATCTTCATTTGTACATTCCCATTGTACCTTCAATTTCTCAATAAAAATATGTACTTACTTAGTTTTCCATTTCTAACAACAAAAAAAGAGTTCTCATAAAAAATATGTTTGCGTTCTTTTGAACCTAAAATAGTCTTAAATCGAACTGTTAAAAAAAACATCACAAAGTGAATTCTTCATCCGAATAGATATTATTTAAAATTACCCACGCGAAGCAGGCGCCACACAAAATTTAATATACACCTAATTTTAAATGAAAAATGACAAATATTTTCTTCAATGGAATCATCTATTCGCTGAAGTAATTTTTTACCTTCACTTATTTTCCAAAAACAAATATCTTTACATTTGTGGTTTTAGATTGAGTAAGACAGTAATTTTAAACATTATCAATTTATTCATAGCAGTTACCTATTGGCAACACAATTTATTTTAGAAAATCGTTTTTAATCATTTTCCATTTATAATCAATTTACGAAATAAAATAAAAACATAGTTGATTTCGAGTTCATTCTCTTTAATTTGATGTTTGGTACAATGAAATATTATATTACTTGTCTGAAATAATTCATATTTAAACAAAAAATAATTTTATACGAGAAACATAATTTAAAAGCTTGTAACTTAATTAATATCATATCCATTAGCATATTTTTAAATAGATCGCTTAGATTAGCTTTGGATTTTTAGTAATTATATTGTAATAGTAAAATATTTTCAGGTTTATGAAAAAAAATAGAGAATGATTGTGTTTACTACTTAATTTAATTTAATTTTTTTAGTGTCATATTACTGTTATTGAAAGTTTGTTATAATTTTAATGTTATTTTAGTTATGTTTAAATTAGACTGCCTTTTAAAATATATCACATGCGAAACTATGTATGTACATATATAATTATTTGAAGTTAAATATTTAAAAAAATATGAAGTAAATAAAAATATGCAAAATAAGTAGACACATTTAATTTATTATTAGATATTCACTTATAGGGTTCCACCTTATCAAATTATCAGAGTATGAAATCTCGAACTGCAGAATAAATAATTTTAAAAGTGTATAAACGTTTATTGAAGTCAAGTTTGCTTTCCACAACCAACGAGTGGTGTCAAAATGTATAATCGTGATACTTAGTTCGAATTGTTTTTTTTTAATAATAGGGTGTCAAACAAGTGACTATGAAAAAAAGGGATAGTAAAAAATTCTTAAAATTGTGTGACATGAGTAACTCCAAATCTGAATATTTATCATTGTATAAAACGAGAAGCTTAAATTTAATTTCCGGGAAATTACAGATTCGATCGCCGTCCATGGATAGTATGTTTTATTTGTATTTAATATAATATATAGGCGTTGAGCGCGTAAAAAGTTAGTTTAATTAGTTACTATCAGCGCCTTGACAATTCGCCGCCTGGAGTAGAGTGCTCAAATTGCGCCTTCATAGGACCGGCCCTAGTCCCAACTGCTCCCAACCGCTTGGCACAAGTAGGACCATGGCATTCCCAATTGGAATATGTTGTGAGGCTGAAAGTAGTGGGGAGGGGAATTAGATAGGGAAGAGGAAGGTTGGGACTACCTGGCTGATAAGATCTGGTCACCATACACGGCTAAAGCTATTTCAATCATCATTTCAATTCTGAATAGTGGTATTTCCTCAAGGTGATTATTTAAGTATCTTTACTCTGGAACGTGTGGCAAACATATAATATATTATTTTATATTAATTAAATGTGAAATAACACACTAATTAAATAAATTTTATTTGCGCACCCCGGAATTTGAACCCGCGACTTCTGGATTCGTAGGGGAGCGTCTTGACCACTCGACCACGGAGGCCGTCATCTCGCAGGTTTGCTCTTTCTATGAATAAAATGCATACTGAAATACAAGGTTATCTGTGCAGGCCGCAAAAAGAAGAACTAACAAACAAACAAAGAAAATTGTAATGATGATTGAATTGACAAAGAAGGCCGCCTCTCTCAATAAAAAAATATTTGTAACAACTTATTGGTAGGTAAATTGTTTTATTTTGAATTTATAGTTTACTGTATAAATCGACTTATATGCCTAGTGAATTACCACCATGCCAAAACTTAGCGATGCTTTAAAAGTCTTCAGCCGTGTTTGGTAACCAGATCTGAATAGCCGGGCACTCCACAACCTTCCCTCTCCCCATCAATCTCTTCAAACACACAACATACCACAATTGGGTTGCCTTAGTCCCACTGGTTGGTAGTGAGTGACATGAAATAAATAAAATAAAAACATATTTTAAAAAAACCGACCCATGGAGGAGGCGCTAGGACTTAGATAATCGGAGATAATACCAGGAGCACAGGCGTGCGAGAAGGTGAACAACTTTGCAAGTCACCACTTTAGTTGTTTTGAATACATAAAATCATTGAATTTAATAAATAGTCCGTTCGTTCGTTAGTTCCTCTCTTGACCGCCTGCATAGTTAAATATGTCAAGCTGTACGCTGTACCTCAAAGTTTCCTGATGATATGATATTCAAAAGTTATTTGCTAATGAGCAAATAGACAATGTTTAGTAAAAAAAATAACCAAATAAAAACACCCGATTACTTTTCTGTGCTCTTGGTATTTTGTTCTTGTAATTGACTATGTGAAACATTATTATTTTTATTGTGACATTAGCGCCGCTACTGGATTTGGTTCAAATTAAACCGCTATTTTGCTGACTTTTTAATCTGCCGACTCCTGCGCTCCGGATACCGAGAATTAAAAAACGCCCAAACTTGACCATACAAAATGTAAAAAAATATCCGACAATATTCGAATAATAATTTTGATGAGTCACCTTCTCACACGCCTGTGCTCCTGATTGCTGATTTTCCTAGTAGATAGCACCTTCCTCAATAAATTAATAGTGCCTGCTTTTTCTTATTTTTTTATTTCACTACCGCACAAGACTGGATTGTGGCTTCCCCAATAATTATTCTTCCCCATAATTTCATAAATTAAAGCAGTGTTTTCTTTACTATAACGCCATGGTATATTGCAAAAACAATTTTATGCTTTAAAAAATCATTTTTCTCTAAAAATTTTAAGTTTTATAAAAAGGAAAATCGTTTAATTATGATTGCTATCTAATTAAAACAGTAAGCAGTTAGTAGTAAAAAACAAAGACTCACTTTTTATCCGCATTGGTACCTAAATAATATTAATTGGTAGTAAAAATAACAAATGGTCACTCACTATTTTTAGCTCTCTAGTTCGTTAGCAGTGTGTCAAGTTCATCTAATTATTATAGTTTATTATTGAAATAAAAAGGAAATTAAGCCTAACTGAGGGCGTCTTAAACATTATTTTTAATAATGATGATGTGGAACAACAATAAATTATTTAATATTGTCTTCATTTACAACATTTTTTATGAATTAAATGAGATAGTCAATATTTGGATATATTAAATAGTGCTTTTGATCTCAAATTTGTATTTAAGTACTTACGCATTGTAAACAAAACTACCGACTTTTTTTTTAAAATAATCTATGATTTCTTGTATAATCTATGGAAAACTATTGTTCTAATTTTGACCTCTTCTATGGAATTGTCTATTCGGATATTCGGAATTAAATGGCGATTCTTTGGTTGAGTTGAGTTGTGTTCGTTAGTTTTGTGCTTGAAATTCTACTAGGTTATGTGTTTATTCTATTGAAAACAGTGCGTTAGTTACCATTCAAGTTAAATAACTAGTCACACATTCAACATGGAGGACGATTTGAGGAATTACAAGCTTCAATTACAACAGGTATAATTTGTTATGAACGATGTATGCCATGGTATATAAATGATATTCTTACTGTATTAGTTTCATTTTTATGACTTCTAATTATGCTCGTCTTCAAAAGGTTGATGCTGCTCTTACATCAGATGCCAACAATGACGAGTTACTCAAACTAAAATCAGATCTTGAGGAAGTCATTGCATTGACATTAGATCTCATCAAAACTCAACAGGAGGAATCTATCAAGTTCTCGGAAGACAGCCGAGGCTCGGGTGGTCACAGTAATGATGATGATGATGTAACGGCTTCCCTACTAGCGGTTGAGCGAGGAATCGGAGGCACGTCAAACAAAAAAAGAAAATGGAAACTTGGGGACAAATGCCAAGCAAAGTGGAAAGTTGATGGGCAGTTAGTTGACGCTTTTATTTATCTATTATCTTTAAGACTCTAGCACTATTTACATTCTCTCGTATGTAAAAATCTTATTAGAGGAATGTCACAGGAAATTTTCTTAGACAAATGTTGAAAAACATGATCAGTTAGCTATAACAAAACATACTACTAAAAAGGCTGTATATAATAAGCAAATATCCGATTCCGAAGAATTGCAGTAGTTGCATGGAGTTTTTAATTAATTGCTTGGATGACCAATAGTTCTTCTGTCAATAAAAAACAGGCAGATTTTTGTTTGTTGCCTATAAGTGGAATACCATTTTTTTGTCCCAAAAATAATGCCTGTCAATTTCTCTTTGTAAAAACACATTGCATCGTTAATAAAACTGTTGATTTCTATTATTAGTATTTTTGCTATCTCATTGAATATCTCATATTCAAGCGATTTACTTGGTCATTTCGTAGAATTGATGATTTTTTGTTAATCGCGTCCATCTTAAAAATGTTTAGATACAAAATAGATTTTAAATTAATTGATGAATCCTTGCTAACATAAGTAGTCATTATGCTAACTCTAGTAACCATTACTGTTAATACTGTGAATGTTAAGCACCCATTAAATTAAACAGCTCAAAAATGAACTAAACAGTCAGTTTTTTCATAATTTTGAAGAATTAATCTGAGTTCTTAAGAATAATTTCATTAGAATTTATTAAAATAAGGAATAGTTTGACTGGTATTGGAAGTGTCTTCATGTTGCAGGTTCTATGAAGCGTTGATTGGAGAAGTGACAGAGACAACGGTAAAGGTCACGTTCCTGGAATATAATCAGACTGAGACCTGTGGCATAGACGAGATCAAGGAGCTATCATCGGGTGTCAAGAGGCCGGCTGAAGATTCCGGAGATGAGGCATCCAAGTAAGTTTTGTTTCTTGTTATATTTACACTGTTTGCATCTTTAGAATCGTTTCCTTGTAAAACTTAAATATTTATGTTTTTAAGTACCAACATGTTAACTGTCCTCAATCTAATTTCCTTTTTTTTTGATTTAACAAATATATTAAAATGAATTCATACGTTTCATCTGGATTTTTATATCCTTAGCTTCTGGTAAATTATTTTTTTAATCTGTTGATGTACACATGCACTGTTATACCCATATCTGAACCTTTTTCTCTCATGATTTATGATGACGATCATGATTTTAGATAGTTTTAATTTGTATACATATTATATATTATTTTCTCCTTGTTAATTAGTTTTATTAGCATAATTAATTTAGTATGAAGCTTGAGGTGAAATATCACAAAACTGCGCTATATAAGTTCACTGTTATTATTAAGTAAGACCATTTTGACGATATAACCTTCCCCTTTTCATTGACAACAGCCCCCACTTAATAATAAATATTTTTATTCATTTGTTATGTACTCTAAGATAATATCCTTTTCACAAAGCACACTTTCCCAGCAGACTTCATAGTTTTGATATGAACGGGTAATTTATATTCAGTGAACAATATTATTAGTAATGTGTGTAAAAATGTACTTATCTTAACAAAATATAATAATGCTGCCATATTCACAAATGATTTTTTTTGGAATGCTTTTTAATTTTAATTTTCTCTATTTAGGCTGGGTAAACCACACACTCGGGACTACCTAAAAAAGAAGAAACAGAAAAAACAACAGAGGTTTAAAAAAATTGAAGAAGATCGCGAATCAGAAAAAAACAAATGGTTATCTTTCGCAGCGAAATCGTCAAAAAAACAAGGAAGTGGAAGCAAGGGCAAGAGTATATTCGCTTCCCCCGACAATGTCAACGGTCGGGTGGGGATCGGTACATGTGGAATATCTGGGAAACCCATGACAGAGTTCACACACGGAGAAAAGTGGAGAAAAGGAACATAAGCCATATCTAGAAAATATTGATGTCTATATTAACTAACCAACTACACCAGCCATAAACAACCTAGGAAAATGTGCTCCGTTCCACTTTGTTTAATCTGTTGTATGATCATTCTCATAACCAGGGTATTTCTTATAATATTTTTGTATCTCATTCAATTGGTACCAATACATAATCTGAAACGATTAATTGGTAATAATTTATTAATTAAAAATCTGTATGCAGATTTCTCAAACACAAAATCTATGTTGTAAATCCATCACTGCGTATGTCATCCTTAAATGCAATTTAATAACATTTATCAGTATGCGTAAAATTGCACCTACCTTAATACTTGCTTAGTAGGTTTCCAAAGTCAATTGCAACAAAACTATCAATCATTACATTAGACCACAGTTTAATGGCCAATTGACAACTTTTTAAATTCCTGATGTGAGAGATGGTTTAAAAGTGGTGAAAATTGATTGCCATAATTTTGCTAAATTTGCACTTGAAAATGGCCAAATATAACTATACAGAGATGAATTCACAAAGGCTTATGTCATTGTCGTTTTGAAATTATCAGATAATAAATTTTAAGATAATTTTTGCATTAAAATTCGTAAATATTTTGATGAACTTTTTTGGTGAATATGCCACTGTCTGTAACACTGATGATAAAATGTATTTATTTATCTACAAATATTTTGTTTCGTTAAAAAATAAATAAAACATTTGCCACACAAAATTATTTCCCTATCGCTAAGTATTATTATTTCAAGTGTGTTTGACAACTGACTTTAGCAGATTATTTCAGTTAGCCAGTGATGCACAACCCGTGGCCCGAAAGATCATTTTGTGTGGCCCACATACCCGTTACCTACAGCCCACTTGGCTAAATAAAAAAACTAAATCTAAAAGATTTTTTTTTGATTCATACCCCATGTCCTAAACTATTTCTCAAGTATTGTTAGTAGTGCTTATTTTTAGATTTCATACCAAACCAGGATGGTTCCAGGGAATTTTGAAAAAAAATTGAACCACCGGTGTGCATTCCAGGAAATTAGAAAATTTCAATGTGAAAAATGTTGTCGACAATGAAAAAAATACACCAAAATGTAAAATTATGAATTTACTTACCACCCTCTTACACCCCACACGAAAATACTCCCCGACAATGGACTCAATGCGGCCCCTAAACGTTTGAAAAATTGATAAACTGACCCTTCTGCTAAAAAGGTTGTACATCACCGCAGTGAACAATTGAAAAAATATGAAAAGTTATCTTATGATTTATAAGTTATGGTCCAGAAGGGGCAAGTGGAAGTACATATTCAGAAAACATTCAGTTGTGGAAAACAAAAAAAACATGTGTTACTATATTTTATTGCTGTTGGTCAGAAGTTACAAAAAGCCACACATATTGTATAAAAATATTGAAAAAATCAATTGATAATTTGTGCACAAATAATTTTAGTATAAAGTATAGAAAAGCATAATATTATTAAGTTTTACAATATTTACAAAATCAACTGATTCATGTGTTTGATAAATACCCTTGACTTCAAATGTGTAAAAATTACTACATTGTGGTCATTCATATAGAAAAAGTATTTAATTGCAGTATTCTTTAATTCTAAAAATCTCATTGTATCATAACCATAATTTATGTCCTGGTGTTTTCATCGATAGCGTAACAAAACTATATAATATTTATTTGATGTTAGACATTAGACCGCTATAGATAAAAGATTAGTCAGGCTGAACAAATATATTTTTCATAGTTAAAAACCAAGTTAGTGAAAAACCAGGCATTAATGTATTTTATTTATTGACAATAAAGGAGTACATAGTATGTATTAATACATACTCCCAAATGCCCCTCTTACATAAATAAATACACAGTGAATCTTATAATAATAGCACTTATCAACCATTGCTTTAGGTTTTGAGATGCTAGTGTGCAACTTTATATCATTTATTTATTAGTGGTCTGCCTTATGGATTATTAATATGTATATTATTTTCAAAAATATCACTGGCTTTCTTTAAGAATTGGTTACAATTTTTCCGAAATTACATCAACCCCTAACTGATGTTTATATATAGAATGGTAGAAAAGTAAAGCTATTTTATTTCTTTCTTCGGTAGCAATAAAATACATAACTGGAATGTAAAAAAATGCTTGTATTAAAATAAATGAGCCCTAGAAAATCATGGTAATATCATTTGTATCAGTTAAAATTCTTATTCAGTTGTTTATTTGAATGTGCATAAAAGCAATAAAGTTATACTTAATTTGTATTCCTCACTAAAACCATTGAAATTTTATCATTGATTAATTTAAAATAATGTGTTTTTGTTTTGAAAATATGATCGCCTAGAAATATTAAAGATGCTATAATTAAAAACTGCGAGTAGAACACATCTTGACCATTGCTTTAAACAGGTACTTTTTTAGTCCATTTTTCATAAGCCTAGAAAAAAAAACTTCCACTTACAAACCTTTTTTTGGTTTTTGTTTTTTTTGCATAATGTGGAAAATTAAGTTTTTTTAGACTGACATAGACGGAAAACATTTTAACATCTGTGCGTGAGCTTCACAAAGTAAGAGAAAATATCCTTTTTGGTGATGTTTTTTGCGCCAAGTGTCAATGTCAACCTTATCGCCACCAGCCCAAGGAGTGCGTGATTTCATTTCAAGAACTTTTACAAATTGCATCGCCTTAATAATCATTGTATTGAACTGAGAGATCAGCGTGTATGGCTTAAATTATGATCTTTCAATTAAACTTATTGAGTTATTAAATTGAAATTTAGAACTACTTTGAATGATTGAGAAATAAAAACAAAGTCAACATTTCTAAACATAATCTTATCACAAAAATTAATTTAAAAAATCATTTTAATGTAGATGAGATTTAGAAATGAAAAGCTGCCATTTTAAAAAGACAGTTATAGATTTTGTTAATGTTAAATTGGTGTCAATGTATTCTATTTTTTTCATTTAAAAATTATGGATTTAGCAATTTTTAATAATTAATATGTTAAATCAATGGAAATTGTTTATACATTCCATAATGAATGTACGAATAGGTAATACCCGTTTTAAATATAGTCAACAAATAATAAAGAATGTGGGAAGAATAGATTTTGGACAGTCAATAAATCTGAAATGAGTGATGGGTTTCAGTCTGATTAAATTAGGTGATTTTTACTGTTTGGGTTAAAAGCAAAATTATGTTTAAAACTGGTTAAAATCACCACCACTAAATAGAATATCTGAGTCTTGAGCGCAATGAATATATTTCTTGAGAGGTAAACCCTTTTATAGCTAGATATCTTGTTCTAATATATAACTAAAGTCCTCGTGACACTTTAAATTACTCATCAAATACACATTTTAACCTAAATATATTTGAAGATTTTAATATTAAACAAGCAGCGCTCAATATTTTTGCAACATTTTGTACGGATTAATCAAAAGTGGACCATTTGGTAGTTAAAGACACATTCTTAGGCACTTTAAAATAGACCCATACATATTTCCAAAATATTTTGTAATTAGTGCGACTACACAACATTTAAAAAATTGTTTTTCAATGTAAAATGATATAAATCCTGACAGAATATGGGCTTCCTATGTATCAACAGTTATTAAAAATATTTTTTCTATTTTCTGAATAAATAAATAACATTAAATGAAAAGTAATATGTAATAGACATGGGCAAAACTGACTGAATGAATCAAAATAATTCATTCCCTTGCTTGATGCACTGATTCTGATTTTCAAATTGACACGGAATTCAATCTCCATTCTTTAAAGGCCTTCCACACTAACCACCAAACCCATGTAAAAGTATTGTTAAATCTACGATTCAAGCTGCTGACAAATAAAAGATGGATCTTTATGTTCTTGAACATATGGCAAAATTCGCGCTTAAAACAAAATGGAAGCGCCAAACTCAAAGGAATCGGAGCAAAGTACTATCAAAAGATCTGTAACATCCCAAACTCAGTGAAGTCCCAGAGATAATGGACTCGTCTGTGCAGAGTAAATTACTGAATAAAATGTTCCTTCAGTCAACAAAACTTGACTGCGCATTTCAAACATCCTGCTTTCGGACATTCAGTGAAATTTCGCTGACTAACTCACCGCATAGACTGAACATATTATTCAGTTATTTTGTGAAGACAATATTATTCACTTATTCCAGTGAGTCTAATGAATCTCTCGGATCTCATTGAGTTCATAGCCCCTTTGAGTTTGGCGTCTTTATACCTGCAAAACCAAAATGCATTTTCGAATCAAACAACGAAATGAATCAAATGAATGAATTCACTACCGAGAATGAATCTACCCATGTCTAGTATGTACGCCACGGAGTGCATAAAAGAAAAGGAATAATTTAGAATTTTAGTGGAATGAGAATTATGTTTTTGTGGTCATGGTAAATTATTGTTAATTTATAAGTATTACATTCTTCCTAGTTGTATTATTTTTAAACCACAACATTATGTTGATTGTAAGAAAACATTTACAAAAGTAAACTTTTACACAAACATTTACACATTACAAAAAAATAGACACCTTTTAATCTCATAAATGCACCCTGGTTAGTTTCATTCGTTGGGAGTCTAGTCATCAACATTAACATAGTGGCCGTGGACCGTGGCTGACTGATGATATCTCCGCCTCGATGCAAAGTCTTCGTTGTCCTCGTTGAGTTGTGAGGGTTGCACGTCCACCCCGGGGTGCACGGGGGTCACCACAAACTGTTCATACTCCATCACTCGTTTTCTGAAAAATTCACAAAATACAATTTGGTAAGAAGCTTAATATTGCTAACTTCAGATTTTTTTTAAAGTTAGTAATTAAATTAGCTTTATTTAGAAAATGTCTTTACACGTCCCCAGTGACTTGTCAATATGTGGCTACAAACAGACTAAACCTATAAAGACATTGTCACCTACTATGTATACCGGAAATATGGCAGACAGGGTATTTCACTCCATCCTGCTAAATTATTATTATTGTATGTAATATTATATATCATAGCCAGCGTCAACGCCTTTTTGTCAACTTATAATCACAAAATTACATATAAATTTTATTATTACTTAAAATTAAGTGATAGGGAACTCAAAATGATAATTATTTAAATGGGTTATACATAAATGAAGCAAAAAAGAAGTAAAGATTTGTAAAGATTATTTGATCTATCCGACATATTATTGTATATCTAAACTGTTGAATTCACTTGTATTTTAGTATGGACTTACCCCAAGGCCAGTAAGCAGATGCCCTTGAGCCAAGTGAGTAGCCGGAACTCCGCCGTCCTTCCGGGCTTGACGGCTGGGTTAGCGGTGCCCACATAGAGCCACACCAGCCACACCGCCACCAAGCAGCCAATGGCGTAGCCCCAGTGGACAAAAAACATTATCACTAATTTTACAACTACCTAAAAAGAAGAAAAAACGGTTATTGCGTGATCCTTCTGTCATCAAACAGGTAAAAATATATAATATGTGCATATATGGATACTCTTTTTTTTTGGGATTTTGAAGTAGCCAACAGCTGACTTTTCTATGTGGAGATTGTCCATGGCTATTATACCACTCGGGTTTATATTCAAAGATCGCAGCAAACCCAGGAAGTGCCCATGAGCATCTTCAAGGGTCATGTATGAATTAAGAGCAATTCATTTAAAGGAAATTGTATTTACTTTTTAAAAAAGACCAGCATTCAAAATCGAATTGTTGCTTGAAATGGGTTTAGTAAGATTTGAAGAGCCAGATACTTCCCAATCTTCCTCTTCCCCAACTTTTTTAGCTTCACAACATACTCCAATTTGGGGATGTCATAATCCCACTGGCTGCAGACAGTTGGGACTCTTGTGCGGCAATCATCTTTTTATATCGCCATACCAGAACCAGCAACAAGGAACACACATTAGATCAGTCTTTGCATCACCATTTTAACCCACCAATTGTCTGCATTAGGATAATTTAACAAGAACTTACTGAAATATGATGATACGCTTTGATTTAAGAAAGGAAGTGATGAGACTAAAGAAAATATTTTGAAATATATGTCATAGACGCAACTTACCCCACCGAGTGAGAGCCACCTGTTGCAGAGACTCGAATACCAATTTTTTGTTTTGGAATGGATATGGGTGCTCCTAGCTTGTTGAGTTATAGGATCTGACTCGACACTGAGGGCTGATCCATTCATTGGTAGTGGAGGGCCTGTTGGTGTAGACGAGGATGTCTGTAAGAAAGAAACAATGTTAGGATTGTCACAAATAATAATTTCATCATCATCCTGATTTTCTTTCCCCTTATCATGGTCGGGTCGGGGGTCTACCGCTTTGACAAGGCGCTTTCAGGTGTTTCTGTCCTTTGCTACTTCAGTGGCCTCAGTCAATTACAGGCTCAGTCTCTCCTAATATATTCTCTGGAGCTGTTATCCCCAGCTTAATGTGGGGCAGCCAACTTGACGTTGATAATAATTTATCCATTCAATTATCACATTAATTTGAAATGATATATGTAATAAAATTTTGAGGAGCGATATTACAATCTAGATATTAATTCAATATAATTGTAGGAAATTCTTATTAATGGAGAGTACATACAGCAAGGTTCTTGTGCCGGGTTCTTTCCGGAAACAAAACGTCCAAATCATTTGTGGTTGAACCATATGCTCCAGCAGTCAACGGCGATTCGTCTTGCGATGGTTGCTGAGATTGGGATTGAAACCTGGAACACATTACAATAGGGTTATATTTTTTTTTTAGTTAGTTTTCAAGACATAGCATTACCATTTAAATTTGGTATGAAATGCAAGTACAGAAATAAGTTTACCTTAATTCTCTCTTGTGCTGGAGATCAAATGTTTGCGCTAAGGCAAAGTAGGAATAATCGATGCAGGCGTAGGTTATCAAGAAAGGCATTGTGACGATGGGAGCAAGTCTGTTGATGTCTCCAATTAGAATGAATGTTATGGTTACGATGGCTACCACACCCATGGCAAATATAGGAACCCTGTTGGGACCACGCTGTAAAATAATAAATAACTTATTAGTATCACATATAAAGAAGAAAGTGCTTTGCCAAATATTAAGTAGAATTGAACAAGTATTTTTTTTTATTATTTTGTTTACTTTAGGACCTGTGTTTCAAGATAAAACAGAATAAGCCAGGAAATTAACAAAAGAATCATCCTAGTGAACAAATGTCGTTAGTCTCCAGAGACATTCCAAATGCAATTTCCATAAAACACATCAGACCAGTGTAAAACTACGGTTTCAGATTGTTGGACTCTCATGAAGAATAGCAAAAGGGTTTTGGATATTTTTGAGAGAGATCCAAAGAACTTTTGAAGCCATACGAGAAAATGGTGTTTGGTAGACAAGGTTCTTAGCTGTTCATGGTTTCAAGGAAAAAGAACTGGAGCGAGACGGCAAGAGAACGACAGGAGACAGGCAGAAGTCTAAACGATTCATAGAGGCGACCATGACCCTCCAAATGTTGCTAATTTAAGACTTCTAAATAAACTCTACAAAAATTATTTCTTAAAGAACAAAAAATCACTTACACCTCTCCCTAAAACTCCCAGTCCAGGAATAACATTCTCATTGGCTATACTCTGCAGTACTCTTGGCGTTCCATACATTGCTCCTAAACAGGAGCTCATGGAACTAACGTACAGTCCTGCTAGCAGTAGGACCTTCACAGCAGACACTTTGGCAGTAAGGAAGGAATCACTCAGCA
The DNA here is from genome assembly GCA_022651775.1 of Drusus annulatus. Taxonomy (NCBI): domain Eukaryota; kingdom Metazoa; phylum Arthropoda; class Insecta; order Trichoptera; family Limnephilidae; genus Drusus; species Drusus annulatus. The sequence continues at coordinate 1,155,973 of JAGWCC010000246.1, read as the reverse complement.
AAGCTGATCTCTGGCATGTTCCTCCAAGAGTTACAATGAAAACCAGGTACAGGAAGGTTCTGGAAAAGAAGGTAAGTCATACATAATTTTTGATTTAAATTACATATGTATTATGTTACTATTGTGCCTTGCTGGTTGTGTTTAAATGATTAATATATTCAGTGAAACTCGTGAAGGTGTTTCATGAGCCGGTAAAAAAATACACCTCTTATGTGGGCAGATCTTATATGTGTGGATATCAAAATAGGCCATTTTAGTTTATTAGTTTTTAAGGGACTGTTTTTTGTTTCTTAATTGGGAACCTTATATGTATGCGTATTTTACTGTAGAATCCTAATGTTATAAATAATTGTTTTTTACTTATGATAAAAATAATGCAATTGAAATCTTTCAATAGTTTACATGTCAAAATGTCATGTTCACAGATTAACACATTTTTTTAAACTTATAAATTCTGGAAGTTTGTATGTAGATGAAGTCTCCAACATAATTGAGTTATAACTAAAACAAATATTCAGTTTTGCAGATATTAAATCTAATAAATATTTCCAAAAAAATTGCTGAAATTTCGAAAATATATTTAATGTAATAATATAGTAATATTTAATTATAATAATACATTTAATGCGTTTCTGCACCAAATAAAAATTACGCAAGTGGCCCATTGTGTTAATAAGGAATTGGCTTATTGGGTGAATGACTAATAGATGAGTATTACAAAAGTAATAAGAATAGGTACCCGGTGGAAATAGCTGCCAAGGATCCGTTGGGAATATTGGTGGACGGAGAGCGAAGATCTCCACTCATATTGATGCCAGCGAGGATGCCAGTGACGGTTGGGAAGAACACCCCGAACACGGTGAACCAGGTGTAGCCATCGTGGTACTCGGACCAGGTGTTGTTTACCATGTTGCCACTGAGCCAGCCATCGAAGCCGCTTTCTGGAGAATTAAATTAATCATGTTTCGGATTTTAATTAAGTGAAAAATGATATAAGAGATATTAAAAAACTAATCATGTTGTTTTCCGCAGGAGTAGGCAGAGGATGGACTGCCACGCGACTATATATTGGCAAAAACTAATTGATTCATTCAAATTCCTACCAACTCTTCAGTTATTCAACCAAGGTAATATGTATGTATTTTTGTTTGCTGTTTCATGTTTTACAACTTTATTACATAAATATATTTACTATGGACTAACAACTTGTATATTATATCATGATTACTTAAAAAAATTATATATATATATACATATATTTATTTATTTAAACATAATAATAGATAATACATAACAGAGAAGGCACATTATATTGTAAAGTGTTTTACTAACTGATAAATTTTATATCAAAATTTTATTTTTAAAGATGTACCATCATAAAAAAGCTGTGCTTGTGTGAATGGGGGAAGGTTGTTAGTTATTAAGTTACTAAGAAAAAGTTGAAATAATAATTTATTTTTTGAAATATTAAGTTTGAAGTGTTTTTTTTTTTAATTGTATTTTGAATACTTTGAGATCATCATTGATAGAAAAATGAAAACACTAAAATCATTTTACTTGACAATATGAATATTAAAATCTTCAAAGTTACTAACCTGGAACCACATGAACAAATGAGCCGACCGAGAAATCAAGTGCCGACAGCAGCAAGACTAGCAGCAGAACGAACTGCAGCTTGACGACCCACTTGACGCCGGCCACATTGATGGTGCCTAGCAGCAGCACGGCGCTGCCAGCGAACGCCCTCGCCACCCACACGTTCTCGCCAAGCCCCACCAGGCCGGCCATTGACACTCCGAAACCCAATACGTTTAAGGCACATCCTACGGCCTGCAATCAAGTATGATGTATTTGTTATATTATTATTATTATTTTTAATAAGGAGACAGTCTGCATAGCTCTCGTAAACACTCGGGCCATCTTTCGTGGTTTCCTTTATTACATTTACAGTAGCACAGTCCATTTATTTATTTTAATTTTATTTATATATTTATTTTATTTTATTTTGCAATAACAGTTTTATACATTGCAAAAAGATTAAATAAAAAGCACAAAAAAATGGTAATCATAATTATACAATTATAATAATGTTAAAACTGAATAGTTAGTTCTTGCTTAAACTTGTTGTAGCTCATGCGAAAAATATCCAAATTTCCTGCGAGGCAATTAACACATTGAAGTCGGGACACGGCATTTGCCGTTTTTCGCGGACTGTCGGTAGACTGCGGGACACGGCATTTGCCGTTTTTCGCGGACTTTCGGTCGACTGCGGGACACAGCAAATGCCGTTTTTGTTGACTGTCGGTTTTTGGCGGGAAACGGCATTTCACGGGTTTGTTATCATCGTAAAATAAAACACCTTGAAGGGTAATTTGCTACCTGGGTGCTAGGCGTCAGTCTGTCGACGTTATTTGAGATGCCTTGTCCGGATTGGCTAGTGTGCAATGATTGTACTGTAATCCTTTGCAATACCAGTTTTTCGTAAGTACTTACCAATCATCCACTGCTTTTTACATGTATTTTTATTAAATAAAAGAATACTTTGTTTTAAAACCACAGAATTTATTATGATGAAGGCCAACCGGTTTCGCTTGGATCAAGCTTCGCCGTCAGGGCACATATAATAACTAAAAAGAAAAATACAGAGTTAACAGGTATATATAGGTACAACAGTTAATGATAGAGTGAGACAGTATATAATACAAAGAAGGAAGAGAGAAAGCATGTATTAGAGGGAGGGAACAGTTGAAAGTGCTGTATTTTTATTATTTGTTTGAAAGTGCTGTATTTTTATTATTTGTTTACTCAATTGTCATTGTTGTTATATACAAGCATATACTTGGAGGAATTTATATGATACATGCACTTATAGTGTGTGATGGATTATCAACATATGAAGTGTACTGATTCCTTGAAAGAATAAATACTATGATTCATAAGTGGAATGGGCTCTTCAATTAGGGCGAGGCAACCGCAAAAGACCCTTTTTGACAACAAGCAGTTAAACTCATGAGTTATTGAGTGTTAACGCTTCGGCGGCACTGTTTTTTTTAAGTATTTACGTTTCACACATCCAGCGATTGTAAAATTGCGGGCATGGCAAAATATATATTATTATTTATTATATAACAATATGATATGTATAATCATGTTATCTTTTACATGGAATTTTCAAATATTGAATATTGAATTCTATTTACTAAATTAATATCAGGTTTTAATATTCAGCTTTAAAATGTGGTGAAATTATGATGTAATCAAAGCAATTATAATTTATTTATGATGATCAAATGTCATATATGATTTCTTTGAAAATTTCAATCGAAAATATTATTTGGTTTATAAATTGTGTCAATTTTAAGAAAGTGATATATTTTTTGCGCTAATCGCAAAAAACGCCCGCCATAGGCTAGAGTCTATTTTTCGAGGCGCCCGACTACAATGTGTTAATAACCTAGTTAGTCTTCTCAGGGGCATCACTATTGGTATGTTAGTTCTGCACCTGGGAAGAAACAGAAGCCTGTGTTGGCGGCCTCATGTAAAATTATCAGGGACATAAAATACAATTTCCGCCAGGATTCAATTAATTGCCAGGGTTGTCATTAGGTATTTGGCTGTCTCCTGGTTCCACAGCGCGTATTCCCAGGTGTCTGAGCCTGCTTTTAATCAAGGTAGGACATGATGACAAATTGATTACGTATAAAAATCGGTAAAAAATTTTTTTTTTGTTTCCGGTCAGACCCATCCATCAAAATGTGTTCTATTTTGACCATGGGGGCTTGACATGTTATCAATGTAGTATTCTTATTTTTAATTATATATTTACTTCATTAACAGCATTGGAGTAGCACTGTTTTAGAGCACATCAAGTTCAAAATTAGAACACCAGTGTTGCCAGTAGGTCATTTCATCAGATGGTACCTATCTATCCAATATGCATAAAAGAAGGAAGTTATGTTTTTCATCTTCTTTCACTCATTTTTGAACAAGTGGTTTAATTTTTAAATTAAATATAAATGTCTATTTTACTATTAAATAACAAAGCTAAATGTAACAGTACCTGTCCAAAGCAGTAAAGTAGTCCCAGCGAGCCGCCAAATCTGGATCCGAGCGTGTGAGAAAGCAAAAAGTAAACTCCGCCACTCTCTATCCGACACCGCTCGCAGATTCCCACAGCAGATAATACTGACACCAGTGCAACAAACACTAAAAACAACAAATAATGTGAGACAATAAATTTAAAAAAAAAAAATTATAAGAATATTGTAAATAATCATAAATATTATGAACCGGTTCCTTATCCAGAGGATTGGTTAACACCCCTTAAATAATAAATAAATAAAATAGAATTGCGAAATCAGTGTTTGAACCCAGAAGGCCCATTTCATATATCGACCATAGTATATATCTAGTCCAGCTCTTACATTCGGATATTACATATATCAGAATGGCTCTCGGTAGCAAATAAGGTTTCCTACCCCTGATTTAAATAAAAAGAATTGTGTACTGCAAATTCATAAAAAAAATAAACAATAATATTTGGATCATTTGTATATGTTTTTGTGAAAATAACCTTGAGGGTGCTGTACAAATATTAATTTCTGGGTTTTATTTTATTACTAACAGATTACATTAATCAACCCATCAATCGATAATACATACAAAACTATATTTGCAATTAATTTGACCAATGAGCATGATGCTGCATAAAACAGTATTAACCGTTATTTAAAGTAGATAAATAATGTTTGTAGAGCTCACAGCTTTTATTGTTATGATTTAAATTGCTCATGTATGTATAACTTTGTAATCAGCAATAATGTTTTCATTTCAGAAAAAATAGTTATGTCCTTACTTTTAAGGGTTTCATGCACAAACAATAAAACGGTGTTTTCATTTGCTGAAAATTAAAGATACAATAGTTAAGTCTTACTTTTATGAGTTTCATGTACGAACAATAAAACAGAGTTAAATTAAAAAAGATTTAGGCTAGCTAGCTTTCTGCTACAGTAAGAGAATAGTATTCTTCAAATTACTATTGTTTTACAGGCTATGTAGGAGAATGATGGAAGTTTTATAAAATTTATATGGGTTTTTTTAAATATGTTTTCATGCTGTTACTGAGTAAAACATATTCTTAGTATAGCCCTGCATTCAAAATTGATTTGTTACTTGAAATGGCTTCAGCTATCTTCAGTAAATCGAACCATGTTCCACAAACTTCCCAAACTCTAGTATTTTTAATCATAATATTATAATGGAATTTAAAAATGAATTCACAGTTTAAAAAATATTAAAATTAAAATACATACCTGTAAAAAGAACAATAAGGACTGCATTCACAACTCCAGCTTGTCCTACAATCCAACCAGACCTTAAGAACACGATAACACCAAATATGTTAATCATGCATGACGTGAAGACCCCGTCCCATGTTCCAAATAGAACTGGTTGGGAAATGAAGAAATTTGACCTCCACCATGGAACATCGCCCTGAAAGAAAGCAGCTCAAATATTTAGACATTATTTAAAATAAAAACCTACAGTGTCACCATTGACAGATCCATGATGAGATTATGAAGTACAGATCTGATGTAAATGCAGATACTTAAATTTTCGATATTTCCAATGATTCAATTCTTGGAGTATATTATATTGAGTCATCCACAGTCAATATCTTTCAATGTATGTTTTGTCAAGACAAACATCCGTTTAAGGCCATTGTCAAACTGTTTGACAATGGCCTTAAACGCCGAAACATCTTTCATTCAAAACAAAAATAAAAAAAACTTAAAATAGCAGAACTCAATAATAATAATATTAAATTTAATTAAATTGAATTATATAAAAAAAATGAAGAATATTTGAGTGATTTATCAGCAGACTATCAAGCATTCATTTCATCAAGATTACACACACATTGTATTTTGATAAAAACATTATTGTTTTCAATGAGAAAATTTGATATCAGATCTTATTTACTGAGTCGTTGAAAATATAATATGACCTGATTTATATGGTCTCCAATTTGATTGGCTTAACTTTATTAATACATTAATTCAATATGTTCTGCATGACCTCATTCTAAAGTTTAAATAAAAAAAACATTTTATTACTTGTTCTTCTGCAAATAATTCGTTAGCTCCCGAGGCTTGGTGACCCCCAATTCCATACTGGTATTCATTTCCTAGGTCTACGAATCCTCCTTCATTGCCTCTTCCTCTGCCCCTTGTGAACACTGCTGGTCCATCTTCTCCTAGCCCAAAACTATCCAGATCTCTTCTACGGGCACTGGTTCCATTGGGTCGGTTGTATTGATCCATTCTACTGCTGAAAATAATTAAATCAAAGAAAAAAAAATAAGCCCAATCAAAACATAATGATATTTTTGCATAGTTTCTAGACGAAGAGACTAACAGATTACGAGGGGGGTTTTTTATAAATCCTTTTTTCGCGATCACCGTACTGTATGGAACTCCGTATATGGGAAAGTAACTGCCACATTAAATGCTTTGAGTAGTGTAGTAGTAACTTATTTTTATCCAAGAAAACTATTTTTGTATCATAAGATTTGGTAAAACTATCGTAAAAAAAAATGATCATTAAATTTTTTCAATCTGCCGAAGAAACAAAACTGCATATTATTTCAACAGCAATCCACAAAAAGCGGTAAAATATGTCTTAGGGTTAATTACGTGGTCACAAATCATAAATTAACAGGAGAAAACCGAAGAAATGTTTTATTATCGGAATTTTGTAACTACAACATATATAAACATTGAAATTCCAAAAATAAGTATGGGAATATAAACAAAGCGAAATACTAAAAGTAACATACTTATTAGAAGTTTACACGTCGTATTTTCGGTTTACAGAAAATATAAAATACAAATGATTGTTTTTCACGTCATTATAAATTAATGGTAAATAATATACCAAAAAACCAACAATAATTCAACAGATGACACGAACTGTCAAATGAATCATCGATGTGACATTTGGGATTCGGATTCGGAGATTACGCGAGCAGTGTTCCCAAATATGTGCAAACTGTTTTTCATGTGTGTAAGCATAACGGTTCTTGTTTTATTTATTTGGAAAAAAATAACACTCAAGTTGGTCATGTAGATATTTTTTGTTGAAATTATTGAAAGTGTGCCGTTGTAATTTGAATTTAAAAAGTATTAAGTTATCATATAATCGTAGTGCATAAAAAATAGTTAAATAACAAATAAAATTACTGATTTGTCAATTAGTCAAAAAATATTTTGTATCCCTATGCTTCATACGAAAATAAATGTCAAACGATTAGTAAATCAAAATATAAAAGAAATAGAAAGAGTTTAATCAAACAACATAACAATATAATTATCTTGAAAGTACGTACGTACGAGCGTGAACATTTCAAAATTTAAGCTGATGGATGTGTTATCAATTTTTTTAAAAATATGTATTCGGATCTTTATCCGAGACAAGCAATTAACTACCTAACTTTCTTTTAATTCTAAAGTTAAAATACTTTTTTCTTTTAATACATTCAAATAAGCTTGGTATTTGAAAAAAAAAAAATTAAAAATTGACATTATTTTGGCAGTACCAATGTTAACTGGCTGTATCATTAAATAAATATGCACTCACCTTCAAAATAGTTTATTCATTAGATTTCATTGTTCAAGAAGTAGCTTTGAATTAAAATAGTCAATTTTCATAAGTTTGTATTAATGATGTTTTTGCTTCTAATTAAAAAAAAATATATATATATATTGCAAACAAATATTTCGTCCCTTGGATAAAGCAGAAAATATGTTAATTCAACTTTTAGTGCGTTTGTTGTAGTTTTGAAAGAAATATTCTAGCCAGACCAAAAACGGAAATGCTACACAGCAGGCAAAAACGACTCTGTCAATACAAAAAAGTAGACTGTAGGTCGAAGTATTGCTTAATTAGTGAACATTTTGTCATTTTAGGCGGATAAGAGAATTTTTTTTTTTAAAGGCGTTGATTTCTTAGAAAAAGTTTTTTTTTTATCAATTGACGCCCGGTTTTTTTAGTTCACTCAAAAATGTGAGCCTTAGCAAATAATTAGAATGGGTATTAACACATTATATTATGAGCCGTGTTTCAATTGTCTCAAATCATAAGGGTAGCAATGAACTAGAGATGGTTCATATCTGAAATGGGGTGTCACTGCGGTTCCAGCTACTGGAGACTGACATGGAAGCGGTTAATTATCCAGTTACTTTTGGAACCGGTTCTCTGTGACGGAAAGGTTTCGTAAGCTATATATATTTTTCTGGAAAAAGAAACCGGTTCACCTACCGGGGGGAAGTTGCTGGCGATATTCTGGGAACTGAACCGGGTTTTCTCCACGTATTATAATTTCATTGAGATCGGGGGGGAACATTTTTTAGACATTTAAATTTTACAAAAATTGTCCTCATGGCTCGATGAATAGTATAAGTCGATGTTACATGGATACTTTTCAAATCTCATTAATCTCTCTCTAACCACACTTTTTATCCTTCCGTTTTACCTCCATCTGTCAAGTAATGCTTTTATTCATAATTTTTTTAATGTGAATATCGTAAACAAATTCCAACTGCCCAGAGCCAGTGGAACTGTTGCATCCCCAATTGGGGTATATTGTAAGGCTGAATTGAAATTGATGGGAAAGAAACGAGGAAGAGGAAGGTGGAAATTTGCTAGTTATTCAGATCTGGTCACCAAACATGACTTAAGCCATTTCAAGCAAAATTTCGATTCTGAATGGTAGTACTTCACTAAATAATTATTACTGCCATTTTTCATAAACTAAAATAACCCCTTTTCGGAATCTAATAAGAAAAAATAATATTTTGCAAATCAACAAGAGATGTTCACAAATAGAAAACCATTAATTTATTCAGGTCTGCTTTGAATCGAAATAATTTTATTTTATAATTAGTTGTTGCAGTTACCCGTGAAAAATCACGGCATGTAACTTAACGTAATTTAAGTTGCCAAAAAAACATTAGTTCCTTTCAAAATAATAATGTCTACTAAAATACATTTTAGATTATATTATATAGGTAAGTGGAAAGATTAATTTTAAATTTTGATGATATCAGTTTCAAATTCGAAAATTAACACTCATACGGACGTACGTACGCACAAAGGAAATTATTGTCATGGGTAATTATAATAATTAATGCAATGTTAATTATTTTAGATGTTCCCTCTGCCGGTAAAAAATCATGGGAATTTTTCACTACGATAAAAAAGAAGTATTATATTATACAATTCAAAACAGCCATAATATTGTTTGGTATTTGTAGGTACCTACCCAAGCTCAGTATTTTTTGATACTTCTTCAAAATGAACCTTTCACGATGAACCCTTCAATTGAGTAACATATTAATCACAGCATTTCTCGTCGGGGGGGGGGGGTTGCTAGCGATAAATGTACCAAATAATAGTCACGTTTTTTTCTTAATAGTTTTATTCGGGACAGCTCTCCCAACCACATAACCCACTCCTCCATTATTGTATAACAAAAATTATACCGTGTAGAAAAACTACTTCTTTCTTTCTTCTATGTGTGTATTAATGAATTGTCTATTACTAGTTTCTTGTCTATTGTTTCTCGATGACAGCTGCCCATATGTTTGAGTTGGCGGTATCATGCCTTAAAAGGAATGATGTACAATAAGTATGCATAGCCTTACAGAGAATTTGCAAAAAGCAAATGTAGTAATTGCGAAATTTTCAGTTTCTGTAAGAGCGATGTGAACGTTTTCAGGGCTTGAAGTACAATTTGAATATTTCTTACTGTACACAGTTTGACAGTTTGCTTGGCAATAGGGTGAATATTGCGCAAATGACGATTCATATTACAGGCATTGCCTCCCTTTATGGATATAACTTTAGAACAAAAGTTGCATTTGGCCTGGTAAACCCCAACTTCCTTAAAATAAGCCCATATTTCACTTTCTCGTTGAACGGCCATCCATAATTTTAGGTAGAGATTATATAGTCCTATAGACAAAACAAGCACAGAAATCATAAGAAACTGTCACGGGTACATGCGAGGGAACGGATAACTAAAAAGATACTTCATTGCTTCATTCATTCTTCGAACTAAAATCGAAGGAAGAAGGGAATGAACAATTGAACTGTGGATGATGCAATATTTCAGTCTTTCGAACGAATGAAAAATTGAAGTTCGAAGTAGATGCCATAGATCGTTCAATCGGAAGTACCAACTTAACCAACTTCAATTGAAGTATTTGTTCAATGAAAAATGAATGAAGTTGGGACTGCTGTCAAAAGAAGTACTTCTTTGAAACAGTTCTTTCAAAACTGTCACAACTAGCGTTGTCCAACAACCGCCAACAACTCAGACATATGGGCAGCTGTCATCGAGAAACAATAGACAAGAAACTAGTAATAGACAATTCATTAATACACACATAGAAGAAAGAAAGAAGTAGTTTTTCTACACGGTATAATTTTTGTTATACAATAATGGAGGAGTGGGTTATGTGGTTGGGAGAGCTGTCCCGAATAAAACGTGACTATTATTTGGTACATTTATCGCTAGCAACCCCCCCCCCCGACGAGAAATGCTGTGATTAATATGTTACTTCAATTGAAGGGTTCATCGTGAAAGGTTCATTTTGAAGAAGTATCAATTCGTGAAGCATTCACAAATCTGTGAAGCTTTTCCCATCGCTAGTCACAACGCTAGTATTTATTGTTTTATATAAACCTTACAATCTTTACATACGTATCAGAGAGTGACATTATAATAATATTATTCTATTAATATTACCTGAAAAAAATTTACATGAGTTCTAGTTTGGAGCGGAATAGTTTTGTTTTTTTTTTTTCCTGAGAAAACATCTAATGTTAGTAAAGTTGTCAAAAATGAAAATGAATTTCTTCCGACCTCTCGTTCTCAATAACGCGTCGGTTTTTAGAAGGTTTTTAGCGTACGGCTTCTTGCTATTCGTCATAAGGCCGTAACACGCATCAACATTGTATTTGCATATTCAGAAGACACATTTCAAAGTGCCACGGTGTTTTCCATAGTGGTGCATAAAATTCAAAAATGTTGTCAAACGGGACGTTATTTTTCCGATGCTGCTGTCAGTTATTTATGAACACCGTACAAAATGGAGATATTTTAAGAGTTTAATTTAAAATTAAATTCCTTACTTCTGTGTTGTAAGTTTAGAAGTAAAATTGCGCAGATCACAATACGTAGTTTTGATATTAACTTTTATGAACATTGAGATTTAACTCTTGTTAATAAATTTGTCGATTTTTTTTTGATAACTACTTACCTACATACCTACCGATTTGACGTGGAACAGCCAAGTTCATTAATGTAACTAAATTTAATTACAGATCTTCAAACTTATTTGTGCAGCGGGGCGTCACTACCGTTTTTACAAAATAGTATGAGGAATTAAAAAATAATTCTTTTATTCATTAGTTCGCGATCTTGAATAATGTGAAATCTCGGATTGCGAGGTATATTTGAAAAGAAGACGAGAAACGAGCGATAATAATATATGGACGATTTGTATATCTTTATTATTAAATACTTGTAATTTATCTGTAAAAAGTGGGAAAATTTATTGAAAAAAACACCAACCGAGCATTGGCGGCTCGTGACTTTTTAGTGTGCTGGTGTGCTAGATTGTTGTAACCGAAAATTAATGTTTCCGCAACGAAATATGGTCTCAAGCCAAGGTTCCCCTGTTTTCCATTTATTCATTTTTAAAATCGATTTCTATGCATAGGTACCCATAGCCCAATTTTACAATAGTCGCGTGTTGTTAAATACTATTTATATTGAAAGAAACAAGATATAACATATTATTATCATATTTACGTACTTAATAAAAATAAGTGTTTTTTTTCTACTTTAAGAAATCAGAAGATACGGAAGGGCAAGAAAATACCTTACGTTAAGCAAAATGTCTAATAATTGAAGAAATAATATTTTTATTTTTCCAGATGGGTGACAGTATTGAGTCATTTGCTGAAGCTCTAAGATCAAACAATGATGCACTACTTTTGCAGGTATGTACGTAATCGTTATATTTCGTCGAATACCTTCACCCCAAAGTTATATTTCAACTCCTTTCGATAAGTGGAATATTTTTTCATGTTTCTCAGCTCGAATGTGTTATATAATTTATGTTAATATATAATTAGTAGTACCGAGGGGTTTGATAAAGTTTTTTATAGACACTTCTTAAAACGCGATTATGGCGGTATAGTTAAAACAAAATGTTGAAAGGTATAGATCGACATGCTTATCTATGCAGTGGTTGACACTGTGGGTACGACAACAATATATCGTTTTAAAAATAGTTCTCCCTACTACTTAAATAATACTTTAAAAAAAAAATCGTTAGTACCTTTTTTGACCGCCTGCTCTGGCATTCGTGTAATTTTTTAATTTGCGTTGTGTCCACAACAGTAGGTCCTGACACACTTATCTTTGCAGAAGGCCAACGGAGGTAATAACTATTATTTAACCCCATAGATATTATTGTATTTCCAAAATCTACGCTAGCGATTCAACCGATTGAAAAGTAAAGTACTTACTTCGATTTGTATGTACTCAGATGCTTAGTTCTTACTTTTTGGTAGGGAATACAAAAATATTGGTAAGACATTAGCAAAAAAAGGCTTTTCATTCTTTTCACTTGATTTGAATAATACGATAGAAAAAGAAAAACTATCAGTCGAGTGTATAATATCAACTTCTTTATTTGACAACAACAAAAATTGACTATTTAATTTTTTTTTTTGTAAGCGATATTTTTTTTATATTTTGCGAACAGGATCGGTTGAAAGTTGAGCCGATGAATTTCACGAACCAGAACAGCGTTGCGGTTTGATTAAATTTGATAGAATTCGAGCACCGAGGCTCTTTTATTGAAAGCGTGCGAATAAATCCAGATATTATGTAGGTACCATGTGCCTACGCTTTACATCTATGTTAAAACAAAGCATATCGTCACTGTAAAGACAAAAAGGCATGAGCGACTCTTTAGTAAAAAATGAGTAAAACATGCAGTTTTTATCAGTTTTTTTTCTGCATCGAATGCTCTGACTCTCATTTGATTCTGAAGACTTTTGTGTCCTTTCAGCCATCTAAAATATATTAACCGTTTGGAAGAAGACTTGACTCAAGCGACACAAGTTTGTGGGAGTCTATTAGTTTTTTGTCGCTTTTTAAACTTTTTTTTATCAAAATCGAACCAGGTACTGAAGATTTATGAAATTTATTGTAAAACAAAAAAAACTTTAAAATCCTCTGGTTTAAACATTCCGAAATGGCGCTTGAACCCTTTTGCCTTTTCGACGATGAAATATGACAAATTTGTCACAGTTAATAATACATACATACTACAAAATATTTAAAAATAATTTGGAAAATTTTGTGGAAAACGCGTAAATATAAGCGGCTTCCTTTGTATTCATTTCCCAATACAAAACAACTGAAGAATCGATTGTTTTTTTTCAATGTTTAAATGACAACAGATGTATTGATTGATATTTTGTATACAAAGCAAAGAGAACAAAAACTTTGGTATAATTAAATAATTACAGTTTTAATTTCTATATCTCTAAAGTAGTTTCGAATTGTCTTGGACGTTCAATCAAATAAGGCAGGTTTATTTTCTTTAATCTCAATAGAGAGAGTGATTACGTATTCATAGGTGGATCAGAGTAATTTAAAGGAAAGGTAAGTAAACACACCGGGCAGACCATTTTCCGAATGTTTTCCGCGTTCTCGTCAAGTGTAGAAAACGCCTCGAGTCTTGCTTATCTTCGGACTTGAGTTCCCGCGTGGAAATCTTAGTTACGGCTAGTTAAAGTTTTCCCTAAACCACCAATCTAAGTTGGCCGGCGGTACTTCAGCGGGTTGAACTCTGTATGCGCGAGGGCCTTATCGCTCCGAGGCAGGTAAACACCGAACGCTGAACGTTGAACGCTGAACGCTGAATCGGTGAGAAGTACCTACCGAGTAGTGAGCAGGGCCGGTTCCACGACACAGCGCTCGGTGCACTAAATATGGAATACCCCCCTCTTAAAGAAACCTTCATACCAATACACAGTTTTTTTTAAAATTAAAAACAAACAAAAAAAATCGAAGATAGCAATCACTTTGTGGTTCGACATATTAAAATAAATGACAAAATAACTTTATATAAGACCACGGATATTATTTTAATTTTTATGACCGACCAGTTTCGCTTAGCCTAAGCATCATCAGGGTAAAAAAATAAAATAAACAAAAAATATAAGTGTGCGGTTATATATACACACAGAGGGAGAACAAAATATAAAATAAAATAACAAAACAATGAGAAAACAAAAGAATAAAATTTTAATTATAACAGAGGAACAGACAGAAAGAGACAGATAATATGAATTGAAAGAGACAAAACGTCAACTAACAAGGTGATTAAAGAATAATGATGATTTAAATCGATTTATTACCAAATAACTTCAATCAAGTTGTATATAAAATCAAATACCTACACTACCAATAGAATTACTATCGATCACCTCGTAAGGCCTGTAAATCTAAGCAGAGTTTTAAAGTAATTTTAATAAATTTTGATACTTTTACTAGTTTTGTTAAATATCCTTGAAGTGACATTTTGCAAAATGGCGCCATACAAATGATCCACATAGGTAATATTATTATTAACAATTATTTTGAGATATATAGACATCTTTAACCAAATGTAAAGGGGGTGAGTTCTATTAAACACTTTGTCATACCATTCATAGGCCGTATTATTCACAGTGAGTGGCGGAGAAGCCCGTGTTCATGTTTTGACGGTCAACCGCGCGCGGTCACTATAAACGAGCACATAGACACGTGTAGGTTTGGTATTTTGAGCCCGCCACCACGAGTTACTGTGAATGAGCCCACACGCACATTTCAAGCGCCCTGGGTAAAGATAAAAAATCTTACCCCATGAAAACCGTGTAGATTCACGGTACCTAATTGATCAATAATAATAAAGGTAATTTTATAAAATCGAAGTCAACATCATTTTAAAACTAATCCTTGCTTTATGATTAGGACAAACTGGCTAACACAAATATTTAGACTTATACTAATATAACAGAAATACTTAAAAACACTAAGAAGTAATATTAATATCAATATATTAAGGCACACAGCGGTAAGGAATTTTAAAGAGTTTTAAAACTATTCTCCGGGTGTAATAACCATCTTATAGATGTATACAACCCCAGGACCAATTATTATTTTATTGGTGGACTATTTATTACTTAGGGCGGCATTTATATATCTGCATCCAGGCGATTGCACCCCTCGCGGCGGCCCTGGTATTTGGTTCCGAATGTAACCAGTATTCACGGTTTTTCTTTCTTTCGTAAAGTTAAATACTCACCTTCCTCCTGTTTAATTGAGACGAAAAACGGACCTACGTGAGATTGGCTAACTAAATATATTTAGGCACGGTGTTGAACTACTGGATTAATAAAATACATAGCTCGTACTTCTATGTTTACAATGTTTATGTTGGAATTCAAA
The DNA here is from genome assembly GCA_022651775.1 of Drusus annulatus. Lineage (NCBI taxonomy): Eukaryota > Metazoa > Arthropoda > Insecta > Trichoptera > Limnephilidae > Drusus > Drusus annulatus. The sequence continues at coordinate 1,140,396 of JAGWCC010000246.1, read as the reverse complement.
GTGATTATTTGTTAGGTTTTTACCTTCATGTCTTTCACCCAGTTTCTACCTATCCAACCATTTAGCAATATTTGAATGTTTTGATGTGAAAAAACGTGTTGCTCGTTGGTTTTTTGTGCTTGTTCTTCGGTTTTGTTGTTGTTCTCAAAATAATATTGAACAAATGTGGTTTTGTGAATTAAGAAGATCTAAATCAGTGTGGTGTATTCGTTTCGTCAATAATAAGAACTTATAACTTCAATTTTATAGGTGAGTGAATGGTTTCCCATTTTTACTTTCATTCCATAATCTTTCCACATCCATAACTAGACACTTCCATCGAGTAGCATAGTTAATCGTTTTATGGTCCACTATTTTCCAAATTCATCTGAAGCTAAAAACATATTCGGTGTTTTATCGCAGCTTCGGATCCAAGAGTTTATCTGTGAGTTTTACTTGGTCCTACAGAATAAAATTTAAAACAGGCAACATTTTACTTGCAAATGTTATGAAATATATAATTTAGCAAAAATTATATAATGTTTTTAACTATTATTGGTGTGAAAAGCCATGTAATGGTTAGTAAATCTTGATTTACCAAACATACCTATATGTATCTGGTCTTAAATTTCTGAAAATAATACTTAAAAAAATTACCTCATCGGAGTAGGCAATGCGTACCACCACGGTCAAACACTGTCGCAAAAGTTATTTGACTAATTAATCGACGGCCTCCATAGTCGAGTGGTAAGACGCTCGACTACAAATCCAAAGGTCGCGGGTTCAAACCCGGCGTGCGCCAATAACTTATATTTAATTAATATGTGTCATTACACATTTAATTCATTTACAATAAAAAAAGTATATTTGCAGCACGTTCCAGAGTGGTAGATACTCTAAGTATCGCCCTGGTGAAAGACCCCCATTCAGAATTGAAACGTTGCTTAAAATGGCTTTAGCCGTGTTTGGTGACCAGATCTGAATAGCCAAGTACTTTTCAACCTTCCCCTTCCTCATTTCCTTCTCTTCCATACTACCTTCTGCCTCACAACATAGCCCTATTGGGGATGCCATAGTCTCACTGGCTCTAGACGGTTGGGAGCAGTTCAGACTCTTGGGCGGTATTCGCGTAAAAAAATAGTAATTTGTCTGTTATTTATTTTTGCAAGGGATACAATCCATGGGTTTAGCCGACGCAGGCTATATTTAGCCATGGATACATGTTTCGTAATACTTTGTGTCACCAAACTCACCAGTTTGGATCACTCTGCAATGACAAACGGAAAATAAAAATAATGGTAAACCATATCCTTTTACTAAATTTATTTTTTTGAAAAGACCTGCCTCATTCAAAAAATTCTCATTATTTGACAAGTAACATAATTTTCTTCTTCCCTTTTTCATCTCTTTTAAAGAAAGACAAACATTCCCAGGTTATGAATAACCTGAACATATTTGAATTTCCCCTGCAACCACCATAATAAGTGGAAAACGTTGCTTGAACAATGGCAGAGGATTTAAATTAGTGGAGGATTTAAATTAGTAGAGGATTAAACCCGTGACGTCTGGGTAGGAACCTGACGCCTTTTACCGCTCGATCAACTGACCGATCTTATGGGTATCCAAGACGATTTATAAATACAAATGATAATGCAACTTTTACTTTTGATAACACAATACCTTGGAAAAGGTAACCGCCAATATATTAATATATTTGGGTGAAAGATGTAAAATATATTAGGTAATCAATAAAAAACCCAAACCTGTATACCACGAATAGAAATTAATTATCGAATTAATATTATAATAAAATTAATAACTTTATCGATGTCGGCAGTTAACTTTGAAGATTGCTTGAACACAGTAATTAGATATCATAATAATAATTGTTATTATAAATTGTTATTAACTTATTACCTAAAGCTTTTACGCTTCATTGTGATTTAATTATTGAAACAATATACATAATAAATGAAAAGATCAGAATGTAAGCCGAGACCCAAACTCCAGACCACTACCTTATCTGGGAGTAACGCATTTACCAATTGTGTTATTTTTGTCAATTTCATTTTATTTTTTTCGATATTGGCCCCCATCTGTGTATTCGTGAGCAAATATCTATTTGAACACAATTACACTATCATTTTTTTACCGAGTACCATTGAGTTTTTACAAAGATCTGTATTATTATCTAAGTTATTATTTAGTCATTATCTTAGTCATCATCTAAGTTGACTAATGACGGCCTCCATGGTTGAGTGGTGAGACGCTCGACTTCGAATCCAAAGGTCGCGGGTTCGAACCCGGCGTGCGCAAATAACTTTTACTTAATCAATATATGTCATAACACATTTAATTCATATAAAATAATATAAAGTATATCTGCGGCACATTCCAGAGTGTTAGATAATTATTGTAAGTTATTAGTAAGTATTGGCCTGGTGAAAGACCACCATTCAAAATCAAAACGTTCTACCAGTTTGAAGATGCCCGTCACAAGGTGAAACCGGTCAGGTCTTAAATAAAAAATAGAATAAAGTAAAAAATTTGGTATTATTGAAACCATTAAAATGGAGTTCCACCACGATTTAATAGTTTCAAAATTAAAAGCATTTTTTAAAAATTATTCAAAAAATATATACTAGAATTTCAGGTAAAACGTTAAGAAATGGCTGCATGGTTTTTAAACTGCACCTTTTACTGACATTTTTGTATGTTTTTCATAGAATTTAAAAGTTCATGTAGAATTCACAAATAAATCATGTGCAGTATTGCTTGTATTATAAAACCAAAAAGTGACGTTTAGTGCCATTTTTGGGTGCTGCGGTTCAATATTAGATATTATCTAATATAAGTAAGTATATCGTCTGTGTTTAGGCGAAAGGCGTTATTCCACATTTTTTGCAATGACATTAAGGCCTTAGTGATAACATAACGGTTATGCTGTTATGCTTGACACCTGATCATAATTTGATGAAATGCTGAAACGGGCTGAAAATCGGTGGTTAATGGGGCGATAATTTGAAGTGACAACCATAAAAAATAATAATGACGCTAATCATCGATTTGCGACACTGTAAAATGTAACAGTGGTTCAAATCTTTGACCTACATCCAGTCGATATATATATTTTTGAGGATTTCATTTTCTCAGAAAAATTAGGAAAATATGAATGGGGTGAATGTTACGCACACAGAGCAATAATATTCCAGGAGGGATAGCTTTGCGAAACAGTGTAGTCAGGATTGTTGATTTTTCCCTGACTCGGGCGTGGCTAGGGTTTTCATGGAACACACCTTTTTACATCTGTTCATAGCACATGTTGACATAATGTTTTGTTTATAAAACCAATTTTTCACAGTATTGCTATCAACTAAAATATAGGATATAACTTAAAAAACCGTTGAGTTATGTCGCATAAGAAAACCTAGCGGGTGGAGTCGCCGGAGACGCGGGAGACGGAAAACATGCTTACATACCTAAAAGTGGTGCGATATTATGTGACAACTTGTCTTGTTTCTTTCTCTTTCACCGTTTACGATGTTAAATCCCAGAGACAGTGATTTATCGTAAATTTATATAAATTAGGTAAAAATATTCAGCCCTCTCTCCATATATATGCTTACTCCAAGGTTACGCACATAACGCATTCCCTGTCTACCAAATAATGGGTAAAATTAATGAATAGACATAAACCCCAATTAATCAAAGAAATACAAGTAATGAGATATTGACATATTTACGAAATAATCAGAAAATTATAACATATTCGAATCGACAACCATACATTAAAAGTACCCTTAAGGCATGTGGAAACTTAAGTGGCACCTGCTAGAGCGGTCCTTGAGAGCATGCGACCTGAAATCCTAAAAGATTTTCACCAAAAACAGGTCAAGGCCAAGGTGTAGGTATTTGGACGAGGAACTCTAGATTGTAACCAAAGTTCTATCAACGCAAGATACCAAACGGGAGCTCCGCGAATGAACCTATTTTACAGAATATATACTAAATTAAATACTTACCATTCTGCATGTAAAGCGCGTTGAAATTTCTTTCCATGAACAGAACACCGCCTTTCTGTTTACGCTTCTTAAAATCTTCATTATTATTGTTTTTGTTTTCATATTTATTTGGCTTTAAATAAAAACATTTTTATCCTTTTCCGGCATTTTTATAAGCTGTACATCTCGAAACATCCAAAGACTCGGCGTACATACCAAAAAAATACCGCCGCAAGACGTAGGCAAGCCTTAATGTGAAGATTTCACGTTATCCCAAACCGCCTCGCTTGTTCTAAGAAAAGCGACGTTACGAACATGCGTACGAAGTAGCATGTTAGCGTCGCGGCGCTTCTTGAAGACGGCCGGGCGTCGGGACGCCCCGCCTTCCGTTATGTGATTGGTCGGGCCTGCGCTGGCGCGTTGCTTGTCTGCGGGCGGGCACATAGAGCACACTTCCCCGCGCGGCAGTATTCTCGCGACCTCAGGCCGCGAAGGTTTTATTGACGAGGAGACTCTTAAAGCCCCACGGTTCGAAAACTGCCTTCGCGATTCACGTAATATTTTCACAAGTTACGACGCGCGTTTTACGTTTTGAAGTGTTGGAAAAGTAGCAAAAGCCTACCAAAACTACGTACAACAGTAGGGTACTATCATTTTCTAAGAATATTTTTTAAATGTCAATTTTCTAAAAAAGTTTTTACTAAATGTTTTTTTAAAATGCACTCCATTTGAAAATGAAAACAAAATAAAATATTTAAAAAAAATATATGGAAAATATTTGCTTGTAGTGTTAAATATTTTGGGTTTTAAGATGTGGGTAGAAAAAGTTAAGCTTAATGCAAATTCCTTCAGAACCTTATTTAGCACTAAATTGATAGGTAAAATATTAACGTATAAACGTAAAGAAATGTATTTTATTGTAGGTATCAATTATTTAATAAAGGCACCTACCTACCTGAAAATGTGTATATATATCCTACCCACGTAGTAGTAAAAATATAAAACAAAAAAAATACCCAGCATTCTATTATTAATAGGTTAGTTTTACTATATATTATAATTTAAAAACTTTTAATAAATTGATGATGAAAAAAATGTGGGTAGGTTAATGTTTAGAGTAGGTATTGAGGTAAGTAGGTATTTTACTAAAGTTTCTAATCTTATAATCTAGAGCGCCCTTACTGAAAGATTTCGGGGAATCCCGCCGGAAATTTTGTTAAAATCAACTGAAAAGCATTTTCCCTCGGGACTTCTTGAAAATTGTGTTTCTTTTATTGTTTTATCCATTCAAACCACTATTACATAAATTATATCAAATGTATTCCCATCGATATAAATTATAATATTTGTAGGAAGTTCTGTTGCCGTAACAAGTAAATATCACACTTATTAAGAACCTATATCTCCAAAATATTAATTTAAGGGTTGAATAAAAATATTTTTATTTTATTATTTATGTATGTACTATTTAAAATAAATAAATAAAAATATATTTTTTTGATAAATTTATCTAATTTACAAAAATAATTAATTATATAAATCAAATTACTGCTTCCAATTGCATCATTGAAGGGAACATCATTATAAATTAGAAAGAATTGATAGAAGACCGAGGAAAAGGAAAAGCAAAGATATGGTTTACGAAAATTATTTATAAAACAAAAACACACAGCAATATTGAGGCGAGCTACATCAATTGTAAAAATAGCCGACTTTAACCATAGAAGCGTTTCGAAGAATTGTCAAAAAACGCAACAACTATGTGTAGATATAGCAATAAGGGAATTAATCACAGCACCACTTTTTATTCTTATTTTAGACACCGAACAAGTTTCTCACAAACAAAATTATTACAGTTGCATAATGTTAAAAAAAATAATGTAAATCATATTTATGTTTGGGTACAAGTGAAACCTCATCAATGTCTGTATTCACAAATAGAGAAACTAAAACAGAGAGAAGATTTAAACAAGGTTTTGTAATGTAGTAATGTGTTCCATTAAAATATTTAAAAACGTATTGATGAAAGAACAAACAATTTGTTCTTAGACATGAAGGTAGTTTGATAATTAATGTCACCCAAATGTCAGCGGCAGGTAAAATAACCGCAGTAATTCAGTGAGAGGTATAAAGTTAGAAAGATCTATAATATTTATTTGAACGCGTGTTACTTTATATTATACAATATATATGTACGCTTTTAATTCAGGTAAAACTAATATTTTTTTCATCTTCACAGAGACGCCACAGTGTAACAAACATTAAAAAAATCGGGTATTTGTAAATTCAGTTATTTTAACTATGTAATCAACAAAACTAGTGTCCAAACGTTTCTGGATTGGATGATCCCCGATGAGGAGTGTAGCTCAAATAAATGAGACAAGTGTTAAAGTTGTGCGGGACAGTGCGAGAGCTCTCGGCGTGATGCAGCTTCAGAGGACGCCAGGCCCCAGCGGCCCCGGAGGCCCTGGAGGCCCCGCAGGCCCCGGAAAAGTCCGAATTTCCAAGGGTACTGTCAAGATGGCCTTGTGGACGTTCTTGTGGCTGGGGATGGCCCTCCACATTGCCGCTGGGACAAGGTTGACGACGACTACCACGGAATTTCCAGAAGGATTTGCGGAAAATGGAACCAATAATGGTAGGTTTCATTTTTTTTAAAGTAATTTGAACCTATTTGATGTTTTTTCCACTTGGGAAATAATTATTTGGTGATTATTCGAACTTATAAATTAGATTAATTTGTAGAGTTGGGTCCATAGTTGATCTTTTATGATATTTTGGTAATTTACTATATTTTGGTTTCTTGTTTTGCTATTGTTTTTAACATCTGAAAACGTGGGTTGTCTTTTTGTTTGTTTTTTTATTTATTATTATTGACAACAATGTAAGTTACTGTGTATTCGTCCGTGCTGAATTTCATGTTATTTTCAGATAAAAAAAAATGCTGATTTCGTTGCTAAACTAAAAATCAATTAAATTATATAGGTAATGTTATTATTTAGATAGTTTCATATTTTGAAATCAATATTACGACTGCGCTTTCGAGAGCTCTCATTTAAAAAAAAAAACAAGTTACATCAACATAATACACTCCCGTATTCTAATTCATGTTATTTGATTTATTTATTGATATTTGATGATAACACACAGTTTATCGGTTTGAAAGACAACTTTCTGAGCAGAATTAAAGATAAAATAATATTTGTGTAAATTTAAGCAAAAGATAGAGAAAACAACGTCGATAAAATATGTGGTTAACCTAAAAAATAAAAATGCCAAACTGATTTCTCCTTACCGCAGGAATTTTTATTTCAAGCACAGCATGCTTTTAAAATGAGAAATAATTATTCAATAATATTATTCGTATTTATTTTAATATGACGGGTTGTGAATCGCATAGCCTATACAAACACACCGGGATAAAACTAATCGTTGTTAATATCATTCGAATATGCAGAATAATATTGGTATTATCAGTTTGAGGAAAATGTAACTTAAATAGGATAGATACTACGCATGAAAATGGCATTAAACCGATTTGTTTTGCTATATTTCATCTTTGAGTTAAATTATCAGATCTCAAAAATTGCGCTAAACGTCACTCTGTAGTATTCTAATATAAGCAATTCTACAAAAATGATTTGTCTGTAAATTCTACATGGGTAGTTCGGAAAATTCTAAGTTTTCCAGTGTACAATTTTGTAAACTGTAATCTAATGAATTCTTTGAAAAACATATTAAAATATCTCAGTTTGAAAACCAGCGAAGGCATTTTCGAACGTTTTACTCAAAACTCCAATATGCATTTCATATAGGATTTAAAATATTAGAGTAAAATAATTTTATTCACTGGAAACCTTATACATTTTCCTAACTGTCCATATAGAATCTACAGATAATTTATATGTAGTATTGCTTGTATTAGAAAACCTAAAAATGTTATTTTTGTGTGCTGACCCTTAATAACACGAGTAGGTGAAAACATAAAAAAATACTTTATAGTTGCGGACGTTTGGAGCAATGTTTGTGATAATATTGCGCCAGTGATATATAATATTCAAAGTTCAAAATTATGGCTGAATATCCTTGGCAGGAACTATAAGAAGCGACTTCACAAACACTACAATTAAAAAAAATGTATCAAAAATACACAGCTCTATGTAAATCACTCGTGTTTTTCAACATATTTTTTACACAATTCAACTAATGTGAAATTATTGGGTAATGAAGAATTTCATTTGTAAATAAAATAATTGAGCATATAGAAAACAAAATTTTATATGGATGCGCAAGTGGATTAAATAAGTCAATCTAATAAATTTAGCACTTCAGTTAGGCCATTTCAAGAGTCTGAATAATCGATGTAATATACCTACATTATTATATCTATAATAGGTTTTGATGATTTAATAAAACAAATTTTTAACTTTATTCCACTTTTATTTTTTGACTGGACCGGTTTCAGCCTATGACGGCCATCTTCAGACTAGTACAAGTTGTTGTTAATCTACGGCTTATATACTATTTTTGGGGATGTCAGGGGTAGTAAACAATGATTTTACTTTAATTATATTCATCAGTATTGTTGCATGATTTTAATAGTTACAGGGTAAAAGCTACTTTTAATTTATTGGTATTATTATTTTATATATCTATCTGGAATATTTATTTATTTTATTTAATATTTAAGATGGGTTACAGTTGCATTTCTATAAATATGAATTGACAATGTATTTATATAAAGAAAGGTTGGTGAAAGCTGATTGTTAATGAGTTTACTTTAGATTTTTCCATCTTAATTGTGATGTCCAGATGTACAACATACTTTTATAATTATTGGGTTACTCCCAGCATTATGGTATAATTAGTTTTATGATTCTATTCATTATGCACTGTTAGAGTAGATTACTTCTATTATTAGTTAAATTAGCTTCTATTATAAGTTAAAAATTTGTTTTATTAAATCATTAAAATGGAATTCCACCACGAATTAACAGTTTCAAAATTAGAAATAATAATAGGTTTTGAGTTAATCCTGGGAGTAAAATCGGTATCAATGTATTGTATATTTTGTAAATAATTTTTTTAAATAGTATTTGTTTACTATTAATATTAAGATTTTAAAACAATTTACAAATTATGTATGCAATTTATTATTTGCCGATATGTTTTGGATTAACCGTTCATAATAGTTTTCAATTTGCATCGCAAGTATGTCGCTAATCTGATTACCGACAATGTTAATTATTTCATCGCGTTTTGGCTGCACCGTGATGAGTGATGAATTGGCCATTTATCGGTAAACCGGTGTTGAGTACCTACACACTTTTCAAAAACACGCAAACCATTGATAGAAAAAAAAAAAAAATCGAATTACATTGATTTATTTATATTTTGCGCTGATGTTTCAAACTTCAATTATACTATGTACGAATGTCATGTTGTATATTCAAATAACTTATGCGATATATGAGGAATAAGGAGAAACATAATTTTCATCCTTACCCTCGTATTTTGCACTAGTATTCTTACCAGATTTCAACGAAAGAGTATCTTAAAACGCGAATGTTGGTGAAAGACCACCATTCAGAATCGAAACGTTGCTTGAAATGGCTTTTTGGTGACCAGATCTGACAAGCCAGGTTCTTTCCAACCTTCCTCTTCCCCATCTCCTTCCCCTCTCTACTACATTCAGCCTCACAACTTACCCTATCCATAGTCCCACTGGCTCCAGACGGTGTGGAGCAGTTGGGACTGTTGTGCAGAATTCACTATATTTAAAAAAAAGTAGTGTGTGTTTTGACGGAGTTCTGTGGCGGTTCATCCTCTCTGCCTACTTTCTAGAGGAAATTTGATGAAGGTTAGCTAGTATGTTGGTTGTTTAAATTACTTAAATATTTCTGGCAAATGGTTTTTGGCCCTTTAGTTAGTAAGCTGTTCAGAAAGTCTTCCCGATTGGGAACAACTGCTTCTGATTGCATTTTCCATGCGTCTGACCAGTGGGTTTCGCTTGCAGTGATACTCATATTGAATATAGTGCAGCATGCAGCATGAAGTATGAGTGTATATTTCCAACTAACGATCGCAAACATAATACCGTTTGATTAGTCGTGCACAATAATGAAGTGACCCAATCTAGGCTGCACCGTGTTTGTCTTGCCGCACCGCCATTGAGAGGCCCGTCACGCGTGGCGCGTGGGGCAGATCGACGGATAGTTTTGTCCGCAGCACCTCGTCTACAGTATTCCGTTATTGAGTTTCGCAATCAGTGCATTATCAGCGTAAATCAATTTGGCCAGCGGTGGGTTTATCGTGCCGCCGGTAGGATGCAGTAGGCAGTAGGCAGTGGGTAGGTACTGCGAAACAGTAGCGGCCGGCCTGGGTTTCAGGGATGCAATAAAAATATCGTAGGTATTTTTTTTTTAAGACGAAATCCATTCTGTGATCCTTCGTTTGTGAAAATACGTCGATCACACTATACGTAAAGCCTCTGATGAACCATATCAAACATGTAAATAGCATTAATGTGCTATAGACAAATAAAATAAAATAAAACACTTAACTTTTGTAACAACTCTCGATTGTCTTTTTTGGGACACTGTGTTCCTTGGAACTATTTTATTATTTTTAAGACTCAGCACCCAAAAATGATGCTAAACGTCGCGTTGTAGCTTTCTAATACAAGAAATACTGCTAATGGTTTCTCTGTAAATTCTATATGGGCAGTTAGAAAAATGTTTAAGGTTTCAGGTGAATTAAAATTTCTTTTAAATTCTATGAAATACATAGTAAAATTTCCGTAAAAAATCCAGTTTGAAAACCAGCGCAGCCATTTTCGAACGTTTTACCCAAAATTCCAATACCTATGCAATTCACAAACAATTTAAAAGATTATGGTTTAAGAATTGTGTATTCACTGGAAAGTTTAGAAAATTTTCTAACTATCCGTATAAAATGAACAGATAAATCATTTGTAGTAATGTTTGTATTAGAATTCCAAAAAGTGCAAATTTTTGGGTACTGACTCTTAAGGAAGTTCACTCACCACCGTCATGGGAAGGAAATAAAATGTTATTTGCAACAATTTTCACTTAAAATTAAAATATATTCCACCCGTCATGTTGTTTATTTTAGGGACAATTAAAAGCTTTCTACTAATTGAACAAGTGCAACCAAAAGCGCACAGAAACAGAACACACGAGGACGTAAAGTCAGCTAATATCAAATCATACAAAGTTAAAACTCTTACCTACCAATAACGTAACCTAAATAAAGTAAAATCTGTTTGGAAATTTGATGAAATATTCTATCTCACGGTTCAACCCGTTTTGTATCTCTTCCTCTATTTCCCATATAAAACTATGGGAGTTGGTTGTGAAAAAATTAAAACACACCTCTCCAAGACTTGTGACACCTATCTTGCAGCAGTGCATCGTTGTGGGTATTCATTTGAGTTCGAGCTTACTAGATTTATAGTTATGAACCTGTACGGGCGGCACTTTTGAAACACAAAAAAAGTTAATTGATAGACCATCAGTCATTATAACATTCCATTGATTCCTCAGTGGAATTGATGAGATTCACAGGGCCCAAGACTGGCTAGAAAACCTTGATGTTCCCTCTGACCTCCCCGCCATATGATAGAAGAAGAAGATTATAATATTTATAGGTGCCTTGCAGAATTGCACCTTAGTACGAGCCGTCGCTGGCGCGGAATGGGTGAAGTGCAAATGTATCGCTCGGAGCTATGAGATATTATTTGTGCAAAATCTCACTCGGCTCAACACTTTTAAATGCACAAAAAAAACTAGTTCTGTATGAATAAATAATAATATTATTGAAGAATTTGAATGTGAATTATATTCGTCAAATATTTTTCGTTTTGTTTATAAAATTTACAAAGCATATTATTAAAAAAAAAGGACTTTGAGGAGATCTTTGGTAGTTACTCAATATGGGAACAGTGTGAAATATGACGGCCTCCGTGGTCGAATGGTAAGACGTTCGACTACGAATCCAGAGGTCGCGCGTTCAAACTCGGCGTGCGCAAATATATGTAGTTGATAAATATGCATCATTACATTAAATGCATACAAAATAATTTATAGTATATTTGCGGCACGCTCCATAGTGGTATATACTCATAGTATCGCCCTGGCGAAAGACCACCATTCATAATCGAAACGTTGCTTGAAATGGCTCTAGCCGTGTTTCTTCCAGATATTTCTCAACCATCGTCTTCTTCATCTCTTTCTCCTCCCCACTATCTTTAACTTCACACTATACCCCAATTGGGAATGCCATAGTCTCACTGGCTCTAGACGGTTGGTAGCAGTTGGGGCTATTGTACGGAATCCACTATAAAAATAAAATAAAAGTTTGCAATAAAGTAAACACCTTTAGCATTGTGTTTTTTCATTTATTGATTTTTCTTCTTTTTGTAGGATTTTTTCATATTATTATTTCTAAAATGTTTTAGCTGCTCTCAATAATGCTGTACCAACCAAATAGTAAAGAATGTCATCAAAAAAGCAAATAAATGTCACATAGTATATGTAGTGAGAGGTAAAGAGGTTACAAGAAATAAGGGTAACACCAGGCAGATCGAACATGGTCGAAACATCATTTGCACATTTTATATGAATACCACACAAGAGTCTAAGCTGTAAGAAACCAAAAGGTCTATGTCATCCCTAATTTCGGGGATGTTGTTAACTGAAGTAAGTGAGGAGGGAGTGGAGATTAGGAGAAGGAAGGTTTTGGAAGTTTATGACTACTAAACCTCAGCACTCAAAATGGCGCTAAACGTAACTTTGTAGCATTCTAATACAAACAATACTACACATGATTTATCTGTAAATTTTCCATAGGTGGTAAGGAAAATGTCTAAGGTTTCCAGTGAAAAAAGTATTTAAATTTTAATCTATTAAATTCTACGAAAAAACATAACAAAATATCACTAAAAGGTGCAGTTTGAAAACCAGCGAAGCATTTTTGAATGTTTTACCTAAAATTTCAGTATGCATTTCATAAAGAATTCAAAAGATTACAGTGAAAGAATTGCATTCACCGGAAGTCTTAGACATTTTCCTAACTATCCAAATAGAATTGGTAGATAAATAATTTGTAGTATTGCTTGTATTAGAAAGCCTAAAAGTGTGTATTTTTGGGTGCTGACCCTTAAGGTATACGTCATACCGGACAAGACTATTTGTGAATCATGATATTATCATACCCAGAATTCGTGGCAGCATCGGTCCCGAATACGTTAACAGAGAACTACTCGGAATTGTGTAATTTTAGCCGGTAGCAAACGTGTTGAATGGAAATCTCATGCAGTCTGATGAATTATTGCCAAACATCTCATGCACAATGGTATCAACTATGGCGCTCGGTCCACACAGAGCAGAGCTGTTGTAGGCACACTGTACAGTAGGGTGGGCCGTAGAACCGTCGTCTTCGAAGGTGTCAACAGATACACATTCGAAATAACAATTCGAATAGTGATAATGTCCAAAATATTCTTTACTATGTTCAATAATTATCTTCTTGACAGAAGTAGATTTATATTTTATGTACAATCTTCCACAACCAGCGCAAACCTGAAATGCATAAGTTCTTTGCCTTTTTGGGTTGGTACATTTGAACCACTGAAGAGATAATAACTGCCAGAAGTGCAAGGTCAATTCCCATACTTCGAGTGAAAACACGAGTCGCTCGCAGCGGGCTCGCGAACCACGTTCACACTATGATTTTTGGTAACAGTAACGCGTTACGGCTACAGTTACAGCTCGCTAGTGGGTATCCGGCTTTATATTCGGTCCACACAGAGAGTTGTACACTACGGTACAGCCTCTCTGTCGTGCCTAAAGTTATAATAATTCTGAGATATCTGACTGCGAGTATTGACTTTGATTTCCCGATAGTTTAAATGAGGGATCACCAAAAAATATATAAATCTATCATTATAATTATTAATATTGCTAGACAGTAGGTAATGGTGATAATTTGAACGGCCCGATTAAAACGTATTACCCTATATTTGTTAAGTGATTAGTGCTTTATTGAGCAATAATTTACTATACTATTTAAAAGTTAAGTTTGCATAAATATTCGCTGCTTTTAGAGAGCAACACTTTGCTACCCGAGACATCTATACTTGTAAGAAACATGTATAATATATAAATATATATTTTTTAAAGAAAGACAAACCTTCCCGGGTTACGAATAACCTGACAATATTTGATAAACTCCTACTGCCATCATAAGAAGCGGAAGATGTTGCTTGTGTAATGATGGAGTAATATGAAAAACACAATCAAATATAGCATTTTGTTGTTCACGGGATTTTGATATTTTGCAACACAAAAGGATACATAGCACTCCGACAACGGGGGGTTACCCGAAATTCACGTTTGGTTTGATTCTGATGAATATATAATAATAATAATAAATATATCAAATGTTTTTATCGAATAATTCAATTTTTAAAGATCAATCATTTTAATCGGTTGGTATTTGGGTTATGCCTATCACTAGAAAGAAAAGGTATAAAATCTCTTTCAAATATATCGCAATTGAAAAACTTAAATGAAAAACCGCACCATTGAATATAGGCATTGAATACAAGGAATGGAGTAGGTTGTGCGTCAAGTGTTGAGCCGTGTGACATTATTTTGACAGGCGCTGGGAGTTTGGGCGACATTTCCAAGGACAAAACGCGTTAGTGGCCATTAAACACCCAGTGGCGGACCCGCGATCCTTTTTACGGCCCCACAATGGCTCCCATCCAGCCGAGACAATGGGGCCCTAAACAAAACATTTCACCCCTGCGCGCGCACCGCCCCGGCACTCATTAAACATTTGGTTTAAAAAAAACCGGGATAATAATTTGTTTGAAATTTTTCGGGTACTTGGCATTTCGGTGGTCGCAATGTCTTCCTTTATTCGGCTTTTTATATTCATGAGATGCTGTCGGATTTCATGGCTTTGTATGGTATTTTCTAGTTGTTTGCTTTCATATTAAGTAGCTTCCCGACAATTCAAACAATTTGTACTCTCAAACGTACCTAGATACGGATGTTGTTTGTACCTATCCAACAACGCACGCTGTTGATTTTGTCGTTTTTATTATTTTCTGATTTGATAAATCCCGACGCACGCCGCGGGATTTCAACTGTTTTTTCGCGAAAATATTCTGTTCTGCTAATTTTTATTGTGATACTGAGCAAATTCTCCATTTACACTGTCGAGAATTATTCTAAGGCTGAATAAAATGGGAAGTGAGAGGTAGAAGTTTGAGAGGAAGGTTAGGAAGTATTTGCTTATCGGGTACCAGATCCAGTGAAACATAGTTTTTTTTCATTAATTTATCGAAATTTATTTTCTTCTTTTCTTGGGAACGCACAAATTTACAGGCTCCACGGGCTGCGCGCCCCTGCTTTAATAACCCTAATAAATGCATTATTTTCATAGCGCGGTTTTTGCGAAAAACCCCCTGGAAGGTGTTGTAAAATGAAAAACGTAACCAAACACGTTTCTTAATGCTGATTTCTCACCAGAGCGATAAAAAGATATCTTTCGAATCGAAAGTTTTAAAAAATGTCAAAAAATATTATATTATTATTGAATAAGATATACCTCAATCAGTAAAAGAACTTATCGCATACAAAAAAATCACACCAATCAATGATATTCATCAGCCTCCAATAAATTTCGTGGTCTTTTCGGAACCATAAAAACGCTTCTTTGGTACAGGGTGCACCAGCATAATTACAAGGATTAAGGGATGAGCGGATGTTGCGAAGAACAGGGTGGCTAAACCGTAACTGCGACTAATCTAATAAAACCGTTTTGGGACGAGAGGGGCTACTGTGAAATCGATTTTCACATTTGTCGAGTGAATGGGGGACATGCGGACCTATGACGTGGGCAAACGTAACACTTTTAATGTTTTGTTTTATCAATCAATTTGAATTGTAATTCAATTAATACCTACCTACGTTTGTAATTAATCCCTCATTCCTGCTTTTATATCAAATTATAAAAATCAGGGGTTTACAGTAGAAATAAAGTGCCGTAATATAAGAAAAATCCCATCTACTTTTTCTAAATAACGAGAGTAACTAAAAGTGTTACCATTTTATTAGTTATTACTATTAATACCCGGTTTTGATCGAGATTTCAACTACTTTTTCTAATTGAACGAACACAGATATGGAACAGATAACTGTATAAGATGTATTTTTCACACTTAAATAAATGTTTTAAAGGCCCATAACTCATGATATGAATGACTTTGAGAGCTGAATATAGTTGCGCTGACCTAAAACCCCTAAACACAAAAATTCAGCTAATTTCGTTACGCTAGAGTTTTATTTTTTAAAATAATCTTTTTAAATTTAAAGTTTTTTTTTTATATTTATATATATTTTATATATAAAGAATAGTTATAATTTTTTTTATAAAAAGTTCACACTGAATGGTTTTTGCTGTTTAATTTTTACAATTTTACTGCTTTTTAGTAATGCTGAATGATGCCCACGAAAAGATCAATGCACGATAAAAAATATTTAACAAAAAAATTCATAACACTTTCGCTCTACTACTAAAAAAACCATCCCGTGAATACAAAACGTATGTGCATATAACAAAAACCTTACCAAAATAGAATCAATCAAACGAAAAAGATCAACAGTTAATCCAAAAAAAGGAAACCTTCATATTTGTTGTGTAGATAGACAGATTACCCAATGGTTTGTGCAGCAATGAATGCACCGTGCACTGACCGTAAAAGTGGCCGGGGGCTTATATGAAATAGCAGATAGGATAGCAGATAGCAGATAGCCATATAATAATCTACACGCTGCCGCTGAGTGGAGTAATTTTAGCAATTCTCATCGCCGTAAATTATCCATACAAGTGTATTATACAGCCATCCCGACGGGTAGGCAGGAGTATGCAGCGGATGAGCCGTACCAAGGATATCTCAAATATCGGATTAATATGTTTATGAGTTTTTTTGGAATGCTTGAGTGAAATGAGGGATTGAATCTTCGTTATATAATATACCCGTATGTGAAGTACATAAATATTTTTTTTTTACATGAATATCGCACAAGAGTTCTAATTGTCCGGAGACAGTAGGGCTCTGGCATACCCGTGTGTGAAATGTTCTGGATAGGAAAAAAAGTAAAATTAGATGGTTGAAAAGTATTCAGTTTTTTGGCTATCTGGATACTAAACATAACTAAACCATTTCAATTCTGAATGATATCTTTTTTTTTTTAAATTGTGAAGAATATTTTGTTTCGATTATTTTAGTTAATAAATATTTACCAACATCTGGTTTCGAGCTCGGAACGTCTAAATACGAAGTCATGGACCTTACCACTTTACACGGAGATCGTTGTTCTATGCATTCTGTAGGTACTTCCGCAAACCATACAAATACATGAAGTTAGACAAAAGTGTTGAGTAAAGAAGTTGGACATGAACAATGAATTTAAAATTGCATTCAATTATATTGACATCTCTTTACCATCAGATAGAAAACCAAATAAAATACGTAAAGTTAAATCGAGGAAAACATAAATTAAAAAAGCGGGAAAAATCATCTTTGACAGAAATAAAGGCTTATTATATATGTGTTATATTATTAACACAAATACCAACGCCATGTTAATCCCATAGGTACAAGGGTTAACAAGTGTTTTTGACAGGTAATCCCCCTTGTTCGTGCGTATTTCCGAGCTAACATATGAACATATTTTTCCTACCTGCACCCTAAACACATATATAACATACATTTAAAATGTAATTCAATACCGCCCAAAAAAGCTTGCACGTTTCCCCGCGATTCCAAAAACGTGCACTTAATAAAAATGAAAACCACGCACTCGCGTGCTTAATTTTGGGAAACGCTTTCCCGGACGCCCTCACCCGCTCGGGGGTGGTTCAGCGGGGTGGCATTATAAATGTCGCGAATGCCACGGCCATAATATATCGGGTCTACGAGCGGCCGAGTTATGAATGCGTTCGATCCAAAGTTTGCCCAGATGTACGAGTAGCACAATATAGGCGGCGTTTGGCGCGCCCGAAATCAGAGGTGAACTCTAATCACAATGCTTGTAAATGGCCGCAGTTAAATGTAACTAAGGTTGAATGCACAACTTCGGGCCGCCGCCGCTATAAACTTGGACCGGGAACCTAATTCGTGAGGCTGGGCGGAGAGATAGTGCCTCTAACAGCCGGGATAACGGGGTTTGTAACTTAGACCTTTGTCTAATAAAATTTATGTAAAGGTGTAACAAACACCTAGCGTAGGTTCCCACTTGACATACCTCGTGTTCAGTGTAAAAAGTGTCGTCGCCGTGTGATCGACAGTAATATTATTCGATATTGCAAAATTCAAGTCACTCTTGTTTATTTTCAAAGATTTTCAAGTGTCATTAAATTTACAACCATTTTTCACATAAGTTAGAATTGTCGTATCGTTGTAGCTGCACTCACTTTCTTAGTTACAAAAATGGGAGGCAAATCATGTTTAGCAAAGTATAGCAAAAAAAAAGTGTCTACGTACGAAAGTAGTTCACACGTTCAGTTTCATGACACATTTCATACCTATTAGTTGGCTTTCGCCAAAGAAAGATGACATGTGTAGAATATGTACTCCTTTGTTTTTGTCAAAATTGTGTCAAAAATGTTGACAGAATAATTTTACTTTTTCGGTAGAATCAACAATTTTCAAATGATGTTGACTGGTATTGTCGCAATTCAGTTGTCAGCACGGTAAAATAAAGCAAAAAAATATCCTTCCGCAAAATAATACTTATCAAATTAACTACAGCCTACAAAAACAGAGACTAGATAATTTTACTAAACGGCGTAGTAAAAAATAAAGTTATTATTATTTTCACCAAGGTAGACGAGGGTTAATGTAAGAAATGTATTAAATGTCATTGAATACCTTAAGAAGGTATGCGCCACTCTCGAGAATTAGCTCCTTTCCTTGTGTAATTCACAATCCCATAAGAAAGCGGTTGCCGCAGAGATCGTCTGCGAATTCAATGAGATTTCTAAGGAGTAAATACCCGGGGACCGAACACCGAACAGTTGTCATCGAATTGGTAAAGTTTCCGCGGGCTCCGGGTGAGATATTGCGACAGAATATTATATTAACGGACGCTTTGGTAATAGGAGCGCCTTCCTTCCTATTTTCCCCACCTCTGTTACTTGCGGTTCATTGTTGAGATTCATTTGAGATTGCACGCTATTCCGCTGCGCATTGGCGCTATGTCATGTAGTTTAGGATCTAGAGCGCCATTCAAATGTAGAACTTATGTTTAAATTATTGCACCCTAAAGGTGTCGATAGTGGTAGGCGGATATCTCAGAGACGAATGTTTTACTTGTTTCATGTGTAACGTTAGTCAAATTAACACACACTTCTCTAGATTTTAAATGTTTTTGCATAGCTACTACTAACAAGCCTGAAAATAAACACGTAATTAAAATATGCACCTTCTTAAAGAGCTTAGTAAAAAAAAAATATGCATACATTTTTAGAAGTCGTAAAACCGGGGTAAACTACCTAAAATGGGGAAAAAATACATTATTCTCGGGGTAAGGCAAAATAAATGCATCGACTGTGTTAAAAACGCTTTTCTATATTTTTTGCAAGGAAATTATTTATAAACATTTTTTTTTTAATTACAAGCTATGGGTAAACAAAGGAATTATCTTCGATAATTGAGACCTAATTTAAAAAATATTGTTTTTTTAATACAATTTCGTGATGTATTATTTTCATACATTATTAACAAAATTATAAGCTTGTTTGACTGTATAACACAGTGGTTGCGGGCTCAAACCCGGCGTGCGCACATACATTTTATTAAATAAAAATGCGTAATAACGCATTTCATCAATACAAAATAATACATATCCTATTTGCGGCACGTTCCAGAATGGTAGGTAGTGTCGATACTTTAAGTATCGCTCTGGTGAAAGACCACCAATCAGAATTGAAACGTTGCTTGAAATAGCTTTGGCCGTTTTTATTGACCAGATTTGAATAGCCAAGTACTTTCCAACCTTTCTCTTCCCCATCTCCTTCCCCTTCCTACTATTTTTAACCTCACAACATACCCCGATTGATACCATAGTTTCACTGGCCCTAGAAAGTTATGACTCTTGTGTGGTATTCACTATAAAAAAAAATTCAATACTGTATTTAATAATAATAAATCTTTATTAAAATACAGTTAACAGTAATAACAGCTAAATAATAAAAATAAAAGCAGAATAATCATATAAAATACACAGGGTGTATGAAGGTGTAGGTACATTTATATAGATTTACAAGAGATCTATACATTTTAAACAGTATATATATATTACAGAAATATTAATGAAATAGAAATATAGACCATTATGCGTATTTGTTTAATACATATAACTTAGTTTTTGTATATTTGTATACAGTTATTACTTTTGTTTTTTTTTTCTTTCTGTTTAGAAATTTTAGGGGCCTTACGTTTTTCTGGTTCTGTGGAATCAAAGAACAATTACGTTGCATAAATAAGTTTAATTTACAAAAGCAAAAGCCCCTTTTTATTATCAGTGCAGAAACATAATCATAAAACGAATGCGTACATACTTATGAAATAATGCCTAAAAACGTTTCCCAACCCTGATCTATTGAAATAAACATTAAATTCTTAAATGTAAGGAACCCGATATTCATAAAGTCATTTCGATATCAACCGTTTACAGACTGAAAGCAGCTCGATATCACCTTTGTGAAGTGACAATTCAAAGAAATCAGGGCTAATTTCTCTGTTCGAGAGACAATTTCCCTCAAGTTGGTGGGACGGAAAGGGGAGTATTGTTTTATCCTCCACCACCGAAGGGTGCTTCCGTTTCCCGAATTAATTGCTGCTTGAATTTTGAATTATTGTTATTATTATGTTGTCTTATGGGGATCACTTTTGATGATGATTATTATTATGTGAATTTAATTAAATGTAAATATCCAATTTAACTCTTCACCATACCAAAAAATGGAACATCGACTCAACGGTCCATATGGTTTTTAGAATAATTAAATAAACAACCAAAATCATTGATTCTAGTGAAACATTATTAAAAACGAAAACAAAGTTTTAGTATATATATACCGCATTATTTGTCGGTATTCAAACACAACGCTACCTTCTTCGGGAAAGAATTACAAAAAATAAAACACCCTTGAAAAATATTAAAATAAGTGTAAAATATGTTAGGTCGGGGTGTTTCAAACTCTCTTCACATTTGATGACCATCAAACCGTCGAATAGCGCCATTCAAATTTTCGTCCCCGTGAAAGACAGTTCTCGACCCGTCTCAGCTTTTGATCAGTTGTCGAGTCGTGTTGTTACGTTTATCAGCTGACTATTTATTCAAAAACTTAAACGGATCCAGAATCGGCGTTAAATTAGGGATCATTCAAATGTCGAAAATCGAAATATCAATCGTCGATTTGATGATCATCAAGTGTGACAAGAGTTTGAAACACCCCTAACTTAGAATCGATGTTAAATGATATTATTAAAATAGCAGAACAAAAGGTATAATTTTTTTTATTAAGAGTAAAATATTTTTATTTTGCTTCACTAATTATATAACATTTTGTAGTTATTCTGCCATGAAGAAGGTATAGTTGTATTGGGAACCGGTTAACTATATATATATTTTTTTTTAACAAGAATGTTAATAATATCACACAGAGGCATTATTAAATAAACTGGCTCAGTATGTTCCACTGCAGACGTACATTGCATTAAACATATATTTAAAATAAACATCTATAAAGTGCAACAAATGGATAATTCAATTGAGTGCTAGTATTTCTATTACCTTCTATCACAATACGCATGTATAGTGCAGTGTGGCTGGCATTATGGCACTCATTGCATGCTTCTCTATGGGAACAAGTGAAAGGAAAGCTTGAGATTTTCTAGAGTGTAGAGGTTTAAGTACGTAGAAGATAAAGACATCTGAAAGGGTTGGTATCACAGGAAATGTAGAGGCTTTTTGATTTCACATCCGTGCGTAAGATGAAAGAGTAATTTCTTTTAAATGTTCCGCCTTCTCCGAAAGTATTTTGTTTAATAATAAGACAACTGTGATGACCTTGATGAACCTCTGTAAATACCGTAATTCAAAATCGAATAGGTGTGAATAGCCCGGTACCTTTCAACTTACATCATTTCCTTTGCCTTCCTTTAGCCTTACTAAATTCCGGATTGGGGATGCCACAGTTCCACCGGTTCCGGGCATTTGGGAATCTCGTGCGGTATTCACATGAAAAAAAAACGATATTTTGA
Organism: Drusus annulatus; assembly: GCA_022651775.1. Lineage (NCBI taxonomy): Eukaryota > Metazoa > Arthropoda > Insecta > Trichoptera > Limnephilidae > Drusus > Drusus annulatus. The sequence continues at coordinate 1,118,049 of JAGWCC010000246.1, read as the reverse complement.
AAGAACATCACTTTAGGCTAATAATATTATTTTTTTCGCTTCAACATGCATTATTGCGATGTAACTGCATAAGTCAAAGTGTATCGAACTATGATATTAATTAGTTTGCACTTAAGAAAAATGTTTGGAAGTTTGAATTATTTTAGATACGAAAAATCCTTTTTATCAACCCCTTTTGCAAGGTGGCCTCATATTTGGATAGCCACTTGGTGTCGTACAGAACGTTCCTCCCCCAATTGACTTACCCCAAAGGCCTACTGAATACACCCCTTAACGCTTATGTTACTCCATGCCTACTACATACATCGCCCCTGTAATACTAGGGTGACCACCATATTTATACCGCTACAGTAAAAAAAAAATATACATAAATATGTATATTATTTCGATTCAGTGATCAACTCTCACAGCCGTTGTTCTTAATCGAACTTTAAGCAAACCTATTTTAAACCATTTTTTTCTTTCTAAGCCATGTTCAAATGCAATATTACGCTCTTCCCAGCGTAAAATCTCAGGAATATCAGAGGAAATTTCAGGAACCGGTTCCTTTTCTTTTTAGTCTTCAGTGGCCAGTAAAATTATTTCCACATTATTTAGAATTGCCGGACAGCCAACAGCCCATCTAGTTATGACGCACTCCCAGTAAGTAATTAAATTTTATTAAAGATATTCAATATTCTTGTCCTTTGTTCTGGTGACTTGTCCGTCGCCGGAACCGTTGATATTATTTCTCCGAGTAACCGGTTATTTTTGGAAATGAATTGCGATAGAGATAGTCCATATTCCTGTCTCGGATACAAGGAACCTTCGATATTATTTCTTCGAGTAATATAAAAATGACGAATATCGTTTTAAAGATTTTCGCCAGAAAGGAGCAGTTGCGGTTCTTTCTGGCAATCCTACGGTTTCAGTGCTTCTGGTCCCAGGATATCGCTAGTTACCCCATCTTCATGAAAAAAAATCTTGATATAAACATGGCTTAAAAATCTTCTTTCAACCTTTCTAGAACCGGGAACAGGTTTCTCTCTAGTCACTGAAACCGCAGTGGCACCCAATTTTTGGTATAAACCATCCCTACTAGACTTTGATCCACACCGTGAGTCAAGAAGGCGCGAAGCGATACCAAAAATTGGAAATTTCATCGATATATTTATCGGTTAAAAGCCTCGACACGGAGCTGCGACAAAATACATAATTATTTTTAACTAACTATTTAAAGGTTCAAGATTTTCAGAATAAAGAAAATAGTAGAGATTACCTTATAACTTCTTTAACACATCATACGCTAGCTAAAACCGTCAAATTAACTGTAAGTTTTAGGCCGATTAGCATTTATATATATTTTTGTAAAATATCCGTATTCTCAGCAGGTTTTATTTTCCAAGCCAATAAAAAATGCACGCCAGTGACTCATTCAGGAGTATATAATACTAACTTAATAAGTCCGTCATCAGAATAAAAATCCAGTACATTAATAACGCATCGTCACCCCGAGTCCGGGATATTTCTCTAGCACTTTCGTACTCGGCGCAAAGCCCCTCCGCCCGGGGGCGGGGGTTGGTGGGTAGGTTGGATCAGGTTGCGTCAGATCTGTTGAGTTGCAGACTCTTATTATAGAAACAACATGCTATTACAAGCTCAATTGTAAATACTTACTCTTTATCGTGAATTGTTGTTGAATTATAGTTCTCTAAAAGGGAGCTGACGTCGTATTATTTAGTTAAGTAATTTAACAATTTGCCGCCAGATGGTGGGATGATTTTCAAGGCCTTGCAATATTTCATCCACAACGTGATTTTCATATTATTACGAGTACATGTTTGCCAGTAGTTGTTACCCGGCTTTGTCGGAATAACACTTTTTTTTCGAAAACTTTTTTTTTAATAAATATTTTTATAAAAAAATATGCACATAACCATAAAATAATTTGCCATCTCGTCATGCTTTGTCATATTGAAATAGAAATTTCAAAACCGTGAAACTCGGGATGGAGTTAGTAACCCGGTTGAAAATTACAGCTTACAAGATAATATAATTTCGCATTAAATTTCTTCGTTTTTTAAATTCCTTTATTTTTCTTAATTGTTTTCACAAATACGACTAAGCAAAAAAACCAAGTAGGTACTATTAATTTACTGTAACTGTTTGGCATGTTTTGGACGTTTCTTGTTTTTCTCTTCGTTAGGTAAGTATACCTAGGCTTTCTTTACTCGTTTTAATAAAATAATATGGTAGTTTGAAATGTGACAATATACGCTTTTCACTATTTTTGAGAAATAAATCTATGCAAAAAAACAGTTCGGTCGTACGTACGTATAGAAGTTTTCTATACACCAAACGTCAAACTGTTCAGAACATTATTTTGCATATTTATAAAGTTGAAAATAGGGAACCCGGTACCTTCCTATGCTCTAACGGGCACCTGTGATTTTTCACGGGTTTTGCACACGGTACGGAGGCGTATTTTAAAATGTTTTTTTCTGTTACTGTCGGAATCAAAAAGTTTACAATTTAATTTCTATCGTCGGTATGTTTGCAGTGCACTATAGTGCCAGTGCAAAAAACTTGAAGAGGTAGTAATAAAAATTTCAAGTTTAAAAATAAAAATTCAAAATTTAAAAATATTTCTTATTGGTTTCTCGTCTACCAACCCAGTGCTTTGCTACAATGCTAAAATGCAATGTTGTGCTGCAGAAAAATTTCATGTTCATGAAACAGGTATTCACCATAGTTACGAAACCTGAGAACCTAAACACAGTTTCAACACAGCTAATGATTGCCGTATAATTACATAATAGCAAGAGTCGGAGATTTATGCTTTTTCTATTTAAAAATAATATATGTAGTGAATCCCAACTGCTTCCAACCGTTTAGAGACAGTGAGACTATGGCATCCCCATTCGGGTATGTTGTGAGGCTGAAGGTAGTGAGGAGGGGAAGGAGAATAGGAAGCTGAAATTTGATTCGCTACTACCTGGCTATTGAGATCTGGTCACTAAACACGGCTAAAGCCATTTTAAGCAACGTTTAGATTCGGAATGGTAGTCTTTCATTAAGGCTATAGGAGAATTTACCACTCTGAAATATGCCGCAAATATATTATACATTATTTTATCAGTTTAATATGTTATGACACATATTAATTTAATAAACGATATTTGAGCACGTTGGGTTTGACCCCTCGACTTCTTGTTTCGTCTTACCACTCGTCCACGGCCGCCGTTAAATGGACGTAAATGTACGAAACTTGTTATCTTTAAACCAAAAATAATAAAAACGGAAATGTACGTAATGTATACATTTTTACACAAAAATAAGCAAGATTAATAAAATAGACCATTAAAACGTTTTAGACTAATCCAAAAGTTCAACCTTTCAAGGCGCCATAAAGGGATCCATATTAATCTGTCCGTAGGTACACCAAGATTTAAGGCGCGCCTCAAAAAAATCTCAATTATAATTTAGATGAATATTAATTATGAAGAATCGTTCTGACCTAGGGCAGGTCTTTATCTCCCCTCGTTATCCCACCCCCGCCGGTGGAGGGTTGCAGCCCCCCACCCCCCACTGAGCGGGCACCTCCCCCTAGCGGCGGGGAGAACAGGAAGCCTGCGGCTAATATTAATGTACGAGTCATCCCTAAACATTCATTCGGTGCTCCCAACAACATGTTAAATGCTGCTACTCTCTGACGGATGAGGGTCAGAGATTTGTCAACTTTTTTAATGATTCAAGATTATTTTTTTTACTGAATTTTTTCGACGCTCCATTTGATTTATTTTTCCAACTTACCGTAGGTAGGTAACTTGTTGAAACAGTAAACATATTTAGAAATAAGTTACGAGTATTTGTAACTGTTTGTAGTGCCGACTAACACTATTTATCACAGTCTAAATCGAAAATTGCTGAATTCCAGTTTTGGAGAAAATTTGAAGTTATATTTTTTATTATTAAAATTATATTTTTATTTTTTTTAGAAATTATAAAAACTAAAATTCTTCTCGAAAAATATCTTACCTTCAATAAAAGCACCGGTGCTCATATTCTCCACAAAAATGGCCAACGCAACAGCTTAAATAATTTAGAAGCACTAGAAATAAAGAAAGCCATTTGTTATAATTTAAATGTTTTTTTGTTGTTTTATCACAATTCTCTTATTTTATTGTACATTGTGATCTTCCTCTGTATGTATATATAACCGCACACTTTTTTTATTTAATTTAATTTTGATGATGCTTAGGATAAGCGAAACCAATCGGTCATAAAAAATAAAATAAAATCTGTTGCCTTATACAAAGTTATTTTTTCATTTCAAGCTAAGCTCACTAACATCACGCCGTTTCCGCGTTAGGGTAGGCAGACAGGATGGGCCGCCACACGAGACTGTCTTATCCATAGAGTTGGTAGAGTAGTATCTATCCAAGGCAGTGAAGTCAGTTTTTGACTTGTTTTTGATGATTTTAACCTGACTCGGCGCACCTGGGCGTGGCTAAGGCTACGGTATGTATACATCCATTCATATCACATATCGATATAATGTTTTTGTTTATTCGTAAAGCCACTTTTTCCCAGTATTTTTATCAACAAAAATATAGCATATAACCTAAAAAACCGTTTAGTAGTGTCAAGTTTAGTGGCATAATAAAAAATGTGGGCGGAGTCCCGCGGTGAACCAGGAACTTAAGATCATTGCGACAGTATAAAGAAGCGGTCTGTGAAATTTTTTGTCTCTTTCTCTCTCGTGGTGTACGATGTAAAAACCCGGAGAAAGTGATTTATCGCAAGTTTGTGTAGGTTGGGCAAAAATAATTAACTCTCCCTCCATATATTGTTACTTCAAGGTCTTATCACTTGCACACGCTCCTTTATGATTATGATGATTTATTCTTCTGCCACTCCTTTCTTTGTCTATCCGTTATACATGTCTAAACCATCTGTGCGTCCCTTTCAATCTTATTCATTACGCTTTTATCATTCTTGTTTTATATTACTTGTAATAGGTCATTCATGGTTTTAAAATACTTTTACAACATTTGGTCTACTTTCATCCTTCCTCTGCCACTTCCATGTCTAGATAACCAGGACGCACAATCTCTAAAATTGGGCACTTAACCGTATTTATTTTGACAAGCATAAAAAATACTATGCAGTATTTTCGCAGCAACGGGTTTTTTTTTGCTGGTAATTGCTTAACGCAGATCTCAGGGAGGGTGTCGCAATCCCACGTGTTTCATATAATAAAACCAAGTATAATATTAGTTAACATAATACTGTTTTAATAAAATATTTTATTAATGCTAATAACGTAACAGTAATAAATAAATAAAGTTTCTTGAAGAAATTTGAAATTCATTCGATTTAGTATTCACGTACTACGTTAGCGCATAATGCGGCAACCAGACCTAACGGCTGATCCCAGTAGGTACCCATCATGACCGGTCGGTAGCTGTGTGGACAAACGCGTCGGATTCCCACCCGGGCGTCGTGCGTTCAATTCCTCTCCTGGCTAAGTCCTCCATCATTGCATAAATAACATCTTCCGTTTATTATGAAGTTTTTAAAATATTGTCTAGTTATTCGTAACCCGGGAATGTTTGTCTTTCTTTTTAAAAAAAAAGAAAAAAAGACTCATCGTGCGGTCACGTGATTGGAATTGAATTTTGTTCTTTTTTTACAATTAGTAAAAATTACCACTTATAATTTGTCATGTCTACCAGCGACAGTGCAGTATCTGGAAGAATAATACAACAGCTGTGAAAAATAACTGTATCCTTCATTTAGCAAAGCTTACAAATGAGGGAGGTAAGCAAGTAATTTTTATTATATTTTATTCCTGTTGCCTACCGTAAAAAACATTTTTATTTTGAAACATTGTTAAACACGAACAAAAACTTCTTATTAAAAATTTTCAACGTATTGTTAGGCACGAAATGTTTGTGCCGCTTTCCCTATTTAGCAGGTTTTGATACAAAACCAAAGAGTGGTAAAACAAAACGTGCTTCGAAATAAATTAGCCCCCAATCGACCCGCTTGCTCAGTCGACAATAACTTCCCGTTTTTGCAATCAAATGTGTGCATCACTGTTATCTGAATTGAACACCGGTACCACTATCTTACGAGTATGAGATTCTTTTGGCCCTAAAACGGGACATTGGTAGGGATGGGAGATGATTGACAAAAGTGTAAGGATTTTTAGTTCATGGTGGGGGGAAGGAGTAAACATGGCCTGTTCAAAAGAAAAGGTGAATTTTGAATTTTCGCGGGTAAAATCCATGATTTGTTTTTCCACAACTCCAGGACGCTCATCGTCATTAGAATCTTCTCGGCCTTCTGTAAAGCGCTTGTACCACTTATAAACACTTTTTTGAGACAAAGTAGACTCGCCAAATGCCACAGTCAACATTTTAAGTGCGTTGGAGCACTTTATTCCATTTTTAACGCAAAATTTAATACATATTCTTTAAGAATAAAATCCATGATTTGTTTTTCCACAACTCTAAGACGCTCATCGTCATTAACATCTTCTCGGCCTTCTGTATAGCGCTTGTACCAGTTATAAACACTTTTTTGAGACAAAGTAGACTCGCCGAATGCCACAGTCAACATTTTAAGTGCGTTGGAGCACTTTATTCCATTTTTAACGCAAACTTTAATACATATTCTTTGATCCATTTTTTCAAAAAGTAAAAAATCGAAGATCACACAAAAACGTGACTTACCTTTCCAGTTGTCAAAAACAAACCACTAATCCAAAATGGCTGATAATTCTAACATATTATAAACATATGTGTACCAACATAACAAAATCGATAATCGAATGTACACAGCCCGTCAAAATTCAAAATTCACCTTTTCTTTTGAACAGGCCTCGTATGTCTCTATTTAAAAAAAAAAGTTTTAGTGAGAGGGGGGGGGGGGGGGGCACACTGATAATTTGCTTTGCACCCCGATATTACCGTAAAGTTGCCGGGCTCTACGATAACTAATACTGAGACAATTTTTGATGTCGCAAATGGCCCGCTTTCTGATAACGGGACAATTTCGCGTCCCGATGCTTTTCTTTAAAACAACGGAACAGGGTCCCGCTTAAAACGGTATGGTCACAATAAGCATACTCTATACCTACCTTATGTTATTAAGTTACTTTGTAGCTTAGTGGTAAAAATGATGGACTAATAAAAGTAAGCCTTAAATCAACCGATTGACAAGAGACATATACAGTGGCGGCTCGTGACTTTTTACTATAGTGTTAAGATCGAAAAAAAGTCATGATTGATGTTGTAGCCGAGAACGATTTTTTTTTCAAAATTTCAATATTTTATGAAGATTTTTCAGCAAATCTTTCAGTGCACTACCAAGACTAAATAATCCTGAAAATTTTCATAAATAACAAATATATATATATTTTTATAAATAAAAATCTTTTTCGGGTACAAAAACATCAATAACGTCGTATTTTTCAATCAGGCACACTAAAAAGTCACGATATTATCAAAGTTATCTTGTACGTCTTCTCAACCAGCTTGGTTACAGCCATAGAGTTGGTAGAGTAGTATCTATCCAAGGCAGTGAAGTCAGTTTTTGACTTGTTTTTGATGAATTTAACCTGACTCGGCGCACCTGGGCGTGGCTAAGACTAAGGCTACGGTATTTATACATCCATTCATATCACATATCGACAAAATGTTTTTGTTTATTCGTATGGCCACTTTTTTAGTGTTTTTATCAACAAAAATATAGCATATAACCTAAAAAACCGTTTAGTAGTGTCAAGTTTAGTGGTATAATAAAAAATGTGGGCGGAGTCCCGCCGTGAACCGGGAGCTTAAGATCATCCTTACAGTATATAGAAGCGGTCTATGAAATTTGTTGTCTCTTTGTCTCTCATAGTGTACGACGTAAAAACCCTGAGAAAGCAATTTATCGCAAGTTTGTATAGGTTGGGTAAAAATAATTAGCTCTCCCTCCATTTATTGTTACTTCAAGGTTACAGCTGATCTTTACCTTCAGTGAGAGAAAGGAAAGAGGGATCCCGGGTACCACCTCTTCACCCTTGTATCACGCAGTTTTTGCTTAGATTATTATTAGTTGTGTAGTGCCTACGGTCACTACTATTTTACACGGTGATGGTTTGCTTCGCGTCCTTTGAAACGGGAACAAAATATAAATAATCAGTGTTTTCACCTTCCTAAAACAATATTTAAACTGGGAACACACTAGCAATTTACACCACTGATGTATTGCATCACGATAAATATTCATGCATATAAAATATTCAAAGTAATACGCACGCAGTAACTTTCATTAATGGCTGAACATAAGCCGCCCAGCATGGCGACAAAATTTATGTTGGTTAATTAAAAAAGCGTATTTCATTTATCTAGCGAAGTAAAAATTAATGTGCCATGATATTGAATGCGCTTATGTTATCCACAAATTATTAATCAATGAACGGTGAATTTGAATAGCACATGAAAAAAATCTCAATTACAAACACGGTGCCCACGTGTTGTACGTAGTTAAAATTTAAGTTACTGTTTTTTTTTTTTTTAATAACATGCTAGTAATTCAAGTGAATGAGTGAACAAGATAAAACACAAGCTCCAAAAACAATAATATTTTTCCAGACGACAAATATATAAAAAAATGAGTCAAGTGACTTATGTAAACAAGGTAGCGAACTCTTGCAAAGGGAATGCTAAACATTCTGAACCCCAACAACTGGTGCACTGTGCTTCCGAATAAAATTAAAAGTTTATGTCGAAGCCATATTAGCGTAAGTGACTTTAGGGACACGAGGTTCGCCTTTTAATTTGCAATCATTATCGATGTTCTGTCGGGGTCCCTGACGACTCAGCTTCCCCTACCGGAGTTGCGCTCACGCAGAGACAGGGTTAGCGATAAATATTTTTTTATATTAATCATTGAAATATTATCAATAAACTTCAAGGTAAATATGAAACAGAAAAAATAACGATCGCGACCAAGACTCGAACTCGGATCCTCTACTCTATTCGGGAGTAACGCTTCTGTCAATTTAGCCACCGAGACCTTATGAGAAACCGGCATTTTTAATCGATCTCACTCTTCTTTTGAAAATTATGTTTATTTTTTTTTTCAATTTTTCTTCCAATTTGGCTGCCATCTTTGTATGGAAGAAGCGTTATTCTCGGATAAAGTAGAAGTTCTGAGTTCGAGTCTCGGTCGCGACCGTTGTTTTTTCTGTTTAATATTTACTTTAAAGATTATTGATATTATTTCAATGATTAGAAAAAAAATAATACGCATAAAAGCTTTACATAATTTAAAATGTATTTTTAAATATAATCATATTTTTTTGTGTCCTAACTTTCCGAAGCCAGTGGGACTGTGGTATCCCCATTTGAGGGAATATTGGGAGGCTGATGGAAGAGGGGAGGGGAATGACATGATAAGGAGAAAGGTTGGGAAGTATCTGGCTGTTCAGAACTGTTAAAGAAAAACGGTTAAAATCACTGCAAGCGTAATAAAAGTATCTTCTGTTTTGGAACTAGGTGCAAATATAATTCGTATGTCTTTATTCATACTCATTTTACTTGTGAAATAATCCATATGAATAAATTAACAGATTTAACCCATATTTAAAATCACGAATACATTCATACATTACAAAATTATACATTTAGTGGTACAGTTGTGTAGTTTATTTAATTCACGGCTGAAGGCTTCTGCAGTAGTAACACTTAAGTACCAAAGACAAAAATATCAGCATTGCATTCACGTAAAAAAAAAAATCAACTACAACACAAAAAAATCAACGATATATTTACAGGTAATATAATATGGAATTATGAGAAACATTATTTCTAAATGTTTTTTTGTATCGTGTCAACCCTGCCAGGAGGGTACGCTAGGGTTACGTAGCACGTGGGGTAAGGAAGGGGATGCTAATATTTTTATCCCTCGTAACGCTTTGGCTAGGGTGGATAATTTACGAGTCACATTTCTTTTGTAAGTCTCCGTGATTCGCGAGAGATAAACGCGATAGCGAATTGTTAATCATATTTTTTTGTCCACTGAAAGAATTAGTATTGTCAGAGAGACTCCTTAACTCGTTGCCGTTTTGTCTCGAGTTTCCCTTTAAAAAAGAAACTCACAACAATGGAAGCGCGAAGCTTTTAAACAGATAAAGCGTGTAGATATTTTAAATTTTTGCAATAAATCTTTTAAAAAGTATCAACCCAAATTAATATAAAAATATTACACTTAAATTTAGACTTTTATTTATTTTTTTGATAAAGTCAAGTATTTTAATAAATATTATAGATGTCATTTCAGGTTAATACGATGTATTTTATTTTTTGTATTCAAAGACTGATGTGTTTTCGAATCTTAAAGAAAATAAGAACTTTTTGATATGAATCTAATGATTATTTCTGTGTACGAGAGGAAGAACGGAATGAGTATAAAAACACAGGTTTTTAGGAGATCCTAAAGAAATTTTAGCCATTTTGTTTTTTTCATGAAATCACGTCGCATGTTCTTTTTTAGAAAATAATCGCAAATTATTTTATTTTATTTCATGATTCATCGCATTTTTCCTTGCTTAATATGTATCTAAGGAATAATTCTGCGTACTTAACTCAAAACTTTTTTCGACTTATTCCGTTCTTCCTTTCGCACACAGATTTTTACTCTTTTCGTCTTACTGGACTCTGGACTGGAGCTTAAGGTTTCTCGATGGCCAATATATCATTTTGGAAAGACTACTAAGACTACCCAAGTTTTTCAAAATAGTTATTTACAGCATCAATGACTTCCATTCTGTCAGACATTTTTTTTCCACCTACCCAAATTGTAAGGTTTTGGATTAAATCAGATGAAGTCAAATCTAATGATTAAGGCGGATGGGGCTGCAGCTCGATGCCCGTTTAATAGATTTTGGACATTACAAGAGATGCAATTTGAACCGGGGTTTTGCCTTGAGAGAATATTAGTTTTTTTTTGGGTAAATGGAAACTTTCCACACAATTTCATAGCCCAAACTTCGTAAGTAGCTTGCAAAAGCTATACGTACATAATTTTTTTTCTTCATAATTATGGTCATGCTAACAATGGCAACAAGAACAACGTCGAAAGAAATAAACCAACATTTTGTTTCTGTCATTGTTATGAAAATATAATGACAGAAATCACTTCCAAAGTCACACCTTGTCCATTATAGCAACCGACGCGGAAAAAAACATTTAGGCGTTATTACGAATTCAATACCGTTGTCAGAAGCAAAGGGAAATAATAACGCTTATTACTGTCACGCGCCTCACAATAGATGGAGGATTATCTTGATCCTGATATTTATTTGATATATTACAAACCCCGCGGTAATACGGAGCAAAACACATTACCCGGTACCGCGGGCACACGACTTGCCGCAACTATGGTCATGATATGAACACCGGAAACTTAAAAGGCTGTAAGTACTAAAAATAATGCGAACCTTTTTATTTATGAATTGGATAGTATGTGCCAAGGCAAATATCCTATGGAAGGGTGCAAGTGCCACCGATAGACAGATATTTATGCAGTTCTTAAAAAAAAACGATAGATGGCGTTGGTTGAGGACCAACGCCAGTCACGTATTTGTATAAAACAGTTGGTATATTTCTTCATTCTCATCAACAAACTAGGCTCTTTATTGATTCAAAGAGCAGGGCACTTAGGCCCTATTAAGGATATTAGGTACGGTACGGAAGATTTCCTTTAAAATTAAACTTTTGTTAGATTATATACTTGGTCTAATGTCTTTTCTATATATTTGTTAATAAACTTCATTAGGATATGTTCATTTGTTGATTTGACATAAATATTATTTTTTTAATTTGAATGTTCGATTTGTTTTTTTTTTAAATAAAATCCCCAATACTTTCTTCTTTTGTCCGTAGAACTTAGACCTTTTTAAGTTTCCTGTATTAGTATTGTATTAGTGTGCTTTGATTTTGTAAACACGATAGTTTAGCTTTAATTTCAACGTAAATTTACGTAGAAAGGAATTGGCGTGCAATATTAGGCATTATTGAATATAAATAATTTACTTTGTGGGTACCTTCGTACGTTTCTACGAGATTAAACTTTTTAAATATGGAACTGTTTTCGGAATAAGGTATCGAATTTTAAAGATACTATTTTCAAATCCCTATAGTGCATTTTAGCAAACATTATTTTATATTTGAAATGAGTGGATAAAAGCAGCTTATACTTTTTCTCGGCAAGTAAAGTTACCGGTAACAACTAGTTATACATTAAAAAAACAATTGCCGCTAATTGCGCAGATTTTTTCTTACACCTGATTTTTTTTGAGTTTTCAAAAAAATAACAAGAATTGAGATATGTTGAATTGAACACAATGCTTGATTAATCGTTATAATTAAATTTGTTCTGTTTTCTAAAAACAATATAAAAATAGTCTTATATGCATCCTTAACTAACTGGCCGAAACTTATGTAAATTCTCTAAAGGAGTAAGTACAGAGTATGGAACTACATATTTTCCCGACACACACTCCTAACATCATCCACAATCGTAATCATTTTTTTAATACATCCCTTTTGTTATCTAGACTGTTCCGACTTTTTTTTAAGCTTTTAATTAACTTGATCTTGCCACATCTTTATAAGACATTCACAACGTCATTTCATACCACTTATATAATTTTCTGAAACCAATTCCTTCGCTCATCCGCTAAAAAATTGTTGCGCCAATCATTATTAAATTCCAGAAACTATATATTTATTAGTTGTTTTATCTTTTCAAAAGGTTTTTATTCCCAATAATGGTATAATAGTCATATACCGATGTTGAACAGTAATGATGTTTGGGTCTCCATTGATAACGTCTAGTAAACCCTGTCTCAATTGCATAGTTATTTATGTATTCGGACCTTTGATATGATTTACGGATTCCGAAAGCATAGACGCCATGGGAATTCATTTTGGCCGGGTCAAAGCATCGCGTCAGATCCAATGGAAGACACGGGTTAATCCCCGGGCGCCCGCGGTACCACGCGGTACACCGCGGGGCAGGGCCGGGTTGCCCCCAGTCGCAGCGTACAACGTGGCGCACGCGGGCGGCCGGAATAAGTGGCGGCCTCATGAAGTTGCCTCTCTGCTTTCACCTTAATTCGTTATTATTATTTTTTGTTAGATGTGATCGAGTGGCATCCTTGGCTAGGAAAGAGAAACGAAATACTGTATTTTTTTTAGAGAACCCTGCCTAAAGCTAGACGCCAGAAGGCTTAGAAAAATAAGGAAATCTTATTTACAAATAGTAGTTGTATTAAAAAAATATTGTATTTTTAACACACATACACACATGAGATCCCTGAGGGGTGCGCACACTAATAATAATAATAAATCTTTATTTAAATACAGTTAACAGTAATAACAGCAAAATAATAAAGATAAAAGCAGAATAATCATATAAAATACATAGGGTGTATAAAGGTGTAGGTACATTTATATATTTTAACAAGAGATCTATACATTGTAAACAGTATATATATTACAGAAACATTAATTAAATAGAAATATAGACCATTATCCGTATTTGCTTAATACATATAACATAGTTTTTGTATATTTGTATACAGTTAATACTTTTGTTTTCTCGTAATCTGCTTACTAAATCTACGTATGGCCAAATTACAATTGGACGTAGTTATGCAGAAAGCGTTCAACCCACAATTTGCCAAAATCGTGTTTCACATGTTTTCCTATAGATAAATACAAGATTTATGTCTGCTGAAAACATTCAAGCTCCAAAAACAAAAAAATGGTAACTCATTTTTTTACTGATGCACATTGATATAGATATTTTACATATCATCTTCGGGCCCCAGGTATCATAAATGATACTTGCCGTTTTATGCTCAAAAAATACTTCCTTGTCATTATATCTAGGCCCAAAGTATCTGATAATGAAGATTCCTATCTTACCGACCGGGAGCATTTGTGCTGAGTTGAAGTAAGTAAATGTGATCTAATTGAAGCTTAAAAACATTAAAATGTGGGATAGTATAGGAAATACATTTGGCTCATTAATCTATTTATAAAAGGTTATCATCGTGCATTAAGTATTAGATTTAAATAAATATATATATATATATATATATATATATATATATATATATATATATAAATGTATATAAAAATATATATGTATAAAAAAATATATATATATAAATTATAACAGATTATAAATTATCTATTTAAAATGATTATCATAAACAAAAAAAACCCCTGATATTCACTTTACAAATGCCGATTACGCATATCAATGCTTTTGAATCGTCATATTTTCAAACGCCCTTTTCTTGGTGTTTTACTTTGTTGGGGATGGATGTTGTCTGCATAACTACGTCCAATTGAGGATATCCAAACATTATGCAAGATCGAAGTAAGCCAAGGTGATTAATGATTCTTTCTCAGCATTGGCCAGCATAATATTTATGCAATTTTCCAATGAATAAATGCTTTGAAAGCTTGCATCAACTGTCTTGAGTCATCGCTGCGTATGATACCAGGTGTGGGGTACATTACATTAGTGACCTATTCCTAACGTAGGGCGGACGGCTGCAGGTATCCTCGCGGCGGCCCTGGACCGGGCGTAGCACAAATGAGGGGAAATGAAATACATAACATATCAGAGGAGATTCCCATTTCCAATATGGGCTGAAAACATACAAGTTGACTTTATTCGAGGGAACCATGGCTGAGCATATTGACGTTATTTCCAATAGCTAGAGCGGGACGTGTTCATTTTGTTCCGCACGAATAGACACGGTATTATATAAATGCTAATATTATCATTTCGTCTTGCTGGTTCCAGCATGTAGCGGCCCAGAATAACAAGGAGCAGGCGTCAAGAATTTGAAGCCACGTCAGACGTGTCATTATTTGTTTTGCATTAATCGGTAAGCAAGACGCGGGACGTGGGACCTTCGTGTTGTGTTATTTACGAATAAAAGATTATTTACTTGACGAATACGAGTATACCTATCAGAAGTTCCAGGGCTGGAAGATGAACAATATTCCGTCTCTTTAAATGTAAAGGTAGGCAGGTCTCTTTACAATAGTGTTTCTCAACTTTGTTGATGATGAACCCAGAATAGACCGAAATCGTGAAAAAAATAACGTTTAGTTTCTAATGACGGCCTCCGTGGTCGAGTGGTAAGACGCTCGACTACTAATCCAAAGGCCGCGGGTTCAAACCCGGCGTGCCCAAACAAAATTTATTTTATTAATATGTGTCATGACACATTTAATTCTTATAAAATAATATAAAGTATATTTGCGGCACGTTCCAGAGTGGTTGATACTCTAAGAGTATCGCCCTGGTGAAAGACCACCATTCAGAATCGAAACGCTGCTTGAAATGGCTTTAGCCGTGTTTGGTTGTTCTGAATAGCCAGGTACTTTATTAACTTCCTCTTATCCATCTCCTTTCCCTTCCCACTACCTTGAGCCTCACAGCATACCCCGATTGGGGATGCCATTATCTCACTGCCTCTAGACGGTTGGGAGTAATTGGGACTTTTGTGTGGTATTCACTTTAAAAATAAAATAAAAACAGTATGTATGCAGTTATTTTTTCAAACATCGATCACGGTCAAAATGCCAGTACAAACTTTTTAAAGTGGTTTTTATCATGAAAATCGAGCTGAAAATTGGACAAGTGACAATTTAAGATCGTGTTGCCATTTGAATAAAGTATTTGTTCACATTTATCGGGATGCTTTGCCCCGTGAGACGTGCACAAAAAGTTGCTCTCATTGGTAGCGCTGGTAACAGAACACATTTCAGGAAAGTCAGTAAATTATTGTGCGGCGTGTGGTGCAGAAGCTCATGTAGATCTTTCAAGCATTGAGAACATTATGTTTTTGATATACCCTTCGCTCGAACTGTGCGCTTTTAATAAGTCAAGAAAAATACTACCTCATGAAGTTTTTTTTTATACAATCAGTTAATTATTTACAGTTGCTTAATGTTGTAAAGGTAACCTTATTATTTTAGTTGATTGCGAAATCTCCACTGAAAACTACCCATAACTACAAATTACCAGTTAACGATAATGATGACTAATCTTAATTCCTCCTGATTTATTGAATAGATTTAACGAGTCATTTCAGTCAGCAATACGGTTACAAATAGATTGTCGGATTTGTGAATCGGTCCTAGCGATAAATAGAATTAAAGTATTATTTATCATAATTAAGGCAAATAGCTTTTACATTAATGAAAGCTTTCGTAATCCAAACTGCAGTGTCTTGCCGAAGCTTGCAGTGGCGGGGGCGAGTCAGAGTACAAATCCTGGGAATATTATATTTGTTTCTTGCAATATATTTTCATGTGTAGAAAAGACACATTTAGTTTAGTTGACATAACAATCTTTATTACCTTTCTACTATTATCTTACTAATACATAATATTATGAATGTATCTACTTACAAATATTCACATTGAATGTTTTATTTCTAATATCGTTTTTGAAATTAAAAATTCTGTTTTGATCACGAAGGGAAAAAAAAAATTATAATACTAGTAGTTACCCGTCAAATAATTTGACTTGCCAACAAAAATAAAGTTGTTTTAATTGACCCATTTCAAATACAGAATAAAAATAATACGAATTTGGTGAAATATATTCTAGGTAGGGGTGGAAATAGGGATAGGATCGGGATCTGAAATTTGAAAAATTCACGCTCATAGGGTATGTACGTACTCACAAATAAAATCATTGTATTGTGTAATTAGAAAATACAGGTAATTTATTCAATTGGGAATCAGTATAAGATACTTAAACAATTTCCCTTAATTATGGGAATGATAACATACGTAAGTTGGTATTTATTAAAAAATCTTAATTTAAAAATATTATTGGCTTTAACTGCAGTTATATGTATTCAATTTTACCCGTGCTACGGAAATATTATAAATGATTTAACATTAGTTTATTTAGAGAGCAATTCATGAAAATGAAATAACAACTTTGTATAAGACCACAGATTTTATTTTAATTTTTTTGTCCCACCGGTTTCACTTACCCTAAGCATCAGCAGGGTACACAATTAAAATACAATCTGTGGTCTTATACAAAGTTATTATTTAATTTTAATTAAATGTGTCAAACCACAAAGTGATTACTTTCTACGAAAACATAGATAGTAATTATTGACTTGGAAACTTTTATTTGTACGTAATGACGATCCAAAGAAAACAAGACATATTTAGCCACAATATACATATTAATAGCCATGCCTCGGACTGTGCAAATACAACTGTAGATATGTACTTGTTGAAATGTATGTAGGTAGGTTTTACCTTCATTTTCCAAGATAATTAACATATTTCCGAAAATTCAGATTGCTACATAACTACCTTTTTTTGCATTTCTGTTATGTGGAGGTTTAATTTAAAAAAATATATGTATTTACCTCGAACTTATGAACTTACAAATACATAAGCATATATAATTTTTAAAAGTTTTTTTTCCAAAAGTAATTTAATGATTTTAATTAAACGTATTTTTGAACATAATTTAGAGAACGGAATAAACCTAAATCAAGCGATACGCATTATCATCCAAAGATAGAATAAGAAACGGTGTGTATTTTCCACTAAGAAATGAATACGATTGGATTACTTGCCGCCCTTGGTACGCCTCGAGGGCGAGTCTCCCCCACGCATGACTCACCCGCCGAGACAAAGCGACACTGATGTATGATGGATTAAATAAATGGCATTTAGTTATTGCTAAATGGTTCCATTTTTGGCCAAGGGCGGGGGCCCCCGGGACTCCGGCGTGACCAATAGGAAATATATAAAGTGGGACGAAAAGGTACCACAAAATGGCTGCATAACGAATTTACAAATTAGTTGCATGCAGTGAGTCACATCTGTCGTGATAAAATGGCGCTGATAAGTGGAATTGAATTATTGGATTGATAATATTAAGTACTTAGTTGTCTGCGTAGTTTACATTCAACATGAATGTATAAACGTAGGTAGGTACTCAGTACCACACATTGCATTTTTTATAATAATCAATTAGTTTAACTACCCCCTTCGCTCACGATTTGATTATTGTGTACAATTGCTTAATTTTATCTCATAATTCTCCTAAAAAAACTTTTTTGATTAAATTTAATAATATTAAAATTTTTTTTTTTACAAATTTATTTTATTTTATTGGTAAGACTTTAGAAATTGGAGCAAACAATAACGCTTTTTTTATAATATGATGGTTTGATAAATACTTAAAAGCTTCCTAGTTCATCATTGATATTCCAGACAGAATAGGCTTTGCAACTTTCATGTCGACAGAGCTCATCGCTTAAAAGTTTTACTGCTTTATGATTTTCTGACATAGGGTTAAAACAAGGTACCTGGAGTTTAAAGTTAGGAGTTTTTTTCAACTTTGAGGGAAAGTTAAAAAAAAACTATTTTTTACATAGTTTTTGTCGCTTTATTTTTATTGTCTTTTTTTAGGAGGTCCATAGGAGTTCTATAAACTTTGATGATCAACAAAATTATGAATTACTATGCCAAGCGTAGTATTGCGAAGACTTTCCAGAAAGTCCTTTCGCAATTTGGCATCCCCTTTCAAACAATAAGAACACTCTGCGAACTCCCGCAACAAACTGTGAGTGAGTACTTGCGCGCCATCTTCCCCAGAAACAGAGCGGCGTTATTTTTAATAAAAGCATCGCCCCATCTCGCGAGTGTCCGCAAAAAGCATCCAACTTACAACTCGAAACTTGTGTTTAACGTTTGTCTCTTAAAAGTTTCGTTCGGGAAAAGTTCGGCCGTTGTCGGTCGCCGACCCAACGAAGTAATAAGTCCTCGTTACTCCATTAGCTTGGCAAGGAATCAAATCTACCCTCCGCCCTCCCGACGACCCCCTGCTACAGCTTCCGATATTTCTTTTGCATTAAGAAATATCTCGGAAGAAGTAGAAGAGAGCGGCGTAGAGTATAGAGAGTACCCAGGGGCGGATGAATATTTACGATGTGTAGCCGACACTAAGTAGACAGTAGACGACGCGTAAGACTCGGCGCTAAAGGAACAACTCGAACACTTGTGTACTAAAATAAAATATAATAACATCCAGCCCTTAGGTCAACGATGATAGAGATGGAGACGAAGAATCTATGTACAAATAATTGTTTGCGTAGAATACATACAAACAATAAACCGTTGCATTTGCGATAATATTTGTTGCTGTTTTGCAAGAAAGTTTGTTCGAAAGCTTCTTACTTACAGCGTTAAATTATTTAAAGAAATTAAGAATTATACTTTGTGGTTTGACATATTTAATGAAAATGAAATAATAACTTTGTGAAAGACCACAGATTTTATTAAAAAAATTATGACCGACTGGTTTCGCTTAGCCTAAACATCATTAAATAACCACGGTTTTTCAGAATTCGCCAATCATCTTATTGAAAAAGATCATACTTTTAACAAAGGCACCGGTGCTCATATTTTTCACAAAAATGGTCTTAGCAATAGATTAAATAATTAAGAAGCACTAAAAATAAAGAAAGCCATTTAAATTAATAGTTGTATTCTCAATAATCTTTGTTATAATTTAAATTTTATTCTTTTGTTTTTTCACTGTTATCTTATTCTATTTTATATTGTGTTTTCCCTCTGTATGTATTATATATATATATATATATATATATGTATATATATATATATATATATATATATATATATATATATATATATATATATATATATATATATAACCGAAACACCATATATTTTTGTTTGGTTTAATTTTGTACCCTGATGATGCTTAGGCTAAGCAAAAACGGCCGGTCATAAAAATTAAAATCAAATCTGGGGTCTAATACAAAGTTGTTTATTTTAATTATCAGAAATTACTCCATCCACTGCTGGGTTACGGACTCTCCTTGATTTTTCCGTCAACATGGCCATCTAGCACCTATAGGGTGTATATATTTTGAAATGAATATGTGTTTAGGAAATATTATATCAAAACTAGATAATGTAGGTATGCATAATGTTTTATTTTATTTTTATTTTTACGAGAAACAAAGGCTAGACCACTGGATCAGAGTTTATCGCTCAGAAGGTTGAAATATATAACTTACCCAATACAAGTTGATGCTGATTTGCATTGCGTCCACTGGATTCAAAGGACATACTGAACTAGAAATAAATCAGCGAGGGGCGTTCCCAAAAAATAGACCAGAGTCCTGAGAATAAAAAAAATCTTTTGCATTCGTTTATCTTCTATTAAATTGCCGAAAAATATAATATCCCTATATTCACAGGTAGGTGAAGTAAAAAAAATAATTTCACTAAGTATTCGTTAAAATGAATAGATAAATCACGGTGACGTTAAGTTCAGCTTTGACGTATTTATTGGCCCACTGTCAGGCGGTGACTGAATCAAAAAGGTTGTAACTTGAAAGGTGGAACAAAGAAAATAATGGTTTAAAAAAATAAAAATATTACGAATACCGCACAAGAGTCCCAACTACTCTCAACCGCTTACAGCCAGTGAGACTATGGTATCCCCAATTGGGGTATGTTGTGAGGACAAAAGTAATGGGGAGGGGAAGAAGATGGGGAAAAAGGAAGGTTGGGAAGTACCTGGCTATTCAGATCTGGTCACAAAACACGGCTAAAGCCATTTCAAGGAACGTTTTAATTCTTAATAGTGGTGTTTCACCAGGGCGTTATTAATAGTATCTACCACTCTGGAACGTGCCGCAAATATAGTATATATTATTTTATCCGAATGAAATGTGTTATGACACATATTAATAAAATAAATTTTATTTTCGCCCGGTGGGTTTGAACACGCGACCTCTGGATTCGTAGTCGAGCGTCTTACCACTCGACCACGGAGGCTGTCAAAGCTTCTCGCACGGCTGATGGTAGGGGCATGGGGTGGGGTTTGTTGTAGCAGACCTAGAAAAGTGTTCTTCCCGAAGTGTAAATTTAACTTATTCTGATGAACATATTGCCATAATTTAAAACGGTTTTAGAGGAATTTCTCGCATAGAAAAGTAACTAATTCATCGCATAGAAAAATAAAGTGCGATTTTTACCACTCACTTTATTCTTGAAAAATGTTTTGTCGATTTGGAAATCATTTTACGGTGAGAATGTAAATTAGTTATTTTTGATGAATATAAAATGTACATTATTTACATTCCGAGTGCATCCTCGGAAAACATTTGATATTTTCTCACAGATTAATCAGAATTAATCCAAATGTGGACGGGCAGACCGCCTGTTTTTAGAGTGCTGTATCGTCATAACCAATTGTAAAATTAATGGTTATTACGACTCAAAGTTTATATTAGTGAAATTATACCCATTACTGAATTAAATCGATACTTATAATTATACGTAGTTATGCAGAAAACGCCCAACCCACAATTTGCCAAAATCGAATTTAAGATGTTTCCCTATAGATACAGATTCTATCTGCTGAAAACATCCAAGCTCCAAATGAAATAATTTTTTGATAATACATTTTTTTACTATCGCACATTGTAGATTTTTGGCTTAAATTGAAGTATAAAAACATTCAACTGAAAGGTAACCTAGGAAATATATAAAAAATAACATTGATATATTTCAAATTACCTATTTATAATAATTCGCATAAAAAAACACCGATATTCACTTTATAAATGCCAATTATGCATAGCTTTTGTACTGTCATATTTTTAAACGCCTTTTCCTTGTTTTATCTTTTTGGGGTTGGATGCTTTCTGCATAACTACGTCCATTTGTTAATTGCGGCAGTTAAACAACACACATGACATAAAAAGGAGAGGGACGGAAAAAATACAAATAATTAACCAAAATGCAACACCAAAACTGAAAACCACCCCGAAACGCTGACATTTAACAAAATTAAGAGGCATTTTTATTTACGTTTACTATGAACAATGTTATATAACCAACTACAATCTTGCCACAATATTTTTTCCAGCTTAAACAAATATTGTACTGTCTTCAACAACAGTGATATGATTTTTTTTTTTCCGTGTCATTATTATTCATAATAGCATTATGAATAATCTTTATAGTTTGAAAATTATTTCATCATTTTTTTAATAATCAAATTCATCAATAAAAAAGTCACTCAACATCTTATACTACATATAATTTTTATCCTATAAACAGATCAAGTCCCCAGAAAAGTTGCGATGAAAGCTTCCCGAACGAGAATTAAAAAAAAACTTTGTACTTTTTAATTCCGAATATGAAAATTCTACCTCCCGCCATCAATCACGTAATATTATGAGTGGAGCCTCGATAACGATAAGCGCTTTCCGAGCTTTCGCCACGGTGAACTCGACTCCGCGAACGGCGAACGCTCAGCACGTATGGAGCACATGCATCAAAGAAATAATTTAAAAGTGAGGCAATCAAATGCAACTGCCGAGAGATCTCGAGATAGTATCGGGCCAAAGTACGACCTTTGTGAAGTTTTAGCGAGAAGCGAAAGATTCACAATTATCATGTAAATCAGGGGAACTCTTCAACTCGGGGAAACTTTGTTCCACCGCCGCGGAGAAGTCGGGCAAAGGAATTTACTTTTCGAATAAAGGAATGTGGAAGAGTGGGTTTGCGTATGTAAGACAAATGGTATTCCTGAGGGAAATGTGAAATGGAGAAAACGCATTGCGTTCTTAGTAGTTTGAAAAAGGAAGGTTTTCATAATATTCATGTATTTTAAATTGCTCTCATTCGTTTTTTTAACTTTCTTTTGTATTTGAAGTTTCTAGTAAAAGTTAAGCAGATAAAAAAATATTGTTGCATTCATAACAATGATTGTATATATATTTAAAGACTTATGGCCTCCATGGTCGAGTGGTAAGATTCTTGACAGCCAATCCAACGGTTGCGGGTTCAAACCCGACGTGCGAAAAAATATTTTTATTTTATTAATATCTTTCATAACACACTTAATGAATATAAAATTATATATAGTTTATTTGCTGCACGTTCCTGAGCGGTAGATACTCTTAGTATCACCCTAGTGAAAACCACCATTCAGAATCGAAACGTTGCTTGAAATGGCTTTAGTCGTGTTTGGTGACCAGATTTGAATAGCCAGGTACTTTCCAACCTTCCTTTTCTTCATATCCTTCCCCTGCCCACAACCTTTACCCTCACAACATACCCCAATTGGAGATACCATAGTTTTTCTGGCTCTAGATGGTTGGGAGCAGTTGAGACTCTTGTGCGGTATTCAGTATATTTTTTTTTTTAAAAGTACCTATATTCTGGTTTCGGTTGATTTTCGCATTTGGGGGGTATTTCACCACCTCTGAGTTAACACTCGGTTACTACTCGTCAACTGACTGTAATCATTAACGTGACTGTAAAAACAGACATTTACTTCAACATTCACTTGACGGGTAGCGTTACTCAGTGGTGGTGAAACAGACAGAATACGGTACTCGAGGAGTAGCGGTATTCGACAGTTTAGTCAGAGGTAGTGAAGTATATACTCAATCTTTCAAAAGTGATTCAAAGCCAATTCGAAATAGATATGATTACTGGGTAAAATAGTTATGGAAGTGTCATCAATTTTAATCAGTCATCATACACAGCGGTCAGCGCGTGTTTTGATCGATGATCAGCGCCCTTGAGGCGTTCTTCACAGTAAGCTACTATCGAAGTGGACCATTTGTTATTAATACCTCGAGATTAACATTCTTGACCAGTTAACCCCTCAAAACCGAAAATGAGTGTTTCAAAAGAAAAAAAAAAACAGTTGTTAATGACAAAAATGTCATATTTTTACATTTAACAATCCTACTATAAAAATTGAAAACTAAGATTGGTGTTTTTAAACTTTTATCACATTTGTCAACATCACAATTTAACAATTAGCGCCATTTTTTTTACTGTGGTATTTTAATGGTCCCTGTTAAACGTCAATTCTTGACCTGTTTCAGCTTTCAAACAGATTGTGGTCAGTAGACAAGCATAACGTTTAAAATTATATTATCAAAGGAAGCAAACACTTTGTAGCTTGACATTATAATTTTAAATAAAAAATAATTTTGTTTTAAGCCACTTTATTTATACACATATAACAATTCGACCGGTTTCGGTTAGACTTAACCTTCATCAGGAACGTATAAGTATAAATATATTTATATGTATATGTTTATACTTATACGTTCCTGATGAAGGTTAAGTCTAACCGAAACCGGTCGAATTGTTATATGTGTATAAATAAAGTGGCTTAAAACAAAATTATTTTTTATTTAAAGTTTAAAATTATGTTTATGTAATTAATCTCTACTCCTATGAGTTTATTTTTGGTGTTTTTTTTGCTTATTCCCTCTTTTTTTCGTATTGTCTTTTTAAATTTTGCATGTCTTTGTGAAAAAATATTATTTTTTATTTAATAATTTTGTCTTTCCTGGAATGAGTTTTTTTGAACTCTAATGTACAAAAAATGTTTTTTCTTAAAGTATATTATCATTTTTATAAAAAAAAATAACAACATGACCATTATGCTATTCTGCTGATCTGAAAACTGTAACGGACTGATAAAATAATAGGCGTTTAGGGGGAACCGTTCAAATTTCTAAAAAATAAAATGGCGCTAATCATTGAATTGTGACGGTGTCAAATGTGACGAAAGTTTGAAACACCTCAACCTTAAGCATTGAAAAAACTGGTTAATTTAGTTTTACTTTCCCAATTATTCATTTAACTATTAGAACGTTTACTTAAAAAAGCGCTATAAACTGTGTATTTTTCGACGCCCCAGTCGTTTTCTAACTAAAAAAAATTAAAAATTTTCTATGGGTGATTAAAATCCAATGAAAATGATGATAGATTTTTTTTCTAGGTTGTGCCGTTTTTTTTTTAGTAAAAATACTTGAAAAACATTGCGCCAAGTATTCGAAGCCACTTTAGTGGCGTTGGGACTGATTTCGGTGGCTTTTAGTGGCTTTGTTAGGCATCCACCAATTCATTTTACCTATAGAGAGTAATTTTAAAATGTGTCTTGCATAGATTAATGTAGATTGACAAATATTGGATAAAGCATCGATGAAGATTAACGAATATGAAACTATTGTTAATAAAATAATTTAAAAGATTTTTTACAAAGTAACATGCATTTATGCGGAATAAGTAAAGTCTGACATTTACAATGTATTAAAAAAGCTTTGATGCAGATTGATTATTTTAGTCCATTTTCGCATTTTATAATATTCATTTGCAATCAGCTGATGGATATCTCGCATAGCTCTAAATCAGCACACAATAGAATGCTGCGTTCTCGACGTCGCGTCGTTTGTATGCCAATAAAAGGAATCTTACAACGATAGCAGTGGATTGGGCGAGGTGGGTGGGATGGGTGGGGAGGGGGCCGCTGGCTGCTCCCCATTAACCCTCGCTACAAACTTTGCTTCCACCCAAACATGTTTTCGTGAATCCGCCACTGACAGCATTTTCTTTGTACGAGATAAATAACTGAATAACTCACTCGCCACCACCGAGAAGTTAAGTTTCCCTACGAAATACTAACTTCCACTCTTACAAACAGAACTAGAGAAATTCTCAACTAAGAGGTAACTCAACACAGTCGTGTTACAACCCCTTCGTATTATTCTGTAACACTATTCAAGTGCGCGCGCTTACGGGTAGTTTCAACATTATTCTACAAACCCACGGTGAATGTTAACCCCCTAGTTGGGAATTAGAGTCCTGGTCGCGGTTCTCTAAAACTCGTCTTGCATAAGTGACTCGGTTTGAAAACGGACTTTTTTTTCTGATAGCACAAAGGAGAAATTTTTGTTATTATTTGAACGAGGTACGAATGTAAACTTTGCGCCGGGGAGTCTTTGTATCAACAAACAGTAGCGCATACCTTTTTCTCGCAGGGAAAACGGTTTTTAGTTTTGTAAATTCAAAAAATGTAATTTTTTAACATTTTTTGTATAACATAGTAAACATTCACATGTCCGGCAGTAATACGTGTTTTCACAATGCGATTATTTTGTTTTATGTTTAAAGTTTTGACCCAAGAAATTGGAAAAGTTATAAAAAATGAAGCCTGTTAGAAAAATCGGCTTAATAAAACAGTTTTTAACTTTATTCAATTTTTTATTAATAGACCGTACCTGTTGCAGCCTGTTATGAACATATAAGACTGGTAAATAAATTACTTGAACTACGATATTTATAATACCTGTAACCTGTACGGTCTACCATTAAAAAATTGGTACAAAGTTAAATATTGTTTCACTAAAATGGAATTCTACCACGAAACAGTTTCAAAAATACTAATATTGAGAAAAATAGTGTCTAGCAAATTCGTA
Source organism: Drusus annulatus (assembly GCA_022651775.1). NCBI lineage: Eukaryota > Metazoa > Arthropoda > Insecta > Trichoptera > Limnephilidae > Drusus > Drusus annulatus. The sequence continues at coordinate 1,091,669 of JAGWCC010000246.1, read as the reverse complement.
GGAATCATCGTTTATAAATAATGTGACAGCGTTTACTAAGTAAGCTTTGATATGAAATAAATTCAAATAAAAAAAAAATAGGTAATGTAAAATATTCATTTTCTAGAATATAATAAGCTTGTATTTGACTAGGTTTGAATAATCAGGTTCACTCAACTATCTCTTTCTATTCTACTTCCACTCCTTCTATTTATTTCGCCTTGTTACATTCCCCAATAATGGGGGTACTAAGGCTATTCTGACTTCGGGAAGTTACGACTACGTCATCAGATGGTAAAACATAATTTTGTTTTTATTCCCCTTTACTTACTTATGGCAGATTTAATTGTTTGAGATTTAATTTAATTTTTTTAAGATTGAACAATGACATTAATAAAATCTTTTTTTTTCTCTAATACTACCGAAATTGAGCCGGAGTATTCGGAGATAAAAAAATCTTAGACTTGTACATAATAAAGAATTGTATGTATGTCTACTTCGTGCTGTATGACATATTTTGTCAGATTCTTGATTTGGCACTTAATTGGTATGCATATATTAAACTAAGTAAACGATATTCCTACATAGGTCAAATTAGACCTCGAGTTATGTTACTTAGGGTATTTAGTATTTTTTAACTTTTTATTTACATTGGTGAATACAAGTAGCAGAGTGTAGGAATATCACAAAAACTGTTGACATTTGAATGATCAAATTTTAGTCCTGGTCTGTTTTACCCATGTTTACCAGTTTAGGGTTGAAGTGTTATTTTTTATCACTTTCATTTCAGATAGTTTAATGATTTAAAATCACTAATATCTAACCTGTTTGCTTTTCCCCTAGTTCATCACTGTTGACAGTTCCCGCTAATAAAAAGCGATGACAATTTTTCTGCGAAACGCTTTCCCCTTGCGTTTCTGCGCTTCGAGTCTTCCTTCTCCCCGCAGCAGGAGAACAGCCGAGCAGGAGGGCCGCGCGGCAGGGAGGGGAGGTGGTACTTTAATTAGTGTCCCAGGATTAGTATTGGCCCAGTCCAGGCCACATTTCACCCGCTACGTGACGAGCGGACGTCCGGTTAGCACGTTCGCGGTGTCTTTACAAATTGAACCCACAGATGGCACTGAAATGTGATATCCAAAAAGGTAGCCTTTTTCACACTACTTACCCCTGGTGTCCGGGCATGTTTTTTGCAGTGGAAATCTTCTACTTTTTGTCCTTGCTTACAATATCGTTGTGTTTCATCCAATTATAGAAGCTTTTGAACAAAAACATGTCTGACAGGATGCGCCTTTTGAGATGAGCATCGTATCATATTTCCCAAGAGCAATCATTAAATAAATTTACATAACTTATTTGATTTAATTTATAGATTTTCCGCTTGATTTTTTATAATGCTCCTGCAAATTATAAGTAACGAATATGCAATTTTTTGGTTTGTTTGAAGTAATTCCTTTCATAAATACATGTAACAAAAATACCAATTGCGAAAGCAAATAAGTACACGGTATGGGACAACAATTTCAAATGAAAGGAAGATCGAAATTTAAACATTTTAGTAAACAAAATAAAATATTATTTTTGTTTAATAGTTCTTCCTTTAAAGAGATCACCTCGAATAAACATGATAATAGTTAAGATACCGTAATAAATATACTCGTAGGTAAGTTGGTCAGATGTGTTTATTAAAAAAATAATTCCCGTAATGATGCCCGAGAAAAATTATGAGATGTAACTTGTCACACCAAATTGAAAACTGATTTGTTTGATTGCACCTTATTTTCTAGATAGCCTTTAACTGCTTTCCCGCACATGGCGTTTTAATGCAAAATTTGCAAGATATCTCTTTTTTATTTCCAATTCGTCTGTTGTTCAAATGATTAACACTTTTTATATCTCGCATAGAAAAATGCAATGATATTACTGACAAAAGTGAACGGTTACAAAATATTACGGGGATTCCAGTCTCAACTATCGAAATTAACGACAGGCAGAAAGAAAATTGTCCAGGTCATTAATCGAGCAGCTCCAAGGAGGAAACAATTATGCTCTTAATCTTTATCGCCGGTCTTTTTTTGCCATCTTCTGCGAGTTAAACTGAAGTAACTTTTTCAATTAAGGCGGTTCCCGATTTTCAGCAGAATGGGGGTCGTTAAGGGTTGGGATTTCTTAAATGTATCGGGAACTGCATCTTCTCGAATGAAACGAACGGGATTCAATTGCATTTATCTGAAGAACCCGTCCCGTCGGATCTTTAATTTATTATCGTTCAATGAGGGAGTCGTTACATCACTTCGAACTTGATCCGATGATTATAATAAGGGAGCTTTGCTGGGATACTATTTGTTTGACTTCCGTTGTTGTAGAGCTCAAAGAAAATCAAACTGGGAATTCAGAAATCGAATTACGCGATGGCTCGATTAGAAGTTTGTAACAAATATGGGTGCAAAAATTGAACGACATAAATGATCCTTACTCTCCGGTAGAAATTGTTTTTTTTTTGTCTGTGGCAACAAAAAAATGGAAAATGGTGAGCTCTGGCTTTCGGTTTTATTTCGATTGATGATTTACATAATTTTGAAGTAATGCAGGGAGTTCCATTTCTACCAAAAACATATTGTTTTAAATAAAGAGAGGGTTTCAATCATACGAAAAAAATTGGTCTCAGTTACTACAGTTTATTTCGGATTTCAGTGGTACTGACGTCAGTAGCCTTGGGACCGGGCGTTCGAACACCCTTAACGTCGTCACAGATCGGCATTCAGAGAAGTTACGACTTTTAAAAATATTTTTACTGGATATAATAATTTAATTAAACGCTGACGGACTGATAATCGGCGCTTAACGGGGATCCTTAGAATGTGGACAGTCAAATTTCTTGTTTTTTCACTTGTTTATAATATTTCTCTATATCGACCTCCGTGGTCGAGTGGTAAGACGCTTGACTACGAATCCAAAGGTCGCGGTTTCAAACTCGGCGTGCGCCAATAACCTTTATTTAATTGATATATGTCGTAACACATTTAATTTATATAAAAATAATAAAAATATATTTGCGGCACGTTCCAGAGTGGTAGATACTCTTAAGAAAGATACTCGGAGACGAGAATCGAAACGTTGCTTGAAATGGCTTTAGCCGTGTTTGGTGACTAGATCTAAAAGGCAGGTACTTCCCAACCTTCCTCTTCCCAATCTCCTTCCCCTCCCCACTACCTTCAAACTCACAACATACCCTATTTGGGGACGGCATAGTCTCACTGGCTCTAGACGGTTGGGAGCAGTTGAGACTCTTGTGCGGTATTAATATTAAAAAAATGATCTTAAATACTCTTAACTTCTCCAAACCTTCCTCTTACCCATTTCCTTCCCCTCCCTACTACCTTCAGCCTAAAAAAATATGCCGATCGGGAATGCCACCGTCTCACTGGCTCTAAACGGTTGGGGTCAGTCGGGACTCGCGGTATTTACAATAAGCATTTAAAAAAAATCAACATAGTTACTCTATCATTATATATATATTTATTTAAATCTAATACTTAATGCACGATGATAACTTTTTATAAATAGATTAATGAGCCAACTTTTATTTTGCTGCTATTAATTTACATATATTTCACGTTGTCAATCTGTTTAATCTTCCCGATGAATAATAAATAAATATATTAAAATTTTTATTTTTTTAAATTTATTTATTATAATTAATTTTTTTTTTAATTAAAAAAAATAATTTAGAAAACAATCACTTTGCGGTTTGACATATTTAATATGACGCTAATTGACGATTTAATAATGACGTCAAATGTGAGAGAGTTTCAAACAATAAGTGAACTAAAAAATGTAAATTTTGAGCAAAACCAAAATAAGTTGAAAATATTCAAATATATTTTAAAGTCAAGTTTAATGAATACAATACTAAACAAGTACGACATTGTTAATCAATGTCAGTTCATTGTTTTTGAATACAGCTTCTGTAGTGCTTAAATAATTAATTAAAATTCACAAGTGCATTCTTTGATGTTACGACGCCGTTACGATCATTATGCATTCTGATAAACTTTCATAACGAAGCTGTTATGCATAGGTACTAGAAACCAAACATTTCAGCGCGATTGTGTTGACTCGCTCTTTCGGGAATTTTTCAGTGAGATGAGAGGTTTTTGCCGTAAAACCGCTTGTTAGCTGCGAGTTTCGAGGATTTACTTAAGGGCGGGCAGAAGTGCATGTTTTTTCCACTCGCCCCGTTGTAACCCGCCGTTAACTTGTCGCTGTCGGGGTTTGATTTAATCCGGGATTATTGTTTGACATTTAATCTCCGGGGCTAAAAGGGTTTGTTTGGTAATAAGCAAATAAACGGATAAAGGGAACTAATTTTTTCCAATATATTTGGAAAGTATTCTTTTTTTTAATATTGACTGTTAACTTACTATGTAGGTACTTTCATAGTGAAATAAATACGATAAAAAAATACTGTACGTATCTTTGACATTGAAATTGAACATAAAATTATTACAAATTTGAGACATTCAAATGAGCTATGCAAATATGTAGTTCTTTAAATGAACATGATTGATGATAATAACATTTGAAAAAAATATGGAAACTGAAAAACGATAATCTTTTCATGAGATACAGTTTTCAAATTATTTAAAAACAAACAATAACATAAGGAAAGAAAGTTCTAAAGAAAGTTGATTATATATTTAAATAACAGCAGTCATATCACAAAGGCTATCGACATATGAATGAAGTAGGTACCGCTACTGGTTGCTGACACAACTATAATCGGGACCCGGAACTACGTATGAACGTTGACGGCTGTGACGTCACAGACGCCACTCGCACGAACGTGTCGTTTTGGCGGCGAATCAAAATATAAATAATTTAATACGTCATCGAAAATTAATTCCGCCTAAAAATGAAATATAAATACTTTTATTTTCGTAATTTTTTTTCAATTTTTTTAAAAATAAAACAAATCAGTGATAATACCCTTTACCAGAATTACTCCCCAGCTAAGACTTTCAGCATTGGAAGTATTGCACAAGTGATTCGTGCACGTGACTCGGATTTTATTTCACTTGTTTTCTGATTCGTTTGCAACCAATATTTCAAATTTGTTTCGGAACAGTTCCTTTTTAATGGTAGAATAACTTTGGAAAATGTGTATGATTGGTTACTTGATGACAATTTGTAAAAAGTGAAAGTTTTCAAGAAGATAAATTTATTTACTCAAACAATGTAAATGACATATTATGGATAATCATTTTGTCAGTAGGGCAGATTAATGAAAAACATTTTTCTAATGAATTATTTTAAAGCACCAGTAAAACATCACAATATATGTTACAATTGTCATATATAATATTTTATACTGTTGATGGTAAACACATCTAACTGGAAAATTTCTAAACGCGGCTAAGCGAAGTCAAACGGTAAGCGGTAAAAATAAATATGATTTAATTTTTTTTTTTGTGTTATATATCTAAACTTCTGAATATATAAGAAGAAAGGAGTGTGAAAAGAATATATGATGCGAAAGTGAATGGAAGAAGAAGTCGAGGACGCCCGAGAAAGACATGGCACCATCAAGTAAATCAAATACTTGAATCGGGTCATGTGAAGAGTCAGAATAACAGAAGAATATGTATGAGACGATGTATGAATGTAAATGAAGCAAGAAGTGTGTGCCAAGACAGAGTTGTATGGCGGTCCGTCCTCTCTGCCTACCCCTGCGGGGAAACGGCGTGATGGTTAGTTAGTTAGTTAGTTAGTTAGTTACGAGGGAAGATTATTTTTGATTTTTATGACGATGCAAAATATGCAGCAGATTAATTCTGTAATATTGATATTGTAATGTTGGTATATTTTGAACCATTTTGATAAAAAATGCGTACATAAATTTGAGTTTTAACAATGCTCAAAGTTACATTGGGCTTAATTGAATCTGAACATTCGAGAAACACATTTTGTAACATTTAAATTTGATTTAATTCTTCTTCATCCGGTGTCGTCTCCCATCGAAGGCTGTATCCTATAGCGGTTACTTCTACTGCGAATAACTGACATGAACTATACTAGCACTAATATAAGTTCCAAAGTCCGATGTGCTTCGTGTTCCTCTAATACAAAAGTCATTAGTCTTTTCCTGAATTGCAAAATTATAATTTAATAATTTATTTACATACTAACGGACCATTGTCCAAATACATAACACGAAATGGGGAAAAAAGAGCAACAGAGAAAGAACAGCCCATAAATAATATTTTAATGAAGCAATGACAAAAATAGTACAAAAATATACATTAGAGAGAACATTCAATTCAAAGCCTGAATAAGGTTTTGGCAGAGTCGTAAAGAATGTAAAAAATCATTTCATTTAAATTATAATGTCAAACCACAAAGTGATTGCTTCCTTCGGTAAAAAATCATTAAGACTGATAACAAACATTTCAAGACCATGCTTGAGTTAACAAGTCTTGACATTCTGGGTAGTGGTGAATGATACCCATAATTAGTAGAGTGATGATTGAGGAACAGCGATTCATTGTTTCTAAGTGTACGACAGGGAGTTATCCCTCTACAATTCTATAATCATTGTTCTTTTGGATTCGTTTGCAACCAATATTTCAAATGTGTCTCGAGACGGCTCCCTTGTTTAGTGTTAGCCATCTATTCCAGAGATGTTCCTGCTTCCAGCCGAGCATTCTGGAATATTCCGGCATATTCTGGAAATGGAGGAGTTATGTTTTTATTTACCCGCAGATGAACGGCGGTGGAAAATGTATTTATTGTCTATCGTTGATAATAACTAGGCAATATTTTATAGCACCAACCACTATCCTTTATTAATTGACAACTTCTGATACCGATAAAAGGTATGAATTATTTTGTTTTTGTTTCAGAATATTACCTACTTGCTCACTGAGTGTTGGTTGCTCGTACTTGAAAATTAAATAAAAAAATTTGTAGCTTCCAGTAATCATTCTAATAGTCTTGACCAAAACGCAGCAGAAAATAAAATCTAAATGCCAATTCTTAAAATACATTTATTTATTCAGAGGTTGTTAATGGTTCTTTGTAGTAACAAACATTCTGGAACCGAAAGCTACATAGCAATCTTTGTTAAATATTTCTAAGTGACGTTACAATTTGTAATTCGCAACCTCATTTCAGCCATGAGTAATGAAGCTATGAAATAACCATTTTACTGTCATAAGAGAAGCACATTAAAACGATTTCGAAAAAAAGTTGAAACTTGGACAATTTCTGGTAGATATTAGTAGTAATATGATAAAATTAAACTACGATCTCTTCTTCCGGATTTCCGTTATTTTACTGATATCGCCATAACACAGTTATATCCGTTGTTTCATTACCTGGCTTGTGTGAATAATTAATTTTCATAAAGGGCTTCTTTATCCAACCAAGCTTAAGTTTGGGGATTGATTGTAAATAGTAGGGCAGGTAATAATTCCATTTTCAACCGGAATCGCGTATGAACTTAAATTACAGATGTTATTTACACACATAAGTCACTGAAAAGGCAAAAGGGCTAATGTCACACTTTAGTCAACAATGAGTTAAATATGCAGTTTTGATTCTTTCTGCATCAAATGCTCTGACTCTCGTTTGATTCTAAAGCTTTTTGTGGTGGCCCTTCAGTCATCTAAAATATATTTACCATTCGGGAGAAGACTTGACTCAAGCGACACAAGATTGAGATTTTTTAAAGCTTTTTGTGATTTCAGGTATCGCAGTGAGAGCATTGAGTTACCTAAGTTAACTTTTTTTTCAAATACAACCAGGTACTGAAGACTTATGGATTTTATTGTAAAACAAACAAAACTTTTAAGCGCTCTGGTGTAAATTTCCACAATGGCGCTTTATCCCTTTTCCCTTTTCGGCGACGATATATTAGAAGTAAATTAAATATTCTCATTTCAACCGACAATAATCTTAAAAAATATTATATAATCATACACCGTGGCTGGATAATTAAGCTGGTAACTAGAGGAGATCCCGACTTGTTAAAAATGCTGACCGCAAGTATTATTTAGATTTTTTTCGAGTAGTTGGAGAGAATAAAATATATTTTCGAAGAAAGCAATCACTTTATAGTTTGACATGTTTAAAGAAATTAAAAAAATAGCTTTATATAAGACCACGGATATTACTTTATTTTTTATAACCGATCGGTTTCGTTTTGCCTAAGCATCATCAGGGTACAAAATTAAACTAAACAAAAAATTCAAAGTGTGCGATAAACATACAGAGAAAGAACAAAATATAATATAAAATAACAGAGCAATGAGAAAACAAGAGAATAACATTTAATTATTATAAAATAACAAAGAGGAAGAGACAAACTATATGAATTGAAAGAAACCAAACGTCAATTGAGAAGGTGATTAAAAAATAATGATAAATTTTGCGAGTTTACGGGAGATATACCTAATATTAGACTACTGGACAAATTTACTTAATTATTAAGAATATTACTATTAATTTTAATAAATTTCTTTATTTATAGTGTTAAAAAATTTGAATAATATCCGTGGTCTTATACAAAGTTATTATTTCATTTCTTTGGATAAAAATGTAATTATAGAATCCCAGACAGTCAATATGTGCATCAAAAGAAATAAAAAAGAAACTAACTAAATTTTTCTTGAAATGTCTCAGATGGGAGCTTTTTTTTGTCTAATTGTCCGTAAATTACAATAATAAAATATATAATTTTGTCACAAAGGTTTACGGCACGATTACATATTGTTATTAATAAATCCTTACAGTTATTACTTCCAGTTTTACAGCTGTGTACTATCATGGGAGAAAAGCACTGCCTTGAGGCGAATTGTCTAGTATTTGCATTATACCGTTTCGCGATTTATGAACATAACGGTCAAAAGCTTGCGAGCTGCAGGAAATGTTTATCTTTTGACATGTTGCATTTCAAATAAGGTTGTGCAAAACCAAAAATATGCCGATCTCCAGGTCAATATGCCCCCCTTGGATTATTACACATATCGTGGCTGAATAAACAATACCTAATACAACTAACAAGCGAGACTGTCGAAAAGTCTATCTTAATAATATAGAATATTTAATTTTTGCTTATATCACATCATTTTTTCTATTTGATGGAGCGCATAGCAACAAATAAGCAATATATTTTCCGTAGTCGAGTACTCAAGACGCCTGACTACGACTCAAGAAGGCGCGGGTTCAAATTCTGGCGTGCTTTAATGTATTTTATATCTATCATTTCGCATTGATTTAATAAAAGATAATATTTATTTAGTATATTTGCGACACTTTCCAAAGTGGTAGATGCTCAAAAAGTATCGCCCTACTGAAATACCACCATTTCTAATCGAAAAGTTGCATTGTTTCTTGTTTTGTGACCAGATTTGAATATCCAGGTACTTCTTAATCTTGCTCTTCTCTATTTCCTTCTCCTCACTACCTTCAGCCTCACAATACACCCCAATTGGGAATCCCATAGTCCCACTGGATTCAGATGATTGGGATTCTTGTGCATTATTCTTATAAAATAGAAATTGATATATTGTTGTACTACATTATGCTGCCCAGTGCATCATGGTGTGGTGTTATAGTATATCAATTTCATGAAGATGTGTGAATTTTAATAATATGTTTTATATATTGATAATTGATAAGATCATCTATACTTACCTTGTACTCAACATCCTGTTGAAAAACTATTTTATTAGTTTAACGGGATGATAATTTTTCGAAGAACAATAAAAAAAAAATCGTTAGTTATTAGATTTCCAAAAAATAAGCGCGCTGGTATTGAGCACACATATTTGTATCCAATATAATTATTTTTTATTTTTTATAAAGATTATGTTGTAATCTTCGTTTTAGAATTTACGTAAAACCAAATTTAATACGCAAGGCAGTTGCGTCAGCCATATCAAAATCTGGAAATCATTATAAGACTGAGTTTGAGGAATATTATGCAAGGACGAAGAGGAAACGAGGTATGTTTGTGTAGACAAAGGACAGTTTCATGGGGTTATACTACCGGCCAAGCACCGTGGAAAAATAGAGGGGGATGGCAAATGGGTAGTTTTTTTGTATACTTGCAATGCAGAGTAGGTTGTACAATAAGTGAAGATTTAGGTGACAACCTTCCAAGACTTCGGAGTATATCACTCACTTTTAATGTCTTATGTATTGGCTTGTTTCCTTTTTATTAAGTAAAATACTCTCGTAGCCGAAAATCGAGAGACCTCTCAACCTTAGCAAGAAATTCAGTTCAACTGTCCAATTTGTACCCCCAGTATTTCCATAACGTAGGAAAAAAGCTTAATAAAAAAGCATTACATACTAAGAAGAGCGCTATGTCACCTCAATATCACCGTCCAAGGAGCCGACGATTAAGGGATCCCCCGACCGCGGCAAGGAATCCCTTTCCCTTGTGTCTTACAGATTGTGCAGACTTTCTACCATTCGCGCAGTAGATTAGGTAAATGAGCTTTTCGAGGTGAAATTGATATATATCCAGCGTTTAGACCTTGAAAAGATTGATACAACCGCTTCATCAATTCAGCTACCTCCGCCTCACCTCTTGTTCACCTTGCAGTCCCCGTCCCACGGCGCCCGGCCCGCCCACGGCCCCGTCCCCGCCCCCGCCTCGGGCAAACAGCCGCCGCTCCGCTGCCGCTGCAGCCGGACACTTTTATCCGGCGGGCATCTCTGTAAATAATGCTAACGAATGTCCAGGCCAGCGCCGCCGCCCAGATAATGTAATATTTCCTCCCGCCTTCTACAGCCTCCCTCAGCGAGCACATGTTGTTGATTGCAGAGAATGGTTAGCGTTTATCATTAAATTAGCCTTAATAACAGAAAAATAATAATTGCGAAATATCTTTAATTTCTCATATAATACTATATTTTATACCGTTGAAGCTTCGAATTTTTGAATTTTTTCAACAACTTTCGCTATTGAGTTTTGGTACACGCCGACTCAACATGTTTAAATACCACTTATGATTTGATTTGATATTACTATTAGGGAGATATTTTAAAGTTTACCAAGTTTTCCTAGACATGAAAATAAGTCAATGAATCTTAATCACAAACTAAATTTCCCTAATGTGTTAACACAAACCATAAAAAAACCTACTTTTTAAGTTTATATTTTTAAGTAAACAAAAAGGCATTTCAAAACTACGGCGTACTGTAGAAACCTAGCACAAAAAGGTGATTTAAAATCATTAAACGATAGTCATTAGGTAAAAAAATACTTAAAAGTCATTTTATATTTACGGCTTACCATGAAACGCCATTGACGATAATTCCGATGCGCTTCTCTGCAAGATTGGTAGGGTTTGACCCAAGCCACCCCATCGTTAGACGCAAAGGTTTTTAGTGGATACCCAGTGTCCCCCAGCATCCCAATCTCCTTCCCCTCTCCCATTCCCCATTTCCGACCCCCTTCTCACCCTCCGTCTACCGCTGCCAACTGGTAATTCCAAGGAAAATATCTGCCAGATCCTTAATGCATTTATGGCTGATGAAAGGGTTCGATAAAATGCTTCCAAAAATGTTTTTTTGTTTTTCGTCCACTTCTCCGCAAATCCAGAGATAAGATAGAGGGTATGGTACACGGAATTTAGATGCTCTACCTATGTTTTTGGTAAAGATTTTAAATAAGCAATGAGCTTTGGTAAAAAAAAAAACCATATCGAATTAGGTAGTTTATTTAATTTTTATACAGTAGTAGCAATTTTAAAATTGTAATAAAAGGTATATTTGACAAAAAAATCTCGTTGTTTTCAACAAGTTTGAGTTGAGTGTAAAGTTCATTTCTTTCTTGATGAATACCTTCCCCAATAATTGTGTTCAAGAAAATATAAGGAGGGCATGGAGAAATCTACTATTGGGATCTGGTCAGTACACAACTAATTAAAGAAAAGTTTTCAGCGTAAATGTTGATCTCTCTGCGGCGATGAAAATTGTTTCCATAGTAGAACGTAGCGCAAACACTTTTTTTTTCAATGTGTTGACTTTATCAAATTGATTTGTATCGTTTTTAAAGCTAAAATTTACAGGCATGAAAGCAAAGATCTTACCGGTTTTCCAAACAAATCAACCAAGTTTTTTACGTATTTATTACTGAAAGCATATTAACAATCTTAAAAGAATATGAAAATAGAACATGACCCAGAAAATGAAAAGATTATATTGTATTATGACAATCTTTTGTAACAAAAACCTACATGCATAGATACACGTGACCCAAAAATCAGGTGTTCAAGATTCTTGGCAAAAGAAAACTCACATTCTCCAAACTATGCTTATGAAACGCACACACAAGTATCCATACTATATTGAAAGTATTTTTGTAAACACCTTAACCCCGATATCGGCTAGTGATTCACTACTCTCCGCATCCCCTCGCCACGAAGGGTGCCCAAACCTACCCTCTTCTCGCCCAAATACCTTCCAACATTACCTCGCATTTCCACCCTCTTAAAAATCCCTTCCCACGTGGCTCCGTATTCGTATTTTCCATCCCTTGATATCCTTTTTTGCCCTGGCTAAGGTAGCAAGACTGAACATACTAAAATAGAGACTTTTGTGAGTTTACTCAAAGCCACGAGCATTTGAAATGTTCATTTGATAGCTATAATGTGAAGTGCTGTTTTGAAACTAACTAGGGCTTTCAATAAATCGCCTGGCTAGAATAACAAACGATAGTCGTGGTTTTACACACAGATACCTCAGGAATCATTTCTGTACTGCATTAGTCCTCCCTCGACTAGTTCTATGCCCCACTGCCACACACTATTGTTGGCACCAGAACTCTGTAGTGGACTACTACTTTGGATTTTTTAAATCAAAATCTTTGGTTTGTTTAGACAACCAACATCCTTCCTGACTATTATGAAAATAATTTATAAGCACACAAACAAATTCACTAGCTGCAAAACAAATGTGGCAAAGTTTTTTATTTCTGCGAAAAATGTAAAAGTTGGTTTTTCGTTGATTTGAATTTGTCCAAATAATGGGTTGACCGTTTAAGTTTTAATACGGTTTGGAAAGCCTAATAATCACTCAATTGCAAAAAATGAAATAAAAGTGTTTCGAAAAGTTTTTTTTTATTATAAACTTAATAAAATAAATATTCAAGATTGTGAGAGGAGAAAATCTAATTCCCCGTCATGATAAGTCGGAATTTTGTCATTAAGATGTACGGGAATACAAATTATGACGGTAAATCTCCATTAAAAGTATTTTTATTAAGTGGGGTGACTCGGAGGTGGGCGCGGAGAGGGCGAAGTAAGTTAAATCTGTGGAGAATTTAAAACTCAGAAACCTTTCATATTTTTTATTATGACGAATTTAATGGAAAATTCTTCAAATATGTAATTCTTTGGTGGGGTATATTTATAAACTTTCATAGAATGAATTCTTAAGTAAAAAAAAACATGTAATATATTTTTTAATGAACTGGGTAGATGTGTGATGAACGTTTTTTTTAGCCCGATAGAATTTGAAATTGTAAAAAATAGCGATATTAGTTGTTTAAGAAATTTAAAAAATCATCAAAGTATAGAAAAATACAGAAAATAAAAAGATTATATTGTGATCGAGACTCGAACTCGGGACCTCTTCTCTATCCGGGAGTGGCAATTCACCAACTCTGCTATCTCAACCAATGCATTTAGTTTAATGCAAAAGTAAAATAATTATAAACAACTTAAATTAAAAATTATTTTTTCTAAAATAGAAGTTTTTCTTAGAAATATCAATAATTAATAACATTCGAATTTGAAAATGATTTTCTGGCATATGGTCAGCGCGGCTGTTTTTGTCGAAGCGCATTCTGAACATTCAATTTTGGGTTAGTTTTTCGAGAACTGCTGGCCATATTTCACGTACGTATAACGCAAACAGTGCTGGCTTCCAAGCTGGCAATTGTTGCTGGTTTATCAGCATAAACCATCCCTTCACGTAGCCCCACATTGCATGACCTTAGAGACCAGAGGACCTTTGGACGAGGCAATTTCTCGAAATCAACTTGTCCCCAAATTATGAATTCAATAAGTCGATGGTAGGATAGGACCACGCTATTAAAACCGGATCAATATAATCCATATTTACAAACAAAAAAACATTAATCATGATCCGATTACGATCTCCATTGACTGTAACGTGAGCTCTGGTTTCATTTTAGACGAAATAAGAACGAATGATGCCATCAGCGTGTAAACTGCACCAAACGATACATTTTTTAACATGTAATGGAGTTTGAAAAATATTCATTTTATGATAATATTATTTGCTTATGTAAGATATGATATTTAATGTACGAGTATGTTTTTAATGACGTTAGGCATTTTTTTTATTCTGTAAACTCCAAGATTCATGTGGCAGGCCCCCACAGTATGCATTACTTCTTATGAAAAAGGGAGTAAGCCCGTACCTTTTGTGAGTAACAAACTCGATCCATCCGACTGATAGCACCTAGGGCTATCGATCATCTTACATTAAAAAATATATCAATAAAATAAAATAACAAAAAACACCCAAAGAATGGTTAATAATGATTTTATTTTATTTTTTATCATGACGTAATAATGTCTTGGCTATCTCGAAAACCCCGATAAAAGCAATTTGACTGACTGTTTAAGATCTACTTCACTAGCCTAGATTTATATTACTTTCAACGCATTGAATTATTTACTTAATCTGCTATTTCAATATTTATTTGCGTAATATTTTCCTAAGATAGCATCTTCATAACCCTTCTTCAATGGCAAATATCTATCACAACATCAGAATGTTATTTTCATTTATTTCCTTAGCCCCCTAAAGTTACGCCAATGTCCAGACTGTCCTACTCGCGTTCATCTCTCCCCTTTGCTTGATTGGATAAGTAATCTAAATGCCAGCGGTGCACCAGCCTGTTTCAGTGGCGTACTACAGAACACAGCCGGAGGGAAGGGGGTTTTCGACTGATTATCTTCCGGGAGCCGTTTAAATGCCCGGAATCACGAATTCTTTCTAAATGCAAGGATATTTTTCACCGTTTTTTTGTTGTTATTTATTATTTCCATGAACTATTAAATCACCGCAATACACGAAAAAAGACATGAATAATATATCTCTTAGTATAATAATGAATATTTGTCTGTTCGTCTGTTTGTTTTCGATTTTCTCAAAAGTTACTCAACCGATTTCGCTGAAAATAGCACAGTTTGTTTTAATTATTGACGAAAAAGTTCAAAGAGTAGTTTTAATGAAATGAAATATTCGAAACTTTTACTATGACGTTTTAAAATTAGTATGAAAAACATTGAACCCCCAATTTTATCATTAGGGTAGCCTATAGACATAACGCTCTGGTTAGCCACAGATGGAAAACACAATTAGGTACCTGCTTAAGGTTATTTTTTTAATAATCTCTACAAGTGTGTGGACTAAATTTAGAAAATCCGTGCTTCGCACATGGCCTGCTCACGCGTCGGAAAATCTTCTGATTTATGCATATACACACCAGACGGGAGGAAAAAAAAAGTTATTCAAAATCACTTAAAAAAAGCATTTCTTTGAGTGGCATCGCTAATTTTACGAAATGCAATTAATGACTGTAACATTTTATTTATTTTTATACTTTTCTTTTTAATATTGTTCCTTTCCAGGAAAAAAAAAAATTTGATAATATTTATTAAAGGTGTGTTAGGAAACAGTTGATAAATTTATCTCTAAAAATTTAAACAGGAACAAATTGATTACAAAATGATAAAATCAGTGTTTTTATGAATCAAATATCGAGGGATATGAATGGAAATTATATAAAATAAATTTATATCCAATGCGAGAGCAAATATAATATGCATTATTTTCGTAATATGTTTAAGAGTACAGAGATAACTTTGCAACCTCCTGTCAGAACTGTGTTCTAATATTATCTCAGAAACCACCAGACATTTGCTTATCTTTACATAGCGGAACGAGTCTCTTGAATGAAATAACAATTTCCATTAACTTTATCAAATAACACTGGAGCTAATAACGATGAAAAACAACATGAAATAATAGATATTATCTTTCCTTAACTGATCGCTTTCGTTAAGGGCTGATGAAGAAAGAAGGTTGCTCATCCCTTCGTGCTATATCTAGTTTCCTTGTGCCTACCTCCTGAGATCAACACAACACTTATGTTGTGTCTTTGTTATTTTTTCATTTTATTAAACGAGCTAAAGCCAGATGCGCAAAAGCGTTTTATGGGGACGGGAGAAGGTACACGATGGAAGGTTGTGGGGGTGCAGAGTGAGAAGGGGTGTTGGTACAAGTCAGATTAATTATAAGTGCAAGGCAGACAAAGTGGTCCGAAAATATGCATTTCGGACCAATTACCATTTTTAAATGCATTTTTATAGGATTTTTTAAACTCTAAATCAATAAAAAATATTCTTTCTAATTATTTTTATTTTGGTTTAAAAGCACACTTTCTTCGTGGAAGGCAATACCTTCTTGTTTAAAAGTTTTCCATTAAAAAATAAATAAATAATTTGATATTGAATTTTAAGTTCATTTGAGTTCTCGGAATTGTTGATATCATTTCTACATTCAAACAATAACGCAGTAAAAAAAACCTCCCTTAAAATTATCTGACAGCAGGATAAACAATTTACTTTGAAAAATACATAACCAACCCAAAAACTTAACTATACACCAAAATCACTTATTAAAATCGTTATTGCTTCTGATAATTGAAATAATAACTTAGGACTACCTTATCTTAAATCTAATCTGGGGTATTATTTCAATTATTCCAAGCTTAGGGCAGAATGGATTTAAATTTTGATAAACTGTTCACTACTGCCCTGAAAACGGAGATTGTTAGCGGTTTCATACAGCATAATTGTTTTATTCTATACTCAACATAATTATGGATGTTTTGACGAATGAACGATTATTACCTGAAAATATCCGCCCACGTTCATGGAATAACCGCCTTGGCTCTCCGCCCACTGTGGGAGAGAGAAGGTTTGTGGATTTATGTAAATCCATGTAATGTGATACGAAGCAATCATAACAGGGAGGATGTTTATTGTCAAAACACGCCATTAACCCCAGCCAAATATTGTTATTAGTCTGCAAGGTATTGCATGTACCTCTGCGGACAGATCCACCACCCTAAAATATCACCTGTCTGTTTTGACGAAATCATGTCATTAACGCAATATTTTATTTTTTAAATAAGTAGTGTTTGCTACGTCTACTAAATAATTTGACTTTTAGCGATGGAAGTGGATCCTGCCATGCAATATTATTGATTTTATTAAATATTTCCACTCTACAAAATATTACTATGGAAATAAATTTCTGTCCACCCACCTAAATTCTACCTCTAAAACAACACAAAACGAACGTGAACTTATCTGCATTGAAATAAAAATTGTAATTAAATACATTACTAGAATATGAAATAGCTGAAAGAGGTAGTTCAACTTGCACTTGGTACATTTTTAATCCCTAAACCAAAACGCAGAAAGCCTCTGTAAAGCTTATTTTAGCAACATTTTCTTGCTGACCAAAATTTATTTCGGCCATGAACAATTTTTTTAAAGAAGGTAAATTAAATTAAAATACATATATTTCAAAAACAACGAGATGGTTTATTCAATTTCAATATCGAGATATTGAAACGTCACCCAATAATAAAGTGAACATAAAATTTCCAGAGTTATTCCGCGACATCTTTTAATATGTATTCAATTTGAGATGTGAATTTTTAGGGGTGAAAATTTTGTACCCCCAGCTTTGTGTTCCGCGTCCCGTGTCACTAGAGGGGGAGTTGGGTGGAAAAGAGGGTGGCGGGGTGCAAAGGACCCGGAAGATATACTTCAGTGAATTTCATTGTGATGTGGCTCGCATCCTAGCCTGTCTTCTGGTGTAAACACGAAAGAATCAAATTCACCGCCTGAATGTACATTGTATTCAGAAACACCCTGTGTCTAACTTGAATACACATATACGTAATAGGTACTGTTTGTTATTTTATACGTAAATTTTACTACTGTGATGTGATTATGCTTAGAAAGTAGATGAAAAGTTGTATTTGTATTTCAAATAAAGTGGCTAGAAACTTTATTAATTAGCAATTACAACAACCGGGTCGAAAATTTCCAGATTGAACTTCACGTCAAGCAAATTATCAATTGGTTCACTATTTATTTGTATAAAATTAATTTATTAAAGCCTTAAGCATCATTGTTAAACTAATTATTGAAAGAATATTAATAATGTTCAAGGAATATGAAATAGAAACGGACAAAAAGGTAAAATAATGAGATCAGGTTGTGACCGAGCACAAAGTTTAGGCGTGGTTTCTTTCAACGCCTCTTTTTTTGGCATTTTTTTCTAGCTCTTTTGCAGTTATTTGTGAACAATCTCTATTTCTATACCCTAACCGAAGACGTCTTTGAATGATGTTTATTGATTGAAACACATTTGCCGCATTGTAATAATGATTTTTGTGTTACCTAAATTAGAAACTTTCATAAAATAATTCACCTGTATATTTGACTCCAACTTTAAATCTTCATGCAGAAAACGAGTGTTTTAGTACGACATAATTACAGTCATTCTGATTTGGGTGGAATATTTTGGCTGGAATTAGCTGCCGACCAAAGATGCGCCTAATGACTGTCACTTTTCAAATTTCGACCAACATTTAGTAGAAACTAATCTAGAATTTGATACGCAAAGCAATCAACCGTTTGAAAATTCACGATGAAAATCGTAATTATCGTTTATAACCATAACATAAACTTCCAAGTGAGGTTGTAGCGAAAATCGCCGTCTGATTCCTACGCCCAAAATTTAATATTGGATCATTTTACTCCCGTTTCGAAATTCGGCGCAAAAGCTAGCCAGTGTTTTCAAATTTATTCAAATTTATAAGTAATACCCATTTAAGTACTATCTTTCCTGTAAGTGATATAACCCATATACTCGTCCATTCACATCGTTGTACATTATCATACACACACGTAGAAAGTACAAAGTGTTTCCCAGCGTACAGTGAACTCTTCGTCTCCTGGATTTATGGCTGTTTTACTGTACCGTAAATATTGTCCATACTTCAACTTTTACAAAAGTTTGCATCAAATCCATTCGCGTTGTGCGCATGATAGTGTTATTGAAAAGCACACTGATACGGAAACAAAGTTTTGTCGAGGTGTGGAAATGATGTATGTATTCGTGTAAGTTTTTTTTTCTTGTTTATTTTGATTATTGTAAATTAAACGTGTTTTCTTTCTCTTGTTGCAGGTGAGTGAAGCTGCGTTTTGAGGGATATGTATGATTCATGAAAAATTAAAACTGATATCTGGTGAGTGGTAAGTAAGTTAATCATAATATATATATATATAAATGTTTGAGCTTCATAAAACATTTATATTTTGACAAACTTCGGTTATTTTGGATTCTTTGAATTGTGACAACTTTTAGTGGAAATACTTAAATTTAAGAATTTTCAGAAATTTTCAATTAGTTTTTTACTCATTTTTCAATGAAAAAAGTATGTGTGATATATTTCTAGAACTCTATTTAAATTTTAATAGTTTTATTTTGATAATTTAATTTGAATCAAATTTTATGTAATTACAGTTTTAGTTCTCTCAGTTTGATAATGGCCTTAAAACGCCGAAGCAGCTCTAACTAAAACTAGTAAAACTTAGAATCATTTAATTTTATTACAATTAATTTAGAATATGTTAAAGTTAGTTTTACTAACCCGTCATTAAATAACTACTGCGAGTCAACCACTGAAAAACTACATCTACTTGCCCTTAGTCTAAGCAGGTCAATGGACGCTATTGGTAAGCGCACAAATTATCAGAAATCAAGTCCACAACTACTTGCATTCGAACATTACGAGTGCATCGTATATATTATGAGATAAAACTTTTTCCGAAGTGCTTAAATATTTATGTAGCATTTTCATTATTCGTTTTACGAAGCTCTAAGCATTTATATGGTCGTTTATACGTTCCCGCATTCGCATGTTTAATTGGACAGGAACCAGTGGCGTGCGGTCCATCGAATCAAATTCTTAAGTGCGAACCAAAAAAATATATCTACACATAAACGTAAATTTATGGAATACATTGATTGTTTAAGATTTTTCAAAATTATCTTTTTTGATCATTTCAAGATATGTAATAAGAATCCCATATAATTTAATAAATTTAGTTGAGAATATTTGTTTGACATATTAAATCAAAATAATTTTATTTCCAACCACAAACTCGGATGTAAAACTCTTTATTTTTAAATAGTAAATAAATACACTCACATAATTCCATAATCGAATATAATTGGGTTCTTGAGTACTAGTCTTACAAAATAGTCAGCTGGATGATTTTGTTTTTTTTTTTAAATAATTTATGGGACATTAACAATTCTAACTATACTGACACAGTAGGACTAATTCATTCCCAATTATAGTTGTACGTGTAGAGGTTGAAAAAAATGAGGAAGGGTGGAATATAGGGAAGAGATAGACAGATATATATGAAGTTCCTAGTTATTTAGAACGGGTCACAGCTACAGCCATTTCAAACAACAGTTTGTTATCTGTCACCAGGACAACATGGAAGGCTACTTTTACTTCGAACGAAATGCAAATATAAATATAAAATTTGTGAAATAACTCATATGTTAACATCATCATAAATATTTGCACACATCACTTTTAGACCAAAACCTCAGAATTCGGAGTAAAGGAACTTACCACTCTGCCCTGAAATAAAGATGAGTCAAGAAACAATAATTTTAGATTTAAATGTTTGAAAACGAATAACGTAACCGCACGCCGCTGGTACCCACAGACTCTCCGGTAAGGACCACGAAGCGAAATAGTTGGGATACATCTGTGAATAAAACGAGAGCATGGATATAGCGCGGTAAGCGAATTAAGCAGTTTATTTGCATCACCGTCGTAAACGGTTATAACGCGTAGATGCATTCACGTATTTCGACGCGAGTGTAGATTTATGTGGGCTGTAATTTGTTATAGCAATTACTCTCATGCAATAATGCATGTTTTTCCGCTTCAGTAAAGTGGTTCAGGATTGCAAATATGCAATGAAGTTAAAAAGAGCCGTTGTTGAAAGGTAATTTGTTTCAAAGCTCATAAATCAAAATACGAAGTACATCAGGTACATAACACAACACCTATACACTCGTACTTCCACTTCATGCAGATATACTTTGTGCTAAAACAGCAAAATCTCTAGAACGGCGTGCTATGGCATTTTGAAATGTGCACGGTTTTTTTCTGTCTGGAATTTCTAGAACAAAGCAATTATTTTATGGTCGCAAATTCATTTCTGTCATGTGTCAGTAACCTTGAATTATTCGTGTAGTCATTAAATTTAAAAAATCACATTTCTTTCATATTTTTCAAATGATTAGCAGAACAAAAATGTGTTCAATTCTTCTGGAATTTTTTTATAAACATATCGACGGTGTTTTCGTAAAAAGCGTTATTCCACATTTTTTGCAAGGAAATTAAGGCTTTAGTGATAACACAATGGTCATGCTGTTAGTCTCGACACCTGATTATAATTTGATCAAATGCTGAAACGGGCCGAAAATCAGTAGTTAGCGGTGAAAAATTCATAGGGGCGCTAATCGTCGATTTGCGACACTGTAAAATGTGACAGTGGTTCAAACCACTAGGCCTAAGTTTGCTTGCATAAAAATGTTAAATAACGCCTTTGACCTACCGTAAACACAGTCGATATGTTTTCTTAACTTTTATCAGTGAAATATAAAAATAAGTTAATAATTTAGAAAATCCAAACACGTTCAAAACTGGGGAGTAAAAATAGTACCGTATAAATGTAGATAGCATGTTGTTACATGCATTGAATACTCACATAGTTTTATTGTGTTATCAACTTTTGTTTCGGAAAGGTCTTACCCACTCAAATTGAAAGGTGCCTACGATCGGACGTGAGCACCTTCCACCTTAATGTCCGAATCAATATTTTGTACAGCCCTTTGAATCGGCCACCCGTAAAATAAAGGACCTTCATACTATCAGTACGATCTTTACAAACCGCCCTTGCAACCTTTACTTTTTTTACTTATCGTCTTTTTGGTATGCCCGAAAAGCCGCCCGCATAACCTTACTGCTCGAGAATGCGTCTTGATTCTAAGAAAAGAGTTCATTTCTATGGGCACTTTATACTCACCGGAGTAGGGCATGCACTTTTGGTTTTTGTGATACCGGTTTGACGGTAAATATAAATGATAAAATCACGTGAAAAAAATGTCTTTATTCCGGTATAAGAGTAAACTTGTGGTTCGATATGTTCAGTGAAAATAAAATAATAACTTTGTACAAGACTACAGATTTTATTTGAATTTTTATGACCGACCGGTTTCGCTTAGCCTAAGCATCATCAGGCTAGTTTAATTTTGTACCCTTATGATTCTTAGGCTAAGCAAAAACCGTCGGGCGTAAAAATAAATACGCAAAGTTATTATTTGATTTTCATTTAAAAAAATATGATTTTTACTGGGTTGTTTTATGGTTTGTTTACTAAGAAATTTCACGAATGAAATCCTTCTAATAAGAAATATTATACATTTACTTCCCAACCTTCTTCTTCTTCATTAACTTCAGCCTCACAACATATCTTAATTGAGGATGCCAAAGTCTCACTGGCTCTAGATGGTTGGGAGCAGTATGAACTCTTGTGCGGTACTCACTATAAAAAAAAAGTTTTAAATTATCTTATGAATATTCAGCAAACTAGTCTAGAAACGGTGGAAGCTTTCTCTACAGTAACTGAAAAGATAAACCAAAAGAAATTAATTTTTGGACTGAAGTAAAGTCCACTTTATCTTACTTCGGTTGGAATGGATTAAACGTTTCAAATTATCTTAATTATTGATGGATCCAAATGATCAAAACAAACGTTTCCAAGAAAAATATCGTTTGTGTAATGATCGTGGTCTTAGAGCGGAGAGGATTAAACTCGCGATGTTCGGTTGGGAACCAGATGTTTCGTACCGATAAACAATAACGTTGTGTTTACCGATTTACCGGTAATGCCACGTCTCGGTAACGTTGCACGTCCTACATCGGGGTGAATCCGTCGGAGCCTGCCGGACCCTCGCCGCCGTCACGCGGCCTCCGTCTGCGGTGGAAGGGAGTTGGGGTGGAATGGGCGGGGGAGGACTGACAGCAGGAGCCGCTGAATATAAAATACCTTCCGGCCGGTCTTACCCCCGTCCTTTGTATTTTATGCTCCTGCACGTCAAATATACAATGAAAACTATTCTTTATTACGGCGGCGGAAGAGGCCACCCTGAAATAGAGTGGGCTTCGGTCTACTAGCTTTTTAGGAGGATTTTGAAAGGGGTTCCCCTAGAACTTCTACGGGAGCGGAGTCGCTAAAATTAAAAAAAAAGTTCACCGGTAAAAACAAACATTTTGAAAAATTAGGCTGAGGAGTTCACAGCAATAAAAAATTCTGACGTTTTCGCCAAGTTGATTCTATTACTGCTGGTATCAGTTTTTCATAATTTTGCGAGAAAGTTTTTTGGTACTCGGAGGGCTGTACCAAATTCCTATCAAAACTTTAAGTATATGCTTTCATACATTTTTGAGACCTGGACAGAAATCACGGGGTGTTCCTAATTTCCATCCCGAAAATAATAAAACAGACATTCATGTCTCTGCTCGGATTCCCGGTTCGGCCCAGTTCGGCCCTGTCTTCGCCTCAGCGGAATCTCGCGGCAGTGAGCGCCCCGAGGAAATGGGGAATGTTACGTGAATTTTACTACAGGCTATTGTACTTTTTATAATACACACTGCAAAAACACAACACAACACAACCTGCCTTGTATATTATATCATACCCGTTCGCGCTTTATACCTCCGCCAGATTGAAGTTTAAAGTATAATTTGCAGAGTGCAACGAATTCCCACCATTGATAAGATTGTATTAAAACGCATTTTAAAACATTTTGTACATATTATATAAAGTGCCTACCTACTTTATTTTAAAATTAGTATATTTTTATATTAATTATTGAAATAATATCAATAACCTTCAACATAAATATGAAACAGAAAAAATATAACGGTCGCGATCGAGACTCAAACTCAGAACCTCTACTCTATCCGGGAGTAACGCTTCTGATAATTCAGCCACCGATACCTTATAATAAACCTACATTTTTAATAGATCTCATTCTTTTGTGAAAATTATTGATATCATTTATTAAAATTTTTCTTCTGATTTGGCTGCTATCTTTGATTAAAAAGAATAATCATAAAAGGTATAAAGTTAATCATAATTTCGTACCAGGTAATTCCCAACCTTCCCCTTCCTCATCTCATTCCTCTCCCCACTACCTTCAGCCTCACAACATACCCCTATTGGGGATGCCATAGTCTTATTGGCTCTAGACGGTTAGGAGCAGTTGAGACTCATGAGCGGTATTCACGTAAAAAAAAAAAAATTAAATATATATTTTTTCATTAAAAAAATGTATTAAAGTAAAAATAGTTCCTTACTTATCATCTACATACATATTTTAACCTTTTTTAATGACAGCATCTTAGTCTTTAAATTATAGAGTTTAAAAAAAACTGTTAAATTCTCGAGCTAAAATGGAATGAATTCGTTACCTTGATAAAAGTACACGAAAACAATTCTTGTAGTTTTGGTCAACCTAACCCAAAGTAAATGAGATAAGCGCCCTTGGGGTGACATTTCTTTCACAAAAACGGCGCTATAGAAATTAGAAAATTATTATTATTATAGGATAAACGTTTATAAACAATAAGCGATGAATAGAATTATGAGATGTAGTTGAAACGTTTCCTCTGATAATGAACATGAATACGTGCAAGATAAAAGTGTAATGAACA
Source organism: Drusus annulatus (assembly GCA_022651775.1). NCBI lineage: Eukaryota > Metazoa > Arthropoda > Insecta > Trichoptera > Limnephilidae > Drusus > Drusus annulatus. Next base: position 1,066,747 of record JAGWCC010000246.1, on the reverse strand, counting down.
ACATAATAAATGGGTCGCTTAGATAATTTAAACATGTACAGCAGGTGAACAGGTGGAGGATGGAGTGTCAGGAAGCAGAGAATATACGACCTGCAAGTGGATGGAAAAATAAATTTACGCCCAAGGATGAGACGACTCGATAAAATTAATCGAATAAAAATGGAGGCTTGTCAAGAGTCCAAATATATTTGAAAAAAATCGTAATGATTTTTTTTGTGGATAATACAATGAGTGTGTGCCAATTAAAATATTTATGACCTTCCATTCATTCTGTAAACTCCTGTGGTAAAAAGGTATTATGTTTTTTTTTAGATGGATTCTGCACAAAATATCTAAGTACCCAGAGCCAGTGATACCATGGTATCTCCGATTAAGGTATATTGCGAGGTCGAAAAGAGTAGGGAGAGGAAGGCGACGGAAAAGATGAAGGTTGCCAAGTACCTGATTAGATAGTATTCTAAAACAATTATGTTAATTATGCAATTACTAGTTGCTATCAGTGAAAAACTACGGGACGTAACTTGATTGGCCAATAAAAAATGTTAGTTGCTTTAATCTACCCATTTCAAATATAGAATAATGTCTGATAAAATTAATTTTAGTTGGGTACTTTATTAGGTAGGTAGATAGGGATTAAAAATATATTTTTTCAAATCTAATTTTCTGAACACATCTGTCAGTTCCAAATTTGAAAAGTTCACACTCGCACCCTTCTACGTACATACGAGTACGTACCTACACACAAAGGAAATTATTTACAGTTAATAGCTTTCCACTGTATTATTCTAATTATTCCGGAAGCTGTTTAACAAACTAACATCTATTATTAAACCACCGAGCTATGCACAATGTACACCAATTGAGAAATACAAAACAAACAATAATAATATTATTAAGTCCGTAGTAACCCTGCAATTCTATTGCAACCTAATATGAAGCCTGTAAGAGGGGTTTATTCACCCTTAAGTCTTCGGAGTCACGTAGTGAGGAAGTTCTTAGAAGGATCCTTTGAAGTCTGGGGTGGAGCAGGTACCCTGGGATCTTGTGGGGTTTAACACCTGCAACTGTGAAACTCCTTTATTTTCAGGATTTCAGAACATCCAATCGCACCGCTGAACGAAAATGTTTGTTTTTATTTACTTGTTTGAACTTTTTAAGTTGTCACACATGAAAATAATCCAAGAAAATATGTCTTCAATAGTAAATATGCTTTTTTACGTTTAACATACAGTCGAGGACGCCCGAGAAAGACATGGCACGATCAAGTAAAGCAAATACTTGAATCGGGTCGTGTGAAGAGTCAGAATAACAGAAGAGTATGTATGAGACGATGTATGAATGTAAATGAAGCAAGGAGTGTGTGCCAAGACAGAGTTGTATGGCGGTCCGTCCTCTCTGCCTACCCTTGCGGGGAAACGGCGTGATGGTTAGTTAGTTAGTTTTTTAACATAATTTTGTTGTTATAACGTGAAATAAAATTCCATTTACAAATAGGGTGGTTCTATTGCGCGCTTAGATTTTAGGAATATTTTCTGATAGAAATACGGAATGGGGGGCGGAAGATGAGTAAAATTAATAATATACGGTGGGAAAGGTTGCAACTTCGCTGGCTGACGAAATTCGTGAAGTTCACAATTGGAATCAATATTCTTAATTTATTTACATAAAATGAGAGTGTTTTTTTAAGAAATATTATTTTTCTAACTATTTATAAATAAGAAAGTTTTTAATTTACTCGATTATTTTTGGATGCTTTACGCTGTAAAAATACTTTCGTGCGGTTCACTTAACAACATGATTATTTTTGTGAGTACGTATGAAAAATTCGTATATTTGTACAAGTGTGAACTTTTCAAATTTGAAACAATTGAATTATTAAATTTAAAAAAATAATCTTTTCAAATTCCTACCTTCCTAATAAAGTAATTATCTGTGTATGTATTTTAGCGTGAATTATTCTATATATTTGAAATGGAACGAATAGGTTTTCTTGGAAAGTCAAGTGCCTGAAGTGACATCCCTTGATTTATTTATGGGTAACAACTTTTTAAAAAAAACCAACAAATATAATAAAATGTTGCTTGTTCACTGGTGGAGGACTTATGTAGCAGAGGAATTGAACACGATACCTAGATGGAAACCCAACGCATTTATCAACTCGGCTACTAACCGAACTATTGATTATTTTTTTTCTCTTTTATAAAAATGACTTCCACTTTGTTTAGAATTTCTCAAATAAATTTAAAATCCAATCAAAACAAGATCAAAACAAAAAAAAGAAAAACGCGGTCCAACAATATTTTTCCATATCCCTTTCAATTCTTTGCCTGTTTGTTGCGAAGTTATTTCATTTTATTTGTATCGAATCGAATTGAAAGTTATAAGTTGTTTACCGATATTTACTTGAACAACGATACTGCGCCTTCCCCGCCGCTTGTGCAGCTCGTTATTATTGGGAAAATATTACGCCAGATATATATTTTATCGTAAATTTGTTTACCGACGAACATCGGCTTCAAAAAATGCACGAGGGCTGTATTCAATATGCGTAAAATTTTCAAATATTTATAAAATACTGTATTTACCATTTCATAAAGCTTTCAATTTTGTTGAATAATAAAATGACGACTTCCGTGGTCGAGCGGTTAAGATACTTTATTACGAATCCAGAGGTCACGCGTTCGAATCCAGACGAGCGTAAATAAATTTTATTTAACTGTTGTGTTTTATTTCACATTTAATTAATATAAAATAGTATAAGTAGGTATGTATAAACTACTTCCAGAGTGGTTGATACTCTTAGTATCGCCCTAGTGAAAGACCACCTTTCAGAATCGAAACATTGCTTGAAATTATTTTAGCTGTGTTGATGCCCAAAACTAAATAGCCAGGTACTTCTCCACCTTACTCTTTCCTATCTACTTCTTCCCCTCTATCTTCAACCTTATAACATACCACAATTGGAAATGCCATTTTCCTAATGGCTCCGGACAGTTGAGACTCTTGTGCGATATTCACATAAAAAATCATCATTAGGAAGAAATACTATTATTTTTTTTTAAACCTTCATTTTATCCGTTACGTAGGTATAATTCGTTGATTAATATTGTTTTAAACAATTATTTATTAAAAAAAGATCTCATAAAAACAGTTGTTCACCAAACGCATTAAGATATGAATGATATGAAAATATTGTAGAGACATGCATGGTGTAAAAAAAGAAACAAAACATTTATGTACACTTCGCATGTAGACAAGGTATTATATATCCGATGGAGTTATATAAGTACATACTGACGCATTATGTATGATAAAATAACGCAAATAATGTTAGCAATGAAAAAATACGTGCATATGCAAATTACCTCGCTTACTAAAAAGTAAAAATATTTTTTTCTCATAATGTTAATATATACACGACTTAATAATATAGAGTAGAATCAGAAACAATGTATTAGTGTTCCTCAATCATCATTCTACTAATTATGGGTATCACTCTCCACTGTCCAGAATGTCGAGACGTCAAGCCATAGTCTTGAAATTTGTCCTTTTTTTGGCATTCCTTCATTATAATATTATGTATGTGCTGTTCTTTCTCTGTTTCTCTTTTTTCCCATTTCGTGCATTGTATTTTTTTGTAATTGGACAATTGGTCCGTTAGTTTATAAATAAATAGCTCGCGTATTGTGGGGTACTTGTTTACAATCATAAACTATTCTCTATTTGTACGGTACTTACCTACGAGTATTGATAAAGAAAAAACTCATATTAAGGGCAGTTAAGTAATAATGAATTATTCTTCAAAATATATTTTAAAGAAAAAAACTGTAGGTAATCATTTCCACGCGCGGAACAACATACTTAAATTTGAATTTTTGTATTGTTTGATTCATGGGCAGTATGGGTAATGACATCTGTCGTAAGGAACATTGGTAAAGATATAAACGAAATAAAAAATGAGGCGATCCAATAATCCCAAAAATTTTAGCACCATTATTAATTAATGTATTGAGATTTTTCACCTTCCCAAGTATTCAGGCAACTTATTCCAAGTTAGTACGGTACACACATCAAGGCACTTCTACTGCAAATTAGTTTCAAAAAAACTAAAAACACAAAGCATCTCTAAACGTTTACACCTCGATGTGCGAATTAGATACTATATGTGTACCTAATTTGTGTGCACTCGCTTGTCCTTTCACTATGAAACTGTTGTTTTTCTCATGTACAAAACCACATGGCGGTCTCCTAAGTGACACTTGCTCGAGACGCAGCAGTGCTAGACGACAATTGCTGACAAAAACACCGAAACACTCGATGATAAAGAAGGGAATGAGGCGACAACAGAAAAAAACAAGCAGAGTTTATCCGAATAAAGCATCGTTACGTCTGAAGTGGCCCAGAGCCGAGAGCCCAGAGTCCCATGGCATAAAAGCTCAATTTGTAAACTTTATAATCCCGTGAGCTTTTGAAGTGTTCTGGGGATTCTCGGCTTATGGGGCATGCACCCGGACTAAAGCTGGGTATGAAGGAGGTATTGCTATGTTTGTCTCATTTTAGATATTAGAAAGTGATTTGTGTTATATTATATTAACTGTGGGAATTTTAGTCGTAAAATGAGTGGTGACACTTATGTTCGCTTCGTAAAAAAAAACTAATGAATTAACATTAAAAAACGTATCTTCTTACGGAGATAACGAGATCGGGGCTTAGCATCAGTTTTGGATAAAATCATGCCCTTTCCAGAGCAGTCTATAGTAAACCTTTTAATTTTTAAAATGTGTACAGTTAATTTTAAAATTATTTATTTATTTTCTTATGATGGAATGAATTCAGGTTTTTTGAATATTTTTGGTCTTTTTTATCGATTTAAGTGTCATTATATTTCAATCGTCACATCACTATTTAAAAACCTTACAAATAGATATAATATGTTTGGAGAAAAAAAGAAATGCACATTCAAAATAAAGAGGGAAATGTAAAGGAGGGAAGAATAGAACATTAGTTTACCCGAAACAGGTTATCTAAAAATTATGGAGATATCATCACAGAATGATTTCTAAATTTTAAATGCTTCCAGGTGATCTATTATTTTTTCTCTGTTATTTATGTTTTTTTTTGCGAATAAGTAATTGGCTAATTCAGCGAAACTATCGTATGAAGAGTTGTTATGTGTTGGTTTAAATGAAATATTAAAATCATTAGTTGCTTTGTCTGGTTGGCTAAATGTATTACTTTATCGTAAGCAATTTATTAAAATATCGGTGCATAATATCCCTTCCGAATTCAGTTTAAATATTGTCCTGATAATGGAAGGGTCTTTCCGAAACCAATCGATCAATGTATTATATAAAGTGCTTTAAAACAAATGGATTCGTTTGTATTAAAAAAGTATCATTTCTCTGATTACCTAAGTACAACTTCATTGTCATATTTTGCTTTAACTAAACTCGAAACCCCTTTTAAGTAAATGATGAAAAATGAAGAACATTTATTTGAAGAGTCCTTGTGTATGATAGCGTACGCTTTTAAATTCTGATAAACCGCAGTCTAGTTATTTCGGTTCACACCACAATTAATAAAATAGCACCTGAGAATCAGGAGTGGAGACTAAATTAAATTCAGTATTTCAAAGTGTAACACTTTTCACTGAGTGCTCGAATTAATTTATATTATTTTTCGTCTCGTACAATTCGCTATTATATCTTAGTACCTCGGAATGCGGGCGATATGGGAGACGGTTAGTAGTAAGGTCATTTATAATTCATATAATATCATACAAAAAATTGTATTATATTGTAGTATGTACATAATGTTTTATGTTTATATAACAGAATCATAAACTATAAGACATTTATTAAGAATAAGTGGCATAACGCCAATTCCCCATGATTCCTGGCAAGCTTTTTAATCGATCAGTTGTGAGATACAATGTTATTTACTACTGGTTTCTAAGGTATATAATAACAAGTTTATTTTTCTCGCCAAAGATGAATGTTTTTAATTATTGGGTTTAACGGTTCATCTGCAAAATTGTTACTTAGGTCACTCGGGTGACCTCAAAAAGTATTTAGCTATTTTAAGTGACCAGATTCTAATAGCTTTGTACTTTTTGACCTTCCTCTTCTCTATCGTCCTTAAGTTAACTTTTACTGTGAAATCATGAAGGTTATCTAATAAAAATATATACACAATCAGATGAAGTCAAACTCTTCAATCAGGTTTGGTTAAATTACTATTAAAAAAAAAAAAAAATATGTCAAATAGTTTTGTAAAAAAATAAGCAAAGAGCGTTTTTCAAAGTTATTTGTGTAAACTTATAAAGTAAATATTAGAAAATCTTAAATTTCTTTTGCTTCTCATATTTTAAGACTTCTGTAATTGTTGTTGCCGCGATCGTCAGTTAATGGAATAACTGCTATAACCAACGAGCTATCGCGTAGCACTCATACCTGCCATATTCTTTCAATACATATAGTGTTATGCAATAAATGATAATCAAAAGAAAAGTATAAACCTAAATTTATTCTAAACAAAAGTTGTTAAAACGCAAAACCGTTGCTCGGTGGTATTAGACCTCATTAGACGTTAGAGTATTTTAATTCTAGGTGTATGATTTTTTCATAGTTAATATGTTCCAATAAATATTATGTTTATTAAGAACTATCGGTTAAAGAATATTGTCCTTAAATATTTTCAAATAATATTTTGTATTTAAAAAAAATAGCATTTTATAAATATCGTGAATAAAATAAGCCATTTATACAGGTCCAATCAACTTTAAAGGTCCACGGGCTCATATGGTGCTAATGTAAGAACGAGTGTCGAACCGTTGCGCGGCTCGGAGTGGGGTAACGCGGGGTTAGTCCGACAGCGGGGTGGAGTGGGGCAGTTCCGGCCCCCGCGGGATCTCCCCCGTCCGGCGGCGGTGCCGAAATGTTAATTAAATCTTCATACAGCCGCGAAAGCCCGACCGCATGATAAATGCTCGTGAATTTGTAATTGTGACAGCATTACGCTTTGCACAGTGAAATTTCTATGCATTATCCATTTGCCAATGTTTAAATGATATGAAACGCCAGTTTTTAAAGTAAAAATTACCCACTTTATACAGTATTTCTAAATAATGAATTTAATGTTCTCTATCTCTTTCGCACGTAGTTACGAGTACATATTAATAAAATGTTCTCAAATTGTACTCCACTTACTAAAAAGTAAAAATATTTTTTTCTCATAATGTTAATATATACACGACTTAATAATATAGAGTAGAATCAGAAACAATGTATTGGTGTTCCTCAATCATCATTCTACTAATTATGGGTATCACTCTCCACTGTCCAGAATGTCGAGACGTCAAGCCATAGTCTTGAAATTTGTCCTTTTTTTGGCATTCCTTCATTATAATATTATGTATGTGCTGTTCTTTCTCTGTTTCTCTTTTTTCCCATTTTGTGCATTGTATTTTTTTGTAATTGGACAATTGGTCCGTTAGTTTATAAATAAATAAATAAATAGCTCGCGTATTGTGGGGTACTTGTTTACAATCATAAACTATTCTCTATTTGTACGGTACTTACCTACGAGTATTGATAAAGAAAAAACTCATATTAAGGGCAGTTAAGTAATAATGAATTATTCTTCAAAATATATTTTAAAGAAAAAAACTGTAGGTAATCATTTCCACGCGCGGAACTTTGAATAATACGGAGGATAAATATTAAGTGTTCAATGACAAAGAAAATTTACATTTAAACATTTCGTGTTAAAACTCTGACGGAACAGGGAACAACAAAAATGTAATCTTATAAAAAAACTAGTAGCCTTATTCGTTTCTCAAAGAAAATTGCCTTGAAATAGAAAACGAGGCTATCAATTTCTTTAGTCTGTGTCGTTGTTAACAAGGTGTAAATCCGCCTTAGCTTTCTGAGGGGTTACACGGAACAATTATCGCTGTGTTTTGTGTCCCCGGCCCTGCACGGTTCGTCCCTTGCTAATGTGCCCTCGCTTTCTCTGGATTATTACAAGATGTGGAACAATTATTTCATTGTAAACAGGGGAATACTGCACACGTGGAAAATGATTGATGCTAATGAAGCTCATATATAACATACATGGAAGATTGTTGTAATCATATGAAAATTAGCAACAATAGGCTGTTTAAAATGCAATATTATTTGGATTTAAAAAAATAATATCAACATTCAGAAAAAAACTTAATTGGTATTTTAAAGGCCGCAGTCATTTCTTAAAATAAGTTCAGTATTGTTTGTAGTTTTTTTTTAAGAACCTGATAAAAACTCCTCCTACCATCATAAAAAGTGGTCAATTTTGCTTGTGCAATGATGGATGACTTAGCTAGCAGAGGAATTAAACCCACTACGCCCGGGTGGGAATCCAACTCGTTTGTCCACTCAGCTACTGGCCGGTTCTTCAACGCATCTTTTGCTAGTTTTAACTGCTATGTTACTTTTTTTTTGCACAAATCAGTGATGTAATTGTTTCTATGGAAGAAATGACAAAGTTTTTTCTAAACCTTAAACTGAGTTTCCAATTTAGAAATTTTATGACAGATTAAAAACATAACTTTAATGATTTTTCGCTGTAGACGCCGTAATCACCAGGGTAGTTGCTAGCTTGCTATCTACTATGGATATATCATATTACATGTCGTCCGTCGCTGGAAAGATAAAAGGCCTTAAGCGACACCTTCGTAAAAAATGAGTTAAACATGAAGTTTTGATAAATTTTTTTCCGGCATTGAATGCTATGACTCTCGTTTGATTCTGAAGACTTTTGTGGCCCTTCAGCCATCTAAAATAAATGTACCATTTAGGAAGAGGCTTGGACTCAAGCGACACAAGTTTGGAACTTTATTAACTTTTTGTCACTTCAGGTAACTCAGTGAGAGCATTACCTGACTAAATGTAGACCTATATTGCCATAATAGCAATATAGGTCTACATTTTTGTCAAAACGAATAGTTATAATAGCACGTAATGCAAATAGCACGCATCTCTGAGCTGCATATTTCTACTACAACAATACATGGGCCATTGCTTCGCTTGCTTCATATTGAGGTGGGTTTAGTTCCCCCAATGTTCTTCCCTGTTACGCCGCGCCTGGTATTTGCCGCTGAGTTCCTTGCGCTGGTCCTCCGAGCTGTTTTTCTATTCCTGAGAGCTTTCTTCACCGCCTTCCCCTCACTCTACCACCCCACGCCGTAACGCGTTTGCCCCCGCCAAGATTATCTCGAGATCATAGGCGACTCGTTATCGATTAAACTACTGTTAGTTAGGAATTTAACACATCTTAAACATTTCATAGTCGCAAAAACATTTTTATTATTGTTACTTGAAAAACTTTGTTGTAACTACTTTTCTTGAGGCTTTACCTACTGTCAACCAGTTTTGGACATAACCAGGCCTTCTTCAGGAAAAAACATAAAACAGTACCTACTATATATGGCATGAAAGTGTATGAAACCGGTTGGGTTTAATTTGAATAAAGTGATTGAAAAAAAAACAAAACTATAACAAAAAAAATGTTAGTCTAAGCTACTGAAAATCAAAAACTCTTACAATTACCAAAATAAGACCTAAGTTTTCCAAAACTAAATAATATTATTTATGGGATGTAGCGTCACTATCAAAATTATAAATATAACAAAAACAAGTATTCCAAATGAATGACAATTATATTGTTTAAATAAACATTTTTATTGCTTTATGTAACTATGACTATACGAAATATAGCCCTACTGAAGTAACGATGCTTAAGTTAACCTTTCGTATAATCTTATGAAAAAAAAAAAAACATTTAACGTGGTTTTAAAAGAAAAACATAAACAAGAAATATCTCACGCACTCTCACTGGTCGTAATGCCTTTCTTTCAGCCGCTGTTACGGATTACCTAATCCCATCAATTGATAAGGCGTAATACCGGCTGGATGTTTTATGTCCTCTCCTCTTGTAATGACATTGTTTTTTCCCCGCTGCGGCCGGGACAGGGGCGTCGGCGTCGCGGCGCCCTGGGAGCCCCTTTATCGGCGTCGAAAAGCCTTTGATGACACTGAAAACTTACTTTCTCCTCCCTTTTGAGTGTTGGAATAAAAGGTTTACGTCACGTTTAAGTTATCTCGAATGCGCCCCCCAGACACGCCGAGATGTGTCCTGTGTGTAGATGTAGATAAATGGAATTAAGACTTTTGTGGAGAATAAACGACTTCAATTATCTCAAGCTGTGTATCTTGCGAGATGTTTTCTCGGCTAAGCAGTCAGCTGTTATTCTTTCGGAGTAGCAGATAATATAATCGACAGCTCAACCTTTTAGCCCTATCTTTACGCTTCGTGATTTACACTGAAATGTTGAGCCACCTCTGCAATGAAATATTGGAATAAAACATGATTGATGTAGACTGTGAAATAGCAGAAAAGATGAACTCTTACCTCAAAAAATGAAGTTTATTTTATTATATATTTTTTCTGTCATTAAGTACACTTGTGACATAAAAAAGAAGATTTTCAATAAAGCACAGTGCGCATGACATATTTTATTTTAAATTGTTCTGAATTTAAAAAATCGCGGCTTCAAAGTGACTCAAAATAACAATATAAGCCATTTTAAGGTTCGGTCCATTTCACACTAGGCAATATGGTGTAAGGTGTTAGGCCATATTTGATGATAAAAATACTTAGATTTTTAATTATCACATATATAATATGTTTATTTATTAGCCTTGTAGAGAAGAAAACTATTTTCACCTTGTAGTATATATTGGATTGGATAAAAATTATATTTATCTGTTTAAATGCTTTTTTTAAATCTCTCGGATTAATACGCTAATATCAAATAAGTCTTATTATAACATAAATTATCAAAATTTTCTTTAAAAAACAGTTAAAAAAACAAAACGTATTTTTTTCTATTTATAGATATACCAATTTTTTGCTGTTATGATTATTATCACAAAATCTGCGAAAAGATTTGTTTTATAGGAATGATGAAAACACCTCGTACCTACTAAATAAGCAAAGTTATTTAATTTTTTAATTTAATCATCTTTTTCACAGTCGATGAAACACTGATCAAATATTAGAAAAGATTTCTTCGGCTTAGCTTCCACTATAACATAAAATCTGTCGCAAAAAATGGTTATAAACGAATATGAAAATTAATGTTTTTTTTCCGTGATGTTACCATGACGCCTTGTATTCAACTTTTGAAAGTTTTGAGACAATTTTTCTCTTCTATAAACAAAATCAAATAACTCCACTAAAGAAGATAATTTTGTAAAGTATTTGAAAGTCTGGCCATTATGTGGCAGTTTTTAATATAAGATGGTAGTGCCTGATGTTTGTATTATTTTGCAGAAATTTCCGTAATACAGGCACAGGCGGTCGCGGTCCCGCAGCGTTATTAGGGCCTAATGCGTCAAGTCATCTTGTTTGCCAGCAAAAAGTGGCCAAGCGGCGGCCTTGTGGTACGCCCCCTTGTTAAGCCAAGACTCCATCCATCAGCGATGTATCGTCGGTACAACATTTTTATTAAAGAATAGGGACATTTTGTCAAATTTTAATATTTGACAACATTTTTGTTTGTCAACTATTGTCTATGAACTATCAAACTTACCAGCGTCGTACATTTTAACTAGATGCGGAGATGGCGAGCTTGCGAGCTATTTATTTTCTGAAACTGGGAACACATCAAGCCATTCAGGGATTTCTATAGACTGTAGGTGAAAGTGTTTCTGGAGTAGACGGCCAAATAGGCTGAATAGAAAAGTTAAATAACTTTATGAGTGCTTTGATGTTCTGAGATAAAATCATGTGGGAAGCTTTTAAAATAATAATATGCATCAATAATTGATCTTTTTATAATACACATGGAAGTGAAGCATGGCAGACTATCTAAAATCATGATTTATAGACAACAACCAATACTGGGTACAGTGAGTACCCATGTCAGTGTAAATTGTCGCTGTGCTCACATTATGTGTATGAACAAATTGCAACCGTCTGAGGGACCAAAGAGTCTTACAATCTTCCATTTTGTCCGAAGCTTGTTGAGATGCACCATTTTCGTTTCAGAATCCTACCTGAGTAAACAAACCTCACGATATAAAAAGTAATTTTCTAACCAGATGCTTACACATTATCCATTAGTATAAACATTATTTCTTGTTACCTATGTAGGCCACAGTTTTGATAAATTCATTTCTGTTATTTACAAGAAAAATGTAATTTATGAATTTCAATCTATTAATACTTAATAACATTTTTGTTGCTAGTATCCATATTTATAGATTGTTGCCCGTTAAAAAAACTTTGTTTATGAAAAATCGAAAGTTATAAGTGCTCAGAAATGTAATTTACATAAAATAAGGGATATTTTTTTGTATATAAAAAAGTTTTAACGGAAAATGTATTTTATGGAGAAATTCATTTTCTTAAGAAAATTAACATAATGTGAGCATTATTTTGATTTATGGTGAAATCAAGTTCACAAAAAATATATTAAACATATTTAGGGACGTATTTTACATCCCTGAATTCATCCCAGCCATCATTATTTGAGCTTATAAAAAAGAAAATTACCAACATTGTGGTGTAAAAACGTTTTATAAATAATGAGATTTTCTTATAAGACAATACACCAGCATTATTTAAAAAGAACACTATAATTTGGTATTTAAAACTCTTAAGTATTTCTAGCATATTTTTTTTACTCCCATAACAATTCTATGAATAAATTGTTAGTAAACTTCTTATCATTATCTTATAATTCTTATGATTATCATTAGGAAATTTAATATTTATATCGAAACTTTTAACGAATAAAAATAGATGTTTTTATTTCCTACAAATATGGTATACATTTTTTGTCAATTTAACGCTATACGTAATCAACTGATATAGAGACTAAATAATATTAATAATGTAGTTAATAAAAGCAGAAAAACTTTAAATATTTCCACCGTCGAAAAGAAAGCTTAGGCGCCATTAAAACATTTTTTGTCTTTGAATTTCATGGTAAACATAATAGTTTTCTGCTCGCTGCGCCAATTCAACCATGAGCTATGAAGATTTAAAATTAAACTTGAAAAAAATACGCCGTATGTTGTTTCATATTTTAAATTCAATTCCTCTGCTGGCTAAGTCCTCCATCATTACACAAGCAACATCTTCCGCTTCTTATGATGGCAGTAGGAGTTTTTCAAATATTGTCAGGTTATTCATAACCCGGGAATGTTTGTCCTTCTTAAAAAAAAAAAGAAAAAAAAGAAAAAAATTATCCATAAACATCAGTGTTGAAGCTCAAACCTGCTATTTAGTTTTTAGTTAAAAAGTCTAAAATAAAAACAAAAAAAAAAACATTTAACGGTCAAATATAATATTTTAAAATTCTGATCAATCATAGAAAATGGAGCATAAAATCGGAATCGCTTATTTAAATTGAGGTTCGTTTTCCATTTGAAGAAAAAAATTGTAACGAATGAATAAAAAACGCACATTGAATATCACCGAAGGGGTGAGTCTCCCACCCCGAAGGCCGGCCATATGGCGCGTTTTCAATAAAAATTACCATACTTAATCAAACTACCCCGAGACGAGCTGTCTCGCCTCTCGCGGCTTCTGACAGCCCCGATGCAGAGCAATAATCAGCCGGTGATCGGACAAACTAATCTAGTCATTTTTTAAATCAAATTATAGTTTTTGATCTGGTTACTGGGCGCGTCGGGTTTTTGATTTGAACATTTTATTGGGGAGAAATTTTGTTGGAGATATATGATGTAAATAATAAACTATATGGGTATGTTGTTTTAATAGTAGAAACAAACAATGTTAGTATAATGTTTTAAAAGAGGAGAAAATTCATTATTGTCAATTACTAAACGTAACCCATTCGCGTTTTGCTGGAATGCCGCTGCTAATTTGGCGTCATAATGTTTTATAGCCATACTATCATGTTTGAATGGTGTTAGATTATTGTAGCATTTGTTGATGCTAGATACACTGTGCGAGTTTAATTTAAGACAGCATTCTGTATTCTGAACCATAAATTTATTAAAGAAATGAAAAAATAAGTAAGTGTAATATTTCGAAAATTATTAAAAAATATATGACCGACCGGTTTCGCTTTGTATTTTTTATTTAGTTTAATTTTGTACCCTGATGATGCTTAGGCTAAGCGAAACCGGTCAGTCATAAATCAAAAAAATATTCGTGGTCTTATAGAAAGTTATTTTTTAATTTCTTTAAATATGTGAATCCTCAAAGAGATTGCTTTCTACGAAAAAATATATTAATTAAAATATGTTTTTTTTTAAATATGTATTTTACACTGCCACACCTGTTTATTCCAAGTTATGATTGGTTTAAATTAGTACAATAGAACCTCGGATTGCGAGTAACTTGGTTCACGAGTGTTTCGCAAGACAAGAATTTAAAAAATCTTTAACTTGATAAACGAGCGATGTCTTGCTTTATGAGCAATCTATTTATAAAATGTGAGAAACTGTGACAGTGCAAACGATAACTCTGTTCAACGACAACGCAATGTCACATTTTCACGAAATTTGAAATAAAGTCTATAATTAATGATATTTAGATTACATGTACGAGTATGTACTTTATAATAAGAGAAAATATTAAAAAAAAACTCATTATATATTTTAAATACATAAGTTTTGTATACCTACTAGTGTTTTAGCTTACGAATATGTTTGAAGAACGAGTTGTGCTCGTAAACCAAGATTTCACTGTATGTCTAACGATGGCTTGATTTTGTAATAATTGTTGATTTTCTTCCCTTATTTTCTGAGTAATAAAAAAATGTAAAATGAGCTTAAATTATAAAAATGCATTCGAATTAACCTATAGACCTTTGTGATATACTCAAGCAAGGAAAAATTTAAAATAAAATACTATGATTTTTTTTCCCGAAAAATCAGTTACATTTAAAAAAAAATTATACTCCGTACAAAACGTACCGCGCATAATAAATTTGGTCGCTCTGAATCGCAAAAAGTCATTCGTTTGATCCAACAGCGTTCCTACAGGCGAAGTTTCTCCGCTATTCGGGTCCGTGAATGAGTGTACTATAGTTCACGTTCTCCCAAAGGCAATTATATCATTTTTAACATGTTCTGCTCATATAATGGAACAGGACGGGTAATTTGTCCGTGGCCCCCTGGGCACCCCTTTATTCCAGCCCCCGGGCAGCGGGAGCTAGTGGGCCGAAATGAAAGCCCGGCTCCGGGAAACAACCCGTCAAAACACAACCACATAATCAAAACTTCCATTCTTTCGCATGTCCCAGTACGCCCGCCTGCAAGAAATATTAATATTCTTTTACTCTGCGCGTACTTGTTGCAGTTTTATTTGTTTCGTACGGATGGGTTCATTCGGAAAATTATATGAGAAAAACTGAAACAAAACGAAAATGCTCGAACAGCACACACTGTTGTATGCGATGGGTGCAGGTGTAGTATTGTTTTTTTCGCTTATTTTAACTAAGGAAAATGCATGCGGATTGTTTACATTTTTGTGTTGATCTTTCGTAGTTCAAACTTACAGGTTTCACGTATCACAGTTTGTAAAAACAAAAAAATTGTTTCATTTTAAAGCGCAACCTAAAAACAGCATTTTCATGATATTATTGACGATTATGATACTTTTGTATTTTCCCATTATGCCCCTTTTTACGAGTCACCTCAATGGATCTAAACAACAAAAAAATCACTCAAAACAGTCTTCTTCAACTTACATTGATTGAAATTTATTAATTAATTAAAACGTTAAGCGGCCATATAAACTAAAGGTGAAATTCATGTAAAATTATTGCAGTAAATATACGATTTAGGGTATAAATCATGAACAAATTTGAAACACAACTCTTTCACACATTCGCATATTTTTTAATCAATTTTTATGTTTTACAAAATTTATAATTTATTTTCATAAAACAAATTAAATTAACACTTTCGCATTTAATCAATTGATATTAATTATTTTTTAATTTAATTTTTAATTTTTTTTTATTAGGAACACAAACAAAATATTTACAGAAACATGTTTAAAGTATTATCAAATAAAAAGATGAATGTAAATATTTCAAATTAATGTGATCACAGCATACATTATAATATTGTAATTAACAAAGTATAATACACAAAGGCTGCACTAAAAAGGCATTTAGCGAATATAACTTAACAATTAAAACACGGTAAAAGTTATATTTATATTAGGTTTGCAAAATTGTATCTCTGATTTTTGGCGGTTTATAACTTAAATATTCAATTAAATCATACATCATACAATATTTTTTTGCGTTTCGCGTTGCGGGCTATGCAAAGGTTTAGAGCTGTGCAAAAAACTGTTACCAATAAATAGAAAGAAAGAGGTTAATTAATAAGTTTTACATTGGTCGTTTAATTGTATTAAGGTATTACGAGCTAAAAAAAATGTTTTTGACTTTATTATAATGCAGTGTATTTTATTGATATAAAAAAAATGCACCGATCAGCGTAGTGCAATGTCACGAAAAGAGCCCGGAAAATCAAAATTTAGATGAAAAAGCCTATTTTTTAAAGCAGATTGTTTCGAAAACAAAAATGCATATTCGATTGCAACATCGGCAAGTGATTATTCCCAGATTTTGTATTTTAGCGCAATCATTAAAGAGGATCGTGTTTGCAAGCAAATCTCCATCAGCGCACGTGACCGGTTTCACTGATGCCTTTTATTACGGGTCGGAATAATTGTCACTGGAAATTAATCATTTTGGGACATGGAATATTCCGAGTACGTATCCAAACAAATATAGGCATTTCATTTGTGTGGAATACCATCGCAATGTGATTAATCAGTTATTTAGCTTAACAGTAGGAGTTTAAAAATGTAGTCAACTTATTCGTAACCCGGGAATGTGTGTTTTTCTTCGTTGGCAATTTTGATCATTAGTTACTGAGGAAAACTGTTTTCGATTTGAATGGATATCGGAGAGTATAGAAGTATGAGTATGGATCCTTTTTCGTAATTGTTGCAGAAGTTAACGCTGTTACTCTTCTTATTAATTTAGCGGTTTTTATCAACAATAACCAGATACTCCCTCTTCTTGTTTTTCCAATTCTCCCGATTCTCCTTCCAT
This sequence comes from Drusus annulatus, assembly GCA_022651775.1. Taxonomy (NCBI): domain Eukaryota; kingdom Metazoa; phylum Arthropoda; class Insecta; order Trichoptera; family Limnephilidae; genus Drusus; species Drusus annulatus. The sequence goes on along the minus strand of JAGWCC010000246.1, from coordinate 1,049,595 downwards.
TTATTTCAGTCTCTAGACATTGCACATGCCCTAAATCCACTGCCTGTGGAAGGTCAAAACTCTGGCGCCGCAGCACAAAAAAAAAAAACTTTTCGCAGGATTTTTATTGTGTTTGATAAAAAAGGTTTCCAATATTAAAAAAAAAAAATTGTTTTATATATGCGTATAATGTATTCATCTATTTCGGTAAAAACTTTTCTATGTCTTTAAAATAATATAAAAATGCTTCAAAAAACACTGTCACTCTCCTCTGTAAAAAAACACTGCATAACAGTATCTTCAATTTGGATTCTCTGAAAAACGATCCTAAATCACGCGGGGAGCGTTATTTTCAATGAAAAATTGCTTATCACCCATAAAATTCCCTTCATGAACCGTTGTACAGCTTTACGGCGGCGTTTACCCGCCTCCGCGTGGTGCCGCGATCATCATTATTTCGGCCAAATGTTTGTTGAAGGCGCTCAACAGCCGGCCAGTTGAAAAATAATGGCCAACATTTTGCGAGGGAGACATCCCTTGATGAATAGTTGATGTGGGCGCTCGACTACCGCTCGATTGCTACTCTGCTTCGCTGCTTCACCGCTACCCTGTTACCCTGTTACCCTGCTACATTACTATGGTACCCTACTACCCTGTTTCCCAGCTATCCTCGAACTGGGACATTAACCTACCCTCGCCAGCCACCTCCCACCTCCTAGTCGCTGGACATCACTAACTTAACGATTAACATAAAGACTGTACATTATGCCAGCACAAATCTACGTGTAATGAAATTTTTGAATTTATCAGTAAATGTGACATATAATACTCGTAATATATGCATCACTGTTAAACCAGCGTAGATGGTTAGAAGATGGACTAGAAAAATGCTGGTGAGATTTTCATTAATTTCGTTAAAATTGAAGTGTAAAAAAATTGCAACGTAAGTCAAATTAATAAAACCAGTGAAGGGCAACTTTTTAAAAGTAATTTGCGGTTAAATTAATAACATATCGTTTTACTTTTTGTAATATTTACGTACTTCACAAATCAGTAATTTAAAATCTTGCAAGGATATAAGAGCAAGTTTGTTTGTTGATTTGAAGAGCATTACTTTTTTAAACATTTTAAATGTAAATAAATAAATCAGTAGACTTTCAAATGTTGATTTCCTGGTGAATCTTAGGTAACCGCAAGATCGGTAGGCGACAAATATATCAATACATTAGTGGTGGAGACCTGAAATATCATTTTGTTTTTTAGGAAAAGCGGTGTTAATTTTTAACAAAGGAGGTTATTTTTTTCCTTAGAGATTAATGTAAAATGAATGAGGTCTAAAGTCAATCACATTGACTGAACACATAAAATACGTATTGATACAATTATACCAAGATGTAATACATAAAGACAAAATACACAACAACAAAAAATAAAGATTCTAAATTAAAAATAGTCATTGTGGCCACGTTTTCCACGATATCTAACTCCTGAACTAGAAGATCGCGTGAAAATGGGACAACATCGTGTTTTCGTGGAAAAATGTCGAAATTTGCGTAAGATTTTTTTGTCACTAATTACTAGTTGTAATATTGAGATTTTATGATGACAAACCACGAAGTGTATGCATTTTTGAAAAAAAAAAAATTCATGCTTTAAACCGTTTAAGGTAAAAGATCCATATCAAATATGACCCAGTCAGTAGGAAATCATTTGCATTGCATTCAGCGCGACTTCCATTAAGGCGGGATTACGTCGGGTTTTCAGGATTACTGGTTTCTGCTTTGTTCCTAGCCCAGCCTAGAGTACCGAGTGCTCTTAATTTTACCTAATTTTATACCATTTATGAAACTAATAATTTTAGATTTTATATTAAAGGCCTTAAAATACTGACTTAATTAATGTAAGAGGTGTTTTATTTTCACCGTATTAAATCCATCATTCAGTTCATAGAAATAACAGCCATATCACAGTAATATCCCTAACGTGGCAAATGAAAAATACTCAAAATGTACCCAAAACAATATGTGATCATTTATTAAATAATAAAAAAACCGAAAATAACAACGATGCCATTTTTAATTTCTACAAAGTTTATTTTAATTGGTGTTTTTTTACGATAACTAACCATTGTTTAGTGCAACTGACCAGAGCCTATAGGACTATAACACCCTGAAAATGTTGAGTGGAGAAAAAAGTTAGGCAGAAGGAATTAGTAAAAAAAAAAATATAGAATCAGGTTAAACACCTAGCTACAGATCTAATTGAACCAAAATAAAGCCTGGGACAGTCCTAATGCGACGGTATAATTTTAAAAAACGGTAAATCACTGGAATAATACTGTTAGTTTTATAACTCTGGAAAAATGCGTATCTTTATGTTTTTGAAAATATTTAAATTGTACATGATAAAACATACTCGTAGTCCTAGAAATTTAATCACAAAATCCTACCATTCTACCACGGAAGTCATCGAGTAAATGAAATATCTGACAGTGCGAGTATGCGTTGTTTCAAAATGATTGATTTTTTAATTAGTATATGTTGTTTTACACTTAATTAGTTTAAAAATAATATATAGTATGTTTGCGGCACGTTCCAGAGTGGTAGATACTCCCAGCATCACTGTTGGATTTCAAATAGACAATTTGTTAGGTTCTCACCTTTTTGTTTATCATCCAGTTCCTACCTATCCCGCCAATTTGCCATTCGGATTCTTATTTAACAACACTGCAATACAAAAAGAAGAAGAACTAGTTGTTGGTGAACGGCGTGTCGCTGGTTGATGCTCTTGCTTCTTCGTCGTCGGTTTTGTTGTTGCTGCCAAAATAATAAGTGAAAAAATAAACCTGGTTTCATTAATTAAGAATATATTATATATGAATACAAGTGTTTTCAAGAAATTCGACCTTGTTTGAAACGGATTTAGCCGTGTTTGGTGACCAGACTTGAATAGCCAGGTACTTTCCTACTTTTTCACCGTTCCCTATCTCCTTCTCGTCTCCATGCCCTTCAGCTTTTCAACATACCCCAATTGGGGATGCCATAGTCTTACCGGCTCTGGGCAGCCAAGAGCAGTGTGGTATTCACGTAAAAAAAAACAGTGTATTTATTTATTTCTGACCATGTTTTTGCATGTTAAGGGCCAGCAGCCAAGAATGACGCTAAACGTCACTTTGTAGCATTCTAATACTAGAAATTCTACAAATGATTTAAATGCAAATTTTCTAAAGGTAGTTAAAAAAATGTCTGAGGTTTCCAGTGAATACAATTTTTAAACTGTAACCCTTTAAATTCCATGAAAAACATACTGAAACATCAGTAAAAGGTGCAGTTTTAAAACCAGCAAAGTCATTTTTGAACTTTTTACCTGAAATTCCAGTGTGCATTTCATAAAAAAATTAAAAGATTACTGTTTAAGAATTGTATTCACTGAAAACCTTAGATATTTTCCTAACTACCCGTATAGAATTGACAGATATAGAATGTGTAGTTTTGTTTGTACTAGAAAACCAAAAAGTGTGTATTTTTGCGTGCTGACCCTTAATTTTCTTCGGTATAAGGAAACGTAAAAGCTTGCTAACTGAAAAAAAATCCCCATTCAACACGTAAATACGTTTTTCGTATTTGTTCGAACGCCTTTTCCCGCGCGTGGTAAATAAATACACATTGGCGTGATAACCCTCTCGGAGTAGCACGTCCTATTAGCACCTTGTATCTCCCACAGGTGGTTCCATGTACACGAGGATTTGCGCTAAGCCCTGCCGTGGGTCAGACGATTCATTTGAATCAGAACGGTCGGGCGAACCGTCATAATGGCGATTATTTCAATACGATTCAACCGGAGGACAATTACGTCGTTTAAATCGTCGCAGATTAAATGAATTACGCCGTTAATCTTGTTGGAGTTCCGGCCGTACATTATAAAGCTTGAAATGCTGCCATGGATTTATGAATAACAGCAGATATTATTCGACTTCGCCCACGGCTTAACACTCCTTTTCATTGTTCTTTATTTGATCAACTGAAAAATATGTTATTTTTGCAAAACTATCTAATGGTGCTTATATTGAACAAAAAAGTGAACTTTTTCTCATTACTGTTATTATATAAGTTACCTACCTATTCACAATTCAGCATCGCCCAAGTTTTAACTTATTTTCCTAATAAAGCATTATGGATCATGCCATGTTATATCTCGTTTCATTTTTTGAGGGTAAACAAATAATTCAAAACTCCATAGCTCATGACAGTGGTAGAGTTGGTAATTAAAAATTCATGCGCTTACCTAGAAATTGATGCTTTGGAACAGTCTGGCCAGCGGTCATGTATTACGAATAATGTTTTTTTTAAGTATCCGCCACTTCAAAATTATTATATTAACTATTATATTATTACTATACAAATACATTTTATTGCTGGTTCAATGTGTGTTGTTTTTCACATCTAGTTGTGGTATTGTTTTTTTTTTTCAATTACTCTGATTTTACTTTCAGATTACCTCTGCATTCAAATTTATATAATAACTACAAAAAAATCAATAAGTATGAAATTCGTTGTAATTGAAAAAAAAAAGTAAAATTTTTGTATGTGCAGCCCTTGTGAAAATTTCAGGCTGTCCATGCGTCCCTAGTGCAATTTGGGTTGGCCAGGCCTGCTTTAGAAGCTCGGCATGTAGAGCGAATGAACGAAGAAAAGAGTGTGAAAAGAATATATGATGCGAAAGGGAATTGAAGAAGAAGTCGGGGACGCCCGAAAAAGACATGGCACGATCAAATGAATCAAACACTTAAATTGGGCAAATGTGAAGAGTCAAAATAAAAGAAGAGTATAAATGTAAATGGAGCAAGAAGTGTTTGTGTTCAATTTGTAGAACTCCATTTTAATTTTTATATAATTCAATTGAATTAAATTTAATATTATTATTATTGCGTTCTGCTATTTTAAGTGTTTTTTGTTATTATTATTTCAGTTTGACAATGGCCTTAAACGCCGAAACAGCTGTAACTAAAAACAAAAATAAAAAAAAACTTAAAATAGCAGAACTCAATAATAATTATATTAAATTTAATTCAATTGAATTATATAAAAAAAAGCAAGAAGTGTGTTCCAATACAGATTTGTATGGCGGTTCGTCGTCTCTGCCGACCCCTGCAAAAAACGGCGTGATGGTTAGTTAGTTAGAAAGCTGAACAAATTTCATGACGCCAGAGTTCAACGTTCACGAGTTTAACAGAGACACGCTAACGGATCTACTGATTTATATATAGATAACTAAAATTCAATCGTTTTTGTTCACCATTACACAAGGTGATCCTTAGCATAAAGGCTGTTAAAAAAACGAAAAATATTCACCAATTTGAATATTAATTTAATAAAAAAAAAAATTAAAAAAACTCTTCGGGTTCCTTTCAGAGATTGACTAATAAAATACCTTTGAATTACCAAGTATTTTTTTTGTTCACCAAGACATTTCACTTTAGACGCCAGATGCAGAGTAATTGTAATTACACTTAAGTACATTTATTTCAAATTACGGAACAAATTATAATATTTATTACGAGACGAAAGAAGATCTCAAAAAGGTTCCGCTGGATACTCGGCGCTTTTAATTAATATTGCCAACCAACATTCCCATTTCAATGCAAATTGCACAGACGTCCCCCCTCGGTTCATTTTCAGAAGACTGCTTTTAATTTATTTCCTGCAATTTCAGGAGGACAACAACTATTGTTAAGTATTTCTGCGATAAGTGAGCATTTGTGTTTTATAGTTGACAAAAGCACAATTAGAAAATCATTGTTTTTATATCCACTCGAGTTCAGAGGGAATTGTATCATTAAGCGAATAGTTTTTCGAACTGATGTTTTAAATCAAATTAGAATGAAATTTTATGCTTATTATTTTCAAACTTATTATTGATACGACGTTGAGGATTATTGATAATAATATCAATCATCCTCAACGTAAATACGGAACAGAAAAAATAACGGTCACGAAAGAGATGATATTAATAATTTTCAAATGAAAAATGAGACCGATTAATGCCGGTTTCTTATACGGTGGCTCAATCGGCAAAAGAGTTATTCTCGGATAGAGTAGAGATGCCGAGTTCGAGTCTCGGTCGTGATCGTTTTTTTTGTTTGTTTTTGTTTCATATTTACGTTGAGGATTATTGATGCTATTTCAATGATTAATATAATTTTTCAACATTAAATTATAACGCAACATTAATGAGTTACGCAAATTAAAGTTAGTTTGATTTTTGAACGTGATCAAGTTTTGCTAAATTCTTACGGTTATTATTATTATGTATCAGCAAGCTAATAACTTTTCGAACTAATGTTCAAACAAAAAAATTATAATGTTTATTTCAGTTGAATAAGGTAGGTACATAAAATTGATTCAATTCTTGAATTTAAAACATTATTAAGAAATGTTACTATTTTTTGCAACATTAAATTTTAAAATATCTTCTTATCGAACCATTGAAAAACATGGAACACACTATATTGTTATTTTAAATCGTATTTTTGACGATTATATGATGCTTTCAAAGTGACATAGCTGATATTTGAAATTAAAAATTGTGAACTGAAAAAAGTTGCATTGAACTTCAAATTTTGTGACGTCAGAGCTCACCGTTCGATATTTTTTACTACTTCATACACACAGAGGTTCTGATGTATAGCCCAGATTGGTGCATTCGTGCCAGTCTTAATGCGGATCACAACGAAAATTTCAATTATTTCGATCGTTATCTTGCTGCGGGATTTTGGTGGCCGACCTAATTGACCCTAAATGTAATTAGTCCCAGATGATGTTGCCATTATGTGCATGAGGAAAGTAGAGGGACGTTCTGGGTACGAATTCGTAAGGGGTAGAAATTAGAAAAAGATGCCACTGGCTTGCGGGAAGTTGCAGTCTGGTAGGTTTTCTTATTGGGGAGTAAGCGAACAAGGGCTGATTGAGAAGGATGTTGAGTTGCAGGAAAGGCTTTTATAAAAAAATGTTTGAAAAATAAACTTCAACTCAATTACTTCTGATATGAATAAATTGATTTATTGTTTCTATAAAGTGGGAGTGCATACCCGAATAAAGTTCGTACTTACATTGATTGACAACAGATTTTTAAGAGAGGTATGAGGCAGAGTGGAGAATATTTTTAACTCAGAGGTGGCGGTTTTCTAAGAAAGCGGAAATTAAATAAAAAAGTGTAAATGCTAATGAAAGATGGTCTTTTATTCAAAGAAAATGAATTAAAACAAATAAAAATAAGAATGTTAGCACTATGCTTGACTGATTTTTCAAGATAACATTAAAGACTTATTCAATATTTCTCCGCCACTTTTTTCTAGAATCCCTACTTATGGTGACATAATCCAACTGGCTCTAGACAGTAAAACTCATCAAAAATAGAGTAGTCACTAAAAATAATGATACATTGCTAGATAAATTTAATGTGAAAATAAGAGTAACATCATAATGTTCAAAATATTTGTTCTTACTCATTATTTATACGTAATCCGTAAAAAAAAAATTATATCTTTTCTACATTTTATAAGCAATGGTTTCATTGGGCAATGCATTAAAATAATTGTGTAATAATGGGTTGTAATGGGTCCCCCCCTGCCTCTGTCTACTACTACTAATACTCCCTCACATTAGAACATCAGACACCCCCGGTCTCATACTGATTCGTTTTAATGGGAAGGACGCGCGATTTAAATGCGGTTTCGAACTGTATACAGCCCGGAGAAACGGCCGGCGGTTTGGGAAACCTCAGCTCTGATTGCTTAGGGGTTGCTTGGTATACTCGGAGCACAAACTTACAGATTTTCGGTGCGAATATAGATCCACTGACTCGTATGGAGTTACAGGTAGTTTTTGTGAACCTAGTCGCCAAAAAAGGTGAAAATAAAAAAAAGAGAATTTCACACTGAATCTAAAGAAAACTTCTAAGCGTTTTTTCAACAAAGCAAAAAAAAAACAGTTTATTTGTTTTGCTGTATGTTAGTATTGAACTTTATTTATTTTTATTTTTATTTAATATTACTTTTAGCGATATGCTGTTACAGTGATTTTGGAATGTTAGCCATTAGAGATCACACATAATCGACAAGTCGCTTTTTATGACAAAAATTTGAGTTACTAGGTTTAAATAGCTAAGTTCTTCGTAATTTTTTTCTTTCACACATCCTTCAGCTCCACACAATATCCGAAAATAATGAGTAAGTCGCTGTCTTTCTCGATTTTGTGCGGTATTACAAAAAAAAACAGAATAGATTTATGACTCACAGTTATAAATATCATTATGATTCCAAGCTTAGCACCTAAAATGTCGCTGTCACGTCAGTTCGTAGCATTCTAATACAAGCAATACCGCACATGATTTTTCTGTAAATTCTACATAGGCAGTTAGGAAGATGTCTAAGGTTTCTTAAGAATAAAAAAAGTTGTAATCTTTTAAATTCCATGAAAAACATACTAAAATGTCAGTGAAAGTGCAGTTTGAAAACCAGCGCAGATATTTTCAAACGTTTAACCTAAAATTTTAGTATAAACTTCACGAAAAAATTCAAAGATTACCGTGATTAAATAAAAACAAATTTTGAACTATTTCCACTTTTTTATTTTTTAACTGGACCGGTTTCAGCCTCATAACGACCATCTTCAAACTAGTACAGGTTGTTCTTTTCTATGGCTTATATACTATTTTTGGGATGTTAGGGGTAGGAAACCATGATTTTACTTTAATTATATTTATCAGTATTGCTGCATTTTACTTTAATTATATTTATCAGCATTGCTAAATGATTTTAAAAGTTACAAGTTAAGTTATAGTAAAATCATGCAGACCGTTATAGGCTGAAACCGGTCCAGTCAAAAAATAAAAAAAAGTGGAATAAAGTTAAAAAAATTGTTTTTATTTGATCATTAAAATGGAATTCCACCATGAATTAACAGTTACAAAATTAGAAATAATAAAAGATAACCGTTTAAAAATCTGTATTCACTGGAAACCTTAGAAATTTGCCTATACTACCCGTATAGAATTAAGAGATAAATCATTTGCAGTATTGCTTGTATTAGAAAGCCAAAAAGGGTATATTTTTGGGTGCTGACCCTTAAGAGGCGACTCTTGTCTGTATTGTGCAAGACGCCGGGTTTGAAGAAAAAACATTATTATACACGGAAGACGCTGCGCATTCTGGAATCATACAACCATAGATAAAACATTGATCAGCATCCCCGAAGATTCCCCGCAAATGAAAAATAACCGTTATCCTAATGGAAGTCTAAAAATAAAACAAATAATTCGCCGTTTCCACAATGGTGGCCCAGTCTAGCGGCAATTGCAGATACTTGTGCTTTACGCTTTGAACGAGTCGGAGATGGCTCCCGCTATTCGCAGGTAATAACAGCCGTCCCCGGGGAGCCGGGCTGTGTAGCGAGCGATGAAATAAGGAGATAGACTGGGGATGAGGATCTTACCCGGCGCGGCGCGTAAACAAACCGTTTTGTTTTTGCCTCGTGAATGCACCTAGTCGAGTACCTTCCGCGTATCGGGTTATGCCTTCTTCATTTTAGGGATGTCTTCTAGGAGGCGACTTGAGAGATTTGAATAATATATCAGTTTGATTTCGGAGAAATTGTTTTCTTACGTCAAAGCGATTTATGACTCGTATTAAAATAAAAGGTTTTTCATGTTTGTTCTTTATTCTCTAAAATTGGTCTTTAATAAGACCTGAAAATCCACTGACGAATAAATAATATTGCTGAAAGGTATTCTATTTATTTCAAAGAAATTAAAATTTACGAGAAATTAATATAATTTCACATTAAAAAGAGTTTTTGGATTCCTGATTATAGTAATACATCAAATATAACAACTGGATAATATTTATTAAATACCTTACGCAAAAAAATGCTAATAGTAATAACAGTTCATAATAATATTCACGGGATTGAGTTATGTTTCAAGAAACAAAAATTGTAATACTTTTGTTACTTTGTTACTTTTCTAGAAGACGTTTTATTTATATCCCATATATTCCCGAAATAATATTTTTTTAACTCCTCGTGAATGATAAATCAAAAAATGTATACATTTTTTTGTACTGTATTAACATCTTAATAAAATATATAAAAACAAATGTATTTTGTGTTTGAAGCATTACAAATCTTTTGGGGCAAAATAACTGAAATGAATTTGTGTTGCAATGTTTTATTACCAAAAACGTGTAGTGTGTAGATACTTTAAATTAAAATTCGTTTAATAATACCCAAATATAGAAACTCAGAGGGATGAAAAATACTCGTAGAATATTACGCTATAATTTCTTTTAGCTTCTGTTACGATTTTAATAATAATAATGTAATACGAGTTTTTATATTTTTTTAATATAAAGTTATACCAAAAGTATACCCAGTAGCGCGCACAAAGTTTTTGATCAGGGTGAGCAATAGGAAACACAGCGGATCAATTGATAATAGAGATAGGTACCAACAAATATCACTGATTGCTATTGGATTTGTTCTTTAAAAGCACTGCCTTAGACACTCACACAAACGAGCTACTCGAACGCGTAATGGCATACATATTTCGTGTAGTCTAGTGAACATAGAATAATCTACTCTGACGTTGGCGACGTTTGAGCAAAATACGTAGTTACTGCTTTTTACCCGTTATAGTAGGAAAGTTTGTGAGGCGCTCGCGGCGGTGCGATTAGCTGAATTTAATTTTTTGCGATAATTTCAAATTATTTAATGCAATATGGTACATATTTTTAACGGTTACGACGAGGTAGGCAGTGCAATACCTTTTAATCAGTCATTTCAAATTTCGTAATCTGATTTCAAACAAGAGGCTAAAGAGAATAAAAAGTTAAATGGTGGGAAATACCAAAATTTTCAGATCTGGTCACCGAACATAGCTAAAGTCATTTAAAGCATTGATTCTCTGTAATTGTCTATTACGGAGGAAATTTCAGTATGGAATATCTTACACACTGTAACAATATAGTTTTACAAGCGTTGAATTAGTACCAGCAACCCAAGGGCTCACCGTTCTGTAACGGAGGTTGACGATTTGAATAAATAAAATGAGTAAAAGATCTTGTTATTTAATTATCCGCTGAAACCACTAACAATTTACCTCTTCGAAAAAAATAACTAATTATATCTGCACGGTACGAAAATATTCCGGGAGATAGACGAGGCGGCGAGCGCCGTGGGGCAGGGCAAGTGGGGCGCAGCGAGGAGCTGAAAATCCTTTTGATGAATATTTAATCATCACTGGGAATTCGCGGTGTATTTTTTAAAGGAACACGTGTGCATCTTTCATTTTCCCTGCCTCGTGTGTACTCTGGGCAGGGGTCCCGCGGCCTGTGGAGCTAGCGATCTCCCCGTTCGGAGTGGATTTCGAGAGAGACTGCTAATACATTTCGTGTTTTATTTTGACTAGTGAAATGGCAAGCTGTTCTTTGAATGGGTTTGATTAATTGATTACCTTAAATAAAACTGGCAATCAAGCTCAATACAAAAGTTACTTACATTCGTATTAAAAATGATTAAATAATAAAATTGTAAGCCTCTTCTTTAAGGGTCAGTACCCAAAAACACAATTTTTGGCTTTCTAGTACAAGCAAAACGACAAATTATTTATCTGTTAATTCTATACGGGTAGTTAGGCAAATGTCGTCACTTTGTAGCATTCTAATACAAGCAATACTACAAATGATTTATATGTATGTTTTATGGGTATTTATAAAAATGTGTAAGGTTTTCAGTGAATACAATTCTTTTACAGTAATCTTTAAAGATTCTTTATAAAATGCATTCTAGAATTTTAGGTAAAATGTTCAAAAGTGCTTACATTAGTTTTGAAAGTGTACATTTTAGTATAGTATAGTTTTTCATAGAATTTAAAGAATTAAAATTTAAACACTGTAAACCTTACTCAATTTTATAACTACCCATAAAAATTGCAGATAAATCATTTGTAGTATTGCTTGTATTAGAATGCTACAAAGTGACGTTTAGTGTAAGTCTTGAGTGCTGACACTTAATTATCCATTTACCATGTTCATACATCGGATATACGAGTACCTTGGAGTAACAATATATGGAGAGGGAGCTAATTATTTTTACCCAACCTATGCAAACTTGAGAATAAATCACTTTCTCCGGGTTTTTACGTCGTACACCCTGAGAAAAAAAGAGACAACAAAATTGCTCTAATTATCACACCGCTTCAAAGTATTGTAAGAGTGTTCTTCGTGTCCCGCGTCTCCGTTGACTCCGCCCACATGTTTTGATATTCGACATAAATTGACATAACCCAACGGTTTTTAGGTTATATGCTATATTTTTGTTTATGACAATACTGTGAAAAAGTGGTTATACGAATAAACAAAAACATTATGTCGAAATTTGCTATAAATGGATGTAAAAATACCCTCACCCTTGTCCTAGCCACGCCCAGGTCTAGCCGAGTCCGGCAAAGCTTATCAATACTGACTACAGCAGCACTCTCTCTTGTATATTATTGCTCTGAGACGAATACCAATATTGATGTCACATATAATTTGATGAAACAAATATTAGAATAACTATCAAATTGCAAGAAAGTTGATTGTTTTCTTCGTTTTTACGCGAATATTATGTGCATTAAAATGCTTCTTTCAAAATTGGTATTTGTAGGTGTTTCGAATTTAATTTTTTTTTTTAAAGTACACAAATGAATACTTGTAAAAAAATGTGTTTTTATTTTATAGATAAAAACACTTATTTTCCGAAAATGAATTATGTTCACGTCCTTTAAAAGTTCTTGTAAGAGTAAAGTGGATGTTGGGGGATGTTTTTCTGTGCCTTGTGTTAGACATTTTACTTTGGGTTACAGGGGTAGCAAGCTTGCTTTTCGCACACCACAAACATATTTTAAGCTGCCGTGCCTGGATCTTGCAATCGGTTGTGAAGTTGTATGAACCCTACGAAATTGGCTTTCCAGGTAACCCAAAAAAAAATCTAAATAAATAAGTTCCAAAAATGTCATTTTAAATACCATGTTCAAAGTATTCATACAGGTTGAGGTGTTTAAAACTTTTGTCACATTTGACATCGTTACAGTTTTGTTCGTCGATTAGCCGCCTTTTCATTTTTTTTACATTTGAAGTGTCCCTTTTAAACGCCGATTCTTAACCCATTTCAGCTTTTATCAATTAATGATCAGTTGCCAAGCATAAAAGGTCTGCAGTCATGCTTTTCATTTGATTACAATTCAATAATTATTATTCATTATTCGTATGATGAAACCGAACCAACATTTCTTCTTCATTAGAAAAGCGTAGGAAAGACTTTGATTTAATTTGCATTTTCAAAATTATTGACTCATCTTCTTGAAACAATAAATTGCTGTTCCTCAATTATCACTCTACTAATCATGGGTATCATTCTCCACTGTCCAGAATGTCGATACTTGTTGACTGAAATTTGTGGCACCTGTCTAAATGATTTTTGTCATTCTTTACGACTCTGCCAAAACCTTGACTTGACCTTGGCTTTGACTTGAATGTTCTTTCCAATAAATGTGCTGTTGTTTCTTTGTTGCTCTTTTTTTCCCAATTAGTATAATGTTTTTTTTTTGTAATTGCACAATAGTCCGTTAGTATACAAATAGATAACAACTGGAGACGCGTCTAGAATCGGCATTCAACTGGATCAAATGTAAAAAAAAACGAAATGGCACTAATATTTGAATTGTGACGACTGTTTGAAACACCCAAACCTAAATATTCACCTATTTATAAGTTTATATTATATTATGACAAGTCTTCTAGTATAAAAAGTAGCAGCCCGTTGGAGGTTGAATGTGAACAAAAGGAATTAATGCAAAGGGGAGAACGGTCCCTACCTTTGTGTTCACAAATCTGCAAGCAACTGAGAGAATCTTGCAAACCTAGAAAAGACGTGTATTTTTTCATCTCTTAGAAACTTGTAAATTCAAATTAGCCCATCCGAGTTGGCCGTCCCGAGCCATTCTTGCCGGCGGAGAGCGAGATACAACATGCATAGGATAGTGGAATAAAATGAGACGAGTGGTCCTTCGACAAAAGTTTTTAATATCTATTCCATTTCGAACGAGTCGGGGAATAAAAATACGCGGGGAGGGGGCAGTGGTAGTGGCATAAACACAAGGGGAATAGAAAAAGCAATTTTTCCTCGTTTTGAGAGCGGAGATGTTGGTCGGTTGAACACAAATCCACCGGCGGTCCCGGGGCGAAGCCACCACTTGACGAGGCCTAGAACAATTTCAGATTGAGTGGCATAAGTTGAGTGAAATATTTTGCTGGTCGATCATCTATTGTTTAAGGCAAAAGGGCTTAAGCGACACTTTGGTCGAAAATGAGCTAAACATACAGTTTTAATCAGTTTTTTTTTCTGCATCAAATTTTCTGACTCTCGTTTGATTATGAAGACTTTAGTGGCGCTTTAGCCAATTAAAAATATGTTACCGTTTGAGAGAAGGCTTGACTCAGGCGGCACAAGTTTGGAACTTTTTTTTAGCTTTTTGTTGCTTCAGGTAACTTAGTGAAAGCATTGAGTTACTTAAAGTTAACTTTTTTTCAAAATTCAATCAGGTACTGAAGACTTAAAATAAGAATAATTTTACTGTAAAAAAAACTTTTTGAAGGGCTCTGGTGTAACCCACCAAAATGGCGCTTCAGCCCTTTTGCCTTTTTGGTGGCGATATGCTTATTTATTAGAAATTAAAGCTTATTAGCAAATTAGAAGAGTTAAAAAATAAGATTTTTATGTTTGAATTAGCTAGCAATTGATGGTTCTAAATTAACTTTGTTTTTTTTTATAGACCGCACAAAAGTCCCAATTGATCCCAACCGTTTAGAGCTAGTGAGACTATGGCACCCCAAGTAAAGTGTGTTGTGAGACTGAAGGTAGTGTGGAGAGAAAGGAGATGAAGAAAATGAAGTTTGGGAATAACCTGGCTGCTTAGATCTGGTCACCAAGCACGGTTAAAGCCATTTCAAGCAACGTTTTAATTCTTTCACCAGGACGATCCGTAAAAGTATCTTCCACTCTGGAACGTGCCGCAAATAAATTAAATATTAATTTGTATGAATTAAATATGTTATGACACTTATTAATTAAATAAAATGTATTTGCGCACGCCGGGTTTGAACCCTTTGGATTCGTAGTCAAGCGTCTTACCACTCGACCACACAGGATTTTAATGACCAACTGCACATATGACCTAGGGTTATAGGTAGGTTCGTCAAAATTCAAATGTTTTTCGTAGAAATACTCTAAAGCATTAATTTTTTTCTGTGAAAATATGTTTTTTATGATAACGATAAGACACGACAGTGAGTGGGTAGGATAACGAGGTAGGTAGCGATGGCAAACGCGTGTCTTGTAGTGACGTCTAGAGGTGAATACCAATTAATATTTTTAACTTAAGCCTTTGTGCACTGTTTGTTATGAGAACCGCACAAGTGTCCCAACTACACAGAGCTAGTGAGTCTATTCCATCGTCAATGTGGAGATTGTTGTCTGACTGAAAAAAGGAGGGAGGGATAAGGAGATAGGAGAAATAACAGCGTAATTTTATTGTAAGATCTCTTCCCAAAGTTCTATTTTGTTTTTCCTCTTTCAAGCATTACAAAATATTTAACAAAAACATGTTTGTTTAATATTTACGCTGTTGTAAGGAATACTGTCAATTTCTAATGCGGTGTCTCTTTCAAACAAAGCCAGGAGATGAAACATGTGATGCAACAACCATAAGAAATGATTGAAATAGAAAGTCACCAACTTAATACATATTATTATGAACTATTATAATATTGTGATTTTTTGATGCGATTAAGTCTTCATTGCTCGATTGTTTAGCAATATTACAAAGTTGTTCTCAAAACAAAATGTTAAAATTATATTATTTTCCGTTGACCCAAAACCCCTTGAATTCGGCACCAATTACCGAACAAAGTATTAGTCGAGGGACTTGTTTATATCGACCCGCTCCATGTGGGAGCTCCCTGGCTGTCAAAGCTTATTTCCTTTGTTCGATTTATTGAATTCAACACCCTTCAGACGGCGTTAGCTGAGGATACGGGAGCTGGAGAGTGCGGGCTGCGGACTGCGGATCGAGGGGTAGGAAGGTTCTACATTGCTCTATTTGTGGGACCTTGGCTGCCAAAACTTGAGAAAAATACTAGAAATGTGTGCTCAATGGACATCAGTAACATTATTTTATCATGCCTAGGAAATAAATGTTACTACGCGACTAGTGTCCGAGAGTTCGAGGTAGGAGAGTTCCATACCCATGGCTCTATTTGTGTTATTATTACAAAATTGTGCTCAGATGAAGATCAGAAGATAAGATTAACTCATTTATGATTTGAAAAAATATAATATATCACTAGTAGAACTACCTAGCTTCGTACAAGTTTTAAGACTATATTTTGTAATCTTTGAAAAATAAATATTTGAAGTTCCATAGCTTATGATGGAAAAGAAGTTTGTAAGTTAGAAAAAAGTTGTTTGGCCTATTTATTTAATTTTCTCCCATAAAAAATATTATAAATAAGGCTTAATAAAATATCATCTACACTTTTATAAAGTCTATTGTGAAAAGCAAAAATAAAGGATCATTCTGAGATGACAAAAGATGTCTAAAATATTTATATTTTTTTCGTTGAATAAATTTCACATTCTTTTTTACCTTTTCCGTTTGATTCTTGTCTCTTTACACCCGCAATGGATTTGAAACGCTAGATCGCGGCGTTATGTTACGGCAAGGCCACCCCGGGGACCTGTCGCCCGCTCTCCCCCAGCGCCCCCCACCTCGATACAAGCGTGTGAATTAACAGTGGAGGAAGTGTGAAAATGCCTTAACGGGACCGGGGGAGGGGCAACAGACATCCTACTCTCTAACGCTGTCCCTCCGAGTAAAGTCATTGAATTCGCTGAAAAGAAAACAGTCTCGCTGGCAAAGAAATGCTTGATTTAATAATGTTTTTCACACACTTAATCACGGTTTACATCGCTAAATAGATTAAAAGAAATTAGATGAAATGCTTGAAAGCCTCCCCAATTTATAAATTTTATTACCCGACTTACCCGCGATCAGAATTTAAAAAAAGTTTGTAGTATTTTTATATTCCCCTACACAATTTTATTTTTCAGTAGATTTTATTCAACACTTCTTGTTTAAAATATTTTTTTCTTTTGAACGATTGAACACTTGGAATAAATAATATAGCTCCTGTCTGTTTTTTTTTAAAGTTGAATTGATATTTTGTAAATTGATGTAGAATGAATTTCCTAGTGTAGAGCACATTATAAACGCTGCTCTATAAAAAAATCAGATAATGTTTAAAAAAAAGTTTATTTATTTATTTAGTAGAGAAAAAACACAATTGTTACAAAAAAAGATTTTGACCGTCCAACTAGGAAGATTCCCCGTTTTACTACAATTAAATGAGACATAACATATACATATTATATATACAGCCCGTAAAGAAAATGATGCTGTCAACTATTGTTACATTTTATTTATTTTTTTAAGAAAGACAAACATTCCCGGGTTACGCATAACCTGAAAATATTTGAAAAACTCCTAATACTAATTATCAGCTACTGACCTATAAAATGATAATATATAAAAAGTATGCAAATTTTATAACGCCAGAACTCACCGTTTGATTGTTTTACTGCAAACGCGTATATTTTGTGCACTAGAGTGCATTTTATGTTGTTTTTGCGTATTTCTGATTCTGAACATGTATTCATTTTACAATGAATCTCATCTCATATTTTAATGGAATTACACTCTTCAGAATAAACCCAAAACAATTAATCAAGTAACATCGAAAAAATAAGGAAAAAAGTCGTATGAATGTTGAAAATCGTATTTTATGATGCTCACCATGAATTCCATAGGGTTGGAAAACGATCAGAAATTTCTTAAGCAATATAAAAAAATGGTTAACACTATTCAAATCATTGGTATTTTTTCAGTAATGTTCCCCCATTAAATTTGTATTCCCCCTTCTAAGTTCAGTCCAACCCAACACGCCCGAGGAACATAACTTACTGCAGAGTGATAATTGAAAATGATACGTCTTGAGAGCCTGCCTCCTCGCGTCTGTTGAATGTTTTATGTAGCAACAAACGGGCGATTTCCCGAGGTACGATTTTGTTGGAAATCAAAATGGCTTTTCAAGAGAGCATTTGGATATCGATCCAAAGGGTTAAACGGATATCTATGTGGCTTATTCCGTTTTGTAAGAGACTCAAGAACTTTTAGAAATGAATGCATACTTTCCTCCCTACGCCATGCTGATCTAAGATACATAAACATATAAAATATAATGATTTTAATAATACCAAATTTTTTACTTTATTCCGCTTTTTATATTTAAGACCTGACCGGTTTCACCTTATGACGGCCATCTTCAGACTGGTTATAAGACCCGTTATAAGGTGACACCGGTGAGGTCTTAAATAAAAAAATAATGGAATAAAGTTTAAAAAAATGTTATTATTAAAATCATTAAAATGGAGTTCCACCACGAAATAATAGTTTTATTTGTAATGTTGAAATACTACTTAAAATATACATTTCTTGAAAGCATCAACTTGATTCAGACACAATTTTTTTAATTAAAAATGAAAACCGGTGCTTTTATTGAAGGTATGATTTTTTTCATATCCTTAATAAAAGCACCGGTGCTCACATTATCCACAAATATAGTCATGGTAACAGAATAAATAATTTAAAAGTACTATAAATAAAGAAAGCCATTGAAAATAATTGTCATATTCTTAATAATCAATTAAATTTGCCCAGTAGTCCAATATTAGGTATATTTCTCGTAAACTCATAAAATATATAATTTTTCTTTAATCACTTTCTCAGTTGACGTTTTGCCTCTTTCATTTCATATTATCTGTCTCTTTCTCCCTGATGCTTTGTTATAATTTAAATATTATTTTGTTATTTTTTTCATCGTTCTCTTATTATTTTGTTATCCTTCTGTATGAATATATATAACCGCACACTATGTGTTTTGTGTTGAGTTTAATTTTGTACCCTGACGATGCTTAGGCTTAGCGAAATCGGTCGGTCATAAAAAAAACCTGCGGTTACAAAATATTTTTTTAATTTTTCATTAAATATGTCAAACGTCAAAGTGATTGCTTCCTACGAAAAAATAAAATTTCTTTAGTTCATGTGTAATAATTACCATTTTTTATATCGACGTTGTTGGAGAAAGACAAACATTATTCGTAAATAACCAGACAATATTCGAAAAACTCCTTATACCATCATAATAAGTGGGAACTGTTACTTGTGCAATGATGGAGAACTTAGCTAGCAGAGAAATTGAACCCACGATGCCCGGTAGGAATCCGACGCGTTTGTCCACTCAGCTACTAACTAGACAAAATCTTTCTATTTTTGATTATATTTCAATATAAAGTAAGTACATATCTAGTGATTTTATAGTGAATTGATTAAAATACCTAAAAAAATGACAATTTTCAAAATGTTAGCTTCTAGCATGATATTAACACTGACTTATTTTTCCCAGAGTCAAAATATTGTATGTACTTCTACCTTAAATTGTTATACTGACTTGAAAAGGATACATTATTTCTGACTGAAAAGAAAATTCATCGTTGCTTATAGGAAGAAACAGTCGTTTTGAGACAAAGCTTTTGGTACGTTCTGTTCCGTTAACTAGATTTTAATTGTTAACAAAATTTAAATAATATATTTTGAATAGTTTTTGTGTTAAATTTGTAGAATTCCATTAAAAATTATTAATTAATTTAATCAAATTTTGTATGATTATTAATAAATTCGGCTAGTTTTAATTTTTTTGTGATAGCTATTTTGGCGTCCATAGCCATTATCAAATTACAGAAACAATATATTGTACTATTTAATTACAAATTTCTGTAAACACAGAATTATAAAATTACACTTGA
The DNA here is from genome assembly GCA_022651775.1 of Drusus annulatus. Lineage (NCBI taxonomy): Eukaryota > Metazoa > Arthropoda > Insecta > Trichoptera > Limnephilidae > Drusus > Drusus annulatus. The sequence continues at coordinate 1,029,601 of JAGWCC010000246.1, read as the reverse complement.
TTTAATTCAATTATAAAAAATACAAAATATAAAGATCAGTTTAAAAAAAAAAATTATAAGCAATAGAAAAATAAATAAATTATTGATGTTTTTTTTGCCTACTTTTCATAATAAATTAAATCAGCAATATTCAAGTCTTACGACGATTAAGCCACAAACATCATGGACATTTTGATTAATTTATCGTATTAATCACCTTTTTTATGAATCCTTCCCCCACCGAGTGTTTCACTTGCAACTTGTTTTGATGGTATTTTCATTGAATGAAACTGATTTATATAGGCCTAAGTACCATCGCTCACAGTCTGCTTAAAATAAGTTCAACACGAAAACAAATGTCTCTCGCCCACAAAGGGGTGAGAGCGGCCAAAAAATAAACTTTGGAAGAGGAAAAGAAAATAAGAATAACCTTCCTTTAACGGGAAACTTCAAACACGCATTTCTGATAAACATTCCACGGGTGGTATAACAAGATCTTCCCGACAGATAAACTTTATATATAGAACTTCCATCTCACCCCACTGAAACAAGTTACCCCATGTTACGGTGAATTTTCTGCTGAACTATTTCTGAATTTCGGTTCATCATACGTCATGTGCAATGGCATAACTTTGGGACTGTAGTTGTTTTTTCAACATTGCTGACGTTCATTTTAAACTTTTTTGGGGGTGTTTTACAGGCTCTAGTTTAATTATATTTAGTATGCAAAAACACGCCCACGATTATTATTTCAGAAGGAATGCTCCAGAAAAAATGTCAGTAATTATTTTTTTTACTAACACTTTGCAGATAATATATTAAAACTTAATTTTCTATCTAGAATGAGTTTAGGCTAAAAGTTTTATCAAAATTTCATTAGGCTAGAGCTTACCAGTTGAGAATTTTCGCAGCTATAGAAAATATATTTTCCGCTTACTAGTAAGATTTTGAGATGAAATTCTAATATCTGTAATCTGTAGATTTTTAAATTCGACCTTTTGTATGCCTTAGAAACAACGTTTTACATATATATGGGAGACCGTAGACAGTAGAACCTTATCTTAGATTTGTTCATATCCGGGCTGCAGAAGAACGAGAGCTTACATATTCGAGTTTCACTTCGATGCTTTTCTCTTGGGAACATATCTGATGCAGCTTTATAGCGTCATCTCTAGAAGCTAATATTATGTTATTTAGAGTGTTTTGCTCGTTCATCATTTTGTTTTAGTATTTAGATAACATAATAATGGGGTTTTCAATTTTTTTTACTAAAAAAAAATACATAGAGCATTCCGATATACGATAAATATTAATATTTTTATAAAAACGCAAAAATCAAATATTTCAAACGTTTATGAACATACCTGCATAATTTGTGTAGCATTTGGATGGATCGAGGAAGAAACTTACAGCGAGTACCGACATTTTAAAAATATTAACATTTATATTTTTTTAAATAATTATTTAGTGTCGATTTGAAAGGTGGTGTTTATATCGATTTAGTTTAGAAATACTTTGAAAAAGCGGCGGTCTACTGATTTTTTTTTCAGATTCTTTTATAAATGATCCGTGGGCACTAAGTGATCATGATTTTAAATGAAAAACTTACCATAAAACACTTTCCTAATACACTTATTCACTTAAATTAACATGCATGTACTTTTATAACCTCTTCCCCATGTCTATTCTTTCTCTGCTTTATTCTATCTAAAAACAGTCCCCAATTGAAGATATAATAGTTCCACTGTACGATTATCATTTTAATGAAAATGCCCTTTTCATTATCTCGATGCGTCAATTCAAAGAAAACGTCTTTTTTATCCGTTCCATTTAAATAATTTGGGTTTTGAATGTTATTGTGTTTATTTGTATTGCAAAAGTTTGTTTTAAAAGAAAATAACATTTTTTTGCTTTCATCAGTTTTTATCGTTGTTCAGTAAATTAAGTATATCATTTTTTTTTTGTAAATTGAAGGCAAAATGTGCAATCTGAATTTTAATGCTATCATTTATATAATGTACATTACACCCAAAATAAGTTTAAATAACTCATCTGCATTGCCGTGTAGCAAGATATGGCGTAATAACAATAAGAACATGTATTTTTCCACTTTCCCACACACGAAATAAATCTTAATAGTTGTTGAGCAAGTGAACGACTAGCACTTAGTATTTTATTGTAGTACGTTGTTCCCGAGACGTAGCACCACGGCGCACGTAGAAATTGTAGCCGTTCCTCGTCTTGTTTTAAATTAAATCAGCCTGGCTGCAGTCTACTCCTGGGCGCAGTACGAGATAACTGTAAAATCTTGCACGTTTCAATTTTGAAACCGAAAACTTTTTTTACTTCGCTTTGAAAGCTTTATTTTTAAAGGAAAAATATTAACTTTTTAATGTAAGCAATTAGATCGCGTTACTCCTTGTGTAATGAAAAAAGTTTTTTTGGGTAAAATGAAAAGATAATCTTGGTTTGTTCATATTAACAAACGAAGACCTCACGTTTATAGCTATCTTAGATTTTTTCTATGCACATGAATGCAATTAGATTTTTGATGCACAAAAATAAAACACGGTTTTTACTAGGTACTAGGAGAAATATGCTTATTTTTATGAGTGACAGCCGTTTCAATTTTAAAAGTAATTAATTTTTTGCAAAAAACGCCAGTTTGAAAATGTTTTCAGAAGGCGATATAACTGAAAATGGGGTACAAATAAAACCTAGACGGTGTTTGAGATTTCGGTAATAAAATAGGGTTTAAAAACAGTTTGTAGTTGATATTTAATTGAAAATTAAAGTTTACAAAATTTTAATTATAAAACACAAATATGAAACAGAAAAAAAACAGAAACTTAAAAGAACAATGGTAATGACCGAGACACGAACTCGGAACCTCTACTCTATCCGAGAGTAATTTTTCATTCTTATTTGATTTTTTAGTCTACGAGGCAAACGATTACATTCTGCAACCACTAAATCAGACGTTTTAATTATTGTAAAAGTTGAACAACGAAGAAAAAGTACAAATTCATCGATAACCGTCATAACACGTACTCTGTATCAGACAGTTACCATCTCTTTTATTGCTCGTGACACCTCAATAAGGCTTTGCTACATTCAAACGGTTTTGTTTCACAAGTGTGTAACGTCATCTTCAACAAAGGTGGCAAAAGCGGGTCGGGTAATATGATAGAACAGATGTTATCCCTAATAGTAGAAGCTCGGATCTTAAAAGGGGACGCTTTATGTGAGGATGATAGGATAAGGTAAGAAATAAAGAGTTAAAGAAGGTAAGACAAGAAACAAATATTTGTTTTAATATTTATACTGTATTTCATATGTTTATTTTAAGTAAACATTAAGGATAACAGTAACATACGAGTAGCATAATAAAACTAGAAGAAAAAATATAATTCTATATCTACAACAACGGTATACATTGCTGTGAATTTTGTTTTTAAAGAAAACGGCAGATCTGAAGATTGTTGTGATAGCTCAGTAATCAAAGCTGTTGTCGGATAGCGAAACCTCTTCCGATGCGTATGATTTGATAATTAATGTATTTTTTAAATAAGCTTTCCGCGATTAAATGATTAAAAACATGTTTCTTTTGTTGTTTTCCAGTGATATAATGTTTCGGTTTCTAAAAAATTTGATATATTTTGTTTGTTTATGTATTTATCTTACCTTAGATCACATCATTGTGTGTTCTAATATAAAATATATATACGGACACGATTATTCCAAACATATTTTTCTAATGACATTTGATAAATTGAATTGAAAAACTTTTGGGTTACTAAAATTAAACATATAGGATACTAAAATTTTTTAAATTCTTTTTTTAAATTGAAGGATATTGTTTATTGTAGTGATTTCTGGTAGTATTTTATTTCATAGTTAGACGGCCCAGTACAGAGTGTGCTTGATTAAGAATTTTTTTGCAATGTAATTAATTTTGCATTTTTTGTCCCATGTCCGTGTATCTCATAATTTCAATGTATCCTTTTAAAATCCTTAGATATCATCATTATGTAAGAGGGCGTATTTGATGCGTTACTAATTTTGCAATTATTTACATTATACTAGACTTTTAGTGTTACATTAAATTCCACTTTTTTTCTTAAAAGCTTTTAAACTTCTTCTTTCATTTATATTATTGACCTAGGTGTCGCTAATACTGAAATACAGAGCAGAAAACCCACCACTGTACACTGTGTGTACATAACAAAAAAATTTATCAAATAAAGTTGTTAATTGCGCAACCCAAAAAGCCGATTGTATAATTAAGAGTTTTGGAAAAATTCCGAAATAATAATTAATGATTTTCGTTGACAAACTCCTTAAAAGAACGAAAACTTCGATGCAGCCGTACAAATGATACTGTCGAACTTCAACGCCTTAATCAAGAAATCTGCTCATTATATAAATAATAACGAAATTTTAATTAGTATATTTTTTTAAGAAAAATAATTATTGATTTGATACATTTGCGATGTTTGAACTGTTCATAAATCCAGTAACATCATTATATTTTGCTTAGAGTGCTCAGTCTAATGCTAATGTATTGTGTTATTTGAGAGTTTAGCTTATTCGCGAATAAACATAAGTAAGTTCTAGTGCGGGGGAAATTTGCCACGGAAGCGGAAGCCTGCAAATATTTGCACTTTATAATGGGTAAATATAATTTTCACCTACACGCATGTTTTGTTTTCGTGCACTAAAACTGGGTACATTGGAGTATACTACGTGCCGTAGGTAAGGTTTCTGCCTAAAACGAGGGAGAGCTTGTGAAACAAAGCATTCACTGTCAGAATAAATGGTAAAATGTAACATTTATTTTAATTTAAAAAAGTTAAATATTAGGTGGATTCTCAACAAATCTTTGTTAAATGATGTTTTACCAAAACCGTTTTCATTCTCGCCTGAGAAAATATAGATACGATTTTTAATATAAGTGAGTACTGCACAAGAGTCCCAACTGTTCCCAACCGTCTAGAGCCAGTAAGACTTTGGCAACTCCAATTGGGGTATGTTGTGAGGCTGAAGGTAGAGGGGAGGGGAAGGATATGGAAAAGAGGAAGGTTGGGAAGTACCTGGCTATACAAACCTGGTCACCCAACACGGCTAAAACTATTTCAAGCAACGTTTCGATTCTGATTGGGGCGATACTTAGAGTATCTACCACTCTGGAACGAGCCGCAAATGTACTTTGTATCATTTTATATTAATTAAATGTGTTATGACACATATTAATTAAATACAAATAATTGGCGCACGCTAGGTTCGAACTCGTGACCTTTGGATTCGTAGTCGAGCGTCTTATCACTCGACCATGGTCACGTCTGATGCTCTGAATCGAAGTTCTTATCTACTCGTACTTAATTTAATTTATATAATAATTCAACTTTGTTACAGAGTGAACGATACTCTCTGTACCACCCTAGTGAAAAATCACCACTCGTAACAGAAACGTTGCTTGATTATGGTTATGATGTTCTGTGACCAGATCTAATTAGCCAGGTACTTCCCAGCCCCTCTTCTTTCCCTTGTACTTTCACTATCCTCTCAACATTTTCCAAAATAGAATGACTCGGGCTGTTGGGACATTCTGTGTGGCAAAACGTGGATAAATATGGTTTAATTTTGTATATTCGACGAACTCCGCAGCCGAGCGGCTCCTCGGCTGCGAATGATCCTCGACTGTGGTGAGTGATCCTCGGCTACGAATCCTGATGTCACGGGTTCAAATTCCGGGGCGAGCAATAAATTCTATCAAATTAAGTTGTGTTTTTTCACATTACATTCATACGAAAACCATGTTTAGTATATTTGCGACAAGTTCCAGAGTGGTAGATACTCTTAGTATCACCCTAGTAATCAAGCACCATTTGGATTCAAAACGTTGCTTGAAATGGCTTTAGCCGTTTTTGGTGACCAGATCGAAATAGCTGTGTACTACCCCACTTTTCTCTTCCCCATATCATTCCCTTCAGCCTCACAACATACTGACTCAAAACATACATTGGAGATGCCATAGTTTCGTTGTCTTCGGGCAGTTGGAATTTTTATATGGTTTTCACATGAAATAAAAATATTGATTTTTAGGTTTTTTAATTTTATTTAAACAATAATCATTATTATTTTAATTTTTTTTTAAAACAATTTTTAGTTAAAAGCTCTGCGATGTAATTATTTTTAGGCGTGACAGCTGTTTCGCCTTCTGAGGGCATTATCAAACTGTTGAAACAAAAGTTTGATAATGTCCTCAGAAGGCGAAACAGCTGTCACGCGTAAAAATAATTGTATCGCAAAAAAAAACATAAAAATTAAAATGGAGTTCTACAAAATAAACTTTAAAACCATAAATAAAAATACTGAAAAAGGTTTTTGATAGATGCTCAGCATATAATATGTAGTTAATTAATAACAGTTATTTTTAATTTTAATTTGAAGACAATAAATAAAGCTTTACGCTTCATTGTGATATTAATGATTGAATCAATATCTTTGATATTCAAAAAGCACGAAACAGAAGAACACGCAGAAAGCTTAAAGGTTGCGACCGAGACTCGAGCTCGGGAAAAATTCAAGCACTCCATAGATCGGGACCAGCAGCCTTAATGCACAGTTCTTGTGTACCAGACACGTCTGGTACAATCTCTTAGTAGTAAAATGCAATAAGAATGTATTGTGTACTTTTAAAATTAAAAATAACAAAAAACCCATTTTTAACTTTTTATAGGTTTTATTTTGAAGGGTTAGATAGCTAATTGTTGATCACGTTCAAAATCCTAAAAAACCTTTTCGGTAGTATAATTGGACGTAGTTATGCAGAAAGCGTCTATCCCAAAATTTGCTTAAATCAAGTTTTACATGTTTTCTTATAGATAAATACCAGATTTATATCTGCTGAAAACACGTAAGCTGTATATGCAATAGATTTTTGATAATTCAATTTTTTACCCACCCACATTGCAGATATCTGACTTAAATTGAAGTCAAAACCGTCCTTGTGGTTTGAATATTTTATGCTATTTCTAACTGATAAAATATCAACTAACGATAATAATGTTAGAAATCATCCAAGTGGTTTGAATGCATTCGGTGATTATGTTTAACTGCGTCAATATAATTTGTAAGAATTATCTATATACGAGTAGGTTGGACGTATTCTGCGTTTTAAATGTAAGTTAACTACTTGAAAGTTTTCTATTATTTAGTTGACGGTCACTTGAAGCATGTTTTTTTCTATCTATTGTGCCATCTGTTTGCTTTATTCACATAGTTGAAGAAGTGCGCTTAGATATCCGAGTACACCGCCAACCATTTCATAGAAGACATCCTACCCACATAGAACGCATTAGTACATTCTTTGACATATCGACATTTTGTAGATATTATCCAAACATTAAAATGTAGGATAACGTAGGAAATATATGTTTTTTTAAACAAATACAGTGATAGATCATCAATTAACTATTTATAATGATTCTCACAAAGTAAAAACCTTGATATTCACTTATAAATGCCGTAATATGCTTTTGTATCTTCATATTTTCAAACGCCTTTTTTCAGTATCTTTTTGGGGTTAAAATTGGGTTCAAACCATTTCCTGCCGATAAAAAACACCCTCCTGAGCGTCATCATTTAAAAAATCGCATAAAAAGTGTAACATCGGGTAATTATATTTTCGGCCGACTTATGGCACCGCTCTATACTACACTACACTATAGCAGAATACAGCGTTCACCGAGTATAGCTGTACTTTGCACTCTGTACACTGCACTCTGCACAGTTGTACTTGCTGTACTCTGTGCAGTATAGTACAGCTGCTGCGCGATCACGTTGAGAACAATAATGTACGGCAGCCGGCAGACTCCCTATGTCCCCGTGCGGGTGCGGGGGTCCCAATAACGCATGCCAAGTGCATTTGTTGCATACCGAAACAGTATTGTAATTTATTGAAATCAGTATGCCGCACTCACTTCTGGAATCCCGATCCGCGGGGCGTGTCGCCGCGTTATTGCAAGTCTAGATTGAGGCTTGCGTCAACGCTGTTAATCTATTTTGTAATGTAAAACCATGTCAGAAATATAAAATTATATGAGATCAAAATATATTGTTAACTGACTTAATATACAAACCGATCATGCTCCCTTTTTAAACTTTTCTTAAAACTAACTGGAACGTGGTATTTTTATATGAAGACATACTAAGGTACCTAACTTAAGTTAACTATTCACGTAAAAATCTGTATTAATATTCTTAAATGCGAATAAATAAGTTTAATCCATCATATAGATTGAGAGTTACGTTAACGTTGTTAACGTTGTTAACGTTGTTAACGTTGTTAACGTTGTTAACGTTGTTAACGTTGTTAACGTTGTTAACGTTGTTAACGTTGTTAACGTTGTTAACGTTGTTAACGTTGTTAACGTTGTTAACGTTGAAACGTTAACATTTTATTAAATAGAACTTAAGTTTACTTTTTATTGAGTAAAGAATTAAGATTTATATTTTTTCATCATGAATCGAAATTAATTTGATGAGATCGAATAATAATGTTACTTGAATAAATTGTTAAACCGATAACGCTCCAATAGATATGACTGAACAGAAAACCCCTAGAAGTGTTATCAATATCGATTTGAAAGAACTGTTGTCGCCTATTTACGTAAGACATTTCGGCTCCTCGACCCCAGACCGGCAAACGAAATTAATATTCTGTTAATGTTATTCTGAAAATTGACATGACTTCGGGCACACCGGACACGCCCACAACAGACTACAAAAAATGTTTCTCCACCCGAAAACGTATAAATGTAACCGTATTGTATTTATGTTTTCCTAAAATTGATATAAGCTGTTTTTGTGTTTGCGTTAACCAAATATATTTTCTTTAAAATTAGAATTAACTTAAAAGTCTCTTATGATTATATTATCGCATTTTTGAAGCGAACCTTCATAAAGTTGTGCTTTGTTTTACATTCTCAACTACGGTGTCCAAATAGCTCTTTTAGCTTCTTAGACACCTTAAGGAGACAATGTTTGTTCTTATGATGAATTGCATTCAATTGCCAGCAAGCATTTCCTGTTGTCTTTGGTGTAAACATGTACTAAAACACAAATATTTATTTATTAATTATTGAAATAATATCAAAAATTTCAACGTAAATATGAAATAGTAAAAATAACAATACAAAGATGGTAGTCAAATCGGCAGTAAAATTGAAAAAACGATATTAATAATTTTCAAACGAAGAACGAGATCATTTAAAAATGCCGGTTTCTTTGATATTTTCATGTTTTCTCGTGAAAAAATATCCCAATATAATATTTTAGTTCCGAGTTCGAGTCTCAGTCACGACCTTATTTTTCTGTTTCTTGTTACGCCGGCGCCGTGTCCCATAAATTCAACTTATTCTTATGTTTTTTCGTATGATGTTTTACGATTGCGGGGAGTCGATAACAATGCGAGATTCGCACGCTACATGAATAAAACACAGATGGCGTTCGATTTAACGCAAAGTATTCTCTCTTGCAAATATTGCTCGTTTCTTGTCGCATCTCCGCCGAAATCAAATTGCGTTTGATATTTCCATGTTTTCTTATGAAAAAATATTCCAATATAATATTTTAGATACGATTGATTTTCGCATTTGACAAAGTTCATTTTTGTTAATGTGGCGCCGTTTTACTGTGGAATGCTAACTTATTCATATGTTTTTTGGTATGATGTTTTACGAATGCGGGGAGTCGATAACAATGCGAGATTCGCACGCTACATGAATAAAACACAGATGGCGTTCGATTTAACGCAAAGTATTCTCTCTTGCAAATATTGCTCGTTTCTTGTCGTATCTCGCCGTATCTTTGCTGTGTCGTATTCATTGTGTTTGCTCGATAAAGGGTGATATTTTTAAGAAATAGATTTTTCTTTGACAAAGAACATTTTTGCAAATGTGTTATTTTTACTGTAGACATTTCATTTCATATTATATTGCGGAGAATTTTTTATAACTACTTTAATTTTTTTTTATGCGATAAGTTCTTAGAAATAACAATTATTTTGAATTAACAACTGCGTTAAAGTTTCCGGGATTGAATTAACATATTATTTTGAATCGAGGTCATGCATGAGATTTCAGGAAGTGTAAATAAAATATATGAATCAATTTTTCCAACAATTTTTAACCAACATGCATTTTTGGAATAATTGTGTCGTAAGCTTTTTGTTTGAAGAACACAAAGCAATTCATATTATTTACTAGAGAGGAAAAAACATTTTGGGTTTTCAATTTGTTTGGTTGAAAATTGATATAAAATTAATGTCAATTAATTTATTTAGTATTTTCGTAGAAAACAATAACTTTGTGGTTTGACATATTTAATGAAATGAAAAAAAAACTTTGTGTAAGACCACAGATTTGATTTTAATTTTTATGACTGACCGGCTTAATTTTTTTCATTTCCTAATTGTTAAGTGGTCCAATATTAGGTATATTTCCTGTAAACTTATAAAATATCTCATTATTCCTTAATCACGTTCTCAGTTGCCGTTTTGTCTCTTTCAATACATATTACCTGTCTTTCTCTCTCTGTTCCTTTGTTACAATTTAAATGTGATTCTTTTGTTTTCTCACGGTTCTCTTATTTAATTTTGTATTGTGTTCTCCCACTGTATGTATATATAACCGCACACTATGTATTTTTTAGTTGAGTTTAATTTTGTACCCTGCAGATGCTGCTTATGTTAAGAGTAACCGGTCAGTCATAAAAAATAAAATGAAATCTGTGGTCTAATATGAAATATTTTATTCATTTCATTAATTTATTTTGGTTTTAGGTTAAAGTTGATGAAATCATTTTTTTTTATACTCATACGTGAAATATGCAAAAATCTTACCAACCGGACCCAGAGTGACATAGGAGTGACCCAGAGTGATTCTTCAAATAGTGTTTTCGTTTATTGGAGCGAGGATTTAACTAACGAAGAGTGAATACTGATGCCGTACATATTTATCTCTAAGCTCTCGAATCGGGCGCGTATTTTCACCTATCAACTACTGGGGTCACACACTGTTCGTCCATCCTCTCACGTGGTGATTATAATTCATACTAAAATAATTATCTACTAATATTATTGACACAAACCAGAGAAACGTTTTGTCTTAAAAATACATTAGTTTCTTAACTATTCTTTGGGTACAATATCTTTAAGTCGCACTGAATATCTTACTTTATCTACATCGTTTTGGTATTTATTTCCTAGCATCCCTTTACTATGTGAATCGGTTTATTGTCTCAGTGTGTTGTGAATAACTGTATGTTGCGGCAGTAGTGCTGAGACGGGAGGAGAGGGGTGACAGTTATTGCGCCTGAAGATGAGAGGTCCGCCGGATAAATTGTCTCATATCCCGCTACTAAGTGAATGAGACTTTCTTATTGTCCAGGCATGGACCCTGTCGGTTCTCAGTAAATTCATATTTCATTTAGATGTGTCTTTTTTAGGAAAACATTTTCGAGAATTTGTTGTATCAAAGTAACAGACACGTCATGTTTTTATGTTTTTATAGATAATAAAGATAAAGTCACATAATTAAAAACAGAGAACTGTCAGTTTACTAACCATACAATATGTATAATTCATAATTTTAATAGAGCCGATATGCATGATTGTACACATATTTTTTTAACAATAAAAGTTATTAATTAATACCGGACATTTCCGGAGGTTTTATACACTTTTTCAGAAATCTTTTTTCGTATTGACCCATTTTTGCATATATGTGTATAAGTATTTTACTGAGATAATAATGCAGTCATGGTGAAGAACTGATTGTTTAGATGCCGTTAGATGTTCTGCTGGTAGGCACGTGGGTTGAGCACTGCTGGCCATATGTGATGAGTGACACGACCAATGTTGGCTTCCAAGGTGTCATTGCTGCATTGTTTATCACCATAAACTAGTGGCTTCACAAAGCCACATTCGTAATAATCGAGAATCACTTCTGCATTGGTCTCACTCCATTATCGTCAATTTCACTTATTGACAAACCTGTTAAACCGAAAACGAGCCAAAATTTTGCGATATAACAACGGGTTAGTTTCCAACTTCTGTAGAACCCAATCGGCATGATGGTATCGTGGCTTCAATTCTTATCAAATTCATAGTAAAAAAAAACAAAGCCCGATTGCTGCGACAGACGACGAATCGATAAATTACAATCTTTTTCCACACTTTCGTTTACAGTGGCAATATTCTTTTCCGTACGCATATTCCTTGGAAGAAGTGTTGATGTTATTGCATCATTTAGAGAGGATGCGATAGAAAATCTATCCACAGTTTAATGGATGGCTTGACTGAGCAAGATGAATGAATGATTATGTTAAGTCATAAAAATCACAAAGTCTTCTGAAAGTAGCGCAAATCGATGACCGATTTACAAAATTAATTTAGATAAACTCTGGGATAGAGTAGAGGTTCAGAGCTCATGTCTCGGTCGCGACCGTCATTTTTTTCTGTTTTAAATTTGCATTGAAGATTATTGATATTATTTCAATAATTAATATAAAAATAATAAGCATAAAAACTGTGACGTTAATTCTAATTTAATATCAATTTTGATAATTTGGTGGCGTTGCTCAATCGCAAGTAAATTCATGATAATTTTCCAAACTATACTGAACATAAATGTCAAAAAGTGAATGCAGTATGACAACTCGTTTTGATAATTAATTCTTTCGTTAGTTTTATCTAAGCAAAAAACATCTTGTAGAAAATATCATATAGATCGTTACTCATATTATTTAAAAAAAAAGAATCGTACTAAATAATTAAATTTGTTTTATTATTTTTTTCCGGGACACATTTACCATCAAAAGGTGTGGCGTAATAATATAATTATTTTTTAAAGATTAATTAATTTACAAAAAATAAAACCGTCCAAAAGAACTGTAAATTCTAATTTAAGTTGTGGGTACTCGTGTCGCATTATTCAGCGGGGAGGCAGGATGGAAAATTTTGATGTTTGTATAATTTCTAAACAGAATAATTTCCGAAAACTCCTTCATGCCGAAAACTTATTTTCAAAGCTTAAAATTTGCATATTTAATATCATGTATGGATTGATAAAATTGGAATAAAATTGTTATATCATTTTTGAAACGCGGAAAATCGAATCACTTTCTACAAACACCCATCCTTCCGGAGTCAACACTTCTCGTATTGGGAATATTTCCCTCCAGTGGCGTAACTCGGAAATCTCGGAAAGGGGTTGTTTATTTTATATGACCTATCCCGGCAAAGGGTGGCTAGTAGCTTTAGATACCCCCTCTTGTCACGAAGATGGTGGATTTTCAAAATTTGGAAAAGTCTCTGAATTTTATGTGATGAATATACGCTATACTTTATTTGAAAACAAAACCTTTTTTATAAAGCCATTTTTGTATTTATTTATTAATTCATTAAATAAAAATCGATTAATTTTTCATTTACCAGCCTCAGCCCCATTATATCAAATGAAAAAAGTGTGATTTTGTGTATTTAAACTGGCAGGTTAATAATAAAATTATGCATAAACTTGTTTAGTGATAATACAGTAATGGTGGGGAAGGAGAATGGAATATTAAAGAATTACTAGTTTTAAGAATCTTGTACTTATTTTTGTATAGCGTTCTTTCAAAAAGCGTTTATTTTACCTCTAGGTAATACTGAGTATATCACGCAATCCTGTATTACATATGGATTGATGTTCTATTCACAGAAGAACATATTTTGAAGTGCGCCCACTGGGAAATTATGAATGAATTCTTACAAACCTGCAAATGGTTGAAAATTGATGTAATACTTGTATAAATAGTTTTCATTTTACTAAAATTTACCATTTGATCAATCTTTAAAACATTTTGCAAAGGTACTTTAATCAACAGTCATATTAAGATAGTTTGCTAATTTTATATTACATGATGGCGTGGGAGTATTTTTATATTCAAATAACACATTTGGATAGAATATTTATTCTAATAAATTGCATAATATAGGCAAAACCATTGTTGTCAAGTGCGCTTGGGGATACATTTTATAAAAACATTTTTTTTGTATTTTAAATAAAAAGTTATGGTTTAAGAACTACAGCGACATAAATACCTGTCATAGTGTAACCTGGAAGGTAGGTACCGTGCTGAAGTGTCAAGGGGAGAAGGAAAAGAGAAGAGGGAGGTTCAGTGGAAGTGACACCCCGAGTCAATGGTACTCAGGGCGACTGGGGAAACTGCCGCTCGAGGTATTGTCACATCATCTTAATGCAATGAAAATAAAACTGGGTATCCCCGAGGAAGGACCAGAGTAGCTCTTTTTCAGGAAAAAACTTCGCTTGCACTTTTCTGTGTTTGAGTTAGACTCGTGTAGATACATTATACTGATGAATTTCAGCATTTTACGTATAAAATGGCCAAAAGAACGACAAGGAGTTTAGCATATTGTACAAACTAACTTTTTATCACATACCAGCTCACCTAGATGACTATTTGTTTATTTATTTACGACAATTCATTTCGCACGTGCCATTATACATAATAAGAAGCTAAAGCTTCTAAACCATAAAACATTATACTATATATCTCAATTTCGTTTTAAAGAAAAATAAAATACAACTTATAATAAAACACATGTTTAAGGCATACTGCGAAAATTTGAATTAACAATCCTTTTTGTATACATTTTTTAACGAATGGCATAATATAATTATAATTTCTGATTTATCACAACCAGTACAAGTCGAATTTACTGTGAAATATGTTAAATAAGAAACTTAATTTTGCTTCTTTATTCCCAAATACTTTTATTGAGTAAAATAATATTTATTGATAAAAGTGAAAAAAAAATATCATTTAAAAAAAAATTAGGAGACATTACACGAGAGTTGCATTTCTCGGAGCCAGTGGTTTATAAGCATCGATCTGGGAATTTTGAGGTAAAAAATAGGGATGCAATAGGAAAGGGTGAGAATATTTTCAAAAATCCTTTACGATTCTTAGCTGGGCATGTTCTAAATATAACCAGACATTCCGTGCAAGATCATGGTTCTGAGTGGTAGAAGCATTATATTTGCGAAAAAAATCGTATCAACGTTACAGCCCAATATTTTGTAAAAATAAATTAACAACTTTGACAAAATATTTGTATTTTCGTAGAAAGCAATCACTTTGAGGTTTGATATATTTAAAGAAATGAAAAAAAATAACTTTATAGAAGATTATAGATATTATTTTAATTTTTATGGCCGACAGGTTTCGCTTAGCCTAAAAATCATCAGGGTACAAAATTAAATTAAAACAAAACATACAAAGTGTGCGGTAAACTGGTCGGTCATAAAAAATAAAATAATATTCGTGGTATTTTACAAATTTTTTTTAAAATTTCTTAAAAAATATTTGTATTTATTTAATACCGAAATAAATTATAACATTTTTAATAAATAAAACGTTGACTGCACATACAGAAACATTCTCTCAATTTAAACATTTCAACACTGTATTCAAACATGCCTTCTCTTTAAATAATAAAAGTACGACTCATCGACACAAGAAAGATATATCTTCTGCTATATTCTCTCCTTACACTCCCATAAATAACCTTTCTTTCTATTAACGAGGCATCCCGCCGGAGAAACTACCCCGAGCTCACTCCGAGTAGTGCATTGGTATTCATAAGGACACTTGACCGTCTTCGAGTCCCGGGGGGGTGAAAGTAAAATCAATGTCAGTAGCAGCGGGGGCCGGCGGTAATGTTCCGGGCTACTCCGGGAAATAGTGCCGCTAAACCGGCGGTCACTGGACACCCTACTTTGTTGTACTTGGAACAATTCCCAATTGCACACTGCTTTACGGTCACCGGTCACTACTTGCGGCAAATGAAAAGGGGTAGTTTCAAACTGTTATTTAGTTACCGCAAGATTGTTTTATCAACACACTACTTGAATAAAACAAATAAAACGTCTTCGAAAATATCATTTCGGTAGAGTGGTAGACACTACAAACGAGTATGAAGATGTAGCCTATATAAATATTATTCATTTCTCATTGATGTTGAAGACCAAAATAAAATTAATATTGTTTTAGTTAATAACCATGCGTACTATACATGGTAAGGTTTATTGAAAATATAAACTTTGTGGTAAAATATTGATATCGAAAACCAACAAACTGCTTTTTTAATTTTTTATTATTTACAATTAGTTTTATACATGTGCCCTGACGATGACACAGGAAGTGTTGAAACCGGACGGCGTTTATAATATGCATTTTTTTATCAAATAAAAAACATGGTCAAGTGACGTACATAAAACAATTGGGTTTTAGAAATAATTATCTTATTTAATTTACTTATTAACGCTTTTATATAAAAAGAAAATATTACATTCGTGTATAAGATTACATTGTGTATAAAAGGTGATTTGTAGAAATAAAATGTAAGTGTGAACTTATGACTAGTAAAAAAAAGTACAAGAAAGGTGTAATAACAATACAATAATAGCAACACCATACATTCAGGTTCATGTTACACTAGTAACACAAAATGTTAGAAATTTCAAACATATATTTTATTTTGGAACAAGATATTTAAAAAAATATATATCACGTTGGGATTGAACTTCAAAGTTTGTTTCTAGTTTAAAGTTTATATGATAATTGTCAACTATAAAAATACATTCTTTATACTTTCTCTCTTTCCACAGTTTGTGTATAAAATTTTCAACGAAACATATCAACATCCATATACTGAATTTCATTTTCTTAATAGACTATGCTCTATGTAGCTGAATTTTTTCATTTTTCTTCGCCGATATTTTCGTAAGCAATACATATAAATCATCGAATCTCATATTAACCCTGTAAATCATGCAATAATGTAATGGGGTAAAGGCGACCCCGTTTATCTATCGGCCTCTACGCCCCCGATGACAGGTTAAACGCAACTTTCACTTCTAATAAAGTATTGCCACCGCACTCTCCTATCAACCCTCTCCACGCATAGCGCTCGTTTCATACGCGACAAAAAGAAACAAACAAAAAAACATGCACTTTATTTTCGTCAGAAAATATATTATACCAGTGTAGCAGGAAGAGGGTTTGAGATAAACATATGTGTGATTCGAATAAAAAAAATGTTAGAGTTTTTTTTTGATGAGGAAATAGCAGTTTCATTATGATATTCCCAAGTAATATTTACATAACGTAAATTCTAACTGCGCAATGAAGAGAGCATTACGTATTCATCGCATGGCATCAGAATTTAATTAAAGCATTCCTCGGAGGTAGGTATTTCCGCATACGCCAAAAAAATCAAATGCCACGTATAAATAACAATATCAAAACACAGAAATTAATGCTCGAACAGCCTCGGATGAAGTGATCATTCAGCAGAACTGGGTGAGACGGTGCGATGGGAAGATGGCCGATCCCGAGTGTATGTTTTTGGATTACAATAAAATTAGCCGGAATAACCTTTGTGGTTGTGGTTCAAAGTAATCAGCTATTTTCTTCTCGAGTCTTTGACGTTTGAAACGAGTTGGGGGGAGTCGAAGACGCTGCGCCACGGGGGGTGGGGGCAGCTCGCTCCGTGACCAGAATACCGCAAAAGGTTTTGCGCAGGGTGGCTCTTGAAATTCCTGAATATGGAACTCTTTTATATTCATAATTCGTAAAAATATCACACTCAGCATTTTATTACGTTGACATATCAAATATTATGTTTTCTCTTATTTGTCTTTTGTTTCTGTAACGGACGCACGGATGATGCCCCGAGAGAATCGGCTGATTTGTTTCAGTATAAAGATGGGATTTCGATCACGCGGTCGGATCTGAATTATGATACTGACGTTCGTGTTATTTATTGTGGCCGTGTTTCCAAAAGCAAAAGAACACGTCGTGGGGATGAGTTCTGATTAACATCATACAAATTACAGTCACGGAGTCATTCTTGTATTACAATCAGGACAGTGAAATATTAAACTACAATATCAAGACACGACTACAATACTCGAGAGGAAAACCTCAGCGTTATAAAGGATTTTAAAATAATACTTACTCCATTCTCACAATTCATACGCTAGATATTATATATATATATATATATTTTTAAGTATACTTTTTTGATTTGTTGTATATAAAACCGTGGAGTACATTTATCACTATGACTTTAAGTTTTAAAAAAGTTTGTGTTTTCTACTAAAAACTCCCGAATGGTGAGTTTAGACACTTTAAATTTCCCCAAACGTTTTTTTCGAATTTTCAGAAAAACTTTCAGATCACGTTGTAATTTCCATAATGAGCTATGGTGCTTTTAATTATCAATTAATTAACGAAAAAATCAAAATAGGGTGAAATGCTTTGTTGGGTGGTCCTTGCTAATTGATATTCAATACAAAGAAGAGTACGGAAATATACTGAGACTGTGACTACTTTTATGTTTTACGAAAATAGTTTTTTTTACATGTTTTCACTGAAATGTGATGGAGAAGGAAAATGGTTTGTAACATAGTCGATATCACAGGCGAAGCCGGGTAGTAAAATCAGTAGTCATATATAGACTTAATATCCAAGTTCAGCAATGTTATTATTACAATGAAATATTATTTAAATATGCCAATTATTACCCTAACCAGTTCAAAGTTATAAGTGTATTATCCAGCAATACCCATCATTCATTATCTAACTAGAACTTAGCGGTAAGGATTGAAGTGCGGATTCCAAATAATTATTTCAGTGAAAACGATGAAATGATTTTAGATTACCCTATTTTGGTCATTGTCCACTGCTCCAAGGATTAGAGCATTCTAGGAGGACTGTAGAAATGCTCATTCTGTTTGCAAATATTTGATGGGGTGTTACTTAGTACCTTCTAGAATTTAAACTAACGCTCGTTTGAATAATTTATTTTTGTTAACCTGACTATAGTAATGAAACTAAGGTGTAATTTATGGCGCATTGTCAACACAATCAAGATAATATTAAATTGTTTTTATTTTTTAAATTCATTTTGAAGAACTTACTATGCACCTGAGCAGATCTGTATAAATAAATAAATAAAAATTCCAATTTTCAATGTCTAATTTTATTTTCAAATCAATTTTTTTTAAAGAATGTTTCCAGATTAGAATAAATTCGTAGTTGGTTTTTTTCCCTTGTAAAAGCGGACCTGATTTGAAATATAAAGAGCTTCATTCGATTTTGAATCAGATAATGTTACAGTATACGCAGTGGCGCTGCGATCGGCATAGAATTTCACCAGGGATTTTTTTATCCCTTTTTATAACTTTTCAAAATAAAATTATTAATTGTATTAATAACCAAATACAACTAAAATTATGTATTCAGAAACTACATTCTTTGTTTTTTGTAAATAGATATTTTTAAAGTAATAATATTTCGCAGCAGATTTATCCAAACGGAGTTCTGAACACCCTCCTTAATGAAATTAATATAAACTAATTAGATTCTCAGGTTCCTGTTCAATAAAGAAAGTTTTCCCCGAAGAAAAACATTCTCTGTCGAAAGAATTTTGTAGCAAAGTTTATTTGTTCCTTCAGCTTGTTTGCATCAGTAATTCATCAGAAACTGAAACGGATCCACAGGTACTTGCGCAAATATTGTCGTTTGTCGCCTTCGCCTTCGCCAGGGCCAATTCCATAGAAGGTGAAATAATGTACATGGCAATAGATTCCATGGAAGGTAGACTAATATAGATGAATACTATCTATGGAACGAAATGAAGTGGCGGGCAAACACATACGAGAGCGTAGGTAGCTACCCGAACCGATAGTGAAATTGTGCCGATTGAAGCGATTGAATTACGACGGATTATTAAAGGGCTTATGGCTTTGTGTGTATTTGGCCGTGTTTGCACGAGCACGTCGCAAATTATGATTGTTTTATCAAAACCAAAGAATAATGGACCGAATGAACACGTTTTAACAAAGCTTACAATAAACAATACCCATCCCTATTAAAATTCATCGACTTTTGTTGTTAATGATTTGACGTTTGTAAATTATACCCAGAAAAAAATGCTGGCTCAATTTGTCGAAAATTTAACAATTCACTTAAATTCGAAATATTAATAAATTCGTAGTTGCGTGTTAAATATAAATATGGATTGATCTTATCCAATATCCAATATAACTGTTATTGTTTTATAATAGAGGGAAAATATTAAACAGAGTGTATGTTATTATGTAAACCTTCCGCATCTTTCAACTTTCTGATTCATTTGTTAAAAACAAAAAGTCAAAAAGAATTTCAAGACCAAATTGAAATAAATCGGAAATAAAGTGAGTATTTTTTATGTTTTCGTAGAAAGCAATCAATTTATGGTTTGACATATTTAAAAATATGAAAAAAAGAACTTTAGAAGTAAATAATAAATTATGTGCAGCTACTTGTTTTTGTTTCCTATATAAGATTAAATTAATTGACGTTTTGTCTCTTTCAATTCATATTATTTGTCTCATTCTCTTAGTTCCTTTGTTATAATTGAAATGTTTATTAATTTTCTCATTGTTCTGTTATTTTATTTTAAATTTTGTTCTCTCTCTGTATGTATATATAACCGCGCACTTTGTATTTTTTGCTTTAGTTTAATTTTTTACCCTGATGATGCTTAGGCTAAGCGAAACCAATCAGTCATAAAAATTAAAATAATATCCATGGTCCTATACAATCTTATTTTTTAAATTTCTTTAAATAAAGTAAGTACTTACTACCAAACCAAGACCTACACCAAACAATATTTAGGCATTCACTATGCATTTTTGCGTCACGTAGCTGGCGTATTTTACACGGTGCCTGCGTTCAAACAAGGTCGTATGCGATACCGTTGCAACGAACTGTACCCCACTCGCTGAAAGCCTTTGTGCGGCAGTTGGCCTCTGACCGCATGATTTCTGAACACGGGAAAGTGTCGGAAACGCGTATTGTTTTGACACCTCTCCTGCCTTGGGTGGTTACCGGTAACCTTATTCGAGAAATCGGCAGTGGCAACTTTTGCTTACCGAACAATGCGAAATTATATTTTCGTAACATATCGAGACACATAAGCGGGTAACAAAATGGTTGTGCCGCGAAATTTGCGAAGGAAAATCGCGTAGGTTAGAAAGTTGGCTCACAAAATAGAGCGCTATGCTTTACGATGCTGCAGGACGATTATATAATATTGTAAGCATGTACCAAAAGCTCCCGTTTCTCTAAAAGATTCCACGGAAACAAATTTGATTTACAAATAAAGCAAACACTTTGTGGCTTGACATCGTAATTGAAATAAGAATATATTTTCGTGGAAAACAATTACTTGTGGCTTAACTTATTTTATGAAATGAAAAAATAACTTTGTTTAAAATCACAGATTTAATTTTAATATTTATGTCCGACCGGTTTCCCTTAGCCTAAGCACCATCGGGATACAAAATTGAACTAAACAAAAAATAAATATAGTGTGCGGTTGTATATACATACAGAGGGAGAACACAATATAAAATAAAATCAGAGAACAATAAGAGAAAACAATAGAATAACATTTAAATTGTAACAAAGGAACAGAGAAAAAAACAGATTATAAGCTAAAATAAATTTGTCGGTCATAAAATATAAAATAAAATCTGTGGTATTATTTCACTGTCACTGGTTCGAATCTCGACGTATGCAAATATAAGTTTATTTGATTTTAATATGTATATTTCACATAATAAAGTATATTATGTTCCAGTATACGTATCGCCCTGGTAAAAAAAAAATCACAACTCAGAATCGAAACGCTGCTTGTAATTGCTTTAGCCATGTTTAGTGAGCAGATATTAATAGCCGCGTACTTTCTAACCTTCCTCTTCCCCATAAACTTCCCCTCCCCACTATCTTCAGCCTCACAACATACCCTATTTTGAAGATGCCATAGTATCACTGGCTCTAGACGGTTGGGAGCAGTTGGGACTCTTGTGGGGCATTAACTATAAAAAATAAAACTCCTGTCTTCTTTTTCTCCTCTCTATGCCCTTTAGCTTCACAAAATTCCCAATCGGGGATGCTTTAGTCCTATTGAGTTCGTACCGGCTTGTGCAGTATTCATTTAAAAACAAAATTCTTTGCTTATCTTGCCTTTCTGCTAAAATTTGATGTTTCTACGATATTTATTTTATTTAAGGACGTTCATGCGAAAATGCCAACGATGAAAGTAACAGTGTTCATTTTGAATGTATCTTTGTTTGCATTAAGAATTCACCCCTCCCGTTAAATCCTTAAGTCAGTCCTTGACAAAGGGGTTTATGGGGGAAGCGCTTAAGCTTTACAAGTAAATCATTAGTGATGCAGCGATACTTGGGGTAGGAACCCACCAACAAGGTAGTCGCAATTAAACACCAAATCTGATCGGCCGTATATTTTGGGACCATTTCGATGAAGGCGAACTGGGCAATTATTTGCTGCGCATTATACGTAACAAAGAGAAATTTATCTTTTAGGAAAAAAGAAAGATTTTTCGTTACTTTTAATTGGAAAACTATTAAGTTCTACTGTTTTATTTTTATTTTCGTAACAGCTGTTTCGCCCTTCTAAGCTTTTTGTGAAGTTGTAAGAATTGCTTAATATATACGAAACTGTCTTATATATTGTTTTCTTCGTTTTTATTTTATTTTATTACTTTTTCTTCTTTTAAATATTTTTATGGAATATCTTAATATTTAATTAACTTCCCTAATATACATATATATTTTTGTTTTATTTAGTCAGAAAAACAAACGTTCCCGGGTTACGAATAACCTGAAAATATTTGAAAAACCCTTACTACCGTCATAATAAGCGGAAGATGTTGCTTGTGCAAAGATGGAGAACTTAGCTAGCAGAGCAATTGAACCCACGACGTCCGAATGGGAATCCGGCGAGTTTGTCCACTCAGCTACTAACCGTTCAAAATATTGTTCATTTTGTTTTTATTTTCTTTCTCTTTCTTCTTTTAATTATGTTTGGTTCTATTCAAGTGTATTAACTATAAAAAAAATTGCCTAACGTCATTAGTTTCTTAGAACAGGCATCTGCCTAGTTAGAAACTGATATTGACTAGGCCATTTTGTGTTAACACTTATATTGCAGCTTGCCCTCGACATACTTATGTATGTACTTTGTTTACATTTGGCTTATTTTTGAAAAATTATGTAATTGTATATTATGCATTAAATAAATACATGTGGATTTAACATGTGGATAAACACAGGAGAAGAATAAGGTTAAGTAAAAATACTTATTTTCTTCTAACAGTGAGAAACTCAGCGGACCAGAACAGAAAACCTGTTCACAGTTGATGTTGATAGCTGAGAAAGGGTCGGTTCTCTAACTAAGTAATATGGCACGCACGAGGAAGACGCTACCAGCATTCGTTTTTCTTCTCTCATTTAATCCAGACAAGCATTAACAAATCCCTTCCTGACAATGTTATTCATTCGGATGACATAAAGCCGTATCATATATTAGTTCTACTGGCTGTATACTGCACAGCCGTAGACGTACACGTACGCAGTACAGACTGGAAAGCTCTTGTGGAGCTCTTACACGTAACAAATTAAAACTCTAGATTAGTAGTTATTGTACCAAAGAAGGTGAGTACTTTTGAAGCAGCGATCAGTGCGCGTTCCTGTTCAATGAGTAATGGTCCTGCCCAGTGCCTCCTGGCATTGCTAGTGGCCGGGACTGTGACTGCGGCGGCGAAATGAACTCTCTCCCTCCAATTTTCGCCTAACGAGATAAGTCTTGCAGGGCCAATATGCAATATGCTGGGAGCGGCGGTGTTATTCAAAGATCCCGGAACAAGTGTTTTATTGCCGGGGAGGGCTTTGCATATTCAGCCGAGGGCTCAGGCAACTGGTTTAGCATGCTAATTCGCCAAGGAAACCCTCACCGAGCCTTGTTTCCCAATTTACTGAAATAACCGACTGTTTTAATAAGGAAATCAACACTTTGGGGAAACATTTTATGATTATATCCGCCAATCTGGTTTGATTTGAGCAACTTCGATGAGTTTTATTAGCGAGTGTTCTCTGAGAGTGATTTTAAAGAAACAAAGTCTAATAAATTTGACTTCTTTATTCTTTAAATTTTATTTATTAATCACTGGAAAATATATTTAAAAGTAAAATTTTACGCAAAAAAATTTCAAACTGACAAAATTTCAGCTTAGCTGTAACCTCTCTTTCTGTTACATGGGTCGTTTTAGAAGAAAGAGAGATAAATATATCGCCAGTACGCCCATATCATTATTTTATCAGACACGCGTATAAAGTTAATGCAAACACCCCCCTAATTACAAAATCTTTCGAAGTCAAGAAACAATCGCTGACTTAGGACTGGTAATTAACCCAATGAAAATATCGCAACATTCGCAAGAGGCTGCCCTCCGAGAAGGTACTCGGTTCTCCGGCCAAAGTTTGACCATAAAGCGAGCACAGGAATTCCTGGCGCGTGCCTATGCAAATTCGGCCGCCTCTGAAAAGTCATTACCCTTGTTTCCCGGGAGAACGGAATCTCCCCTGGCTTCGTGGCTCGTGGTTCTATGGCGGTAGCTAGCCATAAAGTGTAACAGTGCATGATGGGACTGCGGGACACCGTGTTATAATATCTGTCGCCTGACGAATGGAGTCCTGTATCTAGATTTTGGAATCCTGCACAATCTTGATAACTTGATATATAAATTCTTCGAAGGCAACCTTTTTGGGTCCCGATTAAATCATAGTAACTTAAAATTTATTCAGAACAGACCGTTTTGACAAATTAAAGCCAAATCCAGGAAAAGGTTGATTAACTTGCAAGTTTATGCCTATTCTCACGGTTTGAATAAACTATATATGGTGCTTCTTTATAAATTTATCATTGATAAAAATGTAAGTTTATTAACTCCACCTTTAGTTGAAAAGAAGAAAAAAACAATGCAGATTCAGTTTGCGGAAAATGTATTTTTTATATAATTAAAATGATTCCTCATTCCGGGATAGA
This sequence comes from Drusus annulatus, assembly GCA_022651775.1. Classification (NCBI taxonomy): domain Eukaryota; kingdom Metazoa; phylum Arthropoda; class Insecta; order Trichoptera; family Limnephilidae; genus Drusus; species Drusus annulatus. The sequence goes on along the minus strand of JAGWCC010000246.1, from coordinate 1,004,590 downwards.
CAAAATTATGATACAAAAATAAATAATATTTTTATAAACACATAAAGAAAGAAATGAGAACAAACAAATGAACACATTAAAAAGAGACTCATAAAAGTTGAGATTGATTACATAAACATCATAAAGACATTAGGAAAGTTGCTCGCACACATACTGATTTTACAAAAAGGATACATCACTGACTCGTTGAGCTGTTGAGAAAATATTGATATAAGAATAGTTTCATTAGTTTATCATGCATATACCAACAATAAAACACTGTAAAGATTTGTATATCTTTTTTGATTATGGCATAACATTTTTAGTTTCCCTCGCCAGAAGTCGCGTCACCACCCCTCTCTGAATCATCCCTACCTCACCTTGCTCTCACCCTCACCTAGCCGGCACGTCAATTTCGCTCGCGTAAGATTTGAATTCAAATTATCTACCTTCAAACACACTTCAGAGGCGTGCGTGCCTCGGCGTATCTCATTATACGCGAAAAATATTTACTTTTAATCTTCGCCCTTCATTCGAGGAGGCGTGTGAAAAGGTTGCGAAGTGTACATTTTCACGAACATTAGTAAATTGCATTATTTTTTCACGAAAGCATTATTGACTGAAAAATAACTTCGATTTGCGAGTATTGAAAAGTCATAAATTTGTTTATTATGTTAAACGATGTTCGACGACCTTCGTAGTCGAGTGGTTAAGATTCTCGACTGCGAATCTAGAGGTCGCGGGGTTAACTCCCGGCGTGCGCATATACATTTTACTCAAACGATATGTACCATTTATTATATTTAATTAACACGAGTATAAAATACGAAACGTTCCGAAGTGGTGGATACTCTCACTATCGTCCCGTCGAAATACTACTATTCAGAATCGAAACGTTGCTTAACATAGGTTAAGCTTTATTTAGTTACCAGATCTGTATAGCCAGGTACTTCCTCACCCCATCTTCCACATCTCTCTTCCCTCCCTATTCCCTTCAACCTTACAAAATACACCGAGGGTCTTTCTTTAGTTTTCCTAATACAATGGTCAACATGTTTTCTCTACGCCTCTGAGTCGCGGTCTCTTTATTATTCAGAGCATCACCCCAGTAATATGTTTTGTGAATCATTGGTTGTTATTAAACCGTATTACTTGCTTAGAGGTAGCCGGGAATAGGGGCTACCGGGCTACTAGGGCTCGTGAGGCTAAGATTCCAGTGTGCCCCAGTCGGGTTGAGGCTACTCTAGCCCGTGGATGGTTATCATGGATATTTATATGACATATTCATTATTTGAACAATTCGCAAGGGAAAACACACGAAAATCTATTGAAAACATGTAAGCATAGGAATCATTGTATTAAAGACGTGTATGTAGAGAGATAGTTTTGAAATTTACGAAATTTTTATTTTATCTTTTAATGAGATCTTAAGCTTAACTAAAAGGTTGTTTTTGAAAGTAGCTAAAATTCAAGATAAGTAATATTTGGCTTTCTGCAATTTGCGTAGTTTAACTTTGCTTGATTTTAAAGCTCAAGGGAACTAGATACAGTTTGCAACCTAATTTCCATCTTGAACTATAGAGTTTTGAAATAACTTTTTGACGATCAAAATAAAAATAAGATGTCACGTTCTTTGTTTCACATTTTTCTAAATTATAAAATCTAGAAACCCAAGCAAGGGTAGATAGTAAATCCAGTTAAATTAAAAAGTAAGTTTGTTCAGTTTAGTATTATTTAAACGTTCAGGTAAAATATGAATATAAATCGCCTATAGTAAAAGTGAAAACTTGGCAACACATGTAAAAAAGAGAGTGAGAATACTGAGAATAAACTGGGTTGTAAAATTTTACTTTTACCGTGAATTGAACCGTTTAATATTCAAAATGACTCACGAAACGCAATACGAGTAGCGATGATTTCGAATTAAATAAAATCGTTTGTAAATGTCGCACCCTACAAGGAAGTCCCAATAAAGGGGCCGAAAAATCAGTTTATTTTACCAACAAATCCAGCGGAAAAAACAGTTAAAAGCTACTCGAATAGAAAAAGGACCCAAGAAAGTAAGTTAGCCGGAAAAAGTGTTATTGCACAGTGGCCGTTACTTTTATGACAATATACTGGAAACCGCTGAACACTGAACCTCGCAGGACCGCCCCCCTACAAGGAAGTGGAAAATGCTTTAACCTGACTCTTTTACTGTCGTAGTCCCATTTCATTAGGCAGATTAATTTTATGATCGACCCTTCAATCTGTTGTTAAGTCAAAGCTCTTAAAGTGCTATTCAAACCGTTGGAAACGAGAGCTTTAATAGTTCCTGATTGCAAAACGTTTTCTCGAAAATCTAACTATGTAAATGGAAGAAAATCTCTTTCAGTGTTGCACTAAAGCTTTTGAACGGTAAACTCTAGCGTCATTAAATGTGCACAGGTTTTTTGTCGGGAAATTAAAAAATAATACATTTATGTTTCTTGTTTCTTTCTGTCTTTAAGATTAAATTGGACGTAGTTATGCAGAAAGCGTCCAACCCACAATCTGCCGAAATCGAATTAACATGTTTTCCCATAGATTAATTTCTATCTGCTGAAAGCATCCAAGCTCCAAATGCAATAGATTTTTGATTATTATTTTTTTATTAACCCACTCTGCAGATATTTGACATAAATTGAAATTTAAAACATTCAAATGTAAGATAACATAAGAAATACAATTATTAAAAAAAAAAATACATTGAAATATTATAAATTATTTATTTTTAATAATTTTCATTAAAAAAACACTGATATTTACTTCAAAAATGCTGTAGTATGCTTTTGTATCGTCATATTTTGAAACATCTTTTTCTCATTTTCATCTTTTTGGGGTTGGATGCTTTCTGCATAAGTACGTCTAATTAAAGATCTTAGCGATAAATCACATTTCCATATTAAATTTTATAATTCGTACTCGCTACATATTTTATAGTAAATGTTATCATCATATAATTTTAAGAAAGAGTTAAGACGAAAAATCGTATTTTCCGAGGAAGCAAGTACTTACAAAACAACTTATGTTCATCACAATAAACCCAATGTAACAACTTTTCCAGTCTAAACTAACGTTAGAACTTGTCAATGGAAAGCTTTCGCAGGTCCTGAAAGCGCAGGTGTCAGGTGGCGAGATTGTATAGACTGATGGGCGAGGGGTGAGGGGTGAGGGGTGGGGAGGGGTGGGGATGGGTGGGAGGCTTCGAAGGAGAAGGAAGGAAAGCGGAAGTGGAAGTAGTGTAACGTCGCGTCGAACAATTGGATTGGTCGGCACTCTTTGGATCCTTCAGTACTGAAGTGCGCAAGGTTCTTACCGGTAGGATTGTCAAAATTGAAACATGGACTTTAAAAAAACTTATAATATTAAAGAGATAGCAGATTTTGTGACCATTTTTTAAGGTTTACCATTCTATTTTAAGGGTTTTGTCGGTTTTATAGATTTCGGTTTGGCAAGTTAAATAAGGCCGCTAGTAATTTTGTTTCCCCGAAGCTTTGACAAATTCATTCAAAACCATAAAAAAATAAAATAAGACGCCATAGTGTTTGTTACATATTTGTTAGCCTAACCCAACCTACTATAATATATCTTTATGTATAAAAAGAGAATACATAAAATCAAATTATTTTTAATAAAAATGAAATAATAACTTTATAAAAGACCACAGATTTAATATTAATTATTATTACCGACAGGTTAAGCTTAGCCCTAGCATCATCAAGGTACAAAATTAAACTAAAGAAAAAATACGAGTACATAGTGTGTGATCATATATACCCATACATACAGAGGGAGAACACAATATAACAAAAAAAAAGATCATTAAGAAAACAAAAATGTAACATTTAAATTATAACAAAGGAAGATAGAGAAAGAAACAGATAATATGAAATGAAAGAGGCAAAACGTCAACTGAGAACTTGATAAAAGAAGTGCTTTGTAGTGCTTCTTACTTATTTAATCTGTTGCCGTGACCATTTTATGGAAAATACAAGCACCGGTGCTTTTAATGAAGGTATGATCTTTTTCAATAAGATGATTGACGAATTCGGTCGGTTATAAAAATTAAAAATAATATCTGTGGTCTTATAAAAAGTTTTTATTTCATTTTTATTAAATATGTTAAACCACAAAGTGATTACTGTCTATGAAAATTTATTATTAACTTTGGGATTCTTCTATTTAAGAGAATAATATTTATTTAGCGTTTATAACTATGTTTATGAATTTCGATGTGGAAAGTGTATAAAAAATAATACATTTTACAAATATGCGATTGAGTAGGACATTGCGCAGCCCTGCACTCGCCTATTCGTACCTGGTGGTAGAGGGTTGAAACACTTTTCAGCGGTCAAATTGAGTTACCTGCCTTATCCACTCCACACGTGTTATTGTCAACCCAATTCTCGCACAAGTTCCCGCGCCAACGCTAACGGAGGGAGAGCTCTTTCACGAATCTCTCGGAAGTTTGCACAAAACTGAAAGTTCCCAATAATTAACATTTTTAATACCTGTCTGTGTATTCAGTATCTTCCTTACCCATAAATATTTAAAAACCGTTGAGTGCTCCAACATAAGTATTTTTAATTGCAGCTTAAAAAAGCTTTTTTTTTTTTTTAAATCTACGATTGATATTTTTATTTTACTCATTACTTTACCACTATTATAATTCACTGAACGTTTTAATAAAAAAATTGTGAATTGAAAACTATTTTAACATTAAAGATAAATGATAATTCGATAAAAAAGTGCACATTTATTTTCATTAAAACAAATTAAATAACACGTTTTTTGAAAATGAAATAATAACTTTATAAAAGACAGTAGGTTTTATTTTAATTTTTATGACCGACCTGTTTCGCTTAGCCCAAGCATCATTACAGATAATAATCACTGATGATTAGTTCAATTTTGTTCCCTGATAATGCTTAGGTTAAGCGAAACCTGTCAATCAAAAAAATTAAATTAAATCTTTGGCCTTATACAAAGTTTTTATAAATTTAATTTTCGTTTTATTTTAATTCTTATGACCGACCTGTTTCGCTTAGCCCAAGCATAATTAAAGATAATAATAACTGATGATTAGTTTAATTTTGTTCCCTGATAATGCTTAGGTTAAGCGAAACCTGTCAGTCAAAAACATAAAATTAAATCTTTGGCCTTATACAAAGTTTTTATAAATTTAATTTTCACAAAAAACAATAGGTTTTATTTTAATTTTTATGGCCGACCTGTTTCGCTTAGCCCAAGCATAATTAAAGATAATAATAACTGATGATTAGTTTAATTTTGTTCCCTGATAATGCTTAGGTTAAGCGAAACCTGTCAGTCAAAAAATTAAAATTAAATCCTTAAGGCCTTATATAAAGTTTTTATAAATTTAATTTTCATTTAAGTGTCAAACCACAAAGTGATTGCTTTTTACGAAAACATTTATCTAGATTATATAGAACCTTTGGAATATTGTTAAAGTTAATAAAATATCACTGTTAACGTAAAAAAATCACATCCACAATAAAATGTTACGACGAAGAGTTTAAGAATTTTAACCTACGGCAACTTCCTTTTCCCCATCTCCTTCCCTTTCGCACTCCATTCAGCCTCACAAAATATCCTGCTTAAAGATGCCTTAGTCCCACTGAATTCGGACAGTTGGGAGCAGTTGGATCTCTTGTGAGTTATTCACTTTTATTTTCAAAAAGCTCGTAAGATTTTTTAATGGGAGACAAAATTGTGCAGAAAGTCTTCTCAGACAACTTGCTATGTGACCAGTCCCTCCGAGTTGCACTCAATTCTGAATGTGGCATCCAAATGGAAACATTCAAGACTTTAACACTCGCTGTAACAAATAATTATATGGAATATAAATGATCAAAACTTTTTATCACTTGTAAATACCTCCCTCCATTAAATTGCATTATTTGAGACATCCATATCCTGCACGTCTACCAATGTCGCGTGGTAAAAGCGAATGATGCATGAAACTTTTCCATTTGTTTATTCAGTAATAGTAGTTTGCTGCTCAGAAGTAGTCCTCTAATTGCAGCGACACATTGTCAGTATCGATTTTTAAATTTGTTTCTCTTCCTTTCATTTATTCAACCCGTTAGAGTTTTGGGAAGGGATGCCTTTTTGGCTGTATTTGTCGAACTAAACCAGGATGGGGTAAGATATATTTTAGACAAAATACAATATTTTAACTATATAGCAGAATATCAGTATCCAGGAACAGAAAAAAAATCCTCGAATTCCGAGCTCTGAATTATACAGCTTTCTCTGTCCGAAGTTTCCAGATTGATGCAACTATTTAGTGCTAGCAGAGTTGTCATAACTCGTAAATTTCATAACTTGTTATATGCATTCAATTTCCAACTAAAAAATGATTTGGCCATGGTTGTTTAATATTTTCAATTTATATCTCGTACAAATGAAGAGTATAGAAATATATTGAGTTAAATAGTTGAGAAAATCCAATTCATAAAAAATGTGAAAAACAATTGCTTAAATATTTATTTTCGGAGAGATCTGATCGGTTATGGTTTATCATACAAAACTAGTGCAGAAAATCTTTATTTTTTATGGCCACGTTGATATAGAAGGGTATTTAAGCCTGGAACTCCGTTGCATATGCCGAACGTAATTAGAAGTGCATATCTTTGGGTAATAGATTCCGCGCTACACCGAGGACGCTAGTTGTTGCAACTATGACCAAAAGATGCAATTAGAACACGATAAATGTATTATTTTGAACATTTATCGAGAACAACATGGGCTTCAAGTATTATGGGGCATTAACGTATTTAATCTCAGAGGTAATGTATTTTGCTATGTCAATATTTGTTTGTGTATTTATTTTTCCTGAATTTTTATAGGTAGGTTGTAGGTTGTGTATTTGTTAAAAACACCAGCCACGTGTATCCAATAAAACGGGAATCATTTTAAGAAAACCAGTATAGTTCGCCAATCCGAAAGTAGCAAATATAATAACCATTAAAGTACAGTCATTTCAACTGCTTAAACCATATATCAAATATAAATATGTAATATGAGAAGATTTGTTCAAGATTATATTACATTTTACTTTATCTTTTACGCATTAGTAAAATCAATTTTAGGTTACGAAATAAACAACTATGAACTTACCCACAAAACGTAATTATACTAAATTGAGTAAATACAACTCCGTTTCCTAAAATTGGTATTAGTAAAAAAATTATCTAAATATGTGAAGAAGATTATTAAAAAAAATGTTTTCATTGTGTAACGTGCTCCCCTTACAGTGGTGTAGATTAAAATAAATATTTTCTCAAACTTGTTATGTTATCCTTTTACGTAAAAGATATTGTAATTAACATTAAAAACCTTCATCGTACATAGACCATATACATAGACATAGATAAGCGTATCTTACCGAGAGAGACTGATCAGCGATACGATATTTCATTCTAGTTAAAACTGACATTTCCCAAAATCATCGATTCATTTTTCAACGGAAAGAACCTCTCAAAAAATTAATTTGGAAAATCGGCCAGGAACCACGACGGGCATATTTCAAGGATTTGTCTTCCGCATGAGTAGTTGCAGCGCCGAGTCCCAACGTTTTGATCCGTTTAACATTGTTAGAAATTTCCGCTACGCCCGCCCGCTACGGCAGTTGTAGGATCGGAGAAAAAGCCCACATTGAATGTTGAAACCTTTCTTTCAGAGGGAGGTTTTCTGCGATGCATAATATTATTTAATTTTCGTTTTCATTTTTCTATTTCGTTTTTGGTAAATAGATAACTGGTCGATTTCAAAAATATTATAATAATTAGCGTAAGTTTTTTGATGCACTTAAATATCATTTTCACAAAGGTTTTGTTTGACCTTATTGATCAATGGAACCAATTTTATGAAAGAGAGTTGTTTTAAATCTTTTTAAGATGGCTTAAGAAATATTCTTGGGATGTGAAATTTTTTCAATTTTAAAATTGGATGGACCACTCTTATCAATAATTAGTAGTCAAATCTACTTTCCGACTTCCCCCGAGTGAAAAGACATACCTACAATTTGAAACAAAGAAAATTGCGTCGTTTCCAATTTTAAAAGTTTGATGGATATCTCAAAGATCTGCAGATCTTGAATGAAATTAACTTTTTAGCTGAAACTAGTATTTAAAAAAATTATTTATTACATATAAATATATATATATATATATATATTCATCATATATGTCAAACCACAAAGTGATTGCTTTCTACGAATATATATACATATATTAATAATAATTTAATAAGTAACTATGAAATTAACTTTTCAGCTGTAAATACATATATATAAATATATTTATGTATATATGTATATATATATATATATATATATATATATTATATATATATATATATATATATATATATATATATATATATATATATATATAATTTTTGTTTTGCTTACTCAGCAAATTTCATAATGCCAGCGCTCAGAGTTTGTGAGTTTTTGCTGCTTCAGACATTAGATAAGAAAACAAAAACGTTGTAATTAAGAATATATATTTTATTTTACAAGTTGCTTCTACTTATCAGCCATTGATAAAAAAAATGTATGAGACTAATTCAGTTTACTTTCATCACAAGAACCCTTCGCCTTACCCGCGACCCGGTCCAGCACGGGATATAAAAAGTGATCCATAAATCAACACATGGACAGGTACGGCCCATGCCTTACCTGCTCCTTTGTGATATATGACTCTTTAATATCCGTTAAAGCGTTAAATAATATAAAACGTGAGAGGCAAGATTCCCGCGGGACTCCTGTCATGAAGCCATGGATATTCTATGAACATATTTTTGATGGGTGTAAGCCATATGGACATCGAATAAAATACTTATTTTTATCAGATTCTCCCGCTTAGGAATAAAGAAATCTCAGATTCGTTTGCGGCCTGGCTGTATTCATCTTTTGATATTGTGTTTATTGTGTAGCAATCATTTAAATTTTGTATATTCCACACAGAACGAATATTTCATAATGTTGCTGCACTGCTTTTTACGACAGCTTTAAAGCTATTTTAGTAAAATGGATAAAATATAATAATCAACGTTGAACTAATCAGATCTCAGGCCGAGTGGTAGATACTATAGATAGTATCGCCCTGGTGAAAGACCACCATTCAGAATTGAAACGTTGCTTGAAATGGCTTTAGCCATGTTTGGTGACCAGATCTGAATAGCCAGGTACTTCCCAACCTTCCCCTTCCTCATCTCCTTCCCCTACCTACTACCTTCAGCCTCACAACATACCCCTATTGAAGATTCCATGATCTCACTGGCTCTAGACGGTTGGGAGCAGTTGAGACTCTTGTGCGGTATTCACGTAAACAAAAAAAGCGTATATATCAGGGGTGGCCAAAGCGTCGACCGCATAACTGTTCTTAGTCACCTGCCTATCTGAAGCCGCGTTCAGACATTAATAATATTTGAATAATTTGTATAGCGCCGGTTTTGTGAAAAATTCCGGAAAAATTCGCATCCGGGCGTCTTGGGTTCAATTCCTCTGCTAACTAAGTCCTCCATATATATATATATTATTATTGTGTATTATAAATTAGTGTATTGGTAGTTGCTACGAAATTTTAACTTATGATATTACTCCCTCCCTAAACACAATAATGTTCTTAATTAGGGAGGAAATTATTATCTTTTAGAATATTAAGGATGGCATGAAAACAAAAGTTCGTAATTATATACCAGCTGATAATATTGTGTAAATTGTTTTTCTGAAAACAAAAATATATCAACACTCTGTTATAAATATGTAAACTTTTTTGATTGAATACTACGTCTACTTTATTACGTATTTAATTTCGAAAAAATAATATGTCGCTTCTCGTACCATAATCCACGTATATTGAATTATTTAGGTTATTTTTTAACCCAATGTTCCACTGAAGATCGTACGAAATTATTCATTTATTTAGGAATGACGCTTGTAGAATATTTGTTTTTTTTTTAAGAATTGCATCTAATGAATATTTTCTTTGTTTCAGTGATCGAAGACCCTGAGTTCACGGATGTGATTGAGAACATCACGGTGCCCGCAGGACGCAGCGTGAAATTGGCGTGCTCCGTCAAAAACCTAGGATCCTACAAGGTTAGCTTATCATATTCTTCCATACAGTACATTATATAAAATACAAAAATGTTATTTCAAACGTCTTGAGTAAGCATCTTTATCATTTTCATCATCTTACTGATTCAATATTAGCATAATTTATCAGAAAAATATACAAAAGGCTTAAATATAACGATGGAAAGATTCTTTGGTCTCGAATACACATTATTTATAGCTATAATCTGAAATACGGTTTGATGTATTATTTAGTATTCCTTTAGAACGAAATGGAGTTTTTTAAAATATATATTATACAATATTTATCTTGATTTGTCTTTCTATCATACTGATGATGGACACTACAAGGCCCTCCGATATATTTAATTATAATTTTGATATTAAAGTACTCTTTGGAATAGTAGTATGTTTATACTACTTTGTAAAAAGATAGTTAACCCCAATTATAAAGCAAAAAACTATTGTGAGTTATGGAATAGTAGAATTCACGCAGTTAACTGGTAAAATTTATAAGATAACACAACTATTTTCAGTTCTTATCATAATTTTAGGAGGTTTTAAATATCTACTCTAAAAAATGTTGCAAGACGCCATACTAATCCATCGTATCGTATATATCCTTCTATTGGAAGACCTCAACACAGAATAGTGACTTGTAAAACTACTAGAGAAATCTATGTAACTTATCGAACGATAGATATGTTCGAATCAGCCCTAAAAAGTTTATTAATTGTTATGAAACCAATTGCCGACATTATTTTGTAGAAACATTGGATCAAAATAAGGGGAATACTCGTAACACGTTAACCATCACAATTATATTTTATTTGCATCAATATTTAAGTAATATTTCTCTATCATGGATACTTGCCAATGAAAATGTATGTTTTAAAAAAGACAGCTACATTTATCAGCAATAAATCCTGTAAATTATATTTTTTCTAATTACTTCTCCGTTTATTTTTAAAACCTTAAATCTCCCAAAGCGTCAATTTAATAAGATACCGAACAGTATAAATATTTAAAAAAAAAAAACTGAATAAAAGCATGATGGCAACAATCAGAATAACTTCACGGTCATTACCCTAAACGCTTGTAATATTTAAAACCATCTGTTTTAGCATTTGGCGGGTAAGGGTAGAGACGGGTAGATGGGGTAAGAACGGGCAAAGTGGAGATACGGGGTAGAGTGGGGTAAGACAAAGGGGGTAAAGGCGGACGGGACGCGACGGGACGCAATCTGCGTTTTGAAATGTTGGGAATGTAATTTACACTGGTCCTTATCTGCCATCTCCTGGAGGGGATGAAAGGGGACGGAGGAATGTTACGTGATGCTATAAAAGACAAACAACTCCCCAGGTTTTATCTTTTCTCACAATAACTTGAGAGATCACTAAATGAAGCACGCATAAAAGCGTGATGCGCGAATGAGATGTTGATGTTTCTGATTTTTCAATTTACGCAGCTTTGAGCCGAGAGCGGCTACAACTTTGCCGTGCACTTTTAATAAGAAATTCTTTTTACGCATCATTTTCTTGAAAAAAAAAACGTGAGAAACTTTACTGATATCTTGATTTTATTCACAGTTTCAACATTCAAATACCCTTAACAAATATTTGTAACATTAGGATAAAACATTATAAAAGACATGTCTTCGTGTGAAGCATGTTAATCTTAAATATAAATTCAACGGTAAGTTTTGGCATAGTGAAGTATCCACAACTTTTTGTATGGAATTCACAGGTCGATACTATTTTCAATCAATAACTTAGAAACATCTATTTAAATTAAAAAAAACAAGATTATAGTCACATCCACTTTAAAATAGAGCCGCATTTTCTAAAATAATTATTGTATGAATAATATAATATATTTTATAATTTGAATATCTTTGAATATGTTAAAAACAAACATTAATTCTAGTGTGATAAAAATTGGCGAAGATAATTTATTTAACCATTTTCATATTAACCAGAAAAGCCTGTTTAATGTGGGAAGATTAATATTTATCATGTTTGTTCAGATTCGTCCTACAAATTAACCAATGCTTCAAATACTCCAGTTAATGGCGTATTTTTTTAATGGAATAATTAATCAAGCCGAAGTATTTCTTATTCATTAAGATATTCACCCCTTCATCTCACCGCATCTTCCCATTTAACCTTTCCCTATCTCTCTTCCACCTTCTGCTATAGATTCCATCACCTACCCCACTCCCGGGGAATATTTCAATTCACTTTCAACCTTTCTGGTTCACTAATTAGTAAATTGAGATGTAAATAGACTAACCCTTGATGAAATCAATGCTTTATTTAATAGAATAACATGAACCCTACTGACAAGTTACTTCACTTCTCACTTTTTTTTCGACCAGGAACTTGGGAACGATTTTGCGGGTTTTATGAATATTATTTTTTACATAATAGTCTACAAGACTTGGGTTCATTTACCGATTTGTTTTCAAAAACACCGACATAAATAGGTTCTAATAAAATGAAATTCTAAGTTCCGTCTTTTACGATCATACCGTTAAACTGTTCATTAAGTTCTGAAAATCGATGTTTTTTTTTCATTAAAATATTAAAAACATATGACTACAATTATACTTTTGTCCGGTTTGACCAAACTCACATTTATACAGAGAGCTTTATTCGACAAAAAAAAACTTCGACAGTCATGTGTCAGAGCGGTAAGCTCCTTGGCTTCGGACCCAGTGGCAGCGGGTTGGAAGAGCGCAAATAAATCAAAAAGTCTGTTGATTAATTCACAATTAAATAAAAAAATATAAAACAGCATATTTGCAACACGTTCCAGGGTGGTAGATATTATCAGCATCGCTCGGGTAAAATACTACAATTCAGAATCGTTAAGTACCTGGGAATAGCATTAGCCGTATTAAGTTACCATATCTGATTAACCAGGTACTTACCAACCTTCGTCATTCCTATCTCCTTCCCCCACTATTTACTCCTGTCTCCCAAAATACCATATTTTGGAATACCATATACCCACTGTATCCGAGTATTTAAAAATATTTGTACGGTGATCAAATAAATAAAATGATAAAAAAATGATTTTACACACTTAAAAAATACTCTTCTTTTTTTCATTAAAGCAAACATCAATATATTAAAAATCACAATAGTTTGACCCATCTCCGCTTCCAGGTGTCTGGCTCCTCGTTCCAGGTCCCGGGTCCTTGTCTTAGCGGGCCCGGGCCTCGGGCTACTTGGCACCCCTGGCCGGGCCATTTTCCGCCCCACAGGGCAGCAACCTCATTTTCTCGGCCGTTGGTTCCGCACCCCGCCCGGTGAATTTTCGCACCCCTGCTTGTCACGGCCGATCCACCCCCGTCGCGGAAGTATTGTCCCTCATTTGATTATGGGTGTTTGATATATTTTAAGGCGTGGATTTATTTTATCTTGTGGTGTTTACGTATACAAGCGTTCATACACGGGAATAAAGATTATAAATATTTTATAGTTACCACAGACTTCAACTTCAACACTCTTTTTCTACATTTTTACACTTAATTAAACAATTGAAAGTATAAACAAAATATGTGACGTCCTGTATTATTTTTTCACAGTTTCAAAGCTTTATAGCTCGTGATGGAAATAAAATTGTGCGCTGAAATAGTATTTGCCTTAAAATTCAAGACCGAAAAAGTTGTCCAAATTTCATAACGAAGAAGCTCACGGTTCGAGAGTTTTAATAAAACACTTACAGAGATTATCTGTTTTATTAGAAAATTGAAAAGAAGATAACTTTTTTGGGAAGAATTCGTCAAAAAAATATCCAGAAAATCCACAATTATAATTTACAACTCATATTGCTCCACATTTTTATTACCGTTCAACGATTCTTTCCTTGTGTAACGACGAAAACAAAACATCTTTCAAATTCTCCAGAATAGAGCAATGAAAATTTTACTAAGGCAAAATAGATACTCACAAGTAGCTAAAATATCAGACGAAATTGGTTAACAGTGAAACAAATACTTACATTAAACAACTTGTTTTCAAAATATTTTTTCTGAAAAAATTATTTACAACGTGGATTTTCACAAACATAATGCAACGACATACAAATAAATCAGACTACAAAACAATAATAAAAGCAATACACTAAGCAGCTTACTATATAAAGGGATAAAATGTTATAATGCGCTGCCGAAAACCGTCAAAATTATACCAAATTACTAAATTTAAAATAGCCTGTAAGAACCATATAAGATACATTAGTAATATCAAGTAGTATATAAGTTAATATTACGAGTATTAAGTCAAAAATTGTATAAATTACAATAAGATGCTTAGTAAACTTTGATGAACAAGTAACTAAAATAAACTAAATACAACTAAAAAATTAACATGCCAATTAAAAACCACTATACCAATAAAAAAAGATTTTAGTGTTAATAGTTTGATCATAAAGATTAAACATAAAAAAATGATTTAATGAAATTATAATATTCATTCATTGATTAACGGAGAAAAAAAATTATACACAGTTATTTTTTTGACCAACTGATTTAGTATTAAGCTTATGAGTTAATAATATCGAAGGAAAGATTATGACTTCGACAATATATAACCAGCACGAGTGAAGTTTTCGGGGATATTTTGGATTGAATTATGAAGAGAAAATATTACCCTGATGTTAGTGAACCTCTGATAGAATAGGGTAACAGAATAAAATTAATGTTTAAGTATTTTATTTTATTTAATCACTTGAATGTTGAAAGTGATGATGATTAAATACGATGGTGATAACGATAATCATTTTTCATTTTTGAAGATACCATATTAAAAATACAATTCTATTTTATTGCTCAGTGCATAGCTCGCTGTCTATCACATTGTCTTTTTACAAACTTTATCAAAATACTATCTCTCTCTTAGGTATCAAAATCCGTAAAGCTAATTTAGACGCTATTTCACCCCTCTCTCACTTGCGTCCAGACGTTCAACCCTAAATTAAAAGCAGCAATTTTTCTCCCCGAAATTAGGGGTGAGATTTTTGAGGCCGTAAATGACTTGCACACCTTGTGCTTTAAGCCCAGGCCATCCATTAAGAATATTATTTGGTCCTTAATTTTAAAGTAATAATCTGTTTACTGAGAATGAGAAATTTATGCAGCGGAGTGGAAATTATGAAGCTGACGGATTTGAATTATTTTTCCGAGTTACATAAAATGTAGCAAAATGTATATTTCGTTAATAAATCACCGCGAAGCAACCCCTTTGAAGTCATTCGTTTTTATTATCGCTTGGTGCTGATTGACATTTTTGTATGTACTACTAGTATGATTAAATAAGCTCAGCTTTTGGTCCTGGTTATTTTATTCGTTGACATATTTAAAAAAAGGAAACTAAAATCTCACATTGAGGTTTTAGGACGATCTATTTATCTATTTGAAAAAATGAGAACTCTGATTATAAAACGAATATTAAAAATCTTCAAATAATATAAAAATAGTAAAGGACACAGAAAATAAAAATATTGGCTTGTGCCTGAAGCACGAACTCGGGACCTCTACTATATTCGGGACCACATACACTAACTCCAATTCATGCCATCCTAACCAATTCTATTTATTTGACCACTAGTTAAATAATAAATGCATTTAATTTATCAATGAGTTTCGTTAGCTACGGTTTTGTATGATATTTATGATTGAAAAATCTCCGAAAAGTCATCTCCAGGATACATAACTCTTTTTCCTATTTATTTCTAAATATTGTGTGTTTTGGTATGTGTCGTACAATGTAAGGTTAAATGCGGCTATTTAAATACACGTACATATAACAAATGTGCCTAAAGTTGACAAATTTCTACGATAAAATCAGTATTTTTAAACAGTGCCGTGCCTTTCCATTATACAAAATAAGACGATGTTATTAAAAGCCTTATTTAAAAGTTTAAAAACAATAAAAAAAGCAAAATTTATTTATCGTATCGTGTAAAAAGTAAAAAATAAGTCCCTCTAACCAAGCCTGTCTAATGTTAAAATTTCCTAACCCACTGCCCGAGCCATAAACTAATATGCTACATCACATAGTACGACTTCGTAGCGACAGATTTACACTGTTGAAAATTAGCGAGTGAGTGTCTACAATATACGTTTTTAATAATAACAATGACTAAAAATCAGATTATATGCACTATCAAGATTGCGGAATATGCACTAACAATGTCAATATAAATAACATAAATATAAGATAAAAACAAAAATTTGTCTTTTGGAACCGGTTTTTTAGGAAATTTTTGATTTCATCGGGAGGTAGGCGGGAGAGGGGAGAGGGGACGCGGCCAGAAAAGACAAAAATATAGACCACCCCTTCAATGAAAGATGCTCTGAGGAACTTGCAACATTGATCCCTTCAGCACCGGCGCATAGTCGCTTTTTCGAATCGTTCTCGTGTTCAACAGCTCGGCTGTGGAATTATTTGACAGCCTAAGTATTTCCTCCCTCCTACAACATGGGTCTCTTCAAGACACAGGTTTACTCCTTCCTTTCCTCAAAAAGACCCTCCACACAGCATCCCCAAATATGACATAATTCCTGTGTGGAGTTAATGTAAAAAAAAACTCAAATTTAATAGCTCAGATTCGAAATAAAAAAAATACTGAAATATTTACCAATGACAAAAAAGGGTCAAAAATGCATTACGCATATAATCTGATGTATAATAATAACAAATACATGTTGACTAATACATTTTATACTGCGTAGAATAAAATCTATTGCTTGCACACAGTGCCAGATCAACCGTTAAGTTGAAGAAACCACGGTGTAGGGCATCATTTTTTTAAAAGCCTCGGGGCTTTGAACTCATCGTAAGAGCTTCGTCTAATTCCTTTGCGTCAAGCCTTTCCTTACGTCCTTATATTTTACACTACAATATGATCAGGGTAGCGGCATCTGAGGATTAGTTATACAGTAGAAAATAATACCGTGTAACAACTCGCTTCACTTAGTTGTTGGCATTTTATTAGAAGACTGATAACTTAAAGGAAGGTTCATGAGAATAATATTTTCAACTCAAAGAACTGAAAGAAATAAATGTTTTTTTAAATCACCAACACAAATCCAGAGTGGTAGATAATTTAATTATCTCCCTGGTGAAAGACCACCATTCATAATCGAAACATTGTTTGAAATTGCTTTGGTCGTGATTGGTAAGCAAATATCGATAGCCATGTACTTCCAACATTCCTCTTCCCCATCTCCTTCCTCTTTTCATTGCCTCTAGCTTCACAACATACCCCAAGAGATGTCATGGTTTTCCTCGCTCCAAACGGTTGGGAGAAGCTGGGACTTTTGTGCGGTATTAACTTTAAAAAAAATCTGGTAAATAGTTTCAATAACCGTTTCAAATTTGTTTTCGAAACTCACTGAGATTGCCACGAAGTAAGATATAAAATATTAGAAAAAAACCATCATGTGAAAAAATTGTAATAAAAAATATTGCGCTTGTATTTCGAGAGTCACATGGGTATTTGGCAACTCTAAAGTTTATGATGATAATCACTTAACGAGCAAATTTAAAATAAGAACAAAACTGTGTTGACTGTTTAAAGCTTTTCGTTTGAGAGTTTTTTTTTAATTTTTCGACCGCGATAAAGGTAAAGCCAACCCTGTCAACATAATGGCCAGTATACAGTAGATGCTCTCTGCTACTGGCGAACTCTAGAAGTCTCCTCTCCTTCGAAAAATGATTTGTTTTATTCATAAATTTCTTTTGATCTCTGAACAAAGTACGCAAGAGTGGCCTTCCAATTGACACTTCGACACCGTATTTTTTTTGAGAAAATTACTTTATGTAAATTTACATCTCAACTCAAAAGATACATCGCGGTTCTGGATTATATTAACGAGATATCTTTTTGAGGTCTCGTGGGAAAGGGGGTGCATTTTGTGAAACATTTTTTTTATTTAAAAAGAGATTTAGGATATAGTTACAATACTCCAGTCCCTTTTGGAATATATATTATTTATTTTGTTGTCATTAATAACACACAATATTATATATAATTCCACTGGTATATCATCATATTTTCGATGTTCTTCCTCAGCAGTACCTTGGATTTTGTGTTCTTTTGTGTTCTTTTTTTTTACTTTTTCTTCTCTTGTGTACATACTTCTCACTAACTAATTTTATCGAACTTCATGTTACATACTCGTATGTTAATGTTGTGCCGTATATATATGTAAAATAAAATAATGCTATTTAAAAAAAAAAAGAGAATGATTTTTGACGAGAAACCTGGGCAGAAAAAAGAGATGGAGAAGAGGAATGTTGAGAATTACTTGGTTATTCAGAAATGATCACGTTACATAGTTAAACTTTTTGATTCTGATTCGAAACTGAAAGTATTCACCACTCTAGGATACTTTAAAGTAAATAACAGGAGGATGCTTATAAAAGTTGTGTAATTTACTGTACAACTTTATTGTTGTGACTAATCCACCGGCGCGTCTATTTCTTGTCTGTGCTTCCCACAAGTTGTTGCTATTCATGTTGTGTACATAATATGATCACGCTGAGCGATGAAACCCGTAATCTAATTTAATGAAATCAAATCACTTGTGATTGCTTTAAAAATGGTAACGATTTCCATGATATTTATTTCAGATAAACTTCACAAGACCCAGCCATCTTTCAGAACAAACAAACAAAACGAATCATAATAACGATTATTCATATGATGAAATTGAACAATTATTGAAAATGTCTTCATTAGAAAAGCGCAGGAAAGACTTCGATTTAATTTTCATTTACAAAATTATTAATTGTTTTATTGACTCACCTTCTCTGTTGCAACTTATCCAGTTCAACATTCCTTGCCGTAGACTCAGAAACAATGAATTGCTGTTCCTCAATCATCACAATACTAATTACGGGTATAATTCTCCAATGTCCAGAATGTCAAGACTTGTTAACTCAAGCCATGGTCTTGAAATTTTTGGTAGCAGTCTAAATGATTTTCGCCATTCTTTACGACTCTACCAAAACTTTGACTAAGACCATGGCTTGAATGTTCTCTCTTATGTTTATTTTGCCTTATTTTTTGTCATCGCTTCATTTATCTCAATTTATATGCTATTTCTTCTCTGTTACTCTTTTTTTTTTATATTTCGTGTTTTATATGTATTTTTGTAATTGGACTTTAGTCCGTTAATTTATAAATAAATAAATAAATAAATAAATAACGTCTGCATGTACTCGTACAACTTTGAAGGTAGGTAGAAATATTCAGAAAACTTGTGACTTAGGATTATCTCGGTAGTTTAAAAACGAATATCCGTTAAAAGTGGCAATGGAGAGCGGCCACGTACAAACAGTTCCGTCTTATGAGATATTCCTCATGAATATTATTCCGCGGATATATGATAGCTCCGGGAACATATCTTACCATGTGTCATATCTCCCCACCCTATCGGCGCTGTGGAACATCCCGATTTGCATGAAGCTCTGGGAACAGCCAAGCAGCCGAGCAGCCGAACAGCCCCCTCTCCCCTCCCCTGAGAGATTCGTATCCGAGAACACTTTTAAAGATATTATAGATTCGTGACGCTCCCGTCGCGAGATAAATGAAGTAGTAACCGTTCGCAGTTATAATGTGGAGCGACTAGCCGGAGACAATAATATTTGGGGGTGATCTATGGAGACAGTCGATGAGAGTACGTGTGCGGAATGGCAAGGGAACTGGTGACTGGCGACTGGGAAGAAGAGTAGGGCGGGTGAGGGATACCTTCCTCAGGCGCGGGCGAGAGTCTCTTCGTTCTCTGTCCTCCGTCCGTCGCTTGAGGGGACCATTTATTCTGCGAGAGCCATTTCGCTTCAGACGTTAAGACAAAAGACTTTTTTGATGGAGGAAACGAATCAGTAAACATTCCGGTCTTCAATATCACTCTTTGAATTTATGAATGTTTAAAATGAACAAATTGGTTTTTCCTCTCTTTCGAATACTCAATCTTAGTTTTTAGACAAACGCATTTTTTATGAACTCCAAATATTTTAACAATATTCTTGATAATACGATGAGCTGTAATTATTAACTTGGTTTAAACATGTTATTTGATGAACACTGTCCTGATTTTTTTTTCTACAAATTTATTTAATCGAAATCATAACAAAATAATCCAGGGTTTATACCCAAACAAGATTGACTTATATATTTTTAGATGAATTACAACAAATTACTTTAAGCAATGGGTTATAATGATTCGAGGGTACTTTACGAATTACCTGCAATCACATTAAATACTTTAGGTTAATTTTCAAAATGATAAAATTCGTCTTACTTATTAAATTTTTGCACGTCTGTTCAACGTTGGTTTAGTTAAATTAGACGCACAAGTCGTAGATATAATGCAAGTTTTTCGCTATTCCAACCTTACACTGGGTACAACATTTACACCTCGTTTATAAGTAAGGGGGTTGGAATATAACATAACTTTAGCTAACTTAAATCCTTCAAAATGATTCCGTTTATATTCGTACTTTGAATCTGAAAGTATAGTTGTACTTTCCTCTGATTGATTTTTCGTACATCATGCGGTGATCAAAATGACCAGCTCCGTTAGATGTTGTCGTTGCCTATTACCTTTCCACTGACCAGATTATAATTACGATAGAACCATGTGTTATCGTCTCGCTCCAGGTAGCGTGGTGCGTCATAAATCCAGGGTTGCCCTTAGCCGTGATTACCCCTAATGACGCAGACAGCATTAGTGGCCCAGGGCTGTCGCCGAGTTGCCTAACGCAACTTATTAAATTATTTCGTGTTTGCGGGTCACGCCGGCGCTAACGAACGGCCGCCTCACGGTGGCTTTATTGGATAAAAACTGTTGGGATGCGATTATTGCGGGATTATTTTGGCGTCTAATAATGGAATAAAACTGTTACGCGCGAACGTGGGGGAATTCTTTCTGCACGTAAACGTTTCATGTTCACATTTACTTCGCGTTATCGTCATCTATCAACACCCACGCTATCGGATTATTTGTTTCGTTCATTCTTCGTAGAATATCTTCAGGTCCAAAATTGCTTTTGTGTTGTTTAAAAAATATGTTGTATCGTAAACATTAATATGTTGTTTTAAACGATTTTGTCGAAATTGCGATGTGAGTATTGTATAGTTGATATTATTGTTAAAAACAAAAACGATAGCATAACCCAATTAACGAGTAATTAAAGTGTGAAACTTATAAATCTCAATACACAAAAGACAACATTGGACATTGCAGTGCACAATCAAGTTTGCAGGTAAAGGGTTGAATACATATTTGATACTGCAAATACGTACTGACATAAAGGATCCCTTTTATTAAATGTTATCATAGAATATTCGACCGGTTAGTAGCTGAGTGAACAAACGCGTTGGATTCCCAACCGGACTTCGCGGGTTCAATTCCTCTGCTAGCTAAGTCATCATTGTGCAAGCAAATTTTTCAGGTTATTCGTAATCCGGAAATGTTTGTCTTTCTTTTAAAAAAAAAATAATAATCGATGACTTTGTGGAAATAGTTTAGGAAAGTATATTTTAGTTTCTTACCCTATTCATTTCCGTTGAACATTGGAAAATCGATCTTCGACTTAGAAGGTACAGATATAATCTTCACTACTTTATTAAAAAATTACATTTAAGTATGAAAAAGTTGGATTAGTTATTTAGGTTAGACTAGATCTAAATAGCCAAGAGCTTCCTTACTATCTTCTTCTTGTCCTCCCTTAACGCATTTAGCCTTACAATATTCCCTTGACAAATATGCCATAGCACCATTGCCTTCGGGTAGTTCCAATTCAAGCAAATTCCTCAAACCTATCAACAACATCATGGTCAGCTACCAAACACTAATTGAGGGCACCCACCACTAAACCATTTGAAAGATCGAATAGGTTCTTCCATCGGGTCTCACCGATCGTTCGTGTACAGCACAACATAATTATATACATGCCAATAAAAAAAGTTCTCACACAGAGCTCTATTTTTTTTTTCTCAAGGCTAAAGAACTAACCAGGTGTCTATGTTTCCCAGGTGGCGTGGATGCACTTCGAGCAGTCCACGTATCCGCGACCCGGTGCGCAACCACGCACGTCACGCGCAACCCGCGCATCAGTGTGACGCACGGCCACGGCCAAGACGCAGTTCGGATACCTGCACGTTGTCGGTGAGTCTAGTCTTTCTGTGAACCTTCATATCGTGACGTATGACAAGCACTGCACACAGTTTCCGCACATCTCCTCCGTGCACGAGGAGGACAAGGGGCGCTACATGTGCCAGATCAACACGGCCACGGCCAAGACGCAGTTCGGATACCTGCACGTTGTCGGTGAGTCTAGTCTTTCTGTGAACCTTCTCCTCGTGACGTATGACAGTTCCCGCACATCTCCTCCGTGCACGAGGAGGACAAGGGGCGCTACATGTGCCAGATCAACACGGCCACGGCCAAGACGCAGATCGGATACCTGCACGTTGTCGGTGAATCTAGTCTTTCTGTGAACCTTCTTCTCGTGACGTTTGACAGTTCCTGGACATCTCCACCGTTGTCGGAGGACAAGGGGCGCTACATGTGCCAGATCAACTTGCGGCCAACCTTGTTCCTGCACGTTGTCGGTGAATCTAGTCTTTCTGTGAACCTTCTTCTCGTGACGTTTGACAGTTCCCGCACATCTCCCTCCATGCACGAGGAGGACAAGGGGCGCTACAAGTGCCAGATCAACACGGCCACGGCCAAGACGCAGTTCGGATACCTGCACGTTGTCGGTGAATCTAGTCTTTCTGTGAACCTTCTTCTCGTGACGTTTGACAGTTCCCGCACATCTCCTCCGTGCACGAGGAGGACAAGGGGCGCTACATGTGCCAGATCAACACGGCCACGGCCAAGACGCAGTTCGGATACCTGCACGTTGTCGGTGAGTCTAGTCTTTCTGTGAACCTTCTTATCGTGACGTATGACAAGCACTGTACACAGTTTCCGCACATCTCCTCCGTGCACGAGGAGGACAAGGGGCGCTACATGTGCCAGATCAACACGGCCACGGCCAAGACGCAGTTCGGATACCTGCACGTTGTCGGTGAGTCTAGTCTTTCTGTGAACCTTCTCCTCGTGACGTATGACAGTTCCCGCACATCTCCTCCGTGCACGAGGAGGACAAGGGGCGCTACATGTGCCAGATCAACACGGCCACGGCCAAGACGCAGATCGGATACCTGCACGTTGTCGGTGAATCTAGTCTTTCTGTGAACCTTCTTCTCGTGACGTTTGACAGTTCCCGCACATCTCCTCCGTGCACGAGGGAGGACAAGGGGCGCTACATGTGCCAGATCAACACGGCCACGGCCAAGACGCAGTTCGGAAACCTGCACGTTGTCGGTGAATCTAGTCTTTCTGTGAACCTTCTTCTCGTGACGTTTGACAAGTTCCCGCACATCTCCTCCGTGCACGAGGAGGACAAGGGGCGCTACATGTGCCAGATCAACACGGCCACGGCCAAGACGCAGTTCGGATACCTGCACGTTGTCGGTGAGTCTAGTCTTTCTGTGAACCTTCTCCTCGTGACGTATGACAGCACAGTTCTTGCACATCTCCTCCGTGCACGAGGAGGACAAGGGGCGCTACATGTGCCAGATCAACACGGCCACGGCCAAGACGCAGTTCGGAAACCTGCACGTTGTCGGTGAATCTAGTCTTTCTGTGAACCTTCTTCTCGTGACGTTTGACAGTTCCCGCACATCTCCTCCGTGCACGAGGAGGACAAGGGGCGCTACATGTGCCAGATCAACACGGCCACGGCCAAGACGCAGTTCGGATACCTGCACGTTGTCGGTGAATCTAGTCTTTCTGTGAACCTTCTTCTCGTGACGTTTGACAGTTCCCGCACATCTCCTCCGTGCACGAGGGAGGACAAGGGGCGCTACATGTGCCAGATCAACACGGCCACGGCCAAGACGCAGTTCGGATACCTGCACGTTGTCGGTGAATCTAGTATTTCTGTGAACCTTCTTCTCGTGACGTTTGACAGTTCTTCCCGCACATCTCCTCCGTGCACGAGGAGGACAAGGGGCGCTACATGTGCCAGATCAACACGGCCACGGCCAAGACGCAGTTCAGATACCTGCACGTTGTCGGTGAATCTAGTCTTTCTGTGAACCTTCTTCTCGTGACGTTTGACAGTTTCCCGCACATCTCCCTCCGTGCACGAGGAGGACAAGGGGCGCTACATGTGCCAGATCAACACGGCCACGGCCAAGACGCAGTTCGGATACCTGCACGTTGTCGGTGAATCTAGTCTTTCTGTGAACCTTCTTCTCGTGACGTTTGACAGTTCCCGCACATCTCCTCCGTGCACGAGGAGGACAAGGGGCGCTACATGTGCCAGATCAACACGGCCACGGCCAAGACGCAGTTCGGATACCTGCACTTTGTCGGAGAGTCTAGTCTTTCTGTGAACCTTCTTCTCGTGACGTATGACAAGCACTGTACACAGTTCTTGCACATCTCTTCCGTGCACGAGGAGGACGAGGGGCGCTACATGTGCCAGATCAACACGGCCACGGCCAAGACGCAGTTCGGATACCTGCACGTTGTCGGTGAATCTAGTCTTTCTGTGAACCTTCTTCTCGTGACGTATGACAAGCACTGTACACAGTTCCCGCACATCTCCTCCGTGCACGAGGAGGACAAGGGGCGCTACATGTGCCAGATCAACACGGCCACGGCCAAGACGCAGTTCGGATATCTGCACGTTGTCGGTGAGTCTAGTCTTTCGGTGAACCTTCTTCTCGTGACGCATGACAAGCACTGTACATAGTTCGTGCACATCTCTTCGGTGCACAAGGAAGACTAACTAACTAACCATCACGTCGATTCCCCGCAGTGGTAGGCAGAGAGGATGAACCTTCATACAACTTTATCACATTCATACATCGTCTCATACATGGCCTGTTCAAAAGAAAATGTGAATTTTGAATTTTCGCGGGCTGTGTTCATTCGATTATCGTTTTTTTTGTTATGTTAGTACACATATGTTTATAATGTGTTAGCATTATCAGCTATTTTGGATTAGTGGTTTGTTTTTGACAACTGGAAAGTTAAGTCACGTTTTTGTGTGTTCTTCGATCTTTTACTTGTGAAAAAAAATGGATCAAAGAATATGTATTGAATTTTTCGTTAAAAATGGAATAAAGTGCTCCAACGCACTTAAAATGTTGACTGTGGCATTCGGCGAGTCAACTGTATCTCAAAAAAGTGTTTATAAGTGGTACAAGCGCTTTACAGAAGGCCAAGATGATGTTGATGACGATGAGTGTCCCGGAGTTGTGGAAAAACAAATCATGGATTTTATTGTTTGATCCATTTTTTTCAAAAAAAAAACGAAGAACACACAAAAACGTGACTAAACTTTCCAGTTGTCAAAAACAAACCACTAATCCAAAATGGCTGATAATGCTTACATATGATAAACATATGTGTACCAACATAACGAAAAAAAAATCGATAATCGAATGTACACAGCCCGCGAAAATTCGAAATTCCCCTTTTCTTTTGAACAGGCCTCGTACATACTCTTCTGTTATTCTGACTTTTCACATGGCCCGATTAAGTATTTGATTCACTTGATCGTGCCATGTCTTCCTCGGCTATCTCCGACTTCTTCTTCCGTTCACTTCCGCATCATGTATTTTTTCACACTACTTTCTTCACACATTCGCTCTACATGCCCAAACCATCTAAGCGTCCCTTTCTTGATCCTATTCATTACGCTTACATCAGCCTTGCATTTTTTCGGACATCCATATTTTAAACACGGCCATGGTCATGGTTTTACCGCACATACGCCTCATGGATCTCATTCCCACAGCATTCAGTCTAGTCTTTCATCTTTCCTCTGCCAGTTTCTCTTCCACGAGAAGGACAAGAGCGGTTATTTACCAGATCTACACGGTCACGGCCAAGTCGCAGTTCGGATAATAATGATGCTGGGATTATTTATATAGGCCCATTTTTGTGGAATATTATCTGGATGTTGTCATTGAGTTCAGCCTTTCACATTCTGTTTTCTTCCTTGTTTTCCATGTTTCCTTTCATCGCAGTTCCGTAAAAATCACCTAACTTAAGGTATTTTGATACAACTTAAGTTAGGTGATTCTAGTATTGTCAATCATTACCTCAAGTTAGTTCTTAAGAAGATTCCCGTGGTTACTGCACTCCTCGGATCTGACAAGTTAAAAATGTATTATTTGCGTTTGTTTCACTATTCATAAATGACTTTCTTTTTAAACTGTGAATAAACCTCGTCCCAGAATAGGATAATATATCAGTAAGAGTTTTCTGGTGCGAGAGCTGTAATTAGAATCGAAACGCGCGTTGCTTGAAATCGTTTTAACTTTAGCTCTGAATAGTTGGGCACTTCGCAACCCTACCCCTCCCCCCTTTCTCGTTTTCATCCCCTTTACATTATTCAAGCACACATCTTTTAAATAATTCGAATGCCCAAGTTCCGTAAGCTTCGTACAGTATCAACAAATGTGCAGAATCGCATTTAAAATAAATCAAATTAATTATTTACTTATCGACTGTTTCAAGCCAAACGGGCGTTAATACAAAATTACGTTTTATTAAGGGGAGCGATAAAAACAAAAAAAAGCTTTCCAACTTTCCCCTTAACCGATCTTCTTGACTTCTATTGCTGCATCTAACTTCATAGTTTCATTGACTCTGGGCAAGACCCTTCCGCGAAACTTTTAGAATTCTTGCACGGTACAAATTAATACAGCTTAAAACCGACTAAGAAACGAGTACCTATGATTATAGCATCTTCAAATCAAATCAAATATTAGCTAATATATTTGAGTGCTCAGACCATATCCGCGCTTACCTCGTGACCATTGCTCCGGTTTGTAAAAGTTTATAATTTAATTACACCATTTCCCGTGTTCAGCTTGTCTCCGCGCAGACAATGTCGGCAAACTTTCTCCTGCAAATGTAAATTCACTTACAAAGTCACAACAATAATGCGATTCCGGCGCAGCCAAATAAAAAAAATAAAAATACGGCACGAAGCCTTATTAATTTTCTAGGGAGCAGAAGCAAACTCCAAATGCGGTAACATGACGTTAGGACCGACCGATTCAAAAAGCAAATGGAAAGCTTTGCTTGGAGTAAAAACTTAACTAAAATACTCTCGAAAATAGATATGTTTTTTTAAACTAATTGTCCTAATTATAAAAAAAGACTACGCATCTATGTGACATCATATTAATGTTGTGGAATTCGATCCAGTACCTTAACTTTGTATGAATCATTTATACGTTGAAATCAAAATATAAAATTAGATTCCATTACTATCCTCTTTCATTTTTTAAAGTTTCAAAAGCAGTCATGTATATTTTTGTATGCCTACATTTGATACTATTTCGCTTATTTTGTTAAAAAAGGATTTTTCACCTCTGACATTTTTTTGACCTTTTATTTATCTGATGAAATGAATAATTTCATCGATGTTTTGCAAGAAATGCTCTCACGAACTTGAAAGTATTGCCAGACACAATATTCTTGAAAATAATAAGTCACACATATATCCGAAGCTAACTCAAATTTCAATCACTGTAATAAAATATCTTTACTGTGTTATTAGATTAAAAAAAAAAAAGTTCACAGTAAATATACGTCAAAATGGGGGTACATACTAAGAAAAATACAAAACTTTTTCTCTTAAGCGAATGTTTGTTACTTTTAAGGTTTATTTGGGATGTAATATAAAGCTTGTTATGTTTGAATAATCACAAAAAAACGACAAACCAAAACTAATCAAAAATATAATATGTTCTCCAGCTTTGCTTACAATATTGATGACTAATATTCTGGCAGCTTTTCCGATGGTTTGTAGATACAAAGAAGTCATCGAGCCAATTATAAGAAGCTGCGTAACGACGCAGTTGTAATTAAAAGAGATCGTTGGATAGAGAGCGCAAAGATGCGGATTAATCTCCTGAGAATAAACTGAGCTTTTGAATAGGCACGATTATAATGTTAGCAGTCCGATGCCATTAATTATTTTTTGCGAGAATACCGCACAAGAGATAATACAAACACGCTGCTCCCAACTATCCGGAACCAGTGGGACTATGACATACTCCATATTGTGATGGTGAAGGAAGTGGGTAAGGGAAAGAGAAGGAGATGGGGAAAAGGAAGATTTGGAGTTACCTGGATGATCAGATCTGGTAACCAAATACGGCTAAAACTATTTCAAGCAACGTTTCGATTTTGAATGGTGACTTTTCACCCGGACAGAAAATTCAAGACGAACTGTCGAATAAATCAAAACTATATAATTTAAAATCTTTTCAGAGGACTGTTGCTTTAAAATTCAAAAATGATGTACACCTTTTCATCAACGCCTTATTAATATCTTATATTAGTTTATTTTTACGAGTTTGTACAAGTTTTAAAATAAAACACCATGCGGTTTTTTATGTGGATTTCACCGTGATGAGAGCTAAAAATAATTTCTCCCCGATTAAGACTTTATTGCAGATTAAAACATAAAGCGAAGTACGGGGCCTCACTGTCGGCGGGAGATAAATTAAACGCGTGATGCCTCCAGCTCCTAGGGCCCCTTTATATTGCTCCCCGCCGCCTGGCAGACGTTCTTTTTAATTTTTAATATCGACCGAAGTTCGCGAATTGCAGAAACTAATATAGAATCTTAATTAAATGCCGCAAACGGCGATGTAACTTCGCCGGAAATATAATTTGAAATTCCTTTCATCCCGACGTCTGTATTGCAGATTTGGTAATGAGAGACGTTGGATCTGCACAAAGAGGCATTGTGGGAAAAGTGTAACAATGTTGTTATTGTGCTGGTTAAATATTTAATTGGATGGGAGATATGATTATTAGAACCTTTTTTAACTTAAGTCTGATATGTTATTGCTAAACAGTATTTTTTGTTATATGGATAGTGTCATTGTGAAAAATACTTCATTAACTTGATAATGATTAAATGAAAATTAATTAACAATTTGGTATAAGACCACAGGTTTTATTTTGTCTAGTTGGTACAGTTGGTATTTTTTTGAATAAGTTGTTATTTAATTTATATTAAATATGTCAAACCACAAAGTGATTGTTTTCTACGATAATATTGATAATGATTGTTTTAAAATTCATATTATTTCTATTGTTTAGTACTTTTAAACTGTTGATGTTTAAATATTTAAATAATATTAATAATCTAAAACACACGTATGAAATAGAAAACAACCAGAAACCAAAAAGTACTATGGTCATGACCGAGACACAAATAAGCAATAATGCTTTGAAGTTAATTCCAATTTTATTAAAATTATGTTTGCTCACGATATTGAATATACGAGTATATTAGGGTGCCGTAGTCTTTGGTGGTTTTGATTCTCATGCGAGTTTTTTTAAAACTCTTGTAAGCATAAACAGTAACGTTATTAAAATTGTCTCTTTCATCCATACATATTAATTATATTTCTTATAGACATGTGGTTCAAAATCATCGGGTCTTCCCTTGAAATTATGGTGGAATATCTGTAATGATTGTGGGTCCCTTAAAATAAAATACTAAAGCTGAGAGGTTACCATCTCAAGTTCTTCTTGCCTTATTTCACCTTTCTAAATCTTATTTTGTCTGCATCGTTATGTTTGCGCTCTGATTTCAAGAATTTTGAATAAATACGAACAATTCTGTGTTAGCAAGGAAGAACGGAACGAGTCAATAAACGCAGATGTTTAGGAGAGCCAAAATAATATTGTTTTTTTTTTTGTAGGTAATCATATCACATGTCCTTTTTCAAAAAAATAATAGCCCATTATTTTATTTTCCTTGACACATCTCATTTTTCCTTGATAGATATGTATCGGTACAAAATTCTGCATACTTAACTCAAAGCTTGATTTTTTAACTCATTCCGTTCTTCCTTGCGCACATTAAAGTCACACAGTTGGTTGTCAGAGGATTCAACTTGATGACTATTTGACAATAAACAACTTCTATGGAAAAACTCCGTGAGGCATTAAGATTTTAGAAAAAATAATGTAATTATTAGAGGCTTCAAAAGAAACTGAGAAAAGGTGTTAGAAAAAATATCTTTCGGTAACCAACTGACAACGGCTGATGCTATGGTTATAATTGTCTTGTCTGATTTTAAGTAAAATTATATTTTCCTATTTTTAATACTGTTATATGTTTGTTTCGCAGTACCACCCAACATCGATGACTCTCTGAGTTCCAGCGACGTGATCGTGAGGGAAGGCGCCAATGTGACCCTCACGTGCAGGGCCAACGGCTCGCCTAAGCCCACCGTCAAGTGGAAGAGAGACGACAACGCCAAAATATCCATCAACAAGGGATATTCAGGTAAAATTGTAATCGTGTCTTCTCTTAAAACCAGGAACACGATATTTTAAACATTTGTACCCTACGGCTCACAAGAGGACTATATATGTTTGTGCCATGTCTTTTTTGTGTAGTTATATTTTCACTGTTTGGTAGAGCAACTTTTGAAACAAGGGTGATGTCAGTTTTTCGGTTTGAAATTAAACTTCGACTATGCACAGATGACACTTACGTTTTAATTTTTAAACTGTTCGAAAGTAGACGAACAGAAGAGCGGCAAAGTGACATAAATCTAGATTTATTGTTTCAACCGGTAATAATAGATAACATTTAAATAATAACACCTTACAAAATCAATGTAACTATATTTTCGTAGTATCACTTTGTGGTTCGAAATATTTAAAGAAATTAAAAAACTACTACAAAGTAATTTTTTATATACACATACAAATATAACACGAATATTATAATATTTTGTATGACTGACCGGTTTCGCTTAGCCTAAGCATCATCAGGGTACAAAATTAAACTCAATATACATACAGAGGTATACGAGTATATATAGGTATATAAATGGGTGGATAAAAATTTTCCCCTACTAAAAATCGTAGCGCACAGGCACACAGATTTTATATAAAATTGAATCGCGCCATACAAATCTCAACGGTAAATAGAGTTTATCCATTAAACAATGCAAGCATCCTTGCAGAGTTTTTTTTACAAAACGAAGGCATTAAAGTTAATTAAAATACAATAACAACTATTTATACAAAACATATCTAATTAGCACAATGTATAAAAAAAACTATTAAATAATACATAAAAATCATTAACTATTTACACAGTGGACAATTCATTAATTCGTTTCCGAGTTACCCTTGTTTTTCCACAGAAAACTCCGTTTGAACACGGGTTATAAAAACAGAATAAAGGAAAAAGGTGAGCACTTAGTGGGGTGGTTTTATTTTACATTACGACGAAGAAAAGACTTTGCACATAAATTGAGGATAATTTTCCTCGTTGAGAGTTCTTGCTTTGAATTTTCCGACAATTTGTATTTCGTGAAATTCATTAATATGAATAATTTATGATATGAAGAAGATAGGGAATAAGTATGCTATAAGACCTTTGGGCTAATATGTATTTTTCCACCTTTGACTTCTTAAATCAAATCACATAAGCACTCAGTCACATTGGTTCTTCGAGGTGTTTCTAGTCACATTTCACCATCATTTCAATATAAGTACCAAAGAAAAAAAGGTATACTTAAACGACGACAACATATAAATCTAATAAATAAAATGAATACTGGAATTAATTAAGGCTCTAAGTACCAAAAAAATAAAAACTGTTTTTTTTTTTAAAGAATCGTATTTTATTTACATCATAAAATACGATTCTGTAAAAAAAAAAGTTGTTAATTTTTTGGCACTTAGAGCCTTAATTAATTCCAGTATTCAAATGATATAAAAAAATTTATACAGGTAAGCAGAAATATGTTACAAGGAAAGTAAGCACTTGCGCCATTTATTTATAAAAAAGAAATGAAAAAATAACTTTGTATAAGATCACGGATAGAATTTGAATTTTTATGTCCGACCAGTTTCGCTAAGCCTAAGCATCATCAGGGTACAAAATTAAACCAAACAAAAATACAAAGTGTGCGGTTATATACACATACAGAGGGAGAACAAAATATAAAATAAAATAACAGAACAATGAGAAAAAAATAGAAAAACATTTAAATTATCAAAAAGGAACAAGAGAAAGAGACAGATAATATGAATTGAAAGAGACAAGACGTCAACTAAGGAGCTGATTAAAGAATAATGATAAATATTATGAGTTTACAGGAAATATACCTTATATTGGACTACTGGACAAATTTACCTGATTATTAAGAATATGACTCTTACCGCATACTTTGTATTTTTTGTTTGGTATAATTTTGTACCTTGATGATGTTTAAGCTAAGCGAAACCGGTTGATTATTAAAATTAAAATAATGTCCGTGGTCTCATACAAAGTAGTGAAGTGGGACGACAACCCAATGGTTTGATGAAGGGAAAGAGTAAGTTACAGTGTAAGTACTATCCCGATGTTAATAGTGCATTAATGTTAAATTGTTTTTCCAGTATTGGAATGGGACGGCGAGAGCCTAGAGATGGCCAGAATCTCACGGCTAGACATGGGGGCCTACCTATGTATCGCCAGTAATGGAGTTCCACCAACTGTCTCTAAGCGGATTAAAGTTAGCGTCGACTGTGAGTATTTGTTTTAAATTGTAAAATATTCACCATCACTGTGGAAAGTTGCATCCCGAACTTTATTATCTAATAGGAAAATGATTTATTTACGTAAAAAAAAATGGTTCTACTTCAACCTATAAATAAAATTTTAAATCGTCGGCTTACCTGCTACGTATTAATTGGAAAATACCTTAACAATAGTTGTGTTCCAATGTGAAAGATGAATATGAATTTAATAAGTAATATCACGACACAAAGGCCAATCAATAAATATTTATGAATAATGAAAAATTATCAATAATGGTGATCAAAAATCAACGCATTCGAAAAAAAATCCTAACCAGTCGTGTCGTGATGCCACAATGCACGTTGTATTAGATTCATTATAAATTAACCCTTTTTATAAGTTCCATCAATAAAAAAACTACATCTTTTAACTCATCTTCTTCCCCTTGTCCAAGAGGATGCAGATGAGATGAAGGACGATTATTCCACAAGGCGCCTTAAGGCGTTCCTGTCCCGTGCTATTATGCGGCCTCCGCCCATTGCGGATCAGTCTCTCCGAGATATATACAAATGTGCATTGTATGTTAATCAATATAATGCATTATTTAGTTCCCCCGATGCTGTGGATACCGCACCAGCTCGTAGGCGCGCCTCTGCAGTACAACGTGACCCTGGAGTGCTTCACCGAGGCGCACCCCACCTCCCTCAACTACTGGACCAGGGAAGACGGCCACATGATCCACGAGTCGAGGAAGTACCACATGGAGAACATCGTCAACAGCCCCTCGTACAAGACGCACATGAAGCTCACCATCGGCAGCATACAGAACTCGGACTACGGCACCTACAAGTGTGTGGCGAAGAACCCAAGAGGAGAGTCGGATGGAACCATCAGATTGTATAGTAAGTACCTTTTATTTTTATTTAATAGTTTATATTAGACTTGGAAGCACACAAAAATAAAGTGTGTTTAAATACGGTGGAAAATAAAAGTCGGTGGTCGAAAAAGCTCTTTTTTTAAACAAAGTAATTCGTTTTTGTTATTTTTTTATGTTTGCATATTAGTAGTATTTACCTAGTATTCAGTTTGGTCTTTTAAAAATCTCGTTCTTGTCACACATTGTTGTTTTTAGTAAGAAAAAACAACTAAGTTTGATTTACAGAACTACATAAATTTAAAAAAAAAATTAATGAAGATATTATCATAAAATTTAAAAAAACCATTAAAATCATAAAAAAAACCTAATTATTCATCTTGAGTTAGATCTTATTCCTGTGTGTTCGAATGAAAAATATTTACTATATTCAGACACGGTTATGTATTGTAAACATATTTTCCCAACAAAATTTTATAAATTTTTAGACAATTTTAATACAAAATTAAATATAATATTGTATTATACAGTTGGAAAGCTCGGTACAGGAGAGATTTCTGTTTACTTCTTTTTTTCCTTGTTGACAATCTAATTAGTTTTGCATTTGCTATATGTATAGTTATTTTTTCGCGTGGTAGCTGTTTCGCCTTCCGAAGAAATTGCCAGAGAAACAGCTATCGCGCATAAAAATAAATATGTATTAATTATAAAAAAATAATACTTTTTTTAAATGTTGATAATTACTTTTGATAAACACCCATTTTTTTTGTTTTCACAATTAAGGGTCAGCACTAAAAAATTAACGCTTGTGCACATGATTTATCTGTTAATTTTATTCGGGTAGTTAGAAAAATGTCTAAGGTTCCTAGTGAATACAAATTTTTAAACAGTAATCTTTTAAATTATTTATAAAATACATACTGGAATTTTGGGTATATCGTTCTAAAATGGCTGCGCTGGTTTTTGAACTGCACATTTTACTGACATTTTAGTATGTTTTTTTATAAAATTTTAAAGATTACAGCTTATTTTTTTTATTCACTGGGAACCTCGGACATTTTCCTTATTGCCCATGTAGAATTTACAAATAAATCATGTGCAGTTTTTCTTGTACCAAAATCCTACAAAGTGACGTTTAGTGCCATTTTGGGTGCTGAGCCTTAAATTGACTAGCATTATTTTTATCAGGAGAACGATTTTTTTGCGAGAAACGTTTTTTCCAAAGTAAACATATTTTGTAGTCCGTAATATGTATTATGGTAATGTTTGCGTAATATGGTAGTAAAATAATGATCACAAATATTATAGTGTCTATTTTTATTGCCTCAATCAGTTTCTTTTTATATAAATCTGTGATTGGATGGTATGCATAAATAGTTACCTATTTATTTTGTGATCGGTTATAATTCCCGGTTATGGTGGAATAATATTATTTTCATTGTTGAAAAATACATAACGGACGGTTTATGGCTATTTGATGGGATTCAATGCGGGAACCGGCAGCGGTTTTATGTTAGACCATTTTATTGTAACGCACATCGGTTCCTATCAGAAAATTTGATCTTTTACAACATTATAGGGGATAAAACATAGCATTTATTAGAGTGTATTATTTAGAAAGCTGGACTATCGAATAGTAATCATATTGATATTATTGTACCCTTACAAAAATATTTTGTTTAAACCGAATAACTGTCTGTCTAAGTGTTTTTATCTAACCAGGTAACCTTTACATATCTAAATGTTTCGTTGGTCAAAATAAACAAAATTTCTTTTAAAAGTAGTTTAAAGACGTTAAAGTTTTCTCACTGGGTAAATCAATTTGAAAAGGAATCTCCCCTAACCGGAAAATAAAAAGTTCTTTGAGTGCCGATCAGTTAAATGTATTTTTGATTATCATTGTAGTGTCTGATATCGTTAATGAAATAAAAATAAATGAAATATAATTTTAGTATTTAAGAAACAGTTTTCAATTGTAAGTTAATGAAGCTTATGGACCTTATGAAAATTAAAAAATCACCCCAAATGTAATCATAAACTATGAAATCAGTAGAACTGCGCACTAAATAATGAACTAGACAGTAAGACAGTCGAAACAGTTTTTTTAGGTAAGAATTTAAAAACCTCACCTACAAGTTTAAAGTCATATTCTCTCAAAGGACTTTTATTCTGATTTTAAAAGTCCAAAATTATACATTATTTCACAAAACGTTATTAGAACCAATTAATAACTTCTACCTCTCCTTTCTATCTATTTTTTCCACTTCAACACTTAGTGCTTATATTTATAATTCTTAGAGTAGTAGATACCGGTATTCAGAATTAATGTTGAGTTGTTTAAAATGGCTTCAATATTTAGTGACCAAATCTGAATAGCCAGGTAATTCTCAACCTTCCTCTTCCCCATATCTTCCACTCCCACTTATCTTCAGCCTTACAACAATCTTCAATTGGCGATGCTATAGTTCATCTGGCTCCAGGTGGTTCGTACTCTTGTGCAATATTGAAAATGATAAATATCAGATATTTTTTGTTGTACGTCTCAAAGCAAGAGTTCTTTCAACATTATTTAAAGGTCTTGACAAATCCAATAGAAAGAAATATTCTGATTTGAAAGTCCATTACAAACATAATAACCTCCCAAGAATACCGTTAGACCATGGACAGACAAAACTCGGTCGATGTGCATTATTATACAATTTATTATGATTACAATTCCAATATGCAAATTATACAACCTCAGTGGGACACCGCCATGTTGTTAAAGTACGTAGAATCCGATCTGAACGGAGATGCTTTAGATCTAGTTTCAAATTGCGCAGCGTATGATAATGGAGCGAGGCTTATCTGAATATAAATTAATATCGTATTTTGATTGAACAAGGTATGGAAATTGATTCAGAATGTGAAAACAATATGTTAAAATTATGTTAGTAGAAATGTAAGCAAACAAATTGCATGGATGAAAAGATAATATTTAAAAATACATTTTTAGGATATTTAATAAATGCTTAGTGTGTTCAGCATTTATTTTTTTTTAATGAGTAAGTGTGTAATATAGCGTGGTTTTTGTCTGAGAAGAAATAAATACCAAAATTTTACTACGATAATTTTTTTACTTTATGAAAGCCAATCAGGGAAATATGTTATTATTTTTTCGCGTGATAACTTTTGATTTAATTACAATTCTTACATTTAAAATATAAGTAATATTTAAATCGATCTTTTGAAAATGCTTAGTTATTTTCATTCATTTGATCAACTTTCCACCTCAAATATACAATAAAAGCACATTTATTGCACTTTAATCAATTAATTTAAATTCTATATAAAATTCACTTCTGCAAAAAAAATATTTCATCACGTCTGATTTATGTAAAATGATTAATTTTAATTGAAAAAACAATTTTCTATGTTTCTAATGTTCAAATACAGAAAAAAATCGTCGATTATAAGTATTAATATTAATAAAAATAGATTTGCACCTATGTTATCTTTGTTGGGATTTTTTTTAATCTACAAAATAAATTTACGAAACGTTACCTCTTAATTCGAAAATAAAAAAAAAGAACAACCAACCCTATTTTATGTTGACCAATATTAGGTGACAATAAAAATAATTACGTTCGTTTCAACATTTTTATAGGTATTTTTTTAACTAGGCGAAAGGTGCAACGGTTAAACAGTGCGATCGTTTATTTTCCATAGCTCACCTGCAATACACTGTTAAAATATGTGCATTATTTGTTCCACCAGCTTCCTCCCCGCCCACGACCAGCCCCGGGCCGCCCACAGCACCGCCGCCCACGCCGTCCGCCCCCGAGGAATTCGATAACTCCATCTACGGAGGTAAGCACAGGGATGTTCCGGCTACTGATAAAGGTAAACACATTCATAAGTCTTTTTACTGTATCTTGTAAACGATCGAAATCATCATTGCCACTCAATTTAAAATTCATTTTAAGCATATTTAGTTAGCCTGAGCTATAAATCCCACTAAAGACAGATACGGATAGAAGTGTGGTGGACACATCTGGTGTTTCATATTTTTCACCTTAACGTATTTTTATTTAGTTCAGGAGAAAATAACAAAACTTTTTTAATTTTCAAAATTAAAAGATACTCAATTTCATTAACTTTCTTGGGGCCTAGGTGAAATAACGATATCAGTTTTCTTTCAAATCTTCGAATTTTTTTTCTAGGGATTAGCTATTCAGTGATAAACTTTAAGAATTATAGTTCAAACCTTTTCACTAAACTTAGCCTGTTCTGAAAAGTGAGTAGTTTGGTACCCGCTGTGAGTATCGAACTTGATCTTCCCAACTACGTAGTGTTTTACCCACCCGTTTATGGACCACCCAAACGGTCATACTTATTCCGATATTAGCTGTGTGATGAAAGCATTTTATAGTTAAAATTCATGTTTATTATCCTGTGAAGTTATTTATTTATAAACTAACGGACTATTGTCCAATTACAAAAAAATACATAACACGAAATGGGAAAATAGAGCAACAGAGAAAGAATAGCACATAGATAATATTATAATGAAGCAACGACAAAAATAGTTCAAAATATACAAAAGAAAGAAAATTCAAATCAAAGTCAAGGTCAAGTCAAAAGTTGTAGTAGAGTCGTAAATAATGACAAAAACCAGACTGGTACCAAAAGCTTCAAGAAAATGGCTTGAGTTAACAAGTGTCGACATCCTGGACAGTGGAGAATAATACCCATAATTAGTAGAATGATGATTGAGGAACAGAAATTCATTGTTTCTGAATATTTGAGCTCTACACTATCTAAAGCACACTTGAAGTGAACTACCACAAAACTGCATTATGTAAATACACCGTTATTGTTATTATCCAACATGGGCAACAAAAAATTTCCACAATCAATGCATTGCTTCACATAAAAAATCTCAAATACCCGATATCTCGACCGTTCCCGATGTTTTCGCCCAGAAGGTATTCCTAAATTTCCCATATTGTCCTTATACCCGTCTCCCAGCATCCGAGCAATAACATCTGCTTAACATTCAAAATGCAGTGCCGACTCAAACATCCAAACAAAAAAGTTCAGGAACAGTGCCCGCCGTAGTACGAATACTACTCCCGGTATCGAATATTTGCCTTAACGGTCTTTTTCATTGGCAACGTGTGCGGAATATACACGGGCGAATTCAGTAAGTTTTATCAACTTTGCAACTAGGCTTAATGCGTTGTTGGAAAAGAGATGTTAAACCGCGGAGGCCTTTTCTAGACAAGTTCCGATTGGACAATATTCTAAAATCGACAGTTAAGAAATTCATTTTTAAAGAAAGACAAACATTCCTGAGTTAAAGATAACCTGACAATATTTGAAAAACTCCCACAAACATCGAAATAATCGGAAGATTTTGCTTGTGCAATGATGAAGGACTTAGCTAGCAGAGGAATTGAACCCGCGACGTCCGGGTGGGAACCCATCGTGTTGGTTTACTCAACTACTAACCGGTCAATACCTTTTTACTTTAGGTTTTTTTTGGTCGTTATATTAGAAAATTTTAGGAATTTAATTTAACAAGCAAGAGAACAAGTGAGGTAACAAGCGAGATAGATGAGTCCACTGACACAGACAAGCGCCACTGAATCAAAGACCTTGGAGGTTCAGAACTCGGAACGATCTCTGGTAAGTTGTAGAGGTCGCTGGTGATGTTACAGGCTGTTTGTGTGATTTTGTCAGTAGTCAGGCGTGGCCTCAGTACAAATTTCTCGATTTCTATCAAATATTTGCGGACCAGTATAAAACAGTACAAAGCTACATAATCACTGTTGTTTTTTTGCATCGTATCAAAGATTATTGTTTTCTTGTCTTTCCTTCCTCATACTTTTCCTCTTATTCCTCGTCTTATCTCAAACAGTGATTCAAACTATCTGTCCTTAATGGAGCTATTGTGATCTAGTTTATAACGGGAAAGTCGAATGAATACCTTTGAGAACCAAAATAGATTCATGTAATTTTGTATACCGCAATCGATTCTGGAATTAGGCTAGCCCGTTAGCATCTAAACTCACCACTATAACAGTATGTTTTCATGCAGCGATCGGAAAATTAACGATCTACTGTTAACAAAAGTTCCGAAAAAAATTTAGAGCCCGCGACATATGTAACTATCAAAAAGTAAATAGTATCAACTTGTAAAGCACTTTTGAGGTGATATTTAAAAAAAAATGTCACCATATAAATTATCCGAGTGTTTTTTTTTTTTTTTTGATTTAATAAAACAAATTTATAACTTTATTCCCCTTTTTTATTTTTTGACTGGACCGGTTTCAGCCTATAACGGCCATCTTCAGACTAGTACAGGTTGTTCATATTCTATGGCTTATTTACTATTTTTAGGATGTCAGGGGACAATAAATAAAAAAGTGGAATAAAGTTATAAATTTGTTTTTATCAAATCATCAAAATGGAATTCCACCATGAATTGACAGTTACAAAATTAGAAATAATATCCGAGTGATATTATTGTTATTAAAGCTTAATAAATCAGTATAATCTTCCACCAATGTCGATGGTGTCACTATAAAAACTCAGAATCTTTTCACTAACATTTTTTGTGAATCGTCCAGATACCTGCAATGCACAATGATTAATAAATTGCTCAATCGGTGGTGAGTATTCCGCACCCCTTTTAATATGTTTCTGTGTCCATGCTTTTGGTGTTTCATACAGTGCTCCTGGTGCCAGGAGAATTCTCATACTAGTAATTAAGACGCCATTTAAGGGTCCGAAAACTAATAATTCTTTTCGTGACCGAGAATTTTAGAATATAAGACCCAGTTAAATAACCGCCACAAAAAGCCAAACTAACAGAAGAAAAAAAAAGTATTTAAATTAGAATTATTTTGAATTCTTGAAAGCTTTGGGATTCATTGTGATATCAATTATTGAGACAAGATTAATGATTAAGTTACGACCAAGATTCAAACTTTTATTTAATATTTCGTAACGTTTTTATTAAAGCGTATATTCACCATCAAGGATCCAGGAAACCTGAACCTGAGTAGATATATCAATCTCAAGTAATCCACTCTCCTTCTCACATCTGTTCTTGTTTCCGATCTCAGACTGGAAGTAAGCGGCCCCGTTGTGTGCATCTCGATGCGATATATGATTTTATTTGGGAGTTAGTCCATGCTGAAAAATGTACCCGGAAATGTATTTCTTATTCGTGAAGAAGGAAGGAACAGATCGAATGATATGCGCTATGTAAATTGGACAAGCAGGTTTGAGAAAGTTTATTGAAGAGAAATTTCTGATTTTTGTTTGCGTCCCGTAAAGTTTTCATACCTACTGTAGACATTATGCTTTCGGTTCAAGTTAATGGCATATAACAATATTGGCAATACACATAACAGAATAGTATACCGATAAGAAAATGGGTGGCGTAAATATTTTATAATTACAAATGTTCGATCGTCGATTTTCCGACCTTCCCTTTATTGTACGTAATACGATTATTTATATTTTCGTAAAAACAATTACTTTGGTAGTATATAGAGTTATTATTTCACTTTCACTATAGATTATTTAGATATTCTGGAAAAAAATGACTTAATACGTCCTTAATTTTCAAGGGCCAGCATTAAAATCCACGGATTTTATGTCACTTGCGCTTTCAGGTTAAGGTGTTGTGTTTTTGGTTGTTTAATTTGATGGTCATTAGTCATTATACAAATTGCTCTATAGCTGTCATAATGAACATAACACTTAAGTGTTGCAGTCTCAGATGATCCGTCATTCTAGACTAGGTTAGGTTAGGTAAGGTTTTTCGACCTTTCACAAACCACTTAAGTCGGAAAATCGGGATTCCTCCCTAGAAAATAAAACTTATAAGTACTCTCACCACCAGCGCTGATGCTTTTATTCTTAAAAACTTCAACAAGGTAAATTTCAAGATTAAACAGAAAAATACTTTTAAACAAACTGTTTATTCCAAATTTACAACAAGTTTTGAATAAACACAAATAAAGCCAATAATTCAATATTATTTGCCAACAACTTCCGAGAAGTGGTTTGGGGGCGCACCGAACTAGAATCTTCATATGTTAGAAAAAGTTTCCCCGAGTCCCGCCCGCTGACCCGTATCATCTGGCATTGTGTTAACTTTAGCAAAACGTATTGTACCATAAACCATGACTTGTGTAATCGGGGCAGTGTTTAAAGAACTTTAGAGGATTAAAGAATTTTATTGGCATGTTTTAAGAACTTAATAGGTTTATTGTGTACACATGAAATATGTGCGTTGCTTAAAAAATATAAATAAATAGTTATATTAAATTAGAATAAACTTTGAAGATTTTACGCTTAGTAATAATTGAAATGATATATTTTCAACGTAAATATGAAACAGAAAAATATGACGCTTGTGACCAAGACTCGAACTCGGAACCTTTTAATCTATTACGGAGTAACGCCGAACTTTTGCCGATTCGGCCACCGAAAACTTCTTGGAAATTGGCATTTTAATCAATCTCATTCTTCATTTGAAAATTATTAACAGCATTTATTTAATCTTTTCTTCCGATTTGGCTGCCATCTTTGTATTATATACAAAGCTCTACCCGAGCACATATTATATATGTAGATGGCAGCCAAATCGGAAGAAAAAATAAAATAAATTATGTTTATAATCTTCAAAATGAAAAATGAGATCCATTAAAATGCCGGTTTCCTATAAAATCTCGGTGACTGAATTGGCAGAAGCATTACTCTCGGATAGAGTAGAGGTTTCGAGTTCGAGTCTCGGTCGCGACCGTTATATTTTTTCTATTTCATATTTACGTTGAAAATTGTTTCAATTATTAATAATTAAATAGTTATTCATTAGACAACGCTTATGGAATTAAATAAACACACTTTTAAAAACTGATAAGATTTCAATGAGTTAATATTTCATTACAAACTATTGTTTTCTATCCGCTTCTTCCAGGCCTAAGTATTATTTTTGTCGAAATAATTTGGTTATTTATCAAAAAATGTACCTTATTTTCGTAAAATTAAATAAATATTGCAAACGATCATAGCTCTTAATGGAAAAATGCTTACTGTTTAAAAATAGCTGCATCGCTAAGAAATTTTCGACGGAAAAAGTGCAGTAAATTTATGACACAAGAAAATACCGTTTAAGGGTAATTTTTGCTTCATGTAACACGTGTTCCGCTTTAAGATAGCTATTATGAACAGTGTTGAATGAATAGATTTGTTTGAAAAACGATTGGAAAACGAATTTAAATGAGTATATTTCATTGATAATATTTACAGACTACAGTTTTTATGTGATAAACAATGATTATAGACCCGCAGAGGATTTTTATAAATTAAAACTGTTTAAAGAACCACAGAGAAGGATCCCAAATTTCTGTGCATCCTTGATGTAGGGAAATATAGTGTTCAAAAGAGGATGAAGGAGAAAGGCAATTCAGTACTTACCTTCCAATTTAAATTAAAGTTTTTCAAGTATTTCTTTAAAAAAATACATTTTTTTTAATCAATGTTGCCAAGAAAAAGTTTACTGCACCAACACGACAGTATTTGTTTTAAATAGTTCCACCACAACCACTAACTTTCATTTTCTTCTTTCTTCGCTAGTCATTTTATAACTAAAAAAAACGATGGATCCAATAGTTTTGGCATGTAGATAGTTGTGCAGT
This sequence comes from Drusus annulatus, assembly GCA_022651775.1. Classification (NCBI taxonomy): domain Eukaryota; kingdom Metazoa; phylum Arthropoda; class Insecta; order Trichoptera; family Limnephilidae; genus Drusus; species Drusus annulatus. Next base: position 961,264 of record JAGWCC010000246.1, on the reverse strand, counting down.
GTAAACACTAAAAAATCTTACATTTAAGCTGTGCCCTCATTGCTGTGTTGCACAATCTGAAAATTTATCATCTCGAACTCGCAACACGGTGGGACTTTCTAAAACAATCATAAAAATGGCGGCTAACCGTTCCCCTTTCCATCTCTGGCTCCGCTCTTCCGAGGACAGGAGGCGGGGAAGGGGAGAGAGTAAGAAAACAATGCGTTTTATTGAATCTCTGATTGAAAGTTGTTTGTTCGGCTAATGCAGTTAGCTTTAGTTTCAGGAAAACATTCTGAAAACTGTTCCCTTTCTGTCTTTTATCATGATTAGATTGGCAAACTATGCTATTTTACGAGTACATCTTAATTCGGTTATAAATGTTGAAACATTTTTCGACTTACGTGTAGGTACTAGTAATGAAAATCCTATAATTGTTTCAAATTTAAAAAAAAAATAAACTAATTACTTGGCAAGTAGTTATTACCCGTCTTCGCCCGAACTTGTTATTTTTCTTATTAAAAAAATGAATATTTGGAACAAATAGTTTTATTTTCTTAACATTGAGAAGCTCCATAACTCATCATGAAATTGACGTTTCAAGGTGAATATACTTGCGTTTACCTGAAAAATCAACATACGTCTTTCTGGTTGATTTTTGAGCTACAGCCGGTTGTTGTAGGTATCGTAGTTATGTCGCGTTCCAACTTTTAAACACTTATATGACCGATAGGTAAATGTTTCAAATATGATGAAACACCCAAACAAACCCACCCTAATATTTTAAAAATATCAATTACCTTACTTTCTTAATCTTAGAATTTTGGTGATCTCGTATATAAATCAATAACAAAAGTTTTAATAAAATACCTGAAACTAATCATACTACACACTACTTCATAAATCTAATTCGTCAAAATCAAAGTTTTGTAAATACAAATTTTAATGAAGTCAATTCCGTTTCATTCCTAATAAAATTATTCACACAAAGAAATCCGAGCGAAAGCGCCGGCAAATATGAATGAATGCGAAATGTCAACTCGTTATGCATACAAAGCATTGCAAGTATTGTACTAAGGTTGTGTCTGGTGTACAGTTCTGTCAAATACTAATTTACCAAGAAATAATATTAATTTATAGTAAATATTTGAAATTAAAAAAAAAAAAAAATGCAACTCTTTCACCGTGTTCAGTTTTGCTCGAGTTATAAAAAGCAAGCCTTACATAAGTTCTAATCAAATTTATTAATTTAATTTAGATCTTTCGTTGATATCGTTGCAATATTCAGCAGAGGTTTGTCTACTTTATTTTTTCTAAGTGGCATAATTTAAATGGCAGTATTTTAAGTGCTGTTATTTTAGCAATATATGCATACAAGTTAATACTATATACGTAGGTAGTGATCATGCCTACATAACGTAGTGATTTTCGCCTTCGGCTTGGAGTAGAGAAGTTAGTGGTTCAATTTCCACAATGTGTAAAAAAGTGTCAAATGTATTTATTTTTTAAATAATTTTCGCTGGGTTTTGAACTGTTTCTAAGCAAGGTGAGCATTGCAGTAGGCAATATTGATATTGCAGTAGTAGGCTTGGCAAATATGACACTCAGAAAAATGCCACCTGTGATAGTTTGCTCCAATTGCGCCTACATTTGACCGAGCCTTTTAGATACAAGTAACACGATGTATTTTTATTTTTTCTATGATTATTACTACGAAACATATTTGTTAAGCATTACGATGTGAAACGAAATTTTACTGTAACACTATTTCAAATTGCGTGGAATTTTTTCGGACCCTTTAGTATTGTACGGAGTCGGTTGTATTGCCTGCAGTCAGCAGGGTAGGTAGGGTGGGTAGAGGAGGTACCACGCTGAGGTTCCGCCGGCATCCATGTAATTCTGCGATGCATTCTGCCTTTTGGCTCGGTTTTATTCACTTTATTTTGCAGTCGCAATTAGTAGTCCGAATGAACTGAATTCATTTCAGAAAGCCATTTCTACGCTACCTCCATCGTACATTACTGTCAACGTTTGGCTGTTTCAACATTTTTAGGTTGTTCATAAATTCGTTTTTTTAATTTATTTCGATTGATGAACACTGGTAAAATGTATATTGCTTTTTACAAATCAGGTTTTTCAGTGTCATTCAATCATTTTAGGCCATTAGAAGCAGCAAGTTTATTTGTGCTAGAGTTCAACACCAAGATTCAAAATGATTTTACTTTTAGGTAAGTAATAAATAAGGGCAATTTCTGTAAAAAAATATACTTACTATGTATTCGTTATAGTAAACAAAACTATAAATTAAAGTTTTTATAAACCTAATGATTGACTATTAAAAAAAACACGAACTTTTAAGTATTGAAAAAACAATTTATTATAACATACGCATTAGAAAAACTCCATAACATGAATTTTTTATGAACCCCTACCAGGGTTTGACTGTGTATGAAATTACTTTAACCACTAACCTTTTCGGAAACCTTCAGATTTGACGTGTTCCTCCAATAAGAATGGGGTTCGAATATTTTATTGCCAATATTGTTTTCATGTTGTTCATTAGGGGTATCCTTACCTTTTTTACCACACTGGATCAGAGATCCTATTAGTTGTTTAGTGGAAGATCTCGGCGTTAAAATCCTAGTCCCAATATTTATCACTAGGAATGTGTTAACATAATTTCACTTTAAAAGTTTCTCAAGCTTATCTTAAAAAATATGAAAATAAATTGTTTCGTGAAATGTTCTTAGTTTGTACTAGCGATGGGGAAAAAACAAAGTTTTGTGAACGCTTCACGAACTATGAGTTCTTTAAAATGAACCCTTTACGGTGAATGCTTCAGTTGAAGTAACAGTTCAATCGCTCAATTCGCACCATACAACCAATTCCTCGCCAAAATTTAAATTTCATGGGGGAGGGGGATGAGTTGCTAGCGATAATCTGAAAACGAAAAGAGCTGGAACCGGTTCCTTGCCAAAAACAGAAGGGGGGGGGAGGGTAGCTAGCAAAATTCTGAGAACGGAATGAATCGCTTCTTCGCCAATCAAGGGGGAGGGTGTTGCTAGAGATATTTTGGGACCTAAAGACACAAGAACTGTGGAACCGGTTCCTCGTTTCTCGCCCACACTACAAAGCATTCGCACATGTGAGAAGTGTGAACTGCCGCAGAATGATGTAGTTTTTTGTAGTAGTTCGTACATTCGTACAGTGAGTGTAAATTAATATTTGTAGTCTTTGTAGTCGAAGTACATTTGAAGTGTGAACTGCCGTAAAATTAAGTAATTCTTTGTAGTCGAACTACAGTTGGAGTGTGAACTGCCGCGAAACAAAGTACTTCATTGTAGTCGAACTAGAATTCAAGTGTTCGCGCACTGCGAAATATGTGAAGTGTGAACTGCCGCAAAATGAAGTAGTTCCCACAGAGCGGTTACAACGTTTGTACAAAAAAATGTTACAGTAATAATGTCACTCACATTTCAATTAAAATCAGCCACAATCTAAAAAAACAACACGAAAAGTAATCACCGCAAAAGAACAAATTCCAACCATTTAGAGACGGTTAAGGATCGTAGCCGGAATTATTTCTGGGCCGCGTTCTTCCACACTTTTGACATTATATTGGTTTTTATTGGGAAACTTTGTTCTGGAATCAGACATATTGGGGGCCGGCTGCTGTCACGGAGCTGATGTTCCGACATTTCTGGATCTGTTCTACGACCCCGGCGGCCCATAACAACTTTTGCAATAAGTTTTTTTACGTTTTTAGAGTACTGTAAATTAAAATGCCTTACTGACTATATACTGTTCTACTGGGTAATTAATTTTTAAAAGAATTTTTGTGAAATATTTTTAATATCATTTAATACATATCGTCGCCGGGAAGGCAAAAGGGCTGAAGCGCTATATTGAAAAGTTTACGCTAAAGCACAGTAAAGTTAAGTGTTGTTTTATAAGTAAACTCATAAGTGCTCAGTACCTGGCTGGATTATGAAAAAAAGGTTAACTCGGGTAACTAAATGCACTCACTGAGTTACCTGAAGCGTCAAAAAGCTAAAAAAAAAGCCCCAAACTTGTGTCGCTTGAGTCATGCCTTCTCCCAAATGGTAAATATATTTTAGATGGCTGAAGGACCACAAGTCTTCAAAATCAAACGAGAGTCAAGGCATACAGCGCCCTTGAGGTGATTTTTCACAAAAACGGCGCTATATAAATCATCCAAATATTATTATTATTATTAGATGCAGAAAAAAAGAACTGATCAATACTGCATATTTAACTCATTTTTAACTGAAGTGTCGTTTAAGCCGTTCTGTCTTTCTAGCGATGATTTATTGTGTAATAAGATGTTATGAATAATAAGATATTAAAATATATATATATATAGTAAATAAAGTTTTTTAGACTCCATAAAATGTGGACGAGGCTTAAAATAAGTGTCCAAAAAACATAATCGATTTTCCTTAAAATGCTGGTTGTCTGTTTCGTTGCGACTTTTATTGAAAAAAAAATAGGTTTTCGAAATAGGACTAGTACAAAACTGAAAATATAAACAAATGCCTTGATTTATTCAATATCTTTATCAAGAAAATATGTTGACGATTCGGATTTCTCTATGTAAAAAAAACATACCATTCCAACTACCTAATCTTAAGGACCAGATTTGAATAGACCGGTTTCCTTATTTCCCTCCATTGTTCTTACACTTTTCCTTCCTCTATTATTTTCAAATGAAAAAATCACCCACATGTTCGAGTTACTAAAGCCTAATTGCCTTCGGGAACTTTTGCTCTTGCGTAGGCACCACAAAAAAACTTCTGAACCCACAGTTACTAGTCTCACCACAACACTTTGAAAATAGACTATATTATATAATATAAATGGCAATAGCACTCGCATATGTATTAATTTTACGAGTCTCACAAAATGTCATAAACCACGAGTATAGTTTGACGGCTCGTAAAACTATGTTTTAGAACTTATATACGAAACTCGTTTTTATAATTAATTTGATCAAATTTAATATTATTATTATTGAGTTCCTTTATTATATTTAAGTTATTTTTTTTATTTTTAGTGACAGCTGTTTCAGCTTTCAAGCAAATGTTTCAGATAAACTGATTTGGTAGGAAATAAATGCCAACATTACCAGATTCCGCGGGGAAATCACCAGAAAAATATTTACAAAGATTTATTTGTACCACAGTCTTATAAAATCAAATCATACAAAACTGAAGCGAAACCTCCCAGCAAGATGTTCAAAACTACTATGAAAACTTCAAAACATGACATTTCTGAATATTACAAAATTTTGTATTGAAGCTTGCAGCATATTTTAAATTTCGTAAGTGTTATACATTTACTATCCAAAATACTTTGCCACAGCATGGTTCCATATTCAAGCAACCATAATTCGTAAAATGAAACGATTTCAAACTTTGGCCCGAAGACACAACAGCGAAGTATATATCTCTTCTTGTTTTTCTTATAAGAAGTAAACGGGAGAGAGGGGTTGTTTCTCTGTATTTTTTGTCTTGGATTTTACTATCATTTTATAGCCACCCTACTGATATAACTACCGGGCGCGATTGGTTTTGTAAATCAAAATATAGAGCCAATATCAAGAGGTCCACAACAGTATGCTTAGATTTTATTAAAAATAATAAGGTCACCTTTGTGTGGCTTCATAATATCCAATTTCAACTATTTTCTTGTATATATCTTTACTGAACGTCGTAGGAGATCCAATTTTACAGAATATTTCTTTTGGGCTTGGGAATACTATATCGAAAGAGATTAAAATCAGCTCGATTTGCTTAGTTTCTCATTTGAATACAACACGAGTGACAGTTATTTTAGCCAGCTTAATATTGAGAAGTGGTATGACATGAGAAGAGAAAAGTGAAACGACGGAAAATAAGGGGTTGGAAGTTCACCATCTGCATCGACCTAGTTATAAAACATAGATAAAGCTATTATATCGAAAATCCTATTATTTTTAAGTTGCCTTTCAGTAGAACGTTACCCACTTGAAGTCTTTCTCACTTTTATATTTGGCAATTTTTTTCATTCTGGAAAAATAATCTTTTTTTTTCATGAATGTTGGAAATTTCATATCTATTCGATATATGCAGTTGCATTTGTACTACGTCAGGTCCTTAATCCGCAGCCTATAGGACTTAAATATATTTAATATAAATATATTAAATATATTTAAGACTTGAATATATTTAATCTTAAAATATATTTTTTGAAGCCTATATTAATTTTTAACTGAACTATCTATTATACGTAGTTATGCAGAAAGCGTCCAACCCACAATTAGCCAAAATCGAGTCTTACATATTTTCCTATGGATAAATACGAGATTTCTATCTGCTGAAAACATCTAAGCTCCGAATGCAATAGATTTTTAGTAACTATTTTTTTTACTAACCCCCATTGTAGATATTTGAAATTCACTGAATTTTCAAAAGATTAAAATGTAGAACAACATATGAAATACAACAATTATTCCAATAAATACATTGATTGATTATAAATTACCTATTTATAATAGTTCTCATAAAGAAAACACACTGATATTAACCTTGCTTTTGTATCGTCATGTTTTTAAACATCTTTTTTTCAGTTTCGTCTTTCTGGGGTTGGATGCTTTCTGCATAACTACGTCCAATTGGTTGTCATTTCCTGTCGATGCCTTTGGTACAGCAACAGAGGATTTGTACAAACCAAACGTGGGTGAAAATATGGCAGCATTTATTGTTTTTCGACGGGATACCAATCTGTATTCATGCTTCTTTAAGTCTAGTGTAGTAACCACTGCACCACTGTGGTCATCGATGGGTCATAATTAGAACCTTCCCCTACGCAAGATGGCAATCAATGTTGTTTAACTTATTCAATATGCAACATCTCCCCAAACCAACGCAATACCAGCCTTTAATTTAAGTTATTAAAACACATTCTGGAATATGTCATGTATTAAAAATAATATTTTTTTAACATCTAATTTACAAAAATTAAATTATGTAATATGTCACGTTTTAAAAATAAATATTTTTGGACTTAATTTTTATTTTTTCAAATTCAAAAAGAGCTAAAAAAAATTCGACCGAAATGTACTTCAAAGGATTCCAAGTATTCAACAGACGATTTTTACCTTATTTCAGATGTAAATGCATACAATTAATATATTATCGGAATGATATTCATTTATTAAAAAAAATACTTGTTTAACCTTTTTACCAAAACTTTCCAAAATTAATTAATTAATCAGTACGGTACTGAGCAATTTCGCCTGCATCTCTTTTTTCGACAAACGGGTATAACGAAACGTTTTCCTTTTTACCCACGACCTATTCACCATAACACGTACTGTTTGCCTAAAATAATAAAGTGTTATTTCCCAACGTTGGTTATTCTGGGTTTGAAATCGGAAGTTAGAGGTTTCCCAGACTTACGTCACGGGGAGGAAATGAGATGTCTCAAACTTATATGAACTTTCCCGAGAAGTGCATTATGTTGATTATTGTTTCAATTTTATACCCATTCTTAGGTAGAATATTTCTTTAGTATAAAGGCGTTATTTTTCACTCTACAAATTCACCCCTTACGAAATATAATACAATTTTTTGCGGTTAAAAAAACAACGATAACCGTTGAATCATATTTTTTTTACCACGTGGTAATGAAAACAAAGAAAATTTAAAAAAGAACACATTTTTTTATGGTAGTTTAACATTTTTAGAAAAGTGTTTGTGATTTCTTAAATTTATGCAATAAACATTGTGTACTCGGGCATAAGTAATTTTGTGCACCAAAAATCTTGTCTAAGTAAATTAAGCGAGTTATAAATTATTTAGAGAGTTAATTTTTACTACTGATGAATTTTTTTCGTAATTACACCGTTTTAAAATTGTGTTTTTAAACATTGACAGAATCGTAATCCAAAATACAAAAAGAACACCAAGGAAACTTATTTTTTGTTACTTTTGAGTAATTTAGATAATATTATATTTTGTTTACATACATTTAAAAGAACTAGTTTTGTATATTGATAGTCATCGCAGAAAAATAAATATTACCACAAATTTGTTCAGAGTTAAAAAAACAAAAAACATTATAAGAATAGTCACTATATCCAAAGACCTTCCTAGTATGGCCTTATTTTTTTTATTAATAAATGATCAATAAGTGCTACTTAAAATTGAGAATACAATGTCATATCAAGAGTCGGTATAGCAGAAGAATATGGATACGATGATGAATCATACATTAAGGGTCTGCGAGTTTAAAAGTTTTGCGGCGTTCCATCCTCTTTGCTTCCCCGCTCGGGGAAATGACGTAACACTTACTTAAATTGGTGGTACAGACAGAAAAGTCGTAAGTTAGTAGAAACAGTGTTTTTTTTTAAAAGTACCACCCGAGTAAAACCCTAGCAAGATGAATCTGTTCAAAGACAATACACATTTCAGCGAACACTTCAAAAGGATGTAAATGTTTCTGCATTTAATAATATGTAATAATAAAAAAAAAACAAAAAAGTACATTATATTATATGTTTTCTATAAATAATTTAAATATAAACATTTTAAAGTCATGAAACGAATCGTCTAAGTTTCCATTAATTTTTACAGGGAAATTGGACGTATGCTGAAAGCGTCCAACTCACAATTTGGCAAAATCGAGTTTAAAATGTTTTCCTATAGATAAATACGAATTTTCTATCTGCTGAAAACATCCAAGCTACAAATGTAATAGATTTTTCGTTTTATTTTTTATTTTTATTAATGCATATTGTAAATATTTGACCTAAATTACAGTTTAAAAACATTCAAATATAGGGTTACCTGTAAAATACGTTTTTTTTAATTAATACATTGATAGATATAAATCACCTATTCATAATAATTTACTTTACAAATGCCGATTAGGCATATTAATGCTTTTGTTTCGTTATATTTAAACGCCTTCTTCTTGGTTTCACCTTTTTGGGGATGGATGCATTCTGCATAACTACGTCTAATTAAGCTCCGATAAACGAGTATTTTGGATTACGAATATGTTTCCGGAACGAATTCTGCTCGCAAATCGAGGTTCTACTGCATAGGTAAGTAAATCATACAATACGTAGCCATAAATATCCAAGGTGGTTGATATCCCGGAGGACGCTTAGCTAGTGGTCGGACAGATCAAGTTCGACACACACAGCGTGGTAACCAGCGCACTCCCTTTTCAACACAAGTCTATAATGAAACAACTTTTTTTTTAACATACGGGTAATTTTAAGGCTGATTCACACCAACGTCCGGTTCCGCTCAGTGCTGATATTGTTCCGCAAGAGAACTTTTTGATATGGTATGAATATCAATCAAGGAGTATGTGCCAAGACAAATTTGTGTGGCAGTATATCCTTCTGCCCACCCTTGTGATATTTAAATACTTATTTAGTTAAATAATTATTTTGAAGTGTAAAAATACTTACAACGCAGATTTTTTTTTTTAAACAATTTTTTTATCAATAAATAATATTTTTAATAATTAATAAAAATATTATTTAGTGATGAAAAAATGGTTTAAAAAAAAAAAATCTGCGTTGTTAGTATTTTTACAATTCAAAATAATTATTTAACTAACTAAGTAGTTAAATATCACAAGGGTGGGCAGAAGGATATACTGCCATACAACTTTGTCTTGGCACATACTCCTTGATTGATATTCATACCATATCAATAAGCTCTCTTGCGGAACAATATCGGCACTGAGCGGAACCGGACGTTGGTGTGAATCAGCCTTTAGTCAGCTCATCTTAAAGGCAAAGAATGGAGCTAAACGTCAGTTTGTAGAATTATAATAGAAGCAATACTACAAATGATTTATCTATAGTTTTTGTGTTCAATTTGTAGAACTTTATTTTTATTTTTTATGCAATTCAATTGAATTAAATTTAATATTATTATTATTGAGTTCTGCTATTTTAAGTTTTTGTGTTTTTAGTGACAGCTGTTTCTGCGTTTAAGGCCGTTTGATAATGGCCTTAAACGCCAAAACAGCTGTCACTAAAAATAAAATAACTTTAAAAAGCAGAAATCAATTATAATTATATTAAATTTAATTAAATTGAATTATATAAAAAATTTAAAACAAATGATTTATCTGCAAATTTTCTATGGGTAGTTAGAAAAATGTCTGAGGTTTCCAGTTGTAACTGTAATCTTTTAAATTCCGTGAAAAACATACTGAAATATCAGTAAAAGGTGCAGTATTAAAACCAGCAAAGGCATTTTTGAACTTTTTACCTTAAATTCCTGTATGCAATTCATAAAGAATATAAAAATCTGTTTAAGGATTGTATTCACTGGAAACCTTAAGCATTTTTCTAACTACGCGTATATAATTGACAGATAAAGGATCTGCGGTTTCACTTGTACTAGAAAACCAAAAAGTGTGTATTTTGGGTGCTGACCCTTTACATTATTACTTCAAGAAATCTATTTAAAATATTAATAAATTAATTCCTGAGGTGATATTTTACTAAAATGGGCCTATATAAATTAGTAAAAGTATTATGCCGTGAATAGATAAAGCCGTTCAGAGTAGTTATTTTTATTTAGATTTTATGCCGTGAAGATGTTTTGATAAAGTAACGAAACAGGTCGGCATTTTGAAATTTTTTTTTAATAACGTAAAACCGCTTGATTTCTAATTATTTAATACATAAATGATGAGTGTTTGTGGAATTCTCATTAAAGCGGGTTCACACATACGTAATAGACATCCCTACTTGTTTAAATATACTTAAAATGTTGATTATTCAGTCTAGTATAAAGCTGATGTCAGCCTTATTGAAATACCTGAATCGAAATGAAACACAGAATGTTTCGATTAGAGCACTATTCCGAATGATGTTTTAAGTATCATGCAAAAATAGAATCCACAATAAACCTGATGGGATTGGCGGAAGCCAGCAGAATAAGCTCCGCGCTGTTGTTACCAAATCGTGCGTCGAAATGAACTTACTCCTTGGAGCAGAAAATTGATTTCTATTCAAATTATTTGCATCAATTTGTAACGTTAATACGTTTCACCATTATCTCGGATCGGACTTGTTTGGGAGGACACGATGTCGTTGGGTGGAACGATACGGGACATTTTAGGCCTTGTGATGGCTTCCATTGCGTAGTAGTCTACGCATTTGACGAGAGGTTGAGGGTTCGATTTCCGCAGATTGATTTTTTAGTAAAAGTTTGAGTGGTCTGTTGAAGATGAAAATTATATTTTTCTCATTTCATTTTCTAATGCCCATATTTTAATAAATCGCAGTCGTATTGTCATTGTAGAAACTACTTCCTTTTTTTATTCATTCATCAAACCTGTTGTGCTGACTCTTGACGCAACTCGATAAAAGTATCCGATTCACTTGGATCATCCCAATTTTGCGGGGCATTCTCGACTACTTCCACCATTTCGGGAATAATTTATTCTAGTGACCTTTCTTCACACATCCAAAACATCTACCGCTTACCATCGTAAGCATTCCTTTCGTAAATTTGTTTTTTTTTACATGGAGTTTGCATTGATTTCGAATCTTCTTAATTGTATACGACCGTATATAGTCTTACCACGAACCTGCCTCCGGATTCTTAGTGTGGACGACATTTGTATTTTTTTTTAAATAACGACAAATATTCCCGAGTTACGAATAACATGACAATATTTAAAAACTCTTACTACCATCATGATAAGTGAAAGACGTTGCTTGTGCAATGATGCAAGAGGACTTGGCTAGTATAAAAATTGAACCTTTTACGCCCTATTTCTACATAAATATTCTCTGATACCTGTATCTTGAACTGCGTAAAAATAAAAACAATATAAACTCATAGATCAATAACAATATCTACATATTTGTTAATGGATTGCTGTATTCAATCTGAAAACTTCAGCAGCGAAGAATAAAATAAGCGAACTGCTTATCCCCCAGTACTCAAATCGAAAGCTTCTGAATAGGAAACTCCAAATCAATTCACGATTGTTGTGTTTTTTCCTATTTTCATCTCCAACAATACGTCCCGTCTCGCGCTATATTCGTACGCATGGCTTGCTACGTTTTTTACTGCCGGAACATTTTATGTAAAAAGTTTCCCGGGTCGCGTGACCTCGGGGATACTTAAGGTCGATTATTGAACTTTATTCCTCGTTAGAAATGTTGAGTTCATTTGCAAACATACATTTGAGTTTTGGTTTAGAAAGATATATGTTATAATTTAAACAAATAATCTAAAATGTACATTCATTAAAGTTCCTAGCGAAATTACAAAAAAAAACTTTCTTCTAATTTAATTTTTAAGCCCTCGACGATTCTAAGAGTAGGCTGAAATTTTCAAATATTCAAATGGGTTGTAAAAAATCATATTTTAAGAGTATTTATCATATCGAAAAACGCGGTGTGAATCCCTATATTTGTAAATAATGATGTGGAGTGAAAAGAAATAGGCTAAGTGAATGCGAAGGAATACCTACGGTGTTGGGAGGTCCTAGTTGATACCTGGTAGTGACGGTTGGGTGGCATTGAGGAGTTGGGTGTTTGAAAAGATGGTAAGTTCTTACCACAATCCTACCGCCGACTAGCCTCGAATTTTACTCACTGGGATGTATACCATCTCTAATGGAAGTTAGTTTCAGTATATTATTGAAAATATTATTTAAATCAAATAATATTAGATGAAATGAACTCATAATTTACATACGATATCTTATTAGTTCAACTCCTTTGTAAAATAACGCAATACGTCGAAATCGTATTGGTGACTCTTTACTGTCTAATCTGGAGAAACAAAGATTTTTTAATTATCATTCGTAGAACTTTACTTACAATCCACTATCAATTTTTGATTCCAAATCCGAAAAAAACGGTTACTCCATTAATCTTCGTGATTGTGCCATTGATAATTTATAATATAGCTAAATATTCTTACCTTTTCAACAGGTTCCAAGTACACGTCCAACTTGAATGAAATCGGAAAATCTGAGCAGAAGTCAAGCGACGGTACCAAGGGAGGAGGAAAAAATGACTGGGGCACTGGTTCGAGGAACACGAGTGGTAAGCGATTGAAAATCATTATAATATAACTATTTTCGAAATTAGCGACATCTTATTGATTGGAAAAGGGATTGTAGTACGGTTTGAGCCGAACTCGAAATTGTTATTTGCTTGGGGCAAACATTTTAGCGTAAAATAATCACATAACCTAAATGGGAGTTTACTAACTGCACATGATAATTTTACAGAAAGAAATGTTATTTTGAAATATTGTTGATGCTAAAGCAATAAACTCCACAAAATAAACCAGAAAATTTTGACAAACCTGTAAATAAAATTTCAGACATTTTTAGAGTAACGAAATAGAGTTTTTTAGAAATTTAGGACTATAACTTTATTTAGTTAAAGTCCTGATTGAATAATAGCCCACTAACAGCATATCAAACGGTTTCATAATACAAAGAAATGTTATTTATTAGTGATTACAGAAATAGAAACGAAAGGCGTTTTGATTCCGTTTGGTTGATCGGCTAAAGTTTTATAGAATTTGTATTTGCTGCTGTAAGTGTGTATTAATTATACGAATTTGTTTCAGGAACCGAAAGGGTCACTGCGGGGTGGATATATTTAGCAGCACTCATCTGCCTCGCTGTGAAGTTAACCCATTCATAACTTATATTTAAAATTATAAATATCAATGAAAATTACTAAATGTTTTTAATGAACACTGATCACCAATTTAAAAGTTTTGTTAATTTATTTTATATTTTGCTAATAAAATGTATTTCAATAGTCTTGATACATTTTTTTATTCCTTATGAAATAATTAATAGAATACTGAAAAGCTTCTGCTTACCCCTCAAAACATTGTTTCTATTGAATTTCCATTAATATTTTAATATGTTCAACTCAAGCAATTTTTAAAGTTGTTAAAAATGTTGTAGTTAAGAAAAAACTTTAATCAAATAACTTTAAAATTAATGTACGGATATAATTATGTAAACAAAGTAATATATAAGTCACACAGGGTGAATTTATCTTAACTTTTTATTTGAAAATGTTATTATTATTTCAACCCGATAGTTGTTCTTTTTTTAATATTCAGCACAATTGCACGAAATATATAAATGGTTGTATTATTAAACGCATTAACTTTTGAGTAGATTTTCGGGTTAATTCAACACGAAATACCTACTATCATATTTAAAAAATGAACTGTATCATATATAATATTAGCTCTTAAGCTCGACGAAGGACTTAAAGCTATAGCATTAACATGTACATTTTATCATATAATATCGTAGAGTTAAATTGTTTTTAGGTGTGCGCCAGGCAACATGGCTTTAATTAATCATCAAATCAAAGTATTTTATGAATTAATTGCATCAATGCTCAGCATTGTCATTTGGTTTGCAACACTTGTTTAAAATTAAAAACTTTTAATTTAATTGCCGTTTTTTATAGTAGCATTAAGATTGCACCACCTTTATTACGATTTTATTGCTAAACAAGATCATCGAAAAATTATTATTACCACTTTTTTTTAAATTATACTATAAACCGGTTTTGGAAGATTAATTTTATTGTCGAGACAGAGTAGTCTAACTTTGTTCTGAATATAAAACAAATATAACCGTTTTAACAGTTAGTAACAGTTTAATTTAATATAGGTATTCTTAATTATTCGCTGAAAACTGTTTTTCAGTGTCTATGTTTTTTTCGGTGGTCTTAATAGTATTATTAATATTTAAACAACTAAGTGTTAACAGCGGCCAAACTTAAAAAATCTTCTTAACATAAATATACTTCCTAAAAAATGGTTTTTAGGAAAACAAATGAGAAGAAAATATAAATTACAAAATTAACCAAATTTATAAGTTTTAAATGTGAGAAATAATATATCGATGTTAGTTACAGGTATTATTAATAAGACTTCATCTTGTATTCTGTGTTTTGCCAAAACCAACATTTAAAAAATAAATGTAAATAACTATTCTCAAATTACAGCATTTTATAATACAGCCCAAAAATCTTCATGGAAAAAATATTTTGAGCTTACATTGTTTTTATAAACAGTGCTTTATTTTCGTTTAAAGAGAATTTTAATTTGAATAAAGATATCTTGTATATAAATTAATATATTGTAGTTAAGTAAACATAATACGTACTGCAAAGAACAATTACTTATGTGTTAAATAGACTTACAATCATTAATATTTGCTGAAGTAATTTCTAAAAATATACCAGTATGAAATATTTTATGCGAATTGAATATGCATAACTAATATAAATAAATGTTAGACTTGAAGAATGTTTATCCTATAAAATATTTTCAAAACAAATAAAAAAAAGTATTTCTGAATAATTTTCAATAAACATGATAAAATCTTATTGAACCAAAATTTTAATCAATCAATAAAAACAATTTTCGTACCAAGGACTAAGTTTGAATTTTAAGGATTTTTTCAGAATATTTATGTTTTTTATATGAAATATTGAAGGTACTGTCTTACTACAATTTCGTGTATCTTTTTTTAATGTTTTGTTACATATATTATAATCTTATCTTATAATATTGAGAAACGGGCTTCTGTGTACAGATGCGAGTTTTGCTTTTAAGAAAAATACAAAACCATCATAATTTAAAGTGTTTTTTTATTGAATCTTAACCTAACCTGAAAGGATCACAAAAAAAGATTGCATTTGGAATTTCGTTTAATAATATTTTTACCCTTTTAATAAAGATAAAATAGCTACGATAAATAATTAAACCAATTGATGATCGTGTGCCTTGCAATATTAAGAAAATATGGTATATATGGGCGACATGGCAATTTTTATTTTTGTGAAAAAAAAATGCATGAATATCAAATTTCATTAGTAATATGTAGAAAATTTTGTAAATGTGTACATTTTAATGAGTGTAGTATATTAAATAATATATCCCAGAATAACATTTTTAAGAAGCAAAAACTATTTTTAAGGTTAATTAAAATATACAATACGAAAGGTATGAGAAAATTAAAGTAATTTCTTATTTTTCAAAAACATTTGTGTGTCTGCAAACAATATTTTATATGCTTTACTTTACTATCATATAAATACAAGCCCGCAATGCTAAAATAAATTTTAAATAAACTAAAATAACAGAAAAATTAAACAACCCTGTATGCATTAACTTATAGGTGAGTATATTTTTTCAAAAAAACCATCTTTATAAAAAACCCTTTGACGTGTCAAATTTAAAACGGACATAAGAAAGATTTATTTTCAAACCATAAAAAAAATTAAAACGATTTAAAAAAAACACAAAAGAAAAGGTGGGTCACCTCTTTGCGAAGTTTTCCCTATCTCTTGAAACAATATACCGCAGTAACGACGATAAGATTCTTCCTCCGCTGAAAGCCTATAAAGTTCGCCGGATATTCCCACCACTTACCGCTCACCCCTCAAACAGATTTTATTAAATTTATAATTTTTATGTGCTATTTACGTGATCCTCCGCCGCTAAGGGAGGAAAATATACTCGATTAAGTGCTTGTGTTCTTGTTGTATTTTGCATGATGAGAAAACATCCCCTGTTTATGGCGTCCATTTGAGATCACAAGGGTAGGTTTATAGTAGATCTTCAAGATTATAATACTGTAAATTATTGAAGCCTTCAGAAGATTTTCATAACAACGTATTTTTTAGGGTAAACGTGTTTTTTAAAAGCTAATTCTGGTAATGGATAATTTTTATGAATTAAATAATGTAGTTATTTGGTAAATCATGTACAAAGTTACAGAGGTTTGTGGTTTGCTCTAACTAGAATTATGTGAAAATCTATTTTTTATGATAATTATTGAGTTTTATTGTGTGTTTGGGGAAAGGTGATATTTCACAGCTTATTTTAATAGTGGGGTAAAACGGTGATACAAGTGCAATTCTGGATCTGATGCACTTTTTTTCAATGTTCCTTAACGCCGTTGAGAAGTCATCAATATCTTGGGAACACATGAATGATACTGAATCAATAAAACTTTAACATTTAACACGTGACTTAATACCAGCATTTAATTGATTTACAGCAATATAAACTGATCCATTAAAAAACACAACCGTTTAATATAAATCTGTTTCCAATGCAACCATTAATTATTATTATAGCCTGTGCTTTGGTCCCGCCCGCGGTTAAATGATTGTATAACTTCTTAACGGTTTTGCTGGGGCTTTCAAAAACCAATACATACTGAGCCGGGGGGATTCCCACCGTAGACTTCCAGTCACGTGGGGCTGCCGGGGATTGGAAGGAGTGGGGAGGGCTAGCCGAGGTGGGGGATTAAAACACAGGTTCGCCCTAATAGACGGACTACTGCATCGATGTCTTTATTAAAGTATGATTCAATTTTATTGCTTGCTTCACTTTTTCAATGTAAATGATTCTCTCGGTGTCTTTCTGGTCAGAGACTTTGTCTGAGAGACGTCGCTCAAAAGCTAAGCGTTACATGAAATGATAATTTTGTTTAGTGAGCAGACCTAAATAGCCAGAATTCCATTTTTTTTCCTATTTCTCCCCTCCACCCACTTCCGTAAGCTTCACAATATTCCCCCGAAAAGGAGACGCAATAATCCCAAATTAGTAGTTCTTGGTAACTTATTTTTTAAATTACCACTTTAGTGGTTAAAATCCCACTATCGGGTATATATAGGGGTGGTTTTGCTTGGTTTATTAACTGAACGTAGTATCTATACTTGCAATGCCAGTAGGCAAAGAATAATATCCACGTAAATATATAAATTTTGAGGTGGTGCGGAAATATAATCAGCAACTTCCAGAATAAATGTTTTGTTTAACAATTTAATAATTGAATTAACTGTTTTAAATAACAGTTTTTTAAACTTTTTGGTAAGTAAAGGGTTTGTACTGAACAAATAAAGGTTTTTTATTTTTTATTTTTTTTTGATTAAGGTTTAGTAGACATCACTATTTTTTGCTCTTAAAGTTTTCTACATTATCAATTCTTGATATGGACTTACCTCAGATATATCAAGTGGTTATAATACAAAAATATCACCATTTTGTTTATTTTTACTGCATTTATACATTTGATACTTTTGATTTTTTATTGTTGGCTTAGCAATGATAATTAACTTATCGTCGTGACCATTCCATGCGAACTAATTCATTTTGCAGCAGTTCAAACTCCATTCATTTTTCATTCAACAAATGATTCAATTGAAGTTAGACTACAAAGCTACAAAGAACTACTTTATTTTGCGGCAGTTCAGTTGCGAAGTTGAACTTCAAAGCTGTACAAAAGAAGTACTTCAATTGAAGTTTGACTTCAAAGACTACAAAGAACTACTCGATTTTGCGGTAGCGCACACTTCAATTGAAGGTTGACTACAAAGATTTGGTGAAGAACTGGTTCTTCACCAGTTCCATTTTTTGTTGATTTGTCAGCACTTTTTTGGGGAAGATTTTTTGTTGTTGATTTGCTAGCACTTTTCGATTAGACTAATGCTTTATTTTCGAAGAGGATTTTTTGTTGATTTGCTAACACTTTTCGATTTCAAATCTCTACTGACTAGTGCTTTTTTTGTGGAGAGGAATTTTTGTTGAATTCCTAGTACTTTTCGATTTCAAATAATCTCTTTTTGGCGAGTTCGACTTCAATTGATTCGATTCACTGCGAAGGTTTCATTTTAAAGAACTAGCTGTTAGTGAAGCATTCACAAAACATTGAAGTTTTTCCCAACGCTAAAATTAACAATGAAAATTATATTGAACTAACTAGTTTACGCCTTGAAAATCTACAGTAGATTAAAAAAGAGAAAGCCTATCAGAAAAGTAAGAAAATCTGCAGGAATAAATTGCTTTAATACTTCGTAAGTCATTGTATTTAGCTGCAGAGCCTGTCTCATCTGTGTCAAAGCTGCAAGAGTTGAATCTCTGTTTGTCGCGTCTTTCATAACTAATTTTTGAAAAAAAGTGGACTTTCAGCTTTAAGGTACAGATTTATAGTCATAAATCATTAAACAGCCAGGATCACACACTTTTACTGTGTTGACTAGATGTTAAGTAAATAAGAATAATTAAATACGAACGCTTTTTAATGCAACTAGACACGGGTAATAATTAAAAATATGTTTGTGTTGAAGATATGTACTATTTTTTTCCTGAGAAGATTTATAGTGCATATAAATGTAAAATGCCGAAAAAATAATAATTGTTTTTAAACCGACGCGAATCATTATTCAATTTTAAAAATTATTTGCAAATGATGACGAAATATGCTAGAAGATAAAATAAATTACGCAATTCAAACATAACCTTGTAAGAACATGAAAAAATCGCTATAAATGACTCACATTCATTAATCGAAGTAAACAAAAAAGAACATGGAAATATAAATCTTACTTGCTATTAATTAACTAATCTTTCGCTGGTAACGATGGTAACAACATGAACGCTGAACGCTGACCACGCTCGAGTGTTGCTCTATCTGTACGTAGAAATCAGAGCATTCCGTGGAAGTGAAGTGTGACATCCTAAATAATGCATCCAAGAGACTCCAACATAAACGATTAGTTTAACTGTGTTTATCACTGAACTCAGTATGTACGCCCGCACAAATCATATGTTTGACAAAAGCGACCAAATTGTCTATCAGGAAAAATTACCACCACATTGGGGTTAAAAATGTTTACGATCTCTCGGCCATGGGTAGACTTATGGAGATTTGTCATGCTCGTTAGAGAATCTTGCCTGTGTTACTCTACCTATTCACCAAACGATAAGAAGATTAAACTAGCCATGACATAACCGCTTAACGGACATCAGTGAGAAACACCTCGCTCATGCATTAACTATCCCAGAGAGTGCGGGACGTGTTGTCTTATGTATGTAAACGACATTTTTCATTACGACCGTATCAGGAGCGCAGCGCCATGTGCAGAGAATTTATCAAATTATATTACTAACACGTCCCTGTACCTCGACGCCCGAGTCTTGCTCGGAGCCTCGCGCAGAAATAAGGAGCCAGGGGCGCAGAATGAGGAGGGGTGAAGATATTCAGAACAGTCCTCGAACCACACACTAAAATCCATTATATTTTACCACTAAGTAAAAAGATAACGTTTGTTTATTGTGTCATTTTATTAAGTTGAAACTTTTGAAATATATTTTTTTGACGTGGTGGCTCTGGCAGCCTGAAGTATTGAGGAATCTTTTCGTTATCACCACATAGTAAAAAAGGAATG
This sequence comes from Drusus annulatus, assembly GCA_022651775.1. Classification (NCBI taxonomy): domain Eukaryota; kingdom Metazoa; phylum Arthropoda; class Insecta; order Trichoptera; family Limnephilidae; genus Drusus; species Drusus annulatus. Next base: position 940,998 of record JAGWCC010000246.1, on the reverse strand, counting down.
ATTACGTTTAATTTTGATCGAATTTGGTTCCTAGCTCTTTTTGCGTAGTGTCTTCGGCAATTTGAAGCTGGGGGTGGAAGGGTGTGTTGGTTTGAGAAAACCTCCTCTTGCAACATGTTGCCTTAATTTGAGCCGCAAGACCGCCGGCCCGTACGTGTCACGGCCGGGGGGCGAGGGGCGGCGGGAGGGCTGTATCGTCAAATAAGCCGCAAATATAACAAAAGTTGCGCTCCTAAACGATCAAATTATTTGATATTACTTTTTGGTTCTTCTAATTTATAATGGCAATGAGCAATTCAATATTGGGGGGATTTTATTAATTCGCCGAGAGTTATCCGCCCTAATTACGAGGGCAAGTCTCGGGTGTTGCAAATATGAACACTCCGAATCTCAAGTTGAATTGTGATCTCCGCGGGTTTGCTGACAGCTTTATCTGGAAATATTCAAGCGTCCTTAATTTGTTATGGGTTTACATAAATAATTTTATTGCACTTTTTGTTCCTTCTATGTTATTGACAAATAAATTAGATAGATTTCACCATTCTCTGTATTAGTAATAATAGGAACTACAACTGATTATTTGATAACATAACAACAACAAGAGCTGGACAGATAGGGTGACTAATTTAACAGCAATTCATCGAATGATCAGAAATGCTATTCAAAGTTAAATTACGAGTAAAAAAACACGAATAGGTGAATACTTTTCTAAAATGACGAAGAATGCATATATAATATAACTCCGAAGAAAATCCTGGGAAATTGACGAATGTCAGAGTAGAAAAAGACGCTGCACCTCATGATTTCAAAATGTATCCGGCCTGTACGAGGGCAGTTCCACCGGGTTTTTTGGCTGCAGTCTGAAGGGTGATGATTGCCTTGAAGATAGAAATCCAAAAGGAGAGGACAATAATTTTGATACGAATTTTGCTCCTCGCACCTATGAAATGTGCTGGTACCCGAGTCTAGTTAATTTGTGGAAAAATCATATCACTATTGTTTACGACAGTACAATATTTGTTTAAACTTGAAAAATATTGTTACAAAATAATAGTTGGTTACATAACATTGTTCATAGTCCACTGAAATTAAAATGGCCATGCGTTTCGGTGTGTTTTGAGTTTTGGTTTATTATTTGTCTTTTTTCCGTCCCTCTCCTTTTTATTTCATGTTTGTTGTTTAACTGTCCCAATTACCAAATGGACGTAGTTATGCAGAAAACGTCCAGTCCCAAAAAGGCGAAACTGAGAAAAAACCGTTTAAAAATATTACGATAATAAAGCATTCATATGCGTAATCTGCATTTGTAAAGTAAGTATAGGTTTTTTTTTAATTATTTTTTATTGATGAGCAATGTTATTAACAGGTCATTTAAATTCCATCAATGTGTTTATTAAAAAAAGTGTTTCTTATGTTATCCTACATTTTATAATGTTTAACTTCAATATAAGTCAAATATCTGCAATGTACGTAAGTAAAAAAATGAATCCCAAAAATCTATTGCATTTGGAGCTTGGATGTTTTTAGCAGATATACATTTCGATATAAGTATTTATAGGAAAACATGTAAAACTCGATTTTGACAAATTATGGGCTGGACGATTTCCGCATTACTATGTCCATAATAATGTTTGGTTTTTTGAAAAAATATTCATAAAATATTCCAATTTCGCGTTCGCGTTCGATAATTGGTTAAAATACAATATTTTTAATACATGTACCATAACAGCGTTTAGTTAATTGTAGAAAAATATAAAACCTCTTAATAAACTTCCATGGCATGATTTAACCCCTAGTATTTAAAAGCACTTTTGGGGTCATTACTTCTAAAGCAAAAAATATGAATACATCCCATGCAGATTAGAAAACTAGCAAGTGACATCAATCTTTTTAATCAAAGCACGTCTCTGTTGACGGAAAACACGAAGAAAGGCACTTTGGTTACAAGGGAACTTCGCGAAACAGATTTCCCTCGAGCTGCTGTAAGCTGTAATTCAAGTTAACCAATATCTTCGGTGAATTGTTGTTCTGGCTACACATATCCATATCTTATTTTATATCGTCCCTGATTTTATGGCAAACAATATGAACCTCGCAGCTTTACGAGGAAGTTATCTTCATGTAAGGTTCCGATAAATTTCCGTGAAAATGTATCGAAGTCGGCCTGGAAATATTATTATATTTAGATATGAGACTATGCGCTTCATTCATATTTGAACATCAAATTAATATTTTATGTACTGCTTCCAAAAAGATTACTTTGCAATTGCGTGCACAAGTATAGTGAGAGAAGACGAATAACTTAACAAGATTCTTCATTTGCATTGGTGTTTGGATAATAATGAAGCGGTGTATTAACAAAGAAAACTTTCATGGTTTGAACGTGATCTAATCGGTTATAAGCAAAAGTTTACAAACGTATCAACTTTTATTTCCATATTATTATCAGATATTAAGTCTCAAGTTATAAGAACTATTTTGTATCTTGTTTTCGTAATAACCACATGTGAACACAAACTTTTATGTTGTTGGAAATTTATATAAAGGTATGTAAAAAAGCTGGTAGAGGTTTTAACAATCACTTAATTACGTGTTTAAATATCCTGAAATAATACGAATAAAGATTTCCACTTTTATCAATGAAGTAGGGAGAAAAGTACGCACTCGTAAAATGCTGATTTATTATACGAAATGTGTCTGTGGATACTTCTTCTAGTAAACAGAACAGAACCAAACTAATAATCAATCAGAAACTATAGGCCAGATAATAAACTACATTTTCGAGAATTTTTATGTTCCTCTGGCATCAAATGCCATGGTTATTTATCGGTAGTTATATATGGTATGTATTGATGTAGTTTTCTTTGTTTGAACAACATACAGTTTTAACTTACATCCTGCTTTAAAAAAAGGTTTGAAAGTTAAACTAATAGTCTTTCAATAAATTTACTTTTTAATTGCACATAAAGTGAACTTTTTTTATTTCTCAAATTTACCTTTCCAAAGATAAATTAATTTCATCCAACGATGTTTGCATGTCAATTTTAAGTACGACTTGCCAAACTCTGGTGAATTTGGGATATAAGAAACTAATTGGAAGCCAAGAGATTGGATTTTGGCGGCGGTTTGTACGACGAATGAGGCGGAGCAGTGTCATGATATTATCGTCATTTACATTGTCCCGTATTTTTGTACTTTGTGTTGTGGGTTGTTTATCATCACTGGTAACTCGTAACTTATTCAAAAACTCGAATTTATTATTTCAGTTGATTGTTCTTCCTTTCCTCATAAAAAAAAGAAAATTCCCATAAGATACCAATAAACTGAAACCATGTCTTTGGCAGTCGGTAGACCAGGCTTTCCTTTCTCGAGTGATCTGTCTAATCCCTTTGTCCAATATTTAGGTTGCTATTTGAATTGTGATTAGAATTTTAATCACCAGAGGTTACAAAACGATACAAAAAAACTTTTTTTTTGAGTTAATCATGGCCACACACCCCTCTGAAATTTTATAACGTTTTTTTTATTCGCAAGGGCAGCAAAACCTGTTGATATGCCCAAAATCTTTACAATTATACGCACTTTCATTCGGCCAGTCAGTGATACATCATGCATTTTATTCTGAATATCAACTGACGTCGAAGGCCTGCCGCTGAGGAGGTTGTCTTTGATGGTTGTTCTACGTATTCTAAATTCAGCCGTTCATTTTGACACCATTGTTTGAACGGGTGGGTAATTATCGTACAAAGCTGAGCACATTAAATTTTTTTTAAATGAGTAGCGTTTTTGCCACACAAAAGTAAAAATTTAACATCTGTACGATTTCATTAATTCAACAAAAAAGTCTAAAATATCTCATTCAAACTCCTGTCAAAACACAGGTGATTTTGGAACATCGCCTATATATCAGTTCTAAGAACTTTTTGAGCTCCTTCCGAATTACGCCTAGTTCACACGCCTTGGTGAATATTAGATATAAATAAAACTGAGTAGTACTTTTTTTCTTTAATTAATTCACATCTGCGACTCAAATCCCAAAATCATTGCGTTGTGGGGGAAGTGGGGTGAATATATTATATTTTAACGGAAATTAAAGATAAAGAAAGCGATGCAAATGACGTGCCACGAAATCAGTTAGAATGATTATCCATATATGAAAACATTTTACTGCCTTTGGGTGACCTTGTTTTGTGAGTAAAGTTGTTTATTTCCCCTCAATTATTGGTTGGATTTTAAATAGTCTATTACATTGGTGAGAAAAACATTGTCTGGTTTAACCACCCGCATAGAAAGTTAATTTGAAAATGTACAAAATCACGTTCACGTTTGGCGCCTTTGGATTTAAATAATGCATGATCAAATAACGACGGGAGTGAAACTCAATTTAGTTTCAGGCGTTTCTAATTTGACCGACAAATTTAAATCGTTAAAGTTTTGAGGGATGCGGTCAACTGCTTAGGAAAATGGTTAAAGCGGGAGATTAACGAAGGCCTTGAGATATGTCTCCAATGCGAAAGAGAAAACGATTCAAAGCGAAATTACGAAATTTTAATTGAACTTGGCTTTCCTAGTGGCAATCCGAGACTTTTGTGGCATTCGGATAGAGCGGAATATTAAGGAGCGAATGGAATTTGCCTCAAAGACGTTTGGATTATCTTCTCCACATAGAACGTTAAACTTTTGATGAAAAACGAAAGTTAAAGGACTTCGGTGATAAGAGTTGTTGATGATACAACATCTTAAGGTATTTATTTCTAAGAAATTACCAATCTAAATAAAGATAATTAGATCTTTAAATCTTAAGTGAAGCAAAATATTTAATGTCATTCGCTGTTTTTACTAAAACCGTTGATATAAAATGAATATCGTGAAAAATCGTTATTCAACTAATTCAACTTCTTGTTTCTACCACTACCCTCCGAGATGACATACCGTTGATAGCTTCGTTATTGCCTCATTCTTTTTGTATAATTATGACGTTTAAAATAAATATTACATCAGAGCTCTCAGCGCAGGACGATTTTCGTTGGTGTTAAATTACACTTAACCGTATTATAATAATATTATTAGTGGATATCTAACGACAAGGGCTGGAGTTCGTAAAGATTTTCAGCGTTTGAGGTAACTATTGGCACGCTCGAGTAAATCATATTCTTGAGCCAGATCATGTCTAGTGTCAGAATACAGAAGAGTATGTATAAGATGATGCATACATATGAATCAAGCAAAGAGTGTGTGTCAAGACAGAGTTGTATAGAGGCTCATCCTCTCTGCCTGCCCAAACGAGGAAGCACTGTAATGGTTAGTTAATTAATTACAATGATTGAAGTTCTTCGCTAGATATGTGGAACACGGAAATAAGTTAATTTTAAAATAATGATTTAAAAAAAAAAACGTTGGTGACTGGATTTCATACAAATCATGGAATAATCAATGTTCTTTCTTGTGTGAATATTGGGGAGTCGAAATGTGTCGATACATTGTATAAATTAAAGCGACAAAAAGTCGAATATATCGTCGGATGCATTATTTAGCGATAAATAACTTTCACATTCAGAGATCCGCAGACCGACAACACTGTGCATTTCACTTGGCTCTTTTTGCCGCCAAATCCGGCGATATCAACAAGAGTGCCAACCGAACCTAATGAATAATTCAGACCCGGCGCGGCTTGTTCCATCGCTGTTTTATCTATTGTGGAGCTTTGCGGAACGGCCGCGGCGCTAGTATCGTAAGCTTTATTTATACTGAGGCGGTACCAACGTGACGATCAAAAAATTGAGTGCGAAAAGGGGAAAAAGAGAAAATCGTTAAATCGACGATGAATATGGAATTTGTGACAAAATATGGTTAGGTTAATCGATCGTTTGTGTCCTCGATTGAACACCCGCTAAGCCATCGGCTTGAAAGTTTTTTTTTCATTTTCGAATTGCAGATATCCAACAAATGGTAAAGAAATATTATGATTTTTATTTTATTATTATTTATGGATAATTCAGATGAATATTATTTAGGTACCACAAACAACCGTAACATAATTAACAATTGTTTATCAAAGTATCAGATTGTGATATTTTATTAATAGAACCTACTCACCCTCCTTTACTTTTATATAGATTAACAAGATTAGCTAATTATTAGTTTAAATTAAAAAAAAACACTCATCTTAAGGCTCTTCTTAATTTGTTTTACTCCCACAATAGTCTTATCTCATCTCACCTAAACATTTAAAGACTAGAATAATTTTAGGTATTAAAATGTCATGATTATTTTCAGCTCTATGTTGGTATCAGATGATAATATTCTATTCAATGTATATTTTGTCCCATGTATTAACAATATTTTGTACACTTAATTTAATTTCTACAATGTATTCTTACCCTTATTTTTATTTTTCTACCATGTGCATCATCTATAAGTAAACTAAGCTTTGACGGCATCCATGGTCGAATGGTAAGACGTTCGATTACGAACCCAAAGGTCGCGGATTCAAACCCGGCGTGCGCCAATAACTTTTATAAAATTTATATATGTCATAACACATTTAATTCATATAAAAATAATAAAAATAACATTTGCGGCATGTTCCAGAGTGGTAGATACTGTAAGTATCGCCCTGGTGAAAGACCACCATTCAGAATCGAAACGTTGCTTGAAATGGCTTTAGCCGTGTTTAGTGACCAGATCTGAATAGCCAGGTACTTCCCAACCTTCCTCTTTCCAATCTCCTTCCCCTTTCCACTACCGTCAGCCTCACAACACACCCTATTTGGGGATGCCATTGTCTCACTGGCTCTAGACGGTTGGGAGCAGATGGGACTATTGTGCGGTATTCATATAAAAAAATATATAGTGGCACAACTTAAATACGAAAATTGATTTTTTTACTGGGTTGGGTATTTTTGTACAAAAATAAAACTTTTTTTTTACTTGCCGTCAGAAAACTATGTGTATATAAAAAATTTCAAATGAACTCAAAAATCGAAAAATGACGCAACACTGATTGTTCTAGTTTTTTCTAATTGTTCTGTACGATTTTTTTTAAGAGTTTAGACTGCCGGCTGAAGTCGAGTAGTACTTCCTAGTCTACTAGAAAAATATAATGTAGAAATCAAATCATCGCTGAAAAGGCAATAGGGCTGAAGCGCCATTTTGGAAAGTTTACACCACAGCACTTTTTTTTTTGTACAATAAAATCCACAAGTCCTCAGTGCCTGGTTAGATTTTGAAAGAAAAATTAACTCGGGTAACGCAATGCTTTAACTGTGTTACCTGAAGCGACAAAAAAGTCCCGAACTTGTGTCGCTTAAGTCAAGCCTTCTCCCAAATGGTAAATATATTTTAGATGGCTGAAAGGCCACAAAAGTCTTCAGAATGAAACGAGAGTCAGAGCATTCGATGCAGAAAAAACAACTGATCAAAACTGCATATTTAACTCATTTTCGACCAAGGTGTCGCTTAAGACCTTTTGCCTTTCCAACGACGATATAATGCTTTTTTGAAATGTATCGTAAACGGGTGGCTTTGTGAAGCACACAAATTTAATGACTAGTTATTGTTGGGTAAGCAATTATTATTACACAATCAAATAGTATTTACGGTACTGGGATACAAATTGACGGATAATATTATGGTATCATCATACATCTCCGGCGGTGAAAACAGGGTTATCACACGTGTCCATTCTAGCCGGAGCGCAGAAGCGGGGAGGGGTAGCTAGCCAACGAATATACGGCGTTTCCCATACAACAGCCGCGCCGGCATAATACGGCGTTGTCAAATGCAAATGTGGCATAAGCATCCCGGCCACTGATAGCTGTATCCAGAATCCAACTTGTGAACTGATGGTCAACACTTTGGGACTCAGACTGAATAAAACGATGTATTAACCAAATTTGTTTATTGCGAGACATATTTTAAATGATTTTAGAGGTTTAATTAAATGATTCGAGTCGTTAAATAATAAGTATTCACCGTGAGCTATCTTAAAATTAAATTCTAGGTTTTGATCTTTGACGTCATAGCTACTAAGCAACAACTTTCCATCGTTCTATCGTTGAGAACTCAGATGTAACCTCCCTTTCTGATACATGCATAACTTATGAGAAAGATGGAGAGGTAACAATGGAGCTATTAGGGATATGATTTGAAAAATTTGAGAGTCAAATAAAAACACACTTTTCTATAAAGTCGACTAACTATTATTATTAGATTTTCGTAGAAAGCAATCACTTTGTAGTTTAACATATTTAAAGAAATGATTTTATATAAGACCACGGATATTATTTTAATTTTTAATACCGACCGGTTTCGCTTAGCCTAAGCATCATCAGGGTACAAAATTAATCTAAACAAAAAATACAAAGTGTGCGGTTATATATACATACAGAGGGAGAACAAATGATAAAGTAAAAATAAAATAACAAAACAATGAGAAAACAATAGAATAATAATTAAGTTATGACAAAGGAACAGAGAGAAAGAGACAGATAATATGAACTGAAAGAGACGAAACGTCAACTGAGAAGGTGATTAAAGAATAATGATAAATGATAAATTTTATGAGTTTACAGGAAATATACCTAATATTGGACCACTGGACAAATTAACCTGATTATTAAGAATATGACTATTAATTTTAATTGCTTAATTTATTTGTAGTGCTTCTAAATGATTTAATCTTAAAAGTTAAAATAATATCCGTGGTCTTTTACAAACTTATTTTTTATTATCATTATACTTTGCTTTACCTAAGTCATGGCCATCGGTTTGTATCGTTGTGTTATTAAGTGGTCAGTTGTCATTTCTCTTTTTGATACCCGCATCTTCAATGCAAATATAGAGAGGTTATAACGGATGTGAAACATCTCTGCATCCCTATCTAGGATACATCAATTTTACAACATAAGAAGGATAAGAACATGCATGTCGCTCGGTTAGATTTTTAAAAGCCACTGTTATAACATGGCGGATGGACGTAAACGATAAATAAAACATATAACTTTTAAGATGACTCGAAGTAGCAGGACCATTAGCATAATTCAATGTCATTTGAAGGGATGACTTGTTGATTTAATAATTCCCCATGTGTGCGTGCCAATGTCGCTAATGATGCAAACGTCTGTTGAAATGTCAACGGTGTTGACTTTTCTTTTGTCCCCGCTCAATGCTCGCAGGCGGCGGTTGCATCGTAATATGTGTCCGAGTAACCGCGTTAAATAAATGTTTCGAAGCAACGCTTTTCCGATAGTAACCCGCTTCTGTATGCAAAGCTATAATTCCGCTATTTTGTCACATTTTCAGCGGAACGGGGGAACATTCTCACCGAATTACACACGAGGCGGAATATATTATGGGTATTTTATAAAAATACAATTTTTGCCTATATTACTACAAACACAGATACAAAAACATTTCCATTATTTAATGTCCCCGTTTATAGCCCTCAAAGATTAAGACTAACAGTATGAACACTGATAAAAATAATCCTAGTAATATTGAAGTACAAGTGCATTATTATTATTGTTAACTACAAATACAAAGTTATTTATAGTTTTTGTATTCAATATGTAGAACTCCATTTTATTTTTTTATATAATTCAGTTGAATTTCATTAATATTATTATTAATTACTTTTGCTAGTTTTAGTTTTTTTTATTGACAGCTGTTTCTGCGTTTAAGATCAAACTGTACTAAAGAAAAACTAAGACTGGCAGAACCAAATAAATATAATATTTAATTCAACTGTATTACATATTTCAAAAATGCTTCTATCAAATACTACGCTGGGAAAATTTAATGAAAAGGTATAATTTATATTTTATTTTTCATGGATATACATATGTAAGTAAAATATAATATAATGTTTTAAACTGGCATATGATAATTATGATCCATGAGATTTTGAGAACAATAAGAGTTCAAAAAGCTATTTTCGTCGTATATTTCAAAATATTTCAAATTATGAAATGATGCTGTATATTTCAATATTTTTATTTAATAATATCTTGCTTACATACATAGCAATCCCAATGAGTTATAAAAACTCACTCTGGGACAAGGGAAATTAAAGAAATACATGAGTTACAACAAAATACATATTAATCTAACAAACAAACTAACCATCATGACGTTTCGGGGTAGGTATAGAGGACGAACCGCCGTATAACTTTGTCTTGGCACACACTCCTTGCTTTATTCACATTCATACACTATCTCATACATACTCTTCTGTCATTCTGATTCTTCACATGACCCGACTCAAGTATTTGATTTACTTGATCGTGTCATGTTTTCCTCGGGCGTCCTCAACTTCTTCTTCCATTAGCTTTCGCATCATATATTCTTTTCACACTCCTTTCTTACTTCATTCGCTCTACATGCCCAAACCATCTAAGCGTCCCTTTCTTGTTTCTATTCATAACGTTCACATCAGCCTTGCATTCTTTCCGTTAATCTAACTAACATAAATCACAAATCATAATAAATCAAACTATATAACATAATAAGAAATACAGTATAAGGAATCAGGTAATTAGTATTAATATAAAATACAGCTAAATTATAAATAGAAATAAACGGAAATAATGATTTTTGTTAACACTAAATATTTAAGAAAATTCGATTTTTTTTAGCAACTTTACTTATTGAAAAATATCTAATAAATATTATGCTGTTTTTTTTTTTTAAATATTGAAATGGATATTTCAATACTCAAACAAAAATTTCTCCGCAATATAAGTAAAATATTTGTAAGGTAATGATTAACATTAATGTAAAATAATTGAAGCAGATAAATGACACAATGTTATTTGATAAACATTACAAAATTAATTAAAATGCAGATACTACAGCTTCTATGCAAGGTTTGCTGAGACTACGTCAGGTTGGGTTGTGTTGGGTTGGGTTGGATTGAATTGAATTGAGTTGCGTTGGGTTAGGCTTGAAGAGGTCAGAGGAGTGGCGGCGTTGTGTCGTTACTCGCTACACGCTCTGCAGATCACTTTGAGGTGTTAATTATCAGGGCGGTGGAGATGAATTTCCTAACCTGTGTTGTGGATTCTATCACTAAGGGTTTTGGTGGTGAATTTCTCTATTCTGGTAGCGGCCTGACGAAGCTAATTAGCGCTGCATTCTACCGCCTTTTGGTATTAAGCGTTGCATTTAATGAATGCCGGTAAAACCAAATGAAGTAGAGTCTCTGGCGAAATGTGTTCTTATTTGCAAGGAAATATTCGTAAACCGTGTGTATTAAAAACCTTGTGTTCCGTCTAATAAATTCACTTATTTTAATGAATGGATCGTAATCTTTAACCACGGTTAGGAGTTTTGTATTTCTACTAGTATTTTAACGGAAGGTGTTTCAACGAAATATTGTTATTGATCCTTTCGGCACGTGCACCATGCGATGTGCTAATCGTGAGGTCGATATTTGTACATAGTTAAAAAAAAAATGGAAACTTAGATTTGACGGCTTTTGCGTTTTCTTTAACTTTTAACATGAATCCTCTTCTAGACCCAAATTCAGTCTCTCTCCTCCCTAAAAAGGTCTTCCGTACAGCATCCTTAAATTTTGATTAGGATAATGCTTTGAATAAAGTTAAGGTTATCCTGACTGAAAGTTATTCTCCGTATTGCGTTGAGGAAAGATTCAGGTATGGTTAGTGATCAGATCTGAAGAGCTAGGACCTTCCAGTCTTATTTTATGTCCTATCGTCATTTTATATTTGTTCGGCTTGTATTCGGCCGGGGACCAAACGAATAGTGATTTTTTGCCCAAGCAAAAATATACTTTCATCAAATTTAATAATTGCTCTATGAGCAAATATTATTTTTAATAATTATTAAATTAGAATTAACACTTGAGCATTATGCTTTTTATTGAATATTAATTATTGAAATAATATCAATAATCTTCAACGCAAATATGAAACAGGAAAAACCAGAAACTAAAAAGAATAACGATTCTTATAAGACCTAGAAACTGGCATTTTAATCGATCTCATATTTTATTAAAAATTATTAATATTATTTTTCGCGTCCGTTATTCTTTTAAGTTTCTAGTTTTTTCTGTTTCATATTTGCGTTGAAGATTATTGATATTATTTTGAAGACCGATAACTTGAATTATCACTTGTGATTTGTTGGTCAAAAATCCCAGGGTGCCTATTTTTACATACTTTTATAACATTTTATGTGTAATCGTTTGAAAATTCAGCCAAAAACGAATTGCACCGAACCCGCTCTGAAAGCATGAAAGATCGCCACCATAAAAAGGCATATGGAGTGTGAAGCACGAAGCACACGTGTTGCGGCGGTCCACGGGTGTTTATACCGGGCGGGTGTCTGCCGGTGTCTACGGGCGGTGGCGGTGCCGTGGTGCCGTGGTGCCGTGGTGCCGTGGTGCCGTGGTGCCGTGGCGGCGGCTTATTGCTTTGACAGTTATGCGACAACCTTACCGAATACTGGTGACAAGTGGGATTTATGGGCAGGATGCCACGCGGGGGTGTGGATGTGTCTATCAGATGAATAATCAGAAGTGTTTGGAAAACTACCCTTTATTTGATGTTTTAAGGGATGTGTTTTTACTATTTTTTATGTGTGGTTTTTGTATATTTTTTTATAAAGTTATTTTAATTCTCAACAAATCTTCGCACCGGTGACCAAATTCTTGAATAAAATATAACCTTTAAACCTAAAATGCATCCATGCATCCCCAACAAGTATAAATTCTTACATGGATTTCCATATTTTGATTTTTAATTTATTAAATACGTTCAAATGAATATATCGTGACATTTCTCGACTACCTCGGGGAGTTGATTAAAATTATATTACGATATATAAATGTGAAATTTAGCTAATCGCACCACCGCGAGCGCCCCACAGACCGTTTTACGCGAGAAATTTAGCTAGTTGCACCACCGCGAGCGCCGCACAGACCGTTTTACGCGAGAAATTTAGCTAGTCGCACCACCGCGAGCGCCCCACAGACCGTTTTTACAATAACGTATCAAAAACAGTACGTTCACATGCTCAAACGTCGCCAATGTCAGAGTAGATTATTCTATGTTCACTAGACTACACAAAATATGTATGCTGTGACCTGTTACGCATTCAGGTGGCTAGTTTAGGGTGTGTTAGTATCTTAGTTGGTGTCTAAAGCAGTGCTTTTACAGAACAAATCCAATAGTAATCAGTAATACTTGTTGGTACCTATCTCTATTATCAATTAATCCGCAGTTTTTCCTAATGTATAGAGCCTACAACCTAAAATTATCTTTGTTGACCACTATACCGTATTTCTCTTCAAAAAGAGTCGAAACGAGTTTTACACTAAATCACCCAAACATAATTTATGAAAAGGCATTGACAAAACAATCGAACAATGGCGACCTACGTGGTTGAGCAATTAACCATTCAGAATCGAAACGTTGATTGAAATGAAATGAACAGTGTTTGGTGATCAGATCTAAACATCCAGGTACTTCTCAAACTTCCTCTTCCCCATCTCCTTCTTTTCTCCACTCTACTTAGGTAGCACTTGTGTTTAAACATACTAATATACATGTTTATATATACATATCACTTTGTGCTTTGACATATTAAATGAAAATTAAATAATAACTTCGTGTAAGACCACAGATTTAATTTCAATTTTTATAATCGGCCGGTTTCGCTTAAACTGAGCATCATCAATTTAGCTTTGTACCCTGATGATGCATAGGCTAAGCAAAACCAGTCGGTCATAAAAATTAAAATGAAATCTGTGGTCTTATACAAAGTTATTATTTCATCTAAACAAATATGTTTTTACTAATTAACAAACCGAAAAACAGAAATATTTTTTAACGAAATATTAAACAGAAAATAAAAATATATTATTGCGACCGAGACTTGAACTTGGCATCTTCACTCTATCCAGGGGTAACGTCTTTGTCAATTGAGCTGCCAAAACCTTTTTAGATACTGTCATTTCTATCAACCCCATATTATTCTTTGAAAAATATAAAAAATAAAATACCAATTTCTTCCGATAAAGACAGCCATTTTTGTATTAGTAGGTATGCAAAGCTCTACCCGAGCGCAGTTGCATACCTGGATGCTGTCTTGAATAGACCATCCATTTTCATTTATGGAAAACCTTTAACGTCTTGAAAATTATCAATATCGTTTCAATAATTAATATCAAATTTTTGGATAAAGTTTTGATAAGTTAAATCTAATTTAAATACATATCATTGGATTTAATTGATAATTTTGTAATATTGCCATTACTAAAAGTGGTTCAGCCACTTGATCATTTATAATGAATAGAAATGTTCTACCGATGATTCCTCATTCACAGCAATCCATTAATTATTTTGAGTGCAGCTTTTGATATAGACAACAATAGGTGAATCATACGCTAATTATAAATCAAACGAAATTTGAGAGTTAAGTGTTTTATAATGAAATATTATTATTATAGTAACATTTAAGATAATACTTTTTAGAAACAGAATTTTACGTAAGCACTACAATGTTGGAGACGGAAGTGACTAAAAAACTAAGCTTTGTCTCATGGTTATTTGACGGTTGATTTGGTGGTTTTTCGAGAGCATAGGACTATCTAGTGTTTTTTTATGCAGTCAATTTAATTAATCACAGCATAAGAGCAAACGGTTTTGTCACAATTTCATTTATCAAGTAGTTAATTAATTGAAGTAGAAACTAACCAAAAACAGGAATACGTGAAAAACTATTACACCGGTAAACAGAATCACTTATTTCCAAAATAATAATTAAAATAAAATGTTCACAAAAAAAAATCGTTTTTTTGTTATATTTCTGGCTTCTATTGTGAGCTATAAGTATTGAAATATGCATTTAACTGTAAATTTGTTTTTATTTTTTCCATTTTTTAATAGTTCTAAAACATAAATAAAAAAACTTGCCGCAAAATTATTATATAATTAGAGCATACCCGTGAAAAATCACGGGATTTATTTATCTGAATTTTTTTTTGAACAATTTTTCCCAGGTTTTGTTTATTTAAATTTTTTTAATAAATAATTTTTTATTAATTTTAGTTATTTTATTTTATTTATTTTTTTTAATGTATTTTAAAACAGGTTCATCAAATTTATTATTTTTTTATAAATTTAAAATAAAAGTTTTGATAATAGATACTTTGAATAAAATAAAATAAAAAAGGTATTTTTCAAATTAAAAATAAATGTAAGTATTGTTAAAAACACAAGTAAAAAAAACAATCATCTGAGTTTGGGTGAATGGCGTTATTCCACAAGAAAATTTAGGCATTAGTGTGACGGTCATCTTTGACACCTGATCATATTTTGATAAAATGCTGAAACGGGCTGAGAATTGGTAGTTAACGAGGGCGATTATTTAAAGCGGTAACGATGAAAAACTCACAATGACGCTAATCATCGATTTGCGGCAGTGTTAAATGTGACAGTGGTTTAAACCACTAGGCCTTTGTTTGCTTGCAAATAATATAGAATAATGACTTCCATCTAAACACAGTCGATATGATGACCATTACACCACCAACGATATTAAATACAGCGGCATTTATTCATTATTTGTACTAAAAATTATTTATTTTTTAATTTTAGTAAAGTGCTACGTATTCACGACACATCACATCCGAAATTATATTGTTTGTCATGTAATAATTAACTGGATGTTTTTTTTTTAAATAGGCCAAATTAGAGACCGCAAAACCAAAGGTTTGAAACTCGGTCGAAGTGTGTTATAGATATTACTCGTGGGTTAATTGATTTTAAATGGTTTATAATTTAACGACACACCAACCGATGCGAATGTATTTTAGCGTAAAAAACAAATTTACTCAACTCGACATTACAAAATTTTGCTCAAATCTCATGAAAATGTGAGTAAATAAAAACAGACGTAAAAGTCTATATCATCCACAAACCCTGAGATATCATGCTCAGAGAGCAACACAAATGATACAGTAAACGGTGAATTAATGTCAGTACTCCCACACGTCAGATGGTGTTGATAATTCAAGTTTCCCATCGGCGTAAATAATGGACCTAAGGTCATAAGTCATTGGCGGCTTTGTGTTCCCGTGATACTAATTAGCCAGCCATCTAGACGGGAGTAGGCCTGAAGCGGGCAGAGATTGAGATATAATTGTTGGCGTAAACGAAGTGATTTGTTTGGACTTGCTGTTGATAGATGGACTACCAATTTCACTCAATTCAAATTGTGATGGTATCTATTATGTCCATGTAGTACTCATACCTACTTTTAAATTGTTCTTTTTTAATGGATTTTATAAGTTGTTGCTTAAATATTGTCTTGACTTGTTTATTTATTAATTTTATTTTATTTTTATTTTGTAAATCAGTTTTACACCAATAAATTGCAAAAACGATAAAAAAATGGTAATCATAATTATACAAAGATAAAATTCTGGAATAAATTGCAGAACAGTAGTTTAGAAACAGAATCATAGGTTTTAAGTAAGTACATAACACAGTTATAACCGAATAGCGAGTTCTTGCTTAAATTTGTTGTAGGCCATGTGAAAAATATCCACATTTCCTGCTAGGCAGGTAATTAACTTAGTAAGTTTTCCCAGGGGAATCACCATCAGTAAGTTAGTTCTGCACCAGGGAAGAAACAGAAGCCTGTGTTGGCGGCCTCGCGTGAAATCATCAGGGACGTAGAATTTCAACGAGGATTTCGATTTCAACTAGGATGTCAGGTATTAATAAAACACTAAGTAAGTTGCAAGCTTAAGTATAATTTACTATTGAAACAACAATTTTTACGTAAAATATTTCATCTCATCTCCATCCTCTTGCCCCAATCGGGTCGAGGACCCATGAAAATCGAGGATTTTCATGAAAAAACGCCTCCAAGCGTCCCTCTTTTGGTTTATTTTGGTGACTTCCGTCTGCGGTAGGCCTAGCCTCTCCTTGGATGGTCTCTGGAGTTGCTCTTCCCAACTTTGCCTGGGGTAGGGTAGGCTACTGGAAGACTTCCCTCTGGAATCACAAAAAATATTTTCAGTGAAATTCGGTGTTCTGGCATTCTTAATTTTGTTCGAGCTTTTTATTCGATCCCATTTCTTAACTCCTGCTACTTTTTTTTTAAATTTCATTTTGGCAGCTTGAATTCTGGAACGTATTGTCTCGTTCATCATCCAGATTAAATGATTGTATGATATGTAAGGGTGCAACGCTACACTGATTTATACAGTCCTAAATTTGTCTGGATACTTACTCCGCTTTCCATATCATTGAGCTGCAATGAGGAGGCAGTACACCACTTGCCGCACCTATTCTTAGGTTTTCTCAGTCTTGCCACCTATTACTTGAGAATTTGACTCCTAGGTATTTGAATCGGTTAACTTACTTCAACTGTGCCCTGTTAGCGTATATGTGGCACAGATTTTGGTCTACGGTCGAGCGGTAAGACGCTCGACTACGAATCCAAAGGTCGCGGGTTCAAACCCGGCGTGCGTCAATAACTTTTATTTAATTAATATGTGTCATAATACATTTCATCCATGTAAAAATAATAAAAAAATTATATTTGCGGCACGTTCCAGAGTGGTAGATACTCTAAGTATCGCCCTGGTGAAAGACCACCGTTCAGAATCGAAACGTTGCTTGAAATGGCTTTAGCCGTGTTTGGTGACCAGATCTGAATAGCCAGGTACTTCCCAACCTTCCTCTTCCCGATCTCCTGCCCCTCCCCACTACCTTTAGCCTCACAACATACCCTATTTGGGGATGTCATAGTCTCACTGGCTCTAGACGGTTGGGAGCAGTTGAGACTCTTGTGCGGTATTTACGTAAAAAAAAAACGTAAAACTAGAAAAAAAAGCCAACAAGTGTATGTATTATGTAGTAATCAGGTGTGAAATAAAAGTATATATTTACATAATAAAAACAAATGTATTGATACACCGCAATCTACTGATTTTTGTAGTACCCTATCTTCATAACGACAATATAATATATAATATGACTAATCCAAATTCAAAGTAAAGTCAATTTATTGGATGAAACTATTTAACTCTGAATTTACCTGCTATTAAGTACTATTTTATTATCTTGTACAATATTTTTGCACTGTTTATGAATATTACATATTTTTTAATGAAAAGCTGTTTGCGTAAAAGCCTTTAACGGGACTTAAACACACAACAACACGATGTAAATTTGAAACACGCCAACCTTAGTTATTTTAATCCATTCATTTCAAATACAGAAAAGAATCATTGTACATTGTAGGTAGGTACTTTATCCCTAGTCTATAATTAAAAATATATATTTTTTTTGTGATAATTTTTTGAACACATCCAACGGTTTCAATTTTCAAAAGTTCAAACTCGTTTGTATGGACGTAGATACACACAAAGGAAATTATATTGTTCAATACTATTTTTGTCAGAACTTTGTTGCGAACACACATTTTAAAACGTTCTAATTATATTATATCATCGTTGATATAATTTCGGTCGACAGTACATCAAATGCATACAAATGAGCACAATTTGGTCACATCTCAAGCCGTCTTGTGGGATTAGAGTGGCCGTCGGGCCTCTACTCTGTTCTAACACATCTTGGGCCAAGCGGCGTCGCTTCATAACTTGCAACTTGGCTAACAAGTTAG
The DNA here is from genome assembly GCA_022651775.1 of Drusus annulatus. Classification (NCBI taxonomy): domain Eukaryota; kingdom Metazoa; phylum Arthropoda; class Insecta; order Trichoptera; family Limnephilidae; genus Drusus; species Drusus annulatus. The sequence goes on along the minus strand of JAGWCC010000246.1, from coordinate 922,338 downwards.
TTGGAACTACTCGTGCCAGAGTTGACGCAAAGGCGGGTTCTCGAGTCAAAACAATGGTCCTTGGACGAATTAGTGAAAAGACAATCACAATTAATAATGTTGGTTAAGTCGACCCAGCTTAGGAAACATAAAACAAGCACAAAACATTATAAAAATAAGGTTTTCAACTTAGGAAAGATACATGAATACGGTAAGATGCATGAACTTTTGAGTCAATAAGCTTCTAATGGATGATTAGCAGCATTTTCTGGGTGTGCGCGCTTCTCCTTACGAAAGTTTCCTGTGATGTGAGGGGCTTGGTAAGCGTAAAATTCGACGATTGTGAGAGAATAATAGGCACTAGAAGTACCTGGAGCAAAATAATTTTATTAAATTAGAACTAATAACTTGAAAGCTTTAATGCTTATTATTTTTATATTAATCACCGACATAATATCAATAATCTTCAACGTATTTCCTCTACTTTATCCGAGAGTAACGCTGCAAATCCAGCCACCGAAATCTTATAAAAAACCGGCAGAGTTTTGTATACCATACAAAGATTGCAGCCAAATCAGAAAAAAAAATAAAAAAATATTAATAATTTTCTAATGAAGAATGAGATCGATTAAAAGTGCCGATCTCGGTGGCTGAATCGGCAAAAGCGTTACTCTTGAATAGAGCAGAGGCTACGAGTTAAAGTTTCGGTGGCAACCGTTTTTTTCTGTTTTATATTTACGTTGAAGATTATTGGTATTACTGCAATAATGAATATAAAAATATTTTTAAGTTAATTTTTTAAAGGTTTAAATCTTGAAGTAACTATACATGGAGGGAGAGCTAGTTATTTTAACCCAACCTACACAAACTTGCGATAAATCACTTTCTCAAGGTTTTTACGTTGTACACCATGAGAGAGAAAGAGACAAAAAATTTCAAAGACCGCTTCTTTATACTGTCGCAATGATCTTAAGCTCCTGGGTCACCGCGGGACTCCACCCACTTTTTTTATTATGCCACTAAACTTGACACAACTAAACGGTTTTTTATGTTAGATGCTATATTTTTGTGGATAAAAATACTGTGAAAAAGTGGCCATACGAATAAACAAAAACATTATGTCGATATGTGATATGAATGGATGTATAAATACCCTAGCCTTAGTCTTAGCCACGCCCAGGTGCGCTGAGTCAGGTTAAAATCATCAAAAACAAGTCGAAAACTGACTTCACTGTCTTGGATAGATACTACTCTTTGTACTCTAAGGTTTAAATATATTCCATCTAAAATGTGACTATTAAACTACTCCGAAGATTTGTTGTTTTTGCTTCGTTAAATACGCCACTAATTTTTTTACTAAATAATGTAATTTTACATCATTCAGAATGTAGATGTTTGCCTCAATAAATTGAAAAACGGCGGTAAATCTATTTTTTAATTAAAAAATGGTTTCTATCGTTTCTTTTTAAGATATCAAATATAAGATTAACCTTGGGTAAAATTACTTAATATTGTTTTACAAGCCTGATCCTAAAATAAATCATATTTAATCGTTATATTTATCTTTCATGGTCAACATTTTCCACAGCAGATAGCCGAAAGCACATAAAGCCAATATGGTGCCAGAAAATCATTAAAGACAGCCATTTATAACTTTTGAACTTTTAAATTTATGTTAACCTCAGGGAGTTGTTGGAAGATTAGTTGGATAACTTTGCAAAAAAAAAATTTTTGAATAGTTTCAGCGTTAATTAGAATTTTTAAAAAGTGTAATTTCTAATACAAAATTTAAAATACTTGGTTTAAAAATGTAAATGAGTATTCTTCTTCAGACTAATATTGTTAGTGCAACAACAACGTTTCCAGTTAATTCAAACCCATAGAACCAGAGAGATTATACCTTTTTATATATTTTTTATAGTGTAAATCGAACAAGAGTCCTAACTGATTCCAACCGTCTAGAGCCAGTGAGACCATGGCATCCCTAATTAGGTATGTTGTGGGGCTGAAGGTAGTGGGAAAGGGAATGAAATGAAAAGAGAAAGGTTGGGAAGTAACTGACTATTCAGTTCTGGTCACCAAATACGGATAAAGCCATTTCAAGTAACGTTTCGATTCTGAATAGTGATCTTTCACCAGGGCGATACTTAGAGTATCTACCACCCTAGAACGTGCCGCAAATATACTTTATATGAATTAAAATGTTTATGACACAAAGTGATCAAATAAAAGTTATTTGCGCACGCCGGGCTTGATCCCGCGACCTTTGGATTAGTAGTCGATCATCTTTCTACTCGACCACGGAGGCCGTCAAAATACCTACACCCAACCAAAGACTCGCATCTTGCTTATAAAAAAGATATTTTTTATTACTAGTTTGAGTAAGGCCTTAATTACGACTTTCCGAAAATAAACATTTTATTGATTTATAACTCTTGAACACTAAAATTCTTGTCAGCGATACTAACTTTTTTTAATTATAAATCGAACAGCAAAATTGAACATGGTAAAATGAAAACCTCGTGCAAACGAGGTTTTGCTTTATTTTGTTTCGTTTTTCCTTTTGATATTTCCAAGCGAGCTGACCCCGGGCAATCGTGGCCGGTAGCTAGTTTTACAGCCAACTCCAAAAATTATAACAACTCACTCGTAGCGATGTGTGTTGTCGCTCTGCGGCAGTTTTTAATGGAATTTCCGCGAATACAACGGAGAATAAGACTTTTCAATATATCTGACGGCGGAAAACTCGGCGCATATCGGAGGGTAAAATAATTGTTAAGGTTGCATTTCTTCGTTCGAGTTCTAGTCTATTTATTTTGTGAGTGGATGAAGCTACCGGGAAATCATACAATGCAAGCACTTACGGGCGGAACATTGAAGTGAGCGCCCTGCACAATGCTTAGTCAGTATTTCCAGGTAAAAGTACGGTATCGTCTTCGGATGAAACTAGTGGCTTTACGACAACACACCTGTTTATAGAGACATCCTTTTCTCTAGTGATTCTTACTGAAGTGGTTCTTGCAGATATTTCACTGCATCGGAAACCAGGATCATGCTTCAGGTTTGAAGATTCTATCACACAGAAGTTAAATAAAAATATGATAAAACATCTCAGAACTTTGTAGACAATCAGTGTAGCAAATATGGGAGACCTGTTGAATTCTATATTTCATTTTGTATTATTTCGTTGAGTTCAAATTTATTTATTTTACTTTTGGCATATGCTAATCGCCAAGCACTATTGTGTGCAACCCTTATTTTAAACACCTAAGTCTTTCCAAATGTCAGACTTTTAAACATCTCCGAATACAATGGTTTACTACCTGATTATCGTACATTTCAAAATATGGCATCACTTAAAAAATCTCTTTTGACCAAAACTTATTAGTAGAAGACATAATGTTCCAAGCGAACTCAACCGGTAACGGATATGTTTTAATCAAGTGAAATTATGCTTGTCTTCGATGCAACATAAAGAAAGTTCAGATTGTTTTAAGTAGTTATTAAGTCAAGTTACGGGATGTAACTTGACTTGCCAAGAAAAATATTAGTTCCATTTCAAATATAGAATACTGTTTGCAATTATAGACTATAGGTAAGTAATTGATTATGTGGGTATAGCTTTGATAAGATTGGTTTTCGAATTTGATTATTTCAATTTCAATCATTTCCAAAGCTGTTAAGTTCAGACTCGTTTATTTTGTGTAATTATTCAAAAAGCAATAATTGATCGTCAATAATCGAATCGCGTGAACCCAATGCAATACAAGTCAAATAATTATTATATAATATATTGAAGACTTTTGACCATTACCTGATTGGAAAGCTCAGTGGTTCGAAAACATAAACCTTCGTTCTGATAATATAACCGAAATGTCGAGTAATTATTATTCATTGCCCTCGTGATGATGCAATGAAAATAAATCATGTATAACATCAAATCAACTGTTAACTACTAATTGTGATGCATTTAATTGCCCCATCAACACTGAAAGTTATGGCTAAAGCTTCTGCCGACGGTAATGATTAATCGTTTTACTATTAATAATTGGACATGCTTATATTACGCTTACTAACTTACGAAAAAAGCCATCAAACCGTTTTTCATTTAGTAAATCGCAAAAAAAGTTTTAGAGAAGACTTGACACGCAAGTCATATTCTCTCTCTGTTTTCTATAATAGAAGAAGTGAATTCAAAGTTAATATATTTTGAAACCAAACGAAAAACAAGTATTTCAAGTGTTCAATAGGTACAGGTCGACACATTTAACTTTAGGTGTGTCTAAAAGTGGAGCAAACAAACGTTTTTTTTCTTGTAATCCTTAGATGCTTTTGCTACAAATATCTACAGTGGTTACGCTCCCGAATATTTGCAGAAATAAATATGTGCAGGGTTTAATATTTTTTACATATAAGCGAAAAAAAATCTTTATAATAAACCACACGCACGCCATGCAGCCAAATCGTAATTTAAATTACACTAAAAATTGGTTTTCTTTTCCTCATTTGTACATTTACTGAACAAATAAATAAAATATTTTCGTAGAAAGCAATTAAAACAATCACTTTGTGGTAGGACATATTTAATGAAATGGTAAAATAATATTTTTTTATAAGACCAAAGGTATTATGTTAATTTTTATTACCGACCGGTTTTGCTTAGCCTCGGCATTATCGGGGTACAAAATTAAACTGAACAAAAATACACAGTGTGCGGTTATATATATACATAAAGAGGAAGAACACAATATAAAACAAAAAAACAAAATAAAAAAGAGAACAATGAGAAAACAATAGATTAACAAAGGAACAGAGAGAAAAAAACAGATAATATGAATTAAAAGAGGTAAAACGCTTAGGATAAGCGAAACTGGTCGGTAATAAAAATTAACACAATATGTGTGGTCTTATACAAAGTTATTTTTTTCATTTCATTAGAAAAATAAGAATTCACACTCTCATCCCTTATTCTCTTTGCAGTGATAACGGGTACCATACTTTCTCATAACTACTTGTAAACAGCAAATGTGCATATTGAAATTGAATAAAATGCATATTTTCCACATCTTTGCAACATTCGCCGGTTACGACAAACCGCACGCACGCCAGGCAACCTGACTCCATAATTTGTATATTCATTTCCGTCGAAGCGAGAGCATTCCTGACAAAGCTATTATTTTGCTACGGGAGTATGGATACACTGGAAGGACCACGGAAAAGTGAACCCTGTTCCCGGTAGATGAAGCTCCCACAATGGGGAATATTACACAACCGGTCAAACTGTGACAAAATATGCTCAAATTACTAAATTTTTCCAACATGATTTGTTATGTCACTATTTTTTTATGAAGTGTTCCGAATCATAAGATTCAAACGATGATGTAAGTTGTAAATCATAAAATAATCGATGCTGTAGGTTTTTTGCTCTAGCATAAACATTTTCCAGCTACCTCAGCTTTACCTAGGATTTTTTTTTACAGTGAATACCGTACCAGTCTCAACTGCTACCAACCGTCTAGAGCCGGTGAGACTGTGGCATCCCCAGTTGAGGTATATTGTGAGGCTAAAAGTAGTGGGGAGGGGAAGGAGATAGGGAACAGGAAAATCGGGAAGTACCTGGCTATTCAGATCTGGTTACCAAACACGGCATTGGCCATTTCCAGCATCTGAATGAGTTTCGATTCTGAATGGTAGTCTTTCACCAGGGCGATACTACGAGTATCTACCACTCCGGAACGTGCCGCAAACATACTATATATTATTTTATATGAATTAAATGTGTTATGACATATATAAATAAAATGTATTTTCGCACGCCGGGTTTGAACCCGCGGCCTCCGGATTCGTAGTCGGGCGTCTTACCACTCGACCACGAAGGCTGTCACTATATCAATCAACATAAATTTAAAATTTCCAGATGGAAGTCGATAGGAAGGTGTGTTGTAATAATAAAATCTACAATTTGTAATATAACTGCATGCATACCATAATTATAAATTATTTGCTTTAGTCTTTGTCATCGTTTTTCAACCTGGGGGTGGCAATTTGACAAAAAAATAAGTCACGTATACGAAAAATCTTTTAATTAAATAACGAATCTTAAGGCATAATAAAATGTGACGGATAACTATTTCCCAATTAACTAATCAATAAAGGTGTGTTAATTAATTTATAAGTGCGACGGCTTAGTTTGTTTTTCACTAAAAAAGTTTTCTATAGACAATTGAAACACACATAAGTAAATTGTTTTCAAGTGATAATGTATGATTCTGTATTTAGTTTTTAAAGCCACCACAGAGAGACGAGAAGCCTTTTTCGCACAAGCAAGAAGTGACAAATAGTATTTGTGTCAAGATTAAAAAAATATTATTCACGTTTGTAATATCATATTTTGTTGTACGTTAAAAATATAGTGAGGGGGTTGTAAGGTTGTTTATACATTTTTGTATGGCTTTGAAAGGGGTCGTGATACTAGAATGGTTGGAAAACGATGCCTTAGACATTTTCCCAACTTCCCATTTAGAAATTATAGATAAATCATTTGCAGTATTTGTTTAATTATTTACGCCTGTTAAAGGCTTTTTACACAAATATTATCATTTTTTTTAAAACAATATACTCGTAAACAGTGCAAAAAATATTGTACAAGAAAGAAAAAACAGCATCTAATAACAGGCACATCCAGAGATAAATAGATTCTATAATTAATGCTCTTCTAGAAAAAAAAAACCGTACTAAGATCTACTTAATATTTTGATATTGACGTACTAAGCATTTCAACAACATCGGATTATTTGTTTCCCAGATGTTGAATTCGCCGCATAGGAGTGTAATATTATGAGGTTAAAGTAGAATTGTCACAATAATATGGCAGTTACGGTCTTCTTACTGTCCTGCCAGGAACATGAAATGCAATTAAATATAATAGAATTTCACAAAGAGACGTTTAAAGCAATTCGTGTGTGCTGATGCTTAATTGGTTAAAAAAACTACACTGACATATACGAAACCAAGGATTTTTTTTCCATACATATATTAAAAAATGGTATAAAATAATATCAAAGATGGTTCCAATGCCTTAATAATAAATACGTGCAGAGCATCCCTTCCAAAACCTTCGCCTAGAAATTTCTGCTACGGCTGACTTATACACCAGGTAAGGCTGGCTGCCTTGAGATGCCTTCCCCCGGACTGTATCTTGGATATTATGCATTGATGTACATTTCTTCGCGTTATCAAGAAATATGATTTTATTGTGTCTGCAACAATGACTGACATGGCATAATTCCTTCACTGCCTGCGATATGCACTCGCAAGTTTTATTTCATAGGAATGTGTACCTATTCACGATATCCAGGTTACTTTTATTTATTAAATGTTAATTTATTTTTACTTTGAAACTTATTAGGTATTTTAATTGCACCCCTAAGATGAGAACAGACAATATTGTGCCTTAGTCAATATTTAAGAGTAAGAAATAATATTTCAAGGTTCTAAAGCTCTCGATGAAAATGATTATATGATTCTAACAGTAAGCGTCAATAATTAGGAGTTTTTGAAGGGCAAAATCGTGAAGAAGTAGTTGTAAAATTTTAAATCAGTTTATTATATTCGAGCGAAATATAAACCATACCTTTAGTTAAATATCTTAAAAACGGTCTAGAAAATTGAATACCAAATATAATTTTCTTCTTGTGTGCATAATTCACCCCTCTCTGCATCCAAATTCATAAAATTTCTAACATTTGATGAATATGGTATTAAATAACGGTACGGAAACTAATAAGAAGACAAATGGAATTGTCACAATAAGTAATGCGTTTTCAGCGTCCCGACGCCATCTTGATGCTGATCACGTGGGCGCCTGATGACGTCACGTATTGTTGCTTCATTACCTGGCGCGGAGACATATCGACAGGGCTGCAGGCTTTCAGCAAGCTCCCTGCTACCTGCTCTCTGCTCCCTGCTCCCTGGTACCTGGTTCCTGGTACCTGCTCCCTTGTACCCGCCATATTGCCAGCTTGTGCGGCTTTGAAAATATTCGAGCCAGTACGCCGGTCGATTTATGAATCGATTCAATATTTTTGGCATAACAACCCTTAACATTATTTTTGATACCTTGAAATAGATAATACCTTGACACCCAACACAATTAGAGTGGAATAAATTTTATGTCCAGTCATGTTGGAAACGTTGCTTGAAATGCCAATAGTCGTGTTAAGTGACCAGATCTGAGACCTTCTCTAAGGTTTGTAAATGGATTAGATGTATTTAGAGACCTGTTTCTTGGTTGACATTAAAATAAAAACCCAACAAAATATTAGTAAGAAACAATATACTACATGTACATTCACGACGTGTTACATTTGAATGAGAAATGCTTAAGATTACTTTTCTGTTCCCTTTTCTAATAATTTAATGAATTTGTTTTTATGTTCGCATAATAAACACACTTTCTATTCAACACGTGTCGTTGCGAAAAAAATATCACATCAGGTATTACTCGAGAAATAAACATATTAAGCGGAAGCAAAACAACCAAAAACCTGATTGAAAATCTTAGAATTCGTTTCACACAAAAGTATTATTGGATTCTTACAAAGCGTGAATTTAGTAATTTCTAAATAAAAGATGTGAATATTTGAAAAGCCTTTCGCCGATCCATTGAAAGTAAAAAGTTATCAGGCCGCAGATTCGCTCGGCATTGATAATGTCACAGCCAAATATTCTGCAGGAATCACATGTGTTGCCGCCTATGGGGACAAAATCACTTCCATTCTCTTTGATTACATCCAATAACTTGTTCCTTTCATATTTCCTCAGAAAAGAAGGCAAAACACCGCCCACCCCTTTACTTAGACACATTCGCTCGCAAAAGCAAGCGACCCCCGCCACTGGGTGGGAACTGTCAAGCCGAAATGTCAAAAAGTGCCCTTTCATACAAAAATACGGAATTACTAGCGCAAGTTCAGTCCGCTACTTCAAAAGGAACCCGAGAGTCTGTGATGGCAGTTCGGCTTCAGACGGAGACCTGGAAAGGGGGAGGGGAAGGGGACTGGGGCACGCGTTTCAAATCGATTTTAATTTCCGATCACCGAATACAGATTATGTTTTGCTTTTCCATTCCAATACTTTTTTTGGGGTATTTCTTTTGCCTGCTACAGGAAAACTTCGCGATGCATTGGTGGCGAGCTGGTTTTATTGGAATGGTATTATCAATTTATCGGAATGCAAATTAAGAAACGCTTCTCAATATTCAGCTAACGCAAATAAAAACTATACATTTGTTAACAAAATATGTTTTTTTTTGTTACTCAACCAATATTTAATTTCACGTTACATATGCATTTACTTAATTCTAACAAACGGTTGAAAATTTCTATCCGAGAATGAAGTAAAACACCAACCTTCTAAAAGAGCTGATTTTTTCGCAAGAACATAACAATATTTTATGAAAATTTCATTTAACAAATATTTCGTAGCTTTAATGCAGTATTAATGCCTATAGAGGAAAAAAAAGTTAAATGAAACCTCATCTGAGAATTCAAAAATATATGCATTCGGTAACCATTTTATTGGTATCTTTACAAAGTGTTATAGCCAGGATAATATTATACCTTTTCATTCAATTGATAAAACTCTTAGAACAACATTCAACTTCAAAATCGGGAAGTTTCCACGTAATTCACATTTGAATTAATTCTGACAAATCTGTAACAAAAATATCAAATGTTTTCCGATGATGTACTTGTGATATAATAGTTTATAATGAAAACTGAGCCTTACCATTCACATTCCGGCCGTTAAACTATTTCAAAACTTTTCGAATCAGATCAGATATTCGGAAAACAATTTACATCATAGTTATATGTATATCATAATTTAAAGGGTTACATGGGTTTCAAAAAAAATCTAATTTTCTCGATTTTTTTTCTCTTACTACAGAAAAGATTTTTATTAAGTTTTTTTTTGCATATTATTAGATAATTTTTGAAAAACATTTTAAAAAAAAAAATTGATGAGAAAATATGATAAATTGAATTGATGGTAGTCGATTTTTGGAGGTGCCTCGACAAAAAGGTAGTTTGCGGTAGTCAAAATAACTTGCGACTGCTTCATCTGAAAAATAAAATATTTTCTTTAAGTTTAAGAGTAAAACTAGTCCCTGAACGAAGAATTTAAAAAAAAAAAGAAAATTAAATTTTTGGCAGTGGTTTGAACGAAAGTGTCACTTTTTCGGTAAATTTTTCAGCATTCATTACGTTGTCAAAATTTTTTTAGTCGAGGGAAAAAAATCTTCGTTCAGGGACTACAAAATGATATTTCAAAGAAGTGTTCAAAATTTGGACGAGATCAACCGATTAGTTTCCGAGAAATTTTGACTACCGATTTCGAGAGGTGTGTTTCGAGAAAAACGCGTTTAAAGTTAAGTGTAACTAAAAAGTGAAAAGCGCTACAGTCATGAGAGAAAAAGTTCAAAATGCCAAATCTCCAAGAGTTTTAGTCGGATCGATTTGGAATTTCGGAAATATATTCTTGAAGAGTTGTACTATCAAATAAAAAAATAAAAACGATTTTTTGAAAATCTGAAACCCATTAACCCCTCAACCTAAATTAAAATCTCGGGTAGAACAACTTTCTAGGCTTTCTTACTCGATCTTATCTCTTCTCTATACACCTTGTGGAAAAAAATCGTTTTTCAACACTTTTTTGCCTTTTTTGACTCAGTCGCCGCTCGAGAGTCAACGGGAAAAGACGTCAGATTTGTGTATATCGTCAATCGTAATATTTGATTATTTTTTATGAATTCTCATGCTTTTACATTTATTTAATATCATTATTTACTTCCTCTAGTTAAAGTTTTATTTTTTTAATTTCAACTGTTTCGGCGTTTGAGGCCACTATACAATTGTAATCAAACTACGTAATAATAATATTAAATTAAATTCAATTGAATTTTATAAAAAATATATAAAAATGGAGTTCTAAAAATTGAACACAAACTATAAATAAATAAAATAGGTTGAGATGGGTTGAATAAGTTGCTATCCGAAAAACATATTCGGTGTTTATCGCAGGTTCGGATGCAACAATAACTATCATACCGTGCATTAATCAATGTAATAAATCCAATTAAAATTTTATATTTTCTCAGCTCTTCCACGCCACTGGGTAGAGCAGGGGTGTCGGGGCAGACGTGCCCCTTTCACGCGCCGTCTTTCACGTCACTCCCCGAGAATCACTCCTCCCGAGGAGACAACTCCCTCCCGCCCCCGCCTCCACCTCCCCCTTCCAGGAACACTGCGCCCAGAATCAATTCTAAAATTTCAAATTCCCCGCGCAATTATTTAGAAAGTCTTTCATCGGAGAAGAATTCGTCCCGCCACTCGAATAAAACTTATTTTGTATGGGCCACGTAATAAGTAGGTGAGTTTGTATCAAATTCGTTCAGACGTTTTTTCGCAAAAATAATCTGAAGAAAGTCGAGATTAGGAAAAATCTTAAATTGAAGAACAGGTAGGAATAATAAATTTGTGTAGATTTAGAAAAAGAATTTTGATTAAACTTAAGAAATTACTTTATATTTATTAGCCTTAAATATCTGTTAACAATTATGTGTTAACCGTTTTATTTATGACCTTAGTAAATATAGTATATTTGAGGTAATTACTAGAGTGATAAATACTCTAAGTATCATCCCGGTGAAAGACCACCATTCAAAATCACAACTTTGCTTGAAATGGTTTTTAAGCCGTGTTTGATCTATAGATACCAGATCTGAATAGCCAGGTATCTTCCACTTTCCTCTATCCATCCTCTCCAACTACCATCAGCCTCACAACATATCCAACAGGGATGCCATAGCTTCACTGACTCTAGACGGTTGGGAGCAGTTTGGACTTTTATGCGGTATTCACAATATTTGTTATATTTATTTTTTAAAGCTGACTACTTCACTGAATATTGTAACCTCATCGGGTGGTGTAGATAGCATATTATTGAATATATTTAAATGTGTGTGTGATTTAACATGCATGCTTTATACATAGTGAGTCCAGCATTTTATTTATTTCATTTTACATAATGATATGATAATTATAATTATGACAAGTGTAATTAATTATTTGATAAACCAAAATAGCATGTCAAAGAACATAAACTAAAAATAACCAATTTAACTCGGTAATGGATTTTATACAAAATGAATACTCTATTGAAGTTATGATAAAAGGTTACAATAAATCATTATCAAAATCCAAAGACTCAATGTGGTTTTTAAATTGTTAATATTTCATGTGTTCTATTAGTTTGAGTTTATTATTGGATAATAATATGTTTTACCACATTATACCTAGATAAGCGACCGGTCGGTAGCTGAGTGGACAAACGCGTCAGATTCCCACCCGGGCGTCGTGCTTTCAACTCCTCTGCTGGCTAAGTCCACCATCATTGCACAAGCAACATCTTCCGCTTCTTATGATGGCAGTAGGAGTTTTTCAAATATTGTCAGGCTATTCGTAACCCGGGAATGTTTGTCTTTTTTTTAACAAAAAAATAAAATAAAATAACAATGATAATGTTGAGCCATTGTGGTTCTCAACATTGGAATGGATATTAAGCCTTTTGTTTAGAATCTGTTGCTGGCAGAATCGAATCGGAGAATTTCTTAACAAAATATTATTTGTTCTGAAATATAATATAAAATGTAACACATTAAAAAAAAAAAAAACAATCATTTATTATTAACAATACATTTTTAAGTGTTGTGTTTGTGTCACAAAGAAAATAAACGTCTAAATGTATTATTTCTAATATCACAATTTACCAGAGGTCAAAAATATGATCGTTTTTTTTCTTGATAACTTAAAAAAAGTCACGACACACTCTTGAAAACTTACTGTTCAGTCAAAAAACAAACTATATTTAACAAAGATTTTTTTAACAGTATGGCGTAAGAAATATATGACAAATTATAAGTCGAATTCTTTCTTTTTGGATCTGGTATTCCGGAAATGCGATCAATTGTGACATACACAGATTTACAAACTTATTTGTGCAGTAAGGCGCACCTTTACTGTAGATTTTGTGGTAATAATGTTGGTTTGTTAATGTGTAGGTAATGAAACAAGTGTTGGTTGGTTTGTTAATGTGTAGGTTATGAAACAATGTGTAGGTTACGAAACCATAAAGATGCACAATATTTATAAAAATCGCAATGTAGAAGTATAAAATTTATACAGTTTTACCAACATAAAATGTTATTTTTATCCACTTGCTTTAAAGTCCGTACAGCGTACATGCAACACTTTATCCCTAAACCAACGATAAGAAAAATAAAACAACATCCGGAACTCTTCCTAAATCAACTGACTGACTAAACTCGTGCAAACTACGGCGAAAGCCTTACCTGCCAGCCTTCCTGCAAAACCAGGTGGAGGTTTGGTGAAGCACTCACATATGAAGGGAACCGGAAAATCAGAAATCATAATGGCAAGAAAGCCTTCCTATACGGAGACCTACATTCTTATATAATCTAGATATGCAAGTCTGTTGGCCTCCCTTACCACCCCACCCTCAAACAGGGGTGGAGTATCATTCAAAATAAACTCGGTTAGTTTTTTGGGCTCCATAGTTTTTATATATTTCTCCTATAATCACTCTGCCACATTCATGTAATATAGCTGATTTTTTAGGCTGATTTTTCTTTATTTGTTGTCACTACCTTCACAAAAAAAATGTTTCTTGAAGATAGCGTATTTTTTTAATTATTGATGATGGGGTATATTTATTGAAAGATATTGAAACATCGCCAAAAATAAAAGATTTCCCAAATGATAATTCAAATGGAAGACGTCACACTCGGAATCTAGGAGTGCACCTCCGCAGAGTTTTTTCTGACTGCAGCTTACAGTGTTAATTTCCCTAATGAAAATTCCGATACGAGAAGGCATCTGAAGAAGAAAATATCGCTTGGTTCGATTGAATTCTAACTTTTGCTTAATCAAAAGTTAATTATTATCGAATGTGACATAAATTTTAATGCTTGATACTATCGAATAGGTATACTTATGTGACAAAGTTTTAAAATCAAAAAATTTTAATTCAAATTATTTTACACAGATCAATATTTTTTTAGAACAATGATCATATAAAAACTCCGGACAAAAGATCAAAATTCGTTATTTTGGTACGGTTCCAAAATCATTTTAAACTTGTTTAAACGTCATTTTTTTGCTATCTGACAGTTAAAAACACGCTTAGCGCGGCTCTGTCATGCGTTATTGATTTGGCGGCGTTTTATGGTTAATTTGGATTTTAAATTAGTGTTTTTATCAATATTATAGCGATGTTATTACCGTATGGGTATGTTGAGCGTAATTAATCAATATCTCAACGTGAGTGAAATTAAATAGCTAGATTGAAAAGATTATCAGACAAGAAGTATCGCCTTTCACTTCTTCTTGTGATTCGAATAATAAGTAAAACCATAACCATAAATACGCAAGGCTAGTAACTTTACTAATATATAGTAATGCTATTGTTTCTTGTAACTGTGTTTAACCTTGAATAATATAAATGAGACGTTGTATGCATTGATACCTTGTTGTAGACTGATTTTTTTTTACGGAATTTACATATGGTAAGCACCCGAGTTGATGTAGAAGAACCACATTAAAAGAAGCATATTTTAGAAGTTATAAGAATTTTTGTATTCAAACCACGTAAACTATGAATAATTTATTTGTGAAAAAGTACGTAAAAATGGAATTTCAATGGACTGATGAGTTAAAAAAAATTAAAAAATGCTATTTTCAAACACCTACCCACGAGTACCAAATAAAGTTTTTTTTTCTTTATGAGCATTATTACAAATAGGTCATTTATAATCTATCAATGTGTTTATTAAAAAAATGTATTTCTTATTTTATCCTATATTTTATAATGTTTTTAAACTTCAACATAAGTCGAATTTTTGCAATATGCGCTAGTAAAAAAAATAACTATGATAAATTTATTACATTTGGAGTTTGGAAGATTTTTAGCAAATATAAATATTGTATTTATCTATAGGAAAACATATGAAACCCAATTTTGGAAAACTGTGGGTTAAACGCTTTCTGCATAACTACGTCCAATTGTTAATTAATTTTAAGTAGTATCTTCTGAGCTCTCTGACTTATACATTTTATTACCCCCGAGATAACGAGTAAGTACTATTGCTTTTCTGTGCAGCCCATTATAGAATTATTATTCAAAATGTATTAGTTTTTTTTTACAGAAAAAAATGATGATAAGTGGAGCCGATGCAAACCTCACCGAACCACATCATTAAAAAAGTGAGGTTCCAGTTACAATAGTGTCCAATTAAATAATAGCGAAAATTCCTTCTTCAAAGGAATAATTTTACAACTACACATTTTGAAACTCATTACAGCATTTAATAATGGGTTTTCCGATAATCGGCCCATCAGGATTTACTCAGCGGCAAAGGCCAAGTCCATCCCTGTTTGCTAAGGGGGAAAGAAGACTACCCCATCGAATCCAAATGTTATACCTTCTTTAAGTATTCATACTTGTATTTCTTCAGACACAAAAGATCCCCGATTTTTTGCTTGAAACAGTACGGAATTATGGTTTACTTGCTTATTGGAAGGGCAAACAATGTTTCGACTTTGATATTTTTTTCTCGTCTCCTGCGAGCTTTTCTTATCGCGGGAGATAAAATTTATACATTTGGACACGATTTCGTATTTGAAATCGTGCAATAAATTTTATCGAACGCTTTCGGATTTGTTTTTTAACTAACATATTATTAGATATCGGAGGGTAAATTTTTTTTCTGGAATAAAGCAGATCTTTCGTTTCTCCAGAATAAAAGTATGTCGGAAAATAAATTTGTACTAGCTCTTTAAATGCACTTTTATATTGGGTTTAGTCCCTTTCTCGTGTGACTTTGACAATATGTTTATAGAAAATTATTAAACAATAATATGAAAGTTTTTTAGCGTAGGAACATTTTGATATTTTTAGCTTCACACAATAAAATGGCGGTATATAAATTAGCCAAGTATTATAAATAAGAATTAGGCAGATGTTTTATTCTAGTTATTGGTGCTTGGAATAACTGAAAATCTAGGACATATCCTTAAAAATAATGAATAGCGCCACACTTAAGACGGGGAGAATAAAATAAGAGAACCGTTGTATCAAAAAAGTCATTATAGTGAAAATGCAATTGTATTATATACCTAGATCAATTATTATGTTTGAAGAACTTGATAATCATGTACAACTGAACCGAGGTAGATGCCCTTTCTCTGATTTGTACTACAGAAAACTATCTTGCATTTAAAACGTTTGTCGCCAACCTCAAAAAAAAATGTTTACAACATGGTAAATAATGACTTCCTAGGCAGAAAATTGTTAGATCCATCGTCATGTCCGACAAAAAAAGCTGTGCTTATTTGGTATTTAACACATATTTCCTGGTCTTGTTGTTTTTTAATTATTTGACTGGTTAGTAGCTGAGTGAAAAAAAGCATGGGATTCCCACCCGGTCGTAGCGGGATCAATTCCTCTCCTAGCTAAGTCCTCCATCATTTCAAAAGCAACATCTTTCAGTTATTATGACAGCAGTAGGAGTTTTTTTTAAATATGGTCAGGTTATTCGCAACCCGGAAATGATTGTTTTTCTTTTAAAAATTAAATTTGTTTGACTTATTTGCACATCGTTGCACACTTTTATTTTTAAAATGCATGTTATTATATTATTTTCAATGTTTTTTTTTTTAAATTATACTGGATAATAAATAGTTTTACGTAACAACAGATTACTATTGCTAAATTAAGTATTCTAATGAAATGAAAAAATAATTTTATTCCCTGATCCTTAGGCTAATCGAAACCGGTTGGTCATAAAAATTAAAATAAAATCTGTGGTTTTATAAAAAGTTATTTTTTCATTTTATTAATATGTCAAACCACAAAGTAATTGCTTTCTATGAAAATATAAAGTATTCTATAAGCAAATATCCATCAAAATACCTAGCGGTTAGTCTAGAAGAAGTTGGCTGTGTAAATGGCCCAGTACCTTACAACTAACACCCAACACCCAACACTCATATTGTAGACCCGACACGCCACAGTACCCCAAGTAGGTACTGCGAGTGACTCTTGTATTTCAGGCAAATTATTCCGCAGCACGAATTGGCTTTTACTACCAACACCAAGGAACAAAAGCTTCCCCCCAAATGTTTATGGCTCGGAACTCTGCCGAATGGCTTATTAAAATTCATTTTAAATGTGTAAAGCATGCAATAAAATTTTGAGTTTCGTCATTTTATTGGGACGGTGGTTACCCTTTTGTAGAAAAAATAAAAATTCCAAGAAAACTTCCTTGGCTAGGTAATTAAGCAGAATTATGTTCATATTTATGGATAATTCGAACATTAAGAGGAGTAGAAGGAAACATGAGTGTCCGAAGAATATGAGACACAGGTGACTAGACGATGAAGTCGGGGATGCCCTAGTAATGCACAACATCTTGGATATCTAAAGTTGAATCATGAAGAGAATTTACGAGCAGATGCACAAGTATGAAGTAAGCAAAGTTTGTACTAAGAAAGATTTTTGCAGGGTCTGATCACATTTGCCCACCTCTGGAAGGAAATGGATCATTGGTTAGGTAAAGACAGTCAACATTCAAGTACCACTTTTTTATTATTTATTCAAAAGCTCATAGCTCAAAAGCTCAAAAACTTAATGCATAAAAACTCAAACAAATGCTCACAGCTCTAAAAGTCAAACAAAAGCTCAATGCTCTAAAACTTAAACGCTTAAAAGCTGTGATGCTCGAAAGCTCAAAAGCTCAAGCTCAAAGCTCAAAACTAAAAGCTCAAAACCTCAAAGCTCAAAGCTCAAAAGTTCGTAAGCTTAAAGCTCAATAGCTTACAGCTTAAAAGCTCAAACTGAAAAGCTCAAACGCTCAAAGGTCAAAGTTCAAGAGCTCAAAAGTTAGTAGTTATTTTAATTTTATTTTTAAATAAAATAATTTATTTACCTTTTTTATTTTTTTTAACAAACACAGTCTTAATGTACGAGTACTTAAATTCGTCATATATCTACCAAAAAAGTAACAAAAACAACCCTTCGTTTTTCCGCCGACAATCAACAAGTTAGTCGAGAGTTAGTGAGAAGCGGTGAGGGGAGGGTGGTGTTGAGGGGTGGGTGAGGTTTACGGCCTACCCACACGGCGACGCCATGTAAGATGGAACTGATAGATCATGTCCTCGGAGCACAGCGAGCGGAAGGAGGTAGCCGGGCGCGCGGCCGACACAGCTGCGGCCCGCGATAAGAAAAACTTTGCTTTGTTTATATAAATCTTACGTAGGGGAGGTTGGATAACACGCCGCCCGCGGTAGCTACCCAACGCAGTGTCTGGTCCCCGGGCCTGGCCTCGTTATCGCTATTATTGACGATTCGGCGTAAATAACGAATGACTTGTGCCACGATTTATTGTCGATATGTGTCCAGTGGTAGAAAAATGTTTTTGTTTATTTTGTTAAACTTCTACAGTAGTTTCTCAACTGGTACCACATTAATGCTTTTTCTTACAGATAATAAAATTAACCTTTGGAATGCCGGATTCTTGCAAAGTAAAATTTCCGTCGTACTTTGCTGACTGTAATTTCGTAATACGAGTATAATTTATTTCAAATGTGTTTTACAAATTGATAGTTTGTCAGTTATGCTATCTTCTTTCATAATTTGTTTTTTTTTCATTGTATGTTAATGGTATAGGTGTCACTAAAAAATGTGTTTTTTGACATTTTATTGAATATCCGTAGGGTTGAATAAACTTTCTTCCAAGTAAAAATAAAATTGCATGAAGTTTTCCTGCAAATACAAACAATAATGTCACTTTGAACA
Source organism: Drusus annulatus (assembly GCA_022651775.1). Taxonomy (NCBI): domain Eukaryota; kingdom Metazoa; phylum Arthropoda; class Insecta; order Trichoptera; family Limnephilidae; genus Drusus; species Drusus annulatus. The sequence goes on along the minus strand of JAGWCC010000246.1, from coordinate 903,429 downwards.
TCGAATTTTTCTACCGCACCAACGTAAGCAAACTTCAAATATGTATTACTCGATTTGTACCGAATCTAACACAATGCAAAATATCTCCATGGATTGTTATTTCGTTGACAAACCATTACATTTGATTATGCAAACAACAAGTTTTAAAGGATAAAAACTCCTGAAAAGATAATTATGAATGTACGGTGATTATCGGCACTTTTAGCATACTGCAGGTTAATAACAACATCGATCCATAACATATTTTAAAATTTATTTTAAAATTAATTCGTTCTTTGTTTTTAACAGATCTTCAAGAATAAATATGTATAATATTTGCCTTTCTGTTCTTAGATTTTGTATAGTCAATATACTTACTTTTGTTACATTACGAATATTTTTTAAGGGGGACAAAAATTGACAATTAATTTCAAAAGGTCTGGAATGCTTGACTTCCCAGTCCTTAGAGAGTCGTTAACATGGCAAGATATTCGGATTCAGTATTTACACTTACATGAGTTTATTTCATTTCACCGCAGACATTACTCCCATAATGAGATACTCGAGTTCGTGTTCCCCGCGAGACGAGACCGGATTGAATGAGATCAGTTTGAATGGGCGCTGGTTCTGTCCTCAAGTTGTTCTGGTTACGCCTTTTTTCATCCCATTTTGGTTGATTGGCGGTAGAGACGAGATGAGGCTGCGCGTCTATCCTCGCTGTGCTTTGCTCTCGGGAGGTCTCATTAGTTTACATCAATAGACTTGAAATGCGGGCTGAATTGATTTTTTATAGATGCCTCGGAGGTGATTTTAATGTTCACGTTAATTAAAAACAAGTAATGACGTTATTTTCCCGTATGATTTTGTGTTTGCAAACTTTTGAATCTTTTCAGACGATATTATGGAAATTTGTTTGGATGATGTTATTATTATTGATTTTATAATATGTAAATATGCATGCCAGTACACATACCGATAATTAATTACAAAATTCATTTTATTATTGCTATTACTATGTATGATTATCAATTATGGAAGGTATTGCATTGCACTATTCCTGCATACCTTCTGAAATAAAACTTTATTATGATACGTAAAGTCGTTTTATATAGGCAATATACAGTTCAGCTCAATGATTTTTTTTAGGAACGGAAGTCGATGATTACATAGCATAGCTGAAAGTACCCTCTTACTAGGGCAATACCGAAAAAAAACACTCTAAATCTTACTTTATTTTAGTGAATTTTGGTTTTGTAATTTAAAAAACTGACGAATGTTTGCAATAAAAAAACTTAACATTTTGATTACTTTATATATCTATTTCCTAAAAATAACTATTGATCATAACATCTTCAACGTTGTTAGATAATCCATAAGTGAATTGATTATTACAAAAAACACATTGAAAAATCTGAGATCAAACGAACATAAATGGCCATAAACATCTGCAGCTTCTGAGAGACAAAACATTGACATGGTTTTAATTTTTATTTCAAATTTAGAAACAGTTAAATGATTTTAATGATACTTGCAAAGGGGTGAAATAATCTTTATCACCTTTAGATTCATTAAATTTTAAACCAGTTTTATACACAACTTGAATTTGTCTTCAGGCTATAATATTTTTCGTTCAATTTACGTTAACCATATGAAAGAAAATAAAACAAAGAAAGTTATAAATTTGAAGAAATCAAAAAAATGATTTAGTCCAGTGGGATTCATATTCATAATGCCATTAGTTTCCAAGTCACTCGACCTTTGAAAAGAGAGTCCATACTCTTTGATACCATCTCAAAAGACAACATTTAGGATGAGGAACTCAGGGGTTGCTGGACGGAAAGGGTCCTCGGGGAAGGGCCGCGGGAGGAAGTGGGTGGTTGCAGCGAGTAAGGCGGGGTGCACGCGATGGATGGTTTCATGATTACTACTGGTTTGCTACAATCGGGGAGTTCCAAATTAAAAAAAATAGATTAATGAAGAAATTTTGTGAGTTCTCATTGTGCAACGACTTGGAAGATACTGAATTTACATATGACGTTATTTCTTTTTAAAGTCCTTGTTGTAAAGGTTTTTTTTTAGATTTCATATAGTTTGTACATCTTTATGACATTCACTCATCTATGAAGATTAACGTAGTGCACATTATAATACTTCAGACCATTACAAAATTATATTTGTATTTGAAATTATAATTTTTTCGGTTGTGTTTCACCATCATTGGTCATAAAAAAAACATTTTGCTTTAAAACATAAACAATATTGCGGGAGATACAATAATACAATATATACGAGTATGTACAATAATATCAATAACACCAATGTATGTGGTTTTCAAATAAGAAAAAAAACTTAAGTACCTGACGATTAGCTCCATATTAAAAAAAAACAATGTGATTTCATTTCAACATGAAAGACTGTCTTGCGTCACTAATGTTATATTAGACCCAATTTCGATTCTAAAACATCTGTCCTCAGGGATTACGTTCATGACCACATTTAGATTTTATTCTGTATAATGTACGTGCTTTTGCACTTTTGCTCAGTTATAAGTCGATAAAGAAGCTTACAAAAATATTAAAACCTAGACATATAAAATATGCGTTTGAGAATCGTTAGGGAGAAAAAATCCCCAATACGATTCATAGCACGTGATAAATGCATTTAGAAATATCTATAAAGCAATAAGAATTAAAATATCATCGTAAATAACACGCGTTTTGTGGATTGGTGTAACTCTACTCGCAATGGAATCGTCAGTCTTTCAACAGCCATATCTGAAGTGTTACCTCGTTCGTTAGAGACGCATGGATGACTTTTTACAAGCGAATCCGGGAATGTTTTTGCATAAGTAGAAGACATTGGCATATCAAAGGAATAATATAGCGAAAAAAGAACCGTCCAGCTTTCAGCCGGTAAAAAAAATATTGCCCGAGTGGAACGATCCTATTAATAGTACAAGAAAAACACGTTTCTTTTTCAAGTAATGTTGTGTCAATATTTTTATATGACATTGCAAATGGTACAAATAAATATTTAAGGAAATGACTTTTTGTATAAGTACAGTGTGTTATGTCATATGTTACTCACCATCAATTTTCTAGTATGTCACTATATTTATACATGCACGTATTTTTTCAAAAAAAAAACCCGCGATATTTTGGTAGGTATAAGTGTAAGCATATCTATGGGAAAAAAATAAGAAGATTAAAAAAGTTTAATTAAAATAAAAAGTTTTTTTTCAAACAAATTATCATCTTTTGCTGTGACAGGTTTCTCCAAAAATTTTAAACACTCAAAAATCCTTAATTTAAAAGGGAGATAATCGATTCTACTAGCCGTTATATATTTTTTAATAACAACAAATTCAATTCAAGCTTATTTTTCATTTTATAATTATGATCGAATTGGATTAATGCATTTTGACTGAACAATAAGGGCTTAATGAGTAAAGGAATATGTAAAAGAAATGTTGTATGCTTATAAAAATAAAAATAAATGTTCTAAATAGTAGATTCGGATTCATTTGTAAGGGGAGAAATTTTAATATAAATAATGACTTTGTGTAATAATTGAACTAAAACTACAACCTTCAGCAGCATAACAGAACAAAAAACTGACCGTTAGTAGTGTGAATGACACACGAAAATCTCTCACCTGTCGGCGTGGGGTCGCAAAGGGTGGAAAGGAGCTGGCGGCGGGGCGGCGGGGTGGCGGGGCGGGCAACCCCAAAACATCCGCTAAAAGGAATGTCACGAGGTTGTCAGGCTGTAAACGGACATAACTGATGCAAGAGGCATTCACCACCTGATGTTACCTGGAATTCCGATACCATGATTGTTACATTTCAGAAAGTATATATTTTTAATGTAAAATTGGATTAATTAAGTTTAAATTCGTTACAAAATGTGGAGAAGTTTATCGATTTTTTAACATACTTATGTATGAGAAGAGGTACGCTTATTGATTATTCATAATGAGGAACTCAATGCTAAGCTGTTTGTAGGGTTAGTTTTTGGATCCATAGTCACGGGCTTAAAGCCTAATGAAGTTCAAGAAAAAAATATTTTAAAAATAATCTTAGTTGTTAGAAAAATCTTTTTTTTTTAAGTAAGTGACTCTATAAAAGTTTTAGAAATGTGAGGTCTGGTGTCATGAAAATTACCTGCCCTTTATTTATACCAACTGTTTTAAGGTCACTTTCTATCATAAGTCACGGAGCTTTGAAATATATATATTTTACTGTTACAAATAAGACAAGACGCTATCTTTTTCTTTGATTAAACTATTCAGTAAGATAAAAAAGTGTTTTAATGCACTGAGAGAAACAGTAACTTTCTGGACAAAGACGGGTGTTATGGACCGTGACCGCGAATTATAAAGGTTATATTGGCAACCCTGTCTCGGGTTGGTAGGTACTCTTAGTATCGCTCTGGCTCGAATCCACCATTCGGTACTTATCCGACAGCAAAAGTAAATTACCTTAAAAGAGAAGCATTGTACTTAAATTATAATATACATCTATAGGTAGATATCTACTTGAATTTAAATTATCTCAATCTAAAAAAAAATCGGTTACTTCCGAAATCATTTATGAAAAAGTACAAAACTAAAGATGAGGTAACTAAAGCTATACAAATAATTTGTGTCCACGTGACTTCACCAAAGTTTGATTAAATCTATGAACGCCGAAACCGCTATCATAGTAAAAATATTCACATGAGTGTGAACTTTTAAAATTTAGAACTGATTTTAGCAAGCATTATTATATATATTTGAAATGGGTGGATTAAAGGAACTATTTTTTGAACTAGCTTTTTCTTGATAAGTCTATTACTTCTTTTTTATAACTCTTCACTACCTGGGAACATTCTAGAAATTGAGATACTTCCCGTGATTTTCCACGGGTAACAAATAGTCTATTTATATTGTTGGATCATCTTGGGAGTTAATTTAATCACAAATATTCCCATTTTTATAAGAAAATGTACTAGCTATTTAAAAACATTCAAATGAAAATGACTGTTATTTGACGTGCATTTGCAATGCATGCACAAACAATATAAACTGTTGATGTTATGTTGTTTACATGTTGCGAATACGACCACGTTCAGTTATTTTAAACCTTTTACCGTCTACTTTAACGTTAAGTGACTGTCGAATTTTTCTGAATATTTAATGGTTATTCAAGAAATCTTGTAGACAAAAACACGTGACTCAAATGATAACAAGCATTAAGAGGTCAATGATTTAAATGTGTAAAAGTGCGTAAAATAAGTAAGATAACTTATAAAAATAAATAAACTAAGCAAATGTTCACACCTCGATCCAGAATGTTTGTTACGCTTAGCATCGTTCTGGTGAAAGAATATCATTCAGAATTCAAACGTTGCTGGAAATAGCTTTAACTTCGTGTTGTTATGCCACCGCACTAATGTCCCAACCGCCTGGAGCAAGTGGAACTATGGCACCCCCAATTGAGGCATGTTGTTATACTAATTGTGAATACGTTTTGTGTATTGACCAGACCCCCATAACATAAAAACAAATTTCTTGAAAAAAAAAACTTTTTTTTTCAAAAATAAAATATAAATAAAGATACATCCTTGAATTTTAAAAAACTGTTTTTGTAAATGAATCGACCTATTTATTGTCAAACATATCTAGATTCTACTATTTGTATAATTTCATTATTTACCCACATATATTTACCACAATACTATACAATTATGTTTATATTAAGTATGTATCCTTACTTTTATTTATATTTTACCATTTTCATGTAAAACTATATATTATATTACTAAATTTATTGTTTACTCTAATATCATACTCAATTATCTGGAATTGCGTTGCTTCCCAACTCAAATACGAAAATTGTTTTTTCTCCTAAGTTGGGTAGTTTACAACAACAAAAAAGCTTGTAAATAGCTCAACGAACAACGTCTTGTTTTTTAAATCATTTTTTTTTCTTTGAATCGGGTTCTTCCCAACTCTGCTACCTCATATCTTACAGCTATACACGACTCAGCAAACTGGGGATACCATATCTCCATCTATATTATTATTTGTGGATCCACATCAAAACTGCGTAGAATCTAAAAATTATTAATCATCAATTAAAAGCGAATAAGAACAAATTAACGTAAAACAACAAATGTTATTTTTCAATAATAACAATAAATGTCGATTATTAAGAAAGATGGTATAGGAAAACGATGATAATTTTTTCATTCAGTATTTTTTTTTTGATCCATGGGAAAGCTTTATTTTCAATGGTTCCAGACAGCTAGGAATCGAATGTCTACGTATTCGCTTTTCATGAAGGGCATGTATGTATTTGTCTGTTAAACGCCAAGCTTACTAGAGTAGGTGTGTTAAAACATTCTGTCCGGTGACACCAGTCTGCCTGCCGCCCCGTGTCCGGTGGGGTATCATCGGACGCCGCGCGGCGGAGGCACCGGGCATCGCCGACAAACGACGTAAATACGACCTGAATTATACTGCGCGGGGCAATAAGCTCATTGGGGCATATTTCAGCATTCACGCCACACTGCAGTACGTACACGATAGGGCAGTGGCGCGGCACGGCGAACAGATCAAATGAGAAAAGGGCGTTTGAAAATATGACGATGCAAAAGCATTAATATGCGTAACCGGTATTTGTAAAGTGAATATCAGTGTTTTTTATTTATTTATTTTTTATGAGGATTATTATAAATAGGAAATTTATAATCTATCAATATATTTATTAGAAAAGCATATTTATTTTCGAAGGGACCCTGCATTTCAATGTTTTTAAATTTCAATTTCAATCAAATATCTATTAAAAAGTAAAATATAAAAATAAAAATATAAAGTTAAAAAAAATCTATTGCATTTGGAGCTTGAATGTTTTCAGCAGATATAAATATTTTATTTATTTAAAGGAAAACATCTAAAACTCGATTTTGGCAAATTATGAGTTGGACTTTTTCTGCATAACTACGTCCAGCTTTAATTTGTTTTTGATATGCTGCAAAAAAGAAAAATCTGCTCTTTGAAGCACATAAAACCAAGGCGGGGTGACATTTTGCTGGTTCCATTTTATTCCAATTGTTCAATGGGAAAAAAGAATAATGAAACCCGGGTAGTAACTATTAATGCATAATAATAACTAATTACTCAAGTATTTCTCAAAGTGTCGTTTCATTAAAAGTGTGTATCTTAAACTTCTGGTTTTGTTGTGACGTAACAGTTTTTTTTCCACTTCAAATTTTTTTTCTTATTAAAATAATATTTAATGCACTAATTTACCACAAATTGAATTGCGGCACTGGTATAATTATTGTTTATTCGCGATTCAGTAATCCATCTTTTCACTTAAGCTTCTTTAGCAAAGATGAAATGATACATACGAGATGCATTTTGATTTGATTTCTTATAGAAACCATTAAGAACTTATCACCAATATAAAATAACAGATCAATATTTTAGGTTAAACTTATCAAAATCTGTCGCCAATGGAATAGTACTTCCCCTGTTTATGGTGTACGCTACATTGTCTATAGTCCGTACGGCGTACATCCCGTTACCGTTTTCAGTGAGGGTGTCGAGCTATGCAAATGGGGAGATGGCATCAAACCGGCCAAGACCACGTGTTAGCCGAGAACGAGTTATAAGTTCGGCCTTCAGCTGGTAGCGGCTTGATCTTGTTATGTAAATCATTTATTACTTTATATCCCGTGTCCGCGGACACCACAGCGGACACCACGGCGGTACACTGGATGGCGGAGCGGTTTGCTGCACAGCAACAACTCGATTATATAAGTGAAAATGGAGTTTCGTGGTATGGACACGCTGGAAAAGGGTTTTATTTTTTCATACGAATACCGGGTTTTGACTGCCCGAAACCATTCTGGCAGTAGGACTATGGAAACCCCAATTGGGAATTCTTCAGAGGCTAAAAGGAGTGAGGAGGGAATTAAATGGAGAAGAGTAAAGTTGGGATTTACCTGACTATTCGGATCTGATCGACTAACGCGATTGCAAGCGATGTTACAACTCTGGAAGGTGGTATTTTAAAATAACGACTCTGAGAGCATATGCCGTTCTGGAACGTTACGCAAAAGTACTTTGTATTATTTAATTTTAATTATTCTTGAAATACAAATACAAATTACATACAATTTATTTGCGCGTGGAAGGTTTCTATCCCGTGACTTCTGGATTCGCAGCCGAGGATCTTAATCGCTCGACCACGGAGGTCCTCTATATATGAGTTTGCAAATATTATTATTTCTTCGTTTTATTTGGGAAAATCGACAGTTTTACATTAAATCACTGTATTGAGAACATATGGTATTATGTTCTCAATATCCAAACTGCTTACAGATTTTCTCACTTTGATCACACCTATTATCATAAAAAAAGAAGATTATTTTAATTCAAAGATTAACTTTAAACTTTATTGTTTTTCAAATCGCTACAAGAAAATCACTCATTGTATGCTTTGCTAGAAAAAAATCTTTTATGCAGTTTATATATTTACTAGTTGTTACCCGTGAAAAATCACGGGATGTAACTTGGCTTGCTTAGAAAAAGTATTAGATGCTTAATTCACCCATTTCAAATATAGAAAAAGGTATGTTAACAAAATTAAAGGTAGATACTTTATTAGGGAGGTTGGGATTTTAAAATATTATTTTTTAAGTTTGATAATTTCAATTTAACATCAGTTCCAAATTTGAAAAGTTCCCACTTCTTCGGTCGTATACCAACAAAGAAAATAATTTATAGTTAACTCAGATTACACACAATTTTATGTAATCAGGTAATAACCAAATATGCAATCTCATCAGGTAAGAATTAACATTACAATTCGTTTTAGAGCGCTTCACATGAACAAGACTCAGAAACGCGTGGTTTTAATTGTTTCATGAACTAAGCAATTATTCGCTTGCTACTATGTTTTCAAAATTGTAATCAATACGAGTATTAAACATATTCATCAAAACTCTTTGTAAAAAAAAATAATTTCATGAGCAACTGTCAACGAACTTGTACGAGTAGATAAAGTCCTCCGCAAACTGATTTCACACTTATCGGTAGAATTCGTTACCTCGTGTTTTTCTTGACCTTTTTTAGTTCTTCTTGGGAATAACTGAATTTGGTCGACCAATTTTATTTCCTTCCAAATAGTCTGTACTTTTTTCTGATCCGAATGCAAATATCATAATAAAACAATGTTTTTATTCAAATTGACTCTACATTTCGACTTTAACCAAACATCAACATCAAAATAGCCAAACTGATGGATCAAAGTTTTTTTAGAATATTTTTACATGATTTTACGACAGCTCTTATATCCTCTCTACTCTTAAAGTGAGCTTTGTAGTCCGTTTCCTTACGAAGGAGCTATTTTGTTTCTGACATAAATTGCAACTAAACAAACTGTCATGCAAACAGCAATAAAAGTTTATATATATTGTAACACAAAACCTTATTAAAAATCCTTCGTGACTTCTCCGCCAGTAATAATTAACAGGACTAGACGGCCAGAATGGATGCAGTGGTCATTGAAACATTCCTATTGGATTTAGCCCATTTTGTTTTTTATTGCCAGCTGTTCACATATTCACGTTTTTTCATTTCCAGGAAACAATGTCATACTAACAGAAAGAAGGTAAAAATCATACTAAATATTTCTAACTTGCGCAAGTTTATCTTGCACAATAGCGAAAAGTAACACTTGAAAGTTTTGTGAACGCTTCACGAACTACAAGTTATATAAAATGAACCCTCACGGTGAATACTTCAATTGAAGTAACACTTTAACCTATGAGAACTGCAACCGGTTCCTTGCCAAAAAAATATTTCTTGGGGGTTGCTAACGATATTCTAAAAACGAAAAGAACTGGAACTGGAACCGGTTCCTCGTTTCTCTTACTGACTTTAAACTGACGCAAAATGAAATAGTCATTTGTAGTCGAACTACAATTGAAGTGTGAACTGCCGCAAAATAAAATAGTTCTTTGTAGTGTTTGTAGTCGAACTTCAATTAAAGTATTCGCACACTGAGAAATTAGAAATTTTTGTAAAGTGTGAACTGCCACAAAATGAATAGTTATTTGTAGAAGTTCGCACAGAGCGGTCACAACGCTATTGCACAACCATTAATACATAATAAATGGTAGTTACTACCAAACATTTTCTTAAAAATATTAAAATTATTCGAATTTGACAATATTGATCTTATTGGATACATATTAAAATTATGTCTAGTGGTCGTGAAAACATTTTAAATTTTAAATAAATATAGTATTTAAATAAAATTGAAAGAAAGAAAGAAAGAAACTTTGAGGTAAGGAAGTTGCTGGGTAATGTACCGGAAACTTTTTATTTTTTCATACAAGGAAATGCCATTGTTTTCTCAGACAATGAAAAACCAGACTATTTTTATAGTAAAGCTATCTCTAGATGAGCAATACTCCCACAAAACCATAAGTAGAAAATATGTCAAATCATAAATTATATTTAAATTTACTCCACAAGGCAAATGGGCTGAAGTGCCATTTTGGGAAGTTTACACCAAAGCACTTAAAAGTTTTTTGTTGTTTTACAATAAAATCCCAAAATAAAAGTCTTTAGTACCGGGTTGGATTTTGAAAAAAAAGTTAACTCAGGTAAGTCAATGCTCTCACTGAGTTTCCCGAAGCGACAAAAAGCTAAAAAAAGTCCTAAACTTGTGTCCCTTGAGTCAAGCCTTCTCCCAAATGGTAAATATATTTTAGATGGCTGAAGGGCCACAAAAGTCTTCAGAATCAAACGAGAGTTAGAGCATTAAAACTGCACATTCGATTTATTTTAACCAAAGTGTCGCTTAAGCCCCTTTGCCTTTACAGCGACGATATGTACAGTTTCCAATAATAATAATAAAAAAAAACTAAAATAAAACCGTTGCAAAAGCGTTTTAACCTTGTCAAACGCAAAAAAATGTCACTAAGCGGAAAAATATGCTGAAAAAGTGAACGAATTTTAACGAATGTAGATATTCATGGTCGCATATACAATTCACCCTCAGAGAGCCACCAGTGGAGAGATATTGAGAAAGGTAGTGAGAGCGGTTGTAGGAAAAAGAGCATACAAATTAGCGTTATCCTGCCTCTGTTTTGCATCTGCGTTGTTCTCATCATAATTGCGATGCAAATCAAATGCAAAGTTATTCGGGGGGCTGTTGCCCCGTGGCACGGGGGCAGAGGGGGTACGCCCCCCCTCTGCCACTGGTCCTCCCGGCCGAGCTGCGGGAGGGTAGGCCCTTGAGGCCAAGTTATCGTGGGCCACTAGGCACGAGCCCGGTACAATAAACACAACCAATCACTGAATATAAACAATAAAATTTTATGATATATCACCTAAATGCCACATATGTCGTTGTACTACTTGTGAGTTAATTACTATTTTAACAGTATGTAATCATTTATTCTATTCGATTGATTGAGCGCCTGTTAATATTTTTATATTTTTTTAAATGTCTGTATATATTTTAAATATATACGAGGCCTGTTTAAAAGAAAGGGTTTATTTTGAATTTTCGCGGGCTGTGTAATAATAATAATAATAATATTTGGATAATTTGTATAGCGCCGTTTTTGTGAAAAATCACTTCAAGGGCGCTGTACAAATTTTAATTTCCACTTAATATTAATTCTTAGTTTATATAAATATACAGCAACATACTTACCTGGTAGGTCACTTCTGGCAGGACACAATCACCATATCATAATAACTTAAAATTTAGCTGATTCTAACATATATATAAATATATGTATAAATATATTTATATTTATATATATGTATTTTTTCTTCATATTTATATTTTCGTTTTTAGGGCATGAGAGCAAATTTAAAAGAAAGTATATCGGAGGTATTTTTATTTTTTCGTAGTGAGGAACAGATAATGGTGATAATCTTCTAATGAATTTAAGGAATGAGAGTCTGAAAAGTTTTCTTGGTTCTATTGGGCTTGTTACATCTTGATTATCGATATGATTTTCTGAAAAAATGAGTTTTGAGTTTGGCTCTGAACTCTGTCTAGTCTTTTATTACTCTCAGATCATGTGGCAGTTCATTCTCATGCCCTAAAAATGGAAAATAATAATAAAGAAAAAATATATATTTATATATATATATATATAAATAAAAACAAGAATCAGCTGAATTTTAAGTTATTATGATATGGTGATTGTGTCCTGCCAGAAGTGACCTACCAGGTAAGTATGTTGCTGTATATTTATATAAACTAAGAATTAATATTAAGTAGAAATGAAATGACGATGAGCTTCCTGAAGTTGTGGAAAAACAAATCATGGATTTTATTCTTTGATCCATTTTTTTCAAAAGTAAAAAATCGAAAAACTCACAAAAACCTGACTAACCTTTTCAGTTGTCAAAAACAAACCACTAATCCAAAATGGCTGATAATGCTAACATATGATAAACATATGTGTACCAACATAACAACAACAAAAAAAAACGTTAATCAAATGTACATAACCCGCGAAAATTCTAAATTCACCTTTTCTTTTGAACAGGCCATGTGTATATATATATTTTTATATTTTCATTTAATATATTTTTATTATTTAATTTTTTTTTTCAAAATACAAATAACTTTTGAAAATACAACACTTAAACATTTTTGAAAAATAACTTTAAAAATTTTAAAACAATCTGAAGAAAAAACACATACAAAAAGGGTGCTACCGAGAAACGAACTCGGGATCTTCCATTTCCCGGACGGACGCTCTACCGATTGCGCTACCGAAAACCGTGGCCTTACTGTCGTTTTTATCATTCGTATCTTCGAAATCAATAACATTGTTTCAATTTATGTATCGCAACCTTACCTTTTGTTCTTATCTGTATGTTTTGGTAATTTATATTGCTAAGATATTTTTTAGGCTGTTTCAATATATAATATTAATTAACTGACTGAAAACAATAGACATGAAATCCCAGAGGCGTCTATATGGTAAAACCATGACCATATTAAGAATGCGGGGGTTTGAAAGAAGGAAAGACTAATGTAAGCGTAATTAACAAGATTCAGAAGAGAAAGCTAAAATGGTTTAGATATGTTCAGTAGAACGAAAGAGGAAGGGATGTCAGCATAAATATTTTTCCTGAATACGAAGAGTCAGAAACGCCCAGCTAAGACATGGCAACTGTCGTTCATGAGTTGAGTCATGTAGATCCACCCAAAAGGAGCTTATTTGTTTCAATTTACTTGTTAATAAATAAGTCATGAGACCAACTTGTTTGCTTAACAGTTTCATTAATTCGAATCTCGGGCGAAGCCGGGTAGTACATACAGTGTAAAACGAAATGGTTAAAAATTTGGGAAAAGGTAATGTATGATTTTTTAAATTTAGCAATGTTTTTTAAAACTTGAAAATATGTTTGTTATATTTCAAAAGCATGGAGATGAAAACGTGCACAAAAACAAGTAATCTAAAATTCACTTACCAATTTACTGAATATCGTGTTATAAATTTACTTAATTATTTTAGCTTTGGCGGCTAGTACTTAGTTACAACCTATCAAAATTAATGTATATTTTTATGTTGGCAAAATTGAAATTCATTATAGCGAATACATATTTCATTATTTATGGAATGATAATACGTTTGGTTTGTCTGCGAAATGAAATTATTACAATAACCGCACAATGGCAAATTTTAACGAGGTGTTTTAAAATGTTAATACGTAATGTTTATATGACCAAATTGCAACCAATTCGAAATATTATGTTTTTTCGTAAACCAATCAGTGATTTTAATATTTAATATGTTAAAAATTAACAGTACGAGTAAAATGAATTGATCAATAAAAAGTGTTTGATGTGAAAAAGGCAATTATTTTATCTAAATGGTTCTGATTGTACATCCTAAATTAGTCCGCGGAGGAATTGTAATTTACCTTCTATCTGGCAACATATGCACACATATAAACGTGTACAGCCTGGCACACTAAACATTGCAGGGGGCTAAAAATGACCAAACGAAAAATCGAACTGTTACATGCATGGCAGGTCCTGTGCGGACGCAATTGGAGCAATCTGCTCAAGGCGGCAAATTTCCAAAGCGTCGATATTGCATAACTACAGTGCTTTTACGCGCCCAACGCCTTTAATTAAATAAAAATATAAAATTAAAAAAACAGACTATTCATGGACGACAATTGAATTTGCAATTTTCCGGCCTGAAGGAAAACGGGTTCTCGATTAATACTTGATACGAGTTGGTACATTTCATCTGTTCAAACTAAGAATTCACACTGGCTGTTAAAAATACTAAATTATGAAATAAATAGTGCAAATGTGAGATAAATAGGCAAAAATATAATTTAATTGATTGTAATTTAAATCTCACATTTAAAAAATAATAATGAGACAGCGCTTTACGAATTAATGATGCTGTTGCATTCATTCAGCAATACCAGCTATTACGAAGAATTTTTTTTCATAATGTAAATGCACACAAACTTGAAACGTATTTAAAGCAACAAAAATATTATGTTTGTATGCTAATATAATTGTTAAATTAGAATATAGAAACAATCCAATAGAATCATTTAGCTACTTACAAATCATTTTCAAATTTGAATGCACGTCAAAGTTTTGGTTTTATTTTGTGATTCTTTTTTTAACTATAATTCTTTTTTTCAAATCTAATCCCATGTTTCAAATGCAATTATTAAAATATGAATTTAAAACAACACATACTTTCAATCGGAAAACTTCAAAAATTTTTACTTTCAACCTTTAACCCTCTCGGTTAGCGTGAGCTTGAGAAAAAAACATCTAATACCCGACCCCAAGGCTCGCATTTTTCGGCAAAGTAATATTTTTTAACCAATGTTATTTTTGGAAGATTTTTTTTTATTAAACCGTATTAAATTCATTATCCTTAACAGAATTCCAAAGGCTCATTTCATTCGGTCACATAGAGCGCGAGAAAACATCATCTAATTTCCGACCCCAAGGTTTGCATTTTGGCCACAAAGTGGTATTTTTTTTACAAATATTACTTTTGGAAGATTTTTTCATTTAATCGTCTTAAGTCTACCATTTTTAACAAAATTCCAAAGGCTCACTTCATTCAGTCTCATAGAGCCTAATAAAGAGGTATCTTATTTATGACCTCAAGGCCAGCATTTTGCCAGCAAAGTGATATTATTTTGACAAATACTACTTTTGGTTGATTTTTTTTATTTAATCGTCTGAAGTTCATTATTTTTAACAAAATTTCAAATGCTTATTTCATTCGGTCACATAGAGCCTGAGAAAACGGCATCTAATTTCGGACCCCAAAGCTCGTATTTTGGCCACAAAATTGTATTTTTTTAACAAATGTAGCTTTTGGAGGATTTTTTTCAATTAATCACTTTAAGTGCATCATTCTTAACAGAATTTTGACGTCTCATTTTATTTGGTCCCATAAAACTATAGAAAATGGTATCAAGTTTCCAGCCCTGAAAAGTTGAACAGGCAGCTTTTTAAAATAAAAATATATCTAGTATATAGTGGTGCCGGCTTTTATTTAACATGAATTAATGTGCAATATGTTTCAAATAATAATAATAATAATAAAAGTTTTATTTCAAAAGACTTTTTAATTTTGAAACCGATAATTCTTAGTGGAATTTCATTTTAATATGAATTTATGAAAACAAAAAAAAACTTTAAATTACCATATGGCAATAGATTTATTTTTATTCCAGCCTATTGCAAAGATACCATAAATCAACTTTAATTTTTACCTGTTTGAAGAATGACTGTTGCAAAATGAAACCGGTACGGTCAACAATAAATAAGGGAAAATAAGTTAGGAAGGTACTTTAATAATTAATTCATATTGATAAAATATGTTTTTCAATATTTAAATAATTAACTCCGAAGAAAACTACATTTCTTAAAAACTTTATAAGATACGAAACATTGAAAGAACCATTAATATAAGTCCACCTAATTTGTTAGAAAGTAAGTTAACGACAAGTTCCGACCAAACTACTGAAATATTAATGTAAGACATTTCCATTCACGGATTATTTCATCAATCATTCTTTCCGATGGCGTAATTTATTAAGGCACGGCGGCTTATTACGGGGGCAGCGCGGAGGGAAGGAAGGTTAATGACTTAACATCTGTTATAAGGTAGCTCCAAGAAAGGATGCAGCTCAAACTTCAATAAATTAATTGTATTGATCTACCAGTGTTAAACAATTATTGTAATCTGCGTATCAGAGCGGTTGAATCCATGGTTGTGAGCCAAACTTCACGGGAAGGAAACATTTTTTTATATTAATTATTGAAATAATATCAATAATCTTCAACGTAAATATGAAAAAAAAACAACGGTCGCAATTGAGATTTGAACTCGTAACCTCTACTCTATCCAGGAGTAAAGTTTCTGCCAATGGAGTCACCTCACAAAGACATTATAAGAAATGGCATTTTTATTCGATCTCATACTCTTTTGAAAATTATTAATATCATTTTTTTCAAATTTCTTCCGATTTGGCTCTCATATTCGTAATGACATTGTGACATTTTTTTAAATCTATTTATATGGGTATTTATTGGTACCTACCCAACATAGTCTTCCTTTAAAATTTCCATTCGCCACTTCTTTCTTACAAATAATTTGAGGCATAACATAAAAGTATTAAAACATATTAGTGAATGTTGTTGTAGAACAGTAAAAATATGTTTTCATTATATTTACAAGGGGGCACCCCAAAGAATTCAAATAGCTTTTAGTATTTTGTGCTTTGAACATAAGAGAATTCTCTGAAACTGGAGTTCTGAAAATCCACACCCACCTTTGCGAGGTCGAGCGATATTTAAAAACTTGATTTCTGACGTGCAACGATAAATCAACATTAACGATTTAATTGGATTCTTACCAATTTTCGTAACAAAGTGAGTTTTTTTATGATTGCGCGGCAGTTTCTTAATTTTTATTGGCACAGATGATAGCCATTTTTTTTTTTCGTAACCATGTTGCAACAAAACATTTTAAAACTACGCTAGCCTGGATCCTCTTTCACTGGAGCTAAAAATCACATCAGAAGTATGACTAGGTTTATTAGGTTATGAAAATTATAAAAAAAAATAACAAAAGAAGCTACGACACTAAAGTAATAAAATGACATGGTTTTAAAATGTAAAAGATTCATCGGAGATCCATAAACGATCTTGAACCGTATCCCGTGATCTTAATAATCCAGGAGGGTGGCCCGTCGAACTTTCTTAGATTATGACAAAACTTTTTGCCCCATTTTTTTATGGTTACTTTCCTCCAAAGGGGCGTGTTCCCTGATTCAGGTCACGCCCCCGCATAATGACGTCACGTTTGATGTGTTTTCATTATTGTTGTACGTACCTCCTCTCACTTCCTGCTTCCTCCTTCCTCCTTCCCGCCTCCTGCCTCTTGCTCCCCGCGGCGGCGTGTGTTCCTAGTTCTCGCTCCTTTCAATCGTGCGAACAGCCATTGTTGTGCTCTTGCCATCCTAACTAACACTTTTCCATTTCGGCTTTTACTTTTCACGTTTTATGAACAATCGTGGAGTAAAGTGATGGAATTTCAGGAATTTTTCACCAAAGGAGCCGACAGGTCGAGGTCACGGCCATTTAGAGGCACAAAATTTTTTATTGCGTTTTTCTTAAATTATTTCTTTATTATTTTCGTAGAAAGCAATCACTTTGTGGTTTGACATATTAAAAGAATATTAAAAAATAACTTTGTAAGACCAATAGTCCAGTAGTTCAATATTAGATATATTTCCTGTAAAGTCATAAATTTTATCGTTATTCTTTTATCACCTTATCAGTTGATATTTTGTCTCTTTGAATTCATATTATCTGTCTCTTTCTCTCTGTGTTTTTATGATTTAAATATTGTTCTATTATATTTTCTCATTGTTCTGTTATTTTATTTTAAATTTGTTTTTTTATTCTGAAAGTATACATAATCGCACACTTCGTATTTTTTGTTTAGTTTAATTTTGTACCCTGATGATGCTTAGGCTTAGCGAAACCAGTCGGTCATAAAAATTAAAATAATATCCGTGGTCTTATACAAAGCTGATTTTTCATTTCGTTATTTATTTTTAATATATATATTTTTATTTATTTATATTATTTATCAAACATAATATATAGTAGATAATACAAAACAGAGGTTATACATTACAATGTAAAGTGTTACATATATTTTTAAATCTAACTTTTCATTATTAAGATGTACCCTCATAAAAAAGGTATACTTGTGTGTATGAGGGGGTGTTATTTATTAAGTTACTAATAATTTACTGAAATGATTTTTCAAAATATTTATTTTAAGTTTTCAGTGTAGGTTTTTAATTGTGTTTTGAATTCTTTGAGATTTTCATTAATCGATCTTATTTTTTCCGGTTAACTATTAAAGAATT
Organism: Drusus annulatus; assembly: GCA_022651775.1. NCBI lineage: Eukaryota > Metazoa > Arthropoda > Insecta > Trichoptera > Limnephilidae > Drusus > Drusus annulatus. The sequence goes on along the minus strand of JAGWCC010000246.1, from coordinate 884,979 downwards.
TTATTCCTAGATATTTGTAACTTTGGTGACCTATTGTTTTTTTTATATATCGGGATCGGTAATGTGCATTTTTGTCTAAGATCTTTTGTATTTTTGAATGGTGCGGTTTTATTTTAAATTTATTCTTTATAGTGGCGTGGTACAAATAAAAGGCATTTAATTTTCTGATTTTAAATTCTTTAAATAAAAGTTCTGAAGGATATAATTTTTTTTTTCAAAGATTATTTTAATTAATAATTTTTGTGCGATATAAGGGGTTTGTGTGTGAATTTTATAAGTGCCGCCTCATCCTATTAAACCATATTGAATTATGGATTTTATTTATTTATTATTCATGTCTTAAGTGAATGCTAAGGCCCTCCGCACATGGGGCATCGAAACCAGACTAAAACTGATTGGAGACAGTAGTTGCAAACTGGTTGGCGATCAAGCTTCTCTCACGACACTTCTCAAGTTGTTACGATTTCAGTCATCGCAACTTGTAGTGCCCGTTGTAATTGTCACATTGCGTTAAAATATGTATATAAGCCTATAATCATAAATATAAGTGTATTTTTATTTTACTCCTGAATAAATTTAATGTTTTATTGTTTGGAAATGTTGCAAATTTCTAGAAAACTACGGCGCAACTGGAAACTGCATCGCGCAGGCTCAGCGAGTTGCGAGAAACTGGTTGCGTCGGCGTTAAAAACTGGTTTCTAAGAAGTTGCGTCCTGTATGGATCGCCATTGAAATGCACAGGAGAGCAACTTTATATACCAAATGTTTTTTTTAGTTGCCCCGTGTGCGGTGGGCCTAAGAGTTAAGTTCAAAGATTGTTCTGATGATAGCCTACCACTAATAAAAAGGTCACCAGAAGAAGAATCAAGATAGAAACAGAAACATTTGATGTACACAAGTATCATCAGTGTGTATGGCGGGCTAAAGAATTATTAACGTCATATTATTTTGGTTATTTGTTCATTGTGTATCCTTTTAGGTAAATAAATATGCATATGTTAGGTACACTCGTTTTTAATCAAAACATTAAATTGGGACACAATAAATATTGAGATAAATCTACCGTATCAATACAACATAAAACAAATTAAGTGTAAATTTAAAAAATATGTTAACTTTCACAAAAGAATAGAATGCATTTGATTTATATTTTTTCCACCTACTAACATTATAAAATAAATGTTCAAAGGTAGATTTTTTAAAATCATAGAAACGGCCCGAATTCGGAGTTCTTAGTGGTGTCATAGAATATTCTGTCAAATGACGTCACAATCGTTGTCAATCTCTGTCCGTGATGGCATTCCGGGGGATTCTACGATGTCATAGTCGGGGTGGAGCGTTCAGATAAGTGTTTCATTTTGTTTTTTAAGATCGAAGTTTCGATACAAATTTATAGTACATTATTATTTATTAGTATATGGATATTATTGTAATAATAATAATAATATCCATCTACAATAAAACTTTTTTTTTTCTATTTTCGAAGAAAGCAATCACTTTGTGGTTTGACATATTTAATGAAAATGAAATAATAACTTTGTATAAGACCACAGATTTAATTTTAATTTCTATGGTCGACTGGTTTCGCTTAGCCTAAGCATTTTAGTGTATAAAGTTGAAGTTTAATTATGATATAAGATGTAATACTGCTTAGGCTAAGCGAAACCGGTCGGTCATAAAAATTAAATAAAAAACTGTGGTCTTGTACAAAGTTATTATTTCGTTTTCACTAAGACTTATACTTATATGATGAAATTGAGCAATTATTGAAAATGTCTTCATTAGAAATGCGCAGGAAAGACTTTGATTTAATTTTCATTTAAAAAATTATTAATTGTTTTATTGACTCACCTTCTCTGTTGCAACTTATCCAGTTCAACATTCCTTGCCGTAGACTCAGAAACAATGAATTGCTGTTTCTCAATCATCACAATACTAATTATGGATATAATTCTCCAATGTCCAGAATGTCAAGACTTGTTAACTCAGGCCATGGTCTTGAAATTTTTGGTAGCAGTCTAAATGATTTTCGTCATTCTTTACGAAACTACCAAAACATTGACTAGATCGTGGCTTGAATGTTCTTTCTTATGTTTATTTTGCCTTTTTATTATGTATTTGTTATTCCTTCTCTGTTGCTCTTTTTTCCATTTCGTGTTTTGTATGTATTTTTTGTAATTGGACTTTAGTCCGTCAATTTATAAATAAATAAATAAATTCATTCAGAATTGACGTTGGTTATTCTATGTGAATACATTTCAAGTAGTTCTTGTTTTAAATTTCTCACTATGAAAAATATCTATATTCACTGATTGCAATCTTAAAACCTTCAGCGTTAACTCGCACAGGGAGGAGCCTGTCTCCTTTCCGAACAAATGTACAGATGGAGCGAGCAGCAGCTGGTTTGGTCTGATTGTGTCTGCTTATTGTTCCCGGGTTCATTATGAAGCCGTGACCTTTTAACACTACCCGGCTGGAAGAACCATCGCTAGTATCTGTATATCTTGTAGAAATCAAAACACAAATGTATGAGAGGATCTGGAATAATATTGTGATTAAAACTTGCTCGCTCCTTGGTGGGGTATTTATTTTACTTTTGTTAAGTATATCCTACGAGGATCAATGGTTGGAAACATGCGCCTATCATGTTTTCTAATACGAGTACATGGTAAATAGCATTTTTTTGTAAATAAGTCTTAGTTCTCATTGGAAATTTGAATGAATGCAATAAACTCGTGTATAATAAATATTAGATACATGTGTAATACGATATATTTGTGCATATTTGATGTGTATATTTGACGGCCTGCATGGTCGAGTAGTAAGACGCTCGAATACGAATTCAGAGGTCGAGGGTTCAAACCCAGTGTGCGCAAACACATTTAATTCACATAAAATAATAATATTGTATATTTGCGGTACGTTCCAGAGTGGTAGATACTCCTAAGTATCGCCCTGGTGAATAATCACCATTCAGAATTAACACGTTGCTCAAAATTGGTTTGGCTGTATTTGGTGACCAGATTTAAAAAGCCATATACTTCCTAACTTTCCTCTTCTCTATCTCCTTTCCCTCTCCACTACCTTCAACCTCACAACATACCCCAATCGGGGATGCCATAGTCGCATTGTATCTAGACGGTTAGGAGCAGTTCGGACTCTTGTGCGGTATTCCCTTTACAAATAAAAATAAAGTAATATGAAGGGTAAATTAGAATAATATCGAATAGCTTGTGATAATAACCACACCACCCCTTACTCAAAGGGGTTGCTTCGTGCTTTATATTGAATGCTATTTAATACGACAATAACCTAATTTAATCATTTGCTTGAAGTGCTTATTATTACATTCCCACGTACATAATTAAGGTCTTCTTTTTTTCTCTCCTTACCCACTCTTATCGGAGGTTGGTTATCATCTATGTAATTTTCACACTGCGGGCAGCAGCCTGAATCAACCAGACGGAACTACACTTTTACCAGCCACGTGAGTTTTGGAACAACCAATAGCGACATCTTCTTGAACAAAGTTTTTCATAAATCTTCTCTGGTTTATCAGCAGCAAACTTGAGCATCTATCGCTACTCTTAAAGTTATTTACTAATTTATTGGAGTTTTGTTATTTTTTACTTTTAGTATAATTTCAGAATGTGTAGATTCGACAAAGAGCTCGTAAATTGGTTACCCTCACTTTATTGCTAGGGAATTTTTAGAACGCGCCTATATAAATGTATCCTTGGTTTAGCGTCCAGGTCTCTACTATGTACAAAACAAACGAGAACATATAACAACGAACCAGTTTAACTGTTAAATTTATTTGCTCAGTAAAAATGAAATTCATTCGCAAAATAACGTTTAATAATCACCGGTGACGTTTCGAAAACCAGCTTTTCCATCGAGTCATCGCAAATCTAAATGCTTGAGTTATATTAATTCCATTGCTCAGTTACCGGAGTTGTAACTGTACTGCTATCTTGCCACTGTGGTAAAGCAAGCACTTGTGGTTCACCAGCGGGTGATGAATACTACCCACACCCCACACCCCACACCCCTCACCCCATCACACCGACCTCCTCGTAACCTCCTCACCCCTTCATTTGTTAATTTCCTGTTCCCGATTGCCTTCAGGAGTAACGTTTAGAAAAATGTAACACTATGAAAATATATTAAATTGTTTTATTTTCGATAATACATCATCGACGTTACATTTTGCATTTTAACCTTTCCGTAATTGAAAGTTAAAATTAAACGTACGATCCAAAGAGGGGTGACGTAATAACACCATTTGATATCGCTTTTCAAAGCATTTTCATGACATCATGTCAGGTAATTTGTTTTTGGTAATACCTAGAGAAAAGTTTATTAATTATATTTCAGTAATCTTTATCTAAGATATCGCACAAAACTCTCATCCGGGGTGATATTGGAACCCCCCCCTTTAGAATGGGAGTATTAACCATTTAAAACAGATATAATTAAAGTTGAATTAACTATTTTTTCCGTTTAAAATTCTTCTATACGAAGGTTAAGGCATTTCAAACTTTCGTCACATTTGACATTGTCACAATTCAACGATTAGCACCATATTGTTTTTAATTATCATCTAAATCAGAGGTTCCCAAACTTTTTTGTCGCGTAGACCACTTGTCGATTTTTTCTGTTTTGTATAGACCCCCTGCTTTCCTAGTATTGATTTTTTTAGCGTTGGGAAAAACTTCAAAGTTTTGTGAACGCTTCAGGAACTGCTAGTTCTTTGAAATGAACCCTTCGCGGTGAACACTTCAATTGTAGTCTAACTCGTCAAAAAATAGTACTAGTCGGCAGAGATCCCAAATCGAAAAGTGCTAGCAAATCAACAAAAATTCCTCTCCGAAAAAAAGCACTGGTCGGTAGAGATTTGAAATCGAAAAGTACTAGCAAATCGACAAAAAATCCTCCCCCAAAAAGTGCTAGCAAATCAACAAAATTTATCCTCCGAAAAAAAAGCACTAGACGGTAGAGATTTGAAATCGAAAAGTACTAGCAAATCGGCAAAATATCTTCCACAAAAATTATTATTATTAATATAATTAGGGAATTAAAGTCCATTATAAGATAGTATTACGTAAGTACCTACATAGGTACTATCTGTGAGGTGGAATGGCCAACATTTTGGTGACGGCCTGCCTAAATGGAATCCACTCCCGTGGACCCCCATTTACGTCTCATGCACCCCCAATTTTTTTTTTCATTGACGTGGACCCCTTGCCGGTCGGAATCGACCCCTGGGGGTCGATATAGACCACTTTGGGAATGACTGATCTAAATGGTCCCCATTTAGTGTCGATTCTAGGCCTGTTTTAGCGTTTGAACAAAATTTGATCAGCTGACAAGCATACATACTTCACCATTATGCTTTTGTCATTCGACGTATGGTAATTTATGAAAGTGAATTGATGGAAAAATACTTTCATAAAACAAGTTATTTTTCGTATGTCTCTTGAGATTCTTGTTCTTTTTAACCCATAATCAAATGTCCACTAAATTGTTTTATTCTAACTAACAGTATGCCGATCCATTTTATATTCAAAGCGAGTCTTTTTTTTTTAATTCTTAAAATATATATATATATATATATATATATATATATATATATATATATATATATATATATATTGTTTGATGCGTATTTATGTTGCGCGACAATTTGTAACGTTTTTGTTAAATTATGGGAAACACATTTTTTTGGTCGCATTACGCTTCGCGACAGGACGGCGTAATTCGCCCTATTTTTATTGCGGGACATAAAATACATGTATCAAATATTATCACTTCGTTAAATATTTTAATACTATTGTCAGTATCGAGTTCCTAGTGTGAAAAATTGATGTTTATTTTGTTAATAATGCAAAAATTTTACAATCAAAATTGAAATAACTTTTTTTTGTTGAATAGTAAGTGGTTATTTAAGGATTAATAGTATATATGAAAAGGAAATTAATTTCCGCAAATAAAATGTTCAATATTGTCATATTTGAATGGTTTGTTCGTATTAAGAATTACCAGCCCCCCTTTTCCTTTACCCCCTTTTCTTGGAAGAAAAGAAATCGAGAAAGGCAAGTTATCGATACAACTTACATCTACTACAAATCTTACAGAATCTTTTCCCCAAGATTTGCTTTTAACGTCTCACTGGATGTATGAGAATAATATAAAATTGGGATTTTAAAAGATGAGTATGGATTGCAAATACTGACTTAAGATTAATGTTATTTTCCACAACTAGACATATCTACATCTTGTGTTACAAGATGTCCATGTTCTCCGTGTAGGAGGAGAAACAAGAATGCCTCTACCAGGGGAACACACCGAACTCTAGGTGAGAATACGTTATCCTGAGACATATGAAATATTGAAGTTACATTAGAATTGCAAAGCAGACTGTGACACCCGCGGGGTGAACACGAACACGAGCACACTGCTGAGACATCGATCCCTGAATTCAGGGGAATCCAAGATTAAATTCTGGGGAGAATTCTAAGAAAAATAATCTTTCCGAAGGAAGGAAAAATGTGAGCGGCGAGTAGCGTAAAATGACGTTTAACTTATTATACCTTTTATCAAATACTCGTAGATAAGTTTTCAAAACAGACAAAATTACAAATCTAGATGGTTGACATGTATTTTTCTTTACAATTTATAAGAAAAAAATGAGTTAGTATCGTTAATTAACTGAGTGGTTAAAAAATACGCACAAAGTCATTCATTAGAGAATAATGTGTCGTTTCTCTACATGATTTTAAAATAGCATTATAATAAAATGTAAGAGAAAAAAAATCAAGTTACCTACCCTAGCTGATCTTGTTTTTGATAAATTATGTAATATGTACTTTTATAATAATTTTAAATTGGAAAATAGATGTGCATTTTATTATTATTAAATACAAAAGAAACAAACTTTCGAGTTTGAGGTGATTTTGTTAGAATTCATGTTCCAAAAACTTATTCCATATTATTCAACTGTAAAGCCGTACTTATTATTCAAGTATTTATTTATTCTGGGTTTTGACAAATGTCCTCACTTACGTGAGAACAATTCAATAATAAAAAACTTGGTTAGTGTACAGTTGTAGAAAATAAATAAATTACAAATACAAAGGATACATCAAATATAAAATTACAAAAACTCAACCAGTGATAAATAATATAAATAAAAGCAACAAACATAAAGGGAGACATTGGTGATACATTATATAATTAGCCCAATCACAATTTAAATAACTGTATAAAGTTAACAGGCTGTTGAACATATATTTCAAATAACAGCGGTGTTAATTAAATTTTTTCAAATGTATTTATGTCTTCATCTAATTTTTCCTTTGAAAAATCTCCTTCTTTACTATCTTATATTACATATTTATTACTCTTTTCAATATAGGATTGCACTAACCAACTCACATTCCGAATTAAATAAAATTAGTATTTTTACTATATTTACTATGAATGGTAAAGGATAATAAGTCAAAAGAGTAATTTAAATATATTGTGTAATCCAAAACAATATTTTATTTGGCCGTAAATAATCATATGATATTTCCCATATCATTTTATTAGAAAAAAAACATATCAATAGAAAAACCGTCAGTTAGCTCGTGTTTTTTTTATTGGGTTACCGGACACTTGATGAAAACGCCTGCTAGTAGTATACGGCATTTACAAAGGGACTTATGACAAAGTCGCTATCTGTTTTATATGTAATAAGATTTACTCCCGAAGAATGTGTGCAGAAATCAAATGCGAGTTTATTACGGGCAAATTTCCCGGCTGGGATTTAAATTGTGATGGCGCTCTAAGGACTGGCAAAGAAAAATGTCGAACCGCCTTCAGAACTTTCCCCGCATCTATTTCACTCCAGAGAACTATTACCACTTGACTGTTCTGAAATAGATCGTAATTATATTATTACATCATATTCTTCTAAGATTGTTAATTTTGTGCTTTGTAAAATGTTTCATGTTGAAAAATATTTGTCTTACTATTCTCACATTTTTGTTTATCTTCATTGTAGAAACATACCGTTATGAATTTAATTTCCAAACATTTTGATAATAATATTTGATGTTAATACGGGTTTTATTGATGCAAAGAAACAAATATTAGCATTCAAATATACAACAGAAAAAAAATGAATACCAAAATTATATCGTAGCTGGAAAGGCGAAAGAGCTTAAGCAACACTTTGATGAATAATGAGTTAAACATGAAGTGTTGATCAGTTTATTTTTCTGCATCGGATACTCTGACTTTCGTTTAATTCTGAAGACTTTTGTGGCCCTTCAGTCGTCTAAAATATATTTACCATTTGAGAGAAGGCTTGACTCAAGGGCCAAGAGCTTGGAGCTTTTTTTTAACTTTTTGACGCATCGGGTAACTCAGTGAAAGCATTGAGTTACATGAGTGTACTTTTATTTCAAAATCCCACCAGGTACTAAAGACTTTTGTATATTGTAAAACAAAAAAAACTTTAAAGTGCTCCGGTATGAACTTCCCAAAATGGCGATTCAGCCCTTTTGCCTTTCCGGCGGCGATATATACATTTTACTACATATAAATTAGCTCAAAAATCTCCATAGAAGTAATTAAACTTGAAAAAAATTAACTTTCTACTTTTACTAAGATGTTCTGGTGAGTATAGTAATTTTCCGCATTTATTGATTATTCTGATTTCAACCAATCTGTCTCTAGTAGTCGAGATGATTTCCATGGCGGAGTGTTATTATTCGTGGATCTGAACACAGTAAATACGGGTTCATAACCTGGCGAAGGCGAAATTGAAAGTTTAAATGTGTACTGTTATTTGCATATACATTTAACCACTTATAATATTTCCCGATCTTGGAATGCCATGGTTCCATCATCTTCGAGCATTTCAAACTCTTGTACCGGATTATAAACAAATTTTATAATTGAAACCGTTGTGTCAGTAGGTTTAAAAATTATTAATGTGTTTTTTTTTTCGATATAGGCAGCCATCTTTGTATTGGTGCGTAAGGCTCTACACGAGCACAGTTGCAAACCTATTTTTTCTGTGTCTTCTTTTATTTCATATTTTGTTGAACATTATTTATTGTTTCAATAATTAATATCACAATAAAGTATAAATATTTGATAAGTTGATTCTAATTTAAATATTAATTATAGGCTTTGTAAGATGTCAAAAAGTCATAAAAATGAATAGTCTATGCAATACACTATCTAGGTTTCCAACTTTGCTCGGGTATAGCTTTGCACAACATGGCAAAGATGGCTCCCTATACCGGAATTTTTTTTTTTCATAGAAACTAAATCTTTTTTCAAATTTAAAAACGTCAATATGTTTATTTAATTACGTCAGTAACGGTATTTAGTTAATGTTAAATAACGTTTATTTAATTACATTTAAAAAATAACAAAAGTGTCTGGTGAGGTTATAACTTTTATTATAACTTACCTAAATAAAATAAAACTCTCCAAATATTTTTGTTTATAGAACAATACGGGTCGCAATACGATATCTTTAAATAAAACAGTGTAATTTTGTGTACATCTATATTCACACGAATAAGAGAGACAGCACCTGACTTGATCCGTATCTTTGTATCGTGTACTTAGCATAGGCATATTACGCATGCATTTTATACGTAGTTTATACATATTTGCGACAATTTCTGACAATAGCGTGGTATTTTTTGTTACATTCCTCGCTTAAACAAAAAATATAATTTATCATTTGAAAACGACCCATCACAAAGTTGCTTATTTAGCAAATACTCTTTATTTTTAATTAGTAACTAAATGCATAAGTTTATCCTCATAAATATTTGAAGATTAATTAAAACATTTAAGCTTTTAAAAAAACCTTCAATTTTCAATTTTATTTCGTAATGTTTTTGTCAATTTTAAAAGCAGATAGAAGTTGTAAAAAATTCTGAAAATATAAGAAACAATCAAACGACAAGCGCCGGGAAGTAAAGATACCCGTCGCCATAAAGTAGTGCCTTGAACCGGATCCAAAACTTAGACAAATGGTTTCAATTTATTCCAGAAAACCGACACATATTACCGAAGGGTAATGCCGAAAGAATCCACCGGACGGACGCAAACACTTTGCGTAGATTTCGAAGGTTTTACATAAATTCGCTCGGTCCCTCTCGTTCTAGGGGATGAAATTTACACCCGGAAGGTTTAATTTTTCAATGATTCGGAAATGTGATTGCGTAGATGTGTTAGAGTAAAATATGTTTGGGTGGTTCAAGTTTAGTAAATTAAAATTGGTTATTAAATACTTCGAAGGCTAACGAAGGGAAGATTTTATCGTACGGACTACTGCTTCAGAGATATTTTTTCAACTTTTAACAGGTTCTACTTCAAAAAACAAAAATATAATTGAATAATTACTGCACAGTATCTGTGTGGTATATTAATGACTATCAAAAAATAATAGTGCAATAAAATAAATAAAAATAATAAGTATAAATTTTAAGAAGTTTTAATTAGTTAATAATTATTACGAATACGGATCACATGTAAAAATGCATCGCAAAAAAAACATATTTCTAACGTAAAAATAAATGACAATTCATGAAACAATATATTGACACATGAAACCGACTTTTTCTTTGAAATTTGTGATAAACGAAGTGAAGCTACCATAAGTCTAATGTTTATTTGCAATGAGGCGAACTTTGTTTGTATATTTTTGGGGTTGGTGATTACTTGTTTTTTGAATTGATATTAGTAGAGTTTGTTAGTAATTATTAGATTGTTAGATGTTTTGTAGGGCTTGTTTGGTATTTTTATGTCGTATCACTTCGTTTTCGTCGTATAGCGCGAGGGTATTGATGAAGTTGTTTTTTTTTTTAAATCTTGGCATGTCTGCGTAAAAGTTGGTAACAAGTTTTCTTGTATATTTCTTAATTATCAGTGTGATAGTGTCTTTTTGAATAAAGATAGTCCTTGTCCAGTTAAAAGCATCTAGTCATATCTATATTGTTTTGCTCTGAATTATTTTGAGTTTTTTTTATTAAGAGAGGGTGCGACAATTTCCCTGGTAGTTGCAGCATATGTCATCATAGGGCGGAGTGTGCCTTTGTAGATGGGGAGTTTGTTGTTAACTGAGAGCTTGCTGTTTCTACATAGCATAGATTAGAGAGCGGCCAAGCAGCGTGAAGCGGAATTTATAAGAGCCGAGTGAAATGTAAATATTCAATTGCGAGAATTGAAAAAAAATTTGAAAGATAAGTGCAACTAACTTCTTCGATTAACTGTGTTCAAGTGTAGTTACAATGTTAAAACAAAAAGTTTAGTGGTTTATTTTTGCCAACTGCAGCCCTTAAAATGCAACGGTGTATTTTTAAGTCATTGATTGTAGCATTCCTTAAACTTGACTTCCCTATATTTTTTCTTAACATTGATTCACCCTTTTCATTTGGAATAAAGTCAGTATTAAGAATGCATCATTTATCATCCGTAATTAGATTATTTTCTGTTCACAATGGTAATGGGAAGTTCGGAAAATTTAGTTTGAAAGCTTTTTTGGCATTTGGCGGAGCCATAAATTTTCTGACCAGGAAATCGCTGGCCAAGTAAAGTCAAATTAAGTATTCGATAAATCCAAACTCATTAAAAGGTGTCCTCCAAACTTCGGGATTTATTTTCCGAGTGTTTAATATATCTCTTCCTAGGTAGGTACTTACTCTCAAATTTGTTAATCGCTGAATGATTTAGAAAAAAAATCTATGTTTTGAGAGTTTTTGCAAATAGAATGTCAATCAGCAATATTTAAAAAAAATGGGTCTATAATTTTGAGAAAACTTCCACAACTATTATTTTACAAATATATGTTAGTTATAGAATCAATTTTGTTATTAAAAGCTATTTCACAATTACCTAATTTTAAGAAGAAAAATATTTTTTAATGAAAAGTCATGTTTATTTAAAACGTCTATATTTATTACACTAAAAAATTGATTTAATTTTCCTCACTTTGCATATACATTTTACATTAAATCTTGAAATATGATGACATACTTAAATAGATTAGTATGTCAGTACAGAATAAATGCGTGGAAATTAAATGCATAATATGTAGTTTCTAGAACTCATATGTTAAAAATTAATTTCACATCGCATGCGAATATTGTCAATCTAGTATTCTAAGAGTTGGAAAATAATTACTTTCATAAAAATTGTAATGAACTTATTAACCAGTTTGTAGTCAGTGCTTAATTAACCTAGATATATGAACTATCGTTTTTTTTTTCACCACAGCCAAATATTACTAAATTTCTAATGTAATATAATATTCTTGACATCCAAAAACTGTTACTATTAATGTCTTAAGAATGCGGGAAGCATTATCAATATTAATCTTTTTTAAGCCCTTTAAAATCTGTTAACAAAAAGTACCCATCAACATCAATTCGAATTCACTGATTTTATTCATTACAAATTTAGAAAATATAAAACCGTGTTTTGGTCGCACTACGACAAACCGTAACAATTTTCTTGATAAAATCATAAAGTATCATAGTTATGGTAACCTAACCAAATATTATTATAAAGTATTTTAATTTTTGTAACTAAAAATAAATAAATAAATTAGAAACGTTTTCTGTCGAGTTAATTCATATTCTACGCATCTCCTACCGAGTGATGAGTGTATGCGTTTACTTGAGCGAAGTTGACTGCCGACAGCGGCGAAGGAATGTCTGGTCATTTATTTTTCATGAGCAGCGAGACGCCGGGGGTGAAAAGTTGGACGGGGGTTGGAGGAGGGTAGATACTAATTAATTTCGTGACAATAAATCATCTCCTCAAATGTGATGCAAATGTACGATAATAACGTTAAATGCATTGAAGTAATTACGAAAATAAGTTCAAATCAGCTCTTTTTTGATATGCCAATACTTTTTTAACAAAAAAAATGGGTTGACCGTACTTGTTGCCTACGTCGTTTTTGAATAAAAGCATTGCAACACCTAGAAAAAGAAATTCAATAACAGAAAAATATTCCAATACAGAGAAGTATGACTTACACGTCACGTAAAATAAGAATACATACGTATAAAATATGCATGCATTTAAATAAAGAAAAAAATCTGTGATTTGTGTTAAAAAAGAGCTTTTTTCATTTTCTCTGTCTACTTTTTTGAAAATATGGCATTGTGGTGAAATAGTTGAGGAGGTTTATGTTAAAAATAAATAATAAGTAGTTAAACTATATAAATTACTGTCTGTGTTGTCAATGACGTGCAATAAAAATAAAAAAACAAACACTTAAATTGTGCTAATTTAAGTGTTTTTATGTTAGTATAAAAAAGGGAAGCCATTTTTGAAAAAGATTAGAATAAAAATTGACAGTGTATAACTGTCAAGGCTCCGACGAGATTCGAACTTATGATCTCCTGTTTACTAGACAGGCGCTTTAACCAACTAAGCCACGGCGCCGATGGAATTTGTGAACGTTAGGTACCGGAGAAAGCATAGACCTTGAAGGAACAATATATGGAGGGATAGCTAATTTGTTTTACCCAACCCATCCGAAATTGTAATAAATCACTGTTTCCGTGTTTTTACATCGTACACCATGAGAGAGAAAGAGACAACAAATTTCTTGGACGGCTTCTATATACTGTCGTAATGTTCTTAAGCTGGTTATTTTCGCTGGTTAACGGCAGGACTCCGCCCACATTTTATATTTTGCCACTAAACTTGACACAACTAAACGGTTTTTTAGGTTAGATGCTATATTTTTGTTGATAAAAATACTGTGAAAAAGTGGCTATACGAATACACAAAAACATTATGTCGATATGTGATATGAATGGATGTATAAATACCGTAGCCTTGGTCTTAGCCACGCCCATTTGCGCCGAGTCATGTTAAAATCATCAAAAACAAGTCCAATACTGACTTCACTGGCTTTGGCTTGGGCTACCTCTTGTATACTCTAAGGCATAGACGTAAGAAGAATTCGTAGATGTCCCATGAAGAAACAGCACGATCAACAGTAGGAATAATAAAATAGTTGTTTCTGATTATGAATGTTGTGAATTAAAGAAAAAGTGTGCACCAAGACAGAGTTGTGCTGCGTTTCATCCGCACTCCTAAATCACTATTAATAAGTTAGTATTTAGTTTGTCTTGGGATTGTATTTTATATGGATTTTAGAAAAGAGTTCCACTCTCCGGAGCCGGTAGGAATATGATGTTCTTAATAATTGAGAAATGTTATGAAGCCACATCTAATGGAAGAAGGTAATGAGAATGAGAAAGAGGTAGGTTGGAAATTACCTTTCTATCAAGATATTGTTACTAAACATAGCTTAAGTTATTTCTGGCAATTTATGCATGGACGGTTGGTTTGAAATATCTTTATTATTCTAAATATGAAAAGATATATTTTTGGATACATACGAGATACCAGGGGTGTTAGTTGAAGTTTGCCGATTTTTTTCAATAAAGAAAACGCTTAATTCTCAAGGGAATCTCAAAATTTTTTTATTCCAAGTATTGACCATCGGATTCTATACGTTTTGCCAATCTTTGAGGCAAATCATGGATACCATTCCAAAAAAAAAAAATTCTCTTTCGAGGCAAACCATTCGACGTGCCATTTTTCGACTTTTTCAAAATTGGCGAAGCGCTGCTCTGCGAGTGAGTGTCCCATCGATGCGAAAAGGTGATAGTCGGACGGGGCAAGGTCTAGAGAGTACGGCGGGTGCAATAATATTTCCCAATTCAATTCTTTGAGAGTGTTCTTCACTACTTTAGCTGTATGAGGCGGTGCGATTTGTCTCAAGATTTTTGATTTGTCTCTCGTTCATTTGGTGTGGTACCCATTTTCCATACTTTTGGATCTTTCCCATGGCTTTTAAACGTTGGAAAATTGCTCCTCGGGTCACATTAAGTGTTTGGGCCAATTGTTGTTGCGATTGGGTTGGGTCTTCATCCAATAACGCCTGCAATTCCTCGTCTTCGAACTTTTTCGTTGCACCAGGATGTTCATTGTCTGTTAAATCGAAATATCCACTTTTAAATTGACGAAACCATGTCTCACATGTTCTAATTACTGTAGCATGTTCACCATAAGTTTCTACCAGCAACCGATGAGCTTCAACTGCTTTTTTCTTTTGATGAAATAAGAAAAGCAACGAATGCCGCAAATGCGATTTACTTGGAACGAAACTCGACATATTCACTGAGGTAAACAACTATGACACTATTATTTTGTCCGAATGTAACTTATGTATTTTTGAAGGTTAATGTCCATAGAAAAATATGACATAGATGCCAAATCATAGAAATGTATACATATCTCTAGCGACATCTATGAGTAAAACCGGCAAACTTCAACTAACACCCCTAGTATACTCTTTTCAAATATTGTGAATTTGATTTCAAATGCTAAATAAAAAAACGTACTACTTACATTCTACCAAAAAGAACGAAGAAGTCGTTTATTTTATCTTCGTTGATAACAATATCATTTTGGCGGTGAATTATTTAGAGTTACGAAAATAGTCGGGCAGTAACTTTCTGTAAAAATAATCATATAAATATGCGGTTACATTTATTATCGCGGACGCCTTTGTGTATATCTTTTTATTTGAAAAACAAAGGAATAAACTTCATGTTAACAGCGTTACAAATGACGAGCAATAAGGGAGGGGAAGGGACCGCTGACTAGAAATAACAATGCCTAATGCGGAATGTAACATCTTGCTTAAATAACCAGTAGACTCTTAGACCTTGTAACTGAAAAGGAAGCAGGCAAACTGTCGAAACTTGTGCCCCAAACTAAACCCAAAACGCCTAGTTGTTTGAACGCCCGTCACATAATAACGACGTGTCGAAAATTTTGACAGTTACTTCATCAAATAATGGTCTCTGCCGATATCAATGTTCAATTAAGTTTTGATCAGCCATCATACGTTACAGAATGACCGTTATGCTTGACGGCTGATCAATTAATAAAGAGCAGATGGTCATCCGTTTTCTCACTTCCATTTTGAAGGGGCTTCTAATGTCACCCCGGACGAGAGTTTTGTGCGACATCTTAGATAAAGATTAAAAAAAAAAAATCAATTAATTTATTTTTTTAAAAAAGGAAGAAAAACATTCCTGGGTTAAGAAAAATCTGACAACACTTAAAAAACTCCTACTGTCATCATAAGAAGCGGAAGATGTTGTTTGTGCAACGATGGAAGACTTAGCCAGCAGAGGAATTGAACGCACGACGCCCGGATGGGAATCCGACGCGTTTGTCCACTCAGCTAGCGACCGGTAATTCTATCTAAGTATTACCAAACACAAATTACCTGAGATTAAAATAAGATCAAATGGAGCAACTACGCCACCCCCTTCGGATCGTACGTTTGGTTTTTACTTTCAGGTACGGAAAAGTTATGTTGCACAAAATCACAGTGAGGTCTGGTGTCATGAAAGCCGGACGCTTGTTTCTGTCTGGAATATATAGCTTACTTCAAATTCATTTTCAGCATAATCCATTTAGCTTTTAAGTATAAACTCAACGGTCAAAAATTAAGTCAAGCCGACTCATCGATTGGTATAAATATGTTTGTGCATAGAATTTTTCCATAAGAGAAAAATAGTGTTCTTATGCTCTAAAAAAAAAACTGTAGAAATACTAAGCCGCTTTAGTGTCTCCTTACTCTTTATTGTCCTTAAAAAATACCCAGAATGATTAAGACCCCTTTGCTTACCCAGATCCTCATGTGTCAACAAACACCAAAAAATCTACGCATTTAAATGCCCATCACCCTACAACATTCTTAACTTGTAATATTCACTTTACCAACATTGTTATATTTACTTAACCAACATTGTAATATTCACCTAACCAAAATTGAAATATTCATTTTACTAACATTGTTATATTCAAATGACCAACATTGTAATATTCACCTGACCAACACTGTAATATTCATCTAACGAACATTGTAATATTCATCTAACCAACAATGTAATATTCACCTAACCAACATTGTTATACTCACCTAACCAACATTGTAATATTAACCTAACCAAGATTGTAATATTCACTTAACTAACATTGTGATATTCACCTAACCACCATTGTAATATTCACTTAACAAACATTGCAATAACCACTTTTTTTTGTTCGTCAGTCTGTAGTTCCTTCATCTCCCACAACAGCCGAATACTGCTTATATTCCTTTCTTGGTAAATTGTTTGTCTTCTCATATGAGCGGGGCGGGGGAGTGGGAAGGGGGTGAATGTTACCACATGTTGCTACGAGCTATAACAAATCGACGAATACTTCTTCAAGTTTTGTCACAGCAAATATTACAAGACCTTTAATTATCACTTAGGTTGGTATGTTTTATCCATTCGTCACAATTCTACGGTTTGTGCTATTTTGTTTCTTGACGTTTGACCGGTCTCCGTCAAACGCTGATTGTCGGTCCGTTTCAGCTTTTAAACAAGCATAACGGTCATATTATTACATATTATATGCTGTCAGATGATCACGATTTGTTCAAAATTTGAAAAGACGTTGAACGGAGTACATTAAAGTGTGAAAAAAAAAACAAAATGGTGCTAATAGTGACGATATCAAATGTGACAATGTCAAATAAGACGATGCCAAATGTGACGAAAGATTAAAATACCTTTGCTTTATTATTGTAAGAAGTTATTACGGCCTCCATGGTCGAGTGGTAAGACGCTCGACTACGAATCCAAAGGTCGCGGGTTTAAACCCGGCGTGCGCCAATAACTTTTATTTATTTAATATGTGTCAACACATTTAATTCATATAAAAATATTAAAAAGTATATTTGTGGCACGCTCCAGAGTGGTAGATACTGTATAGTGTATAAAGTATCGCCCTGGTGAAAGACCACCATTCAGAATCGAAACGTTGCTTGAAATGGCTTTAGTCGTGTTTGGTGACCAGATCTGAATAGCCAGATACTTTATAACCTTCCTCTTTCCAATCTCCTTCCCCTCCTCACTACCTTCAGCCTCACAATATACCCTATTTGGGGATGCCATAGTCTCACTGGCTGTAGACGGTTGGAAGCAGTTGAGACTCTTGTGCGGTATTCATAAAAATAAAAAAGGTACCTACTTGGTAAAGCTAATGATGATTTGAAAATATTCAGCAATACACGATTAAAGTAAATAATATAATGATATTTGAACTATTTTATGCAGAACTGTTTAGTAATGGCGTCACCTAAATATTTTACTACGGTCAATATATAATTACAAATGTTCAATTCATCGAAAATTTTACATAACAAAAATAACTATAAATAAATCATTGCTTGTGATTAATTTACTAAAAGAAAACTGTGGGGTTAAATGAAATCCAAAAGTGGGAACATCCAAGTTTAATAATATTAAATTTGAATATATATGTTATATTCAACACATTTGATTCGACAAATTCAGATAGTCCATTTTTTAATTTCGCTCCCATGAAAAAAAAAAAAAAGCATAACCTTAATTTTAAGTTAATAATCTGATGGGACCTGCCAGATCAGTATATTCCTGTATATTTTCTCATTTAAACTAGAAATTAATATCTAACAATAGAAAATAAGATCTGTACAGCGCCCTTGAGGTGATTTTTTTACAAAAACCCAATATTATCCCAATATTGTTATTATTATTATATATATTTATAAATAATTATTTTTTAACTATTGCCCACAATAATAGTGAACACCAGAAGAAATAAGACTAAACGACCGGCAGCTAAATTACGTAATATAAAATGATTTTCTTTACTTAGCGTGTATGAGTTGGAGCAAAATTCAATTTCTCGTGTTACCTGCGTAACGAAATGAAGTATACTTGAAATAAAATATCTTGAAATGGTTCCAAGGCCCCCGCGTCGAAAACAAATTGAGTTTTCTTTGCATCTCTACGAAGTGAGGGCATGTTAAGCATGCGAGAAATATACTGACAAAAAATGAAACCGTACTGCACCCTACATGCAGGCAACTTTCCCCTTTAATCAAAACAGCGCTACGCCCAAAGTTGCTAGCCAAAATATAATTTTATTTGGACATTTTGATTTTCGGTTCTTTTTCCCAGGGTCGTGTGAATTTGGCGGTGTGGGTACTGAAGTTTATATCGTATCTTATGAAATGTAAGAAAGTCATTGAGATGACTGGAAGGGTGTTCGAGGGGTTTGATGGGGGCATTACATATTATACGGCCACAGTCGAAGGAAAAAGGGAGTGCGAACAGTAATCATTATCATAAATAAAATATGAAACTTCCCCTAAGAACTGAGAGTTGTCGCTTGGAGGGCTTGCAAGTACTTATACCTCCCCAGGTGAGGGAATAAAAAAGGGATCTAGTGGCACATGCGTTTATCCTCGATAATATACAGTTTTTATTGGTAATAAAAGTGATAATAATCATTTTTAAATTATTGCCTGGACCCCAAAAAATATTCACTGCGAATATCTTAAGAATATGTTTAACAAATATTTAAGAAACTTCATTGTAAAGCACTCAATTTAAGAGGCCTTAAGGTTTCTTTCCTTGTCATCTTTTGGGATGCTGAATATTTTTTTTTCAAGGGATAGAAATGTTGAATCTAGGCCTTGTAGAGACACGTGTTTTGGGAAGAATCAAGCACAACATCAATAATTAATCAGCAGAGATAGACAAAGAGGAAGGAACGACTGTATTTATCTTGACCTGACAATCTTTGCTAGTTAATATTAATATTTTTCTATTATTCCGACTCCGGGCATGACTTAACCAAGGCATTTGATTTCCTTGACCACCTTAGTGGGGCGTCCCCGAATCTTCCAACCACTTGCGCAACATAATATATTTCCCTTACACTCCTTTCTTCTCCATCTGATGTTTTCACAAAAACCGGCGCCGTGATATAGTTGGTTAAAGCTCCTGTCTAGTAAACAGGAGATCACAAGTTCGAATTTCGTTCGAATCTCGTCGAATGTATTATTTTTAAGGCATTATTTTTAATGTTACATTCTGCTTGTAACTAAAAAAAAAATATTTTGCCAATAGTTTTTAATAGTAATTACATTCGCCCACTTTATTTTTACTATGAAGTTAATGGAGCAAATAACTTATGATATGTGCTTACATAAAATATAATAGTTAATATATGCACATAAAATACAATAATTCCAACAATGAATAGGCATCAAATAAAAGACAGACGAGGGAGATTAACAAAAATATTATCCATGCTATATTTAAAGGAACTTAAGGACACGAGTTAGTTTTGGTATATTTATGCGAGTGGGTAGAAAATAAACATTTATGTAATCTTTAAATATAATCTTTGAGAGTTGGTAATGTTAAAGATAACAACCTTTACAATAATAGAGAAAAATGATGATAACAGCGAAAATATTTAATTGTCGGTGAATATAGAGAGGAAAAGTTAGTAAAAGTGTTGCTTTATTTTACGTGTTGATATGATAAAAACGGGTGCGACGTTGGTACGATTGTTGGCAGCAATAATTCAATCATAGAATCTCTACAATTAATTTCTGCAACTTTATATACAGAGCTTAGTGCGACCACCTGTCATATAAAACAAACACCCAAGCAATACAGGTGCTATATTTATGTTTGATACAGAAACAGGTTTGGAAAGATCAAGGAGATCTCGGATTCTTCAGTGGAATAGCCAAGTATTCATGAAAATAGGCCATATAGAACAAAACATTCTTTCAACATGTCTCGACTATCTGTTCTGCCATCTGCAAGCGGTCAAAAGAGGAATTAATTAACGTACACTCTATTTCTAAATCCATTTGGTTTGTTTCCACAAAATATATTAATGCAATCATTGCATAGAAAAGTTTGTTATTCTGTAATGATGTGTCTTGATGAATTCATATGCCATATCAATATTAGTTTCAAATCAGGAAGGTTACCTGTTCTTAGTCACGAATTCCTGTTGCGATGCGACTAACCTTAATTTCTTAATCCTTTCAGTATGGAAAGCATGTATAATACGTCAGGTACTGAGTAAACGCTGCAAACTCTGAAGCGGAAATACTGCACGTGCGACAGGTATTTAGATGAATTTGCATCTAACGTCTTATATAAAAATAAGTTAACAAGCTAGAACCTCCAAAACTACCCACAACAGCGATATCTGCATTTAACACAATGCATAAAAGCTTATTCATGTTTTTAAAAAAATCGAAAAATATTTCGAAATACAATACGCTTTTGTGATACCTTAAAAGTTGAACCAATGTTGGATACGTAGTAAACATTTCGTCATATATACCTTTGATGTTTTTGTGCAATAAAAAAAACCTATTTCATAATATCGATACCTCGGAAACTCAACACATATTATTTATGCTCAGGATAAGTATTATTATACATAAAAAGGGCTCAAATAATATCAATCCGAATGATTTAAAGCATTTCTATCCACACATTTTTAAATTAATTAATTATGAAATAGGTATGAAAGAAAAGCAAACCATCGTTAACAAACATAAATTCGCGCAACAATAAACTAAGACACATTTTCATAACATTATTTTCAACGGAGACATCAAGGAAGATGGTTTGTTTTTCACTTGCTCCGCTTTCTGATCTTTATTTCTGAACATGAATTTTGTGGGGTTTTAATAGCTACAAGAAAAACAAGACGTAAACCAGCAAATAACTAGCAAAAACCAATAAAGTTTTATCTCTATTATACCGATTTTCAGATCAAAATTAGTTTAGTTTCCAAATATGTTTTTAATATCCTGGAAAATTCCATCAAATGCAATGCTAACTAAAACTTTTAAAATAATAAACCAAGTACATTTCAAAAACTTTCGGAATGACCGTAAGTAAATTCATAGCGGTCTCGTTTGTTTTTCGCAGCATCCTGTGTAGTGGCGGTGGGTGACTTCTTTCAGAATGAAAAATGTATTGTTTATATTCCTGCTGTCAAAAATATCAAAAAACGTTAAAAATACCAGTTCTGTGTAGACAAAAGAAACGGATCCATGTTTGCATAACTCGTATTAATTGTAAATAAAAGAAAGAAAACAAACTAATAATATCATGAAAAATGAATTCCAGGTGTCGTCTTCTCTGAAAATAAGTAATTATCATTTAGCGGCATATAATAAAATTTCCAACGCGATAGCTTCTATCACATCCAATGAACATAAGCCATTTGAATATAGATACTCTTAAATACGTTCAAAAGTGGAAATAAAAAAAAGGTATTTGTGTTAGCGTAACAGAGCTACGGCTTTGATTTTTTCGCCATTTGTATATTAAGTCTTTATCGAATTACAGAAATCTTAAAACATTTGCAAATATTTTTATCGCCAGTATAGAGGGCCGTTAGCCCAACTCAATCTTACATAACCGAATCTAACCTAACCTAACCTAACCTAACAACGGTTTGTGTCTTTTTTAATATTTTTTGTTATGATAACTAACCCAATGCGATCGTTAGCGATATCACCACGCAAAAGTTCACAGTTTTATTTCCGATTGTTTTCTACACAAAAAAAATATTTTACGTCTATATAACAGTCATATATCGAAATATTTACCTTCAATTTGGCGAAATGCTCCTTACGATTTTTTTAAATTTTGTACTTTACTCTTACTTTTAAAAAGTCACCACCCACCACTGTGCCCATAAAGCGGAATCTCCATTAGAGTTGTCAATACCCGATACGAAAATCTTTTTCAACTAAAACCCCAATGTCCGCGCTAACCAATAACAGTAATAGTACGGGCCTTATGACTGGGAAATATTGCCTGGCGGTTGGTACTGGTAATAGCAATGAGCCAAGAATATTCTCTACGAGCCAAAACAAGGCATTACGCTGAGATATAACTGCATTACCCGGGACAGTTGGCGGTTTAACTGTCACTGTGCTCATTTCGGCCAACGTTGTGATCGGGAAACATTATGTTCACATTATTTTAATATTACGGCGAGTAATTCAAATTTATTGTTTTTCTTTGTACGCGCTGCGGGGATTTTGAAACCGTTTTATTATAAATGTACTGTACTAGATTTCATGCCCGGTAGGCTTGGATTATACAATATATATGTAAAAAAAAAAATATATAAATATATTTATTTTCGTAGAAAGCAATCCCTTTGTGGTTAGAAACATTTATTTTTATTCGTTATCCTTCCACGCTTATCTGCATTAAATGATTTGGTGTTGATATTTTTTCTTTTGCTAGTAAATACGTGTCAAATAAGTGTTTTGGACGCTCTGCTCGAAAAGTGGTTTTATACAATAATTGACCAAAAGACTAATCTTGCGTTGGATATATCGATTTATAAATCAATTATTTACAGCTGTTTAGGTACCAAGGTGAAAATTAATAAAAATTTCCGTTGAGATTTTGTAAAAGAAATATGCCCCCTTCTTCCTCTTCAGTCGAGATTTTTTTTAGACCTACCTAATCTAAAACGGTACTATTTTTTACAGTTTTTTTCAACAAACTATTCAAAGTAACAGAAATCAAAATGATTTTGCTCAAAACACTAATATTCAATTCAATATTCATTTGAACATTGTTTTTTTCTGAAAAGTATTGACAGCTGCAGGCGACTAGTTCTCAACGGCCTTGCAAACGTCACTTTAATTTAGTCCATGTTGCTTAATACTTTACATTGAAAATGCAAGTTTGATTTATTTTTATGCACAACATATTTATCTTTCACACATTCCCTTTACATTTAAGTAGACCAACCCTTACAATAGCTTACATAAAAAGTTTTTTTTAAATAACGTACTTTACCGTGGAAAATATCTTTTAGACATGCTTTGAGTATAAACTTCTGAAAAACAGATAAAATATTAGTAAGTAAGAAAATCATTAAAACATCCAACATAATCTTTCCTACACTTCAGAGATAAAAATCAAATCAACGTATCAACGTAGCTGCAGTATCCTTGTATTTGCGGTGTTGTAACTTTACCGCTGGCGTGTTGCGGCTCATTGTAGAGGCGTTTACGGTGGGCGGCAGTGTCATGTTTTTCGCGTTCTCCCTCCCTCCCCTTCACACCTCCCCAGACCCGACAACATCGCGGCCCGGCAGCAATGTGTCAAAACGGGTCGCGTCACAATGCGCCCCACTGTATCATGGCTCATGGCTTTACATTCTGTATGGTATGACGTCCACAACCTGGAACATTTAACCTACAAACCTAAAAAATTGTATAGAAGGTAGATGTAATCGTGAAAACCAGCATCAGAAAACTTCGTTCTGAAAGGAATTCAAGAATTATATATTCTGATCTATAATCCACTACAAAATAAGGATACAATCATGATGGAGGTCTCCAGCGAATAAAACCTGAAACAATAAATTAGATATTTTTGCATAACTTTCAGCAGACATAAACGAATACTTGTCCCAAAACCTACACTAGCAGATACGAGTTTACTGTTTCATTGTGTATCCTATCTATTTTGAGATAATTTTAGGTATTAATTTACCTAAAGATTTCGCATAATGTGTTTTATTTATTCTACTCTACGTGTATTTTTTTTAACTAATAAATATGTATCCTACTTTTGGTTTACTGTAAGAAACAGGAAACCATTTAAGGTAAACCCTTCGAAAAAGACTGTATTTTTATTAATAATAAAAATATTTAAACCTCTGGTGGCACTTGAGTGACGAGATGCTAAAAAAATCCTAGAAAGGTGAGCATTGAAGGAAAAGATTTTTAGGATTTGATCAGAATCATCTAAACCAACGATTGAGATATCAGTTGATAGTAAAATCAAAATAATCTACCGAGAAAAATACCGATCAGTCTTTTTCAACCATTTATTATTTTTTATTGGTATTTCACATCGTTGTTTGATAACAATAATATTTTGATATCCGAAACATTGTCGGAAGCCAATAAACTGAAATCATTTAATGCTTCAGAGATAAAAACAAACAAGTTTTCTGAAATTTCCCATTTTGTTTTATTTTTCTTAGGCCAGTGTTATTATTACTCTCTCAGGAAATTATTCAACTGAAATTGGTTATTCTTTCAGGCATCGTAAGCACTTTTTTCTTCTTTCTTCTTCCACAATCGTGTATGGTGTTTTGTTTCGTGTTGTTTATCTACCTTCGATTTGTTTCTATCGCGGTCCGTTCGTTCTTTTCATTCTCTGCTCTTTCTTCAACTTTTTTTACCTTCTCGGAGAATTGTGCTCAGCAGATTGCTTTTGCCAATTAAGATTGAAAAGGCAATCAACGGTTCTTACGTCGATAGAAGAAATACAGAAAATGAGTAGACATTAAGAAATCGTTTATCTGTACACAAATTAAATTTTAAACATTACTAGTGTTCTTAAACAAAACTGTCAAGCCTCGAAATAATTCTTAATCTCAAATTAAATATTTTTTCATAAATAACTTTATTTTGTATTGACTTTAACGTGACAGAAGTAAGAAATTTGATTATTGACCAAATAATAAAATATTTCGGGTGAATAGCAGTGAATTTAATAACTGATTCAAATAAGTTTAATTGTTTATAAAGCGCTGACCCGGTTGCTAGAGAAGCAATCAATAAATTAATGATTACTCTAGTAGTAACTCTTGTAGCGTAATGGTTTACGCTTTTAAAAAAATCTGTTGAGTTTCCTAGTTTGAATCAAGCTGCAGTGCATAGAGATATTTACCAGCTTTTTTTCTAAATTGAAAATTTGCAACAGCTGCAGGTTAGATATTAATATGAAGATGAAAACTGTTATTGAACCATAAATAAATATTTTCGTGAGAAAAAATCACAGAAAAATCAATCGTCACTTCAACTATCACCTTTTTCACCACCAATTTATTAAATTATTTATCGTCTTTCGATCTTAATTATATCTGAGCTTTCTTGGAGTGGTACATATTAATTTGTTTATAAAATACTCATCGGAAGAAGAGCAGAAATAAGCAAAACTAGTTGGCTGCTAAAGATCAATAAAGTAATGGTAATGGTAATGGTAAAAAAGTGTGTTTTTTATTTCAAATATAAAGTGAATGCTTTTTACAAAACTTTTTTTTTATCAAAATGAAATCAGTGCTTCAATATAAAAACGCGTTTAAATTGAAAATGTGACTGATGATTAGTTTTTTTATCCTTTCATCAAAGGCTCGTATCGTTTCGCGTACCGGAATAATGTAGATATACGATACCTATAATACGATACAGCCTCTATTCGACACGACATGCGTGGTTTGTGGGAAGTGCGTACCTACGTACGTTCTATTGTAACTGGTCACTGACGGGAAATTAATTCCACCGCGACGGGGAAATGTGAAAAACAAAATATGGCAACACATTGGTACTCCTACATATGAAGGTACCCACACGCTCCTGGAAATTTATTCTAGCCATGCTTTCGATAAGGCATTAAATGAATTCTTTATCGAAACGTGATTTATTTTCGTATTTGATATTGTTATGATAAATCAATCAATTAGGCTTCTAAAAACATGTTCTATTCTCTAGTGAACTTCAACGATGAAAACGTCAGAGTAGAAATTCAAAGAATTTCTTTAAATGTTAACAATTCATCTGTTAATTAGTTTTATAAAATTTGAAAAAATATTGAAATACATATTGAAAGAACAATATTTATTGCAATCCTCTTTTGTAGCACGAGGTCTTTGAAACATTAACAGGTTATTCATAGCACGGGAATATTCGTTTGTCTTAAAAATAAATAAAATGATTTACCGGCATATATTGTAATCGTACTGTCTAACTTCCTAATACAGATTTACAGAATTATCTGTGCAGGCTGTAAAAAGTGGAACAAACAAATAAAGTTTATTTTTGCACCGATAAACAGGTATAAACAGCAGCTAAACATCCGGCCACATACATACATACTCGTATGAATGCAAAAAAATAATTATATTGGTCTTAGTTAAAACCTTTCTTTAAATTGACGTTTCTATTCAACAATTTAATACACTTCAACTAAGAAGCTATTTATGAAATCTTTTTTTTTTTTTTAATCTTGACTATCTGGATTCAAAGTTAATTGTTTAAACCTAATTTTGAACTTCATCGTAATTATTTTTTTGAAAAAAAAAATGTAACAGTAACAAAATACGCCTTTGATAAAATAATTAAACGTAGCTATGCAGAAAGCGTCCAACCCACAATTTGCCAAAATTGTGTTGTACATGTTTTCATATAGACAAATACGAGATTTATATCTGCTGAAAATATCCAAGGTCCAAGGGCATCAGATTTTTGGTGATTCAATTCTTTATTAACGCAGATTGACTTAAATTTAATTTTTTAAAAATTAAATTGTAGGGTAACCTAGAAAATACATGTGTATTTTAAATAAATACAATCACAGATAATAAATTAACTTTTTCTAATAATTATTATTAGGAAAAAACATTGATACTCACTTTACAAATGCCGATTACGCATATAAATGCTTTTGTATCGTCATATTTTCAAACGCCTTTTTCTCGGTTTCATCTTTTTGGGGTTGGATGCTTTATTCATAACTTCGTCCATTATAAAAGACATTGGAGGCACCACACGAACTGCAAACTGTCGAATTTTACTATTTCAACACGTTCACCTTTACCCTTTTGGTTCCGGGGTAAAACGTCCCTAAACCTACCTTTCATCTTTCCATTATGGCTTATGAATCGTAAATTTCACAACAATAGCAGCAATGCTTTACGAATTGAGGTGCCTACACCTGAAGGATGAAATTAATTGTAATTGATGACGTGACCATTAACTCCCGACACGTCCATTAAAGGCGAATAAAATGAAACAACGAGCCCCCAGCGCTAATTTTGGGTTATGGGTGTTTTGTTGTTTTGTTGTTGATACAATAAAGGTGGATTTTGATTTAGTGAAAAATAATATTAATAATCTGTCATAACTGCGAGAAGAAATTAGAGAGTGAATAAAAAATTGTACCTTTTAATTATTATATTATGATGTCTATGCAAATGAATCTAACCTAAATATTAGCTACTGGGGAGGTGTAATGGTGCTTACTAATTTCCTTAAATTTAATTCAATTAGATATCGACATATTCTCCGTCAGTGAAACCGCCTTTGAGGCTCATTCACACCAACGTCCGGATCCGCTCAGTGCCGATATTGTTCCGCATGAGAGCTTATTGATATGGTATGAATATCGATCAAGGAGTATGTGCCAAGACAAAGTTGTGTGGCAGTATATCCTTCTGCCCACCTTTGTGATATTTAACTACTTAGTTAGTTAAATAATTATTTTTAATTGTAAAAATACTAACATCGCAGAATTTTTTTTTTTTCAAAACCATTTTTTTATCACTAAATAATATTTTTATCAATTATTAATTATTAAAAATATTATTTAGTGGTAAAAAATGGTTTAAAAAAAAATCTGCGTTGTTAGTATTTTTACACTTCAAAATAATTATTTAACCAAATAAGTAGTTAAATATCACAAGGGTGGGCAGAAGGATATACTGCCACACTACTTTGTCTTGGCACATACTCCTTGATTGATATTCATACCATATGAATAAGCTCTCTTGTGGAACAATATCGGCACTGAGCGGATCCGGACGTTGGTGTGAATCAGCCTTTAAACAGCAAGCCTTTTTGCTGCTTGCCCAATTACTGTATATTATTTATTCATTGTGTTTACTTACAAAATTTTAGAACCGTGTCCATCTTTTTTGACACTTTTGTTTATCTCTCTTGATTAAAACATATGCTTTATATTATCTTTGCTGTACAGCCCATATTCATTTTTTAAATGTCTTTAATAACAATTAAAAATTATATTTTTGTAGTGTTTTTAAAAGGAATAATTAATTGAATTTGTGTAGAGATGGACCAGTTTCCACAGGTTTAGGTAGAATGTATAAACCGTAGTCGACATATACACCGTGTTTCACGCTCATACCGCGAAATTTCGGGGGGTGAAATACGGAATATTATGTTTCCTGATAATCTCAGGTAAACAGATCACCAAAATATTTTTTTAAGTTAGAATTTGTAATTTCAAATTTCGATCCAAAAACGTTTCTTCTGCAGTAAAAAAACCACTTTATTTCCAAAGTAGCTGGAGTAAGATTTTTTTAGATTTTTTATTATTATTTATTGCATGTGGTTACCTCTAAATTAATGAAAAATTAAAATCCTTTATGGCGTGTTTATTATACTTAAAAATTATCAAGAGTGTGCTAGATAGTATGTTCTACTTTTTGATTAAAAAAATATCTTTCAATTTGGTAGGGTATTTTAGCCGTAAATCCAGAACTATTTTTTATGTGAAACAGGCTCGATTTCGTTCCACTTAATGGAACAAAAATATATAAAAATTTATTATTTCGGTCGTTGAAAAGCCTTAAAATTTTGGATATCAGGAACAAAGGAGTATTTTTGTTCATACTTATTCATGATTAGGTACCTTGCATCTAAGAAAGGTAGAAAATGTTTTTCTTCTATCCTTGAAGGAAGTGAAATCAATGTTTTAGGGAAAAATGGTAGTTATTTATTAAAAGACAGATTCTTTGAAATTCGTGTTATTGTTATGTATCACATGTTAAAGATTACCTTAAACATAGGTTTAATTTTTTTAAATGTATTTTTATTTTTTACCATCGTTTTAGTGCTTTGTGAAAATACATTTTAAAGTGGTTTAATCAAAAAGTTGGGGAATTTGATTGTTTTCTTCGAAAATATTTCATTCTGCCTTTATTTCAATTAAGGTGATCTGTTCAAACAGAATTTATTAAAATCATTTAGGAATAGGCCAACTTCAAATAACAGTATAAAAACATATTTTGTCAAAATATAAAATTGTCAAGCTCAAGGGATAAAACAAACACCGCAGCAATAAATCAGAGACGAGCCATGCACTGAAATAAAAATCTCATGGAAGCTGAATTAGCGCAAGTGGCAATTTTTCAAAACTGCCCACGTGGACGCGTCCCGTAACAAACGACGTACAGCGGCTACGGCGTAGAGGAGTCACGGCGTGGAACCGTAGAGGGAGCGAATAAAGCGGTCGCGTCCGCTACGCGTCACATAATGCGCTTCGGCTCGGGTGGCCACCGCTAAGAGGTAGCGCGGCGCAGTTCAATGGGGATCGGCTTATTAATTGAGGCTTTTTTGAAAGCTAAAATTAAACGTCAAACTAATCTTATAAGTGTGGAAAATTATTCTTGACTAATTGCATGACTGAAAATATGTTTACTACTGCACGCATCTATGTTAACGTTCTAAATAAAAGGATATCTATTTTGCTAAGATTTTGCTTCTATTATTTTTTTTTGCAAACTGTACTATTTTTGTTGTTAGTGTGTAATTTTTTTGTATTAATTAATTATCATTTATGTTATTGTATTATACAACTCTCGCATTCTTTATGTAACAAAAATATGATCTAGTATGTATGGATATCAAAAATAAAGTAACTAATAATATTGTATTTTTAAATACGATAGCCGCTGCATTTTGTGTATATTATTACACTAAATAAAAGATAGCAAGTACTTACATTTGTATTTATGAGTAAAAGATGATTTTGGTAATTCAATACATGAATCTTCAAAAGATTTTTAGCTCAAGCTATAATTATTTACATATCAAAAATTGAATTTTGCAGTGGCATCTAAGCAATTTTAATTAATTATTCTTGTAGTGGTACTATGTACGGAGAGCGCAATTTGGGAGTGCCCGGCCCTCAAGTCTTGAATAAACTGCCACATGATGAAA
Organism: Drusus annulatus; assembly: GCA_022651775.1. NCBI lineage: Eukaryota > Metazoa > Arthropoda > Insecta > Trichoptera > Limnephilidae > Drusus > Drusus annulatus. Next base: position 854,219 of record JAGWCC010000246.1, on the reverse strand, counting down.
ATATGATGAAAGATAATTTGAAACTTTTCACTTCAGAAGATTATATCCAAAAATTAGTTATATAATTGTCGTATTATATAAGTAGAACATTTATAGGTATTTTTATGATAATTTAAGTTATTGTTTTTACAAAGATGGAGCAGAATTAAATATCCAAATAGGTATAAAGTATTATTATATTACCTACATAAACTTTATTTTTCTTGCAGGTTTAAATATGTTTAGCGAAGGGTATATTAAGTACACTGTACAGTCATATTGGAAAAAAATAATTTTTTTTTCACCAATGTTCGTTACAATGGCTGCAAATCCAAATTTTGTGAGTTAAATCAACGCCCATACTAAAAGTTCAAATAGAACAAACCCTAACGATGGCAGCACGGTACCCCATATATTTGTCGAAGCTCAAAAAAGCCGCACTCAGGGTCTAGGGGCAAAACCCATGGCGACAGGTTTCAAACAGTATTAAATAACTAAATATTTAAGTATCCAAAAAAGTAAGATAACGTCATGATTTATGATTATTATATTTATGATTCAATCTCATAGAAAAATGAACCCTACCGAAATAATTACAAATTCCTATTTACTTGCAATTGTGTATCGTGAAACGTCAAAATCATGTTATGAACAGAACCTCGGCCCGGTGTGAGTGATTGATGAGGAACGACATCGACCATCGCGTGATTAATTTTCCCTGAAGATTTTATTACCGTTTATTATAAAATTAGCTTCACCGTTAGGATCTCATTATTATCTTTTTTATAATAAATAGAGACATTACGTTTTCATTTATAGACACTTTAGCTGCTGTGACTCCATAGCACAGTAATCAACAACTTTAGATTAGAGATTCCCCAGTATTAAAATAAATTCTCAAAATGAATATGTCTATTAAATGTTATAATTTGAAATTATTGACTGACATTACCAATATTATTACTCTAAGACCGTATCTGTAATAACTTTTTCATTTTATCTTGTTAATTTTAGATTTAAATTCACCATCAACGTAAAGGTTTTTGTGTGACTGATATTTCTCTTTTATGAAATTTTTTTTTAAATGTATACAAACATGAGAATACTACAGTAAAACACAAGTGAAAAGAAATACATGATTGTACAGTTAAAGTAAATATATTTATCTATTATTAAAATGAACAAGTAATGTCATTCTACCGTAAAAAGAAACAAGAGAAAAGAGTTCAACTGACGGTTTATCCGTTTCTTAAATATATAACATTGTCTTTCTGATTCTGTAAATAAATCAGATCCTCTGCGTACTCCTTCGTATCAAAATAATTCTAGAAAACTGACAACTAATCAAACGGCCCATAATTTTTATTTTTATAGGCTATGACGAAACTTTTAATTATGTTTTTATTTTAAAATCCAATAAAATTAAAATTATATTTACGTAAAGAATTTATAAATTTTTCAACCCCTTTTTAAAACCTATACAAACTATACATTTTCTTATTGATCTTAATAAAATCTACTGATCGGTGCTTTTCTTACATAAAATTACTCTCACAATAGAGTTTAGATAGTATGAACAACTTGAGTTTATTGAAAATACATACTTTATACACTATGTGTTGCCTATGGTTTAATTACATAAAAAACTAGTCATTACTATGAATGTAACTTGACTTGCTTAAAAGGGAAAACATTAGCTCCCATTTCAAATATAGAATGAAGACTGCTAAAATACATTACAGGTAGGTAGGGATTTGATAAGAATCTTTTTTAAATTTGAAATGTTAATGAAAACAAAGTTGGCCGGCTTAACACGTTCATTGCTAACTAAAATTCGTACATATTAATGCCATATGAATGACGGATCAATTCAAACTGACGAACAGTGACGGGTTTCCCTATGCCCTGTGGAATGACTAAAAACCATATGGCTGCGTCTGTTTTAGATCAGTTCATATCGAAGAGGCGGCACAACGCGCGTGGCTTGTCGTGCGCATACCGGTCACAAGTCTGTCAACGCGTGATGCGCGGTGTAAGCAATAATCATCTCAAATGCGATGAGGGTTCACACAACTGGGCTTACAAAAATAGTAATACATTTCTTAAAATATCGCATTTACGAAGATGTTCATAGATACAATCAATAATGTATTACTAATAATGTAATATCATACTATACCCAATTGTCAATGAATCGAGATTCCAAGTCAAAACTAGATGCAGTACGTTGTCTCGTCACGGGTTTGCTGAAATGTTGTAATTAACGGGCCTTGGCGTGAAATGTGGTCCGGCGGGACACCAGACCGGCGCAGTCAAACGCTTCTTCCGCCTCGCTGCATGCCTCCCAACACCCCCCACCTCCCACCCTGCCGGGGGAGCTGAACACCGACAGCAAGCGACAGGAACACAAGCCCAGGTGGTTCACTGATTATATCGACTCACATAAGTCAAATTTTAATTATTTGATTCTAAACACTCTATGGGTAAAATAAATTATACGAACCTCACATTATTGCCCATTAAGTCGCGGAAGGTTAGACGTGATCCTGTTTTTATAATTACGATTTTTTTCCAGTATTTTTTACACATTTTTAAATGCGAACTGAAATGTATTTTTTGATTTTGGTCGCTTTTTAACATGTATTCCAAAATAAATTTACAAAACTCATTTCCATTTTAAAATAGCGATTATCAAACGCTCTTCCAAATATTTTGCTATTCAGACAACTGGTTTGTCCAATTGTGAGTAGTGCCAAACACACAGAGTCATTATTTATAAAAAATAAATTCCCAGGACAGGACGGGAACGGCCTAAAGTTTTTTTTAAATAAATTTCCGCAAATGAGCACTTCGTGTAACTTTCTATTCAATATTTATCAATTTTCACTTTTGTGTAAAATTCGAAAATATTTGACGGAAATGAAAATTATTTGTATTTTTGGCGATAAACCATAAAAGTTTTATTTTTACATTGAACGCCCCGGTCAATAATTGCCACCTGGGCTGCGTTTGGCGTAGATACCCAGTCTACGGGAAAATGTTCGTTGAAATCCGTTATTCCGTAACAAACAAATTTTCAGGCTATCAATGCATTTACGTTGTTCAGCGTGCATAATGTTTCAATTGGGATTTTTTTTATTTTTAAAATTTTTAATTTTTACATTTTCATACCTGATTTCGAGAAATTCAAACGTTGTGTTTTATTTTAGTAACTTCATTAAAACTACCTTTAGGGTTGTACTTTACCGTTTGTAAAATTTATGATAGGGTTGATTGAAGAGATATCCATATATATATTTTAAATATAATATTTTTTTTAAAACTTCAAACCGACATATTTTACATCCAGAAGTGATTATAAAATTTTATTAAGCACCTTTTACTGTCGTATCGTTCTTTTGTATAAATTGTATCTCGCGATTGATATTGTGGCAATGTTGATTATGTAAGCTTATTCATGTATTTACATAGTAAATAAGGAATCTTAATTAGACTGTTGAATAATAGATTAGAGAAACCGCAAATAAAAATGGCAAGTGTGTGAACAGAGTTCTGGAAGTTTTTTTTAAATGGGCATGAAAATGCTTATTTGTAGAAAATCTTACAAATCCTTATTCAGGCAGGTAATTATATTCAATTCGGCAATCAGTAATACAAGAATTTTCTCTTTTATTATTTCAATATTTTTTGTATCTTCATATTCGTGAGGCTTCTGGCGTCCAGTCTTGGAAATGGCTCTTGGCCAATGACTCTTTTCATCTTGGTAGCTTTCACCAAATTCTCTTTAAATCGTTAGGCCATCTCATCTGTTGGCGACCTCTGGTTCTCTTTCCCAGAGGTGCTGTCTGACAAAACTATTATTTCAACGGTCTTCAAGTCGTGTCACATGTTTAGCATAGTTCCACTTCGGGTTGGAGATTCAGATGATGATAAGATCACAATGAATATTGTTCCACCAACTGCATTATTTGGGTATGGAAAAAATAAATTCTAAAAGTGCAGACTCCAATACGATGAAGGTGTGTAACTATTTAAAAATACAAATAATGGGAATCAATGTTGAACGCAATATACATATTTATCATGTTTATTATTCGTAGCGAATGTATTTGGTTTCTTAGCACAGGCAATATGCCTAGCTAAGAACTAATATCGACCTACCAAACATAGCAGCACTTGTACAAATTTAAAAATATTACATAAAAGCTCTTTTCATAAAAATTGTGTGTAACCGTGTAACAAATAAATAACTATAAAGGATTGTATATAAACATAAATAAAATGACGCGTATTATGTTTTATTTATGGGAATTCATTACATAAGTTTTCATAACGTTGTTATGTAATTGTGTCATAAAACATAACAAAAGTTTGCAATCACTTACTTTGCTAAGTTAGCCAGCAAGTGGCGTGTAATTGAGCCATTCCAGACTTTCATTTCAGGTTGTGCTCGCCCGAAGAAATTACAAAAGTTGCCTTTACAACTCAGCAGCGTGGCGTACACCATACAGGCGCACGACGCTCAGAGATGAGGTTCATTTCTTTCACGATGACAACGGACCGAACCAGCCTCCTTCTGTTACCACTGTTACCTGCGGGAATACGGGGACGGAATACAGCCGGGAATATTAACTGGAAACACCATTGTACACGTGATTAATTGCAGCGTGGTACAATCTAAGCACACAATGCGGAACAATGCTAAGATTATGACGTTCTCAGGCATGAAAAGGCTGAAAATTCTTCAAATGTTTTTTACTCTGTTTTGATAAATTCGTTTTACTGATCTTACAATTACTTTACCTGCTACGAATGAATTTGCATGGAAAATCATTCACTCTTATTTATTTGAGTATGTTTTAAAAACAGGTAGCTGGGGTCGGGTTGCCAAATTATTTTATTTTATCTATCATCTTGCATTAAAATAAAAGAAATGTTTCTCATTCAGATAAATGAAACACGTATTTTTTAATGTACATCTTGGACGAATTTAAATTGGACGTAGTCATACAAAAAAACGCCTAACCCACGATTTGTCAAAATCGAGTTTGACATGTTTTCCTATTGATAAATACGTGAATTCTATCCGCTGAAAACATCCAAGCTCCAAATGCAATAGATTTCGAGTAATTTCATTTTTCACCAACGCCATTGCAGACATTTGACTAAAATTAAAGTTTAAAAACATTAAAATGTAGGGTAACATGGGAAATACATATATTATTTTTCATAAATACAGTGGTGGATTATGAATTACCTATTTACAATAATTCTCATAAATAAAATAAAAACACCGATATTCACTTAACAAATGCCCATTACGCATATTGATGCTTTTTTATAGTCATATTTTCTAACGCTTGTTTCTCGGTTTCATCTTTTTGGGATTGGATTATTTCTGCATAACTACGTACAATATTTTTTGGCATATAAAATGCAATAAACGGTAAATTAGGATTTTCGAAAGAGCTTTGAAAGTAATTTTGAAGCGGAAAATTAAGCGGTAAATAATAAAGTTTCAATAAATTATGTTCTTTCATAAAAAAAATGTTTTGGTATTCCTATGGGATTAGTTCAGGATGGTAATTAATAAAAAAAGACATGTTAAAGTTGTAACTACGTGGAATTCAATCAATACATAAACAAATATAATTACTCAATTTTTTTTTTAATAGTGAAAGAGAAATAATGTTTTCGTTTCAAATTAATTTTTTTCAACCAAATAATTTTGTAACATTTTTATTTCTACCGCAGATTCTTTAGTCAGGGAATTAATGACCCCTTTAAATGAGTAATCTTGTAAAAAAAATTGCCGGAAACCAGCATTTTCAAAGTGAAATTGTTTTTTGTGTGAAATTCGCATGCTGTTAAAATGTGATGAATATTCTTTCCTTTTATAATAATGATGAATAAATTTAATGTGTTTAATTGGTTTTATTTCAAATATTGAAAAGTATTTACTCAAAATGTTGGGTTTCGCATTACGCACCTTACACATCCACAATTTATCATATCGTCGCTGGAAAGGCAAAAGGTCTGAAGCGCCATTTAGGGAAGTTTTCACAAGAGTACTTTCAAGTTTTTTTTTGTTTTACAATAAAATTCATAAGTGTTCAGTACCTGGTTGGATTTGAAAAAAAAAACCCACATAACTTAATGCTCTCATTGAGTTACATGAAGCGACCAAAATCTAAACAAGTCTCAAACTTGTGTCGCTTGAGTTGAGTCTGAAGTCAGAGCATTAAATGCCATTAAAGCAAAGTCTTCCTCTTATTGTAATGGTATAAGGAGTTTTTTTTTAATATTGTCTGGTTATTCGTCACCAGTAAATGTTTGCCTTTCTTTAAAAAATATATTAAGAAAAAAAAAACTGATAAACTGCATATTCAACTCATTGTGACCAAAGTGTCGCTTAAGCTTTTTTGCCTTTCTAGCGACGATATGCTTACTCCAGCCGTATCTTTATCCTAGGAGATGAAATAAGAAAAAAAACATTTAAGGTATACTCGTAAAGTATACAATGGAGTAAGTTTATCACTATAAAAATAATTTTGAACAAACACAATAAAATAAACAATAGTAACTCCGGTGTATTTCCGGTGTGTAATAATACATTCAAACTACGATATTAAATATTATTTTTTCTCTTAAAAACACAAAAAAACAAAATTCTTACCAGCGGCACACATAATAATGTTGCAAAATGAAACATTCTAACCATTCGATGAAAATAATAAGAGCAAACGTGAAAATTTACTGTTAATTTATTCATCCTTCCACAAAAGCTTTTTGAATTTGATCTTTTGTTCTTTGAAAAACTGTGTGCGTAGCAAATTTAACTCGGGTCGGTCGCGGTCGGAATTTCAGATCGCCGGCTATTTGGATGGCGCGCGATACGTTGAATTCATCATGTAAATAGATACAGTGTAAAATAATATAGTCAATTCAATTAGCACGCCCCTGGGCATTTATCTCTCTCATAAACGGGCCCTCAAAAATTAATCGGACGTCCCGGGGCAGGGGCGGCGCTAATTTATTCATCCGGCCGGAGATAAGCCGCGAGCCACTGGCTACGCGCTGGCGCTAGCGCTGAGTGGGGCTAAAAGGCGTCGTGACGCGAACACCGAATTAAAAAGATTTGTTGTGTGCCAATTGTGTGTAATTGAAATGACGCCCGTAAATGTCAAGTTTATTTCATTTAAGTTACCATTTAATTGAACGTCTGTCTGCCAGTTCGTTCTCTTGAGGTCACATGTTAACATTTAAAGGCCTTATCTTATTCTTAAATTTAGGTTGAAAATTCTGGGAAACACAAACAGGAAAAAAAAACACGGAGTGAATATTGCAGCGCCCCGACGGTAGTCTTGGTTGGTAGCTGAAAGGTTTATCAGTCATCATTATTAATTAGTTTGAATACCTCGCGTCATTTGACGTCAGCACAAAAAACCGACACGAGACTGAGGGTAGGCCGAGACCCTCTAGGGTAGTTGAATAGGTATTACTTTATTTGTGAACACCGCACGAGAGTTCCAACTGCTCTGAACCTTCGGGAGCCAGTGGGACTATGACATAGTTTTAGTGATTAAGTTGTAGGTTATATTTAGTTGTAAAACGCCCCTCAAGTGATATTTCTGTCACGAAAATGGCGCTATAGAAATCAGTCAATTTCTATTATGTTGTATTATTATTATTTTTACCCCGATTGGAGTATGTTGTAAGGCTTATGTTAGTGGGGAGGAGAAGGAGATGGGAAAGAGGAAGGTTGGGAAGCATTTCAAGCTACCTTTCGAATCTGAATGTTGGTATGTCACCAGAACGATACTTATAACATCTTTTACTCTGGAACGTTGCGCAAATATACTATATATTATTGTTATTTTATTGAATGTGAAATAACACGTGTTTACAAAAAATATATATAAATAATCAATAACACAAGTATGAAACAAAAAAATCCATAAAATAAAAAGACAATGGTCACAACCATGACTCGAACTTGGATGCTGTACTCTATACGGAAGTAACGCATAAATTGATGCTTTACAGTTAAATCTAATTTCAATTGCCCGTATTTGAACCCGCGGCCTCCGGATTCGTAGGCGAGCATCTTAACCACTCGACCACGGATGCCGTCAATGGTTAATTATCACAAGCGCGAGTGAGCGGTTATTTCTTACTGTTTTCGATTCTCAATTATTTTGTTTCCATATCTATGAGTACCTTAATATTCCGCATTCGAAAACAAAGTTTTAACAAGCCCCTCGAAAGAACAATTCTCACCATTTTCAACCGTTGTTTACGCGGCGCCGTTCCGCGAGGCATTGAAAAAGCGCGCCCTTATTCATGCATGAACGTCTAGACAAGTAGCGCGCGATCAACTTGTTCCAGGCTGTATTTCCCCCGAGCTGCCGGCGATACAAGACGGAGCCGTGTCGGCCAAATCAGGTGCCGTCGTTATTGCTGCCCCGCTGTTACTTTGTTCCCCAACACACGTGGGCCACTACATTATTATGTGGCATAGGTTTCGGGAAATGTATACACAGTGTATTTTGGTGTGTGAATGATCACATTTATTATTTTCTGTAAAAGTTCGATGATTTGTAATTTTTTTTTAAATTTATCTGTAAATCATTGAATTGAACACCGATTGAATACTTGTATTAAGGGTCAGCACCCAAAAATAGACACTTTTTGGTTTTTTAGTACAAGCAATACTACAAATGATTAATCTTTTAATTGTATATGGGTAGTTAGAAAAATGTCTGAGGTTTATAGTGAATTCAATTATCAAACAGCAATCTTTTAAATTATTTATGAAAAGCATACAAGAATTTTAGGTAAAACATCAAAAATGTTTTTTTTTTTGTTCCAAAACCGCATCTTTTACTGTCATTTTAGTATGTTTTTTTAAAGAATTTACTGGATTACAGTTGTAAAATTGTATTCACTGGAAACCTCAGACATTTATAGAACTACCCATAGAATTTTTTTAGATACATCATTTGCGGAATCGCTTGTATTAGAATGCTAGAAAGTAACGTTTAGTATCAATTTTTAGTGCTGACCCAGCATGGTCAGCACCCAAAAATACTCAATTTTTGGCTTTCTAATACAATCAATACTATACATGATTTTTCTGTTAATTCCATATAGGTAGTTAGGGAAATGTCTAAGGTTTCTAGTGAATACAATTTTTTTACTGTTATCTTTTTAATTCTATATGAAATTCATACTGAAACTTTAGGTGAAACGTTCGAAAATGGCTTTGATGGTTTTCAAACTGCACTTTATACTGACATTTTAGAATGTTTTTCGTTGAGTTTAAAAGATTACAACTTTTTTATTTATTTACTGGAAACCTTGGACATTTTCCTAACTGGCCATGTACAATTTACAGATAAATCGTGTGCAGTACTGCTTGTATTAGAATGCTGCAAAGTGACGTTAAGCGCCATTTTGGATGCAGAGCCTTAATAAAGGCACCAAGTGCCAAAAACTAAAACTGCTTGTATAGTAACAAAATACTAATTTGTCACATAAAATGATTATATTTAGCACACTTTAAAAAAAAAAAAAATTTTAATGGCAATCTCGCCAGTTTTCATTATTTAAAAACGTCAATTAATTTCGCATTTCTTTATAATAAAATGACAGTTTTTTATTATTTGAGACTTAGCGCCTTAATTAATACACGTATTTAATTGTTAAGAATCGACCGTTTTAAGATTTAAATGTAAAAGATTAATCGAAATTTTATGAAAGAAAAAAAAACGTATTTTTACCTTTTTAACCGAAAATTGAGGTGGGTGCAGATTACACGCTTTACCTTTATATGCCCTTATCAATAGAAGGATAGAATTCAGAAGTCATAAATAATACAAGTTGTTGATAATAGCGAGGCCAGTTCCCAGTCAAATTTTAGTACCAACCATGATTTATGAATGTGAGACATGAAATTGAGAGAGGACATAATTAGACTAATTGCAGTACAAAAAAGAATCCTCGACTTGAGGTTTATGTGTGATGAAGATATCAGAAATGAGTGCAACCATGATCCAAATGCAATGTACAATTATAAGAAAAGAAAGTTTAAGGGTTTTAGTTGCCTGTATTATCTAAGACATATTGTTACGTAAAATTAAAAATCCTAATCACATAACTAAAATAAAATAATTTTCCCTAAAGTTTTCGTAAAATGTTTTAAAAAAAAAAACATTTTACGAAACAGGTTTAATAAAAAAAAAAATACCGATAATGTATAATCGCCAAGGCCCCGACGAGATTCGAACTCGTGATCTCCTGTTTACTAGACAGGCGCTTTAACCAACTAAGCCACGGCGCCGATATTTTCAGTGCAAGTAAAAACAATCTATTATAAAATGCTCAATACTCAAGCGAAAATTATGCTTCAATGCGATAAGAAAACGTTTTTATGTATTACATTTTTAAAATATTAATGATAATACCTAGTAACTCCATTGGAAAAGGTCGATGTATTGTTGCTTGTCGTTATCAAAGATAAAAATATTTCTACTTTAAGGTGGGATTAAGTCGTTGAGGAAATAAAACTTGTTAATTAATGTTTTTCGGTAGCGTGTAGCGTTTTTCAAAGAACTTTGCAATTTTTTATAATTAAAACAAATGATTGGTATTTTTTTATATATTTCGAAATTACTTTCATTTTGTAATTATAAAATAAAATATTCATTCATCAAGGCGTCATTACATCTCACATAAGATTGGGTTTTTTTTTGTGGTATTTATAAATTAAAAATAATTTATTTAATAAAAGGAATTAATTTTCCCTAAAAAAAGGGTAAATCCGAACTCAATGCAGAGTACACGATTGCTATTTACGTATGTATTTAGGAAAATGTATTTTACGTAACTTTTAAACGAATCAAACGACCAACGTATTATCCGCAAAACAAATTTTGCCATTAAATGAAATATCATACAATATCAATATTAATAGCAAGCAATATGACAGAATTTAACACCAAACGTATTTTTAATGAGAGGATAAAATTAAACAACACGTGAAGAGAGAAAAAAATATGGAACACCGTATTGAAAAATAAAAATTCAATAAACTTATTAACGGAAAGTTTTTTTTAAATATTCAATCAAAATACATTTTACATATATAATGCAACACGATGCTGCCAATCGAATCGGCGTCACAGATAACAAAATAATTTCCAAGTATTTTTTCTGTATCTTAACATAACATTTATATCAGTAGGCAAAAAAATATTTACGTTGCTTTAAATACATTTCAAATTTGTGTGCATTCACATTGTGAAAAAACGTCGTGTGTCTAAATTCAAAACGATTGACATTGCTGGAAGGTTGAAACAGCACTATTAATTAATATAGTGCTGTCCCATTAAACTTAATTTGCACCAATTGCTCTCTTGTTTGCACTGCTTGTTTCTGCATGGTTTAGTCTCTTTTTAACACGCACTATAAAACAAACTTAAAACACCGTTTGATTGCCGTCCATGATAAGTTTTTTTTTTAATTATTAATATTTTTTTGTGTTAATAATGTAAAGGAGCTGGCTATGTACTCATGTGTTTTGGTGGATTGTAATACATTTTTTTAATGGGATATTGGCAATTAACCACTGTTTTTTTTAATGCTCAGATGACCAATAATATGAATTATTTTACTTTTGTACGCATCAGGTCAAGTATGCAAAGCCTTGTGTGTAGCTGTAGCTACACAAAAGGCTGTAGCGCGTCTTCAAATTCATTACAAAGTATCCTGAAAATCATTTTTTTAATATAAAGGGTCTATGGTTTGGTTTAAGAATGATAAACTAAAACCGAATGATTGATTTTTTTTCCAAAAGTAACATTTGTTAAGAAAATACCACTTGACAGACAAAATGCGAGACTTGGGGTCGGATAAGAGATATCGTTTTCTCAGGCTGTATGGGACTGAATGAAGGGAACTTTTGAAATTCCGTTAAAAATGATGAACTAGTGTGACAGTAAATAAAAAAATACTCCGAAAGTAAAAGTTGTTGAAAAAATGCAACTTTGCAGGCAGAAAATAAAACTTGGGGTCCGAGAATAAGATGCCGTTTTCTAGTCCCATAAGACTGAATGATTGAACCTTTAAAAATTCCGTTAATAATGATGAACCAAAGACGATTAATTAAAGGAATATTACAAAAGTGACGTAAGTTTTTAAAAATACCACTTTACGGGCAAAATGCGAGATTTGGGGTCGGATATTAGATATCGGTTTTTTAAGCTGCATGGGACCGAATGAAGTAAACTTTTAGAATTCTGTTGAAAATAATGAACTAAAGACGATTAATTGAAAAAATCTTTTAAAAGTAATGTTTGTTAAGAAAAACACCACTTTGCGGGCAAAATGCGAGACTTGGGTTCGGAAATTAGATGCCGTTTTCTCAGGCTCTGTGAGAGCGAATACAGTAAACTTTTAAAATACTGTTGAAAATGATGAACTAAAGATGGTTACTTGAAAAAATTCTCCAAAAGTAACAATTCTAAAAAAAAAACACCGATTTACGAGCAAAATGCGAGACTTGGGGTCGGAAATTAGATGGTGTTTTTTTAGGGTCTGTGTCATTGAATGAAATAAAATTTTGAAATTTTGTTAAAAATCATAAGCTAAAGTTCATACAGTTGTTGATAAAAACATAACTTTACGGGCGTGATGCGCGACTTGGGGTCGGATATTAGATATCGGTTTTTCAGGCTGCATGGGACCGAATGAAGTAAACTTTTGGAATTCTGTTAAAAATAATGAACTAAAAACGATTAATAGAAAAAAATCTTCCAAAAGTAATATTAAAAAAACACCACTTTACGGGCAAAGTGCGAGACTTTGTTTTGGAAATTAGATGCCGTTTTCTCAGGCTCTGTATAAACGAAAAAAAAAACTTTTGGAATTATGTTAAAAATTAATGATGAACCAAAAGTAATATTTGTTAAAAAAAAAGCACCACTTTACGGGCAAAATTCGAGACTTGGGTCCGAAAATTATACCGTTTGCCTAGGTTCTGTCGGACTGAAAGAAGTAAACTTTTAAAATTCTGTTAAAAATGATGAACTAAAGACGATTACTTCCAAAAAATCAGCATTTGTTAAGAAAATACCACTTTACGGGCGTAATGCGTGACTTGGGGTCGGATATTAGATGTCATTTTCTCAGGCTGTATTGGACCGAATGAAGTTAATTTCTGTAAATCTTTTTAAAAAAATGAACCAAAGACGATTAATTGAAAAATCTTCCAAATGTAACATTTGTTCAAAAAATACCACTTTACGGGCAAAAAGGCGAGAATTAGGGTGGGATATTAGATGCCGTTTACTCAGGCTGTATGAGACCGAATGAAGTGAACTTTTGAATTTCTGTTAAAAATGATGAACTAATGTGATGATGAAATGAAAAAATCCTCCAAAAGTAACAGTCGTTGAAAAAATGCAACTGTGCTGGCAAAATTTGAGACTTGGGGTCAGAAATTAGATGCCATTTTTACAAGTTCTATGGAACCGAATGAAACAAACTTCTTGAATTATCTTAAGAATGGTGAAACAAAGACGATTATCGAATCGAAAGAAATAAACTTTTAGAATTCTCTTAAGAATGATCAAACAATGACGATTAAATAAAAAAATCTTTGAAAATAACTTTTGTTAAAAAAAAAATCCTCTTTGCTAGCAAAATGCGAGCCTTGGGGTCAAAATTAATATGCCGTATTTTCAGGCTCTATGGAACTAAATGTAGTTAAACTTTGGAATTCCTTTTGAAATTATGAACTAAAGACGCTCAAATGAAAAAAAACTCAAAAAGTAACATTTGTTAAAAAAATATCGCCTTGTGGACAAAATGCGAGCCTTGGGGCTTAAAATTAGTTGCCGTTTTTTTTGGTTCTATGGGACCAAATGAAGTGGATCTGTGGAATTCTGTTCAAAATGACAATCTTAAGCAATTTATTGAAAAATCTTAAAAAAGTAACATTTGTTAAAAAAAAAACACCACTCTACGGGCAAAATGCGAGACTTGGGGTCGGAAAGATGCTCTATGAAACCGAATGAAGTGAGCCTTTGGTATTCTGTTAAGAATCATAGACTGAAGACGATTAGACTCACGCCGTCTTTTTGGGCTCACGTTAACGCTGTCTGAAGTTAAAACAATCAGCGTTTTCCAAATGAAAGTATTATGGTTTTTTATCAATTTTTAACATGCATATTAATATAATAATTGCATTTGGAACATTGGTTAATTAAAAAAATATAGCTATATAAGCAGAATATGTAAGCTAGATGTTTCATTTAAATTGTTTCTATATCCTAATGTTTAAACACGTTACAAATTCGTGTGCATTCACGTTATTAAAAAATCCTTAAAACGGCTAGTATCGCTAAAAAAATACACCCGCAATTTGTGTTTTTAGTACAGTCTCATTTTTTTATGTAATTGAATTAGCACAAATTTCTCTCATTTCCAATGCTTGTTGAATAGTTATGTAGTTTTTTAACACCTTGTGTATTTGTTTTTTTGAACAGAAGATCAGTACCAACTTGTATCAAGTTAACAAGAGCCCGTTTTTCGTCAGGACGGTAAATTGCGGATTCGATTGCCGTCCATGAATAGTATGTTTTTTTATGATTTTGTATTATTATATATTTAGTAAAAGGGGCTAGCCGCGTAAAAAAGCGCTTTAATTATGTACTATTAGCGCTCTAGAATGTCGCCATCTGTAGCGGCCAACTCCAATTACACCTACACAGGACCGGCCCTGCCAACATCTCTTAAAAAATGTTACTATTTCTTATTAACTTTTTCATTCGTCTTCCTTCAATATTTATCAGCAAATACAAGTCATTCTACATATTATATACAGAGTACCACGAAGAACAAAACTCCCTGGTGCTGGTATCAAGCGTGTTGGTAAACTTATAATTATTTAACATAGAACAAAACCTTTAATTACTTGTTTAATCCTACATGGAAGGTCACTACGCCACGTCAGTAGTGTTGTGCAGGTTGCATAGCGCAATCTAAAGGAACGTAGCAGGGACGACGGAATCGCGGACAAGGGCGCGGGAAATGCCCGACAATTCGCTTTGTTAACGGCCGCCATTAAAAGTTATGACTCAAATGAATGCAAGGGGGATTTTCACTTGTGCACTTTAATTTATGCCCGCTCTATAACGCCAGACGTACATATGTGGGACACGGCACTCTGAATTCAGAATTGTTTTAACTCTCTCTCCGCCGTTTGGCGAAATGAACGTTTTATTCGAATTATGAAGAGCAAAAGTTTTCCGTCAAAAGTGTGCCTAAAACACGGTTTGTCTATTCTCGTATGTTGTGTAAAGTGGGGTGACACATTTCACTCAGGATCGGCAGTGCCACAGATATCTCTTTTGACTTTCGGCCCTTTAAATCAAAAAAATATTCGGAATTGAGAGCGACCAATCTCAAAGTGCGAAGTATTGAAATTATGGAAAATCATCAAAAAATTAGTGGTAGAAAGCTGGTGAGCCACCGATATTTTTTTAATAGGTGCTAGAGTAATAAATACCCTTAGTATCGCTCTGGTAAAAGACCATCATTCAGAATCGAAATGTTGCTTGAAATTATTTTAGACGTGCTTGATGACCAGATCTAAATAGTCAGCTACTTTCCAACCTTATATTCTCTCCTTTCCTTCATTTTCTTATCTCTTCAGCCTCACATCATATTCTTATGCCATAATCTCACTGGCTCCAGGCAGTTGGGTGCAGTTAGGTCTATTTGTAATCAAATTTATATATTTAAAAATACCACTTTTAAGCCGATAAATAAATAAATAAGACCGACTTATGTTCTCACTGAGTTACCTGAAGCGACAAAATACAAATAATTCCCAAACTTGGGTCGCTTGAGTCAAGCCTTCTCCCAAACGGAAATTATATTAAGATAGCTGAAAGGCCATATAAGTCTTCAG
The DNA here is from genome assembly GCA_022651775.1 of Drusus annulatus. NCBI lineage: Eukaryota > Metazoa > Arthropoda > Insecta > Trichoptera > Limnephilidae > Drusus > Drusus annulatus. Next base: position 838,264 of record JAGWCC010000246.1, on the reverse strand, counting down.
AATAAAACGCGAGTCAGAGAATCCGATGCAGAAAACATAACTGATCAAAACTGTATATTTAAATCACTTTTACCAAAGTGTCGCTTTAGCCCATTTGCTTTTCCAGCGACGATATAAACTTGCGATAAATCAAAATAAAAGCACGAAGAATATTGATATCAAGTTGATTTATAAAAGTCTATAATAACTTCCCAGTATTATTTTTTTTAAATGTCGAATAAATTCCTTTATGAAACATCTGAAGACTACCGGATTAAGCTAATAACTCAGGTAAACCGAGTTAACCGCCAAAACGGTCCAATAATAAAACTCGTTTAATATACTTTTCCTTTTGGGGCTCGGGGATTCCCGGGAGATAGGCCCCTATCATGGCGCAGATCTACACTTCATTCGCCTCACGTACTGCCGTCGTCTGGCCAATACATCATCCCGGGAACAGGACTGCAGTGGAACCAGGGGACCCCTCCCAAATCCTGGAGCGTAGAAAAAAAACATCTAAATTATAACATGGTTTAAATGCTTCCTGTTTTTTTAATTCAAACATTTTTTAATTTTTTTACTATTATTATTTTCTTTTATACAAAATTACTAAATATAAAAATTTATATATTTACATTATATACATATATTTTATAAAAAAGTGAAGATTTTACATCTGTAATATATGATCTATTTGTGAAAATTTTTTTGTACTTTTTATTGTGAATACCGCACAAGAGTCTCAACTGCTCCCAACCGTCTGGAGTTAGTGAAACTATGACATCCCAAATTGGGATATGTTGTGAGGTTGGAGGTAGTGAGACGGAGGAAGGAAATAAGAAGAGGAAGATTAGAAAGTTCCTGGCTATTCAGATCTGGTCACCGAACACGGCTAGAGCCACTTTAAGCAACGTTTCGATTCTGAATGGTGGTCTTTCACCAGGGCGATAATTAGAGTATCTACCACTCTGGAACGTGCCGCAAATATACTATATATTATTTTATAAGATGAACTTAATATGTTATGAAACATATTAATTAAACAAGATTTATTTGCGCACGCCGGGCTTGAACCCGCAACTTCTAGATTCAAAGTCGAGCGTCTTACCACTCGACCACGGAGACCGTTGAAAAGTGAATGAAAGAAGAAGTCGGGGACGCTTGAGGAAGACATGGCACGATCAAGTGAATCCAATACTTGAGTCAGGTCATGTGAAGAGTCAGAATAACAGAAGAGTATCTATGAGACGATGTATGCATGTGAATGAAGCCAGGAGTGTGTGCCAAGACAGAGTTGTATGGCGGTCCGTCCTCTCTGCCTACCACTGCGGGGAAATGACGTGATTGTTAGTTAGTTAGTTATATTTGCATGCAGTATTTAACCCTCTGAATAAATAAACAAGTGAAAGTTTGATGTGGGCGTGTCTGTGTGCCAAAAGTGAGGTAACTTTTCCCTTACTTCGGATAAAATTAAACAACCATTTTTAAAGAAAATAAATTTAAATTACCTGTATAAAGTCTAGGAGTCAAAAGGTCTTATGTAGATTGGTGAGACCAGTTTTCGTTCAAATCGATTTGAACTGTATTTATAGGGATTTTCTGTTCAGTTATTAGTCATTGCTAAAAGCATTTATACATCGTGTTATGCGCATATCGTAAACTTTAAAATTAAATAAAATGTATTTAAAAAAAATAGTAAAAATGTTTTCAAATCGTCGTCAGAATTTTTTCACAATAAATTTTAATTCGTGAAGGTTAAACATGGTGTTAAAATAATATTTAAGTTGAATTAGGTGTTATTTATGTGGAAATAATAATGATCGAAACGTTTCCACGTCTGTTCCATAGATGGCTTTGGTCATGTTTAGTCACCCAATATGAATAGCCCGACGGTCAACCTCTCTCTTTCCCGACATATTTCCTTCTCTACTTTCTTCAGACTCACAGCATTGCTCAAATCGAAAATTCCACTGTCTCTTTGGCTCCAGGGAGTTGGGTTTATTGTGTGGTTTTCACAATAAAATAAAGATTTTAGAAATAGCTGAGCAAATTTCGAGCTCATTCGTGTTTTAAAAACAATTACCAATAAAATTCTGACTTCTTGGAGGTAAGATATTTTTTTGCGATAATCAATTTGAGAACTTAAGGGTCAGTACCCAAAAATACACAATTTTTGGCTTTCTAGTACAAGCAAAACTACACATTATTTATCTGTAAATCTATACGGGTAGTTAAAAAAATGTCTAAGGTTTTCAGTGAATACAATTCTAAAACACTAATCTTTTAAATTATTTATGTAATGCATCCTGGAATTTAAGGTAAAACGTTCAAAAATGACTTTGTGGCTTTTTAAACTGCGCTTTTTACTAACATTTTTAGGTATTTTTTTCATAGAATATAAAGGATTGCAGCATGATGATTGTATTTCGTACTACCCACAGAAAATTTTCAGATACATAATTTGTAGTATTGTTTGCATTAGAATGCTACAAAGTAACGTTTGGCGTCATTCTTGAGTACTGACCCTTAACAGAAGATCTCACAAATATTCTTTTCTTTTCAACAAACAAAAAATAAACACCGTTAAAAATACGCAAAACCAGAAAAAGTCGTGACGTTTACCGACGTAATAATAGATTTTAACGTCTCGGCATTAGTATTCTCACCGGCGGAGATGTTTTCGTGAAAGAAGTGTGTCGACATTAATTAATTTTGTAATGGGCTCCGGCCCGACCAATCTGTTTACTATCTCACCTGAAAACACCCCCTGCTTTGTCAGCCCACCGAGGTAATTGAATTAGGAACCTCCTCTTTTTTATACACTCCTGATACCCGGCCTCTCGGAAGACTCTGAAGATTAAAAATAAATATTTATCTACGACAGTATTATTTTACGTTAGTTTGTAATATTATCGTAAAATGCTTACCTAAGCCCCGCCAATAGAAAATTTTACTTGACTACTCGCTTGATTTTTCAGCATTTTTTTAAGTAATAGGAAAGTTATTTTGAATATAACCAAAGTATATACAACTTTTAAAAGTGTTTTTTTTTATAGTGAATACCGCACAAGAGTCCTAACTGCTCCCAACCATCTAGAGCCAGTGAAATTTTGGCATTTTCGATTTGGGTATGTTTTGAACCTGAAGGTAGTAGGGAGGGGAAAGAGAAAGGTAAGAGTATGATCTGGTCATCAAACACGGCTAAAGCCATTTCAAGCAACGCTTAGATTCTGAATGGTGGTCTTTCACCAGGGCAATACTCTGAGTACCACTCTGGAACGTGCAGCAAATAAACTTTATATTATTTTATCTAATTTATTTGCACATGCCGGAATTCGAAGTCCAGCGTCTTACCACTCGACCACGCAGGCCGTCTAAGTATTGGCAAAATATTTTTTTTAAAACATAGTTTAAAAAAGTGTTAACAAACCTTAGGGTTAAATTATAACATATTAACAAAGTATGAAGAAAGTGTTTCATTATCTTTTTTTTTAATACCTAATAATTTTGAAATGTTACGTTGGAGTAAAGTCGTAATGAAAAGCTATTTTCGATAAAATACAATGAATGCAATGGCCAATGATAACATGTGAAAGTTCTAATTATTACCATATGATAATATGGTGATTCGCGAATTTCAGAACTACAAATACCTATTCGCTATCATACGGACGGTCAGATTTTTTATCAGTCTTACGTATCGTAAAATATTAGTTTTTTTTTGTTTCCTGTAAAGACCTCAATAATTCATTTTGTGACTTTGTGGGTTTTACCCTTTTGTTTCTATTATCAAGGGTTTCGCCTATTTTCAGATGATTTAAAACGTGAATTAACTTACATATGACATAGCAAAAAAGTTGCTTTGTTTACCTCACCTCAGCTTTCCGCTAATAGTTTTATTTTTTAGGTGAATACCGCACAAGAGTCTCAACTGCTCCAAACCGTCTAGAGCCAGTGAGACTATGGCATCCCCAAAATGGGGTATGTTGTGAGACTAAGGGTAGTGGGGAGTGGAAGGAGATTGGGAAGAGGAAGGTTGGAAAGTACCTGGCTATTCAGATCTGGTCACCAAACACGAATAAATCCTTTTCAAGAAACGTTTCGATTCTGAATGGTGGTCTTTCACCAGGGCGGTAATTAGAGTATCTACCACTCTGGAACGTGCCGCAAATATACTTTTTATTATTTTTAAATGAATTAAATGTGTTATGACACATATTAATCAATAAAAGTTATTGGAGCACGCCGGGTTTGAACCCGCGACCTTTGGATTCGTAGTCGAGCGTCTTACCACTCGACCATAGAGGTAATTACGATCAATTTTAAGTTATTTGGGATTAAAGAGCTCTTCTTTTTTTAATAAGCTAACCTATTAAACGGTAGAAAAACCTCATCAAGAAATATGCGGTATCAAATCTTTGCCGCAAAAAGCGACTGCAATGAATCAGTATTAAATAAAATGTTTTTCTCATTAGGATGTTCATTGCGATGCAGCGTAGGTTACTACTAATATTACCTAGCAGCTTCTACTTCCAAACAATAAGCCGTCGTTCATTCAATAAAGACTTGTTAGCACAGCAGTCTGCAAACGTTCTTCAGTCGGACGCGAACGTTACCGGGCGGCTGGAACTGGAACTGGAACCGGAGCAGAGAGCGGGCACAGAGAACAGAGAACATGGCCAAGTTCCCGATAGACAAAGACCGAAACGTTCCGCCGTGGAAGGTAAACACGCCGGGCGTTCCGCTTTCATAATTTGCCGAAAGCTTTCATCGTCATGTTATTGCGACGTCCCTAATGCAATGGGGAGCTGGCGTTCATTTGTAATGGAGTTATTTGGCAAGTTTACGCTTAGCGGACAAAGCGACTACTGCCACTCGGTGTCAGTGTTATTCCATTCTTTATTCGGTCAATTCCTGGATAAAGCATTTCAATTCTGAGTCAACAGCAGTATTTCACAATAATGTTTTTTAAATTGAAACACATACAAAATTATGATAACATATGTTATAACATGTTTTTTGATTCTTTCTTTACTCATTTAAATATATAAAAAATAAAAACATAACACATCTAAAAATGTCAAGGTTAGCTGACAAAGAGAAAAAATTCAAAAACCCTGAGCATAAGCTTGGTTAAGAACTATTTTTCGTATAATATTTTTGAATGATTTTTTTATAAAAATGTGGTTTTTGTTTTGATGAAAATACTAACTTTTACACAACTTAAATCATTGTTTTATTTTAGACCTTTCTTATTTTGGATTATTAAAAATCATCATTCCTATCATACATTATTATATGAGCAGTTTATAGATATAAATCGAAATCCTTTCAATTCCTTCCAGAAAAGGGAACTTTCATAATGATGACTTGAGATACCTAAACAATTCATCAACTTTACTGTAAAATCTAAGAGCTGTTTTGTTTAGAAAAACATTTTATTGAAATAGAGAAGCTCATCCTAAAGTAGATAGATATCATAAGACTCTTGTAAAGTTGATTAAGCCCGAGCAATTAACGCGACGAAAGGTTACGAAATAATTTATTAAATTTAAATATGAATAACGTATTTACACTTTCGCCTGATTACATTTAAAATTTGTTTTACTCCTCCAAATTCAACTGAAGTTTCGTCGTCAAAAGATGGCACTCTTTGCCGTTCGTTTGAAGATATCGCCTCATAAAATATAACCGCATAAGAAGAAATTGCTTTTCTAAGAATTTGATTTCCATTACAAAAGTGTCATATATTCTTTTCTTTCAAAGACTTAAGGGAGACTCAAACGAAATCATGAAAACTCGTAAGTTCACAAAAATGTATTAAATATTAAGGTACTTAGTTTGCATTCTTTATAGTATCCATCTAGCTTATAATTCATACTCAGTTTGATATGTCAAACATCGTGAAATTCCTATCAAAGAAAATTGGATTGTTTAACTGTTTTTTTATGTGAACTCTGTAATGACGTCACTATCTTAGTAGCGGGTAGAACAAATGCTGCAAGAATATGAGGTCCGCTTACAAACATCCATTAACTAATTAATGTTTGTTTATTTACAAGGCAGAAGGGAGGCGTAGCCCACCCCCCCCCTCGCTTCCCATTGCCGTGCCTACTCGAAGGCAACGTCAAGCTGAAATCTCGTGATAAATAATATGAAGTGTTTTCCGTCTCTTTTTGTTTCTCTCCCTGGAAAGCTTTGGAGCACAAAAACACTAACGGATTAGCTACAACTTCGTACACACTCTCGTGGAAATTAAGTCAAGTCTTTATGCGGTTATTAGCTGATTGAAAAAGCAAAAATACCGGAGCGATTTTTGATTTACATGTTTTCGTCAGTCGGACGATTTTTCAATGAGCCGGGGCTTTTAGCTTTTGGGAATAAATGTGTGTTGACGTGGAAGTTGACAGTTTTTTCTATTTTTAGTAAAATGTTTTGTGTATAAAATAACCAACGAATTTATCCATGACTTTTTATTTGAATTTGGCGTTACATTTGCATCATTTGCAATACGAACATTACAGGGTATTTCTTTGGATTTAGATAATAATTCTAAGATTAATTAATCTTAGAATTATTATAAGTTCTCTACATAATTATGTAGAGAACTTATTGCACACAAATAATTTCTTGTTGCAAAAATACAAATTATTAACAAAAAATGTATTGTTTATAATTTGTAAATAAATAACATTTTAACGTGATAAATATAAACTGATACAATTATAACAAATCTAACAAATCGTGACCGGAAAGGCATAAGGGTGGAAGCGCCGTTTTGGGAGGTTTACACTAGAGCACTTCTGTCCTGAGCCTAAACCTGAGTCAAGCCTTCTTCTAAATGGTAAATATATTTTAGATGGCTGAAGAGCCACAAACGTCTTCAGAATCAAACGAAAGTCAAAGCATTCGATGCAGAGAAAATAACTGATCAAAACTGCATGTCTAACTCATTTTTGACTAAAGTATCGCTTCAGCCCTTTTGCCATTCTAGCGACGATATACTTATTGAGTACAAATAATTTATTGTCGTAAAAAAATATATTATTGACGAAAAATGTATTGTTTCGTTAGTACTAAAAACAAATAAGTAAAATTTCAACGTGATAAATATACACTTATATACAGATAACACATCTAAATATATTATTGGGAAAATCATCTGTTTTCTTCTCTTATCCAGCGTTTTTTCTTGTATTTTTGAAGCTCCTATATTATTATATATATACCTTTGTTATTTAATGATCAATTTGTATAACTACATATTAAATTATGTGTCATTTAAATTAATCTATTTCAATAAGGTTATCTATTATTGAGTTCTGCTAGTTTTTTCATTAATTTATTATTATTATTACCGCTGTTTTGGCGTCTGAAGCTATTATCAGACTGTGGTCAGTGTACGTAGAAAAACAGTATTTAGTGTCGAACTATTTAATTAATAATTTCGGTAGAAAACGATTTAGACGAAATTCTCATTCTGTGAAACACTTCACATCGAAACCTGTTTTTCTCTCTAAATAATAACAAACTATTGCCTTATTAAAAAGTTTATTTTAATTGTTTCGTAATGTGAATACTATTTAGGTCAAAGTTAGTTATTTATCTCTTTATTAAAATACATTGTTCGAGTATTTGGTAAGTACTCTTCTAGAATACTTTGAATTGCTTTGAGAAATTTGATTGTTTTACGTATTATTATTGTTATTTGGTATTTTTAAGGTTGTTTTCATAAACACACTAAGGATTGAAAAGAAAATCATGTAAAAAAATATTATTCAATGTTTTATCGAGTGTTTTTTGTTATTTTCTTCGTGTTTAAATACTCAAGTATATTTAATCCAAAACTCTTACTTTCCATTAGTAAAAACGTTGGCTTGTTGTTGGTTAGTGGGACATGGTATTTCTCTAAGAGATGAGCTGAATATTTGTAATCTAGTTTATTATTTTTATTGCTACGCATATGCTCTGTGAATCTAGTTGTAAAACCCCTTTCAGTCTGTCCAATGTATTTGGCGATTCGTCATGTGTGGTTGCATTTTAATTAATAGTTGACACTATTTTCAAATTTAACTGTGAGTTTTTGAGGTTGATTTTAATAATATTTTTATTTCAAAAAGTTATGAACAGATTAATTTTTTTCACTATTTTTAAATACATTCGACAAAAAAATTCGGGAATTCAATTTTTTTTATTTAATTTTTGTGGGCCGGATATATCATATTGATTTTATTTTTATTAGTTTTGTTTTTCATAATGTGGTCAAAATTTCTTCCCATAGCCGTTATTGACCACATGGCCATGTGTTACAGCTTGATTATGGCATTGAACGCCGAAACAGCTGTCACAATAAACATTAAAAACTTAAAACTAACGGAACTTCATAATAACATGATTAAATTTGATTTATTTTTAATTTATAAAAATAGGTAAAATAAAAACAAAATAAAACAAGAGCACATGCTTCATTTACTTTTCAATAATAAGTCCTTGGCCAATTTTTCAAATCAATTACCCCAAAAAACCAACTTCCTGTAAGAAATAAAAGTCCCCAAGTAAAATACTTTCAAATAAGCTTTTATCACTCGCTGCCAACTTGACAGACGGAATAAAAGCTGTGCTCGGCGGACATGGGGCACCGCGTATGATAGTCGCCGGCTTACGGATGCTAAAACAGAAGTTGCCGTATTTATTGCCTGACGCCTGATTGAAAAGTTTCACTCTGCTGAAAATAACAAAGTCGTTTCTTTTGCGCAATTTGAAATGAAAACAAATGGCCGTCTTCTCTGCTAGTAATATCTACATGGCTCGACGTTTGGGAACTTTGCTTTTTGAGAGGGAGATCTTATGCATTAACGTTGGAATGCTTTATATATCTTTCTATCTATTTATATATGTTTGTTATGAAACGTATATATTTATAATTGGTCAACGCAATAATTCATAATATATATTACAAGAAAATAAATAACGGCACGATATCTAATTTTGCAAACCGAACAAGAGAGTGGTAATGCTTTTCTTGAATTTCTCCCTTAACTCTCCACTTTGCGATAGTGGCCAATCCGAGAAAGTAAATTTACTGTGTTATTTACCAGTCACATTGATAGATAGCCAGGGCGGCAAGATAACCTATAAAGAAATGAGCTTACATTTTACTTTGGCTCAGGCCCTAAGGGGTTGGCACTTGTTTTTTACACCTTCATATTGAGTAAAAATAAAAAAATATATATATATCCAAAATCTTATTAATTTATTAACAAAAAAAAAACAAAGTAACACCAAGCATAACAAAAACATTTGTGTAACTATCCTTAAATAAAGTTTTTATTTTATATTTCTAAGTACGAAATACTTGATGATAATTAATATCGAATCAACCTAAACGTATTAGAAAATGACACAAAATAATATTTAGTGCCACGACCGGGATTTGAACCGCAATTGAATGCAAAAATGCATAACTCTAACACCATTGGTATGATGATTAATTTTAATATATCAAATGTCTATATCAACTATAAATACCTTTAAACCTGTTTAAGTTCTCAACCAAAAATAATACTCCTCAGCTGAGCAGAAATATGTTTGCATTTCAATATTATTTTTGTATTAAGTATTTAAAACAATAAAATGAGCCTTAAAAGGTAATATTGTTGGTAATAATTCAGAAAAAATGCTTTTGTAATTTTACTATGCCAAATTTATAACCTTCTTTATAAGATCATGCAAGTTTTATTTCGAAAATTTTGCAAAATATCACGAAAAATGTAATGTCGAAAAAATTGTATGTATGACAAACGTAAAGAATTTTTTTTTTTGCATTATTAGTCTCAGATTTTCAGACATATGTTATGGTCGATGCTTTAAGTAAGACACATCGATTATTTAACTTGTGTGAGAAAAAAGTAAGTGATATACTTCCGCCGATATTTGAGTTCATAAACACATTGCAGTAAATAGGTAGCTTACGAAATAAAATGTTGGGCAAAACTTTTTATTCGAAACTTCCTATTCGAAGATGATTCAGTTTTCAGACTATAAAAGAAAACTTTCGTGGTATTTACTGCGAGGGGTGAATTCCGCTGCATTTGAGGCTCACAACAACCCTTCACAGACAAAGGAATACCTCCTTTAAACTGAGAAGAATATCAAAAATATGAAGAGAGAACTAAAGTTATGTGCATAATATTTTTTCCAACATTTTAGATAAATTTTCTATTCAGCTAGACTTGAAAATACAATTTCTCGATAGAGAAAGTGTCTATGAATGATACCATTTTTTCAGGTTTTCGCTCAGCGGTTATTTTAAATATCAGCTGAGGATTACTGTAATTATTGTTGCAGTTACTTTATTTGAAGTATTTTAAAAACCACACAGGGTGTATTTTATTATTTGAGCGATAAGCATTCTTTGATTTCTGTAATATCTGATAAAAATGTACGAAAAGAGAACTAGGAAAAAATGGGGTAGTCTCTACCAGAGGCTCATTTTCATACATTGCCGATACTCGTTCAGTTTGATGCCTGAAAACATTATTTTCTATATACACATTAAGAATAAATCATTGCGTGTGAACAAGATGAACGCAGAGAGGATCCTGGCTCCTATTATTGCTACTATTAATTACTACTACTATTGCTTTATAAATTTATGATGGAAAACAGTGTAAAATAGTTCCATGGTTCCTTGAAGCTTCCAATTTCTTACGTTCCAGCACTTTATATGAAAAATAACGGTTTTTTTCCAACTTTAAAATGCAAAGCTATACCTTTTTAAAGATTAATGCTCTGCAAACCTCATATGACAGTTTTGAAAGTATTAAACATATTAAAATAAAACCAGTTTACTGTTTTAATCATGTTAAATTTCTAAGTAAAAGCTAAAAAATAAATATTTTTTTATTCCACCGAAACTCGTGTCTGTGGATTGCCTGTTGACAAAGCCTATGTTATGTTTACGTTGCGACGTCTTTTTTACTTCCACGTGTGTTTACTCGAGCATTTGAAGTGCAAATAATATCACATTTGCTTGGGATTTCTCGAATTCACACACGCGGTGTCTTTTTATATGTCAATATTACAGACGAGGCTTAAGTTGATCGAGAAATGTACTCGATATAATTTAGAGACGCACCTTTGACATTATTTTGACAATATTACATTAGGACAACCATCACAGCGTAGTTTTAAGTCACAACTTTTGCACTGGGTCGGTGGTTTTGGGATAGATTGGTTAAAAAAAAATACTCCTAAAAACACAAACATATTCGTGATTTTTTTCTGGGTGTTGTGATCGCTACACGCAATAGTCATCATGCACAGTATTATGCGATATACCTAATCATAAATCTTGCACGTCAAAAACAATGTTGGTAAAAGGTGTATTAATATATTTTGCCAATTTCTAGGTAAGCTGTCCGAAATAATAAAATTCTTTAAACTTAAGTCTTTGCACGAGAGACATAATATTTTAAAGTTCCTATATATTATCAAAATATTTTCAGTTTGAGATTTTATAAATTCTCGTTCAACAAAATACTAAAATATTTGGTTAATTCTGAATATCTTGCCTTCTCACCTCACAAACACTAGAACATTGGGCTAATTCTGAATATCCTGCCTTCTCACTTCACAAACACTAGAACATTGGGCTAATTCAGAATATGCTGCCTTCTCACCTCACAAATACTAAAACATTGGGCTAGTTCTGAATATCCTGCCTTCTCACCTCACAAATACTAAAACATTGGGCTAGTTCTGAATATCCTGCCTTCTCACCTCACAAATACTAGAACATTGGACTAATTCTGAATATCCTGTTTTCTCACCTCACAAATACAATACTTTTATCAGTTCCTTATCGATTCTTAGAGAATCCATATATATTCCAAATCTCACACATCAGAACGTCTTCGTTAATCCGCATCCTCCGCAACCCTTCTCAACTCCACCCCACTTCCTGCGAGGAAACATTGCCTCGGTATGCACCCCTGACAAGGGCAGGGGTGTATCGGTTGAATATATGCGACACACGCGGGACAGGGGTGTATTTTTCATAAGCAATTCATCCAATATCGGAGACGTCAAGGGTCGTATTATAATGTATACCACACGGTTGCAGCTGGATTTCTCTGTCTACCTACTAAGTAGATATGTTTTTTTCTGCAGGTAACAATCTGCAGTGATAAACTATTTACCTACTATAATTTTGTTTGCAATGGTATCGACAAAGTAATCAATCAAAATTAATAAGTGTTATTTTCAAAAAAAAATAGGTTTTCAACACACTGTGTTCAAAAATCAGTTTTTGTACGCATAAGGGTTTTAATTAAAGAGGGATTTCAAGGAAGCGAGAAATTGTATGCTTTAATATGTTTCATTTGCAATTTAATTTTGCGATAATTTTATGGTTTCCATCAACATTTTCTTATGTCATCATATTAATTTAAACAAAGGTCATTGATAATTCTTCTGGTAAACTATTGGTCAGCCATATCAATGTTACGAGTATGTAGAAAAGGAATACTTTTCTTAGACATTACAAGAAGAAGAAAAGATAAATTTTTTTCGCGATTGAAAATTTACTATCGCAATGAAAATAGTGACAATTTTTTTAAATTATAGATACATTTAAGTAAAAAAATAAATCTTTTGATACTTAGCTTTACAATAAATAAAAACATCTACTGTGCAGCTTAGCCTTTCCTAACCTATCATCTTTATAATAAAAATCATAACATCAATAAATGCACAGATGCTCATATTCTTCACAAAAATGATCATGGCATCAGATTAAATAATTTAGAAGCACTTGAAATGAAGAAAGCTATTAAAATTATTAGTCATATTCTTAATAATCAGGTAAATTAGCCCAGTAGTTCAATATTAGGTTTACGAGTATTTCCTGTAAACTCATAAAATTTATCATTATTCTCTGATCACCTACTCAGTAGATGTTTTGTCTCATTCAATACATATTATATGTCTCTTTCTCTTTTTTTCTTTGTTTTAATTTAAATGTTATTCTATTGTTTTCTTGTTATTATTTTTTTTCTTCCTTTGTGTAAATATATAACCGCACACTTTGTATTTTTTGCTTTGTTTAATTATGTACCCTGATGATGTTTAGGCTAAGCGAAACCGGTCGTTCATAAAAATGAAAATAATAAGCGTGGTTGCATACAAAGTTATTTTTTCATTTCTTCAAATAAGTTAAACCACAAAGTGATTGCTTTCTACGAAAATATAAGTTAATTTATCTTGAATGTTTTCAACGCTTTGAACTTTTGGGCAATTTATATCATACATCGATCAGTTACCTGTTTTTTGACTCGTTGATAGATGAAAATGATATTTTAAACATATAGCGGTAAGAGCACCGATTATAAAATCGGTTTGTGTTAATAAAAAATAAACTTGCTTTGCAGAGTGTTCAAGGAAATGATATGTAAATATCATTTTTCTCAAGTATTCACTCTAGCAATCCCAAATACAAACTATAACAGGTTATACCCGCGCTGCAGGAGGAAAAAAAACAAACATCCGCAAACAGCCGGCGCATCATCAATCACAGAACTAATCAAGAAGATTTCAGTCTTTCTGAATAATTCAGGAAAGAAGCGGAGCTGAGAAAACAGAAATGCTAGGAGATACAAGCAAGGAAAACAAAATGTTTTCTATGCAAAGGAGACTCAATATTTTTTGCTTTTGTACTGTATAAATTTTTAAAAATTATGCCAACCCATATTTTTTTAATTGATACAATTTGATCAACAACGGAAACAAATATTTTTGTGGTACAACATCTGAGAAATATATTTGAAACCAGAAAAAAATATACACGAGAACATACTTCCAAAGTGAGCAGAAAATACAAAAGCGGGATGTGCTTCAAACACGAGGACCAAGAGTTTAGTTTTTAATGCCTTTCCTAACAAAGATGAAAAAGTATTGGCACCGAGTTCACCTAATTAACGATGCATCCAAACTGTATGATTAAACAATAACTACAAGAGATAAAAACGCTCGATTTTTTAAAACTTGAGTTGTAATACCAACGAGAGTATACACAGAAGGATTGACAAATAAAATAAAATTATTAACAGAGAATTAATTCGCACAATATATTTCCTTTTGCCAATATGTACAGTTTTAAAAAGTATTTTGCTGAAGATGTTGGAGTGGTGCTATTATTTTCAAATATTAAAACACAAGAAACACGTCTTGAAAAACAAATAAACAATAGCTTGCATGTTAAAAAATGAGGGTTACTGGTGATTGGCAGAGATTTGCTAGTAAATGCACCGGCCACACCAATATATGGTACACCGAGAAGTAGTCATTTAAAAACTATTTCACTCACCCCAACGCTTATTCCTTCACTTGATTCCTGTCTATTTTACATTTCTATATTGACTCTATTTGTTATGTATATATGGCATGATTAAAATCCAACTTCTTTTCCCTCCTCAGCACAGAGGGGATTTTTTCTAAATGCCTCCAGCGTAACGGTTACACCGGGACAGGAGTTCTCTTGGCTCAAAGATAAAAAATATACACACTCTTTGACATCAAGAGAAAATACTTGACGGTAGGTACTACACAATTCACAACTATAAAAAATAGGGGAAGTGAATTTTCAATATTGGTTGTCAAATCTGATTTCACCTCAAACAGCATATTTGATTCAGGTAAGGTAATTGATGTATTTAAATACACGTCTTTTCAAGCTAAAATTTCAATGTTTTGTTTTATTAAAAATAAAAAAAATTGTTCTTAATTAATTCAACACATTTTTTTCGAACGGAAAGAAGCAATTTGATATCGCTTACGTTTCAAATAAAGCCAGAACCATCTCCGAAGAATGTTAACATTTTAAAACCTAATGTATTAAAATTTCACGATGAAAAAATATTTAGCCATTACAATGTTGAAATATTTTTCTTAGCCCGATGATTTACGAGCAATTTGTTTTGAGCGATATATTAAGTTTACGATCTGATGAAACACAAGCTTAATGCTGAGCTTTTAGGAATAAAATTTCGCATAATGCTTTATCGTCAACAAAACAACGTAAAAAATACCTTCTTAGATAGCGATACAGAAATCGTGGCATTTTTTAAATTTCGTCATCATTGTTTTATTTTTTTAGATAAAATAATATATTTAAAACACACAAGTGACGCAAGTGACGCAAGTGACGCAAGTGACGCAAGTGACGCAAGTGACGCAAGTGACGCAAGTGACGCAAGTGACGCAAGTGACGCAAGTGACGCAAGTGACGCAAGTGACGCAAGTGACGCAAGGGACGCAAGTGACGCAAGTGACGCAAGTGACGCAAGTGACGCAAGTGACGCAAGTGACGCAAGTGACGCAAGTGACGCAAGTGACGCAAGTGCCGCAAGTGACACGCAAGTGACGCAAGTGACGCAAGTAACGCAAGTGACGCAAGTGACGCAAGTTACGCAAGTGACGCAAGTGACGCAAGTGCCGCGAGTGCCACAAGTGATGAAAGCATCGCGAGGGAGACAGGTGACAAAGATATAATTAGACGTAATTATTATTGTTTTTAATTTTACTATATTGCAATCCTTACGTGTTATAAAAACACATATTGCGGCCTTAGATGAATTAAATAATGTAGATACGTTACTGATACAACGCGCCTCGTTGCACTAAACCAAGTCAACGAGACATACTTTCGAAACACGCTTCATATAGCTATCTCTTCCGCACACACATTCTTTGAATGACTATCCTTTTCATGCGCGGGTAAACATTTAGTGGTGCAACATTAGTGGTGCTACAATTTTCGTAAGATTTGTATGAATATGACGTGTCTTGTATTTTATGTCTATGATTGTGACAAACAAAATAACAATATTACATGTTTTAGAATAAATTACAAATTTTGCACCGTTACGAAGAAAACCAACTAAAGTAGAAATAGAACTGAGCATAAAAAATAACAAAAACGATAGACAACATAATTAGCACTCCAAGCAAACAATTTAATAGTGACCTTAAAGTGCAATGAATAAAGATTTTTTCAAAATATCGAAAACGCATTTTAAGATAAATGGAAATAAATTATGTGTTTTTATTTCTTAATTTATTAAGGAAATATTATTTTAAAGTATTTAATTGAAATTATTAATTAAATTGACCGTTTTAACATTTATCCGGAAACGAGTTGTGTTGTGTGTAGACAATATAATCCAAAGATTTTATCCCATACTTTGAAGTAGGTACGTGTTAGAGGATCGATAGTTTAATTATTATTTCCAGTGTTATATTGGTGGATGTTTTGATTGGAAATGCCTTTGATGTAAGTATGCGTTGCTCATTGTCACCAAGCTATTTTTCAAAATTTCTAAAAATGTTATCTTTAAAATCAATTTCTCAACCATTTCTAACTAGAAACTAGCTACGTTGTGTAAATGAGAGTTTTACTCACATTCTGACAATAATATTTGTCACTGTATTGGCGTAAGTGCCATACAGAAGTCCGGGATTATAAATGGTACAAATTTCCTAATGCACAAGGTTCTTTATGGATACATTCGCAGCAACAAATATACCCAGTTCATACTTTATGACCTGTCACACAGCGAAGTATCGCTTTTGATATTTGCACATGGAGAAATAAATTAAAAAGAAGTAACTTGTCTACTCTAATACGAGTATCCATAGAATTACTCATCCTAAAGTAAGTGATTTCAGCATGGTGTATTCTCGTTCTTATGTGAACAAAACGTGAAAATCAATACCTACAAACGATAACTGAAAACTTGATAATTTTTAGTGCCACTGAGTAAATATGCCCTCCATAGTCAGGTCCACCCATTTTACACGCGCGTTTTAGTCCGGAGTGAATGGGTTTGATTCCGACAAACTTTGACCGTTGCGCTCTAACATAAAAATGTACCGAAATGGATTATGCCAGTTCTGGTGTTGTGTTGTTTTTTTTTTTTACTTATTTTGACGAAACTTGATAAAAATGTCTTAATTTTTTTTATTTTTTTTAAATTTGCCGTTGAATTTGTGTTGATATATTTGTTTTGATTTATTCTACCCCCCGTGGGTATTTTTCAATAGACATCAAGCCCAAAAGCTTATTAAGATGGTGACGAGAAATGGCTGGAACGAACGTTTCTGAAGGTGGTCATTAGATTCTGAGCCTAACAAATATTACATTATTTTATTCGCTAGGAAACTACAATAACTATAACGGTAGAAATGAAATATTGTGTCCGTTCAATCTTGCAACTTCAACACGCGAGTCGCTGATTTTCCTTTTAAAATTAGATAGAGGGGTTTTCCTTGCACCGAACGATTCAAACCACTGACTATCATGTTTATTGATTCAATCCTGTGCTAGACCAGTGCAAAACAGGGCAAAACTGGGCAAAAAAGGTAAGGTGCGTCATTTGTTTTTTTTTTTACTTCACCCATCTTGTCTATTTCGTGTCTCGATAACCCGTTTGTTTTATGTCGACATAAGTTACTTAAGGGTGTTCTCGTTGTATGGTAGTATCGGGGCAATACTGTGGCACTTTGGCGATAGTGTGGGCGAAATCGGGTGGCAGCAAGTCGCGGTGGGAGTGGGGGTGGGAGTAAAGAAAGATGGGGTGGTATGAGGGTTAGATGCTGACAACAACGTTTACGTTTATTGGAAGCAAATGATTCCAGCTTTATTTTATTTATTTCTTATGGTACTTGTAAAAGCTTCAGGAAAACACAACAAAAATGTGAAGATGAGATTAGGCTTCCATATTGGTGCGTTTATTTCTGAATTTATCGTTTGGAAAATCAATGTATTTTTATGTGCGGCCAGAAATTGGGTTCGTTGATTTAGACAAAAAAAAAAATTATCGGTATTTAGAATAAATTTGAAGTTACTTAAAATAAACCTATTTCCCTTTATACTTTCATTGTAAAAATTTAATAAAACAAACAATGCCTTTAAAAGATGGAAATCGATGTGTATTTCAAACTTGTGTTTTTCATCAGAAACTTTGCATTCCTTCTGGAATAAGTAGTATTAAACTAAATAGGTATTTTTATTCAATACACCATTAACCAAATTAATTTCTAGACTTTAATAAACCCACAATACATTTATATGATCAATGTCTTCATCAGAATGTGGTTATCCTAATTGTATTCCTGTAAATAAAATTTAAACAAAAAAACATGATTGAAAAGTGTCTATAGTTCTCGTAATAATGGTTACAGCAATTTATTTAATTTTTCAATTTTTAACATTTGACAGAACTCAATCTAACTTATTACGATTAAATCCAACTTAGTTAAAACCTTCTTTACATCCTACCTTTGCAGCAAAGTTATCTTAAGTAAAAATATGTTTATCACAAATCTTGCAGTACAGTTAAACTTCAGCTATAAAAAACCCCCGATATTATCTAATGTGATATTATTTATATGTATGATAGTCTAGAATATTGGACAATTCGTGACAGCTGGGATGAGCGAAGTTTAAATCAAGTTAAGACTTAATTTTTTAACTCGGATAATACTTAGTGGAAAGATCTCTTCTAAACTGGAGACAGAAAAACTGTTAAATGTTAGAAAAAAAACTAAAATGCTGAGAATCTGTGTGCTTCAGCAGTACAAACTCGTTTACCTTTCGCGTTATGAAATTCGAACTCCTCTTTTTGCGTGGAATTTTTATGTTAGCTCAATATTTTTTTACCTGGTAACGTCGTTTTCAGCATGAGCTGTAGAGCTTTAAATTCTCCAAAATAAACAGGGAATAATAAGACCCATTGTCTACGATATATTTCTTTAATAACATTAAAACACGGCGCGGCGTGTTGTAACAAGTACATTTTTCTAAAGTGATATTTTATAAGGGCAAACCTACGTTTTATTCAAAACGCACTCTTTTGTTGGATAGATTTAAATATCAAGCATAATGTATGCTGAATAAGTGGATACTGCAAGATTGATTCGATCACCCCTAAACGTTACGCACAACTTACCGGTTAAATGTCGGAGTATAATAACTTGTTACCGCCTTAAGATGACCGACCAACCGAAAAAAAACTTTATAAAAAAGGTCAGGCGATATTTCATTGTGGGGCGGCACTTTCCAAATGGATGTGTTGCTATCCGTATGTTATAATATCCATCACCATATAACATACCATCAATATATTTTATATAGATGACTTGACATTTTGGACATCGATTCAACGTTATTTACGAACGATTTTTATTTTCAACAACCTTTTCTAGTCGGGACTGGAAGCCTTGCTTCGAAAAGACGCATCCAGGCGTCTCTATCTTGTGCTACTTCGGTGGCTTCGCTTTATTTCAAACCTAATCTCTAATTGCACCGCTTCTTCATTCAAATATGATATAAGCCCTGACATATATAATTTGCCCTATTTTTAAGAATGGCTCCAAAAAATCTATTGAAAATTATAGACCAGTTGCCATACTATCCGCTCCTGCTAAATTATTTGAAAAATTAATTTATAAACTTATTTTGCCTCAAATTGACGCGTACATTATACCTGAACAGCATGGTTTCAGAAGAGGAAGATCCACTGAAACCAATCTGATGGTATTCACTGATTATGTTGCTAGATCCTTAGACAGTGGATACCAAGTAGACTGTTCATATAACGATTTTTCCAAAGCTTTCGATACCGTGAATCATGATATCTTGCTCGCCAAACTTGCCCAAATAGGCTTCTCCTTTCATATGCTTCAATTTTTCAGAAGTTACCTCGAAAACAGAAAACAATTTGTCACACACGGAATCTTCCAATCCGCTGAGTTTTCTGTTCTTTCTGGTGTTCCCCAAGGGTCAATCTTAGGTCCACTTCTCTTTTCTATTTTTATTAATGATATTGCCGAAGTCATCCGTTTTTCTCGCTTTCTCCTTTTTGCAGATGACCTTAAAATATTTCTACAAATAAGAAGTATTAAGGATTGCCTGCTTCTTCAAGCTGACGTCGATAACATTTCTGAATGGAGTCGACAAAACCAGCTTCATTTCAATATCTCGAAATGTGTAGTCCTTTCTTTTACCAGAGCATTTAGTCTCACCTACCACAGGTACACTATGCTCGATCATAATCTCAAACGCGTTTCCACTATAAAGGATCTTGGGATTGTGTACGAAAGTAAGCTTGCATTTCGTGTTCATATCGAAGGGGTGTGCCAGTCGGCATTGAAAATGTTAGGGTTTGTTCTCAGAACCGTCAGAGTTTTTAGGGATACCCGAACTCTGAGAACACTCTATTTCTCTTTGGTCCGCAGTAGGCTGGAGAGTGGTTCAATTATTTGGAATCCTCATGAGGTGGGGTACTCCCTCATCTTGGAGAGGGTCCAGAAAAAGTTCCTGAGATTTTTATACATGAGGGAGTACGGCCACTACCCGTGGCTCTACCCAACGAACTTTCTCCTGGGCACGCTCGGACTTCACTCCTTACAGCTCAGGAGAGAGGGGTATGCCGCCACTCACTTCTTCAGACTGCTGCGGGGCTATATTGTAAACCCTGCTATTTTGGAGCGCGTAAGTCTCTATGTTCCTGATGACTATCTAAGACAGCGTCTTCATAGATTATTCTATCTTCCTGCCTGTAGGACCAACCTGCCAATGGTTCTGCCGGTGGGGAGAAGTATTTTGCTCCTGAACAAAATCTCTTCCGATATCGACTTATTTCATGTCAGTGAGGAGAGATTCAGAAGTGAAATCCTATTGATTCTTGAAAGAGTTTCTCCTCATTGACCTGATCATCACCACTGCCTGAAATTTTATTTTTTTGAAATTTTATTTTTTGTTACTATAATTTGTATTTATTTTGTAAAAAAAATAACTTATTTCTTATATGCATTAAATTCAAAAAATTTGTAATGTATAAGAAATTTAATAAAAATATTATTATTATTATTATTATTATTATTATATATTTATTTATTAAGGTTTTTTTATGCCCTGTGAGATGTTATTTTCCTAAAGTGCCTCCTATGTGGAGTTATACTCGTATATTTAAAAAACAAACTTTGATTGAAGTTTAATTAGAGTTTTCTTAGAAGCTCAGATACAAATCTGGAAGCTGGAAACTATGTTATTTACCAATCAATTAAAATGAACTTTCACAAAGATAGTGTCTCATAATAAATAATAAAATTATTAAATTAGAAGCAACTTGAAGACTTTATGCTTTTTTATATTAATTATTGAAATAATATCAATAATCTTCAACGTAAATATGTAACAAAAAAGTCCAGAAACTAAGAAGAACTAACGGTCGCGACCGAGACTCGAACTCAGAACCCCTACTCTATCCAGGTGTAACGTCTCTGCCAATTGAGCTACCGATACCTTATTAGAAACCGGCATTTTAATCAATCTCATACTTCCTTGAAAATAATTCATATTCTTTTTGAATTTCTACCGATGTAGGTTGCTATCTTTGTAATGGTATGCAAAACTCAACTCGAGCACATATTGAATATATAACTGGTGTCTTGGATAAACCATCCATTTTTTTATTTTTTTTTGGAAGATCTTTTGACTTTTTGCAAAGTCTGGAATTAATATTTAAAAAATAGAATTAACTTTATTCTAATTAAAATAATAAAAATAAATTATTGATTATCACTACTTGGTAGATCTATTTATAGTTTTTATCAATTGTTCCAATTAAATATTTTGGTCGAAGAAGACCAAGAAGTAATATTATTTCAACAAGTTTTTTTTTTGTAGTAAAACAGACTGCGTCTATTTATAAAATACATCATCGGTAACAATAATTATAGGACATTCGTATGGCTCTTGAAACTTTCCATGTGTATATTAAAAATATAAATAGCCAAAGATATGTTATTCAGTAGCTCCATATCCCCTGTCATGCTGTGCTGAGCCAAAACGTATGTTCTGCCATGTGAAATACATAGCAAATCATCGTGTCGCCTCTGGCAGTAGTTGTTTGGTACAAATTTCCAGGAGGTATGGACTATTTACGAAATTGGTAATATTTATTTACTGGAAACTTTGGTATCGTGTCTCAGAGATTTGAAAGATAAGACAAATGTACATGATATTGATGGATTTAATTTTAGAAATAATATGAGTTATCTCAGCCACAACAGTTTTAGTAAGATGTAAAATATATTCTTACACTAAAAGTTTAAAAAAAAACTGTAATAAAATGCCATTTTATCTGTTGCTCCGTGAAAGTTCGCATCAGATATATTTTTTAAAGGTTTCGACGTTCATCTGATTTTAAATTATCAATTTTAAATTTTCTAGTTGAAAATTATTAAATTTAATGTACCTACATAGGTAATAAGCGTAATATGTTCGGTGATTCCACCAACAAATGCATTTGTTAGTAATAACGAAATTAGTTGTACCTGCGTAATGATATCAAATGTTGAATACCCTCAATCAAACATGCGATCGATGTGGAATGCATTTCAATACCACTCATGTGGGGTTTGGATAAATTTTCGGCCTCAGTAATAGTATTCATAGAATAAAAACAGTTCTAATGATTTTTTTTTTTTTCAAAATATGTTCATGATTTACAGTTTTTTTTATTATCCCCTATAGAATCGTGAACTTACCTACTTAAATATTAAATGCTTAGATTTAAACCTGATGGCATATAATTCTGTTACATGGATTATTTAAGGGAAAGACAGAGATATTACAACAGAGGTCTCAACGGCAGGACCATATCAAAGCCTTATATTCCGTATGTCTAGCTAGGAGACAGTTATCACGACTTGTCATAATTATCGTTTAAACGAAAAATTATAATTTGGAATTAAAAATTAAATATCATATTCATTTATTTTGATTTTTATACCAGAAAAACTGGGTGGTTGGTGCAATACCCAATCTTCCATATAAATCAAGCTTAAATATAATTAAAAAGGAGATCAAAATAGTAATCAATCACAATAAAAATTATAAAAAGTAAAATATTAAATAATTTTTATTCTATTTATGAACTTTTTGTTTCTTACATCTTTTTACATTACCTACCTCACTAGGTTATTAGAACTTGTTCTGAGGTAGGTAATAATACATAATAATAAAAATAACTTAACTGGAGTGTTCTTCAAGTTGATCTCCGAATCATCTACATACGAGTACATACGCTCATTGGAAAGAAAATTAAGCCACTCAGATGCAGCCAATACAACATTATAGTATACACATACCTACACTTATATGCATTTAAAATATTGATCGCTTAGTGACCGAGTAGTCCAGAGCGTCGGGCTACTCGGATTTAATATTCTGCTAGTTGGGTCTTTCATCATTGCACATTTTTCTAAAAAATGTGTGGAAATGTAAGAGGCATAATCATTTTTCTCGTGCCTTCAAAAGGTCGATGACCGCTTGGAATCCACTGCTGTGAGCATGATGTCGGATGTGTTACTAATAAGCTAAGACTTAAACCAACCTAAAGCAAGGTATTGATTTTGAGTAATTTGAGGAAGTTTTTAAATATTTCATATATTCTTATTTATATTTTGTATATTCTCCGTTGCTGCGCAAAGCGATCCACGTCATAATGGCGATGTAACAACGCCGCAAGTGCAGTTGGTGACGTCATACGCGGGAAGGGGGAGGGGTGGCTATTGAGGAATTTGAAATTTATTGCACTGCCGGAAATATGCAACTGGCGAATTGCAGCGAAGCTCAAATGTCATTTTACAGCGCGGGAATCCACATAATTCAGTATAACAATAATCACATACAAACATTTAATTCATGCTCATACGCAAATGTACTACTGATATTATTATCAGCATTATGAATCATACTGTACGGATTTGTAATTAGAATGTTTGTTTTCCTTTATTAAAGGATGTTATTGGCATTTTATATTATTTAGCAAGCAATTACGGAAAACGACCGGTAGGGGTTAATACTCTGGGATTGTGTAACGGGTCAATATCCTTGCAATACGTAAAAACGTACTTGAATCCTAAAATGGGCAATATGTGTGTTATATTATACGGCCTGCGTAGTCGAGTGGTAAGACACTCAACTACAATTCCAAAGGTCGCGGGCTTAAACCCGGTGTGCGCAAATAAATTGTATTCAATTAATAGGTGTCATCACCTCATAAAACATTCAATTAATATACAATAATATACGAGGCCTGTTCAAAAGAAAAGGTGAATTTTGAATTTTCGCGGGCTGTGTACATTGGATTATCGTTTTTTGTTGGTACACATATGTTTATCATATATTAGCATTATCAGCCATTTTGGATTAGTGGTTTGTTTTTGACAACTGGGAAGGTTAGTCACGTTTTTGTTTGTTCTTCGATTTTTTACTTTTGAAAAAAATGGACCAAAGAATATGTATTGAATTTTGCGTTAAAAATTGAGTAAAGTGCTCCAACGCACTTAAAATGTTGACTGCCATTTGGCGAGTCTACTTTGTCTCAAAAAAGTGTTTATAAGTGGTACAAGCGCTTTACAGAAGGCCGAGAAGATTTTAATGACGATGAGCGTCCTGGAGTTGTGGAAAAACAAATCATGGATTTTATTCTTTGATCCATATTTTTCAAAAGTAAAAAATCGAAGAACACAAAAAAACGTGACTAACCTTTCCAGTTGTCAAAAACAAACCACTAATCCAAAATGGCTGATAATGCTAACATATGATAAACATATGTGTACCAACATAACAACAAAAAAAAACGATAATCGAATGTACACAGCTCGCTAAAATTCAAAATTCACCTTTTCTTTTGAACAAGCCATGCAAAGTATATTTGCGGCAGGTTCCAGAGTGGTAGATACTCGAAGTATCGCCCTAGTGAAAGACAACCGTTCAGAATTGAAACGTTGCTTGAAATGGCTTTAACCGTGTTTGGTGACCAGATCAGAATAGCTAAGTACTACTTAACCTTCCTCTTTCCCATCTCTTTACCCTCCTCACTATTTTCAACATCGCCACATACCCCAATTAGGGAGGCCATAGTCTCGCTGGCTCTGAACGGTTGGAAGCAGTTGAGACTCTTGTGAGGTTTTCACTATAAAAATAAAAATAAATCTTAATTTAAGGGTTTTAGCAAATTTTGGAACATGGGTGACAAATCAGATGCTGTGTTTGTTTTATCGGTATTCTAATAAAATACTTCGAAGAACTCATTATCAAATTATCATCACGATGAGCCAACGTCTATCTGCGGTAGAACGAAGACCTTTACGAGCTACCTCCACTCCTTCCAGTGTCATTATTATTCCATAGATGGAGCGGGCTTTAAAGCATATCATAGAGCTACCCATAGGCTCTTAAATTACGAAATGTATCCATTCTTCGAGCAATGAGTTCTGCCCATTCCCATTTCGTTTTATACCATTTAATTTTCTAAAAATGTGACGTTTTAGAGAATTTCGCGAAATTCACGATATCACTTGGAGATCGCCCAGTGTCCATGAGGCACCAAAACAACTCATCTCCTTAAAATGTGAAAAATTTTACGCTTTCAACATACTTGAGATTGTTATTATTTTGTGGAGGTAAAAAAATATACAAACGCCCGTCTGTTGAACTTACTTGTATACAAGATGCTTACTCATACCCTACAAGATTCTTACTCTGCCGACGCATCATGATACGAGCATGTCATTTTTACATAAGCTCCCCGATCTGCTGGAGCGATATTTTCATCTCAAGTCACCCCCTTCTCCGGGCTGGTACGGAGAACCCCCTCCCCGGCTGAGTAATGAGCTCCATATAAATGCTAATGCCACCCCGGTCGTGATTCCTCGGCCAGATATACTACGGACCCGCAATATTCCACCTCTCCGCTAGATATAGTGGCCTGGTCGGGCTCGCTAACCTTGTTCACTTACCGAGACAACATCGGAGCAGTTTCCGTGGAGCGGAAAAAGTTGAGTGAATAAAGCTGCGGTAAAAAGGAGCTTTTAAATTATTTTGTGCCATCCGAACTTGAATAGTGTCTTCGGGACTATTTTTAACTATTTTTCAAATGCACCACTGTACATTGAATTAAGTTACTATAAGAAGCATGCTAAATTGCAGATTTTCGTCGATTTGGTGGTTGCAGGAACACATTCCGTTGAAACTAAATGGGTATTTGTATTTGGATATTTCTACAAAGAAAGTTGTTGACTAACTATAAAAAAATTCACCTCCTCGGGGGGAGGGGTATTAATAATAATTTCAGATGCATCAAGGTCTTAAACAACATCTATAAAAGAAAAGGGAACCGTGTGGTCCATTTTCTAAAGTTCATCAGTCACGACAATTATTTTCCGGCTTTCAATTCCATGTTTTCCCTGAATCTGGTATTTTATAACCAGTTAAGATAAACGGAATCTTTCGGGATGGTCTTTACGTGAGTTATATAAATATATTTTTTTAAATTTAATCGGTTTTCTCTAAGAATATGTGCAACGCCTCCGTAGCTTAGTGGCCCATGCATTTGACTTTGATATTAAAGCTTGCCGGTGTGATTCTCACCGCAGTATAAAAAAATGCATCCAAGTGCTTAGACATCGACGGTTACGTTAATATTTAAATTAACGTGGTGTACAACTCATTTTAGTCAATAAACCTTAAGTTATACGTATAGGCTAGACATAATTAAACTGTCCATGTAAAATTGTTAATTAATATGGCTTATTGTAAGTGCAGATTGCATAACAATAATAATTTTCAATTACATCTTATGATGCGTATTTGTGTAAAATGTGTGTGTAACCTGACTGAGCTTACAAGATACTGTAACAATGATGTCTTTGATACATGAAGGCCCAGCAATAGTGTCCCTATCGGCGGCGGGACTGGGCAGTGGCTCTACGCGGAGAGCAGCCGCCCCTCGGGTAACCGATAACAATCATTGATCACGGACTCGGCTAATGGGCAGCATTTAGCATTCAGGTGACGCGGCGCAGTCTCTCTTGAATAACAACGATGACGTCGGTTGCGCGTTATTGGCAACCCGGCGGGGATATTAATGCGTTACCGAATTCCGTCAATTTTATCGACGCACAAAGCCCGGCGCGGTGTAAACGCGCTGAGAAATTATGCGCCGGCATTTTGTCAAAGGATTTTTCCAAGATTTATCGCCAACTATCGACGGATGAGCGAAATAACGCGGAATTTACCTGTCATTATGATGGGTCGCGCGCCCGACGATTTTTGTGTCAAATCTTTACAAGAAAAAACGTTTCCAAAGTTTTCCGAATACATTTTTAGACAATCAATTTCACCTGCCCTAAGAATAATGATTTTTGTGTCAATTCGTTTTAATAGTTTCCTGAATCCTTTTTTTTAATACGTTTTGACGCGCACCTGAACTATGAGATTTCTTATGTCAATTTTCATCCGTGGGGGAAAATGTTATTTTGAAAGTTGCCCAAATAAATTGTCAATACATTTTTTACTGGACATCAATATTGACGGGCACCCTGACTATCTAAAGCATGACTCAGTATACTTCGTAGAAATTTCTTGGATACAATAAAATTCTATAGATTTAAAAAACATCTTTTTTCAGTAGTTCTCCGTTGGTCGCCTGTAAATTTATCCGTGTCAAGTTATATCTTCATCATTTTACGTGTCATTTGGACCCTTTGAGAAAAAAATCTAAGGTTACATGATTTTTTTATTTCAGTACTTCTATAATGTTAGAAATCAAATGAAAAAAATCTTTAGTTAGGTTCAGCCACTCGTTCATTGGTTTATGTAGCGATATTTGGCAACTAAGCACTTAAACAATTAATTCTATAGAAATCATAAAACAAGAACATTATACAATAATCACGATTAATACGTAAGTATCATTTTTAAACATTTTTACAACACGGTTTTTTGTGTCACTTGTCATCTTTTCACAATTTTTTTAAAAGTTACCTGAATATATTTTTGATCACATCTTTAGAGCACAACACTTTGACAGTTAATTTCGGTAAAATTCTGAAAATAAAAATAAACAACTTTTTTCGCTCTTCAGAATTCCGGAAAAGTTTTGATTTACCATCCTTTGAAAGCTCCGATAGACAAAACTTTATTAATTATTCGTATACCCGGCGCTTTAGAAAAAACCTTCTACCTCATTGTTCGGTGTTATTTTAATGCCTTAATTCTGGCATGTAACGTTTTCATTCTTGCAAAAAGCTTTGTGCCCTTTGGCATCTTGGTACATAAAGATGAATAATTGTTGCTATTACGGCAGCCCGACCGCCTTCAGCAGGCTGTGCTCCTGGCCCGTGTTTATTTTTTACTGTTTTTATTTCTCGGCCAGGTGTACCGCCCAGGGCCGTCAGATAGTGGCACACGTGGGCACAAGTGGGTAAATATTTTTCCTAATTTACCCTGCAGACCCTACCTTCCCCCCACACACGTGAGGAGGCCGGGGCCTTTCAGATTCCGTGAGATAGGGGAGGGTGGGGTAACGACGTGATTTTGCATATAAATCTCAGCTTTATATGTTTTAATATCAGCTAAGTCAAATTGAGTTAGCTCCGGGCAGGTTGCGGTGTTCCGCCAGTGGCGGCTCGCGAACGTATTATGCTAAATTTTCCAGAAATAGGTAACTTTGTAATTACTAAAGAAGTAAGCATCCTTCTCCATAAAATGAAAGTGATACTGCGGCCTTATAAAGCATGTCAAACTCGTAGAACTAAAATGTCACATTACTTTTTTCAATATTTTGCAAGTTCCATGTTTGTTTCGAGTAGATCAACAAATGTAGTTATTTTAAATCAGCGGTGGTGGGTACTATTTGATATTTTTAACTGTTTTGGATAAATATCTCACCAGAAACTCTATAATGACGAGCTTAATTTGCACTAGTAGTTTATTTCAGAAATTTCTAAATGAATGCTGCTTCTTCAGCTGACAACGTTTTTTTCTATAACGAGTTATAGTACTTTAAAAAACCTTTTTAAAAGTAAAAAAAATAGGCGAGTGTTACCATCTTATTTATGTATACATTTTAAAAATGGTTCATTAAACATTCTAGAAGCTAGGTGGAAACTATTAGTTATTTCATAAAATATTCATGATTCACGCCACTGAAACCGATCAGAGTCTTAGTGGTAATCCTCTCAGCGAAGTCAACCGAAATTCATGACTCAGTTGACGGTGTTGGCTCAAACTGTTAAACCAAACGAATAAATCGCTTCAAATCAATTAACAATTTAACCTTTTTGCTTGCTCTGTCAATACGTATCACATTTTATGATCAAGGTTTTTTTTTTGCAACCTACGAGATCTTAAAATAACTATTATCATTAACGTAAAAATCTATTTTTTTAAATAATTTTAGAAACAATTTTATTATATTGTAATAATATTAATAAATTTTCAAAATTCCGAGGTATTCTACTTAAATTATTTTATTAATGTATTTTTTCTTACTGTCGAAAATCATTATATTCATGGCTTAAATATTTTATGGTATTGTTGGAATATTTTGAAATATGAATAAAAGCTTAGATAGATATTGGTTTAGTTTAATATAAAAAAAGTAGAAAGTGGGTAAATTCATAAGAAAATAGAAAGTTATTTGGTTAAAAATGTAAAAGTATTGGCTAGTTATTGGATAAATTATGAAAATTGGTAATTTTAGGTAAGAAAAAATTCCAATTTACCTAAAAATTCCAATTTACAACATGTATTAATTGTAATTTAGTATATATCATTAAAGTAAATACCAAATTTCATAATTTATCCAATAACTAGCCAATACTTTTACACTTTTAACCAAATAACTTTCTATTTTCTTATGAATTTACCCACTTTCTATTTTCTTATGAATTTACCCACTTTCTACTTTTTTTATATTAAACTAAACCAATATCTATCTAAGCTTTTATTCATATTTCAAAATATTCCAACAATACCATAAAATATTTATTTTTATTTTATTTAATCTGCTTTCATTTGCCGGTTTTCTTACTAACTAAATTATAGTAATGCAATTTATTTTATTAACCTTTGGAATGTCGGATTTCCGCAAGGTACAACTTCCGCCGTACCTTGCTAACTGTAATTTCGTAATAACTCACTTGTGTTTTACAAAACGATGTTTTTTTTATCAATTATACTATCTTCTCAGATAATGTGTTTGTGTATATTTTTAAATAGCATTTTAATGGTATAGGTGTTTTTTCTGGATAAACTACTTATATTCGGAGAATTGTTATTTTTCTTCCTCATGCGACTAAAAAAAGTTTGATTAAGATATGTGAAAAAAATGACGTTTTATTGTATTTTAGTGTGGCTGAATAAATTTCCACCAAAAAAAAAAAAAACATTGCATTAGGTTTTGTTATAAATAGAAACGGTAATTTCATTTTTAAAATCGTTTTTTTTTCAGCCGTACTGACGTAAGCAAACTTTAAATATGTATTATTCCACTTGTACTAAAGTTAACGCAATGCTAAACATCTTTATGCATTGATTATTTTATTGACAAGCAATAACAGTTCATTTAAATGTGCAAACAACAGTTCTTGAAGGATAAAAACTACTGAATAGATAATGATGAATGGTGCCAATAGTCACGGGGCGGTGACTATTGGCACCATTCATTCACCATTCCGGCACACTAAAGGTTAAACGACGAAGCAATTTCAACCTAATCAAGACCGGTGCAATATGTGTGTAGCCACTTAAAAATTCAAAGTTCGGTTAAGAATATCAATAACATTATTAAGAAAACCATTAACACATCATCTAATACTCAAATCCAAACCATGCAAAAAACCAAAGCTGAGTAATAATCGTCAAAAGATCTGCATCGCCATACATAGTAAGTTCCCAGCTCGGTTATAATGGGTTTAATATTCGAAGGTGATCCCATCTTGTGACTGGAAGGCCCATGCAAGTCACGCAGGAGATTAGCTCCCAGCATCCGATGCGGGATATTGCGGTAACCGCGAAATGGCTCCGTACACACCTCGCTACATGCCGTGCGGGGCTGGGGTGGGTACACATACCCGCCGAGAGCTTATCTTTTGGGGGATGGTAAATCATTTTGATTAGCGGTGCCATTTTAAGGCAAGATTAATAGAGGTTAAATATTTGTTTTGTAATATATTAAGTATCTAAACTTGTATTTTTGACTGATTTTAAACCTTTACGTACTAAGGTATTTACTATGTTCATTTTAGATGTTTTATATTTACTGTTACGATCCCTAGTTTGAGTTCCAACACTACATTTATTGTTGTACAAATTATTATCAAGTGGATAATTTAATACTCCGTCATGTTGTAAATGGCCTTGCGAACTGTAAATAGTTTCATGTAGGTAGACAGAAAAGTCAAAGAAAAAATCTGAGCATATTTCATGGCGCCAGGACCCCAGGTTCAAGACTTTTGCTTGGTCAGAAAACTGGTATAGTTAAGAAAACAAACAACCTGACAATGGGGTCATTTATGTATGCGAAACATTTGACAATAGCTTAAATATAATATGTGAAAATTACATGTTGTATCTACAATTTATTACGAATCACAATTATTAACTATGTATAATTTCATAATGATGTAAGCACGTACGTACCTACGAGTGTGAACTTTTTAAATATGAGACTGATGTTAATTTAAATTGTCAATTTTTTAAAATAATCAGTCAACCTACCTAATAAAGTACCTACCTACAATATTTTTTGCAGATATTCTTCTACAATTGATATGAGTGGATGAAAGCATTTTTTGGCAGTCGACTTACATATTTTCACGGGAACAACTAGTGGTAGCAATAATTACCAACACTAGTTTTTGTACGTAACAACAATAGTCTTTAAGCTTCACCACTCAAAAATGGCACTAAACGTCACTCTGTAGCATTCTGATACAAGATACTACAAACGATTTATTTGCAAATTCTCTATGGGTAATTAGACAAATTTCAAATCTTTTCAATAATTTTTTTTTTAATCTGATATCTTTCAAATTCTATTAAGAACATACTAAAATGTCAGTAAGAGACGCAGTTTAAAAAACCAGCGATGGTATTTTTAAACGTTTAACCTAAAATTCCAGTACGCACTTCATAAATAATTAAAAAGATTACTATATTTGGAATTGTATTCACACAAAACCTTAGACATTTTTCTAACTACCAGTATAAAATTAACAGTTAAACTATTTGTAGTATTGTTTGTATTAGAAAGCCAGAAAGTGTCTATTGCTGGCCTTTAAGCTTCTTTAGTAAAAAATACTATATTTGTTTCATTTCGTCGGAATAAAAAACATGTATTTCTATGAATGTAAAAAATAAGATAATTAGATTCTTACATTTAAAAAAATATATATTTATAAGACTTATGTTGTGTTCATATTTTTAGGTTATTTCTATTTACTGGTGGTTTTTTTTCCTTACGTTTACTCTTAAAGTTATTTCTACTTGCTGGTAAAACGAAAAACACTTAATATTTAACTGGCGTTTCATTCAATGGTAGCTGTGACAAATTATTATAAAAAAATATATTTTTTTAAATAAATAAGCCACCTTTAAAATGTATAAATGTAATTTTTTTACGTATTGATTACGACTTGAAAAAAACAACAAAACAGATTTCTCCTGATCATAAAATAATGAAGATGCTCGTTCATGTGATACCAACAGATTATGGGAGAGAGTTGTCAAGTTGTTAACTGCAATTTCCGATAAGCCTTTAAGTCGGGATATAATGTGCCGCGGCTCTAAACTTTGTCAAGATGCCAACACGGTTAACCGTGACAGAGAGATACAAGCATAATGATGACAACTGCCTTACAGCCACTATCCTGGAACAGACTATAAACGTCGGCAGTAACTCATTTTGATACTTTTTTTATCATGGAAGCCAATCACTTTGTGGTGATATATTTAATGAAAAGGAAAAACAGCTTTCTATAAGACCACAGCTTTTATTTTAATATTTATGACCGACCGGTTTCACTTGGTCTAAGCATCATGAGGGTACAAAATCAAACTACACAAAAAATACATAGTGTGGGGTTATATATATTCAAATATACAGAGGGAGACCACAATATAAAATAAAATAAAAAAGAGAACAGTAAGAAAACAAAAGAACAACATTTAAATTAAAACCTAGGAACATAGAAAAAGAGACGAATAATATGAAATGAAAGAGGTGAAACGTCAACTGAGAACCTGATAAAAATAATGATATTATAATATATTTTTTAAATGATAATGGATATGTAAAATACGTCACTAGAGTTCAACACTTGATTTGAATTAAAGCAAAAAAAAATAAGCATCCTAATATTGATGTACAAAAATTTAAAAAGTGTTTGTATATTGAGAATAAAAAAAATATATTTCAGATGAGAGGCAACAGGAGACGATAGATAAGGTAGGAAGAAAATTGAAGCATTTTTTTAACAACAATACTAGTTGACTCACCAAAAAACAATATTAGTTGATCAATCCACCGTTTTTTCAATTATGTAATTAGAAAAAGAATATGTTATAATTTGAAATATATATATGTATTTTTTTTTAAATCTCTATTTTGGCCCTATACATATCATTCAACAGCAAAAAAGAACCATCAGAAACAATAATAATAATTATAAAATAATAAACAACAACATTCAGATATGAAAATATAACCTCAAAATAAAAAACAACAAGAGAAAGTGAATAAAAAATAATAAAAATATAAAAACTAGTTAACACAACAAAAATGAAATAAATTCGAAACAGAACTAGGTAATCTCATCAATTCCAGTTCTATTTGCCGGAACTAATTCAACTGACATAAATATGTCTGTTTTTTTAATTATCTAAACAAATCTGTCAGCTGACCCTCATACTTACGTACTCTCGAAAAAAAAATTACAGTTAATGATGATGTAGAATGTGCAAGAGAAAGGTTACGAAGCACCAAGTTCATAACAAAACATAGTTAAAGCCGTTTCAAGCAACACGGTCCCTCCCCAAGGAGTAATTAAGGGAAGCTCATATACCAAAACCCATGTCACATACGAGTTAGTACAGAATAGAACATGAAACATGAACATAGAACAGTGCTTGATTGTATCAATGATAATAATTCATAAAACTTAAGAACAAAACCTCCATCTCTTTCCACAATTCACATCCATCGTTTTGTTCTTCTCCTCTATATTACCAAGATGACGGGCGACTTCAATTACCATTGTCTTAATATTCATAGAATAACAAGGCTAAACAGAATAGTCAATTTAATTTAAAATGTGATCATCCTTAGAATAAATTTGCACCACTTGGGTTAATGAACATCAATATTTTGAGAGCATCCTTCAGAAACAAACGCAGCGCCCGTCTCGCTTACTTGAGGGCACTGCTGTTTATAGTGGTCCAAAATTTTAACTACAAGATAACACCGCGTTTGATTAAATTTATAATTAACTTAATATGCTGAGCACACTAATCTGTGTTATTTATTTTATTCTCGTTTAGCTGTAAAAACAAAATATCATACCGTTCCACCGGTGTTGGTTTTGCCTACCTTTTCCTCGTCCTGAGTAAACTTCCCCCGAGTAGAGAAGAATGATGCCCCTAGCCGGGGGTGGCTAGTCTCCCCCGGGCAGTGGCAGGGGTGGCAGGTAACTACAGGCAGTTAGGGCAAGTCTCCCCACGTCCGGACGCAGCCTCCGCACCGCCTAACCGGACATCCCCAAATAACGGACCCGCCTAATACCGGACACCACCGCAAATCATTTGCGGTTGACCGATCGTGGCGTCTTCCTTAATTTGATAAGGCTAATCATTTTGTCACTTCTGAATTAAATTGGCCAAAGAGTTGATACAATGATGCTTATTAGGTATTGCATTGGCTATTTATACTAACAGTTTTTTTTTATTTGTCCAAAAAATCTTGTCGCTGTGATTTTTTTATCGTTTCCATTAAAAAATAAATTAATTAATAATTACATTCATAATCTGGTTTAAAATCCAATTGCAGCATATCACGATGGCCCGACACATGATTCTTTTGATTTTTAATACAATAAAAAAGCGCTCTTGAGGTGATATTTATCAAAAATGGCACTGGTGCTCATATTCTACATAAAAATTGATCATGACAACAGATTAAATAATTTAGAAGCATTTAAAATAAAGAAAGCCATTAAAATAAAAAGCCATATTTCTAATAATCAGTTAAAATTGTCGAGTAGTCCAATATAAGGTATATTTTCCTTAAGCTCATAAAAATTCTCATTATTCTTTTATCACCTTCTCAGTTGACGTTTTGCCTTTTTCATTTCATATTATCTGTCCCTTTCTCTCTCTTTTTTTGTTGTTGTAATTTAAATGTTATTCTTTTGTTTTCTTACTGTTCTCTTATTTACTTTATATTCTGTTCTCCCTCTGTATGTTCGAGTATATTTAGCCACACACAATGTATTTTTTGTTCAGTTTAATTTTGTACCCTGATGATGCTAAGGCTAAGCGAAACCGGTCGGTAATAAACATAAAAATTAAATCTGTGGTGTGGACAAAGTTATTCTTATTTCGTTTTCATTTTATATCCAAGAATTATTGTCAATATTATGATAGATAGAAAATTAGTTGAGGTACCTGTTCAATCAATAGTCTCTCAATATTCAAGTAAAATTCATTTCACAACGCTGTTAAATCATAGTCCTGAGTCAACTTACTATTTGTTTGGTTATTTTTTAAGGGTCTTCTTAGAATTTAACGTTCTTCGTAAGTCGAGAACGAGGCTTTAAATGTCATAGCATTGTGACAAATCTAGTTTTGCATCACAATCTTGTACTATCGTGCGCCGTATGGGGATTAAGAAAATGAAAAAAACTCCTCGTTGTAGATTTATTTATTTCATAAATATCTACAAATAACTGGTTAGGTGATTTTCAGTAAGTTGAATTTTCTTAAATAATTAACTTTATTTCAAATTTTGAACTGATGTTAGTTAAAATTATCAAATTTAGAAAATAATCTTTTCAAATTCCTACCTTACTAATGAATTACCTACCTTTACCGTATTTTAGCAGACATTATCCTATATTTCAAATACAACCAATATTTTTTCTTGGGAAGTGAAATTACATCTCAACTAGCGTTGTGACCGCTCCGTGCGAACTACTACAAAGAACTACTTTCTTTTGTGGTGATTCAACTTCATTCATTTCTCATTGAAAATATACTTCGATTAAAGTTGGTAGTTCCGCTTTCATAATCGCACCATCTATGCTCATTTGTAGTTTACTTCGAAAACTTCAATTTTAGTTCTTTGTTCGTTCACACGATTGTAGTATCGCACCATCCACAGTTCAATTGTTCCTTACTTCAATTTTTGTTACTCGTTCGCTCGCACAATCCACAGTTTGCGATTTTATACGGGAGAATTGTTGTGATATTTTCTGTTGGACTTTGGTGACAGTTTTTAATTTTCTAAAAGAATTACAAACTTCGATTTATTTGCTTGTTTTGTCTGGAGTGGGACACTAGTTTTGTTCGTGTTTTGTTTTGATCATAATATAATAGTAAACAAAAAAATTGTTTTAATAATACTTGTTCTTTTAATTTATTTTTTAACTTTTACAACAATAATATCATTTTTTTATTAGTAATAATTGTGATACGTTTACATTTCCCTCCTAGATAGCGCTACTCTAGTTTGCAAACCTCATACGGCCGCTTCTAACGGGTTTATATAAAGCTTGGGCTGACGTCGATTGAGAATTTCAGGGGTACTTCAATTGAGGAATTCCCGTGAAGGGTTTATTTTAAAGAGCTAGCAGTTCTTGAAGTGTTCACAAAACTTTGAAGTTTTTTCCCAACGCTAATCTAAACAGGTGTAATCTTAAAAAAATATACATGTAATAAAGTTTTTATTTAAAATATTTATACCTTTTTAACCTTTTCCAACGGACTTCCTTTAACTTGTTTTTAATGACTGCTTCCTATTATGTTTAATGATTGAAATTGCTGTCTATTTACGTTAAATAATATATGATGTAATGCTATAAGCCCAATATTGTTAGCGTAAGTAAAAAAAAAATATGATGGTATTAAGCTATTTTTCATGCAAATATAGCAATCTTTTGTAAAATATTACCAAATACATATTTTTTCAAAGTTAGATATATTTCCAGTCCATAAAAACCGAATGCATATGAAAACTCGTGACTGATGCGAGCACAACCGACATTTTTCAACGTATCAAATCACATTTGAACTATTTCCATCCGCAGGTCGCGCTTATTTCCGGCCAGCCGCCGTTTCCGCTTCCCCGTCAGTTCGACATCACGTCTACAACCTCCGAGTACAATATGGGGCGGGGAATGATATTAAAAACTTTTTAATTGCCCCCTGAATTTATAAAGTATTGATGTCACCCGGTTATTGCCGCGGAAAGTTCGAGCGACTGCCACAGGCGGGAAGGAAGACGGGGAGGGGGGGCAGGGCCTCCGGCACACCTTTCTTCCTACCCCGATAAGGGGCTGCATCATAAGATTCGGAAGTTATAATTATTGTAATTAAGCCATCAAATAATCTCGTATTATTTGTTATCTCGGATGTTATTATGATTCTAAATTTCTAATTAAGAATATCTTAATTTCGACGTGTTATTATTCCATCGCTTGTAATGCGGTAGGTATAGGTCGAATAATAAAATATTGTTTTTGTTTTTATTAAACACCCTTTGAGAAGAAATAAAAAATAAATGTATCGGAAGGGTGGTTTAAATCTTGACATAAACAAATAAAACTGCGAATTTAAAAAAAAGTAATAATAATCAGGAAATATTAATGAATTAGAAAAAAATAGATTGCGATAAAGACAATGGATAAAGCAATATACCGAGTGTGCCTAGCATCTGATTTTATAAATATGAAATATCCCCTTACTGTAAATCGATAATAACTATTTTATAATGTACGTTATACAACATACAAACGGAATTAAAGTATTAGTTAATGTAATGTTTTTTCTAATTTCTTTCGGGTAACCTAATTTTCATGTAATACTTGAGAAAACTAGCTGAAAACAATTAAATAGACAGAAAATAACAACAGAAATTGCTCTCAAAAGAGAAGTAACCTATAAAATTGTACATCTGTACAATTATTAAATGAATTATTTACAAAGATTAAAATTTGATAGGAATCGTAATATTTTATTTGTGTTTTCATTGGTATGTTTTAATATCACTATCGTAATTTAACATAGTATATTAAGAATCGAAGAGACAAATTTTTTTTTTCTTTTTATTATCAGTGTGGAAAGAGTTGACTAGTTATTGGTAACTGAAATTTGCAAAATTTCAAAATTTTATTTTTAATTTACAAAAATGAGTACGTTCTTTGAATTTAGTGGTTTAAACTCTCCCTTTTGTCAAATATGTGTGGCTTTAAATTTATTAAACTGCATTTATATTTATTATTCCGAATGTTTTTGGAATATTTGGGGTGAGTTATATGTATATTGTTTTAAATCAACTTGTTTTATTAGAATTCTTTTGAAACAAATCATGAATGTATATAAGGTTCATTGAAGAATACGATAATTATACGTTTATATAAAATAATAATATATACCAAAAGCGAGATGTCCATTTTTGCTCACTTTTACCCAATTTTTTTCCATGAATATGATACGGGTAAAAATTACAAATAATGTGACCCAGATAGTTATATTTAACGCCGCAGGATTATTCGGATTTTTCAAAGTTTCATAAAAATGCTCTTTATACATCTTAATACTTCATTAACATTTACCCTTAAGCACAACAGCTCGACTCATGCTTATGTGTTTCTTTCTTCCCGCAAAATGGATCTCTTGAAAACTAGTACTTACTCGTTTCCCTAGATGAAGAGATTCTCCGCAAAAGCATTCCAAGAGATGGCATAAATCCTCAGGAAATAGGAAAAACTCAAAGCCTTTGCTCGATCAACATGTAAAAATAAAACTCTCTAATCAGTTTTAAAACACCATCAGCCTTTTAATAACGAATAAGACAATCTTTTTTTGTAATACGGTAATTCAGAGAAAATAGTTCCACGTGAGAATATTCCACGATCTACATTCTAGTTAAGCTGGCATCTTTATCTTTAAACTTGCGCCGTTAATTTGGTAACCTTGCTCTTCTCTGCTCCATCTCGGTGTAGCTCTTTCCACTTCTCGTGCACGGGTCAGGAAACTTTGGCACGCGAGCAACACTTTTTTTTTCTTTATTTAACTTTGCAGTATACCAACGGTTTTTGCTTTTCCTATTTCACTGAAAAGAGTTCTCGTGTCGAGACAGGCATTTGAGTTTGGTTTATTCAAACGTTTGTATGTATCTACAAACTATGCGCCATTGTTGTTTTTTTTACAGAATGTTCCTAAAATTTGGCTAATTTATTACAGACTTGTAATTACTAGCCAGCTTCCAACGATATTTTTCCTTGCTAAGCAATTTAATTTTCAACTCAAATTTCCAGGTAAAATTATTTTATTTTAGCTCGCATCTGAAAACAAGACAAGACACCATATTGTTTGTGCCGTATTTCAAAATTCTTCTATAGATCTTTCTAGACAGTTCGCACAACGCACGTGAGCCATTCCTAACTGGCAAAAAAATAATTTTGCAGTCAAAAGGGAAAAATAAAGTGTATGAAATCAATTATGACTTCAATAATCTCTTCGGTCTTCCCCATCAATATCAAGTATTTATTAACTTGCTTGCCAGTTGGGAATGGCTTATGCCCTAGCCATGCCGTGTCTGGATAAGGCTAATGAGCAAAATGAGTTGAAGTATCAAATGAAACTTAATGGTAAAAATATTATTTTCGTAGGTACCCATTCCTCGTTTACTTAAGTTTTCTCAAAACCCTTTTCTTACCCCTGGTGGGGCTAATTTCAGCTCTGATGGACGCGTGGAGCATACCACGAGAACGGATGTAGTTGGGCCATTTTTAAGTTGGTAAAGGGTAGCTGTGCGGGGGTAGATCAGGTACTCGTAACTAAGGGTAGGTAGGATGGTCCTCACCCACCAACTTTCTAATTGCTCCTCTGAATGATGTTTGTTCGAATTTGTTTATGCAAATTG
Source organism: Drusus annulatus (assembly GCA_022651775.1). Classification (NCBI taxonomy): domain Eukaryota; kingdom Metazoa; phylum Arthropoda; class Insecta; order Trichoptera; family Limnephilidae; genus Drusus; species Drusus annulatus. The sequence goes on along the minus strand of JAGWCC010000246.1, from coordinate 798,227 downwards.
GTATTCAGATCAATCTGATTAGAATTAAACTTAATTCCACAAAAAAGTTTTAAATTTTAGTTTTTAGTTCTAACGTGAACATATTATTTTGCTCCCTCTTTTAGTATTAGTATTAAACAAATTGTTTAGCGCTGTTCAGTAATTAATACTTATAAAAATTAACTTTCTCTGGTATCAAGGGAAGTAAAAAAAATGAGACTGATAATTGTTTGTAAAGAAAACGTTTATTGTATTTTGACACATGATTTGATCTAAATTGCAACAGTTAGTTATTTAACACTTTTTTATTACTTGCTATTGCTTTCACCGAAAAAAATACTTCACGAACTTTAAACACTGTTAAAAAAATTCTATTATTGTTTTTATTTGAAGCAAGTATAATGTTTTTTTACTTGTTCTACTTTCTCAGTAAGATTACCCGAGGGGAGGTGGTTGCGAGATTGTAATAGATGCCCTAGCCTCAGTCTCTTCTCTCTCGTCTCGCATCTGCTCGAGACCGAGCTAAAGCTACTATATAAAAAACAAAAATATATAAAAAAAATACTTCAGAAATGTATGAAGAATGCCGCAGCTTTATTTGATTGTTTTGTATTTTTTTTTTCTTCGAAGAGTCACCGCTGGGAAAAAAACTATGATAAAATAGGTTTTTGCACACTATCAATAAATAATCACTTATTCTGTCTCTTATTTTTCAAAACTGTTTTATTTATTATGGATAAATCAGTGCAGTATAATAAAGTGTCATTGTATTGAAAAGATTTAAAAAAATACACTTGAAAGAATGTTAATAATATCAAAAATCCTATATGCATTGAAGAAACACGGCAGGTCAGAGTGATTTTTCTACAGTTTAGCGATAAGAGCAGACGCAGGGGTAAAATAAAGTTCCAAATTTATATCCTGGTCACGTAATTGACTGATAATGCAGAAGGAAAATGGAAAACGACAAAAAACAATGCAATGAAAACAATCTGACATCTATATTCTTATATTTTCTATGTACATAATTTATTTGTGAATAGATAATTAAAAGAAATATGTAAGCTTACGAGAAACCGTCAAGTATTCACAAGGTAAGTTTAATATTTAAAAACCAAATACGAAGATACACGTCTGCCAAGTTTTAAAAAATTCCACCGGCGTAGTAGCTCAAAGGTTTCTCAACTTACGCAAAAGAAGCGTAAATAACGAAATGAGATTACTGAAATTATATGTAGAACAGATTTATTCCTTTCCCTTTGCTTTTATACTGTAGCGAAGCTAATCAAAACCTAATGGTTCAGCAAATACCCGGGAGCATAGGATCTGTAGCCAAGGCGTACTCCTCCCTTCCCAGCCCTACTTTGGCATTCTTTAACAATGTTTTTCTTTGTCCAAACTCTTTGCCCACGTCTAAGTTCATTTTGGATTCACGAATCGGCCAAATGGCGAAGGGATGGCGGAGCAATTTTACCGGTGGACGAGTCAAGTTTAATGCAAAGTCGTAAATAAGCAGCACAGCCTCCGCATGATGAATGTACGTGCACCTACTTTAGGGCATCAGAGCAGACCAATACTTCTTCATGGACTGCTTGAGAACTGGGGTAAGCCCTTCAAGACCTATTTTACCAATTGATAGCCACAGCGACATAAGAGTAAACCTTTTTCTTAAGTAGTGAATACCACACAAGAGTCCCAACTGTTCCCAACCGACTGGAACATATGGTACTATGAAATCCCCAAGCAGGGTATGTTTTGAGGCCAAAAATATCAGTTTTTATTAATCCAAAATATAAATTACTTACGTCCCGAGTGAATTCCTTGAGTATTTGATATTCATGTCACAGATTCATCAAAAAATATTCAAATATGAATCTTTGGCAAGCCCTCAAATTATAATTATTATTTAATTTTTTTAAAAGAAAAACTAACATTTTTGGGTTACAAATAACCTAATAATATTTAAGAAACTCTTACTAACATCATAATCAGCGAAATATGTTGCTTGTTCAATGATGGAGGACTTAACCAGCAGAGGAATTGAACTCACGACGCCCGGATAGGAATCTGACGCGTTTGACCACTCAGCTACTAACCGGTCAAAAAGATTGTTATATCCTGTAAAAACATGTTTCACAAAAAAATCATGCAAACACTCTGTATAGCGTCTTAGCTTTCAATCATTTATTGTATTGTGTTTAAATGTAAACATTATTGTTTATAAAAATAACATTATGATACATTTTTTTTAAATATCCCTTTTGTATTTTTTACGGTGTGAAGAAACAAAATAATGTTCTATTCGTTTCAGTTATTCGTAAAATTTGCACTTCTTTTCCATAAGCTGTTTACTAAAATAATTAATTAAATTAATTTAGTTTGAATCCAAGAATAATATCTTAAGGAATGTAGATACAGGCAGTGGCAGCTTGTGATTTTTTAGTGCGCTAGAGTTAAGTATTGATAAATACAAAGCTATTGATATTGTTGTAACCGTAAATAAATCTTTTTTTTTTTACAAAATAATATTTTTTGTATGAAGATTTTCAGAATTTTCAGTTTTGGCGGTTCACTGCCACTATTTTTGCAAATAATTTTCACTATCTCACTGCTTAACGTAAGCTTTTATATATAATAGCCCACTCGGGCGTATACATTAAAATAAATAGTTAACATATTTTCTAGAGCGATTTCTTTTTCGTTCCTCTAAAATACTCTTTTAAAATATACTTTATTTATCATTACTTATTTCTGGGGCAAACACAGAATCATAACACAAATACGTAAAAAATTAGGTTTCTTATTTGAACAAAAAAGTATTATCTTTCTGTTGTTTTTTTTTCGTCTGTTTAAGCATTTGTTTATTTTACAATACGTTAGTAAGAATGTGAATTGTAATTACGTAGCAAAAAAAAACTCATAAATAATATTAAAATATTTTAAAACCCACGTTAAAAATTCAGCGTGTAGTATGTAAACAGCATGATTAGTTCGTTGCAAACCAAAGTAATGGCATCCGAACTTGGGCTCCCGAGGGATGCAGCGTTGAAAAGCTAACGAGTCCTGCGAAGGAGCGGCAAAAGGAAGGAGGAGTGGGTGGGAAGGAGAAGGGGGGGGGGGGTAGACTCAAGAAATAGAACAGAAAAACGAATGAAACTAGTTTTATTCCGTAATGGTGAATCAACCACCGCGAAAGTTTTCCTATAGTTGCAGTTAGTCGAGATTAGATGTATGACATATTTAAGTCACCAAGAATGTGGCAATATTGGTGCATAAGATCAAAGATTACTAAAGTTAAGCGACATCTGTAAAATTTGTTTCTTAAATAGGTTTTGTAACAATTAATTGTAAAGAGCGTAAGATGTTTGTGTGCAAGTCACAAATACTTTTACTGAAATCAGAAATAAAACGTAGTCTAATAATTTAATTTAAAAAAAAAAATGGACAGGTGATAGTTTGATTTGTTTGTTTCCTACCAAAAAGTTTAATTGGCTCAAATACAGATGTAATTTCTAAGCCTCCGTTATTCACTAGAATAAAAGAAGCTCAGATTCATCTCCCAGTGGTATTATGTTACATATCGTCACTGGAAAGGCGAAAGGGCTTAAACGACACTTTGTCCAAAAATGCAGTTTTTATGAGTTTTTTTTCTGCATCGAATGCTCTGACTCTCGTTTGATTCTGAAGACTTGTGTGGCCCTTCAGCCATCTAAAATGTATTTACCATTTGGGAAAAGGCTTGACTCAAGCGGCACGAGTTTGGGAGTTTTTTTTTTGCTTTTTGTCACTTTAGGTAACTCGATGAAATCATTAAATTACCCAAGTCTTTTTTTTTTAAATCCAACCAGGTACTGAAAACTTATGAATTTTACTGTAAAATAAAATAAAAACTTTAAAGTACTCTGGTGTAAACTTTGCTAAATGGTGCTTCAGACCTTTTGCCTTTCCAGCGACGATATGTTAATAAAAATGTATTATTTCACGTTCTATCCAACTAGGTATTTAAAAAATTAAGACTAGTAGTATCCATTTGCGAAATGGATTAGATTTTTTTTTAATGTTACAAAATATTTAGCATGCGGTGGAAATCGAACTCGCGACCATCCGACTCAATTTTTAATAAACTGACCATTACTCTACGAAGGCCATCATCTAAAAAAACACTGATCTACAAATTGCAAGATTATACTACTTTTATCTTGATAATAAAGATTTGTTCACATTTATCGCGAGGACACTTCTCATATATCTTCGTGAATTCTTCATTTGAATTTTTCTACAAATGTACAGTGACAAAAAAAGTGGTTCAGAAAAATAACGTTTTTATAACAAAGAGATAAGTAAATCTTCCTTAACTCGCAGAACAGTGTCTTAAAAAATACGGCAATTTATTCCTGATTCCAGATAGCGAATGGCTGAGATTCTCGAGTGGTATTGCTGTTATAGCAATTTAAACATTCTATCCCTAAACTGAGACTGCCAGCTGGGAGCAGAGACAACAGGGCCAGCAGCGGGGATTGCAGATTGGTGGCATTCATTAGGAAACTACTGGCAAATGCTCGTTAGCACTGCACTGAATAACGCCTGACTTTATGATTCAATCTTAGGAGATTGTGCAATTCAAAGAAACCACTACGATTGTTGATTCGAAGAAACAATTTTTGCAAAGGTAAGAGTTTGTAAAAATCGTTTGTCCTTCATTCTGTTTTATTAATTGGAAGGATATTACATTTTAAAGATAATTATATTGTATTTTAAATCGAAGGCATAACTTGTTAACTTGAACTTGTAATAAACCGTAGAACTAACTTTTTCGTACTCTCATATCCTCAAATTAGTTAGAAGAATTTCACCATAATACAGTTTTATGTATTTTCGTAGAAAGCAATCACTTTGTGGTTTAGCATATTTAAAAAAGAAAAAACTTTGCATAAGACTACCAATTTTATTTTAATTTTTATAACTGACTGCTTTCACTTAACCTACTTAGGATACGCAATTAAACTAAACAAAAAATATAAAGTGTGCGGTTATATATACATACAAAGGGAGAACACAATATAAAATAAAATAAGAGAACAGTGAGAAAACAACGGAATAACATTTAAATTATAACAAAGGAACAGAGAGAAAGAGACAGATAATATGAATTGAAAGAGACAAAACGTCAACTGAGAAGTAATACATTTTATGACTTTACAGGTAATATACCTAACATTGGACAACTAGACAAATTTACCTGATTATTAAGAATATGACGATGCTTAAGCTAAGCGAAACCCAAAGTTATTTTTTTTAATATCTTTACAATATTAAATACCTACTGCAGTGGTATTGCCTAGTAGATTTGTGGAAAAGGCTCAGAAAGTTTATATTTGGCATCCCCTCTCCGCTATTACGGCCTTACGGTGTCACGGGACTGTTAGCATGCGCGAAACCGAACAGAATCCCACAGTAAAATGTTAGCATCACCGTCACGCAAACAAGAATCTGTCCCTGCATGATAACAGCGCCGAGGTGAGAGATCCTGCGAGCAATTCTCCATTAGCGAGATAAACAATCGTGTTCCGGCAATCGTCGCCGCCACGCGCCACGCCTCGCCACGCCGCGCCTCGCCACGCCGGGCAAACACGCGTGGAGTGGCGCCGTGATTTACGGCGCGGCGGCACCGGCCAACACTTCGCCGGCGATGAATATTCAACGCGTGGCAAACAACGTGTGGAAATCGCCGATGAAGCCGAAAAACGTCTGATGATTGTTAAATAATGTGTTTTTACATTTGCGACACACTTCCACGGCTGTGATAATTCTTCATTACTACTAAAATCTTATTAGGCGTAAAAACTAAGTGGTTGCTACCTTGTTTATGCGCCATAAATAAGGTAGCAACTTTTACTCGTTTTCTATTACATGGAATGTTTACCTTCGAGTTCCCACTCTCTTACAAACATTTCAAAAATGGACAGGCACAAATTTTACAATTTTAGTCGAAATGAGATAAGTTTAGCTCTGGACACAGCATAAAAACTCGGCACACGAATACTTTTTACAAAAATAAATAAAATTAAATCAATGAAAATTATATAACAAGTTTGTATAAAACCACAGATTTTATTTTATTTTTTGTGACCGATCGGTTTTGCTCATATTTTCTGTCTCTTTCTCTCTGTTCCTTTGATGTAATTTAAATGTTACTCTATTGTTTTCTCATTATTCTCTTATTTTATTTTATATTGTGTTCTCCCTCTGTATGTATATATAACCGCACATTTTGTATTTTTTGTTTTGTTTAATTTTGTACCCTGATGATGCTTAGCTAAGCGAAACCGATTGGTCATAAAAATGTAATCTGTGATCTTATACGAAGTTATTATTTCACTTTCATTAAATGTGTCAAACCACAAAGTGATTGCTTTCTACGAAAATATAAATTAAATCACATTCAAGAACATTAGATCTGCATTCAACAGATTGTATTTGATATTAACTCCATTCAAGAGGCCCTGAGGGAGATTATTTTACCTCATGGTCTATGTCATATTTGGGAATGCTGTGTGGAGGATCTTGTTAGAGAAAAAAAGGAGTGAACCTGGGTTTTGAATACACTCATGTTTTAGGAGAGAGGAAATACAGAGGCCGTCAAATATTTCCATGGCCGAGCTGTTGAATATAAAAAAAACGAGTTGTAGAAGTAATCCATTCTAATATGGGAAATGTTAACCATGTATTGTACAAATACGGCACGCGTTTGACGAATTTCTTGACTGTGCCGAAGCGATCGATGAGGCGAAAACACCATTCCAGTCTGTGCTCCAAAGATTGCAATCCGTTTGCTAGAATGGCGAAATCAATCAGATGGACCGTACATTTCGGCTCTAGACTAGAGGTGCTTTTCAAACTCAACAGTGGGGCGCACTTGTGATGTGGCAGCAGTTACATACTATTCAGATATCTACGGGTTCTGTACAGTATGCCCAGCTTCTGACAGGCTAATTTAACTCTGGCTTCGATGAAGCCCTCGTACCTGAGCTGATCGCTTTGGGTTACACCAAGCATGTCAATCCTTTTTGGGAAAATTGCTTCCGTTGAAGGAGACTAGATTGTAAATTCGATTCCTTTTAGTCGTTACCAAATACAATTGGGTGTTTGAAACACTAAATTCGATAAGGTTATTCTTACTCTAAGATAAAACTCTCGAGATAACCGTCCATTATTTGTTTCAAAGCCTTCCGAGACGTTGTAGTTTATCTCAAGACTCTCTCAATATCGTCCAGTTGAAAGTCCACCATTCGGAATCAAAACGTCGCTTGATATGTTCTTGTTTTAGTTAGTGACGAGGTCTGAATATCCAAGTTATTTCCGTCTCACACTTCCTTCACCCTAATTATTTATTTCTAATGACTCTTGACGGAACGGTATTACACAAAAAAATCTAAATGAAACCCCGAACTTTGAAAAATAACGTGGTATCGTTTAGTTATCAACACTTTTTCTATTTAACATTTTATAGAAGATACTTTGAATATCACTCTGGTGAGAGAACATTTTCTAAATCAAAGTGTTTCTTGAAACGACTAACATATTTGGAAATAATAATTTCAATCTGGTTTTTTCTTTCGCCTCGTAACATTCCTCAGTCGGGATTGTCTTGAATAACTATACAAGCTACAGTCTCCAGGTAGTAGGACTATAGTAAAGTAATCTAAAAAAAAATGCCTCGTGCTCCGTAATAAGTTTTGCTGGGAAAATGTTATTCATTTGCTTTCCAAAAAAAAGCTACAATGCAATGCTAACACAACTGATGCTATTTAATAATGTAAAAAAGGATTGTTTAAGGACTTAGTATGCGTATTTTTAACATTAAAGCTTTGTTCCATTCCCAGGTAGTGTTTAAATAATAAAAATCGAGAAAGCTTTTATGCTTATATTTCAGGCGGAGCGTCGGCGGTTTCAGCGAGGAACATTCGTAGCTATTCATAGCGTTTCGGCGGAAATCATTTCTGCGTGTTGTTTTTCCTGAAATATCTACGTTTCACGGCGTTTATTTGCGCAAAACTCCGACCATGAGCCCGGCTCACATCCGTCCGCAAGACCAAACTTACATATTTGCTTTATAAGGAAAAGCAAAACGTTGATCTCAGCTCTGCCGAAACAAAACATTGGTTTAATTAAATCCCCTTTCTCTGAATAAACTTTGTTCACTTTGCGCGGAGTTTACACGCCAAAGCCGTGCAGAAGAAGGGAAATTAAATAACACACTTGTGAATGAGGGCGGAATTATTATAGGGGAATAGGTTTCAGGAGCTTTTCGCTTATTTCAACTCGGTAATGTAGTAGGTACGCGCCGCAAATACAGCCGAAGGAATGCGATTGTCTATCTAAATATAGAATACTTATCTGCTCATTGAAGATTGTAACCATATCAAGCAATCGGATATGCAAATAAAATTGTGGATTGAGTGAACTTAAAAACTAATCGCGCCATTTTATTTGTAGAGCTGAAGAGAGAATACAAGCCACATACCTAAATTCTAGTAAAATAACTCCTTGCTGTGTCAAAATACATACATCTTCATAAGTTAACTTTTATAACACACCGACCCTTTAAATTATTCATGGTTCAAGTATAGTATCTTTATGGCGCATCCGTGATTTATTTTCCCATGCACTTACGGCTCGTATCTGGTGCATTTTTTCTCAGTTTTTTGAGAAACAATGTATGGAGAGAGAGCTAATTCTTTTTACCCAACCTATACAAACTTGCGATAAATTACTTTCTCCGGGTTTTTACGTCGTACACCATGAGAAAGAGACAGCAAAAATAACACACCGCTTTTATGTTCTGTAAGGATGATCTTGGTCTCCCGCGTCTCCGGGGACTCCGCCCACATGTTTTCATTTGCAACTAAACTCGACACTACTAAACGGTTTTTTAGGTTATATGCCATGTTTTTGTTGATAATAATATTGGTAAAAAGTGGTTATACGAATAAACAAAAACATTATGTCGATGTGTGTGCTCTGAATGGATGTATAAATACCCAAGCCCTAGTCCTAGCCACGCCCAGGTCTGCCGAGTCCGGTAAAAATCATCAAAAACTGACTACACTGCCTTGGATAGGTACCACTCTATGTACTGTAAGGTTTTACTCCACATACCTCTTAGGGATCTCATTTCCACAGCATTCAGTTACCTTTCGGTTAAAAAAATTGTGTTCAATGATTCATTGGTGATTCACTATTTCATCAATGTCTACTAAAAGTTAAATATAAGTTGAACAGTTCACCAAATAAATAAAATAAAACTACCAAAAAGAATACAAGGCATCATTAATATTTTGCAAAAACTTTTTTAAAACATTTATTTTAAAATACGAAAACAAAAATTGGCAGTTCTCTCATCTTCACGATATAAAACATAAATCGTAGTACCTGAAATCGTAACTTTGTTGCCTAGATCATTTTGTTGTGAGGCTAGACGGCTGAAAAGTTTTTTATGTCTTTAATTAATCAAAGATTTCAACTCTCTTCACAGAGGATAGAATACTTGGCATACAAATTACAGAACTGACATTTCCAATGGTCCTCCTGGATAAAAGGAAATAAGAATTTCACTCGAGCATTTCCCGGAGAAGATGATAATAATCTCGAGCACCTTCCCCTGCTTTTATTCTTCTTCACCCTTTTCTTCGACTCGGTGATCAAAGATCTATGGAAGATGTGTAAAGTCGGTCACATCATTAGTCATTAAGAAAATTACCACAAATATATTCTTAACTTTCATAACAAAGATGTTCCTGCTATTTGTAGAAGTGAGTTTGTAGAGTGACTGTCTTTTTTTATTTTTTTAATGTGAAAACCGCATTAGAGTCACGACTGCTCTTAAGCCAGTGAGACTATCGCATTCCAAATTGGAGAATGTTATGAGCCTGAAGAGGGGGAAAATATGTGAAATCGGAAGGTTTTAAAGTACCTAAATATTCAGATCTAATCATCAAACGTGTCTAAAGCCATTTTCAGCAACGTTTTGATTCTGGATGGTAGTTTTTCAACACAGCGATACTGAGAGTATATTACACTCTAGAACCTCTGCAAATATTATTTTTGTTTTTTTTATTGAATTAGTTGTGAAATAATATACATTTATTAAATAAAATTTATTTTCGCACGCCGGGATTTGAACATTATTATCTCGAAAATTATCACAAAAAGGGTGTTGGAAACTTATGCATAACAACAACAGAAAACTGTTTTTCAAACATTATTAATTATTTGCCTAACAAATAAAATGGAATGTTAATATTAGGTTAACATAAATAAGGTGTTTTAAGGTTAAATCTTTTTAAGGCCCCTTTGAGATGTCTTTTTAGAAAAATGGTGCCGAGAAATGCTGATGATAATTATATTAATATTATTGAAATATTTATATAATTATTTATTACTTTTTGTTCAACCGTTTCCAAAAAAATAAGCAGTATTTTAGGTTTAATGAATAATACTGTAAAAATGCAGTAAAACTTTACCATCTTCATATAAATAACTCATAAATTGGTAGGCAATACTACCTCGTAATTTTCCCCAGCTTGGAGTATGCAGGATATGAACACTGGTCATCATACCTGGATATCCCCAAGAGCTCCATTACATAATCTTACATTCCGCCACCCGTCCGTACTTTGAAAGCCTGAAAGTCCCTGCATTTTGGAAGTGACAAGTCTATTACCCAGCGATCGCGTTTTGCCGCCGCGCATCTCCTGATGCCCGATACCGCGATACCCAGGCGAGACGAGGGCGTGATAAGATTGTGCCAACAGGTCGGACCCGGGCCCACTGATTTACATTCCCTGTAATATTCCGCACTAAGAAACCACACACCGCTCACACCCCTGTCGTAACAGGGTGTTCAGAAAATATAAATAATACTTTTAAAATGTTTCACTAACACTTTAGTTGTGTTTTTAGGTTTTTAAAATCTAAAGAACAAACACAGATACAGACAGTAATTAGTAAAACAGTATGCATTAACTAGAGAATTCACCTGGAGAATCTAACCTAACTACCATAATTCTCACGGATTAATATGAGTAGCGGATAAAAAATCTTTAAATATAATTTTTAGACAAATTTAAAGGGGAAAAAAATAAATTAAAAATTAGTTTACACAGAAAAGGGAAAAAACTTGCAGTGTCTAAACAAAGAAGCAGCAGAAAAAAAACCTGAACAAGATTTTATGACGAATTTAAAGGAAATAAAAAATGAATTATCACATTAAGATATCATCACACATGATGAAATGATAAAATGTACACAATGTATAGACAAAGTTTATTTTTGTTGATGGATAGCCATTAATTATTTGGTAGATTAAAAATAAAGGGTTGAAGTAAATAATTTGTATGAAAAGGTATTTAACACTTACAAAATTTCCTTATTTTACGCTTATCTATTTTTCTTCAAAATAATTCTCGTAGGTCTATTTTTAATTTTGTCATTTATTTCAAATATTATCAAAAAAATCCACAGCCTTCTCATGTATGGAAGGCCCAGCTCCTTTGGGTTGATTTTTCATAAAACGGCGCTATACAGATGATCAAAATACTATTTTACCATTATAAACCCATGTCATATTACTAACCATTATGATTTCGGATGTGACTGGATGTACCTACGTAACATTCTAAATTTTAAAAATACATAATTTTTGTTTTCAGTACATAAAATGAATGTGCGCCATAATTAATATTTTAGACCATCTGACCATTCATAGAAATTATAATCGTGCACAATGATATTTTCAATAACATTCAATATCCACCATAATAATAATATACATGCCATTATTTCACAATATTACGCAACAGCAAAGTAAACAAATGAACTATGAATCTAAATGTAAACGAGACTTGATTATGATACACCTTGTAGTAGCAATAATCCTCACCAAACAAATACGCCAGGGAGAGGGTAAATATCCGACTCAACCCTTATTCGCCCAACAATTCTAATGCCTCAAACAATTTCAAAACACAATTATCCCTTTTGTTTGAATTTTATTAGTCTGTTTTTATTCGGTCAAACGAATGTCAATATTGTTTAGAATATCAATAAAGGTAACACTAATAAAATGGCCTGAAGCTTTCAATGTTGTTTTAGAATCTGATGTAATCAATGAAAAGAAAACTGTTATTTTAGTACAACTTTTGCAAGCTCATGCTAAATTTATTGTCATCTATATAATTCGCTGAAATATTTATTAAAAAAAAAATATATATATATTTTGTTAAATCAAAATATACGCCAAAGAAAAATAAAAGAGAATTTTGTTTGTTGCTTTGGGATCGAAAGTTAAATTACGAGACCTTTAGCTAACCTACAGAGCGACCAATCTAATCCACTAAGCTATCAATGCAGCATATGGATACACCGTGTTTAACAAAAAAAATGTATTAAATGTTAACGTAAACCGTCACCCGTTTCTCGTGTGTTTTTCTAATGCATTAATTAACTATTTTTTTTACGAAAAACCTGACAATATTTGAAAAATTCCTAATATCATTATAAAAACGAAAATGTTGGTTGCACGACTATGAAGAACTTGGCTAGCAGAGGGATTGAACCCAAAACGTGAGAGCTCGACTACTAATCGAAAATAAACATAGTTCAATCTTTGAATAATTTACACCATGCAATAAATGAGTAATTTAATCACAAAGTTAGTGAACGCATGTTTTAATGATTATTCACATTCTCCTGGCTTTCTGTGACTAAAGCGCTTTTTCGATGATGTTTCACAGTGGAACACAAATTGGAAAAATTTTCTCACTAAAGATTTTTAAATAAGACCGGAAGATCTTTAAAAAAATACCGACCCGTTTTCATAAAACTATGAAATTTGAAGTTAACCTCTTCATTCATTATTTATTTAAAATGTTACCAAAATACTGAGAGCTATCGTTGCTCGAAAGGAAAAAAGGCTTAAGAGACACTTTTTTATATATTTTTATTAGTTAATTATGCAATTTTTATTAGTTTTTTTTTTCTGCGTCGAATGCTCTGACTTTCGTTTGATTCTAACGACTTTTGTTGCCCTTCAGCCATCTAAAATAAACTTACCATTTGACACAAGCTTGGGATTTTTTTAGCTTTTTGCCGCTTCGGGTAACTCAGTGAGAGCATTGAGTTGCTTAAGTTAACTTTTTTTTCCGAAACCCAACCTACTGAAGACTAATGACGTGTATTGTAAAACCAAAAAAACTGCTCTGTCGTAAATTTCACAAAATGGCGCTTTAACCCTTTTGCCTTCCCGGCGACGATATTTATAACTTTTCTGATTTACCCAAAATAGCACCTGAAAAACAATTCTGTACATTAAACATTCAATATCACATCCCATAAAATACAAATATTACAGTATCTTAATTTTATTTGAATTAATATAGGGCAGTTAATGAAGAGAAACCGAGTAATGGAAATAAAGTTTATCAGCACGCACGTTCCGAGAGGGTTGCCGCAGGTAGTAGGCAGGCGTAACCTTCCAGATAGGCGGATGAATAAACTTATCTCGACTTTTCATCACGGATATTTTCTTGCCTACGTCTTGCTTTCTTGATTTACATTAATCTCAACATGGCTCCATTGGAAAATAAGATATCCTTTATAATCAAGATCAGAGAGGTGCGTACAGTGTTGCCACATTTGCACGGATAAGATTACGTTTGCTGTTTTAAGGATTTTAACCTAAAAATAACATATTCATAATTATTTTCTTGAATGTCGTAATCTTTGTATTTTTCTTTAAGCCGATTCAATAAAGAATACTTCGTAATACCGTCGTGTTACGTCAACAAACTAACTAAGCATTACGTCGTTTTCCGCAGGGGTGGGCAGAGAGGATAGACCGCCACACAACTCTATCATGACAAACACTCTTTGCTTCATTTACATACAAACATCGTCTCATACGTACTGTTTTGTGGTTTTGACTCTTGACATGACCTGACTTCTTCCACAAATTACTTTCGCGTCACTTATTATTTTTACATTTCTTTCTTCGTTTATCCGCCCTATGTTTCAAAACCATCTTACGTCAACCTTGCATTCTTTCCGGATCTTCACACGGTTACATACGGTTTTACCACCTAAACGTCTGAGGGATCTCTTTTCTGCAGCATTTAGTGTACTTTCATCCTTCCTCTGCCAGTTCTATGCCTTACTGCTATACATCAGGGTAAGTATCAGCGTTCCGTCGTGAACTTCTAGCCTCGCTTCTTTGACCAACTTTCTATTGGCATTTTATGTGTAGTTATGATAAGAAGTTTATTTATCTAATACTAAACTTATGTTCTCGGCGTCAAAAATGGCAAAGTAAAACAAAAAAAAAAATCACTGCAAAAACCAACATGTAGGTTGTACAAGGTTATTTTTTTTATATAAAAATATAATTTTATCAGACCTTTTCTGATGAGATTTTTCCAGTTTTTTGTAATTCACCAAATCCAAATAACCCCTTAAAAATGTTATTTAAACAATATTTTTTCACGAATGCCAACAAATTATTAATAAAACAATTTTGTTTTTTACATCGCTAAATTCATATTTCTCTTTTATTAGAAGTTTTACAAAGAACCGGATTGTTTGCATTCATAAAATATTACCAGCGTTTTCAAATCATATATAAACACAGTCTTACTAAATATTTTAGAGAGTATTAAGGTATGTATTTATTATATTAAAAATACTCATTTCTATAAATTAGTAGAGAATGAATGAAATAACTTCAAGATACTGATAAAGTTTATTAAAACGGAGTAATGGAAGCAGCTGTTATTTATTTAGTTATTGTTAGCTTAAAACTTATTAGTTTTAAAATTGATTCACACGATTTATTTAAGAAATTCAATGAAAAGTATCTTCCTTGATATGTGGTGGTTTTGTGAATCTTTCAATTAAATAGTATATTTTCACCAGCTATACCAAATTACTTCTACTTAAAACAACATGAAATAAATTCAAGTTAAGTTTTTTTACAGAATATATCCTAATTTTCACCTGAGAAGAGATATTTAATCGACAGGATTTTTTAAATTTTTAGGCAGTCAGTTGTCCCGGAGCGAGCAGTCAAGCCGTCCAAAACACGGGTTTCTTTAAAATCCTTTAATGTCATATTTAAACTACCCCACCCCCTTATTCGTGACCCCCTACGCCACCTTTAGGGGGACGTAAACCCGCAAGCTCGCTTTTCGCTTTAGCCACCAGTCTTTAGCGTGTGACCACCAATTTCCGGTTCTGTCACCTCTGAAAGTGACGTTTTTTCACCTGAACGTTTTCAGAAATGCTAAGAAATATTTCACACACAATGAGGTCAGAATGAGGTGTCACGATGAAGTTGTTTGATGTTTTTGGGATACAAACAAATTGCTCAAATTGAAAATTTTGAGAAAGTTAGATAAAATTGCAGGCACCGATAATTTGACATAATTTGTAGAACGTTATAAAAACAATTTTAATCAATATATGGGTTACAAAAACAGGTTTGATAAACTTCTTAGCTTCCTCTTGGCCGGAAACTTCTTTAACTTTTCTATACTTACCAGAGTAATCGTTATAAAATATCAGACAAAAACAACCAAACTGTTTCAAATTTACAAACCTTTACATGTAATTAAATAAGTTATTTGTGGTTTCAAAATACATTTCGGTAAACGTTTTCTAATAAATTATAAATTTTTCATAAAATACAGCTCAAATCCGATGATACAATTCAAATGTAATGCCTTCCTTTCTAGTAAAAATGAAGGTACCAACACCAACACATAAGACGCACATATTTCCGCCATGTTTAAACACAGCCAACAATATTTCTGCTATTCTTGCTTACTAACTATTTATGTATATTCATTTCTTCTTACCTGTAAATCCAGTGTATTAGTTTTCACTCATCCCAAAAAGTAATGTCACCTTTCTCAGAATGTAAGCTTCTTAAAGTACATGAAGACAATTATCTGTGAGCCGTCTTGCGGGCATTTTCGGAAACTGTTATCCCCAAAGACAACACTGCGGAGACCCCTAAAATGAATCAATAACGGGAAATAAACATAAAGGACGCCAAGCAAGTTTATCTGACCCTAACTAAAATCAAAATACCTTTTTCACCAGCGAACCTCCTGGCTTTTTATTTCATGTCCGCAACACGTGAGCGCCACTTTCTCAAAAGAATTTCAACGTGACCGTTGTTGAGCTCTAGTTATTAAATTGCCGCATTTATCCGACGTATAGAAAGTCTGAGGAATTCCCAGCGCCTGAATAAAATAGAGAGTAAATAAAAAAAAAAATAAAAAAAATTACGGCACCCAAGGAAAATGTCTCGCGGTATTTCTTTTTATTACAAACTTTGACGAAGTTGGGTTGGCTGGAGTCGCTACCCAAACGTTTTGCTTTGAATTTTTTTAATGTTCCTTGTAAACTACAAAAAACCGATAAATAAAATAATATTTCTGAAATTTTTTTCGTGGTTGTTTTAAGGCTTACGTCATAATATTATATTTTGTTAAATATCAGACAGGAACTACAACATGAGCACAATTTTTTTTTTCAAAAATTATAAACAATATATTAAAAAGAATGATTTTTAATTAAATAATCTCAAGGCAAATGGCCAATTTTTACAAAATTTCTTTACTTAATTTGGACGTAGTTATGCAGAAAGTATCCAACCCACAATTTGCACAAAATAGAGTTTTTTCCCATAGATAAATACGTGATTTATATCTGCTGAAAACATCCAAGCTCCAAAAGCAATAGATTTTTGGTAATTCAATTTTTTTACTAACCCACATTGCAGATATTTTGACTCAAATTGAAATCGAAGTTAAAAACATTAAAATTTGGGACAACATAGATAATAAAATTATCTGTTTTAGAAAATACATTGATAGATTGTAAATTACCTAATTATAATAATTATTATTTACTATGCCGTAATATGCTTTTGTATAGTCACATTTTCAAACAACTTTTTCTTAGTTTCATATTTTTAGGGTTGGATGTTTTCTGCAAAACTACATCCATTTATTTCTGGGAGCCATAAAATAATACACCATGTCGCTGTAGAGAGCTTTACAAGAGAGTAGGAAAACCAACTGTACCTCATTAATGTATAGATGAAACAAATCTTGTTTTTATGTGATTACACCACAACCATTCAAACTGCCAGGAACTAGTACTGGTACAATGTAATTCCCAATAAGGGGAATGTTGTGAGGTGGGAAATGAAAGAAGGTGGGAAAGAGGAAAGTCGATAAGTATCTGGATTTTATGATTTAGTTACTAAACAAAGCTAAAGTCATTTCAAGCAACTTAAACATCGGAACTATACTTTTTGTAATAAAGGTAAATAAGAGGTATGAAAGCCAGCCCTGCAGCGCCTGTCTTGTGATTATTGCACGTCACGTTCGCGTCTGTCTGACGCCTGATTGGTTTATAAAGCTCATACGGCACCCAATTTCGGCACTTACGCCCTAACTCTCCTGATGTTTTTATAAGATCTTAAGAACCCGGGGGACTTAGTGTGGGGGAATTCAGGATCACCACTAAGATCAAAATCATATTTCATTATTTTTTTTCCAAACGATCTTAGTCATAACGTAATACATAGAGCACTGACTGAATGTCATCTGACAAGAAATATAAATCACATATTATTTTAAAATCATACAAGAAAAGGATCGTCGTTGTACTAAATTTATTATTGTTATTTTTTAATCGACTTTTCTAATCGGCTTTTAGTCGGCCGCGATTTTTATGTATTTTGGATTATGAAACAAAACACAATATTTATCTACAGATTGACATAATGTATGCCATATATATCTATGCAAGCTGCTAAACTACGAACTAGAACTGTGAATTATGTTTGGTTTTCGTAATATATACAAAATAAATAGTATCAAAGCCCGCAACGGTACAGATAAGTACTCGTATGTAACATCTGTAGTTTATAAAAAACCTGATTTACATTTGTGTGAAAAAAATGGGTTTTTAAACTTTTGAATATTTAAATATACAATTAAAACTTCTAATATTCTGAATATTTGCCGAAAAATAAAGTTTAAGTTGCGAAGTAACTTATGAACTAACTAACCATCAATCCAATTCCCCGCCAGTGCAGGCAGAGATAATGGACCGCCACAAAACTCTGTTTGGGCACACATTCTTTGCTTAATTAACATTCATACATACTCTTACCTTATTCTAACTCTTGATATGGCCCCATTTAAGTAGTATTTGTTTCACTCGATTGTGCTATGTTTTCTTCAGACGCCTTATTACTATTGCATCATTACGAGGATTGTACATTAAATATTTCAAAAACAAAAATTTTTCACAAAAAATTAATTTCATTTTGGCCCTAAGGCTACATTTATGTCTCCACTATTTAAAAAATAAGAACCTTTACCATAGTATGCACGGAACAAAGCTCCTATATTAATTTCATATAATGTCAACCATTGGATATATTTTTAATTTCCACGGGTTCGACATGTGTTATTCCCTCTCATGTCCCTGGATCATCCTAAAGAAACTTTGGCATGCCCCAACGTGACGAGATTCACAAACTAACACCTCCGCTTTTTCGTCTTCTCCTGTTTCAACTGGGGAAAGGCAAGGATACAGGGGTGGACTAATCATAAAAAAATAGCAAGAAAGTCATCATTATTCATCATTCTCTGTTGGAAAGGAAACTTTTAAAAATATATTCTTAACAGTTCCAAAAGCATTCAAGTTGGCCAGATCGAGTCGCCTCAAGATGAAGGTCAACTTGTCCCAATTTTTTTGTTGGTTAAGGTGCCATTACAAAACTGCAAGTTTGCCCGAGTTCATATTTCAATTGATTTTGTTGAATCTGTAACAATGATATCAATTTTTTTTCCGAGAAATTGACCGTCACGTTCACGTACTTATCGTAAAAGGTTTTTCAAAAAAATTAAATCGTTTTTCAGCAATAATATAAGCTGTAAGGACCAAATATATTTTTTTTATGCGATGAACTAGTTGTTTTCAGAGATATTCCTCGGAAAACACTTGAGATGAATATGTTCGACAGAATTAAAAAAAAAAAAAACAAAAGTTAAATAGATTGATGTTCTGAATCTGCTATAACAAAACTTAACCCTATACCTCTTCTGCCGAGCTCAAAACATTCGTTTTACCATCTGAAGTTTCAAATGTTATGCCTTTTTACATCATTCACCGTTCGGAAGCCGGCCGATACAGACAGACCTGTAATCTGTGCCCAACGTAACAGTGAACTTGTAACTTATTTTAACGAATAGACAGCCTCGAAAACGTTGTGAACTAATGTTAGTCGTGTAGCAGGAGTTTTTTTTATGCGCAACCGAAATATTTGTCGACTTTAATCCAACTTATCTGCCCCCCAGGTATAACTTTTACTGAAATCAATATATCACTATCACGAACAGAAAAATATCCCTTAATTTAAAATCACAAGCTTTTCGTAGAAGAACAAAAACTTACTGCCGACAAAAAACAATAGAGGTAACTTCAGGAAGATTAAGAATCGCCTACTCAGCATACGCACTTCTTCCTGTCAAGGTGCCAACGTGACGTACCAGTAAAACTGCTTTCTTGAATAAATATACTATTCAATTTTCAGATTTGTGTGAAAGACTATCCAAAAATATACAAGATGTACTAGACTGCCACTATGTATACCTATCCAAAACCTTCATCAAAACTCAAAAAAAAAATTCTCATTAAACGAAATTGTGTAATACAATCAGACATAAGCTGATAAAATTCTGAAAGCCAGTCCGTCCCTGAAAGAAGGTTGTTTCCCAACCACACCCCACTAACAGCACCCCCTAGTACCAAGTCCCCCGCCCGTCAACCCCTATACTCTCTACTGCGAGGTAGGGTTAACCCTTGTATGGAGAAACCAGTGCTTCCTGTTGAAGGGAATTTTAATTTTCTATTACGTTTTATTGTTTCCTGGTAGATAAAATTATTATATTACGTTTTACGGGGCCCTTAATTCGTCCGAAATACAAAATGTATATTTTTAACATTTTTGTATTAGATAATCATAAACATATCGAAAAAAAACACTTGAACAATTGATAGGTCAGATTATCTTTATCTACCCCTATATCTAAAAAAAATATTATATCTCTGTAATAAAAAGATAATTCATGAAATTTATTTAATACCATTGGTACATCGCTTACCTGAATTATCAACGTTTCCAATATCTAAAACAATACATTCATATTTTACAAAATGCATTCAGATATCACCAAAACATGATTTATTTTACAAATATAATTTAATATTATTATTAGCGTCAATAAACATTTTTAATTCATCCCTAAATAAATATAAAAGATTGTTGAAACATTTTTGCTATTCGATATTATGACTTAATTTATCTTCATTACATATTTTTGTATATCTCATTTTAAGTTATTTTTATCTTATCTTATTTTATGTGTATCTTTTTTATTACACTATTTATTATACGTGAATAAATAAATAAATAAGTGCTGCTAGTTTGAGTTTATATTTTTAGTGATGTTTTGGCATTCAAGGTCATTATAGCTTAGTGGCCTTGAGCATCGAAACAGTTGACACTCAATATTGAAAAAAAAAAAACTAAAAACTTATAATAATGAGATTAAATTGAATTATTTAAAAAAATTATGGAGTCTTACAAAAACTGTACATAATTAATAAAAATATAATGCTTAAACTTTTTAGCCTTAATGCTCAAAGAGAAGAGTTTTTTTAAACATTTACTTAATGATTTGACCTTAAAAATTATAGAATCTACAAACAGATTTAACGTGTTTCAAATAAAAATACAGTCTGTTATTGTCTCCGCTATATATATTTATTTTAACGTGTATGTTTTAACAATCAAGTTAATGTTTCAAGATAGTTTTACGGTCGGTGTCTGTTGTATCATCTAGCATTGTGTAACAAATATCAACATATTTTTAATTATTCTACTTGCTCTCACTGTCACCTACCTCTGAACAGGTTCTAATGACCTAGTGAGATAGATAATTAGAAAAATAATGCAAGAAACAAAAATATAATAAAAATAAATTTAAAAAAAACTAAAGCAATCAACTAAAAGTGAAATTGTCGTTTGAATGACGTTTTGAAAGGTAAAGTGCATTTAATAATTAATATTTTCCACAAAAGTGATAAAATATATATTATATGTAGTTATATATACATATTTATATATTTATTAAAATATTGTTCGGGAATCCAGTTTTGGAAGCTAAATGTTATCAGCAACGGTGTTTTCCTCTAGCACACGGTTATCTAGGGGATGTCGTGTTTCTTTTAATATAACAGGGAGAAAAGTTGGTGCTTTCATTCTATTCCTTTGTGTTACCGTAAAAGTATTTACTTCATGAGTTTCTCAATACTTTTCCTTGCACCATAAATTACATTACGCGACCGCGTCACGGATTTGTGAGAAATATTATTATTGTTCGCTCGTACCACATTGAATTCCGAATCACTTGATATTAGTTCATCGAGAAAATAAATGAGTATACGACTGTTATATTATTTTGAAATAAAATAAGACTTACGGAAAATCTCGCAATATGTTAATACTCGTTTATCTGAAATATTTACTCATGTGGAGTGAGTGTTAACCTTACGCTTGTTTGCACAACTCGTAAGTCGTATTGAAAAATGAATTTATTGACATTGTTTAGTAAAAAATATATGTTTTGGTCTAACATGACAGGCCTGAATATTGACGAGATAGCTCAGTGGTGATAGTAGACACCCGGGTAGAGTGAAGTTTGAGATTCAAATCCCTATCGTGCCCAAAACCTTTATTATTATTATTCTAATAGAAGATTACTTACGAATGTTGTTTTCTATTATGACGTACGTGAATGAAATTAACCGAAGTAATATGTTTTTCTAGAGCACTAGACTTGTGCCCTTTAGCTGACAAACGGCCTTTTACATTCTTACAAACAATACAAAAACCGACAGCTTTACGTCTTCTAGAACCAGCTTGACAAACAGGTACTACCTACGTAATAAATTTTGTGATGGGAATGCAGTACATTCAACTAACAGCATCTTAAATCTGCTTAGTTCGGACCGATTAAGATCAAGGAGTATGTCTTAGATGATAATTATATTAAAGCTTTAATACGACGTCCAAAGCTCGTCTTGAATCCCGTGCGAAATGAATTTCTCTCGGCTTCTTGGAGAGGGTGGTGCGAACAAGAAAATGACAATGTATTTTCCGCATCCAACCGTTTAAAACAATTTTAAACTTAATTTTGAAAACGTTTTTTGCCTTGTAAAACCCACCCACGGTGTAATTTTCTCCAATTCTTTTACACTATCATTTCCACGTTTTTTTTTAAATTGACAAAGATTTTGAAAAACTGCTTGGTTTATCTTTCATGCTCGAATGTATGGGACAGTATGTTTTTCCTATTTATTACGGTTTCAATGGTCGTAAACTATGCGTCTATATGATAATGTTATTGAATTTAAAAAATCTAAACGCATTTATGATACAATATATCGCTGTGCTAGTTCAATACAATACAAGTCACAAAAATATTATTTATTACTTTTTAAAGTATTGAACTAGCACAAAGATATGAAAATAGTACATAGATATATAGATGTGACTCTGATTTAGTTGTGTTATTTTTTTATTATTTTTTTTTAATATAAATTCCCTTTCCATTCTAATTTTAAAAATTATCCCATGTGCTTGGGAGTATACTTTTGTTCTAATCGTATCTGTAAACCTCCACAATACTATTTACTAAAGTTGGCCCGTTTCAAACTTTTGTCACATGTTGGCAATGATAAGCGCCATTTTGTTATTTTTTTTCACATCGAATGGTCCCCGTTAAACCTAGATTTTGGGTTCGTTTGAGCTTTTGAATAAAGTGTGATTAACTGACAAGCATAACGATATTACCGTTGTGCTTTTCAGTTGATCACAATTTGTTAAAATATAAAACGGATAGTGGCTAAACTAACTAACAAACGTTTCTCCGTAGCGGTAGGCAGAGAGGATGGACTGCCATACAACTCTGTCTTGGCAGACACTCCTTGCTTCATTCACATTCATACATACTCTTCTGTTGTTCTGACTCTTCACATGGCCCGATTCAAGTATTTGATTCACTTGATCGTGCCATGTCTTCGTCAGGCGCACCCGACTTCTTATTCCATTCAATTTCGCATCATATATTCTTTTCAAACTCCTCTTTTTGTTTATCTGCTTTACATGTCAAAACCATCTAAGCGTCCATTTCTTGATCCTTTTTTATAGTGAATACCGCACAAGAGTCCCAACTGCTCCCAACCGTCTAGAGTCAGTGAAACTACTGCGTCTCCAATTAGGGTATGTTGTGAAGTTGAAGCTAGTGGAGAGGGAAAGGAGATGGGAAAGAGGAAGGTTGGGAAGTACCTTGCTATTCAGATCTGGTCACCAAACACGGCTAAAGCCATTTCAAGCAACATTTCAATTCTGAATGGTGGTCATTCACCAGGGCGATACCATGAGTATCTTCCACTCTAGAACGTGCCGCAAATATACTATATTAGATTAATTAAATGTGTTATGACACATATTAATTTATAAAATTTATTTGCGCATGCCGGGTTTGAACCCGCGACCTCTGAATTCGTAGTCGAGCGTCTTACAGCTCGACCACGCAGACCATCCATTACGCTTACGCCAGTCTTACATTATTTCCGGATACCTACATTTTTAACACGGTCATACATAATTTTACCGTACATACGCCTCAGGGATCTCATTTCAATGGTGCTAATTATTAAATTTTGACGATGCCAACGAGCATATCATTGACCCCATAAAACATTCAAACCTTAGAGTACATAGAGTAGTATCAATCCAAGGCAGTAAAGTCAGTTTTTGACTTGTTTTTGATGATTTTAACCTGACTCGGCGCACCTGGGCGATTTTAACCTGACTGGCGTGGCTTAGACTAAGGCTAGGGTATTTATACATCCATTCATATCACATATTGACATGATGTTTTTATTCGTATAGTAACTCTTTCACAGTATTTTTATCAACAAAAATATAGCATATAACCCAAAAAACCGTTTAGTTGTGTCAAGTTTAGTGGCATAATAAAAAAATGTGCGTGGAGTCTCGCGCTGATACAGGAGCTTAAGATCATTGCGACAGCATATAGAAGCGGTCTATGAAATTTTTTGTCTCCTTCTCTCTCACGGTGTACGACGTAAAAACCTGGAGAAAGTGATTTATCGCAAGTTTGTGTAGGTTTGGTAAAAATAATTAGCTCCCCCTCCATATATTGTCACTTCAAGATTCAAACAGATTAACGATGACACTCGAAGTTTTTTTGTTTGGTGCCAATGCCCTTAGTGCCTACGTATTTCGATCTCATCAATACGCGTCCAGCGCGGACAGGGGCGATCGTTCTAAAGCCTAGTGGCGGCGCATGCATTTTTAACGTCACTATTTTGGAACTTTACACAACACTAAACGTCAAAGTGGCCGCCGGTTTGACAGATCCGTCAGACCGTGACCGCTCATCCCGTCACCGAAACAAGAACCGGGAAATAAAATCCGCCGCCTTCTACAGAAATTAAACCTGATATCCTCCATTAATATTTCAATTTCATTTTTTTATTCTATTTTTTCTTATGAATTTATGTTTATTTTTCTTTATTATTATAATCGTGTGTATTACAACTTTTATGTTATTATTATTATTACTTTGTATTATTATCAATTATGGAAGGTATTGCATTGCACTACTCCTGCATACCTTCTAGAATAAAACTTTATTATTATTACCATTACTATTATTATTACGATTACTATTATTATTATTATTACTATTACTATTACTATTATTATTACTATTACTATTGCTATTATTATTACTATTACTATTACTATTATTATTACTATTACTATTACTATTACTATTATTATTACTATTACTATTACTATTATTATTACTATTACTATTATTATTATTATTATTACTATTACTATTACTATTATTACTATTACTATTACTATTACTATTACTATTATTATTACTATTACTATTACTATTATTATTACTATTACTATTACTATTACTATTACTATTACTATTACTATTACTATTACTATTACTATTACTATTACTATTACTATTACTATTACTATTACTATTACTATTACTTTACTATTTATTACTATTATTACTATTACTATTACTATTACTATTACTATTACTATTACTATTACTATTACTATTACTATTACTATTACTATTACTATTACTATTACTATTACTATTACTATTACTATTACTATTACTATTACTATTACTATTACTATTACTATTACTATTACTATTACTATTACTATTACTATTACTACTATTACTATTACTATTACTATTACTATTACTATTACTATTACTATTACTATTACTATTACTATTACTATTACTATTACTATTACTATTACTATTACTATTACTATTACTATTACTATTACTATTACTATTACTATTACTATTACTATTACTATTACTATTACTATTACTATTACTATTACTATTACTATTACTATTACTATTACTATTACTATTACTATTACTATTACTATTACTATTACTATTACTATTACTATTATTATTACTATTACTATTACTATTACTATTATTATTACTATTACTATTATTATTACTATTACTATTACTATTACTATTACTATTACTATTACTATTACTATTACTATTACTATTACTATTACTATTACTATTACTATTACTATTACTATTACTATTACTATTACTATTACTATTACTATTACTATTACTATTACTATTACTATTACTATTACTATTACTATTACTATTATTACTATTACTATTACTATTACTATTACTATTACTATTACTATTACTATTACTATTACTATTACTATTACTATTAATATTACTATTATTATTACTATTACTATTACTATTACTATTACTATTATTATTATTACTATTACTATTATTATTACTATTACATTATTATTATTATTATTATTATAGCGAGACCTACGGATAATGCGGGTATCACAGACAATCAAAAATGATCATAAATTCATTAATTTCAGAGCAACAGTATACCAGGAGGGATAGCTTTGCGAAACAGTGAAGTCAGGATTGTTGATTCTTTTCTGACTCGGGTGTGGCTAGGGTTTTCATGGACATACCTTTTTAAATCCATTCATAGCATATGTCAACATAACGTTTTGTTTATTTCTCTGTACCAGTTCAATAACATTAGGAATCACGAGACACCCATAAGTAAAAAAAAAATTATTTTTTTACATCTTGTAGTATTGAAATAGCACAGCGATTTGTAAAACCACTTTTTCACAGAGTTGTTATCAACAAAAATATAGAATACACCCTCAAAAAGCGTTGAGTTATGTTGCATAACGTAGTGGGCGAGCGTGAGACGCGGGAAACGGAAATCATGCTTACATTCCTAAAAGTGGTGTGATATTATGTGACAACTTTTTTTGTTTATTTCTATATTACGGTTTGCCACCTAAAAACCCGGATAAAGTGATTTTTCGTAAATTTGTAAAGATTGAGTAAACATATTTTGCTCTCTCTCCATATATATTCTTACTCCAAGGCATTAATTGTTGACACCAGAAGCAAACACCCGAAGTCAAAAAAACTAATAACCCCCTTTTGAGGGGATATTACCTGCACACTTATGAATGTTGGCTGAAAAATAATTCGTAAATTATTGTTACGTAGCTGTACGTAACTTCTGTCTAATCCAATTTTGTATGGAACCTACAATACTTCAGAATATCACAGTTGTATTTATAACAATTATATTTTTTAACTATGATTTAAACCAGCTAAATATTTTAAGTGGAAATGAAAAAAAATAATATCAATGTTTTTAAAAGTATGACGACCCGTATTTTTTTCATGTTGCTGCCCGGTGCGATTATAATTAGCCTTTGCACATTTTAATCAATCACACAAATATTTACATTTTAATAAAATAATATACTCATAAGCAGTGCAAACATCGATATAAAAAGATCAATATGAAAAGAAATAAAAAAAATAGTAGTGAGTAGAAGGTACATACAGAGTTAAATGGTATCATCAAATAAATTAGCTCTACTGTACGAAAAAAACTTTACTACGGTAGGCTTATTTTGTGATATTGATGTACTAAATATATCAACAACATCTGAGTATTTGTTTCCCAGATGTTGAATTCGTCGCATAGAAACATAATATTGAGAAGTTGAAGTAGAATTGTCACAATAATATGGTAGGTGCTGTCTTGTAACTGAAATTTAATATAACAATTCAGGGGTATAAAACATTGAATCAACAATTTTAAACAAGCACGCTAAATTGCAAATAATTCTACGTTCAGACAATTTTAGTAAATTTAAAGAATACAGTAAGTGATCGTAATCTAGGCATTCTTTAGGATTACCGATTCTAAAATTTACATATCTTAAGAATTCATGTTGGATTCTTTCAATCGTGTTTGAATGAACATCATAATTTGGAGACCAAGCTGTGGAATTGTACTCGATATGACTCCTTATAATTGACATACTCGTATACAATGTTCTGATAGTATAGACATTATTGAATTCACAAGATGATACTCTTATAATAAATTAACAATAATCTAACATTTTCAAAGTTTCATTCGAAATGGTGTCTTAGTATCTTCTGTGGGTACCTTGCTTGTTACGCACAAGGTTTCTCCTAATTCTTAATTATTTCACTATCTTATTGTGCTGCATTGTCATTACTTTCGTTAATGTTTTTTATTTTTTTGTTAATTTTTTCTAGGTAATCTGTATAAATTTGACTTGTTATTCTTTGTGTCCAGATTTCGTTTCTATTATTTTCTGTGATCCCGTAGTTCTTAAGTTTAAAATTTAATTTAAATCTGTCTACATCAAAAATTGAACACTTTTCTATTAGATGCACACTGTCTTGTATCGATGTTTTGTCACACGGGCATTTGTCGTCCTCTATTATTTTAAAGCGTTTCAGGTATTCCTTTAAGCATCCATGTCCTGTCATCATTTGCGTAGCATTAAAACTATTTTTCACGTGTTTTTCTCTTAGAAGGGCTGTTGTTATGTTTGGTAAGAATGTTTTCGTTATTTTCCCTGTACTTTCTTCTATATATCTATTATTCCATATTTTTTCCGTCTCTCTCTTTAAAATCATTTTTGTGTAGCTCGGAGGTATTTTATCATAGTCTGCGCATTTTTTTAATAATCTTCCCCTTTTTGCTGCTAAGTCCGCCTTTTCGTTTCCTTCCAGGCCGATGTGCGCTCTAACCCATTGAAATCTTACCCTGTTGTCATTATTACGGCATGCTTCTAGTTTTTTCATACATTC
Source organism: Drusus annulatus (assembly GCA_022651775.1). Classification (NCBI taxonomy): domain Eukaryota; kingdom Metazoa; phylum Arthropoda; class Insecta; order Trichoptera; family Limnephilidae; genus Drusus; species Drusus annulatus. Next base: position 769,767 of record JAGWCC010000246.1, on the reverse strand, counting down.
CCTTGCTATTCCGTTTGTTGTTTTCTGTTCCTTTAATGTTTCAAGTGATGATTTGCTATCTGAGTTTATAGTTATATCTTTGCCTTTTATACCTTTTGATTCCACCCATTCTATAGCTTTTTGAATTGCTAACATTTCCGCTTGGTAAACTGTGCAATAATCTTCTAATTTATATGACTTTGATACCCAATCTTTCCCATCTATTTTTATAACTATTCCAGCGCCTACTTTTCCGTCCTTTTTGCTTCCATCTGTAAAAATTTGTATGGGGTCTTCGTTAATTGCATCTCCTTTAGCCAACTCAATTGTTATATTTTCCGTTACGATTTTTCCAGGATGCGGTAGCTCGTTTATATCGCACGCGGTCATTATTTCTCTATCGCCCGGAAGGAAGTTGGTGATTTTACCCCTTTTGTTTATTCTGTAGACATCTTTAACTTCGGCAATTTTAAGGTCTATTGGTGGTATTCCTGCTAAAGCTAAGGCTGAAGTTGTGGAAATCGTTTTATACCCTTTACAAATTCGTATTGCGTATTGTCGCTGGATGCTGGCTAATTTTTTTCTGTTTTTAACTTTACGACACGTGTCCCCCCAAACCCCCGATCCGTATGTAAATATCGGCACAATCGCTCCGTCGTATATAGTCTTAACAATTTCCGGTGATAGTCCCCATGTCGGTTTGGCCGCTCTGCATAATGCTTTGAAAATTGACGAAGTCTTTCCGCAGATGTAATCTATGTGCTTGTCCCATCTCAGCTTATTGTCAATTATCATACCCAAAATTTTTATTTCCTTTATTGGCTTTAGGTTCTTGCCATTCATACAAATGTCAATGGACTTTTCCCGGTATTTACTCATAATCATGATTTGTGTTTTTTTTTCTGAAAATTCTAATTTAACTTTTTTGCCCCAATTGCTTACTTTTTCTAACGCTTTTTCCGCCGTTTCCTTTGCAATTTGTAAATTTTTACCGTTCACTATCAAGAACACGTCGTCGGCGTAAGCCTGTATGTAAACATCGGGACCGAAGTCTATTTGGAGTAGTTCGTCCAGCGACACATTCCAGAAAATCGGTCCTCCGATTGATCCTTGAATGCAACCTTTGGAAACATTTTTCTCGCTTGTATAGGTTCCATGCCTTAATCGGACTTTCCTATCTTCTATGTAGCTTCTCACCATTGTTACCAAGCTGGAAGGGCAGTCTTTTTCTATGAGCTGTTTTAGCAACTGTGGCCACCACGCATTGTCAAAAGCTCCTTTGATGTCGAGAGATATGATTATTACTTCGTCGATTCCCTTCATTTTCCTTTTGATGACATCGACCGCATCGTATATTGCATCTTCTGCTGACTTTTGCGAGGTGAATCCGTATTGCTTTGGACTTAGTTTTTTCCCTTTTCCGAGGTTCCATTTGATTCTGTCGATGAGGATTTTCTCAAATGTTTTCCCAAGAACCGGTAGAAGTCCGATCGGCCTGTAGTTTTCAAGACTGCTATAATTGTCCTTTCCTGGCTTAGGTAAAATAATGACGTTTGCTTCTTTCCATATTTTTGGGAAATATCCTGTTGTATAACACTTTTGGAGCAACTTCGTCAATATCTCTGGGAAGGTATCATTGAAGTGGATCAGAATATCAGATGTGATCCCGTCCGCCCCCGGGCATTTTTTCGGATCCATCGATCTGAGGGCTCTTTTAACCTCTTCTTTTGAGATTTCTGGTTCTTGGTCGGCTACTGTCTCTTGCGTTGCCATCATCCTTATTTGCTTTTGTTCCAGTGTTTCGTTTCCTGCGCAATCGTCTGGAAAAAAGTGTTGCAGAATTTCTTTTGCGGTCTCTTCTGGATTATTGTTTTTAAAGGTCGATAAAGGTACTTTGTTTGGCGGATTTGTGAGGACTCTGTAGATGTTCGACCAAGTTGTTTCTTTTGTTTGCTTTTGGCAAAAATCTTTCCAGCTTCTGGTTTTCGACTCCCTTATCTCGCTTTTGAATTTTTCTTTGGCTTCCAGATATTTAGGTAAAGTCACTTCAGATCTTCTCTGCCCGCAGGAGTTCTGAAGTTTTCTTTTGGCGGAGATCAACTCCGATTTTAACTGCTTGAGTGAGTCAGACCACCATGGGCAGTTTTTTCGTTTTCCTCCTGGTTTCGGAATAGCCATTTCGCAACTTTTTTTAATGATTTCGGAGAGAGTCTCTACTTGTTCTTCTAGATCAAGTGGATAACTAGAATATACGGGGTCTTCAATTTTGATGTTCGCCTTTTGAAGCATTTCTTTTGCGACTCTTTCAAATTTGGTCCAGTCTGCTAACTTTGTCCTGTATCTTGTTGTAGTCGATTCGAGAGACACGAGTTTGTGAGATATATTCAAAGCTATGACGTTGTGATCAGACAATCCTGTCGGTTCGACTCTCCAATTTGTAAGTTTGTCCATTATATTGTTGGAGCAAAAAGTGACATCTATAAAAGAAGTTATATGTTTACCAGACCTCCACGTTTCAAACGTTGGAGTGCTGCCGTCATTCAATATGTGAGCGTCCAGCGCTGCTATTGTTTCTGCTAGTTCTTCACCTCTTTTGTCAGTTTTCGGGCTGCCCCACCACGAGCTTTTTGCATTAAAATCGCCACCTATCAAAATGCTCTTCCCCTTCTTCTTATTTTCTTCATTCAGTTTGATGATGGTATTTAGCTGGGGTGTGAGAGAATTGTTTGGTTCGACGTACACTGATCCTAAAGTAATTGTTCCAATTTGGGTATTTATTTCAATATATGTAGAGTTCCCCGAAGTGACTGAAGAAATCATTGTTGCTATGACTTTATTGTTGACAAGAATTGCTGTTTTGTTTGGATTCTCTTTGGTTCCTTTAGTGGATTGGAATACTTGCCAGCTTTTCGTTTTAAGCTGCCCGGTGTTTCCTGTGTAGGGTTCTTGTAAGAGGATTATATCCGATTTGTCGGTATTGATCACACTATCTGTAGCGGATTGGCATCTTTGTGTATTCCACTGTCTGATTTTAATTTTTTCTCCCATTTTTGCTGTGAACTTTCTCATTCGTACACATGATTTTATTTCCAATATTTCCTACTCGTAGTTTGTGTGGTCGATAGATCTTTCGATTTCTCTTCTGTAGAGTGGACATTCATGAGTTCCAGATCTATGTCTTGATGGAGCTGAGGTCTTTCTTTTCCTGTTTTCGTTGACGCATGAGCCGCATTTTATTTCATCGACTTTGTCCTTGTTCTGACACTCTGCAAATGTATGTTTTCCGGCGCAGTGCCAACATCTGGTCTCTTTATCACAGTGTTTTTTCAGGTGTCCGAACCCGAGGCAGTTCATGCACTGCATTGTTGAAATAAAATTTTCGGCGCAGACCCTTTGGTATTCAATATTTACTCGACACATGTTGACGATCTTCTTCCAAAGCTTAGGGCTCGTTTCGATAACAACGTTTGTGAGGTGCAAGTTTTTATTTTTTTGCAGAAATAATACTTTTGAAACTTCCTTAAGGCCAGAAAGCTCTTCATTCTGGTCTTCAATTATTTCTATAATTTCTGCGCCGTTTAACCCTTTTTGAACACCTTTGAGAATAATTTTAGGGTTCCTTTTCTGGGCGCAGGTTGCAGAAACTTTATCCGATGACAGAGCTTTGACTATCGTCTCCGCGTCTTTTTTCTTTTCGCAGCTGATGATTGTCCGACCTTTTGTAGATTGCCTGATGTTGGTGATCCCAACTTTCAGCTTCCGTGGGTCAAGCATCTTCTTCACTTCCTTTAACACCTCAGAACTATCCTTTTCATCTTTGTGGCAGACGACCACTGCGTGTCTTGGAGGAGGAAGTGGTGGAAACCTTCTTTCCAATTCTGTTTCTTCCTTTTCTTTTTCAGGGCTCGGCTTGTTCCAAGGTGAATTCGGTTGTGACACCTTTTCCTCAATTCTCTTGATTTGTTCCGCCATTGAATTTATGGCGAGCATCATGTTTGTACTAGGTATTTCTTGCGAGAAGGTGTCTTTTTTAACGAGTTGAATTATTTTTTCGGTAGCGCTGATAATTTCCTGTGACTTTGCTTTCCGAAGAATTGTTTCACACAGTTTGATGATCTTATCTTCCCGATTTCCATCTTCCGTTAAATCATTTTGGGTTTTAGTAAAATCCGGCATTAGATCGAACATTATGTCGGCTTGCGAGTTCGATTTTGTGGGTGAGCGAATCATTTTTAATTACAAAAAAAATGAAGGAAAGCAAATTGAAACCAAAATGGGATTGAGAACTCCCGCGGTCGCCGGAAGGACGCCGTAAAATGTGCCTTTACTGACGAAAATTTGAGAAATGAACACTGACGAAGATAAACGAGAACTGATTCTTTCCGAACTTCACTTGATACTGCCGTTTGAACTGATTTGAAGGGTTGCCATCCAAAAAAGAGAAGTTATTTTGACTGAATTTCCGTAATGGCAACAAATAATATTTTGACAGCAATGATGCTAAGATGGCGGCGCTCGAGAATATAAAAGATAAACTATGCAAATAATCCGCGAATCGAGTCTAAAAATGAAACGAAAAAAAGCACTGTCACAAGGGATTTTATTTGAAGGAAAGCAAATTGAAAGCGAAATGGGATTGAGAACTCCCGCGGTCGCCGGAAGGACGCCGTAAAATGTGCCTTTACTGAAAAAAATTTGAGGAATGAACACTGACGAAAATAAACGAGAACTGATTCTTTCCGAACTTCACTTGATACTGCCGTTTGAACTGATTTGAAGGGTTGCCATCCAAAAAAAAAGAAGTTATTTTGACTGAATTTCCGTAATGGCAACAAACAATTTTTTGACAACAATGATGCTAAGATGGCGGCGCTTGAGAATTTAAAAGATAAACTATGCAAATAATCCGCGAATTGAGTCTAAAAATGAAACGAAAAAAAGCACTGTCACAAGGGATTTTATTTGAAGGAAAGCAAATTGAAAGCGAAATGGGATTGAGAACTCCCGCGGTCGCCGGAAGGACGCCGTAAAATGTGCCTTTACTGACGAAAATTTGAGAAATGAACACTGACGAAAACAATCTGAAAAGCGTGCACAGAAGGAACAAAACAAAAACAAAGAACTGCTTCTTTCGGAACTTCACTTGATACTCGGTTAGGTTAGGTTAGGTTAGGTTAGGTTAGGTTAGGTTAGGGGTTGGAATCTCTTTTTATATTTTTTATTTAATAATATTAGACTTTACATGCAAATATAAAACAATAAAATTTCTACAGTTCCTTTAAAAATTAGATTAAAAACAACATGAATGTAGAATCAATTGTTCCATTTGAGTTCAGTGTTATCTTAAAATGTTATTCTTTGTTAGTTATGGCATAGTCATAACATTGAAAAAATGGTAATAGATCTATTATAAATAAATAAATTTTGCACCCAATTTTTTATGGTTTTGTCAAAACTGGTCCAAACATGTAAAAAAAAAAAGTGCATAAAAACCTTTTGTATATCCAAGGGTACTATTGAATTACATTGAGGTACTATGAAATCCTTTAAACGAACCTTCTTTAGCGTTGTGTCGAAGTGTTTACTTAAAATTTGGGTTTAACTATTTAAGAGTAATATTAAAAAGTCCATTTCTTTCTTCTCGTTGCATTGATCCATGTTTAAACTCTCGTTTCATCCTTAAGAAATCTTTAAGTAGTTGATAAATATAATAACCCAATTTTAGCACAGCCCTGAATTTTTTATAGTGAAAAAAACTTAAAACTCAAAGATTATTCCGTCTTTATCTGTTCGCCAACAATTTAGCGTTGGTACCATGAGAGAGAAAGAAACGATGATGCATTCAGATGACTGAATGAGAGATGGGTAATTTGTATTCTTATAATTTACGCAAGATTCTTGTAAGTAAAACATATTATAAAAATGCATTAAAACTCGTTTAAAAGGGAAGTTTTGTTATATTGACACAAATAGTGCAAGAATCGTCTCATTATTGATGAAGGTTACTTGTTTTGTAGGTTAGCATATAAAATATTGGAGATGAATGTAAAAAGCATGAATTCTTTGATAAATACCTGTAAAATGTTTTTTTATTGTCCTTTTGGTACAACGGTTGAAGAACTTATTTACTGCACGTATAACCATACCGTTTTTTTTGTAAATTCCACTCAATTTGCGTAATTAATTCTATATTTTCGCACTATCGACTATCCATTTGTTTGACAGAAGTCACTAGTGTGAAGTTCGTCTGCGTCAAAAAGCGGCTACCGTTAAGTACGCCCCAAATAATATCGCTGTGCTAGTTCAATATTAAAATAAGTCAAATAAATAAATATATTGGTAAATAGAACATATATACTTTGTTTTTAACCACTTTTTTATTTAATATTTTGTCTACCGGTTTCGGAAGTACCCTTCCATCATCAGGACAATATTAAATTAATCTTTAGATAATAACTTCATCTCTTCTGGAAGAAACATATGTTGAGATAAATTCTGTACACGATCAAAAAATGTATGTTTTTGGTATCTGGACAGAATTTATATATATATATATATCAGATCCAAAACATGAATTTTTTATCTAAAGATTCTTCAGAATATTGTCCTGATGATGGAAGGGTACTTCCGAAACCGGTAGACAAAATATTAAATAAAAAAGTGGTTAAAAACAAAGTATATATGTTCTATTTATAAATATGGCAAGCCACAAAGTTAATGCTTTTTACGAATATAAAATATATTGGTGTTTTTTTTTTATTTCTTGTGTTATAAGGAACTAAAAAACAAGAATAAGTCAAAAAAAAATTTTTTTTACTTATTTAGTGTTGAACTAGCACAGCGTAATATTGTATTATTTGTCTCGTTTTCTCATATGTTTATATAACCAAGCATAAAGGAAGAGCTATATTTTGCGAGTATGTCAGAGATTTGACTGAAAATTAGAATGGTCTCTTCGTATATTGTTAATTTAAGGAAATTAGGAAAATTATGACTGCCAGAGTATTTATTTAATATTACCATTGTTATTATTGAAGTTTTTTCGATAAACATGATAATATGTGGTTTTCAATTAATCTTTTTTTTTATGGAGCTTCGTTTCAGAGCAAAAAAGGTGACAGTATAAAAAGGTAGAATTGTAATTCTAATTCTCATTATGAAGCATTTGAGGCCGATTTTCCCAAGGAAATGTCTAAATTATTGATGAAAAGAGCTTTAGAGCTTTGACGTCCGTCAATAAGAGTCAACAGACAGTTGACAGCCTCAACATAAACCGTTTTTCTTCATCTGTCTTCATAATAAAGATATCGATGAGAATCTGCGAGTGGTAGATACTAGTATATTCGCTGTGAATGATCACCGTTCAGTGTCGGAAAGTTACTTAAAATGGCTTTAGTCGTTACTCACATTTAAAAAAAAAAATATTTAACTATCCCGAAAGTAATGGACTTTTATTTATAAAAACACCGTTATTGAACTTAAAACGAATAATTAAAAGAAAAAACAAAATTAAACTTTTTTTTTAAATACCACTTTACGGGCAAAATGCGAGAATTGGGGTCGGAAAAGAGATGCCGTTCTATGGAGAGCAAGAAAAAACGGCATCTCTATCTCATCCATAACCGAATGATGTAAACCTATGAAATTGTGTTAAAAACGATGAACTTAGAGATGAATAAATAAAAGAAAAAACAAAATTAAACTATTTTTTTTTAAATGTGCACTTTACGGGCAAAATGCGAGACTTGGGGTCGGAAAAAAGATGCCCTTTTCACAGGGTCTATGGGGAACAAAATGAAGTGAGCCCTTGGAAATCAGTTAAAAATGATGGATTTAAGACGATTTAATTGAAAAATTCTTCAAAAGTAGCATTAGTCAAAATAATACCACTTTGCGGGCAAAATGCGACACGTAGGTTAAGAAATTAGATGCTTTCTTCTCTTGTTCGATGGAACCAAATGATGTGAACCTTAGAAAATTTGTTAAAAAACATTTTTTCTTAAATACCACTTTACGGGCGAAATGCGAGACCTGGGGTCGAAATAAAGATGCAGTTTTCTCGGGCTCTATGAGACTGAATGAACTGAACCTTGGAATTCTGTTAAGAATGATGAACTTAAGACAAATAATTAAAAGAAAAAACAAAATTTAACTTTTTTTTTGAATACCACTTTACGGGAAAAATGCGAGACTTGTTGTCGGAAATCAGATGCCTTTTTCTCAGGCTCTATGGGACCGAATGAGTTGAACCTTTGAAATTTCGTTAAAAACGATGAAAAGACGAATAATTAAAAAAAAAAAAAATTCCACTTTACGGGAGTAAAGACTATTATATGAAAAATCCTCCAAAAGTAACATTTGTTCTAAAAATACTACTTTACGGGCAAAATGCAAACTTGGGGTCGGAAATTAGATGCCTTTTTCTCAGGCTCTATGGGACCGAATGGGGTGAACCTTTGAAATTTCGTTAAAAATGATGAAAAGACGAATAATTAAAAAAAAAATCAAAATAAAATACCACTTTAGGGGAGTAAAGACTATTATATTAAAAATCCTCCAAAAGTAATATTTGTTCTAAAAATACTACTTTGTGGGCAAAATGCGAGACTCGGAGTCGAAAATAAGTTGCCTTTTTCTCAGGCTCTATGGGACTGAATGAAAATGAATCTTTTGAATTAAGTTATAAGTGATGAATTTGAGACAAAACATTTAAAAAATCCTCCAAAAGTAACATTTGTTTAAAGAATACTATTTTATGGGCAAAATGCGAACCACCCTACTAAAAAAATTCCTCCCAAAGTAACATCATTTGCTAAAATAATACCACTTTACGAGTAAAATTCGAAACTTAGGGTCGGAAATTAGATGCTTTTTTCTCAGGCTCTATGTGAGCGAATAAATTGAATCTTCGGAATCTCGTTAAAAATGATAAACTCAAGACAATTAATTGTAAAAATAAAACCAAAAGAAACTTTTTGTTTTTCAATACCCTTTTATGGGCGAAATGCGAGACTTGGGGTCGGAAAAAATATGCCGTTTTCACAAGGTTTATGGGGAACAAAATGGAGTGAACCTTTTGTATTCAGTTTAAAATGATGGATTCAAGACGATAGAACAAAAATACTTTTAAAGGTAACATTTGTTAAAAAAATACCACTTTACGGGCAAAATGCGACACTTAGGGTAAGAAATTAAATGCTTGTTTCTCTTGTTCTATGGAACCGAACGATGTGAACCTTTGTAAAATGTTGTTATAAATGATGAACTTAAGACGAATATTTAAAAGAAAAAACAAAATTAAACTTTTTTTTTTAAATATCACTTTACGGGCAAAATGCGAGACTTGGGGTCGGAAATAAGATGCCTTTTTCTCAGACTCTATGGGACCGAATGAAGTGAACCTTTGGAATTTCGTTAACAATCATGAACTCAAAACAATAAATTGAAAAAATCGTCCAAAAGTAACATTGGTTATAAAATTACCACATTACGGGAAATATTCGAGACTTGAGGTCGGAAATGAGATGCCATTTTTTAGGCTCTACCTCTATAGCCTGAGAAAATGACGTCTTATTTCCGAAAATAATTGTCGCATTTTGCCCGAAAAGTTGTGTTTGTTTGACAAATGTTAATTTTGGTGAATTTTTTCATTTAATCGACCTTAGTTCATCATTCTGAACCGAATTTCAAAAGTTTGCTTCTGATTATCTTATTTTCGACACCAAGTTTTTTTTACAAATGCTACTTTTGGAGGATTTTTTCATATAATTGTCTTTACTCTATCATTAGGACCCAACTTTTAAAGATTCAATATCGATTCGGTCTCATAGAGTTTGAATTAACGGCATTATATTACCGACCCCAAGTCTCGCATTTCGCCCGTAAAGTGGTTATATTTTAACAAATGTTAGTATTTTAGGATTTTTTTAATAAATCGTTTTGAGTCCATCATAACCATAAAAAAGATAAGCCACCGCTCAACTCTGTCTCATCACAGATGCCTTTCTTCATTTACATTTATACATCGTCTTATATATATATTCTCTTTTGTTATTCTGTTTGTTTATGTTTAAATATTTTCAGAGAAGAAACCTGCCCAAAACAAGTGGTTAACAGTGGTGACAATTATATAAATGTGATGCTTTTTGTTTATTATTATACTCATGGGTCCACGGGGAAAATAGTGGAAATACGTACTAAAATTACACAAATAGTTATTTTATTCGACGTAAAAAAAGATCTTTCAAAATTTTGGTATTCAAATTTAAGTTTTGAAAAATGGCGCCGAAAATTTTAACTGCGCTAGGGGTCGTTTGGCTCAGGACCGGGCCCGGGTGAAGCTAATAGATTAAAATCATGTTTATCTGCATATTTTTTCTTTTGTAAAATTCATTGATTCCAAGCTTGGATAATACAATAGCTATTTTTTTTTTGTTTTTACGTGGTCTCCTATTTGCGGCGAAAATTATACTAAAGATTTCTCAATATAACATTTAATTGACCGGTTAGTAACCAAGTAGACAAACGTGTCGGGTTTCCATCGGGTGTCTTGGGTTTAATTTCTTTGCTACAAAATAGTCTAATACAACTCTGTAACCCTAATATAAATATGGTTTATATTGTTTTTTATGTTCTTTTCAAGAATATATATTTGCTATCAAGTTTTTTTATTTTATTATAAGATATGAATCTTAAGAATTGCACCATATTTTTTTAAGAAACATAAACTCTACACTTGGTCTACTTATTAGATAGCTAGCGATTTTATAGAAATCCTAAATTACAATTACTTATTTAATTAATTCAAATTACTAACACTCTCCGACAAAAAGCTTATTTCCGATTCAGACTTTCATTTTTGTAATTGTAAATGGTTTTATAACTGCCCCGATTTACTTAGCTTAATTACCTTCCATATACTTAACAGAACAACTCGATTTAAAATTATTTTTAAATGTAACAGTTTTTTAATCAAATAAAAAAGATTTTTTCAATCCACCATCACCCAGGAATACATAACCAGCCTTTTTCAGCCAGCAATCTAACGGCGCGGAATAAAAACCCACGCCTCTCGTCTTACACTTGACACTGTGTGTTAAAAAGAAATAAAATTATACAGAAGCAAGCAGTGCAAATGAGAAAGCAATTGGCAAAAATTCAGTTAAATAAAATAATGAGACAGCGCTATGTTTATTTATAGTGCCTTAAAACTTAGGACTTAAAACTTACGACGTTTTTTCACAATTTGAATGCACACGAGTTTGAAAGGTACTCCTATTTAAATCAACGTAAATATCGTTTTTGCATACTAATTTATGTTAAGTTAAGATATAAATAAACGATGCAATAGAAACATCTAGCTACTTGTAAATTATTTTCGAATTCTTGACGCATGTCATCGTATTTGCACAGACATCAAATACAAGACACGTCATATTCATACAAATCTTACGAAAAATGTAGCACCACCGAGATGGTACCGTCTTGTTTTACGTTTCACCCGCGTATGAAAAAGATAGCCATTCAAAGAATATGTGTGTGCGGAAGAGAACGCTATATGAAGCGTGTCTCGAAGTTATGTCTCGTAGACTTGGTTTAGTGCAACCAGGCGCGTTGTCTTAACAACGTATTTACATTATATAATTCATCCAAGCGACAAATACAACAAATAATTTTGCTGTTATTGTTAACAATATACGAATCATTACGTTACTTTGCTTATTTTAAATAACAAAACATTTACATTTTAAACATGTATTTTTGTGTATCTATTAAGATATTTTCATTTTGGAAGTAACTTTTATTATAATGTTGAATTTTTATTTTATTATTTTATTTTTCTGTTTTTTTATTATTACTTTGCATATATATATTTATATATATATGTATATATATTTAGTAATTCTTACTTTTGTTATACGTATTCTCATTGTTTTTTTTGTTTGTATTTTTGTTAATTATGGAATGTATTGTATTGCACTATCCCTGCATATCTTCTGGATTAAAATTATTAATACTATGGGGGAAACCTGTCAAATACAAGTGGTTAACAGAGATGAAATTTCCGAAAAATTGATATTTTTTGTGTATAATACTCATGGGTCCGAGTGAAAAATAGCGAAGATAAGTTCTGTAATTACACAATAAGTTATTTCATTTAACGTACAAAATAGAATTTCAAAGATGTTGGTGTTTAAATTTAGGTTTTGACAAGGGGCGCCAAAAATTTTACCTGCGCCAGACGCCATTTGGCTTAGAGCCGAGTCTGGAGCCTGGCATAGGCCGCGCAAATGTTTGAGTTGACACGAACAACACGAACTCAGGGTTGTGTGTATTGGTGCATAATTATACACTTCCTATAACAATGCTTTTGAGAAAAGTCACTGAGAAACAGCTCTTTGTCTTGCTCACGCCTACTTCTTGTTATTAGCGAAAAAGAAACAATAAGCGTTAGCATTTGTATTAATATTTTGAATATTCGAAAAAATTCTTAGTGTGTTCTTTTTATTTATTAGTTCGAAAAAAACTGAAAAAAAATAGTTATTTCTTTCGTATTTTTTCTTATTTTTATTTTTTATTTCGCTGGTAATTCTTTTTTTAAGTTAAAAAAAGTTAGCAACATGCTGTATGTAAGTAATGCATCTGTATAAGAACTGTGCTTGACTCAAAAATTGGTGCGATACCTACAGTTCAGAATCTTATAAAATTCCAACATATATGAATTAATTAACTTTTGAAATGGCACTAAGCCTTTTAGCATAGATTTTTCAAGTTAATTTCTTCCACAAATCAGATTTCCATAAAATCATTTTTACTCCCACTGATATTGTTTTTGTTTTCGGAACCAAAAAGGGATCGCCGTGAGGCTCATCACTTATCTTCGGGAACGTCCGTTTGAACGGATAAACAGTTAAACGTAACGATGGTTCGTGATTGCGTCAGACTCTCTGACACACAATCAAATATCCAATGATTCTGGTACGGCTTCGTATAAACATTTTTAATTTTCCACCTCCTGGACTTTACTTGCAAACAGAAAATATCAACGCAAGCTTTTACCAGATTTAACTTCGTGTTTTTGAAACATGGTGAAAAAGTCATCTGGAAATGTATTTTGTTCGGTCCCAAAGTTTTTGCAAATTTACAGAAACGGGATATTTTTTAACTGTAATATGTCCACTTTTGGATTTTTTTCATTTTACAATATCGTCGCTGGAAAGGCAAAAGGGTTTAAGCGACACCTTGGACAAAAATGAGACGACTCTTTTTTGAGTCTGAAGACTTTTGGTTCAGCCATTTAAGTTTTAATTTAAGTTTCAGAGTTAACTTTTTTTTTCAAAATCCAACCAGGTACTGAAGACTTACGAATTTTATTATAACTCAAAAAAACTTTTAAGTGCTCTGGTGTAAACTTCCCAAAATGGCGCTTCAGCCCTTTTGCCTTTCCGGTGACGATATGACTAAATCAGTAAAACGTTAAGGAGAAACGTTGCTATCTGCATATTTTAATACAAAAAACATCTAGAGAATCGCAGTGTTGTTTGTACATCGGTGGTTAACAATAATATCGATATCTATTTATGGTTTTAAAGTTTATTTTGTAGAACTCCATTTTAATTATCAGGTTTTTATTTTGTCCAAACAATAATTATTATTATTTTAAATTTACAAAAAACAATTTTTAGTTAAAAGTTCTGCATTATTGTGATTATTTTTACGCGTGACAGCTGTTTCTCCTTCTGAGGGCAATATTAAACTGTTTGATAATGCCTTCACCTTCTGAGGGCATTATCACAGTTTGTTTGTTTTTTGTAAATTTAAAATAATAATAATTATTTTTTAAATAAAATTTAAAAACCTAACAATTAAAATATCAATCAACAAATTCGTTGAACAGTAACTAAACATTTGTGATAACACGTAAAGAAATAAAATTTTTATTTTAATTTTCAGTGCATACACGTAACACTCGTTGGACGAACCTTTAATAGTAAATATAACAATTTTAACTTTTTTTTTCATGAATTTATGTTTTTTCTTTATTATTATTTATATATATGTATTAAAACTTAATTTTATGTACTATTATCAATTATGGAATGTATTGCATTGCTCTTCTCCTGCATACCTTCTGGAATAATAATAATTATTATTTTTGTTAATCTTATGCTTAACGCCCTATCATAATTTGATCTAACGTATTAGTAGTTAACGGGGGGGTTATTTGAAGTAGTAACGGTAAAAAATTCTTAATGACGCAAATCATCGATTTTAGACTGGGACAGCGGTTCAAACCACTAGGCCTAAGTTAGTTTGAAAAAAAAGTGGGATAACTCCTTTGACCTAAATACAGTCGATATGTACACCACTTCAAGTCATAGTAATATAAATATTGTAATTAAAGAGGTTTAATTACACGTCACAGATATTTAAAATATATTTAGTTGCGAAGTTAGCAATGATATCATAATTAAAAAAGGATATCATATCCAGAAATATATGTTGCATTCGAAAGCGATGGTCTTCCGTCCCCTACTAAAGATAAATATGAGTTTGCATAGGAGAATGGATAGAGGAGCATGATCCGAAAAGCATTGCTACCTTGCCTTTGTCGTGGGTAGATCGATTTATTTTTGCAAATCAACCACAAAATGTGTCTACTTAACGTGCGTACTTTTCAACAATACTGCGGTTAGCAGTTTGTCAAATAAAGTAGTGTTTACGATGCGTATATTTTACGGAAGAAAGAAAAAAAACAGGACATATATCTTTCTAAAACAAAACAATACTGCATATGTAAAAGTATTTTCATATTACCAGTAAGTTAGCACTCTATCACAAATTAGTTTGAATAGAGTCATCTACCATCTACCACAAAAGCTAAAACTAATATTCCAACGTTCAGTGGTCTTGTTCTGTTTCCAACATAAATCACTTTTTCTGTTTGCACTTATCTCCTTAGTTCCAGACATGGCCGTTAATCGCAATTTGTTAAAATTGAGATTTATAGATAAGATTTAAAATGCAAATAGCAAATGAAAGATTCGGTGCCCTACTTCTTGCTTAATCGAATAAGTTGACAGCTAGATGTGTTTACACTATCGGGAGAGTGGCTGTGTTTTACGACTTAAATGATTCAATAATAGCTTTGTCTTGAAAAACATTTTCACTTAAAAAATACGTACGAAGAAAACAACTGTTTGACATTTTCTGGCGAGAGAAGAATGTATCTTTCAACTTTCGTAATTTGATTGTTTTTCACTTAGAGTGGATACCTACTAACACAGATGAGTGAAAGCCGTGACTTTAATAACCTTAATTAAAACCGTTCTTACGCAAATAACTAAGAAGTATAGTATGCATTTTGTTTACATTAAATGTCTTGTACAGTTTTTTATTCGTTTAAGAAAAAGGCAAGTGCGGAAAAAACTAAATAAATGTAATTGCGTACATATGTTAGGTACCCTCAGAATAATAATTTCAGAAATTGTATTTTTTTAATGCCTTTAGTAAAAGCTAAAACATTCCGGTTTTTATATACAAGTGCAAAAGCCACAATGTAGATTCTAATGTAAAATCAAATTGCGTCATTTTGAGAGACAAAGAAATCACACTTACATATCTTGACCGCCCGGCTTCATCACCTGAGTTTGAACATACCCTTTATGAATCGTTTTTCTCTTAAAATAATTAAGTAACGGCATCCATAACCAGATGTAAATATTTGCGTTAGCATAGAATTTAAAAAAACTGTGTACATTTTGTGACGCCAGAAGTCATCTTTCCAGGGTTTTTCTACTCCAAAACGAACAGATTATCTGCTTAAAACTTTTGTGCTTCGAATTTTTGATTTAACAATATATTTATGAATTTTAAAGATACCCATCTTAAAAACCAAACCAATTATAGGTTCTCTCTTAATTCAGTTACCTCGTGGTTGTAATCAAATTAAAGATTTAAACATGCACACACCAGAGTATATCTTGAAGCTAAAATCATACAACTTTTGATCTGTTTGTCTAAATTATCGGTTTATAGGTTTGGGGGCTCTTGTGGACAGCATTGACACGTCACGCCACGATCACACCTGTGTAGTGTGTACTGTGGCCTGTGTACCCAACTGATAAGCGCTATCAGCCTTTCAATCCACCACCCCATTCCCGCCCACTTCCTCTTCCGCCCCCCGCCAATAGCCTTGTTGTTCGCCGGACATGCCATAATAGAAATTAACTGTATTAGTGAACAGGCCGCGTGTAAAATATTTTAATGTTTACAATTTCGAGTTGACTAATTGTAAACTAGCATAAGTATGATGATGAGATGTTATTAACCTTTTTAATAGATTAAAAAAAATATTTGCCTAATGTACCTATTAACTACTTTTTACGAGTAACCCTTTGGATAAGCGGTATTCTGGAAAGGGATATAAGTTAAGTCTCTCCACCGTTCTATTTCATATAATATATGGAAGTTAATTATCAGTAGTACCACTTTTTAAAAATGGTTTGATTAAAATATAAATCATTTTAATTTCATTCTAGAGTAAAGGATTCTCTTTATCCTACGTTCGTAAGATTTTTGACTCAGAGCCAGAGAGATTACAGGTTCAAATCCGTTGAAGACAAAAAAATGTTTTTATGGACTTATACGTAGAAAGGTAATTAAATATAATATATGTGCACCATTATCCAAAGTGGAAAATACTTGCAGAATTGCCTTGATAAGAGACCACATTTCAGAATCGACACGTTGCTCAAAGTGGTTTAAGCTTTTTTTAAAGCAGATTTGAATAGCATTCCCATCTTTTCAGTTTCACAACATTTCCCAAAATAAAATAATAAAAAAAACCGATAGCGCCACTTAGCGGGGACTTGTTCTGACACGTGATTTATTTAAATATTTTTGGATATCCGTAATTCCTTAATGCTGTGAGTCAATTTCTGAAACACCGTGTTAACTTTTCGGGCAGAAGAGGCCGCGATATACTCGTACTCAATGTAATTGTATTAATTTGAAACTGAGCCTATGTCATCCTTGTGCCGAAGGCTGCTACCGAATTACTGAATCAACAAGACTGTTAAAAATAGGTCAGTTATTCTAATAAAGATTGATCTACCTTGATCATTCAATTAAAATATTTCATGAGTAGATGTGACTAAAAACGTAAACATCAAAATATAATAAGAAATTTAATAGAAAAAATTGTCTTTTTTGAACGCAGTTTCACATACTTTTACAAAGGGGTTCGGATTTCAGTTCCAAAATTTAAAATTTTGAATCATTTTTTCATTGAAAACAATTAATTTGTGGTTTGGAATATAAAAGAAAAAATTAAAATTAAAAACTTTCAACAAAATTGATATTTTTCGTTGAAGCATTTCGTACATAAATCGCAAATCGAAAATTGTGAAAAAAAATTAAATTAATGGGAAAAATGAAACTTCGAGCAACAATAAAATAAGACTGTTTTAAATCCACGACACCAATTCGACTTGAAATTACTGTTCTGTAATAATAGTCGGTTAATGATTCAATGAAAAACCGTCCAAAAAGAACATTTGTGAAAATCTTAAATTTTTCGGGCCGGAGGTCAATATTTAAAAAAACTTTTTCACCGACTCCATTGCACCAATTAGTTTAAACCCAATGACGATTAATTGGAAAAATCTGCTTATAGTAAGAATTTTGTAACAATCATACGTTTTACGGTCAAGATACAAGGCCCGTGGTTGACATTCAAAAACATGTTAACGTCGCGTCGTCCCAATTTACCGATTTGTTTGAACCTTTAGTTTAAAACAAAGGTTTGCAGACCATTTTATAAAAAAGTCGTCCGAAATATTAATTTTTTGAAATTTGTCGGAAATTAAATACCATTTTTTGTGACTACGCGACCGAATTGACTAAAATCTTTGTAAGTATGCTAAGATTGACAGTGTGATGACGATTCAACGAAAAATTCAACTTAAATTAGGAATTTTGTGACAATTATAATTTTTACGGGTAAAATGCGAACTTTGTGTCAGAAATTAAATGTCATTTCTTGTGGCTTCATGTCACTGAGAAACTGAAAAATTCGTATACATACTAATATTAGATGGTCTGATTCCATGAATAAATCCGATTACAGTAAGAATTTTGTAACAATCATACATTTAACTGAGAAAAAATGCGAGGCTTGGGGTCAAACATATGAAGCCTTTTTCACTCGCTCTGATTTACCGATTCGTTTGAACCTTCAGAGAACGAAAATTGATGGTCCGATTATACTTTCAGAAAAAAAAACCCGAAACAATTTTTTTTAAGAAATCATCTAATTTAAATAATGCGGACTTAACGTTGGAAATTAAAGACTATTCACAGTAGCTCTCTGACATTAAACTGAAAATAACGTATGTATACTAAGATTGACGGTCAGATGACGATTGAATGAATGAAACAATTTTGTGAAAATCATCAAATTTTATGAGTAAAATGCATGCTCAGAATATAATGGCTTTTTTCCAGTGGCTCTACGACTGAATTTATTTTCTGTCGCTTTGTGACTCAGAATTAATTAAAATTTTCGGATCAGTACTTAATTTAATATAAATGATCTGCTGATATCGAAAAAATCATCATAAGATAAGAATTTGTTAAAAAATTATATTTTTTACGGTCGAAATACGAAATATCAATATTTTTGTCGCAAAAGAACACTATTTTTTCTAGTTCAATGCCATCCACTGTTTTGGGCTTTGGTATTTAGTTCAATCTTTGGTGATTTGATGACAATTTAATAGAAAAAAATCCCGAATAAATATTTTTGAAAAAATCAATCAATTATTTATATTTTATTGGCGAAATGCGGAACTAAAGGTCTGAAATTAAAGGCTCTATAACTCCGAAAGAACTAAAAAAAAACTTTAACTACTAATAAGATTGATATTTTTCTGACAAATCACTGGAAAATCTGCTTAAATTAACAATTGTGAAAAAAAAAATCGGGAAATTTTTGTTACGTGCGTAAATTTTTTTGTTTTTGCTGTCAATTATAGATCAAACTTTTACAAGTAGCAAGTTTCTGGTTTTAAACGAATAATATTCTAAAATTTTAATTCGTAGGCAAAAAGTATATACTTTTGATAATATGAAATAAATATGACTTAAATAATAAAATAAAATATTCTCTAAAATTGTAGAACATAAAAATTCCCAATCACCGTATTTGGCAACGGATCCTACTCTCTAAGTTTTGACGAACACCGAGACTCTTCAACCGGTGTTTGTTTGGACTTTTCACAAACATCAAGGTGGATGATCAACAATCCGACAGAAGAGGTTTTATTTGATTTTATTTGTACTTGAATGTTTACCGGAGAAACAAATAAATAACTACGTGTGGAGAATTACCAGCCGAAAGGACAATCCTAATTTATTTAACCCTTTTGTGTTTGATCTTCGTTTTTCCCGTATGTAACTTACAGAAGGTGAAAGAGCAACTGATTGGGATCATTTGTAGAACAAACTACGTGGTTAGCTATTTTATTCTAAGAACTTCGTACGTCCGATGCTGACGTGAATTCTGCAGAGACTTCGGAAACAAACATATTTTCAAACTCTTCGCATCGATTCTCTATTTAGATTGTCAGTAAATAAACGTCCATAATTGTGTATAAAATAAAGTGGTGAGTTGAACAAAACTTTTTATTTTATTTTAAACACAATACCTAACCCACAAAGTGTACATTGTGTGAAAATATATACTTTTAAGTGACATTTCAGGCTAAATAATAACTAACGAACAAAACTTATAAAACAAATTTTTTTTCTAGTAAAAATGGGGCTTTTATTATATTCATAACTGAATTGAATTGTATTTAGTTGTATAATTATTTAGTTTTGCTATTTTTAGTAACAGCTGTTTCACAATGTAAAAAATCGTTGCATGAACGGGGGAAAATCTAATAGAAAATCACATTATTAAACAAATAAGAAGAACCTGCTTTTTAAACCCATATTTTGTAATCACTATATAGAGAAAACAGATGTTGAAGTAATTTTCCTCCTCACAGAACAATATATTCAAGATAATTTGGTTTTTACCGTAATTAGTAATTAAGCAAGGTTATAAGCAAAATTATATAAATAAATCGTTTACATGTGGCCTAACCACAGTTTGATAATGACTTTAAACGCCGAAACAGCTATCACTAAGCAGAACTAAATTTTAAATTAAATTATTTTAAAAAAATGACTTATACAAATTAAACAGCTTGCCTACTTCTTAGATTTTTACGCGCCAGTTCAGCATTGGTTCAGTTACACCGGATGTAGGCCATTAAATTAGACGCATAAGCTGTGGTCAAAGGCAAGTATTTCGCTATTACGACCTTACACCACGCGTAAAATTTACACCTCGTTTATAGTAAAGGAAAAAAACGATAATTAAAAGTGAGGCCTAAGCCGCTGCATCCAGGATCACACGTTTCTAAAAAGTTGTCTTGACACTTGTGATGATTATTTAAAAAAAGAGAGAACTCCCGAAACGCTGCGTGATTGACAAATAATTAATACCTTCATCTAAGACGTACAGTGGTAGGTATCGGATAAAATCGTTCATGAACAGGTGTAACCACATGAAGGGTCGAAGGTTGAATGATCTCTCGGATACAAATAAGCAATCTTTATAAACTTCAGACCCAAAGTATCATATCGGTGTCTTTAAGCCTTTCAACAATTTCTGTTTCACTTATTTTTTGTCTAATCATAGTGTCAAAAATAAGATATCATGATATTTAAAATTATAAGGAGTGGCAAGGAAAAGAGAACAGGAAACTAAGATGATTTTGGGATAGCATTTAATTTGTGTGGTGTTCATCCATATTTACTAACTTCCGATGAATAAATATATTTTTTAGTCTTCCGTCATTAAATTATGATCATCATCATCAGCCACTATCTATCTACTACTGAATGAAGATCTTCATAAGCTACGACTACTCTTATTCAAGCTACGTACTGACGCTGCCTACCCAGGAGCTTAAGGCAACCTTGAGACCTTTTGGATATATTTTTTAGTGTGATGCGGAAAAAAATCATAACAAAGTAACTGTAACATCCCCTATTCGGGTAATGTTATGATGCTGAAAAACGAACGTACGAGTACGGGAGGGAGAAGAAGTAGATTCCTAGAAGTAGTTGGCGATTCATATATGAGGTAATCATGTTTAACTAAAGCCATTTCAAGTAGCATTTCTTTTCCGAATTGTGGTCTTTCACCAGAACGGTAGTAAAACTGTTTCCACTCCATTTTTTTTTCATGTGAAAACCACGAAAGAGTCTCAACTGCCCGGAGCCAGTGGGACTTTGGCATCCCCAATTGGGATATTTTTTTAAGCTAAAGGTAGTGGGGAGGGTAAATAAGGAACGAGAAAGGTTGGGAAAAGTGCTGAATATTCGAATCTGATCCCTAAATACAGCTTAATTCGTTTCAAACAGTGTTATGATTTTGAATTGTCATCTTTCATCAGGGTAATATTGAAAGAACCATTATAATTTTGATAGCAATTTTTTCAAATTACAATTGATTTTTTTATGTAAGAGTTTTATAAAAATTATGCTTTTATAAGAAAAATTCTAGGCTTAGGGGTAGAAGATTAATAACGTTTTTCACTCGTTCCGATTCACCAATTCGTTTAAATCTTTAGATTGATGATGTGTTTCAACATGGGTTTTGAATCGACGCGGCAGCTTCATCGAGGATAATACCACTCAACAACAAAAGCCGCGTTTAAATTGTCGGTCATATTGACATTGGCCAAGTATAGCTTTTCGCCTTCCGGCTTCTACGAGTAAGTATAACACCAAAGCGAGCACAACGCAACCAACTGGGAATACGGAATTCAGAACTCATCGTTTTTACGTTTCCTTTTGTTAGCGATGGGAGAAGTGTTGTTGCTCCGTTCCGAGGCGGTGGGAGACGGAGGCAATATTGTTTCCCCTGTATAACTAATGCGGATTCAATTAGAAACTTCAAATAGGCAGAGATACGTGACTCAAATACGGGCGGCGGTAACGTCTTCAGCAAATACACGGTGCGGCGACCATTAGGGCAGGAGGTCGAAGGCCTTACACGTATAGCTTGCTTGTATTAAATACACTCTTAGAACGTAATAAAGCTTTCTAGCTATTACGTAAGTATTTCGTGGTTTGGAATTTAAAATATCAGAGTTAGAGATGCTTATCACTACTGCGAATAGTTATTATTACGCGAGACAGCTGTTTCGCCTTCCGAATGGATTGTCAAAATGTTTGACAATGCCTTAGGATGGCAAAACGGCTGTCACGTGGGATAATTACCATACATTTTCGACCGGTTAGTAGCCAAGTGGACAAATGCGTTGGGTTCCCACCCAGGCGTTGCGGTTTCAATCCTCTGCTAGTTGCTGTCTCCATAACATTACAAAAGCAACATTTTCCGCATACAATAATGGAAGTAGGAGGAAGTCAAATATTGTCAGCTTATTTTTAACCGTGAATGTTTGCCCTCCCTTATTTTTTTTTTATTTATGTATTAAAAATTATTAAACCAGAAAAAAATTTCAGATTTTTATAAAATAACCAACAAAAAACAGTACATGCTTCTTGTTATTATAATGCTTATATAAGCCTTAAAAAATCAAAAGTAATTATTACTAGCTGGCTTCAATTCTTTTGTTCAGTAGTAATTAGGTACCCACTTTAATATCTGCCTTCAAATGATGGGGTCAAAACCATAGGGTCCAAGTGACATTTTGGTAGTTTCGAAACGTTAAAAATATACACATCACACTCTTACATTGTTTCTGTGATTGCGTTGTAAAAAGTCATTTTTCAATTCAAGGGAAAAAAATGTTCACGTATTTACCCCGCAGAAACCTTTGAGGTTTCCTACAAACAATTACAACAACTTTTGCGATTGAAATATAAATAAACGGCAAGCAAGTATATCAAATTTACTCCGTGGCTGAGGGCGGAACCTTCAAGTTGCTTGCAAGTATAGCACAGTCGTAAAAACGTAATTCAAGAAGTTGGTTTCAAGTTTACTAATTATGCAGGACGTAACCTTGGTGCCATATTTCACGAAAGGGAAAAAGTTATTATTTAAATTTTTAATCGCAAGCCGCCGTTATAATCTGAGCGTTCAGCGGGAGCACCTCCCCGCATATTTACGAAGTAACGCTGTCACATCCATCCCTGTAATCTCGGAGATAAAGATGCTGCAAAGGGGTGGTATGAAACAGAACGCAGAAAGTAAAAAGCAGAATGGCAGCTTCCTACGACAAGTCAAGTGGCCTGACTGCGTTATAAACGACCGATGGTTATCCCGGACAGAAAAAACAAAAACAATTTAAAATGGCACTCGGCTGATAAAGAATATTGCATGCGCCTTCCGCTTCTGGGAAAAGTATTACAGGCAACCCCGGGCACCCCTGTCACCCCCCTCGTCTCAGCCTGCCGAGACACAATGAAACTTGAAGGAAACTTTTTAAAAGAAAAATGGAAATGTCGCATTGTTATGGTCGTGAAATTTAAATCTTCTTTTTTGACATCATGGAATAAGATGTAATTTTTTTATAATTATGTAATACAAATGGTTTCAAAAATTATGATCAGCAGATCTTGAAATGTCAAAAAATGTAATGCATTACCTATTCTATATTTTTAAATTATACTACATCTTACTTTTGACGATGATTCTATTCTATGAAAATTATAAATTTATATTAGCATCTTTAGAAGAAAACTCCACCCATAGAGCATTCGAATAGATTTCTATCATATTTTTTTTACAATTTGTTTGTCAACAATTTCAAGGTACTATTAGCTCGATACATGAGCTGTATAAATTTAAAAAACCAATCAATTCTATTCATATACATTCTACTCTATCTTACAATCTTTCAGTTAGAAAAAAATTACAAAAAATAGTATTGAGACTCGGGTGATGCCCGGGAACAACTACGAGCGGTAAAATAATCTCACAAATTTACAATTTATTTGAAAATAATCTTATTGGCTGCGGTGGCAGCTTTTGGTTTTCCATTTCCAATGAAAATTAATAATATTCACGACTCTCTTGAAGTAAACCGTTTCCTTTATGAGGCTAACCATGGACTAAGTCAACAATGCAGTATGTCTGTACCACCTAGCGTCTATACGTCAGTTTACTCCCGAACAAGCTCTGCGAGGAAGAAGTTTCAAACTGTTTTTGGCTTCTCAATTCTGATCTAGACGTTTCTCTAAATAGATTGCAGCAATATGACTTCAGAAAGTATAATGCACGTAACTAAAGCAATCAACAACGTACTATTTTCTAACTTGTCGACAAAGTATTTTCCTTAAATTAAAAAAAAACCCTCAAAACTAATCAAGTAAATAAGTAAACTAGTAAATTAGTAAATTAGTAAATTAGTAAATTAGTGAATTAGTAAATTAGTAAATTAGTAAATTAGTAAATTAGTAAATTAGTAAATGAGTAAATTAGTAAATTAGTAAGTGTAGTAAAGAGTCATTGAGTCTTATTCTGATGTTTGTATAGAAATTCAGAATAGCAATACTGGAACATTATTATAATATGCCATCGGGTTTTTATAACCTTGTTTTTTATAACAATGGAACACCTCCACATTAAAGTTTAAAATTTGATGAATAGGAGTACGTACATGTCAAGGTACATATTGGAGAATTTCTCCAGAGCTTTTTGGATACTGAAAAATAGCTGAAAAATCACCCAATTTATCAAAGGAGTTACTTGAATGACGTCACATGCCGATATCTCCATGCAAAAGTATTCACTGCTGGTGAGATAGTCGAAAATATAAAGATTTGAGACCTTTGAGGGAAACTGCTCTAAGCTAAACAATTAAAATACATTATGAAACTTCAAATTGTGTATTTCTTTACAGATCGACATACTTATCTTTGCAGTCCAGGGGAACGCTTGTGTGGATTTCGTGTATAATTAAAAATCTATAGATTCCTAAAATAATTCAGATGTTTGATTTTTCTTTTAGCCATCTATCGCTGAAGACAAGAATGTCAAGCCGTACTGGTAGTGTTGTAATTACATCATAGCCTAGTACCTCCTGGTTCGTGTGTTTAAGCCCTGGCAAATCGACAAAGTTTTTTTACAAACACATCAGTCAAATTGTCTAACCTGTGATTTAAGTAAAAAATACTTTCAGGGTTGTTGTAATAAGTGACCACCACCCAGAATCAAAACATCGGTTTAGTTAAGTATGTTTATTGACAAGATCTGTATAGCTAGGTCCTCTTCCCAACGTTTAGATTGCTGTTCTCCTTTAACGGCTCCCCCAAGTTGGGAATTTATTATTTAATAAAAAAGAATAAGTTTGTATTGGATTACAGTTTTAAATTAATTATATAACCGATCGGATTCGTTTAGCCTAAGCATCATCAGGGTACAAAATCAAACATAACAAAAAATACAAAGTGTGCGGTTATATATACATACAGAGGGAGAACACAATATAAAAAATTAAATGTGAGAACAGCGAGAAAAAAAAACAATATTTAAATTATAATAAAGGAACAGAGAGTCAACTGAGAAAGTGATTAATGAATAATAAGAAATTTTATCAGTGTACGGAAAATATACCTAATATTGGACTACTGGACCAATTTAACTGATTATTTAGAAAATGAGTATTCATTTTAACGGCTTTCTTTATTTCTAGTGCTTCTAAATTATTTAATCTGTTGCCATGACCATTTTTTGGAGAATATAAGCAACGGTGCTTTTATTGAAGATATGATATTCTTCAATAAGATGATTGGCGAATACTGAAAAACCGTTGTTATTTAAAGATTTAAGATATTCTTCGATTTTAACAATGACATTGCGGGTTTTTTTACCAATATAAAATGCAGAACAATCATAATTTATAAATTCCCGAGTGAATTAGTTGGTCATCTTTATCATTAGAATTGATTTGAAATTTACCTAAACAATTGTTTGTATTTATATTAAATTCAATATTTCTCTGGCCCCGGACAGTTTCCGGGAACATTGGTCTAAAAACAAAAAAAAATTGTAACGTAAAATAATTTCAAATAAACATTTTTTTTAAATTGTAACATACAGTTCCTTTCTTATTCCCCCTTAAACCACTGCGTATGTCTCGAGTCATAAGGACGGCACTATTAAGGATGGGGTAACGGTAAATCCATCTGTAAATGTGATAAATGATGGTCTTTTGTCACGCGGAGAGCCATCCATCCGGCGCGACGGTGTCTAGCCCGAGGTGATCCCGGGAGACCGAGAGTATCCCGGCGGGAAGCTGAGGTATCCCGAGAGAAGTCGGGAAACTGCCGGGTGGGGAAGGTTGAACACCCTATTCTACACAAATGGAAGCTATGACTTCACTGCAGTGCACAAGTGGTGATGGTGATTTTGAAGTTAATACCAGGGATGCGATTTTAACAGATCTTCTATATTCTAGGAATAAGGTATTAGTTACGTAATGCGCTAGATGCACAGAAACTAGCTAATTATTAATGAAATGTCTTCTTACAAACGTATTAATAAAAATGAAGAATATCCTCACTAATCCGGTTCTATACAAACACGATGCTGCCGCATTGTTTATTTCATACAAACGGTTTTTTATGTCGATAATGTTTCACAGTTCTTTTTTCACAAACAATTCTTTTTTTTTTTTTTTTTTTCGTGGAAAGCAATTACTTTGTGGTTTGACATGTTTAGTGACTGAAAAAATAACTTTGTATAAGACCTTTTAATATTTTTAAAATTATAATAGTCATATTCTTAATAATCAGGTTAATTTGTCCAGTAGTTCAATATTAGGTATATTTCCTGTAAACTCAAAAAACTTCTCATTTTTCCTTCGCCGCTGACGTTTTGCCTTTTTCAATTTATATTATCTGTCTCTTTCTCTCTGTTCCTTTGTTATAATTTAAATGTTATTCTTTTTTTTTCTCACTGTTAAAATTAAATATGTTGTCTTATAAAAAGTATTTTTTTCATTTAATTTATTTATATCGTTTCTAAAATAATCTTTTCTCACACTCTAATCTCGTTTGAAAACTCTAGCCCTGATCTGGATAGTGCCGGATTACTGAGGGAGCCGGAACTTTGAAGTGCTGTTTTATTGAGATTCTACTGAAAAGAGATGAAATACGATTTACATGACTTATAAAAAACCCTGGATTTTTTTAAATATATTGATAAAACAAATTTTCCCAATAACGTTATCATTTTTTTTCTATCCTGTAATTTCTAATAACGTGATTCGAATATTAAATAAAGCACTTTATACATGTTGCGATCTATTTATTGAATATAATGGAGAAAAACAATATACCATCAATAACTATTTGTATTGTTGTCAAAGATTGCCGCAGGAAAGTGTGTGTAAATAAATATTACACAAAATCAAACAGTAGCTACTTTGTAGAAAATTATTCTGTATGTCAAAAACTAAAAGGTAACATTAAACTAAATTAAAAGTGATGTTAAAAAAAGAAACTTATCATTTATGATTATTAAAAAATATCATGATATGATCTGTGTGAAACTCATTTATCACTACCTTCCTCTCGGGTACACAAAATTATTAAATCATTAATAAATAATAGCAAATTTGCTTGGCAGACAATTTAATACAAAAACCATTTTTTTCAGAACAAAATGCATTGCAAGTTCCTTGCGATTTCTACAGATGGCGGTATCTCACTTGATGTGGCTCATACCATTGTAATATCCGGAGGGGAAATTACGTACATCGCCTTTTTCACCCTTCTTATTGTACATCTCCATATTTGCATTTTATATCAACTTTTATCGGTTCACAATGACGCACGCGTAAGTATTAAATATTTACAAATAGCTTTCACATTTTAGAAGAAAATGTTTACAAATATCTTTTCCGTATTTGTTGATAAATATTTAACATTTCAGGATATTTGGAAATAAAAAAATCTGTGTTAAAAGTAGTATGTGGTTTCGAGTTTTATTCGCAATGTTCGAATATAATTATGTAGAATTATTTTTAAACACATTGGAAATTAAAAATATTAAATTATAATGCTGATACTTTAAAAAAATATATATATAAAGAAATCCAGATTATTACTTAGATTAATAACATTCCATATTCTAAGAAGAATGAAGTGATTTAAAATTTGATGATTTTGTGAAAACAATTTTAAAACTAAATCATCCAAATAGTCTGTTCAATATTTTTAAATTTACACTTTTTTAATATTTATACGCTATTTTAAATACACCGTAGATTTAGATATAGCACTCAGTAGAGTCATACCTCTTGTCATGCTATGCTGTACCGAAATATCTGTTCGACCATTACGTATGCTGAGCATGGCATTTCTTCTACTGCGGCATTATTTTTTTTTAGTTTTTAGGCACGAACCAGCAGTAGCATTCCAAGAGGTATGAACAATCAATTAACTAATTTATTAATTTGAAACATATTGTCACGAGACCAGCATTAAGCTTAGTCTCTATAGTTGGCTTCGATAGTATATCTCCTCAAATAGTTTCATGTGATTCATGAACTCAAGATATGTACCGTGCAAATGCATATACACATACGTAAAAATTGAAAAAAATTTAATTCAAAAATATTATGTATTCATAATATGTTTGCTCTGAAGCGGAGCCCAGACATTATTAGCATACTCTAACCTGGCTCTGATCATCCCATCAAACAAGTCAGTCGTTGCATTTATGCTGCTAATTTGTTTACAGGTTGTGATGATAAAACCAAAGCTGCATTATATGATTCAAAAAGGTTATCCTGAGATCAAAAACCACCTCGAGATCTTTCATGCTATTTACACGTGTTAAAAGTCTTCGTTCACTCTTCATATTATATATTTTTCAACATTCCTTGCCGTAAACTTAGAAACCATGCATTGCTGTTCCTTAATCATCACTATGGGTATCATTCTCCACTGTCCAGAATATCGAGACTTATTAACTTAGCTATGATCTTGAAATTTATGGTACCAGTCTAAATGATTTTCGTACCTTTTTTTTACTTTACCAAAATTTTGTTCAGGCTTTGACTTGAATGTTCTTTCAAATGTATATTTTTGTCATTGATTCATTAAAATATTGTGTATATGCTTTTTTTTTTTTCCCATTTCGTGTTATGTGTTTTTTGTAATTAGACAATGGTCCGTTAGTATAAAAATAAATAAATAAATATTATATAGAACGATGAACTTTGGAAACAACTACATGGCATAGTTATGATTTTTTTAAATATATTAACTCAGGATATTATCTAGCGACCATTTCGACAATGCATTAAAGCCGGCATGGAGTTTGTGGAAATATTCATCAAATTAATTTACCATTAGAAGTTTGAGATTGTCCGCAAACGCACGTGATGTGACCTATGCCTGCCTGGATGTTGCATTTGGTTTGAGCTGACATTTTAGCCTTATGGAGTTCCTGACAAGGTTGCAAATGTATCAGGAATCGTATCCATTTACTGATACGTACCTGCTTCTATCTGTTAGATGTGATGGAAAAAAATCAGAAAAGTTTTATTAAAACCTTGTTGGAACAGTTTATTCATCAAGATATTGTAATATATGCGGTTGAATGGCTTAGCAAAGTTTGTATAGATTACACCCGTCTGATATCTTGCATTAAAACCTTTTGCTACCCGACTAGAAATGGATAGAAAAGTTGCTACCTTTAATTTTGTTGGTAGGAACCGTATTGATTCACTCGAAGAGAATAGAAAAAACATAATTTTAGTACACTCGCAATAATATTATTACGCTTAGTAATATTCGAAGTTAAGGAGAAATTAGTTGAAATTGAGTGTTTTTCACTACTTTATACACTAAAAGTCAAACTCTTATATCTAGGTCGTTCCGATTTAGCAGTAGTTGTTAGTTTTCTTGTGAACATACACTTTTTATTTCTGACAAAGGCTACCTCTTTCGGTTGAAATCTGTCTGAAAACCTCATAAGCGTAGAAGTAGACTAATATCTTTTTTTTTTCTTAGTTCAGTAAACGTACTATTAACATTCTGCTTAAGCCACGATCCAGGGATGAAATTTGTATAAACTCTTATTTATTTTAATTATTTTTTTTACATTCATTGCGTAAGAACGCTATTTACTTATTTATATTCTTAACAAACTATTTAAAGTAATGTTTATTATTTCGAACAGTAATTTTTGAATAACCCGTCTGAAAAAAAATTACCAGGGAAAGAACGACTTTTTTAGCTCCAATAAATAAAAATGTTGGAAATTAACTCAATTTATAAAAAACACTGAAAAATTTCAGATTACTCGTGCTTGACTATTACTATATAGAACTAAAGTTAATCATTTTATCATTGGTAAATCTTTCAATCTTCAGCCCCTCAAGTGCCTACGTAGTATATTCAAAACGATAGTTTTTTTCAAACCTTTACTACTTTACACAACACGTTAATTATTTGCAACATAGAAAAACAATTACCGTCTTACTTATTAGATTTTTACGCGTCGGCTCAGCGTTGTTTTAGTTAAATCGGACGTAGGCCATTAAATTAGGAGCATAAGCCGTGGTTATAAGGCAAGTTTATGCTTTTACGACGTTATACCACGCGTAATTTTACACCTCTTTTATAAGTATGTGGGTTAGTGTTAAAGTTGTGATCTTTACCAATTTGAAAAAAAACTGATCTCATAAATTTACGCGATATCTTTTGACTCCTAGATCCGCGATAAATCGGTGTAATTGTTATCTGTTGAAGAAAAAAAATGATATTTGAGATTTTTTAATCAATTCACCCAAAGTAAGATAAAATTTACTTTACTTTGAGCACACAGATATGCCTACAACAGAATTATATTGGTTTATCTCTTCAGTGATATGTAGGGGGATTGAAATTCAGTGTTTTTTTTTGTACCAACAAAGCTTCAACAGAACTGTATTATGAATCGCTGATATATTTAAAAAAAGAATTGCGGCAGCCCTTGGAATTTAATTTCAAATGATAAGACGATTTTCTTTTTAAATAGTACAGCAGATTAATTATGAAAAATTACAATGGGAAATTACGAGAAACGTGCGGCGGTGCGGTGCAAATGATCCTCGTCATATTTCTACAAGATTGTACGCTTTTTACTCCCAACCTTCGGAGGTATATTTCAGAAAGTTAAAGCCTAGTAATTTATCATCCGCCGTACCTCACCCCCACCCCCTGCCCTACCCTACCCAACCCTCAGCCCCCAACCAACCTTTTGTCCAGGAATTAAGTTAAAAGCGGAAAAATAAGTCGACGTTTCATTTTTGACATATTGTAGTATAAGAAGGCCTTTTTTACACGATTCATAAATTTAATGGGTTTTTTTATAAAAGGCCTTGTTATTAAATTAGCGTAATAACATTATTGCGCTATTTTTTGCAGATAATTTGGCTGATTTTTGTTCTTAGAGTAGTGAAAGTTTTTAATACATTTTAAATTGTATAGTTTCGTTCAAAAAACTGTAAGATGTTTTATTAAACTCGTGGGAATATTTTTACTGTTCTATTTTTAACTGCAAAATACAAATATTCAAATTAGTGTCACCTGGTGATAGAACTTCTTATTTCTCTTAATTTATTTCTCCGATAGGAATCGGAGGTTGGACAACAGCACAGAAACGGGAATAGACATTTGTATTTTGTCGCGTGACCTTCTGCAGTATAAGCTAGAATATTTTGACCGGTCGGTAGCTGAGTAGACAAACGCGTCGGATTCCCACCCGGACGTCGTGCGTTCAATTCCTCTGCTAGCTAAGTCCTCCATCATTGTCTTTCTTTAAAAGTCGCATTTCTATTCCTAACGTGAAAGGTACTCTCAGTATCGCCCTGGTGAGTTTTTAGTTCATTTACTAGCTGAATCTTAATAGCCGCTATTTTCCAAACATATTTTTACGCATTTTCCATTGTTTCCCATGTTTATTCACAACACGATGTTTCGTAGCATTCTTTCTAGTTCGTATCATCATTAGTTAGTTCATAATATATTTTTTTTTATTAACCTGTCAAAACTCCGACAAGTTTTTCTTTTCACACAGGAAGCCATCTATGTCCAGTGTGTACAGCTATTAAATTAGGTACGTCGTTACAATCATAAAAGTGGAATGCCAATATTGTTTTACTCTAACAAACAATGTGAGCGCTCCCAGGGTAATAACAGTCGATATAAATAGAACCTTTACAACACCAAACGCCACCTAGGTACCCAATTAATTTGGCTGTTCTTATCGTGAATTTAATTTGACCAGGCGACACACCAACGCCATCTCTGGGCCGCCCCTCCAGCGGCGATGGAGGGCCCAGCAACAAAAGACACGTCAACGAGACAAGAAATGTATTGTCACCCGGCGAACAAAACGACAGCGCTGACCTCTGCCGGCGACCCTGACAATTTTGAGGAGGGAAAACCCGGTGACTTCCCCGCCTTTTTGTGACGCGCTGTCCTTTTTGCAATTTGCGAGCCTTTAGAATGCTTCTCGGCTTTTTACAAAACGGGGACTCGCCATTCCGGACGCTCAAAGAAATAAAGCGTAATATAAGGAATATATTATATTTACTCTTATTTTACTAGCACAGACCAACCTTAGAGAGTACGAGAACAGAGTGCAATATAGTTTTGAATGGTGAATACTTGGAGCAAGTGGATGAGTTTGTATATTTAGGAAGTATGTTTACGAGAGATGGAAAGGCTGCTAAGGAGAGGACTGAACGCTGTTGGCAAAAATAAAATAAAATGTCCGAATAAGTGAAGCTAGCAGTCCACAATAGAGTGCTTATACCAGCACAGTGAGGCATAGAACTGGCAGAGTAAGGATGAAAGTAGACTTAATGCTGTAGAAATTAGATATTTGAGGCGAATGTGCGGTAAAACCATGTTAAAAATGTGGATATCTGGAAAGAATACAAGGCTGATGTGAGCGTAATGAATAAGACTAAGAAAGAGATGCTTAGTTGGTTTGGGCATGTGGAGCGAATGAACGAAGACAGGAATGTAAAAAGAATATATAACGCGAAAGTAAGTAGAAAAGCAAGTCGAGGACGCCCGAAAAAAGACATGGCACGATCAAGTGAATCAAATACTTGATTCAGGCCAAGTCAAGAGTCAGAATAACAGAAGAGTATGTATGAGACGATGTATGAATGTGAATGAAGCAAGAAGTGTGTGCCAAGACAGAGTTTTATGGCTGTCCGTTTTCTCTGCCTACCCCAGCGGAGAAACGGTGTGATGATTAGTTAGTTAGTTAGTTCAGACAAACGTTAAATATTCTTAGGTAGGTACCACACCATAGGGGTTAAAGTTGTTAAAATCAATTCGAACATGTTTATTTACGCTCTTTAAAGACTTTTTTCACAAATTTTTCACAATCTTTTCACTTAATAGAGCAAATAATATTGTACAAGAAAGAAAAAAATAGTATTGAATTACCGGTACATCCAGAGTTAAATAATTTCTACAATTAATTTAGCTATACTAGCCATAGACATAAAATACAAGACACATCATATTCATACAAATCTTACGAAAAATGTAGCAGCACTAGTAACGTCTTGTATTCCGTTTCACCCGCGTATGAAAAGGATAGCCATTCAAAGAATATTTGTGTACGGATGAGATAGCCATATGAACGTCCCACGCTACTGTTATAATCGGGTATTGCTCTAATAGCTCTGGTTGTCTTTCACACACTTCGCTATCTCACACCGTTTTCATGAACCTTTTAACCTTGTGAATAATTGTGTTTATTGAATTGAAATAATAAGTGATTTGTGAGTAATTATGAATGGAAAGAAACTCCATGAGATGTTTTTTACTCCCGAATGATTTTTACACCTCTCGAGGCATTTTTTTTTCTCAGAAAGGAGCCTACAGCGACGCGTTTGTGGCAGCTGGTGACAGCTTGTCTGTCGAACGAATGTTTGCGTGAAACTAAACGTAGTAAATCTCAGGTATGTTTCGCGGACTAGGTTTGGTGCATCCACGCGCGTTGTCTCAGTAACGTATCTACATTATTTAATTAATCTAAGATACTAGATGAAAAAAAACTGTACTAAGATATACTTATATTGTGATATTGACATACGATAAATATATATCACGAATGACGGAGTATTTATTTTCCAGGTGTTGAGCTCGTCGCGTAGGATTGTAATATTGTGAGGTTGAAGTAGAATTTTCACAATAATATGGTAGGTACTATCTTGTAACTATCCTGCCAGAAACATGAAACGCAATCAAATATAATAGTTCAGGGCTGTCATAATGACATCTTCATCATAAATAGATGAAGATATCACTATCAAATATATTTAAACTATGGAAAGCTTTACGTTAGGTACGCGTCCAAGTACCGGTTTCGCCGAGACTTTTAGTGGGGATATTGTTAAAATCTGTACCAAATATTCGCGAACGAGGAATTCCATTTTTTAGAGTTTTTACGAAACGTTATTTTGTAAGTCTTCTGGTCATTTCACTGGCTAAATGTCATTTACATCGAAAGCTTTGATTAATTTACGTTTCTAAAATAATATTAAATGGGTAAGAACTTAGTTTGTGGGGAAGAACTTTTTTATTTCTTGGAGTCCAACTGGTCACAAGGATAGCGACTCAATGAGACTGAAATAGCTTTATTGACAGTAAAGTTTATGTTGAAAATATTACGACCTTAGCATACAAAATGGTCATATTAATCGTTGGAAAAAGAATGGTGCTTCTGTTTTTATTTAATTTTTTAAAACTCTTTGAAGTACGTCCGCATTGTATAAATATGAACCTTGGAACTGTTCCAATTTATTTCAAATCAAATTATTTTTAATTAGTACTTATTTATCACAACAAATGTTTTATTTTTTTTGTTTTACGAATAATTTTCTTACACTTCGCTTTCCAAACATTAATTGTTTTCACAGGATAAAGTCAAATTATTTTTCGCTGTTCAAATATTTAATAAGAAATAATATGATTCGCCGTGTTTTGAAAATCTCATTAAATTCGTGCCGTTTAATTATGTCGCAAATATGCAATCTGCCCTCAAATCTCGTTTTTTTTGTAAAACCACTGGAGTAATGACATAATTGGACCTTTCGAAGTAAGAGCTATTATGCGGATGAATTAACCGTGGATTGCTCATACCAAAACATAAACTAAGAATTATGTATACGACGGTACTGCATATTGTCAAATAATTCTTTAGGGTAATTTCTAAAATTTGTTTCTAGTAAAAGATGAAAAATGTGTTCTTTTTACAGTATCACATCGATTTCCCGGTTTTAACCGTTTTATTGCTGAAATTTTTTTTCAATACTATGCCAAAATTTCTAAGGATAATCGAACTACAAACAACGTATTTTAGATTCAAGAAAACAACTTATAATTCACCTAAATACTTCATGAATGATTTTCTTAATTCTGTTTTGATAAATGGACAAAATGGTTTAATAAGTATTATAAAAGACGTCGATGAAAATACAGTTTTTTTAGTTCATGAACGTATATAAACTTTTAGCACTTTAACGGATAATGATTTGGATTTAACAAAACAAATTTAACCGACAAAACCAACTGATTGTGTCAATATTGTCAATAAATCGTTAAGTTCTAGTAAAAGAAAATCTATCATGATAATTAAACTGAGTTTAATAAAATTAGTGTTACATAAGACAACATAAACAATAAAACAAATATCAATTTATGTCGTGAAAACGACAGTTACTTTGGAAAAAAAATGTAGATTCATATTTACAAGTATTACGTGAAACTATGTAAATGAATAAAAAATATTCATCTAAGTGTTCTTTTTAATTCTCCTATCGATTATCTGGATTTTTCGTTGTCCGTAACGACTAAAATCCTGACTAAATCCAGATAATCGATGTTCTTATGTGTTATAAATCAACGTACGATAGGCGCGTTCTCCTTTAAATTTTCGAGATTTTTTCTATATCTAATGTCTTAATATCTGTGTAGTTCAATGTTAGTAAAGTAGCTGCACAGGCATTAAACAACCAGCAAAGCCGTATCCGACGCAAGCCTAAAATTCTTAAAGTCTTTTGCGAAATTCATGTAAACGTCCCTTAACACGCGTATTTTACTTAAAAATAACTTCTTATATTTGGCTTATAGAGTAGTCAACTATTTTGTATCCCTTAATTTTCTAAACTCCGTGAGCTACTCACCGGGCTAAGGTAGCCCTCGGGTTAATACAAACACGGTTCGGATGTCGCAGCTTTGCTAGCAAAATTAATTTTAATTTCACTGTACTCATTTCGTCCACCTTTTGCGGCTTACTTTTCTTGATCCGTACACGCAATTTATTCAAACTCAAAACGCAAAACAATTTCTTTAAAAGCATTTATTTTTATAAACTTAGCAACATGCAAGAGTTCAAACTATTCCAAGTTTGTGTGACGATGATACTATCAATGCTAGGGATATTTGTGAAAATAAAACGAAGGAGAGATAGAAGAGAGAAAAAAGCCGATTGAGAGAACCTAGTTCACTAAATATAGCCTCGTTTAGAAGAAGAGCCACAGAAAGTGGGAGAGAGAAAACAGATGATCTCTTTTGCAGGAAAAATGTCACCGGCTACCACTGCTTACACGTCCTTATTTTATTTCAAACTTACAGAACGTAGCTTAATATTAAGTGTGTCATTGATTCACGTGTTCTGAGCAGACATGACTCTCGTGAAGTAATCACTCCAAAAAGACCCTAATTAAAATAATTGAGAAAGTGGCACCAAGAGCTCTTCTGGATAATCAATTATAATTTTGAAATCTACTTCCACCTTTTACTAAACAATGGATATTGTTTTCTTTTGAACCGTTTTTCTGATGCCGTTTTTAAAACCATTTTTGTAAGATTCATCAAACATCTAGACTGGTAACAACCGCATAAATATTGACAAAAACATGCTAGCTTACTAACAACCAAATGCATAGATTTAGTACCGCGATGCTATTTAAAGGTATATTATAAATTATTTCCAGGCGATTCAAAGTATTAGGATGTAATCGACAGTATATTATTGTTGTTTCATGAGTAGGTATGTAGTGTACAAAATTTGAAATTCAGGTGTCGTGCTGGTCCCGCTGGCCCCACGCCGCTCTGGTCCGGCGCAGGGCGGGGCCGCCTGAGCAAGCAGAGGTCCGATAGCCCCTTCTGACGTAATGCTATCACTATAAATAATATTTCACAGGGATACAGGGCGGGGACGGAGGTGATGCTACAGGAATAATGATCGCTACTGAGTTAGAACTGAGACGCATGGGAGTGTGTGTGAGGGGAGTTCTGGGCATGTTTGACCTTGAAAATAAACAGTAAATTGTGGATATTCGTTAATCTAAGTCTGGTCATAAAATAGACGAACTCGAAAATTTGTTTTTAATTCATTTATTTTTTGTATGCAAAACTTCCCTTTATAGGTGAAAGGAACATGAGGTTCGTAAATGTGTAAGATGAAATATATAAGATAGAAAAAAACCTGTTTATTTTAATTTTTATTCTAGGAGTGATTTGGTTTGAAAATATTCATAAAAAACTTGACATGCTTATACTATTTACCAGTCACGCAAGTTACAAAACCGTGAGGTGCGGCGCCTTCCTTTCCTTTGTTTTCAATAAATCTTTCTCTGCATTATAGAAGGGTAACTTTTTCTATTCTGCACCTTATAAACAGGCCAAAATGTTGCGGCTCTTTCAATGCTCCATATATTTAACTATAAACCTAATCTACCTTTTAAAAACATAAACTACAACTACTTGATGAAATAATTAAATTTATTAAAACTTTCAGATCGAAGAATTATTTTTGACTAGAATTTTATTTATAAAATTATTGATGATGTTAAAGACGGCCTCGATTTACTGAACCTTTTTTTCCTGTCACATACTAATAATAAATGGATTACTTTTATAGCGCCGTTTTTGTGGGAAAATCACCTCTGTCAATCAATATGAAATACTGAGTCATTCAGATACTCGCTTGTACCTAGATTGCATGTAGTTGGTAATACATACGCAGAGGTGGCTGATGTATTTGACTGCACGGAATGTAGATACAAGAAGGCTATAATATCATATATATTTAATCAATATTTAATTGAATGTATTCAAACACGATTTTGTACTACTTGACAACTTTTCTTAATTTTGTTTGTGCAAATAATTTTCTATTTTTTACTGTTGATTGTAAACCTTTTTTATGTAAAAGCCCCCTCGGGCGTATACAATAAAATAATATTTGATGATTTCAATGTTTGATCATTCGATTAAAAACCTCTGCAATAATCTCCTCAGTATTCCCATAGATGGTAAATAGAGTCCCGACGAAAAAATCTGGGCTTTCTTTGATTTGTACATCAGATGTCAGAGGTAGAGAAATTAAAAATAATTATTCTTCGTTGGTTCACACTCAACGGATTCATTTTCAAAATTCTATGAATATGATTTTTTTTTTTTCAAATAATTAGGCAAGGACCATCATCGGTTATATTCAATATGGATTCAATTTTATTATTTAAAATGTCTTATTTGCACAATGGAATTTTTTCAATTTAAAAATACAATCAGGCCTCACACGTAAACTTTTTTAAAAATTCTTAACAACCGGTAATATATTTACACGTTTCTGAGGTACCTTTGGAAAATAAATTATTTTTGTTTGCATAAAATAATATTGGGCGCTTTATTTTTTTTTACGTATTTATTTATGTGAAACACATGTTCGTATGATTCAATAACAAGATGCGCGAATAATGAAATAATTGCGTAACACTTGAGCGGAAATATCACAGCCAGCCACCGGAAGCCTCAATTAGCAGGGCGACATGTTCATAAGACGCCTCCCCGCCCACGCGGCCAAAGGCGGGCGCCGCCCTAAATCACATTTGCATTTAAATTGTGTCTAACACCGGGACAGATGTTCGGGGCGGCCCGCCTTAGCTACTGCTGCTGACTGCTGGCTACCAGCCCCAGCCACTGCGAGAAGGGCGGAAATTAACACGGCGTTATGGAAGAACAGGATCAAAATTCATCAAATCGCGAGGACGTCGCATAAATAAAGCTATTTGGTCGCGTGATTCTGATTCCTGTATCCAGAGAAATTGATTTGCACAATGTACGGTGACTTTTTTGGCTTGATTATTAAATGTAGTACAATACGTGTGTCACTTGTATACACAATGTATTGCTTCGATACTGCAGACTTATCCTTGGCTTATAAATGCTTGGTCTTTGTTTGGCAAAAAATGTAGATTTAAGAATAAATCATTTATTTTAATTTAATTACGTTATATACCTTTACTTCCAGGATTTCTTATAAATATGCCAATTGAAGGAATTTAATTATAACATATTTTTGCTGTTTTAAGATGAACCATAATCACTTGTTTTTCGGTATAAAGTCTTCAATTTTATTATACGTTCCGTAGAAATTTTTATGCGTTTTGAGATTTGAAGAAATTTCGGGTGGGAATGAGTAGGTTGGTGAGTTTTACTTTGAACTAATTATAATTTGACTTATTCCATTCGATAAGAATAATTTCGATAGAACAAACAAAAAGGATTGGTGGTTTGAGGTTTTTTATTGATTCTTTCTAATTTTTTTTATCTCATTACTAGTTGTCATCCGGGAAAAATTACGTAAAGTAACTTGACTTGCCAAGAAAAAATATTAATTCCTTTCAATCTCAAATATAGATTAATATTTGCTAAAATAGATTATAGGTAGGTACTTTATCGATTGTCTAGATTTGATTATTTTGTAATTAAATAGTTTTCTGAACACATCTATCGGTTTTGAATTGAATAGTGGACAATTGTAGGTATATACCTACTACAAAATCACAAAGAAAATTATTGTATTGTGTAATTACCTACGTGAAAATCAAATCACGAAAACTTTCTTAATGCTTACCGAACCGAACTCTGCCTCTCTCTAAAATTTTAACTTCTAGCTGGGTATCTTTTTACAAAACCAAATGCACAGAAATAATAATAAAATATCCGTATTAAAAGACAATATAAGAAGTTAGAGAATATCGATTAAGAAAAAATGAAAATCAAAATGCCAAATGAAATCTTCTACATACATTTGTTGATTTAGTTGGATTCCCCTTAGATGGGCCGCCCCTGTTCACTACATACGTTAGACTGAATACACGCCCCTGGATCTACTTACTAATTTTCAGAAACTAAAACTTATAATAACAAATAATACCTCACCCACCATGTTTGAAATGAATTACTCTAAAATATATTCCTTTTGCTACCTACGATTAAGTGTTATTTTCCCCGAAGTGGGTATAATGCTTACGAAAGATTGAATTTAATAATAATGTCGACTTTCATGTAGGCTTAAAATATGCAAAGACCTTTTCCGATGATGATATTCATTAGAATAAAATAATTTTCGAAATTGAGCTGTCGTTCTTTAAAAGAGACATAAAAAACAGTAAGAAATGAAACGTATGTAGCTAATAAAAATGCGCATAATTCGTCAAAATACTCACCGGAGGGCAGAAAGAAGAGGAGATGAAGTAGAAGTAGCGAAGGAGCCCGTAATACAAGGTATAACATCACGGCTCGTGGCAATCTTGGGGATGTACCGCCGTACGCCTTACCTACGCGTAGATGTGGAATGAGAGATGGCGAGATTATCCTATCATCATCCATAAATATCTCTCTCTGTCTCATTTTACATTCCACCAAACCCAATAACAATCTGCGCCCGGGGCCAGCGGCGTAGGATGAAGTAGGAGCCGTAAAGATACCATTCTCGCGAATCTACAAAGTCGACGAGGCTAATTTAATTCACGATTTCTTTGAGTTACATAGCCCCGGGATATAGAGAGATAAAAGAAATTCGGGATTTTCTCCAACACCTCCAAGGTCTTAACTTGAGAGAGTTGCGGCGCCTGGGAATGAGAAATTCGGGATAACTCTGATAACAGTCACTTTTAACGACCAGTAACGTTTGAATAATTATTTAGCCGCAACTTCACTTTCACGTAGAAGATCGTTTACTTTAATGTCGTTCGAATACCTGCCGTCGAGATCGCGTAAACGCTCGTGTTGTTCGTGATGACGATTTCAAAGTCGAATAGTTTGCTTAATACCTTCCGATTAAATTAATTTATCAAACAAACTTTTGTTGATAAGTCAAACAGTTTGTTTGTTTTAATTATATCGTTTTTGTTCTATTAGTCTGGAAGTTATAGTCTAATTTCAAACAATTTTTAGAAAGAAAAACAAAAATAACAATTATCGAAGGAAGCAAACAATTTGTAGCTTGACATTATAATTTAAATAAAAAAATAATTTTGTTTTAAGCCACTTTATTTATACACATATAACAATTCGACCGGTTTCGGTTAAACTTAACCTTCATCAGGAACGTATAAGTATAAACTGATTTATACTTATACGTTCCTGACCGGTCGAATTGTTATATTGTTATATAAAACAAAGTGGCTTAAAACAAAATTATTTTTTTATTCAAAAAAAAAATAACAATCTTTATATATTACAGTTATGTGTACACCCCACTAAAAAAATATAAGCGTTGATTTACGCAGCCTTTTCCATCGACACTTTAAGTTTTTTTGAGATCGCAATGTAATTGTTATCATGTCCTATGAGTATTCCTGCAACTGTAAAAGACAATAAACCGTATTGCCTAATCTATATTTTTCTATTTCTATTTATTTAAATATATCGGTGTGTCCGCATATGATATATTCATGGTTGCGCGCCACTGACCGTAACAATCTGCGACGTACAAAACCGAGATGTACGTATAAGTATCTTCCTTTTATGGGGTCGGAGTTGGGGGGGTGGGGGTTAAAATTGAGAGGGCTGCGGTGATACTGCACGATACTGCCCTCGAGAAGCCATACCGAAGATTCTTTGATTGAGTTTATGCTTTGATGCATATTTCTTGGGCAAGTCCACTTCAAGTTCGTTTTACTTTCGCTTTGATATATCGAAAAACGAAATTGCAAAGTCATATTGTGACGATGCAAGATCGTTATATTTCTTAGACAGCTTCTTCTTTTTGAAGTATGATGGTTGAAATATGTTTTTTTTCTGAAATTTATTCATCCAGACCAGCAGTGCACATTTAATTTTACTGGTTTTCAAATACAAATTTCGAAGCCACCACAATTCATAAAATGGTTTTGTTTTCAAACAAATCGATGAGCCCTAAAAGAAACGTTTCTTGTTCTTCTAAAAATCATAAAAAGACCCCGAAAACATTTTTACTGTAATATTATATTCATATTTTCAAAGTTGGCCGATTTTTATGACGCGAATACGAAAACTTATTTTCTTCTGAAATGAACAGATTTTGAAAAAATATTATATAGGAGGTAACCTCGTGATGAAATTTACTTTTGATATGTATTTTCGCTCTAAATAATTAAAAAACAAAATGCTTTATAACCATGCGTCATCAACTCGGGTGATGACAAACTAGTTAGATTTTTTTCGTGCTTAATTTTGTTTAACTTAAATTTAGAACCTTTGTGTTAAATCATTGTGATTAGCTTTACTTTGCCAAAAATATTAAAGTTGTTAAGTTTTGGACAAGATGCCTGTTTTATGTACCTACCCACTTGAATAAAAATAAAAATAATGCATTAATACATATCAAATTTTATAACCTATAATATTACACACATCGAAATCATGGGAAGAAATCAGAAGTATTATTGGTGAAATATAATCATTGAACTCGGTCAAGAAATATTTTTTTTTTAAAACTGGCAAAATTACTCAACCAATTCCCATGTTCTAATTATTTCTTCAACAATTTCGTAATATGTATTATTCGTATACATTTGAAATGTAATATGTTTATTTTTATATCATCCACTTAACGAGATATTACTTGGTTTTAGTACGTTACTATAAATACCTCAATAAGTACTGTCTACATTTATTATTATTATTATTGAAAATGTAAGTTATATGAAATACTTAGGATCTATATTTAATGCAAAGCTAACTTTTAACAAACATGATAAGTATACACAAAAGAAAATTGACAAGAAGATCTCTTTTTAGGGAAGAAT
This sequence comes from Drusus annulatus, assembly GCA_022651775.1. Lineage (NCBI taxonomy): Eukaryota > Metazoa > Arthropoda > Insecta > Trichoptera > Limnephilidae > Drusus > Drusus annulatus. The sequence goes on along the minus strand of JAGWCC010000246.1, from coordinate 726,652 downwards.
TCGTCAAAAAAATTGCAGAAAAACCGTAATTACAATATACAACTCCATTATTGCTCCACATTTTTATTACTATTCAACGATTCTTTTCTTATGTAACGACAAAGAACAAAACAGGTTTCAAATTTTCCAAAATAGAGCAATGAGAATTATACTTAGGCAAAATAGATACTCAAAAGTAACTAAAATGTCAGAGGAACTGAATTGACTAACAGTAAAATAGATGCTAAAATTAAACACATTGATGTTTATACATAAAATTAAGAACAACTTGTTACCAAAATATTTTTCTGACAAAATTATCTACAATGTTGATATTCATAAATATAATACAAGGACATGCAAAGAAATTAGACTACCAGAAAAGAATAAAGCCAACACACAAAATAGCTTACTATATAAAGGAATGAAATCTTATAATGCGCTGCCGGAAAACATCAAAATTATGCCTATCAATAAATTCAAAATAGCCTGTAAAAAATATTTAAAATGCATATAAATCAAAATAATAAGTAGTATACAAGTTAAAATATTATAAAGTCAAAAAGAAAATGAAATAATTAGCTACTTGTTAACTTGAATGTACAAAGTAACTAATATGAAATAAAAAAAACTACAATTTAATATTTTAAACAAACTGCAATGTACTTAATTATTTAACCACAAATATGCATCTGTCAATTAATTATTCAATTGATGTACACTCCTCTCATATGCACAAGCAAATTCTTCCAATGGGAGAGTTGTATAAACACAGATATGTACATATTATTATTTTATGAAACATAAAATGTATTTGACGGCCTCCATTGTCGAGTGGTAAGACGTTCGACTACGAATTCAAAGGTAGCGGGTTCAAACCCGGCGTTCACCAGTGACTTTTATTCAATCATGTGTGTCACAACACATTTAATTCATATAAAATAATAAAAAGTATATTTGCGGCACGTTCCAGAGTGATAGATACTCAAAGTATCGCCCTGGTAAAAGACAACCATAAAAAATCAAAACGTTGCTTGAAATGGCTTTAAACCGTGTTTGGTGACCAGATCTGAAAAGCCAGGTACTTCTCAACCTTCCTCTTCTCCATTACTTTCCCCTCCCCACTACCTTCAGCCTCATAAAATACCCCGATTGGGGTACCATAGTATAACTGGCTCTAGACGGTTGAGAGCAGTTGGGACTCTTGTCACTATAAAAAAATAAGAAAAATATTTAAAAATTGTACCACTTCAAAGTTTCATATATTTATTTATTTGTAATAGTATCATTAAAATATTTACATAAACAATAACGGAAAAGGATCATAGACATAAAATACAAGACACGTCATATTCATACAAATCTCACGAAAAATGTAGCACCACTAATATTACACCACTAAATGTTTAAGCCGCGTATGAAAAGGATAGCCATTCAAAGAATGTGTGTGTGCGGAAGAGATAGCTATATGAAGCGTGTTTCGAAGGTGTGTCTCGTTGACTTGGTTTGGTGCAACCAGGCGCGTTGTCTCAGTAACGTGTCTACATAATTTAATTCATCTAAGGAAAGGATAGTTTATTTTACGAATTACAATTATACGAAATTTGGTACAATAAAAAATATGTAGTTGTCGATATTTATCTTCTTTAAATAAAATAGGTTATTTTGTCGAAGGAAGCAATCACTTTGTAGCTTGACATTATAATTTAAATAAAAAATATTTTAGTTTTAAGCCACTTTATTTATACACATATAACATTCGACCGGTTTCGGTTAAACTTAACCTTCTTCAGGTTATATATATATATATACGTTCCTGAAGAAGGTTAAGTTTAACCGAAACAGGTCAAATTTTTATATGTGTATAAATAAAGTGGCTTAAAACTAAAATATTTTTTATTTAAATTAAAGGTTATTTTGTTTCAAAAATGTTTATTGCTCAACGAAGTGAAGGTGCGTTCTAAGAAATCAGAGAAAATGATCTCATGATTTCTTGGAAAGATAAAATTCAACTCTATGTTATAATACCCAGTTTAGCCCTCCTGGGTGTAATGATTTATCGGATTTTGTAATTATGAACTTTTTGTCTGTCCGCAATCTGCTTTTGGGCTGCTTAAACGGCCGCTATAATAATCATAGATAGAAATCTTAATAGTCCGACGGTGAAACTTGCAACCCCTCGTAACAAAAACATCTGATAAACGTCCCCTTTTCGCTGAAAATGGACAGAAATGCAAGGGAATCAAAAGGCGTCGTGTGGGAATATGCGTGACAATTTTTTTTTAAATTGTATTCTTGAAATTGTTGAATATTTTTGAAAGTTTCAGCGTTTATTTGAAATGCAATGTTTTATCCCAGATACTTTAAAAATATATCGGTTCTATTATATTTGTTGTGTTATGTGTATTTTTAAGAACTACATAAATATGCCGTTGCTGACATTCTGTTCGGTTTTAATAATAATAATAATTGTTTGATTTCTATAGCGCCGTTTTCGTGAAAGAAATATCACCTCAAGGGCGCTTTACAACACAATTAACATAACCTACAACTTAATCATTAACCCCCTTACTTATAAACGAGGTGTTAATGTTACGCGTGGTGCAAGGTTGGAATAGTGCAAAACTTGTCTTATAACCCCGGCTTATCCGTGTAATTTAATGGCCTACGTCCGGTGTAACTAAACACACGCTGCACCGGCGCCTAGAAGACGGTTAGACTAATAACTAGTGGTGTATAAATTATAACTTATAACTTTGTACTTACAGCTAAAACATAGATTAGTGACTTAAAATTTAGACCTATACCTAAAACATATGACTATTGACTTAGAATTTAGACTAACAACTAAGACTTAATAATATTAACTTATGCTTAATACGTATAGCTTATGACTTACAATAACATATTTACATTAATAAATATATGTAATGGTTGTTGCCCGTACTGTCGAACCTAGGACGGAAATAAAATCAATAGTAAAACTAAGTATAGCACTTGGACTGAGTGATCAAACCTCGAGTACTACAATAAATTAATCATAATGATTATAAAAATACAAAAAAAGAATTATTAAATAATTTAACTAAACAAACAAGCTGTAGTAAGATCATATCAAAAATATGTCAGTATTTTTTTATTGCTTTGTTTGCACTTTATCCTCTGGAATAGCGCCCTTGCGGTGATTTTTCATAAAAACGGCGCCATAGAAATTATCCAAATATTATCATTATTAATGCTGGATTTCCGCAAGGTATAATTTCCGTCTTACCTTGCTGACAGTATTTTCGTAATAACTCACTTTTTTCTTAAAAATTGATGTTTTTTCAATTATGCTATCTTTCCAGATAACGTATTTTTTAAATAGTATGTTAAGTATAAGTGGTTTTTCTGGAATAGCTACTTACATTCCGAGTAACGGTTTTTTTTTCCTCATTTCACTAAAAAAAAATTGCTTAAGAAATGTGAAGATTTTTTTTGTCATTTTATTATATTTTCTTACGGTTAAAAAAAAAATCATTTCAAATAAAAATAAAGTTACACAGTTTTCCTGTAAATACTTACGGTAATGTCACTTTGAAAATCTTTTTTTTTCATCCGCACTGACGTAAGCAAATTTCAAATATTTATTACTCCACTTGTACCGAATTTAACGCAATGCAAAATGTCTCCATGAATGAATTATTTTGTTCACAAACGATCACGGTTCATTTAAATATGCAAACAACAGGTTTTAACCGATCGCGTTACAAAAACTAACGCGACCGACGGCGGGTTGATGGAGAAAATAGACTTTTTTTAATTCACGAAATGATTTTATGAAAATAAATAAATCTGGCAAAACATCAAGCCAAATACACCGCGTCATAGACTTTAAGTTTGCATTAATAATTATTATTATATTGCACTTCAAAAATATATTTAGTTAATATTCAAAAGTTTTTGAAAATCGTGTTTTCACTTTTATAAAGAACACATACATAGTAAAATTTTATGAATACCTACTTATAAGCGGTTTCACAAGATATGAGTTCTCATCAGGTACCGATATGAATAATATAATATTGCAACATAGATCAATCTTTTTTGTTTTTATTAAACCGTTTTTTTTTATATTAAACTTAACAACAATAAATTCACTAACGATCTCCCATCCCTTGCTAGCAGACGAAATACTAAGACAAATTTCTGATTTGCAACTATCGTAATGATTTGAAAGACGAGATTGATATTCGTAGCTGCTCAGATGCAGTATATTAAATATTTTTCGTGAGTTCACCATTTTATTTTACGATATTTTAATGTAGAGTTCGAAAGTTTGTTATTAAGCTGACAAGTAAGTTACATTGGAGAAAAAATTTCTTTATCATCGCGTATTCAATAATTACAGCAGTTTTTTACAGACCCAGAATCATTTAATTCTTATTTAAGTGAGTTTTATTTATCTCTCCAGTCAAAACAAAACACAATCGTACAGTTGATAATAAAAAAAGAGTAGCACAGAATTACCTACCTCGGAGGCTAGTTGTTACACTTAAAGGGTGAAACGTCTAAATCAATTTAACGCCGCCGTTAGACTTAGTTACACGTGTAATATTATAAGAGAGGGCCAAGAACACAGAGAAGGGTAAAAATATATGAAAAAACTACCTTTGTTGGAGCGATCGGCGCGCATGGAATGCTCAAAGTCAAATTCAAACTGCTGATCTTTCGGCTTATCAGTTTCCTACGAGGTTTGAATCCAGATCGAGATGAGTGCGATGCGAGAATTGCTACCCAAACACGAGGGAGCGAGACGAACAGGGCTTAGCGAGAATACTGAAAGAATACGAACTAACTAACGAGAGATAAAGGTTGGGTATAGTCACTAAGATACCTCGACGTTTTATCAATGCTGCACTTTTAGGAAGAGGGTCGTTATATCATAATCTGGTTTACTTCTTCGCCAGGAACGCTTTGATTTGATACTATATTATTAGCATCCAAAACCGTCTCGAAATAACATTTTTAAATTTGTGAATGAATATTGGAAAATCGACGTTTTTAATCAAGCAAACCACGCTTCTACGAAATATTAAGAGTTATACTTTGAGTGGGTTCTATTATTGGGTTGAAATTCCAGATCAATATTTCGAAAATGCAAAATGTGAATCGCTCCATTCAAACGGAATACTTTTAATAACGAGAAGGTCGTCTGGATAGCGAAGTATCGCTATTATGGAAGTTCTGTGATCGTTTCCATGAGCAACCTTCTGGCTCTGCCGCTGCCTCCGTCTCCGTCTCCATCCCCCCTCTACCCTGCGCCGGGTTAACGTTAAACTTCCCGAGCACTTTTAATAAAGATTACCAGTTAAGCTCGGCTCCAATCTGTAGTGTCGATAATATCCAATTAAAATCCAAACTTTAAGATAAACTAATTTCGCCGATTCGGGTAAAAAGCACCGCTGAATATCTTCCATTTAAATGCGAATGAATTCATTATGATCTTCAGGGGTTTTCGTTTCCTTCAGTTCTTATCTTGTCTGTCTGATACTAGAGAATAATTTAGACGTTGAAAATAAAGGTATTATTTTATAAAAAACTTGGAAAATAATTATACGGTTGAATTGATACGTAAAAAATACTTATGTCGTCGTGTTTTTTTATGTAGAAAATAATAATAATGTGGAGCAATACGTTGACAATAAGCCAATGATTAAAATACGGGTTTTTATCATTTTAATGTTGCTGCTGTTACGATTTACGATTCACTGTCGTAAAATAATTTTCGTTTTGTACATAATATTTTATTGTTGTAATACAATACATTAAAAATATTATATTTTAATAATCGAAGGCAGTGTGTATTTACATTGCTTTTTTCATTCCTGAAATAGAGTAATAATATTAAGAATGTACCAATTATTTTTTTTATCACATACGGAGTAATAACATTATTTCAAAAATAATTTTACCAAACTGTTTTCATGTTGGTGCACAGTAGATAATAATTTTGTTGAAATAGTTTGCTTTTAAAGAATTTGGAATTTTCTAGCTCTGGAGTTTTGTGGATAGACATTTGGGATATCCTTATCGCGGTTGTAACACGAATATAATGTACGTAGAATGAACACAGAAAGTTTAACAAGGGCGTGTCACAAGGAACCAATCTCAAGCTCTTCTTAATAATGAACATAGAGAAAATGTCGGCAATTTAAAAAACGAGACCTAACAAAGGTTGTCACTAAACATGTGGATATTTTTTTTATGAGACTTATACTAGCTATTAAGTTCTGAATATATTATGTACTTCTGTTAACCTATTTTTTGTTCTTAAACTTCTTTTTACCTATGTTTACCTTTATATTTGTATAATTACGATTTCCACTTTTTGTGTTTTTTGCAACGCATTGGTGTAAAACTGTTTTTACAAAAATAAAAGAAAAAAAAAATAGAACATAAATGTCTTCTTATTTTCTCTATTTTGAGCCATCCACAAACATTAAATAATAATAATATTACAACATCCATAAATTTTTCACCACTGGTAGTACATTTTGAATAAAATACAACATAAAATCAGTACCATTTCATTGGGACACTAAGGACACGTTTGACGGCCTCCATGGTCGAGTGGTAATACGCTTGACTACTTATCGAAAGGTCGTGGGTTCAAACCCGGCGTGCGCCAATAACTTTTATTTAATTAATATGTGTCATAACACATTTAATTAATATAAAAAAATATATTTGCGGCACGTTCCATAGTGGTAGATACTCTAAGTATCGCAATTAAGAAAAACCACTATGCAGAATCGAAACGTTGCTTGAAATAGCTTTAGCCGTGTTTGGTAACCAGGTCTGAATAGCCAGGTACTTCCCAACCTTCCTCTTCCCAATCTTCTTCTCCTCCCTACTATCCTCAGTTTCACAAAATACCTTATTTGGGGATGCCATAGTCTCACTGCTAGATGGTTGGAAACAGTTGAGACTCTTGTGCGGTATTCATAAAAAAGGTAATATTTGAATATGTCTTTTTAATCTCAGACTAACTTGCTTACATTATTCCTATATATTAAGAAATATTTTGGGTAAACTTAATAAATGCTTTCATTACTCTGAAGATATGAGTTGGAAAAACGGCTAATTCCGAATATATTCCGAAATTCGCATAAGAGTGAAGCCTATTAACACATTCGTCTGTAGACAATTTTTACTGATACAATGATGTTTATTGACCAAATTTGCAAATACATAATAAAGATTTATATAAGTAGCATACTATACAAAGATGGCAGCCACAATGGCAGCCACATCGGAAGAAAATTTTGAAAAAATGATAATAATAATTTTCAAAAGACGAATGAGATCGATTAAAAATGCCGGTTTCTTATAAGGCATCGGTGACTCAATTGGCAGAAGCATTACTCCCGGATAGAGTAGAGGTTCCGAGTTTGAGTCTCGGTCGCGACCGTTATTTTTTCTGTTTCATATGTACGTTGAAGATTATTGATAATATTTCATTAATCAAAAAGTTATATTTGTGTTGAAATTATAAAATATACCTGATTTTTAAATCAATATGGTGCTTTTAAAAATCTACAATCTCATTTTTGTATCTAAAAACCACGATAACAGCTGATATCTACTCACCTACGTTGAAAATATAGCTATGTCCTTTTAATTTATTTTTTTTAACCTACATTACCTTTGAACATACTTTAGCGATTTTTTTAAAATTTTCTTAAGTAAACAAATTTCCTCACACCCCATCATTCTCTAGTTAGGTCGAGACAGATTAAAACAATTTATTTATTTACCTTGTAAACGAATTGGGCAATCAAATTAATTACGTAGTTAAGACATCCTTTGCTTTATGCCTGATATAATAAATGCATCGGTAAAATTCAATTCTTTATGTTTCTGTAGCTTACTGGCACAATACTGCAGCGTTTCCAGATTCTACACACCCCTCCTTCCCCATATTCAGGTCGAAACCTCAGAGCAATAATATACCAGAAGGGATAGCTTTGCTAGACAGTGTATTCAGAATTGTTCATTTTTACTTGACTTGGGCGTGGCAAGGGTTTTCATGGACACACTTTTTAAATCCATTTATAGCGCATGTCAGCATAATGTTTTGTTTATTTGCAAAATCACTCTTTCACATTATTGTTGTCAACAAAAATGTAGGATATAACCTCGAAAACCGTTATAAGTGGTGCGATATTATGTGACAACATGTCTTGTCTCTTTCTCTCTCGTGGTTTAAGACGTTAAAACCCGGAGAAAGTTATTTTCGTACATTTGTATAGGTTGGGTAAAAATATTTAGCTCTGTCCCTATATATATTCTTACTCCAAGGTTGAAACCGATGCAAGCAATTTATTAATTTACTTTCTGAACAAATTGTGCAATCCTATTAATTACACAGTTAAGACATCTCCCCCTCCTTGTCTGATATAATAATTTCACATACAACATTCAGGCTCTCAACGCTGCTCTAACTCACTGCCACAATGCTCCAGTGTTTCCAGTTCCCACACACCCCTCCCTCCCCTATTCAGACCGATAGAAAGACGAACAACCTGGACCGCAATAATTGAATTGCCGCGGATGTTATTTGCGGGAACAAAGGGGAGACGCGCGAAGTGCCTAATAAATATCGGCTCAATTTCCACCAGGTAATTGTAGAGACCAATATCCCCACTAAAGACAATGTGGCATTGCTTCTGTTCGTTGCGTAACCGTATTACGTAGAGCAGTGGATTTCGTGTATGGGGAGAGTGGGATAAAGTTAGACATTAGGTATGATATTTATGTAAAAAAATAAGAAAATAAGACTATTGAAAATTGGACGAAAAAACACAATGTTCGAAATAAGTATACATAAAATTGGAGGATTATTATGCACGTACGTTATTTTTAGGTGGTTTGAAATTAGTTTGAATTAGTTTGAAAAAGAATTTACTAAAATAATATTACGTATCTATTGAGCTCCATCACAACCGGATTTTAATTTTTATAAAGTTCGGTTGGGCGTTTTTTTTTATTTATTTTTTTCAAGAAAATGCATATCATTGCCGAAAAGACAAAAGGGTTTTAAGCGACGCATTGGTTAAAACTGAGTTAATTACGTAGTTTTTATTAGTTTTTTTTTCTGTATTGAATGCTTTGACTCTCGTTTGATTCTGAAGACTTTTGTGGCCCTTTGATAATAATAATAATAATAAAGTTTTATTCCGGAAGGTATGCAAGAGTAGTGCAATGCAATACCTTTCATAATTGATATCAATACAAAGTAAATATATTTACCATTTGGGAGAAGGCTTGACTCAAGCGATACAAGTTTGGGACTTTTTTTATCTTTTTGTCGCTTCAGGTAACTCAATGCTCTCAATGGTAACTTATTTTTTAAAATCCAACCAGGCACTAAAAACTTCAGTGTTTTGGTGTAAACTTCCCAAAATGTTGCTTCAGCCCTTTTGCCTTTCCGGCGACGATATGTGGAAAAGAACGACAAAGTGTCACAAATACATACATTTTGTTTTCGAAAAAATAAAAATAATTATTGTTAATTTATAATGTTAATCTCGTAAGGTACTTCTGTTTGTACAATGCTATTTTAAAACGTAGGCATTATCAATAATATGCATAAAATTATGTTTTGATACTCAACAAATATATTTAGCTAACTAACTATCACGCCGTTACCCCTGCAAGGGTAGGCAGAGAGGACGGACCGCCAAATAACTCTGTCTTGGCACACACTCCTTGCTTCATTTACATTCATACATCGTCTCATACGTACTCTTCTGTTATTCTGACTCTTCACATGACCCGATTCAAGTATTTGATTTACTTGATCGTGTCATGTCCGTTTCGGGCGTCCTCGACTTCTTCTTCCATTCAATTTCGCATCATATATTCTTTTCACACTCCTTTCTTCGTTCATTCGCTCTACATGCCCAAACCATCTAAGCGTCCCTTTCTTGATACTATACATTACACTCACATCAACCTTGCATTATTTCCGGATATCCACATTTTTAATACGGTCATGCATAATATTTTGTATAAAGATTGGACACAATTATAAAAAAGTTCAATAAATTTGATACTTCTCTTAAAAATTAATTAAAAGTAACAATACGAAACAATAGAGTATTGGCAATAACCTGTCTGCGATATCCCCGCTTCATTAATCTCCACAAATGCTCAGATGATACTGCACTTGCCAAACTGGAAAACAGAAAAGGGAGAAAATGATTTCGCCGAAAGTTTGGCCAAACTAAAGGTTGGATCCGAGGAAAGAACGTGAAAAGACGATGGCGGGGAAAACTTTAACCTGCGGACGAATAAATATGTCTGCGGTGAATCTGGCGGCGGTATCTGGCGTGACCCCAGCCTCGGAGGGTGTTGGCGGACGATCGGGAATATTACCTGGCAACTCCGGGATCGGCATCCATTTCTACTGTAGATGCTGCGAGGATTAGACTAGGTTTGATCTTTAAGTTATCTCAAGATTGTTGGTGGCTTATTAGTATGAATGGATAAATGGTATAATTAATTGTACGAGGCCTGTTCAAAAGAAAAGGTGAATTTTGAATTTTCGCGGGCTGTGTACATTCGATTATCGTTTTTTTTTTGTTTTGTTATGTTAGTACACATATGTTTATCATATGTAAGCATTATCAGCCATTTTGAATTAGTGGTTTGTTTTTGACAACTGGAAAGGTTAGGCACGTTTTTGAGTGTTCTTCGATTTTTTTACTTTTGAAAAAATGGATCAAAGAATAGAATCCATGATTTGTTTTTCCACAACTCCAGGACACTCATCATCATTAACATCTTCTCGGCCTTCTGTAACGCCGAATGCCGCAGTCAACATTTTAAGGGCGTTGGAGCACTTTATTCCATTTTCAACGCAAAATTTAATACATATTGTTTGATCCATTTTTTTCAAAAGTAAAAAATCGGAGAACACACAAAAACGTGACTAACCTTTCAAGTTGTCAAAAACAAACTACTAATCCAAAATGGCTGATAATGCTAACATATGATAAACATATGTGTATCAGCATAACAACAACAAAAAAATCTATAATCGAATGTATACAGCCCGCGAAAATTCAAAATTTACCTTTTCTTTTGAACAGGCCATGTATTTATAAAATTGTTAATGGTATTAAAGACGGCCCTGATTTAAACATTATATCCTTAAAATTAAAACTACTTGATTAAAAATTCTGTTAAACTGTAACAATAACAACACGACTGAGTCTTTCAAATACTCGCTTGTACCTAGATTGCATGTAGTTGGTGATACATATGCAGAGGTGGCTGATGTATTGAACTGAACAAAATTTAGATACAAGAAGGCTTTACTATAATATCATATATCTTTGATCAATATTAATGTAATGTAATCGAACACTATTCTTTACTAAACTGCAACTATTCTTAATGTTGTTTATGCAAACGATTTTTACTTTTTCACTGTTGATTGTGAACCTTTTTATTTCAGGCCCCTTGGGCCAATCACTAAAAAATCTGTTAATTGATACAGTCAGGGGCCGATTTAGCGGTGCACTGAATGCGCCCAGGAACATAAGAATTCTTAATTCGATTTTAATGATGATTTCGTATCAAAAAAATATTATTACTAAGCACCCTTATGTTTGACGAAATATGCATAAATTACACTCTAACATTTTACCGCTATTCATCTGTTTTTTTTTTGTAGTTACTACGCATTTCCAGATAAATGCACATGTTAGGTTAGGTATAAATTCAATATAAGTCAGGAGTGAATTTAACGGTACTCTAAATGTGAGTTAGATTGAATCCTCGAATTGACAGATGACCAATATTTTTTTTAGCTTTTAGTTAGTTCTTAAATAAAATAAATATTTTCTCATTAATCTGTATATTGCTTTTAAAAAATCGCGGTATGTGTGTATTTATTGTGTGGATGGATGACAAAGTACAAAACAGTCGACTTTAGCAAACGTTTATATGTGTGCTAGAAGGCTACTAAATTTTATAGTATCTCAATTGGATGTTCGATTGTGCTAGAACTGCTGGGTGATATTTGCACCCCTAGATACGACGGCAAAAAATATTGTGGTTCTTGATATTCCTAAAAAGATATCAATGCTGAGAGTACCCACCATAATTTTGATGCTACGGAGCTGTTTACAGATCTATTTTTTTGTTTAGGTAAAGATGAAATAATGATCGAAGGATTTTTTTTTCATCAATACTTTTTGCATTCTCGATGATTATTTAAGCTCCCAAATGTAAATGCGCCTTTGCAAAGCCTTTTTTTTTCTTTAACGTTTTTTTTTTTTTTTACAATAAAATGCATAAGTCTTCTTAATTTTGAAAAAAAAGTTAACTCGGGTAACTTAATGCTGTTATCTGAAGCTATAAAAGCTTTAAAAATGTGTTGCTTGTGTCACTTGAGTCAGACCTTCTCCCAAACGGTAAATATATTTTAGATGGCTGAAGGGTCACAAAAGTCTTTAGAATCAAACGAGAGTTAGAGTATTCGATGCAGAATTTTTTTTGAGTATAACTCCATATTCAACCCATGTTCGACCGAAGTGTCGCTCAAGCCCTTTTGCCTTTCCAGCGACGACATGCTCTTACATCCAAAGACGTTGGCTTATATTTAATTTAAAGAAATCCCTCATCTTAATGACATAAGATTTACTGCTTTATTTAAACAACACTTACCATCACTTTTATATGTATATTAAATTTATTTGTATGTAGGTACTACGCCAACTACCTTGCTTCATCTATTGCTGCTCATAAGTGCTTAATCTGTAAGAAATAGTTAGGATGCAATAGGTGAATGCTCTATACTTTATGTTTAATATTGTTTATTTATTAATGTGTTTTCTCCTCAATATATATATATATATATATATATTTATATATATATATATATATATTTATATTATTTTTTTTAAACCTAAGCTCTATACAAAAAGTACACATATTGAACATTTTTCATTTACCGTCGGTAACTCTAATACTCTGCTCGACGCGTTTAGTACTGAAATTACGCTACACACATAAAACGTTGCATCATTAAAATAAATGTATGATACGATCCATAGATAGTGATATAAAAAATATTTGAGCTTTATAAATTTTTAAAAAAATCTGTTGGAGGTTGAAAACACATTACTTCACCATTACCGTATTTCGGTACAGACATTCAATAAAACCCATGATTTTTACTGGCAATCGACGGCCGCCCGGTAGATTTCAATTAGCAGAGGCGCCGAAAGGAAGCGTTTACGGCCTCGTAGATCACCCGTGCCGGTGCCGGCCACCCGAGGCAGGGTGCTGGCGGGTGCCAGCCTGCCACCCGCCCGGTGCCACCCCTGCGCTGCCTCGGTGCCACCCCTACAGCCTTCCAGAATCTTTAAGGGAGTTTCATTAATCGGCGATACAAGGAGCGCTGATTGCCCGCCCCGCCCAGGGCGCGAGCGTTTAATGCCAGGGGAGTTCAACTGGCGAGCGGAATTCGACTAAACATTAGAGTTTTTTGTTATATTATTAGTATTATTTTGGGAGATATTTTTATATACTCATCCCTTCAGCTTCTATAAACACGCATGGAAGCAACAATAAACAATTAAACTATTAACAATTCAATTAAAACTACTGTTGGACGATGCATTCCAAAGTCAACACAGCGGTAGCACATAATAATAAATAATATGCCAAGCAGAATATTAAAGATCTGTTTTTAATTTAATATCATCTTTGAAGTCATCAACTAAACACTGGTTCAATCGAACTTTTAATGCGGGAAATCTGTTTCGTTATCTAAAACAGCAATATATATATTTATACATATATCAATGAGCTCTGGCGTCAAGAAATTTGCAAGGTTTTTACTTATATTTAACACTACTAATTTCAGCGCTCAACGTTATTTCAGTTACTACGGAGCTTCGATATTTGCATTTGACTGACAAAAACATAAGACTGAACGCCGTAAAGTCCATATTTTTACGATTTAATTTATTAGCAAATACAGATAGGAAAGTTAGTAAAAAATAAAACCAACAAACTATTATTTTTCTTAAAAATGGAGTTTACTACCGACTTTAACAACTGTCGCCAATTAGTTTAAAATACATGGGTCATGCGCCTAGTGGTTACAATATACTTTTTTTTTATTTCCCCTCATTCCAACTCCCATGGTTTATGGGTTGAGAGTTCCTGATTTAACGGTTTCTACCCCTCATTAAAGGCTGTGAAAAGCTTTCCGGAAGTCCGTCCCCGCGTGTGGTCGGGTGCCTACTTTTATGGGTGTGGATTTTGGAGGTTTCCGTGTTTCCGGTATGGGTACAAATTACACGTACATCCATTTATAGGTACATTTTATGAAAGTTAACTTTGCAGAAGACTTCAAAAAACTTTGCCGCAGCAAATGTATTAAATTATCGGGTGGAAAAACGAGAAAATTGTGAAAAATTTAATGTGGGTATTTTCCGACAGATAACTTTTCTGTACTTAAAAAGACATTTTATTTTTCTTGTTCGCGTATCTTAAAGTTGTCTCCGTGTACGTTTATAGTAAATGGAGGATTGAATGCAATTGTAACTAGTAGGAAAATTTTTTAAAAGGAAACGGCGGAGCAGCCCACAAATCAGTTTTTTTTTATCAACCCTAACATACTCGCAGTATAGCATTGAGTTATAGAACTGGCAGTAAATTAATTTAAGTAGCTCAGAGAAATAGGCAAAAATTATGAACCGCTGTATATTTTGCTGTTTCAATTTTGTACAATCCAGAGAATTTGAGTTTGTATTTGAAATACTGAGTGCAGTGGAAATGGGATAGACATAGGTTCTGCAAAAGAATGTAAGACTGTATTGCGAATAAACATAATAAGCCTAATCACCAAGATTAAGAAAGAGAAGATAAGAAGGATTGGACATGTAGAGCGGACGGACGGGGAAAATATTATCAGAAGAATAAATGACGCGCAAGTGCATGGACGCCCCTGGAAGACATGATAATTTCAGATGTATCAAATACTTGGATGGAGACAGAAGTAAAGAAGCAAAGAGATTTTTCCAAGACAGAGGTATACTCGTACATGTGGCGTTCTAACTTCTTCGCATACCGTTTCAGTGAATTGGCGAAATAAATCGTTAGAATATATTTGTATACGCAAGGAAAAACGAAATGAGTAAAAAAAATCAAGTTTTGAGTTAAGTATACAAAATGGTTCCTTAGATACATATCTATCAAGGAAAATGAAATGTGTCAGAAAATAAAATGATGTGCTATTATTTTTTTTTAAAAAGACCTGTAACTTGATTACATACAAAAAACGAAATTCCTAAACTTTGTTTTGGCTCTCCTGAACATCTGAGTTTATTTAATCATTCCGTTCTTCTTTGCGCACACCGAATTATATCATTCTATGTCGTATTTTTGCTTATCCCACTAAAAATTAGTTAATATTACACTCTAGCACGATGATTCCTGAAGTGGTTCCTGAAGGAATTTCGTTTATTATATGTAATCATGTCGCAAGTCACATTTCCTTTTTAATAATAAAATAATGGCACATTATTTTATTTTCTGACACATCTCATTTTTCTTAAAAATATATGTATCTAAGGAACAATTCTACACACTTAACTCAAAACGTTTTTTTTTTTTTACTCATTTCGATCTTTATTTCGCACACAGAATTAATATCATCAAGAAATCTGTCAATTGATACAGTCAGGGGCAGTTTTACCAACGCACCGAATGCGCTCAGGAACACAAAAGAATTCTTAATTTGATTTTGATTATGATTTTGTATTAAAAAGATCATTATTATTAAGCATCCTTATGTTTAATGAAATACCTACCTACCTCTATCTAGGAAAAACAATCTTCCTGTAAAACTAAAAACAATGGATAATATTTATGAATTTCAGCTTAAATTGAAAAATTACATCAAACAACTCTAACAGTCTTTAATAATTGTTATTGTTATTAATTTTTTTTCTATTTTTTTTTTCATTTTTCTTGTTCCACAAAATTTGTGTTTATTATGTACTTAAATTTATTACCAAAACTAATTTTATACAAATACTTTTTTTTTAAATTTTCATTCTATTTTTCTCTGCTGTATTAACTAAACATTGTTTTATTATTTTAGCGTAAATTCCCTCACCAAACACAAGAACCTTGTTCTTTATGGTGAGGAACAGCGTATGTGTTTATTTTGTAATACACTGTGCAAAAATTATAACAATTACCTTAAATATTATTGTGAAAAAAAAAAACATATATTAAAAAAAAATAATAAAATAAAAAATGTACAAACATTTTTCCGATATTCTTTGTTTTTTTTCTGTGATTACCACGAATTCTCAGATAAATCCACATGTTAGGTTTGGTATAATTTCAATGTTAGTCGGGAGTGAATTTAACAATACTTGTTCCGTTCTTCCTTGAACAGATTTATACTGTGTCATTTTTTTAAATAAAAAATCTGTTTCCTTTTTTTTGTATCTAAATTACTTCCAGTCCACTTCTTAGATAGATTCCTATTGACAGTCCATACAATTCCCAAGAAATTTGAGTGAAAGTTTGCTTTCCACGTCTAAGTAGGCAATTCGCTTTGAAGTTCCGTCCTGGGAGCGCCCGCGGCTCCAGCAGACAGCATTTAACTTTGTTAGTTTTCTCTGCCCCGCAATATTTCTTTGGCGACAAACGGCCTCTCTTCTTCCCCCTAGATCCCCGCTACTTCAGGGGGTATTTTTCATATTACTTCTACCGGTATTTATTTTACCTGCAATATCACCTCGCGGAAATAAATATGATGACTTAGTAGTGATGTTCTCTGAAAGTTTTCGTGGGTTATTAAAGTTCTTATTTCTCAACGTTTTGAAATGAGAGTTTTTAAAGGCTAAAATAACTACCCACTTAACTTATGCACAAGTTTCTTGTGAGAAAATCACTACCAAGTTTTTAATAATATAAAAATCTACAGTAGGTTTAAATGAAAATATGTTGACGAAGTCTATTCCGAAAGAATCCGACCTGATTTTTTTCCGGCAGAAACATTTTTTTTTTAATAGTGAATACCGCACAAGAGTCCCAACTGCTCTCAACCGTCTAGATCCAGTGAGACTATGGCATCCATGGTATTTTGTGAGGCTAAAGGTAGTGGAGAGGGAAAGGAAATGGGGAAGAGGAAGGTTGGGAAGTACCTGGCTATTCAGATCTAGTTACAAACGGTTAAAGCTGTTTCAATCAAGCAACGTTTCGATTCTGAATGGTGGCCTTTCACAGGGCGAGTATCTATCACTTTGGAACGTGCCGCATTTTTTAAATTTTTTTTTATATGAATTGAATGTGTTATGATACATATTAATTTAATTAAAGTCATTGGCGCACGCCGGGTTTGAACCCGCGACCTTTTGATTCGTAGTCAAGCAACCACTCGACTATGGAAGCCGTCGAATAGTTGTCTTCCGTCGGTAGTTGTCCTCCGTCGGGAAGATGGACAGTATCCTCAAATATTTAAAATTTATATTTATTAGATTAGGTATATAAATACAATAACAAATAAAATTGTTGGAAAATAATAATTAAATTTTATCGTGTAACAGCAAATTTTTCAAAACTAAAATAATTTTTATTTTATATAACAAAATTGTTGCAAAAACAAGTTTCATTCGTATACAAAGTACGCACCTAAGATAACTGATTTTTTTAAACTCCAAATTTACTCACCAATATCTTTCTAATCGATTAGGAACATGAATGTAAATATTAATTTGTCCCCCTCTCAGGAGAAGGCCGTAAACAAGCTGCGACAGTTGAGCTGGATGGATTCCCGCAGCCACTATGCTTTTAAACAACTTCCCAGTCCAAGTAAAAGCAGTTTTGCCCTGAGGGCAATTTTTCAAATTGCCCCATCCTTTGGAGATACTCCCTTCGCCCCAACCCTTGCGCCATTCCTCTCGTCTTTTTTCTCAGCGTTCTGCGGTAGCGTCTTTTTGATGGGTATAAAACTCCAAGTAAGTAGCTACGTTCTATAGAAAGAATTAAGCTTTATAAATATAAGCAAGTCATCTTCTTTCCTTGGCGGATCCTGTTTGCTTACTGTGTACGATTACTGTACGGCGTACCATACCGTGATGTTAAATTATAATTTTATTCACTTTTTGGTATAAAGTAACTTTAAACTTCTGCTAATCTTAGAAAACAAATAATGTTCTTGTAAATGGTTTATATCATATCTTATATCTAAAACTAAGGTTTAAATTCAGACTTACCTAATTAAATTCTTGTTTGTATGAAACAATAATGTAATCGCGCAAATGGGAAATAAAGTACATTGTGAATTGTGAAGGTATATAAGGTGTTGATGTTGGCTAACTTCCAAAAAATATCAAAACACGAATAACATACGGATGATTGTTGATTCCACCACTAATTAACTAGTACAGGGTACTTGTTTTAGTTAAAAATAAGTTTATTTTAGTAGTTGTTTTATTATATTTTTACTACTTCTTTTTTCTGTTGTGAAAATACCAAAAAAATATACAATATACGTTTTATAGCCAAAAGTTTACATCCATAACAATTTCGTCTTTATTATATTTTTTTTTTTTAATTAAGTCGTTATCTAATAAAAACATTTAAAACTAGCCCAATGACACGTGCAAATTACAACATCTAACTCTATGTAGGTAACTTATTCTTATTTTTAAATAGGATAAAATTATAAAACCTTTGAGAATACACAAGGTTTTCCAAATTTGTATTTTTCCATTTAGGTGCATTAATTTCCTCAAAAGCCTGTACATTCCCCCTAAAACGGCGTTGTCTTTCCTCACTCTAATAAAACGGTAAAGTTACGGGCAGCGTTCACTTAGCACCATTAATAATATGATTTTCCTGACTGCTTCAAGGGAAGAGCATTTGTTTCATAGTCATGGTGTAAATTAAAATTGATGACTTCATTGTTAGGTGGCGGTGGTAATCAGGTAGAGCGTGGGTTCAAAACCTCCTCTTCTTGCCCACTTACTGAGATCAGTTTTTAAACACGGGTCTTCTTCTTGCATGTACTATCAGTACTAAAGTTACTAACCGGTTTTCAACTTAGTTCAACACTCTCTTTTCATAATAAAATTCTGTGCTCTCGTAATTTCCAGAATTATTTTTAATTCAAGTACTTCCGGAGCATTTCCGGAAACAATTGTAAAATGTAACTTAACTTAACCTTACCTAAAATCACCCAACAAAATAATTATAGATAATATGCTAGTACCTTTTTCATATTAAACTTTTTTTTTTTAAATAGGAACATTCAAATATTGCATCTTGTCTTATTTTGTGACTTTTAATTGAATATTTTAAAACTCTATGGCTCTTAATTGAATTGACGTTGCGAGCAAACTTATTGATGCCGTAGTTAAGCACGGAAGAGTTTTTGCAGTTTCGTACGATCAGATTTTATCTTTATTTGTTCTTAGGTACTATACACAAGTTTTAATAGATACTTATGCGATTAAAAAATCTTAAATTTGTCACAATTTACAAATACCGGCTTGCGAAAGAAAATCAATTTTATGATTTGTTTGGGTTTGTGTTATTATTATTTGTGTTAAAGATTAACTTCATTCACTCTCATAGAACCTAAAAATTAGCATCAAAATTCTGACCCAAAGTTTTGCTTTTTGCCCATAAAGTGTGTGTGTGTGTTTTTTTTTAATGTTGTTTTTGGAAAAAAAAACAAAAAATCGCTTCTAATTCAACATTCTTAACAGAATTCCAAAGGATCACTTCATTTAATGTCATACAGACTAAAAAAACGGCATCCAATTTCCGACCACAAGTCTCGCATTAAGCCCGTAAAATGTAATATTTAAATAAATATATACTTTTGTAAGATTTTTTCAATTTTTCTTGGTAAGTTTATCAGCCACAAGAGAATTCTAAAAGTTCACTATATTTGACCCCAAAGAACCTCGGAAAACGGCATCCAATTCCCGACCACAAGTCTCGCATTTTGCCCGTAAAATATTAAATTTATAAAAAATGTTGCTTTTGGAAGTATTTTTCAATTAATCGTCTAAATTTCACCATTCTTAACAGAATTTTTAAGGTTCACTTCATTCAGTCTCATAGATCCTGAGAAAACGACATCCGATTTCCAACCACAAGCCTTGCATTTTGCCCGTAAAATGGTATGTTTTAAAAAAATGTTTCTTTTTGAAAAATATCGTCATAAGTTCATTATTCTTAACCGAATATCAAAGGTTGACCTCATTTGGTTTCATAGATCGTGAAAAAACGGAATCCAATTCCCGACCCCAAGTCTCGCATTTTGCCCGTAAAATAGTATATATTTTTTAAATGTTTCTTTCGTAAGATTTTTTCAATTAATCGTCTTAAATTGATCTTTTTTAACAGAATTCAAAAGTTCATTTCATTCAGTCTCATAAATCCTGAGAAAACGGCATCCAATTTCTGACCCTAAGTCTCGCATTTTGCCCGTAAAACGGAATATCTTTTTTAAATGATTCCTTTGGAAGATTTTTTCAATTAATCTTCTTAAGTTTATCTCTTTTAACATAATTCAAAAGTTCACTTCATTCGGTCTAATACAGCCTGAGAAAACGTCATCCAATTCCGACCCCAAGTCTCGCATTTTCCCCGTAAAATGGTATATTTTCTTAAAATGTATCTTTTGAAAGATTTTTTTCAATTAATCGTCTTAAGTTCATCATTATTAACAGAATTTCAAAGATTCACTTCATTTAGTCCCAAACAGCCTGAGAAAACAGCATCTAATTTCCGACCCCAAGTCTCGCATTTTGCCCGTAAAACGGAATATTTTTTTTTAAATATTTCTTTTGAAAGATTTTTTTCAATTAATCGTCTTAAGTTCTTCATTCTTAACAGAATTTCAAAGTTTCACCTTATTTCGTTCCATAGATTGTGAGAAAACGGCATCCAATTACCGACCCCAAGTCTCGCATTTTTCCCGTATTACTACCGTATTTTACCCTACTATTTTTAGTATTTTTTTTTTAAATGTTTCTTTTGTAAGATTTTTTCAATTAATTGTCTTAAATTCATCATTCTAAACAGAATTTGAAAGGTTCATATCATATAGTCGTATAGATTTACAGACGACTTCGGGTTTCGCATTTTGCCCGTAAAATGGTATAATTTAAAAAAATGTTACATTTGGAGGATTTTTTCAATTAATCGTTTTTAATCCATCATTTTACACAGAATTTTAAAGGTCTACTTCATTCGGTCCTATACAGCCTGAGAAAACGGTATCCGATTTCCTACCCCAAGTCTCGCATTTTGCCCGTAAAATGGTTTATAAAAAAATATATATGCTTTTGGAAGTTTTTTTCATTGTTACTTGGTAAACTTATTATTTATAACAGAATTCTAAAAGTTCACTCCACTCGACCTCATAGAGCCTCAGAAAACGGCATTTTCAAAATTCCAAAGGTTCACTTCATACGGCGTCATTCAGCCAGAAAAAAACGGTATTTTTTTTAAATGTTGTGTTTGGAATATTATTTCAATTAATCGTTTTTAATTTAACCTCTTAACAGAATTTCAATGGTTCACTTCATTTGGTTATGTATGGACAGCCTGAGAAAACGGCATCCAATTTCCGACCCCAAGGCTCGCATTTCGTCTATAAAATTGATGATGTGTTCATACATTTTAATTCCCTGGGCGAATATCTTTTGTAAACTTACATATTCGAAGACGCGATGCAGCAACACATAAGACTGACTTTACCTGACTTGATGATTATAGCAATACAATTATTCAAAAATTACAATGTTGGGAGTCAATTATCGCATCGAAATATTTTTTTTCAATCCACTTATAAATGGTATGGAAATGTATAACCACCGCTTATACATCATTTACACAAAAACTATCATTTATTTATTTTTTTAAATCGTAATTAAACACCATGGATTGCAATCGAACGGCGCACAATAAAAACACCCGCTTCTCGTTTTATGCTTATAAATTTAATTTTTTTGTTTTCATTTTTCTTATTTACCCCCGTTAAAGGCTATTTTTATACAAATATTTACATTTTTTCTACAAACAAATAACTCATAAACATTACAAAAAATATTGTAAATAAAAAAAAAAAATTGTATTGAATAACAAATACATCCCGAGTTAAATAATTTCTACAGTTAATTTATCTCTTCGATATGAAATAAACTGTACTAAGTTATGCTTATATTGTTATATTGACGTACTAAATATGGTATACAACAACATCCGATTATTTGTTTCCCAGATGTTGGAATTCGTCGCGTAGGAGTGTGATATTGTGAGGTTGAAGTAGATTGTCACAATAATATGGTAGGTACTGGCTTGTAACTGTCCTGCCAAGAACATGAAATGCAACGAAATATAATAGTTCAGTGCTGTTCAATCAATTGAATTTATATTTTTATAAAGCAGTCGGTAATTATTTTATGTGAGTAAAATAATTAAGCAAGTAGTGCAAATGAGAGAGCAATTGGCGCGAAGTTTGATGAGTCTGTCGCAACCTTCCAGCAATGTCAGTCACTTTGACCCCGTTTTTTACAATGTGAAAGCACACGAATTCGAAATCTATTTACAGCGATGTAAAGATGGTTTTTGTATGCTGATATAAACGTTAGGTTAAATTATTCTGATCAATTATTTTATTGCTTGGATAGTACAAGAGTTGAGTTTTTTGTTTTAACCCCCCCCCCTCTTTACTAACGGCGAAAATTATTTAAAAGATTTCGAAATATAACATTCACTTGACCGGTTAGTAGCTGATTCCCACCCGGGCGTTGCGGGTTCAATTTTTCTACTAGCTGAGTCCTTCATCATTGCACAAGCAATATGTTCCGCTTATTATGATGGTAATAGAAGGAGTTTTTCAAATATTATCAGGCTATTCGTAACCCAAGAACGTTCATCTTTTCTTTAAAAAAAAAGATTTTAGCTAACACAACAGATGTTGATGTATAATACTATTTAAAACATGTTTATTTTCAATTGCAACTAAATGTATATTTACAGTATAACAAAAACCCAATACAATGTGGTTTTAGCATCGAGGTACCCCAATAAGGACACACTTTTGTTAAAAAATGTTTAAAAAAAAATCTAATTAATATGTATATATATATATTACATAATCAAATTATTATATAAATATATTTGATTGTGTGAATATCGCACAAGAGTCCCTAGTGTCCGGAGCCAGTGGGAGTATGACATCCTCAATCGTAGTGTTTCGAGGTTGAAGGGGAAGGGGAAGGGGAAGGGAAGGGGAAGGAAGGAAGGAAGGAAGGAAGGAAGGAAGGAAGGAAGGAAGGGGAAGGAAGGAAGGAAGGAAGGAAGGGAAGGAAGGAAGGAAGGAAGGGGAAGGAAGGAAGGAAGGAAGGAAGGAAGGAAGGAAGGGGAAGGAAGGAAGGAAGGAAGGAAGGAAGGGGAAGGAAGGAAGGAAGGAAGGAAGGAAGGAAGGAAGGAAGGAAGGAAGGAAGGAAGGAAGGAAAGGGAAGGAAGGAAGGAAGGAAGGAAGGAAGGAAGGAAGGAAGGAAGGAAGGAAGGAAGGAAGGAAGGAAGGAAGGAAGGAAGGAAGGAAGGAAGGAAGGAAGGAAGGAAGGAAGGAAGGAAGGAAGGAAGGAAGGAAGGAAGGAAGGAAGGAAGGGGAAGGGAAGGAAGGAAGGAAGGAAGGAAGGAAGGGGAAGGAAGGGAAGGAAGGAAGGGGAAGGGGAAGGAAGGAAGGAAGGAAGGAAGGGAAGGAAGGGAAGGGGAAGGAAGGGAAGGAAGGAAGGAAGGGAAGGGGAAGGGATGTGAAAGGTGGGAAGGTTGAGAAGAACCCGACTATTCATATCTGGTCACTAAGTACGGATGTTGCCATTTAAAGCAACGTATCTGAATGGTAATCTTTCACCACGCTGGAACGTGCCGCAAATAGTCGCATTGAAATAACACAAAAAATTAAACGGTTTTTTTTAAAGCAACAAAATTTATTTGCGTACGCCGGGCCTCGAACCAACTACCTCTAGTTTTGTGCCTAAGGGTCTTAACCGCTCAACTGCGGTTGTAATTGTAAAATGCATAAATAATATTTTTCCTTAAGTATTATTGCTACTCGGTATTTTCCTGAATAATATCGATTATCCAGTTGAAATCAATATGCAATCTGCAAATATTTTTCACTTTTTTTAAGGGTTTTTTTTTTTATTTCATTTCCGTGTTTTAATCTATTTGGATATTGGAATCATACACATTATAGCTTCCTTTCATATATAGAAATGTTGCAAAGTGATTCTATTATGTTATATAAAAAGCACTAAAAGCAGGTGGGTATTATTTGCTTTAAGGCTTCAGAATGCAAATCACTGGATTAAGTTCGGTCAGCCGGCTGCTACAACTGCATATTCGAAAAGTTAATGGATTTTTCGTGTTTATGCTTCGATCCACACTATCCCAAAACTGTTTTAAGGCTTTTCCGCTCATTCATTTGTTGGCAGTGGCACCTGGTCAGTTAATTTGTGCAAGAAGACTTCTATTGGAAATATATTTTAATGTTATGTTTCGGACCAAAATTAGCAGGAAACATTAGATTATTCCAAAAATCGAAAAATTATTTTTGATTTCTAAGGTATTTGGGAAGCTCCTCGTCAAAAAAAAAGAATTTTCGGTTTCAATTTATACACATGTATATTTATTTTTTTTAATGTGACTTTGGGACGAAAATCTTTTTAAATAATCACATAATCATCGTGGTGCATGTTTTATAAAAAAAACAACAGAGGCTAATAATTTTTTGAAATTAAATATGTTGATAATTTGATTAAGATGACTTTTGGTAACCGATTTTTTGTAGAAGTGAAATTTAATCAATTCTAAGAAAAAAATATTTGAATAATCTTAAAAAAAAAATTCATTCCTTCCAACCTTCCTCGCCTCCTTCTTTATCTGCTTCTATACATAATCTTACTACCTCCAAGTAGTAGATGTTGCATTTATAAATATTTAATATCGTATTTTTTTTTTTCAGGTTCTAAGCTAAAATATTTTTAAAATAATTTTTGCCGTATCGTGATTTTTCCCCAAAACAAAACTCTCACACCCAAGAAGATAATTTTCATAATAAGTACGCGCGTACAGCAATCGGCTCATATCTTGTTACATAAAAAGTAACGGAAACCATGTTGAAATACGTTAATTGAACCATTTTCTTCTCAAGTTATAATTAAATCGCTTCCATAATTATTAAACTACAGCGACTTAACAATTAATTTGTCATGGCAATGAAATTATTCAAACGGAAGATGAGATTGCATTATGAAGTGTCCCATTAAAGCTTTGCCTTATCTGCAATTATCCTAGGCAATTAAAGCACCCTCCGCCGCACTCCGCTGTAAGAACTACCCCTCGGTGTAATATGGCAATCGGGGAAATCATAACTTTCTCAATACGGATCAAATTTTTTACCGAAAGAGGAAAAAATATGCTAAAAGTAATTATTATGAATAAATTAGAGTGCGATGAATGAGGAGACAAGGGTGTGACACCAGTTAATAAGTGTTCAAAACGAGGCCCCCGTGTCCGAGCGGTTAAGATCCTTCGAATTCAGAGGTCGCGGATTCCAATCCCGGCGTGCCACAAATATATATATTTGTGGCACGTTTCAGATTGGTAGATACTCTCGGTAATGCCCTGGTGAAAGACTACCAATAAGAATCGAAATTCTGCTTAAAATGGCGGTGTTCACCATTAAAAAAATTCAATTTTATCGTGGATGAAATTCCCAATGAACAAGACTCGAATTATTCAGTTTTAAGTAAAATTTCAATTTCATAATACATTACGGTTTGTCAATAAAAACATAATACATTATTATTGTTACCCATGAAAAATCACGGGACGTAACTTGACTTGCCAAAAAAAGTCATTTCAAATATAGAATAGTGTCTGGTAGGTAGGTATTTGAGAAGATATTTTTTTCAATTCACACTCGTACGTACAAAGTCACAAAATAAATTGTTTATAGTTAATTTATTAAGGTAGGTCACATAATTATGGGCTCTAATACATGTCTACATCTTATTTGCACAAAATTCAAGTTTATTGCTAATAAACATTCTAATTGTTTTTCTAGACCTATGAATATGTTATATTTGGTTAATTTCTTCTAGAATCTCATGAAATAAATGATTTTCGCATGGTTGATTTTTTTCCGTGTAAGTAATCTCACACACTTGCATTTCATATCTCTAACTAACTAACTAACCATCACGCCGTTTCCCCGCAGGGGTAGGCAGAGAGGACGGACCGCCATACAACTCTGTCTTGGCACACACTTCTTGCTTCATTTACATTCATACATCGTCTCATACATACTCTTCTGTTATTCTGATTTCTTCACATGACCCGATTCAAGTATTTGATTTACTTGATCGTGCCATGTCTTTCTCGGGCGTCCTCGACTTCTTCTTCCATTCACTTTCGCATCATATATTCTTTTCACGCTCCTTTCTTCGTTCATTCGCTCTACATGCCCAAACCATCTAAGCGTCCCTTTCTTGATCCTATCCATTACGCTCATATCCGCCTTGCATTCTTTCCGGATATCCACATTTGTAATACGGTCATACATGGTTTTACCGCACATCCGTCTCAAATATCTCATTTCCACAGCATTCAGTCTACTTTTATCCTTCCTCTGCCAGTTCCATGCCTCACTGCCATACATCAGGGTTGGTATAAGCACTCCATTGTGGACTGCCAGCTTCGCTTCTTTGGACAATTTCTTATTTGCCCCAACAGCGTTCAGTCCTCCATTAATGGAGTTTCCTGCATTGATATCTTCATCATTCATATCTCGTCTATTCATATCATTCTTATCTCGTGTTTGTGAATCTCATAATTTTATATTTTTTTAAATTACTTCGTTCATCGTGTCATCATCAAAGTGAGAATCATCAAGAATAATTTAGTAATAGACAATAGCGTGATTACATACTCGTATGTACCCACTGAAGAGAAAAACTGATACAAGTGATATGTGGGCGTGTCTGTGTGCCCGAAATAACGTCAATTTTATCTTTTTTGGGTGAAAGGGATCCAACATTTTCAAATATCGTAATTCTTTCTTCAACTGGTAATCAATTGTATTATCCTAGGGCCTAGGAGTCAAAAATTATTATGTTAATTGGGTAGGTACATGAGTTTTCTTTCAAATTGGTATAGACCACACTTCTATTGTTTTCTCTCCTCAGTGTTTGTACAAGATATATGAAGTGATGGCAATTATTTATACAATTTAAAGAAGATGTGTGTTATAACATTATAGTTGAATGGTAATTACTTTGTTTATTTCAGTGATTGACAACCTTTTTAACAGAGGGCACAATTTTTTTTTTTCGAAACGTTCGCGCCCCGTATCAGGCAAGTATCAAGTGTTGCGATAATCGTATGACAAATATTAAAAACTAAAAAATTGACTGGCTCCCTTACAATGTTACCTATGTTTCGATGTATTGTTAATAATATTTCCTCAAAATATTATTAATAAATAAGAGTTCACAAAATAAATTCGTTGCGTAACGTTTTTGTTATTTGAATAAAGCAAAAAAAAAAAATTTAAATCTAGGTCTGACGTCTAACTAATAAATGCTGATAATTCTGAAATATTTTAAAACATGTAACAATGCCAATAATTTTATGCAGCTGATTCAAAACATTTGATTTTATTTTTATTCTTTTTATTAAATGATGATAAAATAAAATAAAAAAATACATTTTTGAGTATATTATTCCCAAGGAGTTCAAAAAACTGATTCCGTTTTTTTTTTTGAGGCACCCTGAAGTTATTTGCGATACCCTTTGTGTTCTATAAAACAAAACGGAAGCGGTTAAAAATGTTGGTCGTACTACTCCAGAAATTTGAACGATGGCTAATTAACTTCTGTTACTTGCGTTGAGTTAACGGGCAGCTCACTAAAAATAGTTTGTTAAATAAGGCAGCATTTTCAAAAACCAAATTTGGTCGTTTGAACAGTTTGGCTCTTTTACTTGATTTACCGCAAACATTTCTTTTTTTTTATTTAACCAAAAGGACCGAACGATGTCGACCCGCAGGCCGCGCGTTGTACACCACTGGCTTTTTTCAGGTAATAATCTATTTTTAATTTTCCGCTTACGTGTTATTGTTCAAATACGATTGTGTATCCTATTAACGCCCGCGGACACTAAGGCAGGCGACTATTTTTTTTAAAAATATTTTTATGGTTACTTTGTATTGTACTGCCAAAATAAATAAATAACTCATTGTTATTTCTATTTATTCTGCACTATAACTCATATGCGATATCCCATAAGACAACAATAGTGTTTCAATGCTACTGTTCAAAGAGATACTTCATAAATATGTAATCGTAATGCACAGAAATAATTATGGCCAATTAGTTTTGTTTATCTTTAAATCTTCATTGTATGACTATGAGAAAAAAATAATGCATGCAATTTACTTTTGATTACATTAAGGTATATACTAAAACTGTGTTTGTTTTAAATGAAGATTTTTTAATTTATACCTGTAACATCACATTATAATAATTTTCATTTGATGTATGTATCCCATAGTATTTTTTATGTAATTACTGCACTCAATATTGTAAAACATGTTTTTGTAAAAAGTCCGACGTTATTAGAAATAAATAAATTAAAACAAGATGTTTGATAAAAATGTATTGAGTGAAGATTGATTTTCCGTCTTTAATTTTCTTCTTCGAGTTATATGTTTTGGTTGGAAATGTCACAAGCCTCGAAGCTTTTCGTGCAATTCATCTATTTAAAGATTATAACCTAAAAAATACTCTTAAAATGAGTTAATGTTCTAATGATAACAAATATGAAATTATGAATAGTTTTTGTTATGATTTATGTAACGCCATTTTGAAAACTACTAACTGCATGTACCCACTTTGAATTGGTACGAATTAAAATAATCTACCTCAATTCTTATCCCGAAGCCTTTTACTAAATCACTAATTAAACATGCGACTCAAAAGCGATTACCTTCCTACCTCCGCGAAGAATAAAGACGATAATATGAAAGAAGATATTAAATGAATCATTGAATTAACTAGAAGCTCAGAACGGGCAAACTTCATAAACACATTCCCCTTTATTCCCGAAGTCGAAAGCGAGCACTTGGCGTAACTTTGCCCACATCTCCCCATAATGGCAAACTGATTTTCAATAGATACCAAATCGTTTGTCAACTCGAAAAATACTTTGGGAAATCTCTTTGTATCCTTTTGTCACCGGATGATTTATACTGGGATACGGTCAAGTACATGTGATATTCAGTGATATCTCTCTATCCGTTTTCTGCGCTGAATTTTGTCAATAAGTTCCTGCAGTTGGGGACCACTACGTTAAAATAGAATTCTTGAATAGAAAAGTTACGGTCAAGATGTTGATTATTTCTTATTTTGTGGAATTTTCTGTAAAAAAAAAGGTTATTGCTAGGAATCGATACATGGGATGCAGAACCGGATATGAATTGCTATTAAGTTATTGCCGTTCAAGTGAAGCAATTAAGCGGGGAAGCAGTAAGATAGCGATATAAGGAACGCTCATAATAATGTAATATAGGTACTATCGGTCGGGGGTTTATTTAGCATTTAAATCATGTTTTATTTTAGAAACAAAAACATTAAACTAAAAGTTTCATGATAAGTACAGAGTGATTCCAGTGGCATATAGTTAGTCCAGTTAAATTATGACCAATTTTCGACAAAGAAAACATTAATCGGTAAAGATCTGAATTTTGTTACACATGCTTATTACGGCTTTCCATTGAACATACTAAAAGTACCTATCAAAATCTGTGGCGCCATCTTGGAAAAAGGGTACACTTTTTCAGTTTTTTTTTTTGCTTATATCTCGACGAACTATAACTGATCCGAAAAAATAGTTAGTATAAAAAAAATATAGTTTATTGAATTGCCTATATAAAACACACTTACATTTTTTGTATCTTCAATACTTCAGCTGTAATGTAGTTTGTAGCCGAAAAATTACAAAACTTAATTAAAATCTTAACTTTTGTTAAAAGATTTTAATATTTTGAATTTTTTTACCTTTATTTGAAATATCGGGGAAAACGTCGCATATACATGCCGCTGGTACCTACCTACATAATGCCAAATGATTGTTTTGGAAAAATGAATACTTTTCTAATGAAATGAAACAATAATGTATAAAAGACCACAAATTTTATTTTCATTTTTATGACCGACCGGTTTCACTTGGCCTAAACATCATCAGGATACAAAATTAAACTTAACAAAAAATACGTATTGTGCGGTTATATATACGAGGTCTGTTCAAAGGAAAAAGTGAATTTTGATATTTCGCGGGCTGTGCACATTTGATTATCGATTTTTTTGTTATGTTGGTACACATATGTTTATCATATGTTAGCATTATCAGCCATTTTGGATTAGTGGTTTGTTTTTGACAACTGGAAAGGTTAGTCACGTTTTTGTATTTTTCGATTTTTTACTTTTGAAAAAAATGGATCAAGGCAGAATACAATATAAAATAAAATAAGAGAACAGTGAGAAAACAATATAATAACATTTAACAAAGGAATAATAATATAACAGAGAAAAAGAGACAGATAATATAAAACTGGTTATATGAAGTACCAAGTACCAAACGGTTAATAGGCATCTCTTCAGTACAGGTATCAATAATCCATTTATTTATGTTCTACCAGGTATAATATTAGTCATTTGCTTTTGTTTGTTATTCATTTACTTTTGCATTTTTCATAAACGTTTACTTAATTACCTACTGTTGTTAAATATTCTAATTATATAACCACTCATGTATATATGTTTTAGGCATCATGCCTGTTATATCTACTAAAATAAAATTAAAAAATATATGAATAGAAAGAGGCAAAACGTCAACAAAGAATACTTTTCTATTTTTTTTCACTGTTAATGTAAAAAAAAATACATATTGTTTGCATTCAACAAATCCGAAAGCGGGTTGTATAACATGTTTATATTTGTAGAATGAAGGAACTTTCCAAGGGATAATGCCAATAATATCAAATTGCAATCAGCGGAGAAAAAATTACGAATCTCTGCGTAGAGATACGAAGGAAAGAATTTAAATGGAAACGATATATTTGAACAAAAAGTCAGATAACCATTATTTGAGCTAAACTGCGGTAGGGAAAGAAAACTTGCTTCACAAAGCAGACGTCTCCAGTTAAGCCCAGCCGAGTTAACGCGATAACAATGGCCGCTCGTGGAAACCACCTTGGCAATGCAAATCCGAGGCTGACAGGCGATTTTATCTGACGAAACCGGTGATTAGTAACTTATATCTCCGTCGTATGTCACAGCTCTCGTTTTATTTAAATGGATACGTCCTTTAACGTGAATTAACTGCTCATTAACGACAGAAAGATCTCTTTAAACACACTGAGGGCTGGTTGTATAATTCATGTTGTAACTAATGCACTGAATAAAACATATGATAATTTAGTGAAACATCACTTGAAAGGATGAGTTAAATATGCAGTATTGATCAGTTATGCATCGAATGCTCTGACTCTCGTTTGATACTGAAGAGTTTTGTGGCCCTTCAGCCATCTAAATTATATTTACCATTTGGGAGAAGGCTTGACTCAAGCGACACAAGTTTGGCACTTTTTTAGCTTTTGATCGCTTCAGATAACTCAGTGAGAGCATTGAGTTACCTGAGTTAACTTTTTTTTTAAAATTCAATCAGGTACTGAAGACTTATGAATTTTATTATAAAACAACAAAAAACTTTCTTACTCTGGTGTAAACTTCCCAAAATAGCGCTTCAGCCCTTTTGCCTTTCCGGCGATGATATATAAATAATACATATATATATAAATATATATATATTATATATATATATATATATATATATATATATATATATATATTTCCGTTCTAACATTTATAACCTTTAAAATCAACGGTTTGGAATTTTAAGGTATTGCAACCAGTTGACGCGAACACAGTTCTCATACAGATGTATTTCTTGCATACAGCATGTTTTATACCAATGACTTGACTTCAGAAAAGTAGTTTCCGATGAAAATTAAAAAAATAAATGTTAAACTTGTTTTAAATTGATCAAAATGTACACTTGTCCCTTTCGCGCTAATAACTATAAGTAGGCATAAGCAAAACAAAGGGCTGTTTCTGCAGATACGTTTGACAAGGACATCACTGTCGGAAGTGTATACATATGCACCAATACACACAATTCTAAATTTGCGTCGTTTGGTCAACTCTAATTGTGAGACCTATAAATCTCGATCAAACTACTGAATGATAATAGATTTTCAACCTTCTCTTAACTAAGTTCCAAAACTTCTTTCGGATCCCAAAGTGACACGCCAACGTTACCGATTTATTTTAATTTTCTTTCTTTTTTTATTCTTAGGTGCGAAATTAATTATTTCCATTTATTTATTTTTTTAAGGAAGACAAACATTCCCTGGTAACGAATAATCTGACATTAGTTTAAATAAACTTCTACTACCATCATAATAAGGGGAAAATGTTTCTTGCGCAATGATGGAGGACTAAGCTAGCAGATCAATTTAACTCACAACGCCCGGGTGGGAATCCGTTGCTTTTGTCCACTCAGCTACTAACCGGTCTATTATCTAGGAACAGTAATAAAATATTTTTTAGGAACAGCTCAGATTTAGGGCTCGTATTGTGTAAAGTTACGGAGTTGTTAGAGATTAAAGGAGCTAGGTAACATAAGTTGCCATCTTGGGTACGGAAAGGTTAACCACCGCCTTAACTGGATATGCTTTTAGATTTTCATGATCAATAAAATATTTTTTATGACTATTTTGCTTTAAAATGAAGTACCCAATCAACATTAACCTTCTTGTTTCCACTTTTGGATATTTCCAGAATTGATTGCGCTCTCTCTGTTACACAAATAAACACATTTTCTACACTCTAATATCTGCTTTGTGATGAACACTGCAAGGCTGTCCAAAACTTTGACTCAATAAGGGGGGGAATCACAACAAAGCTTATTACCCCAAAAAACAAACAGCGAACTAACCGCTTTAGCTATACCGCGGATTAAACAACCGGCCCTAAATTCATAGATCCACCTTCTTCAAGTTACAATACCGTACCTTATAGTTTAAAGTGTAGGTACACGTAATTAATCAATTAATAATTACATGTTTTATCTTGTACATTGTCCCTACGTGGTATAATTTTCTATTCAATATCAGCGGTATAAAACATTGTTCACGTTTCGAAAACCTTGCAGTTCATTGCGAGTTATCGAATGATGAAAATACTAAGATACTGTGTTATTAGTTTATTTTCATTTATGTTATCGGTTTTTGATGCCGATGCAGGAAGACCGGTTAAATATTTTTTACTACCTACATTTTAATTTTTGTTTAATAAATAATAGTTTATCACACATTGTGTTAATTGGTGCATTGCGCATCTGAACTAAGTTATAACGTGTGGAATGTATTTTTTTCAAATTTACTAAATTTTTCAGGAGTTTCCTGAGGACATGAAAGACATCATAATGCACGTGCATAACACGTGTGTTGCTAAAACTGGTGTTTCTGAAGGTAAGCCAATATTAAAATTATTATTTTTTCCTAACAATAGAAAGGTAAAATAAGGATTATTTTATTAAAAGAGCATAAATTCTCAATAAATAGAGAATATATCCTACAGGCAAAAACGTAATTTTTCATATCAATATTTATTTTTTTACATTCGCAGATGACATTAACAAATGTGAAGAAGGAGTATTTGCGCAGGATGGAAAATTGAGCTGCTACATGTATTGTCTAATGGAAGAAGCTAGTTTCGTAAGTATAAATTCTTAATGTTTTTTTTATTGTTGTCTATGGTGAATACCGTACAAGAGTCCCAACTGCTCCCAACCATCTCGAGCCAGTGAGACTATGGCATCCCCAAATGGGGTATGTTGTGAGGCTGAAGGTAGTAGGTAAGGGAAATAGAATGGAAGAGGAAGGTTGGAAAGTACCTGGCTATTCAGTGCTAGTCACCAAACACGGCTAAAGCGATTTCAAGCAACGTTTCGATTTTGGATGGAGGTTTTTCACCAGGGCGACACTCTGGAACGTGCCGCAAATATACAATACATAATTTTAAATGAATTAAGATGTACTATTTCACATATTGTTTAAATAAAAGTTATTTGCACACGTCGGGTTTGAACCCTCGACTTTTGGATTCGTGGTCGAGCGTATTACCACTCGACCATTAAGGCCGTCATGTTACAGCAACAAAGTTTTTCCACCCAAACTACCTAACCGTATTTTTATGAGTTTCCTTCAAATTTTAACCATTATTTTGTTTGAAATTCATTAAAATGAAGACTATTTTTGTTTACTTTACGAATGCTTTTTTTTAATAACATAAATTATATGAATTCTTTTTTCTTGTAAATTATGGAGTAAGCAAAAAGTATTCGTGGTTTTTTAAAAGGGTAGTCTATATGTGAACTATGGAGTTTAGTTCCTACACAAAATTCGCATTAACTAAAGTCGTTTGCTGCATAAAATGAGTTAATATATGGGTAAATTTTTCATTTTAAATGTCACAACCCACCAATGTTATTCACGCCTTTTAACCTAAAACAAATTAGGGACTTATGACTTATTTTAAATATGTCAAAGTACGATTATTGTGTTACTTTTTATCTACGCCTCAGATTGTGGATTTTATTTATTTTAGTGGATTGATAGGTAATAATTTCAGTCCTTCAAAACATGTTGAAATAGACACCTACATTATTGTATTATACAAAGGAGATTCTATGCCGATAGAAGATTAGCATATTCGCAAGAAACCCCTAGAGAATGGTTACATTTTCAATTAATTATATTTACTGAAGCATTGCTCAGAGACAGCATGAATAATAATGAATTATTCTTTCGTAGAAAGCAATCACTTTGTGGTTTGGCATATTTAATGAAAAATCTGTGACCCTATACAAAGTTATTATTTCATTTTCATTAATAATAAATTATATCCACAATGGAGCGAGAAGAAAAAAAATATGAATAATAAGATTTTAGACAATGTGTGATGGTTTCCTGAAATAATAATGGTTTCAACGGGTTTTCAGGTGAACGAAGACGGAACTGCCGACTACGACATGCTTATTAGCGTGATACCTGACGAGTGGAATGAAAAGGTCGCGACCATGGTCAATAAATGTAGACATCTGGGTAAGCACCAAAAAAAACCGAAGTTAACTTTGCATGTATTAAGACTATCAAAGTTCATAAAAAAAGGTAACTTATTTCTTCCATTACAAAAGGGTAGGAAAAACTTTGATTTAATTTGCATTTTCAAAATTATTAGTTATATTATTGACCCACCTTCTTTGTTGCAACTCATCCAGTTCAACATTCCTTGCCATCGACTCAGAAACATTGGATTACTGTTCCTCAAGCATCACTCTATTAATTGAGAGTGTCGTTATCCACTGTCCAGAATGTCGAAAATTGTTAACTCAAACCATAGTCTTGAAATTTTTGGTACCAGTCTAAATGTTTTTTGCCATTCTTTACGACTCTACCAAAACCTTGACTTGACCTTGGCTTTGACTTGAATATTCTTTCTAATATTTTTGTCCTATTTTTGTTCATTGGTTCATTAAAATATTATGTATGTTCTGTTCTTTCTCTGTTGATCTTTTTTCACATTTCGTGTCACGTTTTTTTTTTGTAATTGGACAATAGTCCGTTAGTATATAAATAAACCAAACATTTAAAATAACCGATTGAAAGAGATGTAAGAAAACAATCCTCCTATAATTTTTACTATAAATCAAACTGGATGAAACTTAATTTTTATTTTACAGACACTCCAGAGAAGGAGACCTGTTCTAAAGCTATGGAAGTTCATCAATGCTTATACAAAGCTGACCCGGATGTAAGTTCTATTATAATAAAACTGTTGACGTTTTACTGTGCTTTTTTAATTATCCAAAGTGTAACGTAGGGTTTAAAAATCTGGTCTCTTTGTAATTCAATTTTACTGTTATTGTCGGGTTGGTAGGAAACCAAAAGAAAGTAAAAAATATATTGGCATCGATACGATATTTTATGGTATGACCGCATTACAAATGTGGATATCCGGAAAGAATGCAAGGCTGATATGAGGGTAATGGATAGGATCAAGAAAGGGACGCTTAGACGGTTTGGTCATGTAGAGCGAATGAACGAAGAAAGGAGTGTGAAAAGAATATACGATGCGAAAGTGAATGGAAGAAGAAGTCGAGGACGCCCGAGAAAGACATGGCACGATCAAGTAAATCAAATACTTGAATCGGGTTATGTGAATAGTCAGAATAACAGAAGAGTATGTATGAGACGATGTATGAATGTAAATGAAGCAAGAAGTGTGTGCCAAGACAGAGTTGCATGGCGGTCCGTCCTCTCTGCCTACCCCTGCGGGGAAACGGCGTGATGGTTAGTTAGTTAGTTAGTAACAATATTATCATTTAGTAGCATTATGTAAATACAATGCTGTCATTTAATCTCATGAACTTTTTTTATTTTCTTTCAGTTATACTTCCTCTTCTGAAAATTAGCAACCACGTGCGGATCACTGGAAATACGATATTGAAAAGCTTTATTTTATTATACATTTCCTTTTATTGCATACTAAAATTTACTTACTACAACAGAAAATGTTTTTTATTAATCTTTAATCATTAAGTCACAATTTCCGCAAACAAAAGTATCTTTAATTGAAGTATGTACAGATATGTATTTAAGTAATACCAATACATGCGTAGTTTTATTCCATTTGTGTGGTTTTAGGGAGTGTGAAATAGGGTAAACTAGATAATGATTGTCCACAACTAATGATGCCCACTATCACTTTGACTGTATTTTTCTTCAACGTATGTAAATAATTCACGGAAACCTTAACAGATTTAAGGCTGATTCACACCAACGTCCGGTTCCGCTCAGTGCCGATATTGTTCCGCAAGAGAGCTTATTGATATGGTATGAATATCAATCAAGGAGTATGTGCCAAGACAAAGTTGTATGGCAGTATATCCTTCTGCCCACCCTTGTGATATTTAACTACTTAGTTAGTTAAATAATTATTTTGAATTGTAAAAATACTAACATCGCAGTTTTTTTTTTATCAAAAACCATTTTTTTATGACTAAATAATATTTTTACTAATTATTAACTATTAAAAATATTATTTAGTGATAAAAAATGGTTTAAAAAAAAAATCTGCGTTGTAAGTATTTTTACACTTATTTTTACAGTTAAATATCACAAGGGTGGGCAGAAGGATATACTGCCATACAACTTTGTCTTGGCACATACTCCTTGATTGATATTCATACCATATCAATAAGCTCTCTTGCGGAACAATATCGGCACTGAGCGGAACCGGACGTTGGTGTGAATCAGCTTTATCTATTGGTTCAAAATTAATTGACAAATTACCATATCGGCAGAAACAGACACGTTATTGAAGAGCGGAATCAAATTTTCGTCGCAGTTTTTTTTTAATTTTTCAGGTATTTCTTAAGAAATTTGCTAACGTCTTGTATCGATAAACATGTCTTATTGATTTAACTTATGGTTTTTGTAATATTCATATCTTGTTAATAGTAGATAAATAGTTATAGGTAATATTTCTGTTAATTTCTATCCAAAAAAAGGCTTGATTAAGATTTTGTTGGGGTGAGCAATAACTGTCACATTAATAAAGCATTTTTAATTATTGCCCGGGAAGGCAAATGCAGAAGATCGCGAGAAAATGCGGGAAGAGAATATTTTTTTCAAAAATAATTAACGCCATTCTTGCGTTGTCTTATTTTTACCTATTAATTGATAATAATACAAAATAAAGATGTTTGTGCCATCTTTAGTTTGTTTTATTTGCGGTTTTTATCGAAACACTAAAGTGGGCAATCACTGTCATTATGGTAGGCAATCACTATGAACGCCGGAGCAATCACGTTCATTTAGCAATGATTTTTTTATGATTATTTAAATAAAAACTTATTTAGTTGCAGTGAAATACAATCGATGTAAAGATTGGATAGGTAATTAATTAACTATTATGTAAATATTTATTGTTTTGTAATTGAGTGCGTAGGGCCAAATCTGACACCCATTCAAATGCAAAATTTCCTTAAGCAGGCAATCATTATCCCTTTTTTCCCACCTAGTATAAATACAGCTGGTAAAAATTGGAAGTTATCTATAATTTTAGGTTTGCGCCACTGCTGTCAGCAGCGTCGCAAACCAATGTAGTAATCTGTCTAACAACTAAAAAAAACTGTATAGCCGATCGGACGGACGTGGATCTCATAAATCGAGCCTACCTACCCGTCTAAACCAGCATCACCAGGAGTTCCGGTCAAAGAAATTCAATCGTTATTGTTTATTGATTGAATAACGTGTTTAAAGTAGATTCTTTCATTGGATCTACACGGAGTGTTTAAACAAATAAAAACTCGAACAACAAATGTACTAAAAATTATTAAGAATATATCGAACATTATATATTATATTTTGTTTTACTCTACCGTTGCAACTTTGGTTTAAATGTTGTCATTGCTAGATAATTGATCATTTTATGTTAAATGTCACACAAACTAAAGGTTGCTGCACTTGTGGAGTTTTTCCTTGGAACCAGACATCTTGGTGACAAAAGAAACAACGAATCTGTCGATGCATTTTTAGACAACCGTCTTCGAAGTATGTATTCTACAAACTTTTTTTTGTATATTTGTAGTTAGTTGTGTGTAGCTTGCTTATAGTAAGAAAATATTTAACAATTTGGTGTAAATTTTCCTACAGAAGAATCAAAATAAAGATTTTTTCACTTTTGAGTGTCAGTGTATGAAACAGAAAGCTGGAGCCTGGAGCAGATAAAATATTAATAGAGGAAAGTTAAAAGAATTTACCAAACTTTCTTTGGAAAACTTATCAAATCTATTCATTAAACACAAGCAATTTCCAATTTAAACTGCCACCTTTCAGAAAAACGATTTACAAAATATTTTTCAATCTGGATAGGCTGGCATTATCTTTTGAAGTATATAATTTTTTCCAAATAATAATTGTGATTAAATAATTTAATCATCCGTTTTATTTGTATTGGGGTAATGCTGGGTAAAACAAAATGACTTATCCAATTTAATTTAATTTTCAAAATATTAGTCAAACAAAAAATAAGTCAATTATATTTTCATATCAAGCAATCTACAAAAAATATAAATATTGTTTTCTAATCTAATCCATAAAATTATATTGGTAGGTAGGCCATGGGAGAAAAAAGTGGCAGCACTGATTTTCATACCAGCAGCCACACTGACATCTTGACAAAACCTTATTTTGACAGCTGAAGGCTAACGTAATCTGTCGAAAATCATAATAAAGCAAAAATGATCATCGATGTTTTTTGTCTTATAAAGTGTTTCGTTTGAATGTAATGCGCAACATTTGATATGATATCAATAGAAAATTAAAAATGGTTTCAACCATGGAGTATTGTCGGCTTTGTTTGGTTAAAGATTTGGAGAAAATTGAAATTCTTAACCCCAACTATGGGGAAGGTCGTATTCAACGTATGATTAAAGTACTATTCTCCTTAGAGGTATTATATTAGTAAATGGATATAGAATAAGATTTATTTAAATCCCATAATATATTTTACCAACTTATCACTTATAAATAATTAAATTGTTTATATATAATCTTTGTGAGAGCTCATATTATAAAAAACCAAGTGAATGAAGCAAAGTTATGTATTAATCAATATAAATTAATTGTTTGAAATAAAATAAAAACTTGAACCATTACGAAAAACTTCTATTATAAAGTGATTGATTTTATTTTAATTATAGATCGAATGCACAAATGGTTTATCCACAAAGATATGTTTAAAATGTCTACAAAATGTTGAAAACTTCTATAAATTTCGTCATCAAGTTATGAAAACTCAAAAGCATCTGAAACGCAATATATGCTTAAATGGAAAAGAAAGAATACGAGATATAGGAATAGCCAAAGAGGTTTGTATGTTTATGCATCACTTTAATGAGTAATTTGTTTAGGCTATTTTCCATATAGTAGTGAAAGCAACTTGAATCTAATACCAACGTTACTGGTAATTATTTTTGTGGAGTTGCAAAATTCCTGTAGAGTAAGCAAGATACTGCAAACCTCCGTGGCCAAGCAGCAAAGATCTTCGGCCATGAATCTGGAGGTTGTGGGTTCGAAGCCCGCTGTGCGCAAATAATTTAAAAACTTATATGTGTTATTTGACATACTGCTGACGTAAATACATGAATTGTATTGCATGAATTCTATGAGACTCTCACATCAGCAGTAGAATTTTAAATAAAATAATATTATATATTTGTGGCACATTCCAGAGTGGTTGGTACTCTATGTATCGCCATAGTGATGGACCACTATTCAGAGCCGAAATATTGCTTGAAATGGCTATAGCCGTGAATACATACATCACAACATACCTCGGTTAGGGATGCCATAATCCCACTGACTCAGACAGTTTGGAGTAGTGGAACTCTTGTGCTGTATTCATATTTTTTTAAATCCTGATGATTCTTCCAAACAAGTATTTTATTTATTTTTCCATTTTGTAGCATCGAATCAGAGAACTTGGAAATCAAAAACGAAATTTTTAAACAAATCACTCATCGTGATCCAGAAAATATTAAAACAGAGCAGCTAATTGGAATGAAAGATGGGAACATTAGACAGGAAATCTCTAATATGCGGGAAAATATTGAGCACCTTGCTGGCAATCTCCAATTAAAACATGAAATATTCTTAAAACCAGAACTTCCAATCGGAAGGAATATTAAGGACTTAGAAAATGACATTGGCGAACTCCAATTCAAATTTGAAGCTGATCAAAACTCCATTGACAATGATTATGAGGAATTTGATCACTATGATTCATACACAGATATCTCTGAAAACATAACAACTCCTAAAATTAAAAATAAACATGAAAATGATCAATTTAAGTCTATACATTCCGAAAGTGATGAGTTGTTGATCAATATCATTGAGGAAAAAGGTTGTCTGGATGGATTTAATACGGAAATATACAAACACGGCAAACTGGCAATAAAAGGACAAGCACTACAAAGACTTGTGACAAAGTTTTACAATCTCCATTGTGATTTGTGTGAAGTATCTCCTCAATTCACAGGTATACAAAAGGTAAGGGTTTCTTTTTTGGCTAATAGAAATCTCCCGTTTGTTAACTCGGGAATTCTCCACAAACTCCTTAATTAATCACCTCCTTCACCATACTTACCTAATCTCTTATAATGTTCTTTTTTTAAACTTTGTTTATGGTTTTTAACAGCTTTTTACTCACTATAAAACGAAACACGGATCTGATGGCTATGTTACATGCTGCAATATGCGGATATTCCTCTGCAGAAATGTTTATCTCCATATGGCCAGACATCTCCAGCCTTCTGCATTTCAGTAAGAATCTTTCATTATTTATTTATTAATGTCCCTTACCTTCACTTTAGTAAAGTCCATTAAACCTAACAACCAACATCCCATAATATAAAAATTCCAATTACAAATTGTATTGGTAGAAGACTACTTCAAGAGTGTCATACATACGTAGGCTAAATTAGAGTATTGTTAAGGTTAAAACAATAATCTTCTTATTTCCTTAATAGGTGTTCAATTTGTAAAAAAGAAGTTTCTAGGCCAAATATAATGAAAAATCATTTGCGAATACATTTGCCCGAAGCAGAAAAACCGCACAAATGTGATCAGTGTGATCGGAGGTAACTAATTATGCTTTATTTTATCCAATCATACACAGTTCCACGTGAATTGTTTAATGAAAGGGTGAAAGTAGATATTTCAATAGATTGAAGACTATTAATGCATAACATAGTCACTAGTGAGAATTTTTTAAAGAAAGTAAGGTTAGCAATTCACAAATAAATCACAAGTAAGGCATGGAAGAGGAAGAATGAAAGTAGACTGAATGCTAAAAATAAAATGTGATGTTTGGTGCATATTAAGATATTTTTTATTGTCTATTTTCAGGTATAGCTGCCGAACTGGCTTGATACAACACCAGCTTTCACATGTTCCTATTAAAGCTAGAAATATTTATAAATGTAAATTATGTGAAAAACAGTAAGTTGATAATTACATATTATACATAACTTTACAACATAACGTCATTTTACATGGTCACATGTCCATAGTAAAATTTAAAGCAAATTATCGTAAAGAATAATTTAATGTTTCAGATTCAATCTTCTTTCATCATATTCTTGCCACATGTCCGTGGTGCATTCGGGTCTTCAATTCTTGTGCTCCGAATGTGGCAAAGTTTTTAAAACTAAAATTGCTCTCAAAACGCATTCAGCTACCCACGATCCCGAAGGAAAAAACAAAACTAAATGCAAACACTGTGACACGGTGTAAGTACTTCCACATCGGCAATTGTTGAATACATTCTGATAAATTAATAAATATAATCCTTTACCACTTAACTTTTACTATTTATTAAGATGGTTCAAATTAGTCAATTGTACCTCAGATGTACAACCTGCACATAAAGTTTCAACGTAAGAACTTTTCTAACTGGTGAATTTATTTTCACGGCTTCTTGAAAATCTTAAGATAATGTCCATATAATGTTGCTATACTCATTTTTTTAGTTAGTTCCATCTGGTGACAATATAAAATTATAGTTTTATTACATTTAATTTTTAGGTTTTTTACTTTTATTTAAACAATAATTATTAACAGTTTAAATTTTAAAAAACAATTACATTTTTCGCCTTTTAGACATTTTGTTTTAAACACATAAAAACACATTCCTCTAAAAATTAAATTTTAAGATATTTACATTTTTTCTGATAAAAATGAATCGAAAGTTTGGATCATTATAAATAAAAATTCAAATGATCCAAACTTTAAGTTAATAAATGAACAAAAGAATATGATCCATTCACCACTACTTGATGTGTTTAAACCGAAAATTAAGAAAAATAATTCAGATATAATTATCAACCAAATTAATAAAAATAAACCCCGTTTTCTTAAAACGAATTAGGAAACACCAATGCCCCTCCTTAATGACCTTTGTCAAACAATAGTATACCCTTAGGTAGGGAAACTCCCCATCTTAATGACATCAACAATAATTACAATTTATCAGAAAACCTAATGGGGACATTGGTAGTTAAAAATAAAAATAATAATAACATTAAACATGATATAAATAGTTCGTCTGTATGTGGCTTCTCCACAGTTTGATAATGCCCTCAGAAGGCGAAACAGCTGTCAAAAAATAATTACATCGCAGAGCTTTTAACTAAAAACTGTTTTTTAAAAATTTAAATTAATAATAATTATTGTTTAAATAAAAGTAAAAAACCTAAAAATTAAAATGGAGTTCTACAAAATAAACTTTAAAACCATAAATAGTTTTATTACAGATGCAAGAATCGAGCGTCACTTTTAAGACATTTGAAAACACATTCCTCTAAAAATTTACAATGTGATATTTGCGACTTCAAGACTTTCCAGAAAAAAAGAATTGTACACCATATGAAGATCAAGCATTCAAATTTGAAGCCCTACCAATGTTTCATCTGTGGAAAAGACTTTAAACTTAGGTGGGTGCTGAAGGTAAGGTCTCATTCTCACCAAAATCATTTAAATGCATTAACAGTTATCACACAAAGCTATATTTTGGATTCTTCTGCAGCGGGTTTATTTTTGTGCCTCTAGTTCTTAAATTTTTACCACCTTACACACTATAAAACCTGTTCATAAGAATTTGTCTTTATTTGGTTCTTTAAAACCTTATATTTTTAAAAGCCTTATTAAATTTAAAACCTAACCTAACCTATTATGAGGTTTTTCCTCGTTATAATTTTTTTTCTCATTCTGTGAAAAACCTCATAAGAGAGTTTCATTGTAATTTTATATTATTATTTAGAATACTCATTGCCCCTCAAACATAACTTAAGTACTCCACATAAAAAATAGAAGCTTTATGTTACTTCTAACCCCTTTGTATCTATATTCACATGTTCTCTTTGTTATTTGAAGCCTTTTCGAAGATTTTTGTTGTTTTTTTTCATCTGCATGTTTTATTATTATAACAATACATTATTTTGTTGTGGTATAGACACACCAAGCCCAACACACTGGAGAAAGAAAATATACCTGTGCATTCTGCCCCAAAACATTTGTATCATCTGGA
Source organism: Drusus annulatus (assembly GCA_022651775.1). Taxonomy (NCBI): domain Eukaryota; kingdom Metazoa; phylum Arthropoda; class Insecta; order Trichoptera; family Limnephilidae; genus Drusus; species Drusus annulatus. The sequence continues at coordinate 682,277 of JAGWCC010000246.1, read as the reverse complement.
AACTATTCTACCCACAACCAAAGAATGCACGCTGATCAGTATTATGGTGCAAATAAAAAGAAAAAAATATTGGAGCTAATGGTAGGTACCTAAATTACAATTTTATAAAAAAACATGCACAACCTTTCCATGTTATTTGAATGTGTGTAGGGAGTTTTTCAACTCAAATAAATAAATAAAATTGTGGTATCTTATTCTCTACTAATGATTGTATATATTTTACAATATGTGTTGCTTTAGTTGGTTACATGGCTATAATAATTGTTTTTTTTAGAATCCGAACCTGCAGATTGATCTGGGAGAGTCAGAAGAAATAAAAGCACAAAATCAAGAGATTGCTCGTCAGCAAATTAAAGAGTTAGAAAGAAATAAAAATAAATAAATAAAAAAACAAAAACACCACAAACGTTTTTTTTATTATCTAATGCAAACCTATTTCATACTTTAAAAAAATCAAAATATTGTGGTAGATTTTGACTACCCCTCAGCGTGAATGATGTCTAAGATTAAAATATAGATTATTATCTTTTATTCTCAACCCAATGCAAAAAAATGGGGAGACAGTAAATTAACTCTGCGGATAAAGTTAAATGCGAAACAGCAATGGTGGGAGATCGAATAGATCACCTAAATATTTTTTTACAACTTTTGCACTGAAAAGTGCATTAAATTCTTTATGCTTCATTAGAAAAATATTTGAAGGCCTAGTAAAAAATCAATTTGAAATTTTTGTAGCTGTTCACCCTCCGAAAAATATGATTTATATAACAACACTGGATCCTAGTGTCAAATTTATTGTTCCATGGTCAAATAACATTTGTCAAAATGATCTTCTTTCCGGCGCGATGTTATTTTTAATTAAATTCACGTGAGCACGTCATATTTGAGCAATAAGTTTTTAATAACCTTCCCTCGCACAACAATATGGAATGGATGATATAGTTTTCTTAAATATAATACAATTTACTCATCGTTTCAGTTACCTAAAATAATGATTAAACTTACATACTTAAGTTTATTGTTTATACGATTACTCTAAGCTAATATACTAAGACTTACCTGCATTAATCAGAAGAATAATGGCATTCTTAAATCAACTTCATATAACTCCAGGACGCACCCACAGTAAAATTGTGAAATACTTAAAAATACTTCCAAATAGCCACAGCAAGTATCCAAGTATAGCTTGCTCAATGAATTACGGTACCAGGCATACAGGATTTCCTAGTCAATCACAAGTTGTTATTGCTGGCGCTGGTATTGTAGCTAATTCTGTAGCCTACCATTTATCACAACATGGCTGGAGAGATGTTATTGTTCTCGAACAGAAAGAAATTGCTAGCGGAACTTCAGAATTCGGTTCTGGAGTTCTGGGGCTATTTAAACCCATAGCAATGCGCAATTTAATCATGCAAAGTATCCGACTATACCGGCAACTGTTGGAGTTGGGCTTTGATATAGGATTGAAACAGACCGGTAGTATTAATCTTGCACAAACTAGAGACAGAATGATCGCTCTGAAAAGAAGAATGGCTTACAACTTACCCACTGGTCTACGCTGTGAAGTAATGAGTCCTAAAGAAATAAGCAGGTTGCATCCTTACTTGAGGACGGATGATCTAGAAGGAGGAGTGTGGATCCCCGAAGATGCCATCGCAAATCCTAAGGCTATTTGCATCGCTCTTTCTAAACTGGCCAAGCAAGGCGGAGTCCAATATTACGAGAACTGCACCGTGCACGATGTGTTTACAGATAATGGTCACATTCACGGAGTACAAACTGACTCTGGATTTGTCAAGTGCGAAGTATTTGTAAACTGTGCAGGTCTGTGGGCCAGAGATCTGGGCCTTCGCTGTAATCCTCAAGTAGGTTCTCATTTTATTTACACAAACCCATATAACAACATTTTTGAAGGTGGGATTTATTCCTTTAACATTTCAACACTACCCAAAATCATTGTTTATTGGAATTCATAAAAAAGACAGCACTGAACAATATACAAAATATTTCCATTTATACTGCTGGTGAGTCAAATTTTAATCTGCACATTACTTAGGTATTGTTACATCAGTGCATTAAATAGTAATTTATTATCACTTGAATGAATTTACTTTTCATAAGAAATTATGATAAATATCTCTGATTGTACTTTCAATGTATTTTACATAACAGTTAAACACATTTTTACAAAGCACGTTTACAAACATGTTGACAGTATTCACACACAATAAAACAGTTTACCAGGAGTAATTAAATTTATTTCAGGTAAGAATTCCCGCATATCCCGCCGAACAGTTTCACGTCATAACTGACGAGATCATTGACACTAATCTCCCGTGCGCATGAGATCTGGATGGTCACACATATGCTCGGGAGTGGGGACAGAACCTGATGATTGGATGGTTTGAAGAAGAAGCGAGACCGGCTTTTGGAGATGGGGGAGTGCCCATTGATTGGAAAAATCATCTTAAACGTGACTTTGAACACTTTAGTAAGTAGGGTAATATAGTAAATTAATTTTGAGTCGTTTCTTTTCTAGTGGTAAAAGGTCATTTCCAACTGTATGCATTCTATTTCTTCCACCTTTTTTTAATGCCACAATAACTTTCGACGCTTAGCTTTACCTTTTGCTGAGGTGGTACAATTTGGCTCTTTGAATCCATTCTCTTATTTTCTAACCAAGACTTATTTCTACGGAAATAAAATGAAAAATTATTTTTGATAACATGCATTATTGATATACTCGTATATTTTTCAAATGTTTTCAATTGAAGATTTTTTCTAGTGGTTTTTTGATATGTCATAGTAACTAGATACGGTTGATATCAGAATTGGGTGTACCTGCAATTCCATTTACCGGTGACCGGCGAGGAGCCGGTTATTTATCCAGTTCTTTTTGGAACCGATTCCTGGTGCTAGAAAAGTTCCACGAAGGAGATTTTTATTTTCAAATCGAAAAGTACCAGCAAATCGACAAAAGTTCCTCCCCAAAAAAAAGTACTAGTCGGTAGAGATTTGAAATCGAAAAGTACTAGCAAATCAACAAAAAATCGCCAAAAAGCACTAGTTGGTAGAGATTTCAAATCAAAAAGTACTAGCAAATCAAAGTTCCTCCCCAAAAAAATTAAACCGTGGAACAGGTTTCTCGGACAAATGATTTTTATTTGCCTAAAAAAGGAACCGGTTCCTCAGAGAAATAATATCGACGGTTCCAGTGACCGGCTTGGAACCGGGACAGGAATATCGACCATCTCTAATAGTAACTTCGTTAGCATTAAAGAATTATATCTAGCCTTTGAATCCTTTTTGGACCGCAGTTATTAATTTGTATTGCTATTTTTTTGCAAATCTTTTCAACGTTCTTAATGTTATATTAAAGAATTTCTAATTTGTGAAAATTTAAATCAAAGCAATAATGGCTATAACTAGAATTTTGAATTGAAGAACTTACATTGCATTATCGACCCATTCAATCGTCGTTTCAATATAATATTGAAAACAATTTAACTTATTTTTATAGATCCTCTGTGGGAGAAAGCTGTACATCGTCTGCCAATTTTGAAAAACATTCAGAAGCCCAAGTTGATCAATTCAGCCGACAATTTCACTCCAGACGGTAGATGGATTTTGGGCGAATCTCCGGAAGTCAAAAACTACTTTGTAGCTGCTGGGATGAATGGGAATGCGTTGCAAGGAAGTGGGGGAATAGGGAAACAGATAGCCGAGTGGATTATTGAGGGAAGGCCAATGAGTGACTTATTACCATTTTATTTATCGAGGTTTTTAGATCTTCACAACAACAGGCAATACTTGCAACAAAGGATTAAGGAAGTGGTTGGAAGGTAATTATTTTAAACTATCTTGATTGGTGGGAGGGGAAGAATAAAGGAGGGCCTGGCTGTTCAGATCTGATGCCTTAGTATAGATAAAGACATTTGAAGCAATGTTTCAATTCTGATGGGTGGTTTTTCACTAGAGCATTACGATCACATCAAAAAATTCTACGAAATTAAATTTATTTTAAATGTTCGTAGATAGTGCCGATTACAGCAGCATTGCTTTCCTGTAAAAATATGAAGAATAGCCCAACTTTTTTGGTTTGTAACATAATTTTTTTCGTAGAAAATTTGAAAAATCAAATTGTATTATAAATTTTCTAAATGGAACCATTCAGTTGAAAAATAATTAAAATTAGTTATTTTAAAGTTATATTCTTCCCAAGTTTATTCAGCTATGTGTTCCAACGTCTTCCTTGCATACACATTTGATAGGCAACACATTGGATTGGAGTGATGTGACAATTTCCTTTGAAATACAATATAAAGTTAAGTAATTAATACATTTTTGGTTCTTGCAAAGTCTTAAGATGGACTTAAGGCTAGGATTATTATATCACCAAGATATAATAAATCAATAAATAATTCCACAAGATAAGATAATAGAATAACATAAGCCCTTGAAAACTGCCCATATTCTTTATTTTGTTTAAAAACTTGTTGCCATAAAAAAATATATTGTTTTCAGGCATTACGCAATCCTCTATCCATTCCAATGCGAATACAAATATGCTAGAAAGCTGCGATGTTCCCCCCTCTACACGGTGCTAGAAGAGAGAGGAGCCATTTTTGGCATTAAGATGGCATATGAAAGAGCATTATACTTCGACACCACATATGAAAGTAAATTAATTTCACATCATTTATAGTCTCGTCGCATCTCGTATTAAAATGTATCAGCAGCCATGCCCTTCAGCCAGCTTTTTCTTGATAGATGTGCCGGTACATGTCGTAAAAAAGTTTGATTGACATTATAAAACTGGCGTTACAGCTATTGTAACAACTCTAATAAAAATATATTTTATGTCTGTGGATGACATTAATTGCCTCTGAAAATGGCAATACGCAGCTAAATACAGTATAAAATATATCTTTTAAATATCATTATGTGGTTTGACATCAACTTTGAAATAATACAATCACTTTGTACGAATTAGTAACCATACATTTGATAATATACTGCCCTAATGAAGATTAGCTATAATGCTAGCACTACACAATCGTCCAACCGTCCAACTCCCAACAGTTGGGCGATCGTGTAGAGGGGTAGTTCGTGCGCGTTGGTTCGAGTTCGGGGAAGTTTGCCCGGGATTGCCCTGGTGGCGGTAAACAACACCACATCAAAGGAGTGTGAACGAGTTTGCCCAACTCGCATTATGCTAGCATTACACGATCGTCCAACTTCGAACTTGGTTCGAAGTTGGACGGTTTTATATATTTTTTTTTAAATATTTAATATTTCCCCACTATTCTTAGTGGATTTATTTATTTCTAAATTATTAAGGCGCAAACCTATTCCATCCTTATGTAAAACTTTTACCCCTGTATCCCTACTAAAAGTATGGTCAGTATTAATAAGGTGTTCAGCAAATTCTGAAAAAATAATACTTGTTAAGCATCTGAAACGTTCTTTTACTCTAAAATTTACGTTTCTCGCAGTTATACCTATCTGTCCTTACAATTAATTAAACATTTGCCTAAGTTTATTATTAATATGAAATGCTGGTTTTATCTCTGAGGTTTCGAGGTGCTCAAAGTAGAAAAATTGCTTATGTACAATACTCTGTGCCATCATTTGTATCATTGTCAATGGGAGATTAACTGTTACAGAGGAGTTTATTCGTTAATGAGTATTAGTTATTGATGTTATGATTTATTTTGATTTGTAGCTGGAAGAACTCTTCCCAAGATGCCGCACGGAAGTTTCTACAAGCCAAAATTTTTCGACTTCATGAAAAAAGAATATCTGGCATGTCGTGACGGAGTAGGCATAATTGACATGTCATCATTTTCCAAAATAAAAATCAGCGTAAGTTTATTTTATAGATATTAAAAAAATATATATTACTGCTTATTTTTACACAAATAAGAGTCTTATTGCAACTACCTACACAATAGTGTGCTCTGCATCTAAAATATTATTATATTTTATTACTTTTTCAGCTGGGATATGATCAAGTGAGTTTCAAGACTCTTGGTAAATAAATGTTTTCTAGTTCACAGCTTTCAAAATATATCACAATTTGCCAATTTATTAGCAAGTAGTGTGTAGTGATTTTTTTGTTTGTTTTTGTGGTCAGTTTGGCATTGTTCATGTTGCCAACTAAAAAGCTTATTTTATTCAATTTGTGTTTTTACAATTATGTATAATTTATATTATTGTACTATGTGGTTGCTTTTAATAGATTGCTTTTGTAATTGCACTTTGTATTTCTCCCTCTAGTCTCTCCAACACCTCTCCTCTCACATCTATAAATCTTTGATTTCAACTTGTAATGATTCTACGTATTAAATAATACATTATTATTTATTATAATTAAATTGATTGTAACATCTTTTTTTTACTGTGACTAACGCAAAAATCAATCAAACACTTGTTTTTAATAACTTTTCAGTCAGGACGTAACGAAGTAGTTGAATATCTACAGAACTTATGCTCTAACGATGTTAACATACCAGTTGGAGGCCTCGTTCACACCGGTATGCAAAATGAGGATGGAGGTTATGAAAACGACTGCATGCTTGTGCGATTGGGAACCAGCAGTTACTTCATGGTATCTCCGACAAGCCAACAGACGAGAATATACGACTGGATGTCTCGTCATCTCCCCAGTGACCATTCAGTAAATCTTAATGACGTAACATCAATGTACACTGTTATAAATGTCGTTGGGCCGAAGTCTCACCAGCTGATAAATGAAATGTCCAACTCTAAAGTGAATATTTCGCCTTTCACGTTTCAATATTTGGACATTGGCTACGCCTCGGATGTCATGGTTATGGCGTTTACGCATACTGGCGAACCGGGATACTGTTTGTATGTTCCCTCGGAATATGCATTGCATGTGTATGAAAAACTCATGACGGTAAGCCTTTTTTAATGCATAGCTACTAATAAAAATACTTTGGTACTGTAATGGCAATAGGGTATAAATGCACTTGTCTTTTTATGTTTCTTCACAACTGCTCTCAGAGCCGGTGGGCCTTTGGCATTCCCATTTGGAGTACATTTTGAGGTTGAAGGGAGTAAGGAGAGGAAAAGAAAGGTTGGGAAGTACCTGGCTATTCAGATCTGGTCACTAAACGTGGATATAGCCATTTCAAGCAATGTTTCGATTCTGAATTATGGTCTTTTGTGGTATCTACCACTCTAGAACGTGCTGCAAATTTACCATATGAATATCATTTTATTTAAATACATAGTATGTGAAATAACACATAAATTTAATTTATTTGTGCATGTTGGGCTTCTAACCCGTAACCACTGAATTTATAGCCGTGAATCTTAACCACTTGGCCACCGGAGGTCCCCGAATATGCTACTTCTGATGTAAAATACTTGGCATTACCTTTAATAATACCTGACCAAATCGATTTCAAATCTTTACTTTTTGCTTTCCTGTAAAAGTGTGGCAAAGGAGGTTTTAACATATTGCCATCTATCGACTTAAATGCTTAGGGGCTATTTCACCACCTCTCAATAAACTACTATTCATTAGCCATCTATTCGAGCTTAAAGTTTGGCTGGCAACGCCGCTTTTTTCAAACCTTATCCCGCCTGCTGTCACGCCTGTCAATACAATGCCTATTTCAACATAAACTAGTGAATTTTACATCCAAAATAGTTAAACGCGTAAAAGTTTAAATAAAACATTTATTTTATAACTTTATTATTAAATTATAGTTAATTGATTTTATTTGTAGGTAGGAAGAGACTATGGGGTTCGAGATGTTGGAATTCTAACCCAGAGGTTTATGAGAATTGAGAAGTTTATCCCATTTTGGGCCGAAGAACTTTCTAGCGCCGTTACACCATTTGAGGCAGGAAATGGTTACAGGGTAAAATTAGATGTAAGAAAAAATGACATAATTTAAAAAATCATATATTCACTTAATACTGAACACAAATAGACTAGTGTTTCACAGTCTTCTTTTACAAGCCTGTATTGAGACAACTTTTAAATATCTAATACCCTTTTTTTAGAAAGAATATTTCATCGGGAAATATGCCCTTCAGCATCAAAAGGAAAGAGGCGTACCAAAAAAATTGGTTATGTTCTATTTGAACAATTATGATCCCGATGCTGATGTTTGGCCGTGGGGCGGGGAACCCTTATACAGAAATAATCAATTTGTTGGAACTGTCACATCCGCAGGGTAAGTTCTAGATTAAATTAACTAAAAAATGCTTCAAATTAAATGAAATTTTATAACCTAAAAAATTATGTTGAATTCCCCACATTTTATGCGCACTTCTGGTCTGCTTACACACGCCAAAAATACAGTATTGATACTCTCTTTTTGGTTGACCTTAACATTTTTTTTGTGTTCAAATATACCCTTAGTGCTCTTAATAAAATATTATAAAAGAAAGACAAACATTTCTTATTAACAAATAGCCTGACAATGTTTGAGTTCTTCCTGCTTTTATAAGCGGAAAATTTCGCTTGTCAATGATGAAGGACTCAGCTAGTAAAGGATTGAATCCTCAACACCTGGGTGGGCACCCGACGCTTTGGACTACTCGGTCAATAATGGGATACTATTAGGGTTCCTACTTTTAGATGAATAATAATTATTAATGCAAACTAAACTTAGGATTTTTTTTTCAAATATACACTAGGTGCATAATAAAATAATATTTTTAAAGTACCTGGCTTCTTGTAAATTAATAATAATTGAACATGGTGTAAAAATAGAGGAAATAAAAGGTGATGATATATTAGTATAAACAAATTAAATGTTAAAATATCATGATTAATGAGCTTTTGTTTTACTTTAAAAGAACCGTAGCAGTACATAAAATGTATACTTTTATACTTTTAGATATGGGTTTGCAACTGATAAAATGGTTTGTACGGGATTCATTCAAAGGCCTGATACCTTGAACACCAGAAGTGGTACTGTTCCCGAACACCAGCAGGTTATAACCGATCAGTATATCATGGATAAAAGTGCAGAGTATCAGATAGATATTGCAGGACACCGATTTCCACTGACTCCTAACATTTACCCACCAGCTCTGCATCATGAGAGTGTTGGGGTAAAGAAGAATTACCGTCCAACCGTTGTGCAAGATATAACTAGCAATAAGATGTAGATTGCTGCGTAATATATTGTTGTAATAACAATAAGGTTGTCAAGCATGTCAAAATCCGGTTTCAGATTTCAATCATATTTTAGTCAGATGTCAAGCGTAATGTCATGCTGTAATGCTTTTCAGCTGATCACAATTTAAATGAAATCCCACGTCTCCACTACCGGCTTTATTCTACAGCCATCGGTAACTGTTTCCAAAAGTAGTTCCTGGTAGTAACAGCCCATTTCAGATATTAACAATATGTACTTCACTACCGCTCTGCCAATTTTATCATTTTATGTTATACGAAAATGAACTTTGTGGAAAGATACTTTGCAGTTCATTCTCGTATGAATTCATGAAATGGAACAAGCTTGTAACTTTTAATTTACCTCGCTCGGGGATTTCTTCCATTTGGGGATTCGTTTTATATTATTCCTTGGGTTATCGATTTATTGACAACTTGACGTTTTCAAAGAATTTTCGTTATTTTGCTGCATAAATTAAACATTTATTTATAAACTCTTTCAATTTCTTCCGTTGTGTGCCTTTAGCTGTTTTTATTTTGTATCCTTACTCAACTTCGGAAAAGCAAATCCCGGCTCACGCTTCGATGGCGGAATATTATTTAATTGACCTTATGACATGTTGATAAATTCATTTTTTCAGGGGGCTAGAATTTTTTATCTATATAAAACAATGGGGGTGCAATCGGTATGTACTGCACAGGGCGCGATATGTCATGGAAACGGCGGAAATAAAATAAATTATGGTGCTTATTGTCGATTTGATAGTCATCAAATGTGATGGTGTTTGAAACTTCAAGCTAAGATTTAGATTACTGCATAATATATTGTTGTAATAATATTATAGTGATGACTGTATTGGCCTGTGAAATTATTTTATTTAAATTTTTCTAAATTTTGCATTTGAAACACTTTTTTTAATGTTGCTGTGCAAGTTATGTTACTTAATCTAGTTATATTTATTGATAAAATGCCTTTTGAAATAAACTTATTGCCTTTTAAAAGCATTTTCTATTGAATTTTCGAAGTACATAATGGAGGCTTATGATCACAAGTGCCTATCTTCTATGTAAACTCCGCCCCTGATAATAGAAAACCTTTTTAAATAACAACAAATTAAATCCATCATTCTAATCAACTAGAAGTTACAACCAGCATCGTTTCATTTTTTACGGTTAAATGGATTTTCAAAAGCTTCATAGCTCATTACGGTAATTATTTTGCCAGTTGAAAATAGTTTTGTTGATCCACAAAAAAGAGAAGAAAATTTGTGCAAATTTCATAAAACCAAAACTCAATATTTAAGAGTTTTTGCTGTTTCACACAATCAGATTTCTGTTTTATAGTTGAAATATCAACCTACAGCTTGAAGAAAGTTTAATTTTATTAACTTTAAAAAATCTGATTATATTATTAATAGAAGCCATTTTAAGAGAAAAAAAGTACAAATGTTTCATTTTGTTTCTATTTTATGGTCCAAAATGTTAATACATAGTATGTTCAATCAACAGTATTGTGCTAGATACATCGGAAGAATATTACTATATTAATATTGATTAAAAATAAGGCAGCGAAGAGATATTGCATGTTTCATAAACTGTTAATTTTGTCATGTCTGATACCGTTTATATATGTATAAACTTTAACAATTTGTACTATTGCATATTGCGTAAATGTATTTATATTGCTTTACATTTATAATGTTATATTCTACACAGCACAAAGTTTGTTTACGGAGGCAGCTACTCATATTAGTTATAATTATACTTGGTATTTATTTTACTCAAATACCTCGACATAATTTATTGTGTATTAGCTATTTTCCTCGTTCACTGTGATCGTTTGCTCTTCAGTAGATTTTAATAGTTTGGACAATCTTTTCCCGATTAATTTAGGATAAGTTTTGGTCTTCAACCGAAACTCTTTTGATTGGTGGGTGACAGCTCCATTCTTCATTTGGAATTCACAAAGGGCGTGAAGTGGCCTTAAAAGTATTTCTCTGTAGATTGTGTTACCTTCCAAATATGCTAAGGCTTCAGCCCCAGTTTCTAGAGTACTTAAACATCCATCTGTCGGTTGTGTTCGGATTATGTAGCTACTCGTTTCAAAAGTCATCAACTTAATTTGTCTAATATTATGAAGAATAGGGCTTGCTACATATATAGCTTTTGCTTGAGGCCATGTTCCATCAATCAATACAATATTATAACCTGTATCAGATCTGCTTACCGGATCAATTTTTCTCAAATCAACAGATTCTTTACTTGGAAACAGTAAAAGCGTATTAGGCGATACTAATATTTCACGCAGTCCTTCGTGTTTGGTCGCCGGGAATCTTTTTCCTTTGAATGTGAGACATTTCTGATCCGCTAGCCCCAAGTTTAGCATTGGCGCAGTTCTTAAGCATCGCCGCTCTTCCGCTGGGTGCTGCAGTAGAATAATACGACTCGCTGGCTTGAGTCGTTCTTCAGGAAGAGCTGAGCACCAGCAGACAACACTAGGACGCCTGAAAACGCACACATTTGTACAAACCGATCATATTTAACAGGATAATATATATTTATACAGAAATAATAAATTGTATACTAACCGACACTGTCCACAGATATTCCTCATTTTTGGAGGATCAGCAGGAATATTTGAAAAATCCCCCCAAACTTCTTCCATCATACTACTCATTTTTTCAGAAGAATACATGACCAATGTTTCAATGAAAAAAGGTTAGGTAGTTTTAAAATTGAATGCCTATAAATATGGACCCTTCATATCCAAACAGTATATTCAAAATAATACTGTTATACTGAATATCATAATAATTTTAATACCTTCTTAAAGTTGTTATGTTTTAACTCATATTTTAAAATAATATCGTGCATGTACATATTAATGACCGAGTGCTCTGACAGATAAACCATAGAAATAAGTTAAGAAGTGTAGAGATGTTCGATATTCCGGTTTCGGTTACTTTCCCCCGGCGACTTGTAGGTCACTGGAACCGTTAAAAAAAAATCTCAAGAGGAACGGATTATTTTTGTAAAAAAACTAATATTTGGAAGTATCCGGTGGTTTTTCGTTAAAATTTTATGACGAAACGAACCAGGCTCTGGTCATTTTACACTAGAATTACTCTGACAACCCACCCCGGGAAATCATAATATTTTAAAGAGAACCGCCTCTTTTTCCATCTTACCGATAAACTTTCCCGCCACCGGGAATCAATCCCAAAAGTAATTGGATTCATAACCGGTTCCTTACCAATCTCAGATAACCATCCTTAGATGTTAGCGTGCTGATAATAAATTGTCTGATAACTTCAGATAATAAAAAAATTCTAACTTTATTTTAGTTCTATGACTAAAAATCATTACAATTACGTAATAAATACTAAATGAATTAATCTTAATGTGTATCAAATTTATAAAGTTCTGATTTTTCCATTTATCACAAAAAAATATATGACTAAAAAATATGAATGTTCATCACTATTTTTAGTTTCTTCGCATGCGTATATACTTGCTCACATTGTTTACTATGAAGTGCAGTGCTTAGCAAGCTTGTTTAATTATCAGTTTTGACAGTTTCCAACACGTCGCTGCCTAGACATACCTGAAATTTATTAATTTATCAGTTTAAGTTGATCACAGGATAACTACTGTGTTTTAATGCAATGTCAATTAGTATCAAATTTACTCCGTCGTAAAAATTTCATAATTTACCGAAAACACATCTAAACTAACAAAAAAAAAACGTTTATGAATCGTTAATCGATGATGTGAGTGATTAGTAATTGTTTCATTCAACCTTAATGAAATTCCACTTTCTTAAAGTTCTGTGATTTTACTCCTTAAAAGTATTTTCATTTAATTCGAAAATTGTGTATTAAATTGGTCGTTTTATAAAAAAATAATCATAAAAGTGTGGTAGTTTTTTTTTTCAATAATAAGATACGCTTCTGTAGTATTGTGATAAAAAGTGCGGCGGAGTTCATTGTTTTGGTTGGATTAATTAATTGGCGCGGTATCTTCAAAAGGTAAGTTCTTCGGAATCAATCTAAAAAGCGAGTGCTTTTTTGTTTTTCCATAATTGTTTTTTTTTTTCAGGATTCAAGAGTGCTTTAGAATTTTTTTAGTTGTATTCAAAATACTCGCGATTAGGTTAAAATGCACGAGTATTTATTTACCTTTAACAGGTTTTTAACATTTCCAGAATAATTTTATGAAGGAAACTTGTACATTCATTTGTTCAGTCAACAAAAATCATTTGAATGCAAATGCAACTTTTTTTAACCCTCTATCACTTCTATTTAAAAGTTTTTAACATTGTGTCAAATTCAATATTCAAAAAGTATTGATGGATGATAAAGCACTATATTCACTTTTTTAGGGTACATATACATAACAATATGTGAACATATTTTTAATCACATTTAACTTGTAAATAATATTTTCAATAATTTTTTAGTACTTTTTCGCCCACCATTGGCTATTATAATATGTGTACTTTAATATGTTATTGCCGCCATTGTATAATTGTGGCCATAATAATAATAATAGTAAATTTATATGGCGCAGTTTTGTGATAGTTCACCTTAAATGTGCCTTTACTAAATTACCTAACCTTAATATAACAAGGAAAAAATAATATATAGCATGCAAATTTAAAATTATTTAAAATCACGATCGCCATCATAAAAAAAATGTTCAAATATGGGTATGACAGTACATGTCTACGTCAACAAATTACTAGAAGCTGAGGGTGTAAAAACATCAAATTAGATCATTATATTATGACGCAGATTTTATTTGGACATGGAAAATTCAGGAAAAAAGCTGCATAGTCTCTTTCTCTCTCTATCTCTTTGCTCAAAATGAATTTGTTGTGACAATAACTAATTGGCCGAGCACAATTGCTGTGGCACTGTGAGCTGATGATGTATGTCAGTAGAAAATTTTGATATTCCGGTTACTTACTCCATAGTCGAGACGGCCTCCATAGTCGAGTGGTAAGACGCTCGACTACGAATCCAAAGGTCGCGGGTTCAAACCCGGCGTGCGCCAATAACTTTTATTTAATTAATATGTGTCATAACACATTTAATTCATATAAAAATAATAAAAAGTATGTTTGCGGCACGTTCCAGAGTGGTAGATACTTTAAGTATCGCCCTGGTGAAAGACCACCATTCAGAATCGAAACGTTGCTTGAAATGGTTATAGCCGTGTTTGGTGACCAGATCTGAATAGCCAGGTACTTCCCAAACTTCCTCTTCCCAATCTCCTTCCCATCCCCAGTACCTTCAGCCTCACAACATACCCTATTTGGGGATGCCATAGTCTCACTGGCTCTAGACGGTTGGGAGCAGTTGAGACTCTTGTGAGGTATTCTTATAAAAAAATTTAAAAAACTTTTTACCGATACCGATGAATCTTCCGCCACCGGGAATCAGTTCCAAGCTTCGAGCAAAAATATATATGGAGAGAGAGCTAAACATTTTTATTCAACCTATACAAATTGTGAATGAAAAAATGTGAATTCCTAAACAGCATAAATGCCATTTGAAATGCAGCGATAAGCCATCTAGAGTTACTTTTTCTATTATCTATTGTAATTCTAATGTTGGCATTTCCAAATGGCTAACCTGAATATCTTTGTGTTGTGACAGATGCTGTCATTATTATGTGTCATCTTTACTGTTACAATTTCACTATGGAATAAAATATTTCGCGTACATGTGTTAAAAAGTGATTGACCTAAATATGGAAACTTTTGAAAGTTTATTCTACGACAAAAACTCTACTCCTACGGACAATTGTATGCCACAAAAACATAACAATACGATATTTATAACAAATGCGTACGAAGGTATTCCAGAAACACTAACTTTGAACGTTGTGTGTTGGATCTGTCTACTTCTATTATTTGCCGCATTGCGTCGAACTGCTTGGAATTATGGCCGTCTAGCTCTTGTCCAACAAACCAACAAATGGACACATTTGTTCTACAACACTTGCGACGGCGAAGTTTCCTCCGAAGCGGAATCTGGAGTGGACTCCATCGCTATAGATGCCCAATACTGTTCATGGATTCCAGCTATATTCAAACTGTCAAGAGAGCAAATCAAAGCACGGTGTGGGCCTGACGCAGTCCATTATTTGTCTTTCCAAAGGCATCTCATCACTCTGACATTCTTCATAACGCTAGTATCCATTATTGTTATTTTGCCTATTAACTTTCAAGGCAAGTTAGAAGGAGACAGGAAAACATTTGGACATACGACCATCAGTAATCTGGAACCGAGATCATCATGGCTTTGGGTACATGCAATTATTGGGTTTTCATATCTTCCAATTTCCATACTGCTGATGAAGAGATGCACAGGAAGAAAGCCTCCCCCAGACTACGCCACCAGGACCTTGATGATCACCAACATCTCCAAACCTGACAGGAATGCCGTTACCATCAAGACTTACTTGAAGCAATTATTTCCCGAAGTGGGGATTTTGGATGTGCAGATGGCTTACAACACCAGGAAGCTAACCAAGCTGGACAGCAAAAGAGATGTCGCCTTTCAAGCTAAAATATATTCCGAAGTGTATTTGAGAAGAACTGGAAAACACATTATGGTCAAACCAAAGATGTGTGGTGAACCGTCTGATGGCATTGAATATTACTCAGCAGAAGAGACCCGACTATCCGCAGAAACAGAAAGAAGGAAGGCAAAGGCCCTGTACGAACCTCTGGGAATAGCTTTTGTTACGGTTTCATCCCACCAAGAAGTGGAACATATTATCACTCAATTCCGACCGAGTTCCTTCCGCAACTGGGTTTTGAATCGCGCACCGGCTCCAACAGACATATTTTGGGAGAATTTAAGTGTAGATCCTGGAGTCTGGTATACCAAGGCTTTCTTTGTGAACTTTTCCCTCTTCATCGTATTGTTCTTCCTCAGCACTCCCGCCATTATTGTCAATACTATCGATGCCTTTGAGCCCGGTGCAATAACTCAAATAAGCCCACTGATATCCGAGTTCTTGCCCACCCTTCTCCTCTGGACCATGGCCGCACTTCTGCCAGTATTAGTTTCATATTCCGACCAATGGCTTTCTCACTGGACCCGCTCTCAACAAACATACTCCATTATGATGAAAACATTCATATTCCTACTCATGATGACCCTGATTCTTCCATCTCTGGGTTTGACCAGTGTTCAGGCATTCGTGGAATGGACATTCCAGCCTGAGAACAGTACCTACCGATGGGAGTGTATCTTCCTGCCTGACAAAGGTGCCTTCTTTGTAAATTACGTCATTACTTCTGCCTTCATTGGTACAGCCTTGGAACTCATCCGTTTCCCTGAACTTTTCATGTATGCATGGTATTTGTGCCTGACCAAGTCCAAGGCTGAAAAAGCATCCGTTCAAAAAGCTATTTTATTAGAGTTTCCGTTTGGTGTTCACTACGCTTGGACCCTTGTGGTGTTCACTATCACCACTGTTTACAGTGTGGCGTGTCCACTTATTACTCCCTTTGGATTGGTCTATTTGCTTTTCAAGCACTTTGGAGATAAGCACAATCTTTACTTTGCGTATGGTTCCAGTGACATGAGTGGGGTGGAGGGAGGCAAAATACACGCAACTGCAGTTCGCTTGGTCAGAATATCGGTGTTGCTGCTGCAGATCAGTATGGCAGCGCTGGCCGGGTTGCGAGGTGGATTGGATGCCAGGACAATAGTGTTGATACTGTTTACGCTGGTTACTCTTGGCATGTTTTTAATGCTCAGTCCCTTCCCCAGTTGCAAATCAGTGCCTGTACCTGTAGAAGGTCAAATTCAAACTAATGCCAAGTACATTGCACCAGTTTTGCTCAAACCACTCACTGGCCAACCATCAAATATACCATCCATAAATGACTATGGTTCCTCAGATATAGGAGAATCAAGTAATCATAATAATTCAGGTAATGTTGTAAACCTTTAAAGTTTTAATAGCCTTGCGGATTTTCTAACCTTTATATTTTGATCATTTTATTTTTGATGAATTACCTACATCAAGATAATCTAATAAAATCACCCATCTGCAATGTCCCGTATTCGGCGATGCGCTTCCAAACATTAATATTGGATAGAATGTACTCACACTTTTTAATCTAACTTTATATATATATATTACTATTTCTAATTTGAAAAATAAAAAAATATGTAGGAAATGTTGCAATACACCCTGTAGATTTAAGTTTAGACAAAATTGTTATATTTAGTTTTATATTTATTTATAGTTAACACAATAAGATAGGTGATTGCTTTCGCTGAATTTGCACTTTAATAATCAAAAAGATCACTAATTGATTCTGCAATTTGATCAATAATAGGAACCTAATATTGTGTCTGCTTGTGCTGAAACAATATTTACCATTTTAATTTTATGTATCAATACATAGTATAATTAATAATGTTTTCTTTTACTCTAAATTCAATAAAGATGACGTAACTGTAACTTAATGCTTTAATATTATACAAATTTTATCTGTAAATTGTGACACACTTTTATCTTATGTGTTTTGGAAAAAAAAAACCTAGATTAACTATCATTGCTGATATTGAATGTAAACATGTTTGTTTTGAACAACAAATCCTTAGCAATACATATTGATTTCACCATATTTGTACATAGATTGATATTTCAATTCACAAATAATGAGCTTATTTTTAAGGACAGGTATCTCTTGCCACTGGTATAACGAAAACTCAATATGTGTATTAAATATCATGTTAATTCTAAAAGTGTAATTACTTTTGTTATTCAAATGAATGCACTAGTTTACAAAATAAGGTTAAATTTGTTTTAATAATTTAAATTATTGGGTAAGTATTAAATTTTATTTCTGCATATTTAAAAAAATTACAGGATATTGACAACTGAGTACATTTTTTTCTGTAAAACAACATTCCATCGTTTTTTCGATGTGTATCTTCAGTGAAGAAATACAATATTCATCTGTGATTAAGTAAACTATAAGGTCAATTATATCAAAAGGAGTCTTCATTTCAAACAAGTAAACCATTTCTATAGTAATGTTTTTTAAAAATTATAACCGTAATATTATTTTCTGATAAACGTGGGCTTAAGAATAATTATTTTAGTCACAGAAAATTTTCAAGAAAAAAAAAACCAAATATTCAATCTTTTGAAAGGAACTTTTGTTACCATTTTATATTTATAAATTTTCAGTATTCCAAAATTACCTAAAAAACAATATTGTTTAATCTTAATGTTCCTATCTGTATCTTTATTGTCATAAATTAAAGCATGATGTGTGAATGCATAATTTGATTATTTAGCATTTAAGTAATCTTCATTTGGTCGAACTGCTGAGAGCTCCATTGTTACTTCTCTGTTATATACACTGTTTATGAGAAAAGGGGAGAGGTTACAACCGATCTATCAGTAGTAAGCCATTAATAATCGTTCTTTGTATATAACCTGTATGAATTTGATTAATAAAGCTTTTTTTGTTTCAATTCAGAATTATCACTTATGCTCATTGTATTTTTTAATGAAATAAGTATCTTTTTTAACATATTTTGAATATTTTCAATTAGACATTTAAAAGTATAATTATAATTAAAACCTAAAAACATATAAAATCGAATATTGACATTTCACATTTATTCCGAATTAACCAAAACTTTATGTTCATTTCACTTTATGAATTTTTATATTACATACTAGTGTAGACGGCTAATACCTACAAATTGACATATTTAACTTGAATTTGTCAAAATCATGACTACGCAAGTTTATTCCGCCTACCCTTCATATTATTACTAACTTAAGTGCATAGTTCCCGGTTATTTGTGTTGTAGCAATTTTAAAAAGTTATTATGAAGCTGATTTTTATCAATCAATAATACATATATTTCACAAACAGGCAGTGTAGTTTTTATCCAATTGAATCTGCTCACTTACGCATGAACCATGTTTTTATTTTTATAATAACTCCACACAGGAGGCCTTGAGGGAAATAATTTCCCTCAGGGCCTATGTCATCTTTGGGGATGCTGTGTGGAGGGTCTTTTTGAGGAAAGGAAGGAGTGAACTTGGGTCTTGAAGAGGCCCATGTTGAAGGATGTAGGAAACACAGAGGCCGTCAAATCGTTCCATAGCCGAGCTGTTGAACATAAGAACGAGTCGTAAAAGCGACCCGTTCTCATGTATTGAATGTCAACCGTGTACAAATGTTGAGTGTGCGTTTGGCGAGTTTTCCGACTATGCACCGATGCCGAAGGGATCAATGACGCAAGTTCCTCGGAGCATCTTCCATTGAAATACCTGTAGAACAAGGACAGCATTCCCATCCGACGTCTGTGCTCCAAAGTTTGCAATTCGTTTGTTAAGATAGGAGAATCTATCAAACGGACCGCCCGTTTCTGCACAGAGTCAAGGGTTTTTTTCAGGTATTTAGGGGCTCCAGACCAGAGCTGGCTGCCAAATTCAACAGTGGGGCGTGCTTGCGATTTGTACAGGGTCAGCAGTTGTGTACTATTGAAATATCTGCGGGCCCTGTACAACACGCCCAACTTCTGAGAGGCTAACTTTACTCTGGCTTCGATGGAGCCCCGGTGCCTTAACTGGTCACTTAAGGTTACACCAAGCATTTCAATGGAAGGTTTGTTGGGAAGATTACTTCCGTTGAAGGAGACTAAATTGTCATTTGGATCCCTTTTAGTCGTAATCAGACATGATTGGGTCTTTGAAACATTAAATTCGACGAGATTATTCTTACCCCAAGAGGAGATCCTCTCGAGGTAATCGTCCATTCTCTGTTTCAAAGCCCTCCGAGCCGTTGTTATTTCTGTGCCCTTTAGGAGTTTGTCAAACAAAAAATTATCATGAACTGTACTGTCATCCGCGTAACAATGTATTGGTGCACATGACAAAAGGTCATTGATGTGCAACAAAAACAAAGTTGGAGACAGAACTGATCCCCGATTCCCGATGCGGCACATGTGTGGATAATAGAAGGCATTAGTGATTGATTTTGTTTATTATTCTACCTTTCCTGCTGTATTTGAAGACAAATCTTGTCTTTGTTGGCATTGTATTACTTTTCATCTTTCAAGTTTTTGAGGAATCTGGCACCTTCACGGATTTTCCCATTGGCTATAAGAAATTATTTTGGTCTTTGGTCAAAATTTACATTCAGAGTTCTGTACTACCAAGGTAACCTTGTTCTCATATACTCAGAGGGTACCTAAATAAATTGTTGATTTTTTTTGTGATGTGATACAGTATTATTAACCCAGCAACGAATTGCCAATTGGATTTGATTTTATTGCTTTACCTTTTCTGATACACAAAAAATGTTGAGAGCGACAATACTTTACTTTCTCTTGGAATGAGCCACTTAGATCATTTTTGACTTTTTCGATCATCTAGTTTTACTATCACAAGTTGATGCTTGTTGCTCCTCTGAGAAATCTACATCTCGGGTAAAAATAAGCAAATGTGTTAATGAAAAACAGACATATTTAAAAAATCACTTTTATTTAACTCATAAGCAATAATTTACACATAACATAATCATGAAGATGAAAGAAAACCATTCATAACAAATCACAGTTCTCTGATGAATGACATCGACTGAAAAACCAGTCGACAAATCTATTAGAAACTATTGTTCATGTAAAACTTTTCACAGCGCCTTTTTGGACTTGCCCAGCTTCTCGTACTTGCTCTTGGAGGTGAACCACAGACCGAAGGGGATGGCGAGAGAAGGCAGAGTCATGAGTGCGAATGCGGCCCAGTCCAGAATGTGGGAAGAAAACTTCCTGTCGTAATCTCTAAAGGCAATGATGGCTCCCTCTCCGGGCTCGCTGCTGAATGCAAATTGGATCTGAAACATGATAACAGAGTTAGTACAACTAGTATAATTAATAAATCATGGAGAAGATCTATGGCATATTCTATTGTTGTTTCTTCAAGTTTCACTTACATCTGCTAGAAAAAAGTAAAGAGCACTGAGACGCGGCGCCCTAAATTCGTCAAATTAATACAAATCCCATCGCAAAAGAAAGATTGGAAACAAGTTCTTTTTTCAACAGACAAAAATTCCCAGGATACAAAATACTTGACAACATTTGAAAACCTACTATCATCATAATAAGCATAAAATATAGCTTGTGCAATGATGGAGGACTTAGCTGGCAGAAAATTGACCAAGCGACACCTGTGTTGGAACCGGACGCTTTGGATTTACCGGTCAATCAATATACAACATACATTGTTTTTTGACAGTGCTAGGATATAAGTAAAATAATACAGAATGAATCGAATAATAATTGAGCACTTTCCACAGCACTAGTTTTGTGTAAAATCACGTTGAGAGTCAGGTGGGCGGTATACAATAAGGGAGGAATAACCTAACCATAACTTGACGAATTTCAACATTTTCGATGTTGTTTTTTTTATCAACTATCCTATCAGGCGGCTGGTTAACTCGGCCGTGTGGAAACTGCACAGTGCTTATCATGTGTTATTCAACCGCAGGAAAAGTTAAGTTTTGCTTTTAATTTGTTTTGAGGTCATAATTCATTTTAGTTTGGAAGGGATTATGCCAAGTGTTAGGGCCCACTACGCTAAAAGCACAATGTCCAAACATTATATCCGGGCTGCGTGTTGATTCCTTCAACCTTTCAATAGCTGATGTTGAGTTTGATTGCGGTAAAATGGTATTTGAAAAGTACACATTTCAGTCATGGTTTTAAATACCACCCTGCAAACTGGACTATTTCAGAACACTAGAGGTAGTGAAGATTTCAAAGTTTTAGACACATCAAAGATGTGCTGTTAGAAATGATTGGAGATTTTGAAATTTATTAAAAAATATATTGTTATGTGAAGAAGGTACTGAATAGTAATGGAATATAATCTGAATCTGAATGGTATTGGAATAGAATGAGATAAAATAGGCAGAATTTATTGGTTTGATCTCATATTTAGAATTTTTTTCATTGTTGATTGATTTATTAAATGGTTACCGTTATGTAAATTATAAAAAGGTTGTCTGACAAAATTTTGATTGAAGACATGGCATCTAAAGATTTAAGATAAATTTATGGTTTAAAATATATACAATATCACTATCCGCAACACTTGCATGCTTTGCGGCCCGCGATCGATTTGAAAATAGGAAAATTAGTCCTTCTGCTAAAAAGGTTGTACATCAATGAGCTACGTGCTCAAGAACTGACCAAAGCAGGAGTAGTAGGTACCGATCTGGGCCGATTTTAACCGATCGCATGTTTCCGGAAGTGCAGAATAGAACATGATTTGTACATTTCGTATGGAGCTGTCTACACTATATATCTGAGGGTTAATACTAGAAGTGGCTATGTAAATTATATGAATTTTCTAGGAAAGGTGAATATTTTTCGATTTGTAGGGGGGTGGAAAATGACGAAACATTGTTTTGACATTTACATTAACTTAAGCCAGTTTCAATTTTCTCGAGGGGCTAAAATAAGAAATTTTAGCAATTAAGTGAAGGATACTTCAGTATACTTTCTGATAAGTATTTCAAATTAACGAAATCCGACATATATATGTACCCTATGATTATTTCATGATTTTATACTAAGCTCTGGTATGTCAATTTGTAGCAATTGGGACCTAGATTATGAATAAGGTTATGTTATTAATATTAAGCTGGAATATTGCACTCACCTCGGTGGCGTCTTCGGAAGGCTTGTACTGAACCTCAGCAGATGTGAAGTTGAAATAACCGAACTTCTTGGGCCTCACTGTTACGACGTGAGAGACGTTGGTCTGGGGAGGAATACGGTCGATGGTGGCTGTCAATTCTCCTCCAACGACTTCGAAGGCCTCGGGGTGGAATCCGTTATCAACAAGCTGCACATTTAAGGCGGCAGAACTTCCAATGTTGTACAGAGTGTACTTCACAAGGATATCCATATCCTCGACCAAATATTTGTTGAGAATCTGCTTGGAAACCAACAATCGAGCCTTGGCTGATTCCTCATCGCAGATAGTTGAGGTAGATAGCGCTAATAGCACAGCCACGATTCCGAAGAAATGCATTTTCTGTAACAAGTTAAGAATAAGAAATTATAATACAATGGTTAACCCTTCAAAATCTGATGCTTTGAAAATCAATAAATACTGAGTTATAAACGCAAAAGACTACACATTTGAATTATAAGGGGTAGAGGAACAGATAAATAGCGTATTTAACTTACAATAGTGTTGAGTATTCTAAATATTTAACATGAAATCGGTGCGGTAAGAACGGCTAGCTAAACGCCAACTTTGTGAACGTTCTCCTGAACCTGTATAGAGATGACGTTTCTATACGTATTCAGTTTCATAGGCATCGTAATGCCACGTTCGCGAGTGGCAGTATACCATACGAGCGGCTACATGTCTATTAATAAATGGAAAATCGGTATCTTTTCATTTTTTTTCTATTAATTATTTTAACTAACTAACTAATAATCATGCCGTTTCTCCGAAGGAGCAGGCAAAGAGTATGGACTGCCATACAACTCTGTTTTGGCACACACTCCTTGCTTCATTCATATTTATACATAGTTTCATGCATACTCTTCTGTTACTTTGACTCTTCACATGACCCGACTCAAATATTTGATTCAATTGATCGTCCCATGTCTTATTAAGGCGTCTCCGATTTCTTCTTTCATTTAATTTCGCGTAATATATTTTTTTCATCCTCCTTTCTTCGTTCATTCGCTCTACATTCCCATATAATCTAAGCGTCCCTTTCTTGATTTTATTCATTACGCTTACATCAGCCTTGCATTATTTCCGGAGTATCCACATTTTAAATTATTTTAGGCATAAATATAGTTAACTTTTTTATTACCATATTTTTTAAACACAATGACTGCTATATTTAAATTATTGAATGTTGCTAATATATATTTTTATTTGAGGACTATTGAAATTTGGGAGCCAAAGGTTACGAAAATTTTGTAAATTGGTCGTAGAAAAGACATTAAAAAAATCGTGATCTAAAGTATCATGTGACCCACAATTACAGTAACGACCCCTTATATATATTTATAGATGGTAAGGGTCCACTTGAAACGACAACGTCATGCGATAGTGGGCTTTACAAAAAGTTACTTGAGAGTTTGTTATTGCATAGCAGTGCGGTGTTAAATGACATTGTTATTCCAAGTCTAGGACTACACAATGTAACCTAGTTGGGTTATGGAAAAAATATATTTGTTTTGCGTGAATGTATATTTATGAAAACAGGACTTGGAAAGAATAGAAAGTTGAGCTAATTTATTAGTGGGTGGTGACAGTTTGATAAAAAAAAAACCCAGTCAAAAGACCGTTGGAGTTTATACTTATTTTTAAGAATATTAACAATAATAGAATATAATTTTATAAATTTCGGTAGATTTTCAATGAATATCAGAAGATCGATAGATTTTAACTGAAATCTTATAAAACTTAACCGCGAGATAAAAATGATCGATATTCCTGTTAGTCACTAGAACCGTCAATATTATTTCTCGGAGGAACGGCTTATTTTTAGATTCGGTGTCAATTTTAAAATTAAGAAATTGCAAAGGGAGGTGTAATCGATGCTTTTTCGTAATGAAGCAAACCCGATTCTGTTTTTTTTTCCCGCCAGAATATTACTAGCAATCCTTCCCTATGTATTAAAAATCTTTCCGCTACTGGGAATTGGTTCCAAAAGTATCTGGAAAAATAACCGGTTTCCCGTCGATTACCGGGAATTTGAGCCGCAGTGACATCCAATTTAAAATATTAACCATCCTTATACTAGCACTACATGATCGTCCAGGGCCTGGACTCCAGGCAATACAAACTTTCTATCTGGTAGGGATGTAACTGGAACTGCAGTGACATTCAATTTCCAATATCAAACATCCCTAGTGCCTAATTAGGACCTTATTTTTTTACTCCTTGCGAAAGTCGGTAGAAACTTAGTGCAGTCTGGAGTCTGGCCATTGCAAAAATACTTTTCTTTTGGCCACCTGGACAAAAAATGTTAATCTGTAATTTATGCAAGGAATCCAATAGCCGATGGTAATAAAATGCCAAATTTCCCTTTTAAACTCTTTATTAATATCGACAAAGTATTATTAAACATTACTTAATTTTGGAAAGAACATTAGCTCTAAATGCAGTGTTTTGGAATAATGCTCTTATAAGTCTTTTCATTTCTTCCGGTTTGAAATGTAAGGCAAGCGGTCCCATGCCATTGAACCATCTCTCTTCAATATCAGCCAAAGTGCCTCGGAGAACCATAATTAACTCATTGAATTTCTCCCACATGGCAATACTGGTGTGAATTTCTAATTCATCCTAGAATAAAAAAAAACAATAACATTTTTTTAAAGGGGATAAAATATGCAGGTAGGAATTCATGATTTTTAGGTGATTTGTTTTTAATAGTATGGTTTAGGCTCTGCTTAGTACCTGGTAAATTTGAGGTAACCTATTTAGCACAATTTTATAGATTTCCGATAACTGTGAGGCAACGTCTGCGGTAATATCTTCTTGTATGAGAACTTTAGATATGAGTTCTTCAATAAATAGGTTGGCAAGACACGTAATCAGCCTGAAAATAAAAAAAGAATATTAATAAATTATATGTACACTATAAAATATTTATACAATTCAATTGATGAGCTTTCATGATGTGCCTGAATCTTTACAAAATTCAGTAATATCACGTCCAACATTTTGATCCTAAGTGGGCCGTATGAAATGGGCCGCAGACTGCACAAAATGGGCAGTGGGTTGTGCACCACTGCTCTAAACACTATATAACATTATAATTCATACTTTACAATTGTCATACACTCATAAAAAATCTCGATTCATGTTTATATACCCATATACATACATAGTGAAGGTGTAAAACTTCAAAGTCCATTATATCACGTTTATTTTTTAGTTCTCAAGTGTATAGCAAATCTGAGGTTGGCGAAAAAAAAAAAATTGTCTTTGTAAAATTTGAAGTTTGACTACAGTGTAATAATACTCGTGTGCAATGAAACTCTGAACATACTTTTTGTAGACGTTGGGTGGAAAAATGCCAATCCATATTGTTTTAAGCAGTTGCAATTGCCTCAAACACTGCCGAATGGTTTGCTCAGCATTCTCGCTCAATACATCTTTTGTTGCAATGTAATTGAGATCTGTAAATGTAAGAGAAACAATAATATTACAACATGAATAATTTGTTTTTAACTTTACCAATACAAAGTACTGTTTTAGTACAACTATTCTACGTGTTTTTTCTACTATTTTTTAGAGCAAATTAAAGAAGAAAATCTTTTAATACCATGCTACTTCTAGACATTTACAAAACATATCTAAAACATATCACCATATTATTTTCTTCGTGTACACGCTTATACATCTTAGAAAAGGCTCTAACAGAAAAGTAGTATGAAATTGTATATTGCATGATTTGTAAATCCTATTTACAAATATATGTAGATAGAGCCTAAGCATAGGTATTGCAGTGAATTTTGAGTCAAACACCATACGTTGTACAGAAGAATTGCTGGCATACAGCACGATGTTTTTTACCTACTTTTTTGACTTGAAGATTCCAGTGAAATTGAAAAAAAGTTATTTTTTAACATTTTATGTACATATCTAAAACATGTCACCATATTATTTTCACTGTAAATAATCATATACATTTATCGAAGGAAGCCATCACGAAAAGTAGTATGAAATTATATAATGCATGATTTGTAAATAATATTTACAAATCTATGTAGATAGAGCCTAAGCATAGGTATTGCAGTGAATGTTGAGTCAAACACAATACTCATACAGAAGAATTGTTGGCATACAGCACGCTTCAAACTTATTTGACTTGAAGATTCCAGTGAAATTGAAAAAAAGTTATTTTTTAACATTTTAAATATTTTCAATAAAAAGACCACACTGTAAATAATCATATACACTGGTCGTCCACTTCTCACTAATAACCATAAGTAGGCGTAAGCAAAAGAAAATGTTGTTTCTCAGTGACGTTTTGCAATAAAACCACTATTAAAAGTATACATATGTACCGATGCACGTTGGGATGAATGGTTGGGGAGAGGATATGGAGGAAAGTTGGGTGAACCTGTATATTCAGATCTGATTAATAAATATTCTAAAAGCGTACCGCCGATAGCACCAATGTAACTTCTCCACTTTTCTCACAAGCCACGGATGTAACAAAAAGAGACGTTAAAACAGAACTATCAAGGGCAAAAGTATTAGCCATTTCAAACAATATATTTTCATTCTGAATGGTGGTCCTTCACCAGTTAAAAGTACCCCATTCTGAAAATTTCATACCTGAGGATCTGATTGTATCAAGAACCTGTTTCCTTTGCATTCTCATGTGATACAGAAGTTTCTCTATGGCAAGATCCCGCAGTTCCTTGACTTGGTCACAGAATGATATTGTATAGTCTATCTGTCTGCTCTGCAGTTGCTTCGCCCATCTTGGACCCAGCGTCAAAAGGAAGTGGGCTATGTACATACAGTTGTTGTGGAAGAGAGCTGAAAATTTAATAAATTTTTAGTTTAAGATAAGCATAAAGTAAAAATCAAGGAAAAATAAATATAATTCAAATTGGATTATATTCCTACATACCTACTTGCTGGGGCAGGCATTCCAGAATAGTTTTAAAATGTAGAGGCACGATGGCCATATATAGTTCCAAGACATTTCTGGCCGTATAGTAGAGACGCTTAGCACAAACTTCTGAAGCTTGCGCCGCTTGCTCCATCATGACTACAATAAGATCAAGGAGTTCCTGGGTAGACTTGGACACGGCGCATCTCGGAAATACGAATGGAGAAAAATGAAAGGCCTTAGCAAAGATAGCCAAATATTCTCAGTTGTGGGAAACTCACTATCAATGCTATCTTTATCATCGTTTTTTTCAATAATTAGAGTTCCAACAGACATAATACTCTCCAAATCCTTTGTCATAATGCTTCTAGCGTTCTCTAAGAAATACTGACTAGTTTTGTTTGCAAATAAAACATCTACGTTATTCGCATATTGCAAAATTGAAAAGTTATCGTTTTCAAAAAAGTTTATGCTGGTCAAATACTTTTGAAAGGCTTCGACTTGTGAAGTTACTTGTCCATAGTCTTGTAATTCACTGATACAATTGGGAATGGTATGAACCAGGCAATCTTTGATTAGAACATCACTGAAATCCACACAGACCAGAGAACCAAGCAATCGGAGGAAAGTATTACCGTCTGGCATTACGTAGTCAAAATTAATGTTCAGGAACTCAAATAATACTTTGAAATTTTTTAAAACAACTTCGTAAGGAGGCAATGTTTTGTTGCTAAGCGGGATAAAGATTTTCAATGTTTCAGGGTCTTCGGGCACACGGTCTATTTTAGTGACAACGTGGATGATGGGATTCATCACGTGTTTTAACAAGAAGCTGGAGAAGTTTTTCATTTCCATGTTGATTTGTTTCGAAGTTATGAGGGCATTGAATACATCGGCCTGATCGGTCATTTTACTTTTATTTATTTTGATAGTTATAATTTTCCAATCATCTTCTACGACATCTGACCAGTGTAGAAAATGACTCCATAGTTCTGATAGATCATTCAATAATTGTTCCCAGCACAAAACAAGGTCAGTTTTTAAAATTTTAAATAAGCCGAGACCTTCTAAACCTTCCACAGGATTGTTCAAAAGATCTGTTAATATTGACAGAGCGGTCACAGCTCCGTGAAGTTTATTGTCTCTCTTTAATTGATGGAATACTTTCAATTGCGTATCACACGTCACTAACTGCTCTACAATGGTCAGACTAAAGTGAGTTTCTTCCAAATTAGTAGATATTTCTTGAAGTTCGTGGGTAGAATTTAAAATATCTTGCAATGCTTCTCCTTCTATGTGATTTTGGCAAATAGTTATTTCACTAATTAAATCTTGGGAAGAATTGAGTTTTTCTTGACAGATATCGACTATATTGTTAATATTAATGTGTTCTTCCCTTAAGAATGTTTTTACTTCCTTCTTGAGTAAAGTAATTTTATCTACAACGATGGTTATTTTATCAGCGGGGTCGACCGTCTCTTCCCCGCTGTTGATCTGCATGATAGCTTGAATATCCATTTCTCCTATAAGGCTCTGTTCTCCTTTCCTTTTTCTTTGGTTTATCATCAATTTCTTTCTTTAAGCCACGATGGGAGTCTCTTCTCGATACTCTGTCAAAGCGGTAGTTGTTGGAACTGATTGCATGCCTGATGGTATTTTTTAAGAAGATTTTATTCGTCGTAGGTTGTTGACTTTTCAGCCATCCCGATGGTCCGACAGCCTCTGCTCTGAGTGCTCCACGAGTAGCTTCTCTAAGAATTTCCTCAATTGCTAATCTGAAAACACACTATTATTTAAAAATCAACATAATCTAACTATTTAAATAGAATGCACGTTTAGTTTTCAGGCAAAAGTAAAAAATGAAACGTGTTGTTCGTAACGTGAAGGTTTTTTGAAGAAATTGATTTTTGTACCAACTTTTCGAGTCTGGAGTCTTCAATGATTTCCTTTGAATCCGTTGCTTCCTTAGATTCTTTTAGGATCTCTAAAGGCTCTGACATATTTTACAAAAATAGTTTTTAGTATTTCCATCTGTATTAGTCAAAACAAAAAAGTGAAATAATGACAACTGTCACGAATGTCACGCTGTCAGATCGCCATGTTTGCAAATTTACAATTTTATATTCAAATAAAATATACTTTTTTGTATTATAAGGTTGGTAAAGGTTGGTAGTTAAACCATAGAAAAAAAATTCAATTTCGAATCGTTCGTCCGGCTTGTTCGTCGTTGTTATGTCAATTTTGGCATGCATTTGTCAGTTTTGTAGATTTTATAACTTGTCAAATTAATTCGGTCTATCATCTGTGAATGTCTTCGAAAATCCGATATTTGAACAGTATTAATTAGTTAATTTATAGTGTTATCATAGAATCTTTTAAAATGTCTGTACCGCTAAGTATTGATCAATTGAACATTTCATTGAATGCGATTAGAGCTTTGAGATCCAGTGTTGGCCAAGTTTTTGATACGCTGGGAAACGGCGTGAGGGCTGAGCACGGAGAAGATGGCAGGGAATCTAAATTCTTACTAGAATTACAAGACCTCTTAGGCAATGTAAATGGAAACCTGCGAGATGTAGAGCAATCTATTGGCGGACTCACTGCTCCACCTGGACCATTTAATTTGGGAAATACGACATTCCTAACTCAAGAGATTACTCAGGATCGGCAAGCATTATACACCCAGCTTGTCAACAGCTACAAATGGACAGACAAAATTCACGAATACTGCTGGCTAGCCCAAACACTGCTCAGTCAAAACTCGTTGAAAAGATCGTACATAAATTCGAGCAGTGCAAAGAGAAGAAGAACACAAACCAGCAGTCACAATGTACCTCCGCAAAACGTGGATAATGTAATCAATACTATCGATAGACTTTTCAATGATATGAAGATAACAGTTTCTCGTCCATTTGCTACGAATGCGGTTGTTCAAATAAGTCTCGGGCATGTTTTAAAAGCTGTAGTAGCATTTAAAGGGCTAATGATAGAATGGGTTGTGGTAAAAGGCCACGGAGAAGCTTTGGATCTTTGGACCGAGTCAAGGCATCAAGTATTTCGTAAAGTGACTGAGAATGCACATGCTGCTATGCTTCATTTCTACTCTCCCACTCTGCCAGAGCTGGCTGTACGCTCTTTCATGACCTGGTTGCACAGTTTCAACAATTTGTTCAGTGAACCCTGTAAGAGATGTGGCAACCATCTGCACAATGCCCTGCCCGCGACGTGGCGAGACTTCAGGACGCTTGAACCGTTTCACGAAGAATGCAAACAATGATACCCACTTTTATTTGACTGAATTCATTCAGTCAAACAGGAAACGTCGCCCATCATGGCAGCCAAACGTAGTGCAAAGTGACATTTTCTGGGATTATAGTGATGGTGACAAAATACTTGAATTTACTGAACATCTTATAACTAATGGGATATATACAATCATGAGTGTGTGATTGAATATCTCAAAATCAATTGTCTAAGTTAATTTGTATTTTGTTAATTTTATCTCTGGGCTGTTAAAATCTTCAATGTAAAAAAAAATATTTTTATGCATCACCAAATGATTCTTCAGAAATTCAAACCTTCAGCATCTAGTGCGTCTCATAATGAAAAGTTATCATTTTTTAAATTCCTGTACAAATTTTATTTGCGGTTTTTGAGGTTTTAATATCTCGGCTATGATGTATTACAGGTACAAGCCAGTCGATAAATAATGAGGAGCCGAAGATATATTTTTGTTTTTGACAGGGATTTTTCAAAGTGAATCAATTCGATTTGATTCACTATTCAAATATGTGTTTCGGTTTTGTAAATAATATGAACTATGTGTTATTCGAATAATGTTTAATATTATGCTAGGTATTTTAGACCACGTCATGTGAGATTTTAAACTGTTCTTCTAACGGTGCCCTCTCAAATCCGAAGTTGGTTACTATCAAGAATTTTTCACCTTCAAATACCTGAATCCAATCAGAAGAACTGCACTCGTTCCATTCGCATGAGGTTTGAAGCTATCAGGTGTGACGTCTTTCTAAATAAATCTCCTAGATTATCTGTTGGGTTACCTTTTATATGCCCTTCGTGACCAAAATAATGCAGTTTTCTTCTTTTTACATGCAATATCATTTATATTTCTAGGATAGTTTAAGGATGTGGCTATAGATGTACATTTTGCTTTCAATGTCTATCTTATCTACAGTGAAACCCACTTCCCACTCAAGAAGCTTTGTTTTTTCGGACCCTTGAAGACCGAATTCGAAAAATGTCCCAATTCAACCCACATAATAAGGTTTTTCCCACATGACACTTTTTCCGGACCCTTGGAAAACCATATAAAAGAGTTTAAATGTATTTCTATCTAGTTTTATCTTCCATGTCAATGTGTGGCTTTTTATCCAGTTTCCCCGTACTCTTGTAAAGATTGTGCAGAATACAATCAAGCACTGACTTTTGTTCTGACATGTTTTAGGGATGCAATGAAACAATTCAGTATTGTATTTGAAAATTGATTCATGTTCCGGTCATTATTTATTAATTCTCTCATTTCCACCCAAAAATAGTATTAGGTATGTTTATTTTAAAATAAATGTTAGTTTTAGGAATATTTATCAACATGATATTATATGTAGGAACTCTAAAATTTTTGCTATGTACAAACCCCAGGTCTTGAATAGATGTAAATAATATTAAAAATATTTTCATGTGTGCTTAATGTTAGCTGTCTTTAAAAACCTGATTGTTTTGTTCATTTGAGGTGTAGCAGTTAACTATAGCAGGTTTCGCTGCATTATTTCTGTATTGGCTAACAAGGCCTTGTGTCATCCACTGATTTGTAATAGCCATAGATGGTGAATGTACATATAATATATTTATTAATAATATTGTATAGGTGATATCATTTTGTCTGCTATCTCTATTTTCCAGATTGTACTAAAGTAAATTTTAATTATTTTACTCATTTGCGAGTTCCACTGTATTATTAATGTATTTATGTTATTATTTAGATATTATAAAAAATTACGCCGTTAAAGTGTACACTGCAATATCTTATGAATATGAAACTTTGTTTACAATCTGACTATTTGCATATTCAATTGTGTAAAACCATAAAATCATTGTCATATGAACAAAATGTTATTGTACAGGTTACTTCTAATTTCTTCAAAGTATTAAATCGGCAGTAAATAAAATAATCCCTTAACTCAAAATAATTGTTTTTTCAGTACCTCCTATGCTTTACATATCTAATGTGTATAATTTTGCTTTGCAGTGATTTCAAAAATAATTTATGTAATTCAAATTCGCGTCAATATGCTGTCACGATAAAATGTGTAATGTTGACAGCAGTCTCTGCCTAACGACATTATCTCAATGACAGTGCAAATTAGCAAAAAGGTGCAGACAGTATGCTTGCCATACATATTTACTGATCAACAATAGAGGTACCTTATTGAAGCGATGGGTCTTTGAAAATTTATGAATAAACCATCAATGTTTATTTAGCATTTCTACAAAACTGACATGCATTATGATTTTGACTAATCGTGAATAACCTGAATTTGTTTTTGGCAGTTCTTTTGTTAATCCACACGCATTAATGATTGCGGCCCGCTCAAAGCGTTGGGCTAAGAGAATATGACTACATATTAGAAATTGTGTTTATACAACATTTTTCATCTTTTGTTGTAATAACTGACCATGCTTTTTAATCATTAGGCAGGTAGAAATATTCTTTGTCTATAATTAATATATTAAAAGACATGGATAATGTTAAGCTCTTATATATTTATAAAGCAACGCTCTTAACTAATTTCATTGAAAAATTGTTGTGTGTAGTGATAGTTTGTATCGAAACTGCATTATGACAGGGAAATTAAACAATTTTGTCTTATGATTTAGACATCATTTATTAAACAAATGCCTTACACATGTAAATTGTATGATCAATTCCGCAGGCTACTTTTAGGACTTGGGCACCAATGGAGACTTTCAACGGATAAAACTGGTCCTTACTATGGCCGAGTCCGAGACATCCATGTTTATTTTTCCCCCAAGTGTAGAGGTCGCCTTGATCTGCGATGGCTGCCATGTGACCCATGCCGCATGTAATTCCAGTCACCTTGGAGTTAGGGTTGAATTCATTCTTGCCAAACAGTGTTGCGGGAATTTGCAGTGGTTTGAAACTCTGCTGAACTTGGGGTCCCATACCCAATATTCCATAGCCCCATGAGTAGACATCACCATTTTCTGTAGAATTAACAGTTCACAATTATTCTTGGATAATATATTATTTGTTACAATAATAGTTTAAAATTTCAGTTTACAAAAATTCGAACTATCCGGAGCTAGTGGAACTATGGCATCCCCATTTGGGGAATTTTGTGATGGAGAAGAGGAAGATTGAAAAGTATCTGGCTATTTAGATCTGGTCATCAAATATAACTAAAGCCATTTCAAGCAATGTCTCGATTCTAAATGGTGGTCTCACTAGGGAAATATTGTGAGTATCTTTCACTCTGGAATGAGGTGCAAATATACTACATACATACATGTATGTATTATTTTTATTTCTAACCTGTGAAATAACCCATATAGATCAAATAAGATTTTATTTGCCTATTCCAGGTTTCAAATCTGCAACTTCGTGCCCAGAGCCAAGGATCATACTGTTCGGTCACAAAGGTTGTCATTTACTTTTATCATCATGTTTTAAAATAAACTATGTATCTAGTTATAAAGTGCAAAATTATTTACTAAACATATGTAGCTTATTCTGAAAAGATAATAAATCAATACCCACTTTGGAATTCAAACAGGGTCCTTGTAAATATTCTCATCACCAGACAATCGCACATCTCAAAGTTGTCACGTTAATATAATATTATTATCTGTGCAGAAACGAATAAATAGAAAACGACAGTAGACAAGTAAAGAAATAAATAATGTATTTACCATTCAGAACCATACAGAATGATCCTCCAGATGCAATATCTATAATTTTTCCTAATCCGTTGCATACTTTGATAGCTCTGGACACATTCATTTGCTGTAGAGAATTATTGTCGCTATTCAGCTGGCCATACTCTGTATTGCCCCATCCAAACACTTCGCCTTTATCTGAAAATATTTCAGTTCAAAGATAATAATGGTTCATGAATTAGTAGCATTACTGACTTAGTAGAATGTAATACTAGATTCAAAGAATGTAACATGAACTTGAAATTACTAAATTTACCATCAAATTTATTAAGTGTGAGTGTAATCTGAAGTTTTTTTTTCTTCTTTTTAATATTATTACTATTAAAATCTAAAAAAAATTTGTTCAATTAAGTTCTGCTAGGTATATTTATTTTAATGCATGTCAATAATTGCATAAATAAATAATAATGAAGTTTTAAAAAAATGCTTAAAAAAACAATAAATAATCTATAGTTTTCTTAGCATCATAATTATATCATCTACCTTATGATGAACAGAGGTTTTCACAAACCAGGAATCTATCCATGCTATAATATTTTGGAAATTATGTAGTAACATTGTGTACATCACTTCAGTTTATATCTGCTCTTATGAAAACTGTTTTTTTTAATTTTTTTATAGGGAATACCGCACATTGGTGTGTTATTAAAATAAAGTGATGTAGGTACACAAAGTTAGTGTTTCATTGAATAATTCATATTGATATACCACTTAGAGCCAATACGCAGTCAGCAGCACAGGATAGTTTGATAATATTCTCGGTTTCTATATCTCCTATGACTCTAGTGGGGGAACCATTCGTAGCGTAATCACCTCGCCCTAGTTGTCCATCGGAGCCCCAGCCACAAGCGTACACCTTACCAGATTCCGTGATAAACATACTAAAAATATTAACAAATTTTATGTGGATACTAGTTTTACTACACAGCTTCGCCCATGAATTAAAATGTCGGTATTTGACCATAAAAAACAGCATGTTTTAGAATGACAACAGATAACACAACTTTTGCTGTTAAACAATAACAGAATAATACACAAGTTGAAGCACCACAGTACATGCATGCTTCTTAGACAAAGGCTTTCAATCGTGTTGACTGACAAACTTGGGGAAATAATGTGTAATCGCAATATCTCCGGCACGTTTATAAATATTTTGGATATATTGCATAAACAAGAAAACAAAATGATATTCGAGGGTGTTTGAATTTGTCTACTTTTGCACGGGTGTTAGATGGCAAAAGAGTAAACTGTGATAGTTATGCTGACGACATTGTGATTTTAGTACCATTTTCTATAAAGCGAAACTAAGGAAGCATTTGAAAAATAACTGAGACTCAATAAACAGCACAAACCTGTGATCTTGTCCACATTGTACCGTAACAACCTTTTCTCCATCTAATAAATCCATTTTATGTATCACCATGCTTCCGGAATAATTTTCAGTTTCTATGATTTTCCGGCCGCATTGACCATAGGCGTTGTTTCCTAATGTGTAGACTCCTTCATTGTCTGTGGCTATGACGAGATGCGCCCTACCAGCAGAAAGGCTTATTACGTCAGTTGTTTCAGGTTGCTGCAGAGGTAAAGGTATCGGAGCTGGGTACAGAAGCATCTCTAACGGATTCAACCTTCGGGGCGCCTGGTAACCAATTTGAGAATCTGTGTTTAATCCTGTGCCAAATACTTTGAAGCAGTCTTTACTCTTGACAGCAAATGCGGTGAAGCCATATCCAGAGGTTATATCTTTTACCTAGAAGGAAAAATTGTATGTTTCGTTTTGTGATTTAGGGACTAGAAAAGTTTATTTTTATTGTAATTATAAATTTTTCAAACTTTGTTTAGTTTTAAATAGATGTATATTTTTAGATACGACAATAGACACTCGAAGTGGCTCCGCTCAACTGGAGCCGGCTGTAATCATAGCTTGACCGGGCCAAACAGTCGCTTACAAGCAGCTGTCGATACATGACGTATTGCAAGCTGAACGATTCTACCCTAAAGTGTTAATATTCTGCTAGAACCGAGGTAGGAACATTCCAAAAAAGATGAGAATAAGATTTTTTCCCTAAAATATATAAAACTAATTGAGACAAGCATTTTTTGAGACATTTCACACTTTTATGGATGTTATTTTACAATTTTTTTATGTGAAACTTATTCGTTATATGACAAGGTTTGAAATTGCATTTATATAGGTTTGCCATCTCTATTTATATACCCCTAGACAGTATAATGACGAGTTTGGGGATATATTGTTTGGCTACTCATAGATATTCTGAATGTATTTAGCAATGCAGAATTTTCAGTATCAAAAACGTCTTCAATATGGTTTGACAGTTCTCACAAACCACTTTTTACTTTAAATAACAAGATGGTAGTAAGACTGTGATACACCGTAAATATAATTAACCATCACTCTATAATACGTTTTTAATTTCACAACTCACAATATGTTTTTCTCCGAAGGAAATACGTTTAGGGTATTCTGCATATAGTATTGAATTCTTTTTTTTATTTGCTTCATTGGTTTCTGGCAAATGTAATCCAAGGGCCCCGGTTTCAGCAAGTCCACTCACATAAACTCTTTTATCACAAGGATTAGCCACCGGGTACTGAAATACTAAATCAAATTGATTATTTAACGAATACATTTTCTTATGATCGTCAAATAATTTACACATACAAATAAACAGTTTACTAACCAGGAAGACTGTCAGCTTGAGTTCGGTCTATCGGAAATTTTCGTTTGTGGAGATAACATTTTTGTATGTCTTGTATCGATTTATGAGAGGTATTGAACAATTTATTGAAGCACTTCATTGTGGAAGCTGTATTTCATCGACACAACTTAAATATTATTATTAGTGATTAAAATTTAAGAGATTTAAAGAATTTTCAGATCCGTGTAGTAAATATAACCTATAAGTTGATACAATAACAAAGGTAACCTAAAAGTTTTGACGTTTGATAATGCGAATTATTTTTAAAAGGCCAAAGAATTCTAAAATATGCTAGCAGTACTAGACGAAGCGACGTAAGTACTTCGAATTAAGAAAAAAATCAACTCTATTATAAGTTTTTGGAGTGGATTATAGCATTGAATGGCATGTCATAAATATAAAAATCCAACCAAATATTGCTTCCGATTTATAAGACATTCAGACGTTTATTTACCGCTAATTATAATAAAACATTTATGTATTTACAATTAAAGTCAAAGTATTTTTTTCTAATCAGTAATCCAATTAATTTTACTGTCAACATTTTTATCCCGAAAAAAAATAAGCCCGTTGACTATTTTTAATTTACTACTTGATTGGCCTCATTGTTGTTGGACATATTTTTAAAAAATACCTTTGCCACGTTTAATTTTTTTATATATTATTATTAAGAACACATGTTAAACTTAAATTTTGATCAAAAGTAATGATTTGTTTGAGGTTTTGGTCATGTTGATTTTTGTAATCGAACTAATAATAATATAATCTTAAGTATACATAGTTGCCCAAACGCAAAAGGCTTTTTCCAGAAAGAGGCCTTAATGGAAGTGCATATTATGAACAATATTATCTATGCAGTCGAGGGCTTTTTTGTCCATGCTGATAAATACTATGTGGTTACTTTTGCAAAAAAGTTATTTCGTTTGTCACTTCTCCCTCGAACCCTTGCACCGTTCTTTGATTTCTCTTCGGCCACATTCACAGAAAAGGTTACAACTTTGTGATAATGTGTAACGTTAAACCATGTGTAGAGGTTGCTATGACTGACCATAACTACGGTAGCTGTTGATTTTCAGTATTTCAAGCTAGGCTGATTTGGTGGCTAATACAAAGACGCGTTGTTTCGCTTTGTTAATACCTTATCAATTATTTAAATATCTTACTGTCCTTTGGTAACAGCGTAAAAACACTTACGGTTACGGACAATTTCTTAGTTTCTTACCTTCATGTTTTTCATCCAGTTTCTACTTTATCCAACCATTTCGCAATATCGAATTCCGTATGAAAACAACATGGTGTTCGAAACAAGTGACAATCGTAACTGAAGAGTTTAATGCGAAAAAAACGTGTTTCGTGTTGTTCATTGGTCTCTCGCTTGTTCGTCGTTGTTATTCTTCAAGTAATATAGAAATGAAGTGCGGTGTTTTGTTGTGATTCGTTTCGCTAACAATATAACTGTGTAAGAAGAATCAAGAACTTCCTCTTCAACTAAATCGGTGAGTGAATGATTTCTCATTTTCCCTTCATTTCAATAATCTTTCCACGTCCATAATTTAACACTTCCATCAAGTAGTATAGTTTATCGTTTAGCAGTTCACTATTTTACAAATTGATCTGAAGCTGAAAACACATTTGGTGTTTTATTACAGCTTAGGATCCAAAAGTAATACTCAGTAATTTTTACCTAAGATTTCGCACAAAGCTATTGTTCGGGGTGACGTTATAATACCCCTTCGCAACGAGAGTTTTAAAATAAAATAAACCCACTAAGACATTAATATTTGCGTTAAAGTGATTTAACTAAACGAATTGAAAGTTCATCCCGACTTTCAAGAAAATATTTGCTAAATAGAGAAAACTTTTTTCTGACTTTGCCACAAACACATAATTTTTCATTGATTCCTTTCAGGCAATGTTGATTGATAAGGATAACAATTAATTTTAAAAAGGTGACTTCGATAGTGTTATTTATAAAAATAGTAAATTTAATAATTTCTAATGAAACGCTTTGTCATTCATCCCACTCAGTGGTAAAAGACATCTTGTAATGGAAGTAGGAGGAATTCGATATTGTCAGGTTATTTCTATTATGCGTACATATTTTGTAGTATTGTCGTAAATCCTACGCTGGACAATGAGCTCATTGTGTTCTTTTTGACGTGTGTATCAAAACTTAAATGTTTTTTGGATCAGTGAATTCGATACGGACCGAACGATGCAAATGTTTGTTTATGCCGAGTGGCGCACGCTGCACGCTGTCGCTACCAAGAACCAAAACGTTCAGCATTCAGTCAATTCAGTTTGTTCTCGCTTCTCGGGAACGGCGAATAATATGTTAACATTTACTATTGGTTCTCTCGAACGTCTATTTCGAAAGTTTTATTTCCATGATGCAGGAATCGCGACACTCCGGTGAGCCACGTCAAAATCTACAATACAATTATACCATGGAAAAAAACTACGATGGAATACACACATTAACGAGATACTTGAGAAAGCGAGACGGACAGATAATGCACTCGTATACTCTTATCAGCTACATCAGTAAACTCAACCTTAAAAATAAACTAAATAATCCGATAAAAACTTACATACGCCTCACCAATATGGGCTACATCAAATAGGTACTAAACCACTCGAATCAAATTAGAATCAAACCCGGATCCCTCCCTAACTCTGGTGAATGGGTTTAAATAAAATATTGCTATAAACATAAACATAAAATAATAATACATTTAAAACATTTACTTTAAACAAATAAATAATGTTTGAGCCAAATACTAAACCTACAATAATTATTTATCTTATCTTTATTACAAAATTGGTTCCATCAAATGTAGCTTTGACATGACATTTTTATACTCTCATTTTTTTGTTTTTCCATAAATTCTAGATATTTTCGTAAAATTTAAACTTTTAGCTATACTTTTACACTTTATATCGGTTCTAATACTAAACTAATAGAATTAATATTCGTTCTATAATTCTATTGTATACTTTGAGTGTTACAATGAATTTTACAGATTTTCACTTTTTAATTTTTGTTGTTATTTTTACGCGCTAAATGTCGTTGCTTTTATTTTTGATGCAAAACCTTTAAGTTGAGTTTAAAAAATCTATTTTTACTCTGTTTTACCCAGACAGGCCAGCCTGTGGTTTGCTTCATATTTTGAATTTAAACCTTTATTATTTTTGTAAAAAATATTACATTACTTTTTTGATAAATATTTCGGAGAAAATAAGTGGTTAATATTTTAATATTTTTGGGGATTGTAGCTCCTTTTTTGAATTGTAAAAAAAACCCTTTAAGAAAACAAAAATTAAGTATTTGTCAAACAACAAAACAAGTATAAGGTGCATATATGAATTTATAAGATAGATACCTGCTAATAGTAACCAATTCAAATAAGGCTTGTCTATGGTTCCGACGTTTTTCCACGGTGGCGGGAAAATTGGAAGCGCGCCTCCAATGGCGACGCATGCGTCACCCGCCCCAGTTATCGATCATGCCGGTCCTAAGGGCCATCTGAAAGTTAGCTACTCTGCCACGGAGTCAACACTTTACAAGTAATTAATATTTTGTTGATTGGTTATGATTTACATGATTTATATGACCGTTTTGTAGCCAAGCGTCGGGTTCGCACCCCAGGCTCCGCAAATTCAATTATCTTAAAGCTAAATCCTCCACCAATAAACAAACAATTTCATCATTTTTATGGTGGGAGTAATAAGAATAGAACACACAAAATAGCTAACTTTATAAAGGAATGAAATGTTATAATGCGCTGCCGGAAACTAATAAATTTAAAATAGCCTGTAAAAACCATTTAGAGTAAATTAGTAATATCAAGTAGTATATAAGTTATAATATTATTAATAAGTCACAAAGAAAATTAATTATAATTAGATATTAAAATTGGAATTAACTTTTAAAGCTATCCGGGAGTAACGTCAATACCTCATTAAAAAGCGGCATTTTTAAACGATCTCATACTTCTATTGTAAATTATTTAATGTTTGAATTTTTTTCGATTTTAAGCTGCCATCTTTTTATGATATTCAAAGTAGAGGTTGCGAGTTCCAGTCTCGGTCATGACCATTATTCTTTTTAGTTTTCGTTTTTTTTTCTGTTTCATATTTGTGTTTTAGAATATTTAAATATTTTATAATTAGATGCTTTGCAAACCTTAATGTACGAGTAACAGAGTAATTAATATAAAATAAATAAAACTAAAAAAATCCAAATATTGTCAGGATATTCGTAACATGGGAATTTTGTCTCTCTAAAATGTTTCCTATTTTCTTGTTGTGAAATCTAAAACCACCATTAACTTTTTTCAAATGATTGCGATTCGTGTCTTTTGCCGCACATCATTATTAGAATGTATCCAGAATTACATTAAAATGATTCTCTCTTATCGAATTATTACATATCAATTAAATTAATTCGCTTTGTTAGACTGCAAATTTGATTATTAACTGAACTAGTGACCGGCCAAGAAGCATCCTTTTCGCTACATCTAATCTAACTTAATCTAACCTATCCTAACTAGCGTTGTAACCGCTCTGTTCGAACTGCGTACACCTCACACATTTTTAAGTTTGCAAATACTTCAATTGAAGTTATAAAGAAATGTGAAGCTACAAAGACCACAAAAACAATTTTATTTTGCGGCAGTTCACACTTTAATCGTAGTTAGAACTACTTAATTTAGCGGCAGCACACGAAGGTTTGATTTGTTCACACCTCAATAATTGTGATATCAGTTCTTTTTGAGATTTCAGGTCGCTGGCCACCCCCTCATGAAATTTAATCTTTCGGCGAAAGAACTGCTACCAGTTCTTTTCGATTTTAGTTCGACTTCGATTGAAGCGTTCACCGTGAAGGTTTCATTTTAAAGAACTAGCAGTTCGTGAAGCATTGCCAAAACTTTGAAGTTTTTGTAGACATACCGATTTTTTCTTTTTGATAGCACAAGAGATAATTCTTCCCCGTCGGTTATGTGATATTTGTTACTTCAGAGAGGAGAATTCATTGCTAATCAGAGACACATCTTAATAAATTCCTTAATTCAGCTATTCGTAAGTCGGAGGGATCTTAATTTATGCAAATGATTGACGTTTTGGTGTTTGCTTCATTTGGTTTGATT
Organism: Drusus annulatus; assembly: GCA_022651775.1. Lineage (NCBI taxonomy): Eukaryota > Metazoa > Arthropoda > Insecta > Trichoptera > Limnephilidae > Drusus > Drusus annulatus. The sequence goes on along the minus strand of JAGWCC010000246.1, from coordinate 639,605 downwards.
GCATGTTTTTGCGGCAAAGGTAGCTACTTAGTTTTAATTTTTTTGTTTTCTAGTATTAAATATAATTCATTTGTTGGAAAAAAGGGAAAAAATATGTAATTTAAAAGAATGCGCATATTATAATGTAGGTGCCATAAATGACATTTATCAATCGATGTTTTTAATTTTTTATTTTTTATAACATATAATAAGCTGTAAAAAATGACAAAATATCATTATTCCGAACTAACGTAAACAATGCGTGGTAGATTCTCTTAGTATCGCCCTAGTAAAAGACCACCATCCAGAATCGAAACTTTGCTTGAAAATGCATTAGCCGTGTTTAGTGACTTGATGTGCCATAGCCAAGTACTTATGTAACCTACCTCTTTCCTATCTCTTCCTCATTCTCACTCCCTTTAGCTTTACCAAGTACCCCACATTGAGGATGCCACTGTCCCACTGGCTTTGGGCGGTTGGGATTCTTGTGCGTTAGTAACATATATGTATTTATACTTTGTAGTTTGACATATTTACTAAAAATGTAATAATAACTTTGTATAAGACCATAGATTTTATTTAATAAAATTATGACAAATTCTCCATAAAAAACGGGCCAACAGATTAAATTATTTGGAAGAACTAGAAATAAAAAAAATCATTTAAATTAATAGTCGTATTCTTAATAATCAGTAAAATTTGTCCAGTAGGCCAATATTAGGTATATTTTCTGTAAACTCATAAAATTTCTCATTATTCTTTAATCACCTTCTCAGTTGACGTTTTGCCCTTTTCATTTTATTATCTGTCTCATTATCTCTGTTCGTTTGTTATAATTTAAATGTTATTCTATGTTTTTCTCACTGTTCTTTTATTTTATTTTATATTGTGTTCTCTCTCTGTATGTATATATAATCGCACACTTTGTATTTTTTGTTTAGTTTAATTTTGTATCCTTTTATATCCTGATTAATGGTTCTGGCGACCGAGCAGCGGGGTTAAGGTACACAGTCCTCTTTCTACGCAGATCCTTACAACTCAATAAGTAGGAACCTACCTACTTACTATAAAACTTTTTTCATTAATAAGGCATTACGTGGGTAACATAGTATCACCATACTTAACTTGTGAGAGGGTATTTTCAATATGTAAGTATAGCAAAGCATTCGTTTCCAGGAACCAATAGAACGGAAATAATAGACACCGTATTTTGGTCTATTTATTCTACTCGGGTGAATACAGAGCTTTATGAAGCATTCAATACAAGTCCGAAAGTGACTCTTTCGTGGCAATGATTCTACTTGTTACATTCTACCAATATTATTTTCAGTGACAATGTATACCTAACTACATATTAGATTGTTACCATTGAAATAGAAAGTCTTACTTCTCGCAATAGAATATAGAAATATATTTATAAACATAATATTTTTATACCTCTTGAACTTTTCAATATTAAACATATAATTCAGTACATATAGCGCAGATATTGTATCAAAACCATAGTAATTAGAAAAAGGGTTATAACTAGGAGCCGTGAACGCGGTGGCATGTTGAAAAATTCCAGAGCCGCTCATTATTAAAGGGAAATCAGTCAAAATATCGTTATTTGATGGATTAAATTCGTTTCAACCACCCGGTAGTGTATTATTTAAACCACGAGAGGCCTGGTCTGAACAAATTCTCAATTTTGTATTATTTTATAATGAAATTAGTTTTCTTTAGAGAGGACACCTAAATGAATCTGTTTTTGCATACAAATATATTGTTTCTATGTAGTACTGCGCCTGGAGCCAAATAGTTTACCCCTAGACAACGGAGGCCTCCGAATTACAATATAATATATCAAGTATCGAGGAATTGTTCAAAATGGAAAATAATAGAGATATAACACATCTTTCCGCGGAAGTGATACAGTGCCCGATGGTCTCTACTACGATATAAACTATGACATACAAATTTTGAGTTTGAATGGAAAGTCTTGAATCAATCTTACTAAAACAATCTTACTTCGGATTCTCTCCTTTGCCCTTTTTGAGCTAAAATCACTTACTCGTTTTGCTAGTAGCAGTTTGTGAGTTGAAGTCGTGATATCGAAATGTCTTTGTTTACTTCTTTGTGACTGTTTTATGTGGGGGCATCAATTATGTTATGTTTGTCCTTCTCTATCAAATAGACAGTATACGGAGGAATAAAGAGACACGTTATCCGGACGTATTATTTGTAAACAATCTTGAAACAACTTATTTCAGACTACAAGGCTATTAAGAATTTTTCTTCCATTAATTATTCCCAATTATCAAAAGATATTTCTTTTACACAATTTAAATAATATACATTTCTAAAGCACAAATCATTTAATAAATAAGACAAATGAAAAAGATTTTTGACGACCTCCGTGGTCGAGTGGTAAGACGATCGACCATAAACCCAGAGATTGCTTGTACAAACCCGGCGTGTCTTTTTATTTTTTATTATTATTAATATATGTCATTACATATTTAATTCATATGTGGTATACTAATATATATTTGCGGCACGTTCCAGAGTGGTAGATACTCTAAGCATCGCCCTGGTAAAAAAACACCATTCAGAATCGCAACGTTACTTGAAATGGCTTTAGTCGTGTTTGGTAACCAGATCTGAATAGCCAAGTACTCCCAACCTTTATCCGCCCCATCTTCTTCCCCTCTGCACTACCTTCAGCCTCACAGCATACCCCAATTGGGGCTGCCATAGTCTCACTGGCTCTAGACGGTTGGGACTCTTGTGCGGTATTTACTATTAAAAAAAAATGATGCATCAAAAAAGATTTCTATTTTGATTTAGCTATGTTTTTAGTTTGCTGTAATAAGAGCACCATTCAGAATCGAAACGTTGCTTAAAATGTCTTTAGCCGTGTTTGGTGACCAGATCTAAATAGCCAGGTACTTCCCAACTTTCATTTTCGTCATCTCCTTCCCCTTTCCACTACCTTTAATATCACAACATACCCCGATGGGTATGCCATAATCCCACTGGCTCCAGACAGTTGGGACTCTTGTGCGGTATTCATAGTAAGAAAATATATATACTCGTATATACAAAACTTAACATTTAAAAAAAAAAACTTCTAAATATTTTTTGTTGTAATTGTTCTACAAGTGAATATGCTCTTCCAAGAGTGTATTTAAATAAAGTGTTTTGTAGGAAAATTAACGATATTAGAAAAATCAAAAATGTTCTTTCTATTTTAAATGACAAGGACGCCTTGGCAAAAAGCGGAAGCGTAATTTTTATTTGAAGATACAAGTATTAAGGGTAAACTTATTTTTGTAACAGAATATTTCGGAACAATTCCAAATGTAATAAAATGACTTGAAGATTAGGATTAGGACCTTTCTATCATTGAATCGTTCGATTTATCAAAGAGGAATGAAGAGTGGGCAGAAAAAAAGATTATACCAAAATTCTGGCTGTGATGGATTACGGTGTATTAGTGAAAATTAAAATATTTTCATCGATTTCACATAGCTATACAAATTTTCTCCGTTGAAAAATCTCCGTGGATTTTTGAAAAGAGCTTTGATTTATCTTGGAAAAACGTAGAACGGCTTCTCATAGTGTATTATAAAAGTAATGTTGATGTCAAAACAAATTAATTCTGCATCGTGTACATGTTATTCAAATTCCCAATAGGAAAGCCCTTTTTATCACCTTATTAGTATAATGAGTAAATACTGACAGTATTATTACGAGAAAATAGCTTGAATGTGATGGATATCCCCAATATAGGCTTCTTTGAACTTTGAAACTTTGCAGGAAACGATAATTTACAATAATTCAAAAAACTATTTTTTTCGACAACATACTCGACTCATAAAAATAAAACGCCTGTTAAAATCGGGAAACGATCTAAAATAAACGTTTCTTAGATTTGTTTTTTTAAACATATGTTTCCCTAGTACTGATTACCGCCCTGTTTTGACCATCGCGTCTGCGGCTCCTAGTTATTACTATTTAAAACATAAAAAAGACACGTAAGTATACAAGCATAGTAGCCATGCTAAAACCAAACCAAGATTAGTGAAATTTCACTCTGTTTTTTTTTCCATCTATTATGCTTTTTGAAGCCTTTAGAGAACTTTATTTTCAATCGTCCTTTTCTGTTTTGTGTACATATTTCTGATTTAGTTTTTTTCTTGGTTCACAACTGATGTTAATACTATTTAAAACAAGTTTAATTTTACTTGTACTAACTAAATTGTTGCATTATAAAAAAAACAATGTAAACTGCGGGCTTATAACGGGGTACCCCAGAAAGAACACTTAAAAAATAAATAAAAAAAACAAACTAATAAATAAATAACAGATTCAATAGTTAAGAAGCACTATAAATAAAGAAAGCCATTTAAATTAGTAATCAGTTAAATTTGTCCTGTAGTTCAATATTAGGTATATTTTCCGTAAACTCGTAAATTTTCTCACTATTCATTTATCACCTTTTCAGTTGACGTTTTGCCTCTTTCATTTGATATTATCAGTATTTTTCTCTCTGTTCTATAAATGTTATTATTTTGTTTTCTTACTTTTATATTGTGTTATCCATCTATATGTACGAGTATAAATAACCACACATATATGTATTTTGTGTTTAGCTTAATTTTGTACGTTGATGATGCTTAGGCCAAGCGACCCGGCCGGTTATAAAAAATCTGTGGTCTTATACAAAGTTATTATTTCATTTTCATTAAACAAATAACACAAAATATATTATCGGGTACATGTGTAATTGAGTAAATACTCGTAGTGCAAAAAAATCTGTTTTAAAAAATACCAAAGAAAGAAATGGTTATAAATAACTGTAATTTCAGACAATGTTTTTAAAATAACTATGAAAATATGTAATTGAATAACTTATCTCTACTTGCCTAAAAAAAAAGCAAATTAATATATTCGTTGTTTATACAGCTATAAAGTTGCATTAGGTAAACACATTATCAAATAGTACTTACATCTCGTAACCTTTCACATTTAGATTGTATTGTAAAATTACAACTTATAACGGTGACCTTTGAACGATAAAACTTTATTTGGAGGCATTTTGCAAGTAGTTAAAATTACTCTAATTTGGGAAGAAGTTACAAAATTTTTCACGTCTCTTACGGCCGCTTTCACCATTTTAAGCTGAGCAAAAGCTGAGTAAATGAAAATTCACCCGTGTCAAAGTGAGGGATTACTTAATTTCATTTCAACAACATTTTTGACGAAGCGTTCGCTCGATCGCAGCGGACGTAAAATTTTGTAAAAACAAATCTCTAAATATTTTACGGAGAGTGGATTTCTTTTGAACACACTTTACATACGTGCTTAATTTTACATCTTGGAATACATAACATAATATTGTATTAAAATACTCAGCGTACGGTCTAGCAAAAGCAGAACCATACAGATGTTCTTTTGACAGTCCAACGACTAGGGGAGGTTATTCAATTGAAAGTAAGTTTTATTTATTTTAGTTATTTGTACATTAAAGTTTACAAAATAACTGATTATAATTCATAAACTTTTTGACTTAATAATAATAACTTAATTACGACTTGATATCACTAATGTATTTTATATGGTTCTTACAAGCTATTGTAAATTTATTAATTCATTTTGACGGTTTCCGGCAGCGCATTCTAACATTTCATCCAGATGGTTCAACTTTATGTGTATTCTATTGTAAAGCGAGAAATTAGGCGCATTTACGTGGTGGCAAAAGATTCGTCGCTGTGTTTTTTCAAAGGAGAGTTACTAGTTCCATTTCGATATAACGTCACCAAAAAGGCAAAAGAGCTGAAGCACCATTTTGGGAAGTTTACACCAGAACGCCCTAAAGTTTTTTTTTTCAATAATAAAAAAAAAAGTCTTCAGTCCCTGGTTGGATTTTGAACAAAAAGTTAACATAGGTAACTCAATGCTCTCACTGAGTTACCTGAAGCGACAAAAAGCTAAAAATGTCCCACACTTGTGTCGCTCGAGTCAAGCCTTCTCTCAAATAGTAAATGTGTTTTAGATGGCCGAAGAGCCACAGAAGTTTTCAGAATCAAAAGTGAGTCAGATCATTCAATTCAGAAAAAAAAACTGATCCAAACTGCATATTTAACTAATTTTTAAAGTGTCGCTTAAGCCCTTTTACCCTTTCAGCGACGATATACACGAGTGCTTGTTGTTTTTTTGCTAGAAACGCGTACATTAGTTTGAAGTAAAAAAAGGTGTTATTCACGACGTTAACCTTTTCTTAATGCATTTTATATAACAGGAGAGAGATGTAGTGTCAATACGATTGCATTGCAAATTTGTTTACTTTCGAACTTATTGATCAAAAACATATAACTGGTAAAAAATACTGTGGTTAGTTATAGGTATAGCAGCCAGAGTTGACCTGAACACAGTAGTTACACAGATGCATTGGTTGCATACAGCATGTTTCAAATTTTTTATTCGATTTCATAAAATAAATTTTACTGAAATTGAATTTCATTTTTAATAAGCCTAATAAAAATAACACACCGGAAAACTTTTCGAATATTATAGGTTCATATCGTATTTCGAAACCTGTACCTTTTTTGCTAAAAGCAATAACCAGGCGTAAACAAAAAAAATGACTGTTTCTCAGTGACGTTTGGTAAGGCCATCACTGTCGGAAGTGAATACATATACACCAATACACACAATTCTAAGGTTGGGTTGCTTGGGTCAATTAATAATTATAATTCGATGGGCTAAACCTTTATATATTTGCTCATTAGCTAACTTCAGCCTCTAGAATTCCAAAGCTTGTAGTCCCTACTAAAGGTAAATTCCGCTCAGCAAAATCACCGCCTGTAACTCCTGTGTGAACACTCCTGTCAGATTTCATACCAATCCGACGAGGCTTTACCTTCAGCCACGTTAGTGACACCGAGATTATGCATTAGAGCCTTAGAATATAACTTAGTGACCACACAGTTTGAATGGAGGAAGCGGCCCTTAGTGTCATTCACTGTAACGTTTTTTTAAAGTTACGTTTAAGGTATATATTTGTAGGTGCTTTCGGGGAGGTGATTTATACTGATTTATAGCTTTACTGCACTCATTTTTCTTGCATAATGAATTGAACAAAAATCAGAAATTGAATATGGCGTTATGTCCTGTTTGTGACTTTTAATGCTCCATAAATAATTATGGAAATGACGTTACAAGCTGACAATAGTTGCGTTGACTAAAAAACTGGAAATTTGATGACACTTTACTAAACGTTGGAGAGTTTTATTAATTTAGCTCACAGATTTTCTGCTCTATAGTGGAGATCTGACATATCTAGGTACATACATATTATACCTACGTGTGTAATTATTATATTGTAACAAAACAGTAGTAATTTCTTTACGCGTAAACAATTTTATTAATTGTAGGTACACACAGTGCCGGATCCACCATACGTTCAAACTGTTTAAAAAACAATGACGCCAAATCTGAAGGGGAGCGGTAAAAATTAAGATTTTATCTAAATTTTCTTAAAATATATTTCTTAAATGATTTAAAAATTACCCGCACCATTGGATAATTATGTTTTATATTGCGCTGGCAACATCACTGTGCGTTCGACGGCGGTCAAAAAAGCTTTTATCACGGAATTATTTTATGAATTGCATAACGGTTATTTTGGCGGAGGGTCTGTTTTTCTATGCTGTGTCGTATGTTGAAATCGATGCAACCCAAAGTCAACAACCAAGAAGCATGTTCGTGCTTTCTTCCCGGAAATTGAAATGCACACTTATAAATGGTACATATTCATGTCCCGGTGACATCGTACCGGTGACTTTGCGCTCATTTGATTTTGGAGCTCGTTTGAAGAAATATTTTTTTGGTTTTTTTTTTAAAATCACGCGGTAGGTACTTCGGTAAAAAAATATCATAAATGAAATTCCATGTCTCCGCTACCGGCTTTAGTATATAGCTATATTAACATCACTACCAAAACACAGCCGCTTTGCCAATTTTATCGTTTTATGTTAAATCTGAAATAGAGTTAAATATTTTTGAATATATTTTAAGCTGAAGTTTTTAGTCATTTTGATCATCTCATATATCCAAGTAAAACGTCAAGTAATATTATGGTAATTAGAGCTGCAGTATCTAGTTATTTGGTGGTATTTTGCAAAAATGGCGATATGTCAATTAGCCAAGTGTTATTATTATTAAAATATACTTAGGAGGGAAACAACAGTAGAGACAGTGGGATTTGAGGTTGGAGCGCGGTTAAAGTTTGTTTGTGGGTTACCATGTGCTTTGGCAATGATGTATTAACCTTGAAGTAACAATATATGGAGGGAGAGCTAATTATTTTTACCCAACCTATACAAACTTGCGATAAATCACTTTCTCCAGGTTTTTATGTCGTACACTATGAGAGAGAAAGAGACAACAAATTTCATAGACCGCTTCTATATATTGTAAGGATGATCTTAAGCTCCTGGTTCACGGCGGGAATCAGCTCACATTTTTTATTATGCCACTAAATTTGATACAACTAAACGGTTTTTTAGGTTATATGCTATATTTTTGTTGATAAAAATACTGTGAAAAAATGGCTATACGAATAAACAAAAACATTATGTCGATATGTGATATGAATGAATGTATAAATACCGTGTCTTAGTCTTAGCCAATATAGGTGCGCCGAGTCAGTTTAAAATCATCAAAAACAAGTCAAAAAATGACTTCACTGTGTATTAAATTAATAATGTGAAAAAGTTGAATTTCGAATTAGTCGACCACGGAGGACCCTAAGTAATAATAACCCATGGTTGAAGTATATTTTGGTGCTTAAGTTAGATGTGATATCCTTTGATACATACAAGGTCCAACTAATACTTACGCGTATTTTTTTATTAGCAGAAAAGCATGGTAGAAATAATAAACTCAAGATTGATATAAATAATATTGCCAAAGCGAATAAACGTCGATTATATTTTTGATTTTAAATGTCATTAATACATTTTTAATCTCCAATGCTCTGTTGGAAACCCGCTTTCATAGGGCAGCTGTAAACTGAGCGCCTTAAGCTTTTCAAAAGACTTACAGAATTACAATACAACCATTTTAAAACAGTACATTAGTATAGGGTGGGTACTTTAACAATGCGGCGTCGACCTGAAAAGAAAAAATTAAAATTATTACTGTTTTGGTGGAAATAAACGTACCACAATAAATTATTAAGAGGCCGTAAAACTTATAAAGAAAGGCATATTTATAATTTTAAGTGATCATTTTACTCCATGTAAACTGTAGACGATTTCGGAAACCAGCAGAATTTATGATGATATTTCGTACGCGAGTGAGGTAGGTACTTGTTAAATTGAAACACAGAACAAACGAAAATTGTAAGTCTTCGCGGAAGTTAAGTTAAGAAAATGAGAAAAGTCTTCGTGGAAAATAAATTATATTTCTTTGGAAAGCACAACATCAAAAGCTTTATAATGCTTCAATCATTTTTCTAACAACGAGTTAGATTTTTTTAGTGCTTGAAGATTAGTGTACAAAAATGTATATAACTAAAAAATAAAATAATATTAATCTTTGTAAATCTTTAAAAGCCCTGGCAATCTTCAAAAATAATATTATTTTTCAGTTCGCTGTGCTCAAATGCCTTGCCATTGTATTGGTTAAAAGGGTTTGTTGGCTGGGGCATAAAAACCAAAAGCTCATATCTTTTTACATAAACTCGTATATTTATTTTGCTATTTTGAAGAATATTTTAATATTTGGGTTTGGCATGCGTATTGTGTATATATTTGGGAGGTATGAAAACGGAAAGAAAATCGAAGTTTTATAATGATAAGCTAAAATAAACAATGTTTTCGTCATCGTTTTGTGGTTCTCGTTTCAAGAAATCATTGAATGACTAAAAAACTATTCATGATTTTTATGTATTTATTCGTAAATGCTACCAGGACCCAAATCATTGAAACCTATTCAATCCTAGCCGTGCAGTTTCATTTTTGGCGCCTTTTAAAAACCTTAAAAATAACGGAGAAATCAATACACGTGATAAAGCGCGGACTCTGTTATTCGCCGTACGATTTTATACACAGTAACAGTATCCTAGATCGTTTGTGTTTTTTCTGCGTTGCATCGTTTTGCAGAGCAGTATTATTATTGCTATTATATTTTCACAATAGGTTATCTATTATATAGTTATATATTATCCAAAGCGGTCTACGCATTTGACTCGGTAGGTTGCTAATATCGATAGAAAGTTTTCTTTATTTCCGTGCTCTGGTCGTGTAAAAGGCAGGCGAGTACTGTAGTTAGTAAAATGATGGCTTGACGAATACGGTAACTCAGTAACGCGTTGCTTGGAGGAACCTTTTTCAACTGCGCCTGAATAATATCGGGTATGTTTTTTTATAAGGATAAAATTTGTGTTAATAAACTCCTTTTCGCCATAGTGAGAGCCCACTCTTCAGAATCAACACGTTGATAGAAAAGGAATAAAGGTATGTTTAGTTACTAGATCTGAATTTACAGATACTTCACAGTCTCATAAACATCTCTTCTTTCTCCTTTATTTCATCCTCTCTCACGACATTCTTTAATTGAGGCTGCTTTGGTCCCACCGGCGCGGCGGTATGATGTCATAAATCAATAAAACCGCTGTATCAATTACCATACCATTTAATAAAATGCCTACCTGTTAAAGGGGATGGTACAACCAATAACATAATGAAAAATTGATTAAAAATATATCAGATAAGGGCAACGTACTCCCATGTAATCGCTTTTCGCTAATTGCCTATAAATTATAAACTGTGAGAATGCACTCTTGGGAGGTTTCGTTAGTATGTTTTTTGGAGTGGTGTACCGAGGTGATCAGCGTATGGGTAATTCTAATGTATTAATATTTGCTATAAGCTGAATTTAAACATAACACAACATAGGGTTATCGTTCGTGTAGATATATAAATAAATACGAATACACTTTGAACTTTCAAGATAAAAACAAACAAAAATAATCTATAAAACTTAGCGTACCTACCTTTTCTGTGTAAACAAAGAAAATTATGTGGTTGACTTAATATCTTTCAAAGGTGTAAGATTAAAACTTAACTTCTGTTTGTTATAATATTTTGTAAATGTTTATAATGCCATTGTGGTGAAATATCACCTCAATGGCGTTTTACAAAGGTATAAAAGTATTTACTTTACTAAAACAATAATTAAAATCAACACTATTTGTTGTGCACGTACATATTTACAAATGTCGCCGCGGGTTCTAAACAAGTTAAAACGTGTGGTATAAACTATTTAACATGAACAAATTGGTGTTCCAATTTCCATATTACTTTAATTAGGTTCCACGGTGAGAAGCCATTACACTAATTTTAGTACCGATACCACCCGTCCGTGGTCTTGTGTAGAAAGGAAAGAAAACTTTAAGCCGCATTATTTTAAATAATTAAATGTCGGTAAGTAGACCTCTTGGATGAGTGACATCTATTGACAGATATTCAAATAATGTTTAAATTTACGCATAGCTCCGGTATCTCCAGAATCTCGCTTGACCTAGGTACGATTTTCTGGACATCATGTAAATAATAATGTCGGGTTTCGGTAAACGGTATACCGAAATGTCGTGAGTTTCGGTAAACCGTGTATAACCGTCGACAAACATAAGTGTGGTAGATGTAGATTGGATTATCTCCCAAATTGGATTTCGAGTATTGGAACTACAAACACAATTAAGTTAATTGATTTAGAAACTAGGACACTGCTCCGTCATCTCTTTGAATGTTCAATACCTACTACCACATTATGTGTATGAAATAACGAACTCTTTAGCTTTGGCAAGTAGTTATATATATATAAAAGGAAACACATACAAAGAGGTTCTATTGTAGTCGTGAAAAATCAAAGTAAAAATATTCCCTTTAGTTAAAACCTACATATTTTTTAATGATTCTAAAAATTATGTTATATTTTAAACGTGCAAGTTAAACCTACCACACGTTTTATTAAAAAAAAATTGAGTTTTCGTATAACGATTGAACATAATATAAAAAGGATAAAATAATGGACGAATACCTAAAATTGGAGTAAGTACCTATTTAATAATTTAAAATAAGGTCATGTGGGTATTTTGGATTTGGTGATGTGGATATTTGAAATGGACTTTTAATGGCAAATGTTACAAGCATTAAACCTTTAGTCGGGAAGTTGCGAGGTCATTTTTCAATGTAAGGCAATGCAAAAAGTTATATCAATCAATTTATATTTAATTAGATCTTATCATTGTGTGCTAGAGAGAATTATTTGCAAGTTAATGATTATATTGTATTACTTAAAAACTTAATTATTTCTCTATAAAATTAATTTGACTAGGTACTACTCAAAAATCATTGGGAAGTGATTCTTGCAAGCTTATTTTTTCTTAACATCTGGATTTATTGACTTATTCCGTTCTTCCTTGCGCATACAGATACAGCGATTTTCTGCTTTGTTATTAAGATGAATGTAGTTGACTTGTGTTTCAGAACGAAAATGGGTTTTATAAAATGTACCTTGACTATATCACAAATGCATCTTCACTATCCGTTAAACGTGAAAAATTTAATTTTGTTATAACACTATTTTATTATTTTAAACCAAAAAAATCAATCAGTAATTGACATATGGCACCCGGTTAGTACATATACGGATAATTCATTGTTTTTTGGACGCAAGCACATGAACCTATATGAAAAAAAGATAAAATGTAGGCACAATACGATACAAAACATTTCACAGATAAGAAGGTTCTCGTATATTTGGCGTTCTCAGAAATACTTTGATGTTTCCACGAACATTTATAATTAAAGCCTCGGGCAGGAGTCAAATTTGCCAGAGGCGCGAGTCTCTGCGCCAGAAAAACAGCTGATAAATCCTAGATAAAATACACAAGCGTAATGTGAATTGATATTACTTTCCTCACGTTTAATTGTTTAATTTTTTTATCCTACTCTTATCTAGTGGTGTTTATCAGTTTCCGTAACAACGGGTTTTAATTTTTTTAAATCTCTAATTTATGTCATATTGTTATAAAAAAAGTCTTAACAATTTAGTTACAGCTTAATTAACAGATTATTAACTTTAAATAATTTCTAAATTGGAAATAACTTTAAAGCATCAATGCTTATGTTTTATTAAATATTTAAATAATGTCAATAATCTAAAACACAAATATGAAACAGAAAAAAAACTTGAAAATTAAAAGACAATGGTTACAATCAGATAGAATAGAGAATTGTATTTTTATTTTCTGGCTTTTCCTATTTTAGATTTTAGATATTATTTAAAAAAATTACTTTTTGAGTGCGTACGTACGAGTGTTAACTTTTCTAAATTGAAACTGACGAATGTGTTCAGAAAATTATCGCTTCAAATCTTTTTAAGTATCTAACCGTAATGTATTTTAGCAGACATTATTCTACATTCAAAATGGGTTGATTGAAGCAACAATATTTCTTTGACAAGTCAAGTTAAAACCGAAAAAGACTAGTATGCTTACAAAATTCATATATGATAATTGCATTAAATTAGTATAGATGGCATATTAATATGTAGTTAGTAATAAGACAGAGCCTAAGAATTAAGATTTGTGCAGCGCCCTAGAGGTGATTTTTCACAAAAATTATGTTGATAATTTTATCGTAAATAACACATATCGTCGCTGGAAAGACAAAGGGGCTTAAGCGACACTTTGGTCAAAAATGAGTTAAACCTGCAGTTTTGAACAGTTTTTTTTCAGCATCGAATGTTTTGACTCTCGTTTGATTCTGAATACTTTTTGGACCCTTCAGCCATCTAAAATATTTGTACCATTTGAGAGAAGGCTTGACTCAAGCGACACAATTTTGGAACTTGGTTCAGCCCTTGTCGCTTCAGTTAACTCAGAGAATAAAGTTACCTGTTTTTTTTAATCCAACCATGTACTGAAGACTAATTTTTACTGTAAAACAAAAACAAAAAAGTGCTCTGGTGTAAGCTTTATAAAATGGCGCTTCAGACCTTTTGCCTTTCCGGCGACGATATAATGTTTTGAGTCTTATTAATATGTACCAAAATGAAGTAAAATATGCACAAGCCGTCAGAAAAAAGCCCTAGGCTAAAAATTTGACGTGTTTTGAATAATCTTAAAATATACACGCATTACATACATTATATATATTATGTATAATCTTTAAGGCTGTATGGGGATGGCTATTGTACAAGTTTTTAAATCTAGAAAAAAGATCAAATAACACACAGCTCTTATATAAAATTAATTTTCATCTTTTTTCAAAAACATTACTTCCCCAATAATCCATTAAAACGTTTCTGATGAATTAAAATATATATATATAAAAAAAACACTCACCATAACAATCTGTATTTGGGAATTTAATATTTTTAACAAAAGGCTTCCGGTAGCTCATAGAAACAGCACTGCTGATATCAACCGTTCGTTTTTAAATAATATAATAATATAACCTTATTCGGACCTTCTAGAAAAATATCTCTGCCATTTTCAATGATACTACTCCCTAGAGATCCGTGACTAGGTCTAAGTCACCCTCGAGATACTAAGACATTGGTAGCTTTCAGAGCCAGGGGGACATTTACATCCGGGTATCAAGATGTCTGGATTACGGGTTGAGTTATGTAAAGTATATTCGAGGAATAACTTAGGTATACAACTTTACATTGATTAATTAAATGTAACATGTTTCTGCATGATGGTAATGTATTATTATGACATTAAAGGCAGACATATTTCAAGTTTATCAATGGGATCAACGAGAACTACTCGATTCAAAATTTTATTCAGTTGTAACAACAACATCAGGACTCAGTCTTTCAGATACTCGCTTGTACCTAAATTGCATGTAGTTGGTAATACATACGCAGAGGTGACTGATGTATTTAACTGCATGGCATGTAGATACAAGAAGGCTACAACATAATACATCTTTAATCAATAATATTTTGATGTATTTAAACACTAATTTTTACTACTCTACAACTATTCCTTATTTTGTTTGTACATATAATTCTCATTTTTTCACTGTAAAGGCCCTCACGGGCGTATACAATAAAAATGAATAAAAAATGGGATACATTTCGATGTTGATTTCTGGTAGCAAACAGGATAACCGATTGCAAAAGTAATAAAAAAATCTTGATCGAATTTATTTATTTGCACCAAATTCTTTTAAATATTCTTCCTTGATTCTTAGCACAGTTTAAACGTTATTTATTTTTAAAAATATATTTTTCTGAGTGACTATAAAAGTATGATAAAAGTAATAACACTCACAGTTTTTGTATTGAATGTTGTGTTTTAATATCAGAGAAAGCTTTTCAATATGCGAGCTTTGCTTGTTTTGAAAATATGTCTGTAACTTATTCGTGTTTGTATTAATCAACCCACATTCTGGGTAAAGGTAGAATTGAAATTTGCTGAAAGTTCTTTATATTTTACATTTTGTTTGCAATATGCATGAATTGTAATTTAAATGTACAAATACAAAGTAGTTGGGGTAGCATTAATTCTGTTGCTATACAACTATTACATTATTATATTTAACACCCACCTGCAGAATACTGCAATTTTACATCCGCGTAGCGCACGTTGCTTACTTCTAAAATCTAAGCGCATTCGCCCGCAAAGGATTTTGTTACCATGCTAGAATTCTGAATTCCCAGGCACGTGCCTGGGGGCTACTTAAATGAATTAGTAAAGCATTGCACACAAACCAGCCATGATACTACCTAAAGAATTGATTTAAACGTTTTTCTTTGAGATAAACTGACGAAAAATAATACCTTTTATGCAATTCAAATCAAGTAGGGTTCATTTGAAAACCTACAAATATGAAATGTATCAAAAGTTCTCCTAAAATTATATATTCATTCCCATAACTTTATCTAAGAGAAGTTAATTAATTATGATGTATATAAAATTTAATTGACTTTCACATTGTTCTTTAAGCATTGTATTAGTCCGTCTTAGGGCCTGGTATCAGATTCCTTAGAATAGAGAAAGGTTACAAGAAAATACTGTTTTTGCCAACAGGGTTAGTGAATATAAAGACATTCAAATCTTTAGCTAACCAAAAAAAAAATAAAGCAAAATATGTTGGTAATGCGGAAAAAAGGAAATAAATAAAGATTAGGGATAAAATACTGAATACAACACAAATACTACGCAATCGGGTATCAAACTCATACATGAAAAATTAAAAATACATAAAAAAAATATATATCCTACTACGATTGACCCAAAACAATAAAATATTATTCCGATTCTTTTTAAGAGAGGAAAAGTTTTTGACGTTGCTGAATGTGGTTGAATTGATTTGTTCTCAACCCATTTGAACTCATAACACTCTTTTCCTCATTCACTTAAATGTTATTTAGAATTTTAGTAATTTGTCACTGCGAAATAAGTCAGTTATGTGAGTACTCAAATATGGTTGAAAATTATTTAGTTTTATCACATAAAAATATGTATTTTACATTCATTTTTAGTAGATTTTGAAATGTAGCTTGAAATTTTTTGAATTTAGAGTTGTAATATCACGTAGTGTGTGGTCTTGATATTCTACGGGTACTCGACTGTATATTTTTATATCTGTTCTGTTTTTCAGTTGAAAAGCAATTTTGTTTTTGAACGGCTTACATTAATTTAATGCTTTAAAAAAAGTAAAATTTATGTTATCAAGTAGATGTTAATGTTTATGTTCAACTTTATTTTGTGTCAAAAACTATTTTTAAATATGCTTTTGACTATTTATTACAAAATTACATGCTGTTGTACCGTGAAACAGTCTTCTTCAATCAGCGTTTTTCTTATAAACACATTTTAAAGTACTAAAACTTGAACATTTTCACTAACAGTAAAAATAATTATATTATATTGTAAAAGTATAGAAAATATTCTATACCGTATTACCTTACGACTAACAGCAAATTCGAGGACGAAACTGAAATTAGATTGAGTGAAATTTCTGATTCAGACCACGGGGTATCTTTGTCTAAGATATTTGATAACAAAACCAAATTGAACATCGGGTAGTTTCTTGGTTTTTGACCCAGAGGTCGTAAGTTCTAAACCCTGCCCAGGAAATGCATAGCTTCTCAGTTTTTGTACGTTAATTGTAAAAACAAAAACTTTCATAGTTTAACTCACTTTAAGTATCGCCCTGGCGAGAGTCTGAGATTCACATTAAATCAATAAATGACTACCGTTTGTAACAAAATTTAAATAGATTAGTAATACCCACCCCTTCTCGTCCCCAACCCACCCCCTTTATGTTCCCCTTTCCCTTTTGATTTTGAGCAAAAGAACACGTAAAATTTACATATAAATAAGCAAAATTTGTAACAAAAAAACAGTGTAACGTGTATTTTGTAGTAGACATTATGGAGACAAGAAATATTTTTGTATTCACCTTAAAATACAATCGTATTAAATATATTTTTACCTAGAATATTTTTTCTTTTAAAATTGTTTTAACACAATAGATCGTCAAATTGTTATCCTGGTCACAGACATGGCTATGCATTTTATATAATACAAATAGATCAATCTTCAAATATTAAAAAAAATCCATTACATATGTTGAAATAAACCATTACCAAACACCTTACTATAAAAAGTAAAGATTTAAAATAGACAAAACTTAGGTAAGTGGTTACTATGTATCATATTTCTAAAATAATCTAAACATAAAGTAATAAATGCCCCTATTTTGGTTTATCTTTAACTTACCCACAAACAATATTAAGTGCTACACGAAAACGTGTTTGAACTTTAATCTAGATATAACGTACAGCACCTTCCGTAGAAAGTGATTTTGCGGTAAAACCGTAAGCACTGATAAACTTTTAGGAGCACATTCATAACGACACTATAAATTTGCTGATTCGACAAATTGGCAAAAGATGTGATTTACAGACTTGAATTTACTCTAGTAACCCCTATATTCTTCACATAAATATTATAAAAGCTTTGCGAAAACTAATTATTACGGTTAGAGGTGGAAAATCGTTTTTTTCTTCTTTCTTTTTTTTTTGAATAATATGTAATACTGTGAAACAACGTTTCAATTCTGAATGATGGTCTTTTACCAGGGCAATACTTAGGGTATCTACCACTCTGGTTATTCAGATCTGATCACTTAATGATTTTTCACTAAGCAATACGAAGAGACGTCTGTCTTCCACTCTAGTTTTTTACACTTCAAATGATTAAATAAAAATATTTTTATGAAATTCTCACTTGAACCAAAGAGCTTGCGGCTCCAGTCACGATATTAGTGATTTAGTAATCAGTAGTTTAACCTTGATTTGATATCACATTCTTAACAAGAATCTCATTTGAGGTTAAGTACTTATTGCACATATGATAAATTAGTATTTATGCATAATAATCGTTATTGATTTTAAACTTCGTTGTTTACATTATTCATTTTTCTTTCAGAGTTTCCACTAAATCAAGTTTTATGTAACTAAAAAATTTCGAAACGTCCGTGTTCAACTAAATTTCCATATGTCGCCTGACGTACTCGTATATGCAACTGAATCCTTTTGTGTCCCGAGAGAAATTCTTTTCGCGAATAAATACATTTTATCGTGAAATCTAGTTAAAAAATGTTACTCTGAATTTAGTGCAGTGGATTCTAATTCAGCTCGGATTCACGGAATGCACTGACGTGCATAAAGCAACATGAGAGTGTTAATTAATGTTTATGCCTGCAGGTATGTTTTTATGGATGCCTGAAATGGTTTATAGAGTGGATTAAGGCTGATTCACACCAACGTCCGGTTCCGCTCAGTGCCGATATTGTTCCGCAAGAGAGCTTATTGATATGGTATGAATATCAATCAAGGAGTATGTGCCAAGACAAAGTTGTATGGCAGTATATCCTTCTGCCCACCCTTGTGATATTTAACTACTTATTTTGTTAAATAATTATTTTGAAGTGTAAAAATACTTACAACGCAGATTTTTTTTTTTTTCAAATAATTTTTTTACTAAATAATATTTTTAATAATAAATAATTAATAATAATAATATTATTTAGTGATAAAAAAATGGTTTATGATTAAAAAAAACTGCGATGTTAGTATTTTTACAACTCAAAATAATTATTTAACTAACTAAGTAGTTAAATATCACAAGGGTGGGCAGAAGGATTTACTGCCACACAACTTTGTCTTGGCACATACTCCTTGATCGAAATTCATACCATATCAATAAGCTCTCTTGCGGAACAATATCGGCACTGAGCGGAACCGGACGTTGGTGTGAATCAGTCTTTATACTCTCTGTGTCACCCTGGTGAGATCACAATTCAGAATCAAAACGTTGCTTGAAATGGTTTTAGGTATATTGAGTAACTATATTTGAATAGCTAGATACTTGCAAACATTATTCTTTCCCGTATCCTTTTCATTTCCACATATTTTGACCTCACCATATTTCCCAAATAGGGATGTAATAGTTTTATATTCGTAGGCCAAGTAAAAATATTTTTTAGATAAAATTTAAAGTAACGAGCCTCATTTTATTTAATTATAAGATTTATGTAAGTACATGAAGAAATCAACAGTTTTAAAATGACTATACGAGTACATGTTATAAATAATATTGTTGCTAAGCAAGTGAATAAAAGGTTTTCAGGTTATTCGTAGCCTAGAAATATTTACCTTAATTTTATGAGAAAAAAAATATATATACATTAGTGAGGGGATGGATTAGTTTTACTGACTGAAGGCATTTGGGACTCTTGTACGGTATCTTATATATCTAATTTATGAAAGTGTCTATCTGGCTCCTCTTCTTTTTAACATATTTACTAACGAAATTGCAAAAGTATTTTTTTGCAAAAGAATAAGATCGTTATAACAATAAAATCTTACGACTAAATGCATCTACAAATTGATACTGACTCATTTGATGGTTGGTGTAAAACTAACTGCCTAGATCTCAATATTGATAAATGTAAAATTATGTAATTTTATAGAACTCATAAATCGATACTCTTCAATTATAAATTAAATATTGTCCCTTTTCTATATTGTTCATATTCGTCATATTAAATGCGTATATTTCTCTTCCTACGCGGAAATGCAATTAGAGGCGAGAAAGAGGCGATTGATGACATACTCGTATAATGAAATTGGAGAAAGATTAAAAAAAAATTCCTCGCGTTTCTGGATTTTTGCAGGTAACATTAAGAACCTTAAAATAATAAATCAAAAAGCGTACCAAAGACTTTGATTTAATTTGCATTTTAAAAATTTTCAATTGTATTATTGACCCATTTTCTACGTTTCAACCCATCCAGTTCAACATTCCTTGCCGTAGATTCAGAAACAATTAATTACTTTTCTTCAATCATCACTCTACTAATTACGGGTATCATTCTCCACTGTCCAGAATGTCGAGACTTGTTAACTCAAGTCATAGTCTTGAAATTTTTGGTACCAGTCTAAATGATTTTTGTAATTCTTTATGATAATAATCTTCGAAGAATACAATTTATTATTTCTACTATCATTGACTCTACCAAAACCCTTTACAGGTTTTGACTTCAATGTTCTATAAATTGTGTATTTTTTTCATTGCTTCATTCGATTATGTGCTGTTCTTTCTGTGTTGCTATTTTTTTTCATTTCGTGTTGTGCATTTTATGTAATTGGATAATGGAACGAAAATATATATAAATTAATTTTTTTAAATTGTACGTAGTTTTTTTGATTTGCGAGAGAAAATCGCGTGCCCGCCTGGCAGGGGTAAAGGGCTCATCTCCACGCTCTGGCGGGTGACGGTTGGTCAGAGGGGCAGCAGTACACCTGTGGGGGGCAGCCCGGGGAGCCGTGGGGGCACAGGGGACAGGCAGGGACAGGCAGGGGAGTGGCGTGGAGCGCAAGCGCGGCCCGGGGAGGCGCGCGCCGTGTCAGACGCCGCCAGCCGCCGCCGGCAGTCACACGTGTGCCGCGAGCCGCCCCACTGCGAGTGAGTGTAGTGCCATGAGTGCGGCGCCCGCCCCGTGAGTCCCGCCTTATGACGGACCAGTCCGGGGGGCCGGCCCGCCGCTAGCGGAGGATGGCTGCCAGGCTACTGGTGTTGCTGACGCTCGCACTCCTGTTGCTCACCAGAGGTCAGATACCCCTCTACCCCTCTACTCAACAAACAAACAAACAACACACCAACTTTTATTACAATTAACATGAAAAAAAACAGATTAAAAAAATACAGAAAAAGCAATTTGTCACTATCCTGAAACTAAATACTCTTTGATTTCAGTCGTGTGCAAACAATACAACATGAAAGCTCTTAACAACCCTTTAAAATGATTTATTCTCGTTTCGTATATATTTAACATCTTTGGATACGACTTATTTAATAGTTAGCATAGAGTAACGCATTATGCGTCCTGCCCAATAGTGCGGACATTACTTTGATCAGACAAGTGTCGTAAAAAGAAACTGTTGAATGTCGTGCGACAACTGTTGCCGAGCCTGTTCACGCGAGGGCGGCGAGGGGCTAAACTGTTTACGTACACACCGCAGCGTGCATGCTGACTTACCTACCACACGCTGTTCACAATTTGCGGCAATTTGTTTATCACACTTACATTTGTTATAAGCTCAACAGAGTTAGCTTGATTGAAAGGTAAAGTTTCAGATATATATATATAGTTCAAATTAACCCTCACTCTGTTTTCCTGAAATATACGCACTGAATTCTTACTGAAATTGTGAAAATCGATCAGATTTTTGCTTGAAATTCAAATTCAAATATTTGTCCATTCATGTCATAAAATTTGCGGTGCGCATGTGTAGGACGTTTGAGATGAGCCCACGCAGCCCCTGAACTGTGTTAATTCATAATTGGTATGGCTGGTCCTCTAGGAGTGCTCGGTGTAAATATTTTAACACACTTCTTCAGGTGGAAACCATTTCGCTTTGTCCTAGTTTGATCCATATTTAAGCACAGAGAATCTCATCAGCTTCAGTAACACTGAAACAAAATTAACTAAAATATCAACACTATCGTAAAAAAACAAATACAAGCGTTCTAGGAGTTGTGTATATCTCACATTCAATTTACCGTAGTTGAATTAGTCAGAAAATTTTCCGCTTGATTAGCCGACTGGCCGAAATGCGTACGCAGCTTTGAATACCGAAGATTGGATAGGAGGTAGTAGGTAGATTGGATACGGAGATTGATTAGTATTTATAAAGTACCCATTGATTTTCTGGAATGACACTAGTATATTACACCCTTCTTTTACAAAATAAGAGATAAAACAATATCAGCGACAAAAGACAATAAATAGATACCACTTAAAATACAAATTAATTCAAATGTGTTATTTAAATACATTTCTTATTTTGTTATTACACAGTGCTTAAAACAAAAGGATAATAAATGATCACGAACAAATAAATAATTTGTCTTAGCGATGTATTAGATTAATAAAAAATGTGGACTTGACAAGTAACTAAAATTTTGAAAATTCAGATTTTTTAAGGCACTAAAAATTCACGGTGGATTTCTATGGAAACGATATAACCCTTTGTTTCTTTATTCCAATAATTCGTTTTAGACTGGATTAGTTTCTCCTACTACATGCATCTTCAGATCAGTTTTAAGATGCCCATAGCTGGAAAAATGGTCTCGACTAAAATAAAAAAATGGAAAAAAACAATAGCATACCAAATAATATGAATACGTCAGTATTTTTTTTAACAACCAAATAAATGATTTGTTAATAATAATGGTGAGTTACCAAAAAGCTGGTAGGAATATCCCAAAGGAAATCACTGCAAACGGAAGATGTGCAGAAAACATAAATATATCACAGATCATGAATAACAAATTAGAACATCTTTTTGGAACTTAAAAAATCTATATCGGAAACGCGGCTCATGTAATGAAATAAATTATTGAATCTATGAAAAAAATTACATCTACTTATTAAAGACTTCCAATATTTCTAAAATTACTAGTTCCCATACGTTTTTATACACATTTTATTCTTAATTATCTCATGTATGCATATCTTTCAAGTCCTTCGTTTGGTGGTACATGGTTATGGAAAGTACAATATGATTTTGCTACTAATTCAATAGAATTTATATGGTAATATTAATTATTGAAAGATTACTACGTTTTCGACAGTAATTCACACAAAGATTCTGCTGGTTTGTTAGCTTTCTCCCAACAAGTTCCTAGAATTCGAGAGAAGCCAGAAACCTCGCGGCCGAGTAAATGTATTGATCCTTGCCAACTTCTCAGAAATCTCTGTAAGGATAATAATTAGCAGCTCTGTGGCATAATATTTCACAAACGATGAGAATTAATCTTATTAAATATCCAGCAAAAAAGTAACTTTTCTTGGCACTTAATTGATTGCACGGCACTCATGACGTGTAATTGAAATGAAGATATATTGATATAAATTACTTTTTATTACTCAATCGAATATTTTACCTTAACAGATTCTACAAATAAATTTGTTGAGTGGTTTAGCTTACATATCAATATTTTGTTCCTAAATTTTCAAAAGCAGGTAGCCGTCCTCACTAATTAATCAATTTTTAGAAGAAGTATTTACTCTAATTATATAGCTAGTGTTATTTTGTGAAAGAGAAGGGATCAATTATTATCTCTTAACGATTTTAATACAAACAAGTTACGATCTCATTTCAAGAAAAAACTCATAGTTTTAGAGCTTATGAACTCTAGGCATTGCTTTTAGTAACGGATAACCTAATTGTTTTCTAAACGTATGGAACATATCGTCGTTAATGTATATTTAAATGAATTATTATTTTGTACAATTCATTATGTCAAAGTAATGCAAATGCTGTCGGCAACGGTAAGCAATGATAAAAAATAATATTGTTAAATTATTTCTTACTTTAAATTCATGACTACAGTATAAAGTTTTGATTAAAGACCAGAGTTGTATATAAAATGGTATAATATGTATTTTAGCGTGCAAAAATTATTAATTAAACAAATTAAATAATGGAAAATCAACCAATAAGGTAACAGTTATTTACAGCAGCTTAGCGATAACTGAAAAAAAACATAATTCAAATAGAAAGTATTACATAATGTTAACAGGTTGATTATCACGCTTTTCCTTTGCTGTTTTCAAAACGACGGAAAGTCCCACAACTTTGCCTCGGCACACACTCCTTGCTTCACTCCCATTCATACCTTGTCTCATACGCAGTCATCTGTTATTCCGACTCTTGACATGACCCGACTCAAGTATTTGATTCACTCGAACGTGTCTACCTGTGGTGCCTCGACTTCTTCGTACATTTACTTGCGCGCCGAGTATTCTCCTGAAATTCTTTCCTCTACCCAAGAAAATCTTCTAAGCGTCCCTTTTCTTTCTGTATCTTGTTTATTATGCTTATGGCAGTATTTTTGTCTTCTCATAATACAGCCGTAGTAAATGGTTTTACCACACGTAGGTGGGAAATATTCCCGAGGAGGAAATGTTGTGTCGTGATTTATAATAATTGAATTTGAAATGGTTTCTAATCTAATCGCGATGTAATAACAACCGTTCGCTTGTCTTACCGCTAAGCGGTTGGCTATCAACGAGCATAGAATTCGCACCATTTCAGTCATGTAGAATCTAGAATGTAAAACCTTCCGCCCCTGTTTAATGTATGCTGCCCTCGCATGTGACCTGATAATGACGTACTTTACGCCCACATTTATGAATTTACAAATAATAATATGACTGTACGAAATTATATGAAGTACTATTTAAAATTGTAATAACAAGAAAATATGTGAATTTCTCTTTAGAAAAAAACCAAACATAATTAACAAATAATTCACGCTATGTTGTTTGCCTATAAGCCAGGAGCCTTTGTTCAACAAAAATAATTATACTTCATAATGTTTTGTTGGTTGCTTAGTGAAAGGAATTTCGCAAATTGAGTATTCAAACAAGTGTTATTTAAACTTTTGACGTAACATGATTATAAAATTATGATTTGGTTATGTCCCTGGAATAACTTAGTTATGTCGCTTCATTAGATTTATTGTTAAAGTTTATGTCCTGGTAAATTAGCTTGAAGAAGCGAAAGAAAAATAAAATATATTTTAGAATAATCAAAGTAATTATTACCCATTGTGATGAATACATACAAAAATTAACTAAAATTATATTTTTAGAGGGAGTTTTGGAAACAGTTTTTTTATGAATATACGTCTAGAATATAAATTAGCCGTAGTTAAGCAGAAAGCATCCGAAACCAAAAAGATGAAACTGAGAAAAAGACGTTTGAAAATATGACGATAAAAAAGCATTAAGTGGTTTAATCAGCATTTGTAAAGTGAATATCAGTGTTTTTTTTTAATTTTATTTATGAGCATTATCATAAATAAATAATTTATAATAAATTAACGTGTTTATTAAAAAATGTTTTTCTTAGGTTGTCCTACATTTTATGTTTTTTTTAAACTTTAATTTAAGTCAAATATCTGCAATGTGCGTCATCAAAAAAAATAGTTACCAAAAAATCTATTGCATTTGATGCTATGTATATTGTATGTTTTCAGCAGATAGAAATCTCATATTTATCTATAGGAAAACACGTAAAACTCGATTGTGGCAAATTGTGGATTGGACGCTTTCTGCATAACCATGTCCAATTTAAAATACAATCGTTAATAAAAATATTTTTTTAACACAGAATGAAAAAATCGAATGGCAAACTGATAAGAAAACGGAAGCAGCTTAATTAATTCCCAGTCATGGGAAATAGATCCCATTTCAGGGAACTGAATTCTCTGATATTTCCTCCCTTGACTGTTAATCCTCCCCAACCCCCCTATAGCAACCAGGAACTCAGACGTAAGATATTCTCAGATTATCATAAAACGTTCCAATTGTTCTCCATAATCCAATCAAATTCCGATGGCCATATGAAACGCATCGTATTATAACGTGGTTGGAACAAATCAGGTTACTGATGTATGTGGTTTAAACTCGTTTCATTAACGTTTTCAAAGATTATTAACATTAATGCACAAGAAAAAGCTGTGAATAATCACAGAAAATAAAACATGATGATACAATATTCACTTGATAATTTGTTTGTTGCATATTTTATTTTCTTACTGAAACTCGTTAACGAAACACTTCGGGGAATATGATTTTATACAGGACTTTAGGTAAATGCACATTTTTTCAGTGGATGATTTTTTCCACGCAAACTTTACAGTTTTCATTGAAATAACATTATATACCTACGGTTATTATTATCTTTAAAATTTGATAACTTTCTTTCCCCATACTGAAATCAAGATATGGAAAAAATGATAATTGAAGTATGAAATATTAAAAAAATTCACCAAAATATGCAACAAAACAGTAGTTTAATGTACTAGAAAAAGGTATAACTTAATTACGAGGAACATCTAAACACATATGCATATGTAGGTATTGTAAAGTGTTGCAAAATACAACATAACTGATCAGAAATATCTTTATAAAACATTACTTCTTTTACACTCACCTCAAATCTAACCCCTTATTAAAATTACATTCTTAA
Source organism: Drusus annulatus (assembly GCA_022651775.1). Taxonomy (NCBI): domain Eukaryota; kingdom Metazoa; phylum Arthropoda; class Insecta; order Trichoptera; family Limnephilidae; genus Drusus; species Drusus annulatus. The sequence continues at coordinate 612,995 of JAGWCC010000246.1, read as the reverse complement.
TAGTCAGGCAAATTTGTCCAGTAGTCCAATATTAGGTATCTTTCCTGTAAACTTTTATAAAAATTATCTTTATTCTTTGTTCACCTTCTCAGTTGAAGTTTTGTCTCTTTCAATTCATATCATCTGGCTGTTCTTTTTTTTTCTCTCTGTTCCTTTGTTAAAATTCAAATGTTATTCTATTGTTTTCTCATTGTTTTGCTATTTTATTTTATAATTTGTTCTTCCTCTGATGTATGTATAACCGCACACTTTGTGTTTTTTGTTATGTTTAATTTTGTACCCTGATGATGCTCAAGCTAAGCGAAACCGGTCGGTCATAAAAAATAAAATAATATTCGTAATCTTACACAAAGTTATTTTTTTATTTCTTTAAATACGTCAAACCACAAAGTGATTGCTTTCTACGATAATAATAAAACCATTCATAACTTGAAAATGTGATATAGGTATTTATCGGAATGAAGAATAGTTTATAAATTTGAACTTTTATAATGTATGTGAAGTTCGCAGTACTTTTAACCGAAGTAGAACTAACAATACATTTTATCTCACAGAAAATAGTTAAGTTGTTAAAATAGACCCCTGGAAAACAGAGAAACTTCAAAACATAAATAAAATCAGATGAAACATAAGCAAGTACGAGTATTATGTTTCAACATCAAACATACATAAGTAGAGACAAAAACAAAGCTATTCAAAATTTAGTTTTAACAAAGTCAATACTGACAAACTTTTGACGCCCTTACCATGACCATTTACCACATTATTCCAAAGATCTCACGTAAGAACTGTAAATAATGGGTTTAAAACACCCCTCGATATAAGATATCCAAAACATATGCCCAAAGATTCGTTTGATTACGCTTCTGACAAGTACGATGTATAATATATCTGGCCTCGTCTAGAACAGTTTTCATTAGAATGACGTAAGTATATTCGTTATTACACTTTTATGAATATTTGATTTCCTCTCGATATTTTCCAAATTCAAAACGCGTCTTTCAATTTAAATAACTTTCAACAATACGCGGAAACTATACTTCATTATAATGGTTGTAGATTTTTTTTTCAAAAGTACAATACTTTTCGTGTTTAAGTCAAATGAAATATGCAACAACAATGTTCATGGAACAAATATTGAAACGATCTTCTCTTCTGGATTTCAAAAACACAAAAAAATAATACTAAAAAATTAAATTCAGTTGGTTACCGACTTTTGGAAAAAATCATATCTTCAAGTCATATTGGGTACATATTTACGACACATTCAAAGATTAACCCTCTTTTCTTCCTACCAGCTACACAATAGCTTATCGAAAGCTTCACCAAAGCCTCCATCAAACATCTTCTCATGCTATAAAGGAAAATTGAAGTTTTTTTGGATCTATTTTGTATTTTGTTTGTATCCACTTTCCTTTCTTCCCGTTTACTTATACTTGAACGTAGTGTGAGGCATATTAAAATAGGTACAAATTATACTGAATGTAAAGATAAAATTATACAAATGTGTTTGGTTTACCTAACATGCTGTGTGCCAAAGGCTGTGTTAGTTTTTAAAGGTAGAGCGAAAGCCTACTAGGGCGGGTGCTTAATGAAAGGTCCGGATATTGTCTCTTTAATATCATTACCACCACCTTACTTTAATCCTTAATAATTTATTATTAGAGAACTCACAAGAGAAGATACTTCAAACTCAGAGCCACGAAATGGTTCATAAATGAAAAAAAGGTTCTGAGAAGATTTTCATTTAAGTTTTTCAATCAAAAAGTTTTCTCTTCAAAAGACTAGTTAGTGAAATAAACAAAATTAATTTATTTTGGTTACTACCCGATTGAAAACGCGTTTCAATATCCTGTTTACGAATAGTTTAATTGAACAAATTAAAAACTTGAAAAAAGAGGTATTGTCACATTTTATAATAGATGTTTATATTTTTATACCATCATCGTTGCTCATAACTATGTGAGCTAAAAACGATTGCGTTTAGCTGGGAATTCCAACCCAAAAACTATGTAAATTTCATGATTCCAGAGTTTAAAGTTGAGTTCAGTAGTTTTGGCTTTTTCAGTTCATCCTATTTTAAAGTAAAGATTATTTGCGAAATTGCATATCATTATTATCATTGAGACAAGCCAAAGAAAATAATCAACAACAATAAAAAAAACAAGAATTGTACGGAATCTGTGAGTTAGATTAATAATTTATCTTTTCTATTATATGTAGAAATATTGGTTTTATATTTTTTAAATATATCTTATTATAAATTTGCATTCACAATAGTTAAATGGAATCTATCTCTGCGTTGCGCATCTCTTTTTAAAATGTATAAAATAATCTCAAATTTGTCGAGGACTTTATTTTACGGTGTACGAGTACATATTATGCTATTATATAAAAGATTCGAATACCAATTTTGTAAACTGAAACAACACTTATTATTATATGTGATGCGTGTGGGCACGAACTACAGTATACCAAAATAAATATACAGTTATTTTACCTGAGCTCTATTTAGGTTTGCAAATTGAATTATAAATTATGTAATTTTTTTGAAATAGACTTACATAATATATGTTAATATAATATAAGGCTGTTTTATTCATCCTTGAAATAGTGTTAGAAATAAAATCCCATTTTAGAAGAGAGAGGCGCAAATAAATGTTTTCTCAAAATTCTTTATGAATTCAAAATGAAATAATTTTCTCGCGCCTGTCACAAAAATGTGATGCGTAAATTATTATTGTTCAAAGCGTGCATGTATTTTTCAATATAAAAAAATAAATTTTGTCTGCTTGTGACGCACTCTATCTTAAAAAAAAGATTTATAGAAGGGAAAAACACAAAAAAAATCTAATTTTGAAACACGATCTTAAGATATCCTAAGTTAAAATACGAAAATCTGTTTGAATGTCTCACTCGATTTGTGAATAAGCGCTGGTGTCACGAAATGTGTACAGTTTTTTTCGGGTAGAATTCTTTGGTAAAGGCGTCTATTTTAATCGGATAAGTGTTGAAACGTTATACCGAGCAATTTTTCAGCATTTTGCCATGTAATAAATGGAAATATAAAATAAACGTATTAAAAAATCAAATCATGGACAATGCCGGGTAATAAAACAAGTAATTGCATACAAAGCTGATGCGGGCGATCATAGCAGTTGCGCAAAAAGTTTTACCAAACTCAAATCGTTGCGGCTAGGAAGTTACTCACCACAAATACTTGATATCGGATTATCATGTTTGGTAGATTCATTCAACAATATGTTAAGTTTTGAATAAAGAGAACTTCAAATTAAAAACAAATAAAGGAAATATGTTTGGTTGGTGTTTATTTTAAAAGTCCTAGTGTTTTTGCTTCAGATACCGACTGTGTCGTTAGTATTTTCTATTGTTTTATTTATACATCTGCATTAATTAATATTGTCTCGAAGGACTGTTTTCACAAAGAAACCTATTTCAAAAGTTATTTACGCTCTTGGTCCAACCCCATTGGGGTAGGATTAATGTCATCCCTTTGCCGTTGCTCCTTGTCTTTCTTGAGAAAAATATTTTAAATTAAGCGTTAAACGTCACCCCGCTGTCGTATTTTGTTAATATTTTCTTTATTTAGCGGAGTTTAACAAATTGCTTTCAAAGACCAAAAAAATAACGAAGTTAAATTTGTTTAAATGTGTTTTTAAACAAGATGAACCAAATAAAATAAAAAATATATTCCAGCGTCTGCAGTGTGAAATAAATTTTGTGGCTTTTGGCAATTTTAAAACTACGTCGTATGTCTTTGGACTTACGGCGGACTTTTCGGAAAAAAAAACTTGGTTGCCTCTGACCTATTTACATTCAACCCAAAATTTGAATAGCTTATTTGTCAATCGCGACGATCACTCTATTCAATTGAGGCAATCAATTTAAGCCAACACGTTCTCCAAATAATTTTTGTTGAGTTTGGAGTGAAGGTTTTTTCGAATTGATGTGTTAGATATTTCTATTTGAAAAAACATTTATACAACAAAAATGTTTTCATATAAGGACTGAGAAACGGTCATACAAAAATAAACTAGAGTAAAATATTTATAAAATCGAGTTTTAAGAACCTTAATGCTTAAATACAAGGTCAGGAATAATTTTTAATGTTCTAAAATGGGTATTATAATCGTTTTAGTATTTAAAACAATTACACGCAAGTGTTCCATTAATTTCAATCCGCCACGGTAAAAATCTCACCAAATTTCTGCAAGTGACATCGTACATATTTAAATTGCGTGATTATAATGCAAAGTCAGGCAGTACAGATTTCATGAATTGTATTTTTTCATTATTATTTTATGAACTGTTTTATTCTTTAAGTCGTATGTAGGTGCGTTTTTACTTGAATGAGGTTTTTCATCAATGTATTCTATTTTCATTTCAAAATTCATTTCCTGAAACAAATAGTTAAGATACAAATTTTAAGGCAAGCTTGAAAATGAAATACTTATCGAAAAAATATCCAAGCGCGTGGGAATTTCCAAGTGTCCACGAACATGTTTTTACAGTATCAACATGTGAGGTGAACGTCTTTCCAAGTGTCCACGAACATGTTTTTACAGTATCAACATGTGAGGTGAACGTCTTTCCAAGTGTCCACGAACATGTTTTTACAGTATCAACATGTGAGGTGAACGTCTTTGTAAAATAAATTTGATGATACTGATAAGAAAAACTCCCACTTACTTCCTTGTATTTTTGTATACACGCTAAGGAAATGTGAAATGGGTTACCAAATTGAATTGGAATTGAATAAACTCAGCTATACCATTAGAATTTTTGCTCTTTTTATTATATTATGTATATAAGGTATCAGAATGAATAAAAAATATCTATTTGAATTGAGTCAGCAAAAGCTGCGATGTTCTTAGTATGAACCTTTTATATCGAATATTGATATTTTGATGCACAAGATAGAATACGGTTCCAAAAAGTATTATCATTGATTTGTACATAGAAATCTAATACTATATGATGTGGTATTATAAATGAAAACCATTGACTATAACACTCCTTTCTATTGATGTATACAGCTCTGATGAAGTTTAGGTACAAGCGAAATCTAGTTGGCATATAAAGCACTGATAAACAGTGATATTAAAATAATGTTACCGTAGGTCCTTATATATATTTTCAGGTATTTGTTGAATGTATTCTAGATCTACCGATAGGTACTTCATTTTGAGTAAAAAATTGAAGATTATTTATGCTGTCTGATATTTTTAAACACACTCGATATTAAAACACTCTTTTTACATAAAAGACATATTTTTAAGGAGAGTTAAATTGGTATATATTCAAAAGTTCATTCTTAGTTGTGGAAATGACGTTGCAATTGAAACATACTTGAGTTTTTTTAGATATTCCAGACACAAAAAGGTAAATAAATTTCAAAGTAAAGATTGAAATCTCGGGCCTTAATGTTTGAATAACGCTTGCGATTTCAATGATCAATCAAGTAACGGCGATGATGGACTCTGGCTTGAAGCGCTCTCGTCTCCAAGAGCATAATAGAACTTGAATTGAAGAAGTCCCAACATGCTCGCCGCGTTATCCACCTATAATAATCTCGCAAAAGATGGGCGGCACGATAGCCGAGGGCGGAAGGACACTAGAGGCTCTACTCGACTCTATTCACTACTCCACCCAGTCCGCCCAACCCGCCCTGGTGCCCTCGAGCGCTGACTTTTGTAAGCTTTCTGTCCGTGTCGGGTGAGTACCTAAAACTGTTGTCAGCTAACACGACTACAATATTTACTATTCACTTGTAATCCAAGGAAAAAACAACCAATGAAAAATTTCAGATTATGGATAGCTACATTTACTTCAAATGTTGGTATCAAATTTTGGGTAGAAACTAGGCAACCGTTGTTAATTATTATTATATACATTAAACTTGTTGTGATAATATAGAAATATATTGAAAATCAGTTGATATTTTTGTACGGTAGGTATACGAGTATATACCGAATCCAAACATACATCACTAATGTGTCCCTGTTTAAACATCGAATAATCTATGTAGAGCAAGCGTCATTATAAGGCACTACGGCACGTTAGTGTTGGGTGGCCAGTAAACTGAACTTCTCCCTGTCATCTGGAATAAGCACGAGCCGCTCTATTAGAATATTGGTCTGCTTCTTGATATTGAAATCATATGCTTCTTCCTGACGCTATATTTTCACATATCTTTCCCCACAGGATAATATTTTTTTGATTCTTCATATTACCATATTCTTTATAAAATGTTGCCAATAATTCTGCCAAACTTCAATTCTTCTATTCCAGTTTTTTGGGTGATTTTCCTTGGCCACGATAATATTTTATGTCTTTTTAATTGCTGCTTTTAACTGCTTTTCTTTTTAACTGCTCCCAACCGTCTAGAGCCAGTGAGACTGTGGCATCCCCAAATAGGGTATGTTGTGAGGCTGAAGATAGTGTGGAGAGAAAGGAGATTGGGAAAAGGAAGGTTGGGAAGTACCTGGCTATTCAGATCTGGTCACCAAACACGGCTGAAGCCATTTTAAGCAACGTTTCGATTCTGAATGGTAGTCTTTCACCAGGGCGATACTTAGAGTATCTACCACTCTTCTACTCATATTTTAATAACTTATCGTTCTAGAAACTCATCATCGGCACCACTACCCTCGAAAATACTTGAAAACCTTCGTAAAACATTGATCTCTCTATTGTTTCATGTTAAATTCGCACAGTTTTTTGTACTTAAGAATTCAGAGATCTAGAAGTTCAAATTTGTCACACTTTTGCAGGTGTCTGAAGAAGGCTGTCTAAGTTCGTACGATGGGCAACATCCACTCTTGTTGCTGTATCAGTTGATTTTTCATTTGGTGAAATGCGTAAAAGTGGAGCATCTAACTTTCAGTCTGGAGGCTGTCGAATCGATTTCAACTTCAGCGCAAAGATGTCGACTTGTTTTTTTTTACATATTTAAATAAACACATAGGCAGTCTTAGTGTTTTAAAGTGAAAACATGTAAAAAAGCCTTTAAATTGTGAAAAACATAAATAATAATAAGAAAAAAATAGCGTTGAGAGCTAAATAAACGTTGCTAATAAAACGAATTCGTCAGAATATATGTGGAAATTTCTCTAAACGAGAATTAATCAAACCACAATATGTAATATACTCGAATATAATATGATTACAAGTGGAAATAAGCACATAGCACGCAAGTAGCATAAAATTAATACGTCTATTAGTTTTATACTTGTATTATTGCTGTTCCAGTGCTGTATGTAATACAATGTACACACGTTTGTATACATCTCCGTTTATGGATTTTGTTAATTGACTCGTGTTTCCAAGGGATATGTAATTCAGGTTTAACAAAACTGCCGCATTCACTTCTAGGGTTAAACAAATGATAGGTATTAACTTTAGCTGTTACGTCTTTGAGTTTTATGTGTGTTGTGTAACTCGGGTCACATGTACGGGAAACATAGAGGACGAAACAATACAAACCACACTAGATTTAATCTTTAATTAAGAAAGTTTACCCTTTGTGAATGTACAAATTTACTAAAAAGTCTGAGTTTGATTGACGACACTTTATATATCTACAATTGATGAATATGTGTGACTGGATTTGGGCGAATGCATATTGAAATGTGTATGGAAACTGACTTTCAAAATTTCAAAACTAACCTCTCGTATGTGGAAAAAGCACAAAGATTAATTATTGAAGTGATATTACGCAAACCGTCGTTTTTTCCACTATGGAACTGTTTAAAAAAATTAAAGTTCTTAATTAAAATAATATTTAAAAAAAACAATGCATTATTACAAACCCACAAAGACCATTTCAATTCAACAAATTCCACCAAAATTAGTGTCCGACCAAGATCAATTGGCAACTAAAAAATCCCTCAATTCAAATCGAGTGCTTCACAACACCACTAATCCTATCAAGGTATTATTTTTTTAATTGCTCTTATGTTAAAATTAAATTGGAAAAAAAAAATATAACTTTTAAATCGAATATCAAAAAAATATTGGAAAACTCCACCAGTAAACACATATTCTAAATTCAAAAAATAAATAAAATAATAATAATAAACATCTTGCATCATTTCTACTTTATTTTCGAAAAACTATAATACAATAAAGACACATCCTCAAAATTTTATTGATCTGTTTTCGTAATTGAATCAAACTCTTTATTGTAAATTTCTTGATTTCTATTGTTTTGTATAATTTTGTGATTTACCTACATGTTTTTACAACATAATGGCATTGCTCCCCAACCCAACGAGAATTATTATTTTGAACCCGCTCAAGAGATGAAAGAACTTATAAAGAGATTTCTGCTATGTGTTTACGATTAAGTTAAGTTACCCATTACATTATTGAAACTATATCTTAGGGCCTTTTTTATTTTAACTGCTGCCGAAGTCAGTAGGAATGGCATCCCCAATTGGGGTATGTTGTGAGACTGAAGGGAGTAGAGATAAGAAGAATTCAGGCAAAAGGCTTTTTAAATCTGATCACCAAAGTTGGCTAAAGCCATTGCAATTAATATTTCGTTTCTGAATAGCGGTTTTTCACGATGATACTTCGAGTATCTACCACTCTGAAAAACTTTATTTTCAGGCCTTGAATATTTTATTTTAAAAAATTAAAATATCTTGAATCAGACAAACATCGTTAAATTGCCTTTTAGTAATCCATCTGTCTAGATAACAATTTTTGTCCGCAGCTGGTACACATAAATCACAGAAGATCGCTGATAAAACTTAAATTATTCTCTTTATAACTACTAATATTCTGGTAAAACAAAGCTGATGTATTAAACGTCTGAAAAAGCCAGATTTCCAAAGCCTAACAGCATCAGCTTTTCTGTTTAAATTAACTCAAACCAAATATGATTTGCCGGCGCGTAGCAAGGGAGGCAGCACTGGGAAGGTGTTTACTCGCTACGCGTAGGTTTCTGTGATCCAAAGAGGCTTCCACGCTGTGTCAAAGCTCCGCAGAGATGACAGGTGTGTGAAGTGGGGTAGTCGAGATACATAACCATACGCGAAATACAATTACACCAAAGTTATGGTTTTACACCCAGACGTTTGAAACATCAATCAAAAGGCAAATTAATTTTGGAGAAGTTATATTAATTAGACAGGTATGTTATAAAACTAAAGGTAAGTGCTAGATAAAACTTTACCCAATTATTTTTAGACCATACTAAAATACGTTTACGATGATTTATTATTACCGTTCAAATTTTCAGAAAAAACTAGTTTCTAATCCACCCTTACTAACGTTTAATTCATTTTACATATCTAGGGTATAATCTCATCAAAAGTCGTACTTTGTCTAAAATGTAATAACCGACACTAGAATGTTATATTAGCTACTTTAAATAGATTCTCTATTGTTTTCGATAGAAAACAGGTTGAATATAAATTTTGAGAGTACAATACTAAACACACATTGTTTAAAAAAACATTCTGCTTAAAAACACTTAATATCAGTTGCCCACGGTAAATTAAAAGTTTTTTTTAAATAAAATAATCAAATCAGCCCAAAAAGTTGGTTTTAAGACTAGGAATAAAATCAAGCAGAAATATTTCGAAGATATTCTCAAACTCCATCAACTACCAAGATCTGAATAAGCTGAGCGAGTTGAGGCTTTTTGTTATTTTGCCAAACGTCGTTGTTAGTTCTGTTCTGCGAAAGTTAATTATTATTTTTCCACTGTAAAAATAATTAATTTATTATTATGATCAACCACGTAGGTCGTAAAATTAGATTAAAGGTAGCCAGATAAAGAAGTTACCAGACATTGTCCCGACACAATTTCAGTTGTCAAGTTTATCTGCTAGTTGGGAAGTTCTTTCCTATTAAATTAGTATGGTCCTAATTTGTCTGATACTTATTAAGATTAATGATTACATGAAAAAAATATGTTAAATAATAATTTTCAATATTTTTAAAACATGATGTATAACACTAACTTTCCAGAGGGTTTGTTTATGAGAAATATATAGATATGTTATTTTTAATCATAAAAAATTGCTATGAATAGATTGTTTTCTAGTCAGTGGCTTTTCCCAGTTTCACAACGCCCACGGGGGGCAAAACACGTACGTCAATATCACGCGTAAATAACTACTTATATTTTTGTACAAAAAAAAATTAGAGTGAAAAATAATGAGAAATAATATTTATGGTTAAATAACATAGATAAAACTAATTTTATATTATTAAAAACGTAAACGAGAACCAATTTCGCAGTGTATAAATAATCTAGGTTAACCCTATTAGTTTTATTTTCGCCTGAATTGGAGAGTGGCTCTCGACGGCGGAGATTAAATCGGCAAATATTTCCATCGAACTCGAGAGACCAGCGCTCAAATTTCATGGGAAACCTCGCCTCGGAGTCCAACTAAAACATTAAGGTTCGGTCCCTAGCTCGGTCCGAGGTGAATCCGTTCACGTTTCGTTCCGCACCGTCCCGTTCCGCAGCTGTACGGGTATGGATTCCGCCATTAGAATATTGATGAAGTGAATCCGTGACCTAAATGCGGGTGGTGACAGTTCCGAAGCACCGCCCGCCGCCCCTGTCCCCGCCGCCCCGCCGCCCTGCCATCCCCGGCCGATAGCCGCCTGAGACAGATACTTATCAGACAGACCAGACTTTTCTCCAGATACCCGCGCCGCTCAAAGGCCCGCACTTTTTAATACCCCGATAAAGGTGTTGGGTCGTGTGTGATCATTTTCATATTGAACCGCCTGCCTTTGCATGAATAGTCACTTACTTATTTAATTTAACCCAACGAGCATCATTACGTATACAAGTAGGTATACTTCAAACATAGGTACATACTTACTATATTTCTGTAATTTCTTATTTTATTTGTGTATTATGAATACATAACACTAAAAAAATTGGAGTTTGCCAGAGATTCACATTCGAGTTAATTGTGATAGATCTATAAAAAGTAATAAATGTTTTCAACAGATGTTCTCGGGATGTTAGTAATTTATATTGTTGATTAATAAAAACTGATCCTTACAATTCACATTCAAAACGATATCCAAAAATTCTAAATCGTTTTTCAGCAATAGCATTCGCTGTAAAGATAAGATGACTTTTTTCCCCCCTATGAATTAGTTGCTTCCCAAGAAATCACAATTAAACTTTTGAAATTATAGAAATGTGTTCTATAGAATTACGTAAAATAAATACCTTTTATTTTATAAATCTGCAACAGCAAACTCAAACTTATATATATTCTGCCGTGCGCCTAATATTTGTTTTTCCGTTTGGCGTTTCTGCTCTTTTTAAATCATCTGTCACAAGACAATCGATACGAACGTGTACCCTGTGTCTATTGTCTCTATGAATTTTAAATTTATTATATATATTTAATTTTTTATCATTTTTCATTCATCTAACTTTAAATAAAGGGTTATTTTTTTTCTCAATTTAATTGAATATGTACGAATATTGAATATGTAATAGGTACGTTAGAAAATAAACGCCAGTAAAAAAAAAGACTCCGTTTATTTTTCTCGGGCAGATCCATCACCGTTATATATAAACAATATATGAAAGTAATTATTTGAATATAAATAGTTGTAGAAATATAACCAATGAATAATTTCCCATACGAGTAAGTATACGTATGAATGTGAACTTTTAAAATTTGGAACTGTCGGTAGTTGAAATTATAAAATATAATAAATTATCTTTTAAAATTCCAGCCTACCTAAAAAGTACCTATAATGTATTTTAGCAGTCTTTTATTTTATTCTATATTTGAAATAAATGGATTAAAGCAACTTATATTTTTCTGGGCAAGTCAAGTTACATCCCGTGATTTTTCACCGGTTATAAAAACATTCTACATTATTCTAACGACCTACGCGTTAGAGCGGTGAGCTCTTGGCCCTGAACTCAAAAACACGTGTTGGGGATTGTTTCACATATAATACAATAAAATACCACAATATAGCATATTTGCCCCTCGATCTAGAGAATAATATATTTTGGTATCAATCTGGTGGCCTGGCACGATACCACCTTTCATAATAACGTTGCCATAGTTGAATTTAGCTAATGTTTGTTGGCCAGTTTTGAATAGCCAGATAGTTTTTTTTCCATAACGTCCTCCTTCTCATCTTCTTTACCTCTTCAAATTCCTTCAGCCTCATAACGTTTTCCAAAAAGAGAAGCTGTGGTTCCACTGGCTTCGTGCAGTGTGAATTCTTATGCAGCATTTCAAAAAAATATGTGTTTATTTATGTAGGTGTATCATACGAATATATGAATATTTCTCTGCTAAGACAAAAAAGCCTGCCGGATAAACGTATAACAATATTTCTAACTGAATGGTATTTCCTAGTATTGGCTAAATGAAAAACTGCTGAAGTATTAAGTTGTCCCAACTCTCCCGAAATTGCAAATTGCTCTGTGGAATTTAGTTATTCTTTTGTTTATTCTCCGTTAAAGAAACCATTACCATTGTAGGTACGTAAAAGGTAAATCCTAACCATAAATTAATTGAAAAAAATCGTCTTTCCAGCTGATACAAAAACCCGTTACGAACAAAAGGCTCATTACGCAATTCGAGCACTTAATTACATTAATTGGAGGAAAACGAGTAAAGCATTGTGAAGATTCTTATCTCGGTGAGTTTTTTTCCCAACTTTACTCATTGAACAAAGTATGGAGCGGTCATTTCTTTTCTGTATTCTCAATAAAACATTTATTATTTCAGCTGTAAATGTACAATATAAACGCGAACATGGTTTCTAAAGTGGAGAAACAAATATGGTGGAGATGAACGGAGCAAAAGCTACATAAAATTCCGCGGCAATCCGTTTGTGAATTGTTGTGAAATATTTCCAGAATGAAGGAATAACCTTAGAATCTTAACCTCGGGAAGACCAGCATTATCTTGCGGAGATGTATTTCGCGAGGGTGACATACCTGGGAAGTTGTCATCCGCCCAACACGACATCAATCTTGTTTTCTTTTATTCGAGGTATTTCTATGACACTCGTATTTTACAACACACCGCTGGGTAGAATAAATAATCGGAAAGCACCTTTCCAAATATTCTCTTTTCACTGTCGGGTGACATTTACATCAAAAGGATACCGTGAGGAAATGTTTGTTTAACTGGCAAATGATTTATTTCCTGGCAGAAGACGACATGAACGATCGTAATATATTTAATATCCCTATAACTATCCATTCCCGCTTTGATGTGATCAACATAAGGATCCATTAATTCGAGGCACAAGGCCCAAGTCGCGACGTTATGTACGCGGTACCTAAGCCTATATTGAGTTTCAATTTTATACCATCAAAGGTTTATGTCCTTAAAGGGTAAGGCTCAGTGTTCACTGTTCAAAATGTGGTAATATCCTGTAGGGACTAAGTGGTTCCATTGTCTTTAAATCCCAAACAAATCGGTCACGGTTTAAGCCTATTTGCTCTCGTTGAAAACCGATTCCAAGGTCGACTGCACCACCTTGCAGCTGTATTGGTCTGTAATTAAATTCCTCCCTCTATTTACCTTCCTGAGCTAGATCCAATTCGAGAGAGTTTATTTATTTTTCCTTCGCTCGCCTCTCTCAATTACATTCTTACAGCGAGTCCCGGTTTACTTTGCATCAAGAACATTTCCTTCCGTGAAGCCCGAAGCTATCAGGTATTCCGGTCATATTCAAACTTTGGAGCTAAGTGATAAGTACCACACTTAAGTCGCCTTACATAATAATTTGAATATTAAAATTCTCCCTACCAAGTGTTTTTTGTTCACGCTCAGAAAAGTTTTTTCACGTTTTCCGAATTAAAACATCAATTCACAGCTAAGCCGGTACGAGCTTGTGGAAATAAGGATTTCACCACATTTTCTCATGTTTAAAAAAAACTCATTACTTTTGTGTTTGCTAAATTTAGGGCAAACACGTATATTTTACGGAAAGGAAAAACAATCGACTGCTCAAATAAAATAACATGTGAATATATTATATTATAATATATTAACGCTTTAACCACACAACTAGCATCTACATATTAAAAGAAGAAGTCCTTTTTATGTACGGTTTAATGATGGCTTCATTTATAAAATGTCTAACAATAAAAAAATATTAAACAGTTAGACATCCGTCGTTGTTCCATTAAAAAAAAATTAGAAGGTATTTGTGTTTTACATTTACGATTCTTTTTGAAGAATTATTAAGATTAAGTTCATCCATTACGTGAAGTAACTCATATTTTCAATGACAATCAGAACATAAAAGATTAGAACAAGAGAAGAAGAAAAACGATTTCGAAAAATATGGTGTTTACAGTGTTGGCTCTAAATTTAATAGGGTCGAGAAAAAAATGCGCTCGATCCGAGAGTTCTCAAGAAAGTATTGAAAACGGATAATTTACCAGAAAAAAATCAAAGAAGGAGTTTAAAAAAATAAACCATAAAAAGTTTGTCGTGTCCAACAGTCAAAAGATTTTTAGTGACGGTGATTTTTAGAAAATCTGTTTATTTTCTTGCTACTACTTTCGAAAGGTGGACTCGTGAAAATTCTACGGCTTTTTATGCTTGAAATAGTGTAACTCTTTTCAGTTCGCGTAAGCATTTCTATCAAGAGCTATAAAAAACGCATTAGTAATGTGCATTCAACTGTATAAAAAATTGAGACAAAACGTTTAATCGTTTGTTACATAGTTATCAACTGTACAATAAATGAGAACAAAGATTTTAATTTAAAACTGTTTCTAGGAAAACAAATATTATATATGACAGTGCTTTATTATCTCTGTATGTAAAGCATTTAAAAATTACCCACAAACAAATAGAATCTTTTATGTAGGGTTTAACGACATATTGCTTTCCGTGTTTCGTATCTAAAATGTCAAATAATTAATCCCTAATCCTTTGTCTATTAGAAAGTGGATTTGTAAACGTGTGTAAGGCATATTAAAATAGAAAGCAGTAATAAACTTTTAACGAATTCGGTTCCTATCTCCGGCACATGCGAGATTATACGAGCGCCGTTATTGGCTGCTATAACGCGATATGCAGGTGACGACTTTGTTAACCCTTCGGTCCTCGCTTTTAACGGTCTATTATTTAATGTCTGCAAACATAAATAAACAAAGGAATCTCAACATTAAAACAAGACATTTGTTTGCCTGATGTAGAAAAACTCTCCAATAATGAGCTATGGCCTCATGAAATTTGAAATTTATTTTATTTCTAAAAAATCATTGTTTTATATCGTAACGCCATTTGAATTTTGAGCTGAGGAATTTTGAAATATCTATTTGCAAGGAATAAGAAAAGATACAATGTTATTTTTAAATTTAAAAAAATAATAAAATCGAAAAATAGAGTTTTTATATTGTCCTGAAGATGAAAACGGACTTCCGAAACCGGTCGACAAAATATTAAAAATAAAAGTGGTTTTTAACAAAGTTTATCTATTTTATTTATAAATATGGCAAGCCACAAAGTAAATGCTTTTTACGTAAAAAAAAATTAAAGTGTGGTGATTTCTACTGAAAAATAAAATTGCTGTTGAAATCAAAAAATAAAGTTTGAGAAATAAAATACTGTAAATCGTAATAATGCACCGTTAACAAATAAGTAAATAAAAAGCGATACATCGGAAAAACGCCGCCAAAAATAATCGTATTTTAATACAAAATATAATTTTGTAGGCTCCGAAAGTCAATGTCACAAAAAAAACAATCAGGGTTTAATACCTTAGCTTTTAACTGATAAAATCATGATTGAGCTTGAAGAAAATTCAATGAGTCTTTTGAAGTCGTCATAAATTTTGAAAAAAAATGAATAAAAAACAGCGATGGGAACATTAGAGCCTCAAACAGTCATAAATACTGCTTTAAATTACCTACAAAAAGAGCTTAGAGACTTAAACATTGTAATTTTATGTTGAATTTTATGGAAATAATTTTCTCAATGAGTAATTTAGAGTCAAGACCGGCACAGAAATACGCCTTTAAAATTGCCAGCCCGAAAACTTTCTCTCGAAGTATTTATGTAAAAGTTTTTCTTCCTCAGAGGCGTTGTTTTGGGAAATATTGATAGATGAAATGGTTGTCGTAGCGTGTGATAATGTTCAACACATAGTTGCGCGAAATGAAGCAATACAACGATTACAACTGGTATTAGATAAGCCCATCTATTACATTCGAATACCACTTACTGATATCATTCATTCCGTCCCCAAGGCAATTATTTAACTGCCTTTTCTTTCATGATTATCTCTCCTTTTGTGCCTTGATCGTATTACAGATAGCTCAATGATAGATAATGTGCTCTCTCGCAAAATGATTTATAATAATATTGGTAGTCTGTTCATTGAGAAGAAATAATTAGCGATCTGTTTGAAGTGTCTTGCGACATTAAGGAATTAAACACCGTATAAAATGTACACAGCGTGAGTATAAACGCAATTAAAATATATCGATGTTTTTAACACAAACGCCTTCATTGAAAAAAGATTAAAACAGGAGATTACAAGCGTCAATGAGGGCTAAAAATATAAAGGAGAAAGAATTTGAAGATCACATTTTATTGTTATCTTTTAATGAACAGAACATATTTTGTAGAATCATCTGATGTAATCATTATTGAGTAATATTTTTATTTTGTATTTATTTTTTAAAAATGAAAGACAAACATTCCCGGGTTACAAATAACCTGTCAATATTGGAGAAACTCCTACTGCCATTGTAATAAGTGAAAAATGTTGCTTGTGCAATGATGGAGGGACTAGCCAGCAGAGGAATTGAACGTACGACGCCCAGGTGGGAATCTGACGCGTTTGTCCACTCAGCTGCCGACCGGTCAAACCTTTAAATTTAAAAAGTATACCATACCAGTATTTATTTTTATTCCTGTCCCCCTCTACACAATGTAATCTTTTAATGTGTAAAATAAGGCAATAAAATTATTTTTCTTTATAAAGAATACTTTCTTGAGATTTTGTACGTCAAATATAAACGTTTTCACAATATGATAGACCGTAAATGTTCGATTATGTATATACGTTTTTCTTTTTAGAAAACATATTTTTATGTGTAGTTGAGGCACTATTTTTAAATACAGGAACATGTTTCCAGTGCAATGGGGAAACGGTCCGCTCAAAAATAGCAATGATTGTAATCATGTTATCATCATAATATGTTCCTTTTAAAAACGTAAGCCGCTCTGTAAGTGTTCCTTGAAAATACTGTTACTGTAAATTTTATAAGAAGGTGGTGAATATTTTTATTTCCCGAAAGCTTATATTTTACAGTCGCCCAGGGAATAAGGATTATTGCAAGTGGTTTAGCGAAACGAGTGCTCGAAAGTAGAAAAAAACGAAAAGCTTCACATGATATATTTGTTCATTATTTATAATTAAACCTTTATTTTGTTAACTTGTTATGTTTTATATTTAAATTATTATTATTTTTAAAATTTTAATCTGCAAAATATTTTGGTGTATTGTTTTAAATATGTATGTTAATGGAAAATAATAGATTGTTTATCTTATTGAAAGTGATCTCGGAAGTGACAAAACTATTTGGCAATCAATTTAAAAAAAAATGAATAAAAAAAATCATTTTTTTTAAATTTGTGCTGAAGCCGAAAGGGTTGAAACGAATTTCCTCAAGCTGCATTATCTAGTTTGTGGTTCGCTCTTGCATACTTCGGATGAGTTCTTGTGAGAAGGTTTTCCTCTTATACCTACTGATTTGCATACACAACGCTGAATTATGAACCGACAGGAAAGTGAAGAGACGAAATATAAATTACAGTTTATTTTTATTGTTTTTTCTGTTCTATCTTGTTCAGCTTCAATGAAGTAGTTTGACAACAAGTTTACCATTGTTTTTCTGGTTAATGATGTGCGAACTTAACTTTTTGAAATTAATTACTTTTAATCTAACCGCAGTGACAAATACATGGCCTGTTCAAAAGAAAAGGTGAATTTTGAATGTTCACGGGCTGTGTACATTCGATTATCGATTTTTTTGTTGTTGATATGTTAGTACACATATGTTTATCATATGTTAGCATTATCAACCATTTTGGATTAGTGGTTTGTTTTTCACAACTGTAAAGGTTAGTCACGTTTTTGTGTGTTATTCGATATTTACTTTTGAAAAAAAAATGGATCAAAGAATAAAATCCATGATTTATTTTTCCACAACTCCAGGACGCTCAACGTCATTAATATCTTCTCGGCCTTCTGTAAAGCGCTTGTACCACTTATAAACACTTTTTTGAGACAAAGTAGACTCGCCGAATGCCACAGTCAACATTTTAAGTGCGTTGAAGCAAACAAAAATGTGACTAACCTTTCCAGTTGTCAAAAACAAACCACTAATCCAAAATGGCTGATAATGCTAACATATGGTAAACATATGTGTACCAACATAAAAAAAATCGATTATCGAATGTACACAGCCCGCGAAAATTCAAAATTTACCTTTTCTTTTGAACAGGCCTCGTAAATACTTTGTTTTGTGACTTTGAGTTTTGAAATATTATAATTATCATTAAATTGAAATGATTTAAAAAGCGCACGAGGAAATGGTTATTGTTGGGAGCGGGATTTGAACTGAGGGATTCCAACACTGTATGGGGGCAACTGTTTTAACCACTGATCTATGGCAACAACCTTTAGATCCACGGTGTCCTTCAACTGACATATAATGGTCGTTGAATATGTAATTACTTCATTTGAGATTCTAATAGCCATAAGTATCATGTTGATTGATATTAGGTGTAAAAAGCAGTGTTACATTTCCTATGTTTTCTTGAACCAACGTTTTGGACTACCTTGCAGTGTTTTTGCTTTATGTTAATTCCTGTCCCAAAGATGGTTTATCATTCCAAACTTCAATCGACATAAGCTTAATATTACGTACTTCGTGTTTATTTGTCATTCTTGTTGGAATTTTTTTCGTATTGTGGTGAAGTTGTACGCAAGTGATGTACGCAAGATTCTCGATACTAAACACTGTACCTCCACGAATCTCGCTTAGGCGGGGAGATCTTAACAGCCTTTAGCTGTTCATCATGTGGCAGATTTGTTTTTCTTTATAGACGATTAACTAATCGATTGTCACAAGCATTTTGCACACAAGTCAAAGTTAAGTTATTATCACAAAGTAAAACACGAAGTAAAAATAATTGTCTATTCTGGAGTTTCTTAGATTAATCACAAACTTGAATGTTGCTTTAATTTACTTCCACATGAAATCCTTGACTTTGAAGTAAAATGTTATACAGTGACACTTACATGCGCTCTAAAATAAAACGAATTAAAATCGGAAAGAATTCACAACTTTTCCGTCGTTATTAAAATGGCTTGAAAAAAAAATATTTTTCTCTTATCGTGGAAAGTAATCACTTTGTGGTTTGACATATTTAAAGCAATGAAAAAATAATTATGTACAAAACCACGAATACTACTTTAATTTTTATGACCGACCGGTTTCGCTTAGCATAATAACATCATCAGGGTACAAAATTAAACTAAACAAAAATACAAAGTATGTGGTTTTATATACATACAGAGGGAGAACAAAATATAAAATAAAATAACAAAACAATAAGAAAATAGCAAAATAACATTTAAATTATAAAAAAAGAACAGAGAGAAAGATATGATGCTTGGGCTAAGTAAAACCGGTCGGTCATAAAAAAATGAAATAATATTCGTGGTCTAATACAAAGTTATTTTTTCATTTCTTTAATTGTTTTTATAATAACAAAAAAGATTTGGCTTGGTAGTATTTAATCACAAACACCAAATACTTTTATAACGGAGTATTTCAAACCAATTTATCTACTGTTAATCAACTTCTTTAGTTCGTTCTCGCAATAGTTCGCTCGATTATGAATCCTTTCGCGAAAAAAGGAAAACTGAGTGGATTGTCCAAATTTTCGGACGAAGATTAATAGCCTATAAGTTATCAAAGACTGAACTTATTGGTTGAAAACCGTTTTGGATTACGCAAACAATATCATCTGCGATTCCCCCGACTCGTCACTTTAATAAGGTAGCTTTGGGCTCTTAAAAATAGCACCGAGTCGCTGAGTTATAATACCAAGGAGAAAGCTATATATCGGAACTGTGTGTCCGACAAGCCTTAAATAGTAGACAACTTACTTTGAGGTCAGCAAATGTAGATACTGCTGTTCGATTAATTGAACCATCTCGATCAAATAAACCTGTTTAATATGATCGCGCTTTTGGTGTATCTGGTCCAGTTATCTGGAATAAGCTTCCCACAAAACTTGCCAACATACAGAACCAAACAGAGTTCAAACGAGTCTTAAAAACCAAATTGTTTAACAATCCCACATACAAAACGTAATTTATTAAAATTTAATTTCTTTGAAAACGTCCCTAATTTGCTTTGTTTCGGTTTTCTCCTTTCTTCTATCATTATAACTCAATGTCCTCACTATCTACTGAAAACCATATACTCATTGTCATAAAATATTTATTTTCTTTTGTTACTTGTTATATTTACACTGTTTGCATTTTTAGAATCGTTTACTTATAATACTTGAATATCAATGTTTTAAGTGCCAACATATTAACTGTGCTCAATCATATTTCTTTTTCTTTGATTTAACAAACGTGTTAATATGAATTCATATGTTTCATCCGAATTTTTATACCCTTAGCTCCTGGTAAATTGTTTTTTATTCTGTTTATTTACACATACACTCTTATACCCATATCTGAACCTTTTCTCTCGTGATTTATGATAACGATCATGATTTAGATAGTTTTAATTTGTATATATATTGTGTATTATTTTCTCCTTGTTAGTTAATCTTATTAGCATGATTAATTTAGCATGAAGCGCACTTGAGGTGAAATATCACAAAACTGCGCCATATAAGTTCACTGTTATTATTATTATTATTATTATTAAAGCTAACATTTTGAAATAAAAAATCTTAACTGAACGGGTTGAGGCGGTTGAAGTTCGTATTTTTTTTGATTTTCTAAGCATTGTTGTCATGTTTTTTTTGTTTGTTTGTTGATATTTTAGTGACAGTATTTTATGCGAAAAATTAGAGTAACAGTAGAACACGAACAATACATACTTATGATTTTATGTATTGTTGCACATGTATAGACTTCCGACAGTGAGGTCTTTTCAAAACGTCACTGAGAAATAACCTCTCGTTTTGATTACGCCTACTTCTTAATTTTAGCGACAAAGGGATAACAAGTGTTGTATACGTTGATAGAATTTGAATATTAAAAAAAAATACTTTTATTAATTTTACTGGAGTTTTCTTTTAAATTATTTTCTTTTATAACAAATTTGAAACATGCTGGATTTAACCCATTTATCTGTGTAAGTAATGTGTTTGAGTCAACTCTGGCTGCTATACTTTAAAGCAAGTCTTGAAATTCGAAAATAGTTGGTTAAAAAATGGAGAGCAACGTTAAAAAACGCGCACTTCCGACATAGATAACATTATTGTTATTTTGTTTCCTAACACACAAGAAACACCTCGTGAAAAAGCCGGTGACCATCTACGTAAGGTAGTGGTGAGATAAATAAGGCATCATTTACTAAGAATTGCTTCCGAGGAATGGAATCGTCCCCTCCGAGCTTTATTGCCAGGAACATAATGCGTGACCTTGTTACTGTATTTCAAGAAAAACTACTGAAAATATGACATAATAGACACCACTAACAGTACGGCAATATTGTCAATTTGATGCTTTCGTGAAAACAAAAAAGGAGTATAAATGCCTTGTTTTGTTTCTCTGTTTGTTTTTCATATTTATTCCAGATCTCGGGGTAGGTGGAGCAATCCATAAGATAGAAATAATACACAGAAAAATAAATAAAGATAATTAATAAACTAACATGGTAATATATAGTATTGAATTATTATAATAAAATTAAAATTTAGCTTCGTTTCAAGAGATCATGAATCGAATCTCCATTGTTTATAAACGGGCCCCTTTATTATATTATATTAATTGGATTGTATACAGATTGCACGTAGAAAAATACTCAAGCCAAGCTACTAAATTAAACAATTTATACCAAAATATTCATATGTACCTATAATATTAGAAAAAAATCAATGCTTCGCAAAGCATTTTGGTTCTTAGCGTCATCGTGTTGTCGCTTGACCAATTACTTTTCCATCACCGTTATCACAACGCTACGGATCAGGGAATTCCCCTCACGGATTTATTATTTATTATAAATAATCGCAACTCTAGTTTCATTTCCGCGAGTTCCAATATTTTCTTAGCATCCGTGAACAATAGCAGACCCTCGAAGGCGATATCCCAGGCTGGGATAATGAAGGGAGTGGATAGAGGATAGCGGATAGGCAGGTGTATCGGTTTACAAACGTAAGAGTAGTATTACTCATTACGTGGAGGTAGGTTGAAGTTCTTAGTTCAGCCAAATAATAAGCACCCCGCGTTTCATTGTTGGGTGAAGCATAACACTGAATCCACCCTCCAGGCAGCTTATTGAAGCATTACATTTTGGTGCCAGAAAGATAACTTTAACTGTCTATTTTGGTGCCAGAAAACTTACCTAACCTGAAGTATCATTTTCTTACAGATATTTTCGTATTAATTATTTTCTTGAATACAATAAAATACTTAGTTAAAGAGCGTGAATACATTACTTAAGTAAAAAAAAACCTTAATAATAGTAACAGTAAACTTATTGATACAAATTAAACTATCTAAAATCATGATCGGTATCATACATTATGAGGGGAAAAGGTTCAGATATGGGTTATACCAGTGCATGTGTACATCAAAAGATTAAAAAAACAATTTACTAGAAGCTAATGGTCTAAAAATCCAGATGAAACATAAATATTAATTCAATAACCTTATAGCTGTGTTCAAGTTTTACAAACAAAATATTTGTTATTTTTACGTAAAGATTGAAGCCACAATAGCTACAAGAAATCTATGTTAAAATAAAATAAGAGAATATTAAATAATATAAAATTACAACAAAAAAAACAGCAGTTAAAAATATACAGCAGTTCGGGTGTGAAAATGTATAACGCATTCGCCCTGCAAATTAGATTTTCCGAGTTCGATTGTTGGTCGAATTCAAATCTTTTTTTCTTCTCTGTGTTTTTTTCAATTCATTTTGTTCAAATATTATTTATATTGTTTCAATAATTCATGCTCTGAAAAGTTTTTTCAATTTAAATAAAATATACCGTTACCAACGACAATTTGTTGAAGCATTTAAACCGGTCCCTCTCTTAACACACCTCTAGCATCATTAACGCCTTTCTCCGAAATTTTGCACTAAAATTAAGCCAACTACCGACTTAAGTTCTTGAATCATCTGTACGGTATTTAGAACTAATGTATTAAAAGCTACATAAATAGTCAAACTGGGACAGCAGTTTTGCTCTTACAATTTATTCATAAATGCTCTGAACACTCGTGAACTTGTATGATCAGTCTGAATCCGAACAGCGAAACTTTAAAGTTTAAGCTTTGAAAATAAAAGACTGCGAAGAGTAAAGCGTCATTTGTTTTTGCTCCACGTAGAACAGAGCGTGGAAAATATCACATCTGACAGGTGAGGCGCTCTCGCTTGACACACTTCACTGAAAACTGAGAACAGAATAAACATTTGGATAATTTTAAGTATGCACGTTCATAAAACAAGTCAAAATAATACAAACCAATTTCAAAATAAGCCTAAGGCTAAATTTTTTTGAATAAGAAAATAACATTTTTTTATGGTTTTAAAGTTTATTTTGTAGAAATTCATTTTACTTTTTAGGTTTTTTAATTTTATTCAAACAATAATTATTATTATTTTAAATTAAAAAAAAAACACTTTGTAGTTGAAAGTTCTGGTAGGTAATTATTTTTACGCATGACAGCTGTTTCGCCTTCTGAGGGCATTATCAAACTGTGGAGAAGCCACACTATCTATTATTTGTATCGTATTTAATATTATTTTTAACTACCAATGTCCCCATTAAGTTTTTCTGATAAATTGTAATTAAAAAAAAAAGAAAATAACAATTATATTGGGATATTCGAAATTGAAGTCAACCGAATATCGAAAGATCTCAGTTTGAAATGATGCCTACTACCGGTACGCCTTTTTTAGAAATACGGTCTACAACCGCTGAAGAGGTGAGCCAGTGGAAATAAGTTGTGGGCGTGTCTGGTGTGCCCAAAGTAGGGTGAATTTTCTTTTGGTAGAGGCGATATCAATACTGATAATGGAATTCTTTGGCCTATGATTCGAAAGATCTTATGTAAATTGAAGACTTTAAAATCGACGTAGATCACATTGTTCGAGGTTTTCTGTTCACTGGTCTATATAATATAATTTGCTGGTAACATGATTTCATTCAGTGATTTATTAAAAGTAAGCCCACCAAATGAATTGTGAATGTATTTTACATCATTAATCTTACTTAGAAGCAAAATAAGACAGTTGAGTTCTTAAGATTTTTACGCTTGTTCTTTTTTATGATTCCGCCAACGGCCCCAGATAAAAACCGCAATCACAATAATTTAACCGAAAAACTCCTCCTTTTATATGGTGCAATTTAGTGTTGTATAAAAATACAATGTCCGACAATTTGGCGGATGTTTTCCCGTGGCACGAAGAAGTCATTTGTGGCTATAATCCCTCGGACCGGGGTATTATTCTTTAGTGTGTTGCGAGGCATCAAAATCACAAGATCGTGTAAATATAAAGAATTTGGACCCTTCAACGGTTCGTGGTGTTTTCTGGAAGGGTTTGAACATTTTCGTGTGTGCTTAAATGAATATTATATTTAAATGGCTTATGTTTGGAACCCGCCTTGAAACTTCACGAGTCAATGTTGGAAACATATTGAGTTTGTTTATACTTTAACCAAATTTTGTTTCTTAACTAACTAACTAACCATCACGCCGTTTCGCCGCAGGGGTAGACAGAGAAGACAAACCACCATATAACTCTGTCTTAGCACACACTCCTTGCTTCATTTACATTCATACATCGTCTCGTACATATTTTTCTGTTATTCTGACTCTTCACATGATCCGATTCAAGTATTTGATTTATTTGATCGTGCCATGTCTTTTTCGGGCGCCCTCGACTTCTTCCATTCACTTCCGCATCATATATTCTTTTCACACTCCTTTCTTCGTTCATTTGCTCTACATGCCCAAACCATCTAAATAAATCTTCTTAATAAAGACAGATTTCTTTTAATGGTCAAAAGTATATTTTTCCCCGACCGGGATCAGAACTTGGTAGCCTACAAACACGACATGAAAAATCAATAAGTACTCTGAACATTTAATAATGAATACTATTTCATTTATGTAACGCTAGCTACCTCCTAAATTAATTTGTCACCAATGGATTTTTTTCCGCATAATATCGCTACTAGACGGCACCCGGGATACTTTTAGAGTCGATTTTCTTTTTTAAAGAGCACCGATTTAAAAAAAATCAGTTGAATTTTTAATACAAGATTCATGACGCAGAAAGCATAAAACGGATGCTGAAATAACAGGTAACAATAAATTATAAGTATTACAAAAACACACCTTCCTCTATCCGGGTTTTAAGTTTTTTTTATCTTGATGTTCCCTGTATTATAAAATTTATCCTAGGAACATAAAAAAGCAGAATCTTGCAGATATAAGATTCAAAATATATTCATTTCTACATTGCATATATATTTGAGTATCACGCAGCCGGGAAACACACCGAGATTCAGGTTTCAGGATGTCGTGGATAGAAACATTTATTCTCGTTTAGTCTACATTAAGTAGTGGTCGGGCACCTATATTCATGTGCCCAATGTTTCTGAACACTTATCTGCTAGAGTGAATTTAATGGCTCAGCGGATGCATTAAATATGATAACGTGCTCCGACGTGATATTTTCACAAGAATTTCCCTAAAACGTAAAGAATCTCGATAAAAGCGCTTGTCGAGCAGGTTGTTACAAGAAATTTATCGACCCGATTCACTTAACTTCTGGTGGCAATATTAAGGCAACGGAAATTGGAATCGTTTAGAGACGATCATTAAAGATGACCTGGAAAGATAAACATCTTGTTATGCGATGAAAGTTATTAAGAATATTAAAAAAAAAATGTGTAGTGAATTTAGATGTGAATTCTAAAAAAAAATATTTTTCCACGTATTGAAAAATATTCTTGAGTATTGTTAAACGTTTTGTTTAGTTGCGATTATGCATAACTTTTTGGATCGTATAATGTAAAATGAATCGAGACGTCGCGCTTATAAAATGGTGTAAACTATATGAGATATTCTCCTCGCGTGATGATAAATAAAGCTCCTGTAAAAAGTTTACGAAGGGAACCATTTCGGAAATGTTTGTTTACGATGCTATTCCTCTTTAAAATTGAACATTTATGACTTAAATTCTCGAGTTTCGACTAGTTTGACAACTGTATTGCCAGGAAATGAAAAATATACCCAGCATGAGCACTGAAAAACGATTTTATAGATATTCATATTGCCAATTTTGTGCAGAAAAGCCATTTCATGCGTTTAAAAAAATATGTTTAGGAAAACACACAGTTGTTTGCAAATTTTGATTATCATAATGATTACCATGTTGCATTAAACAGTGAAGTTCCCGATAGTTTTATATATTTTTTAACCAAAATGGAAAAAAACCAAAATAATAATTATCGTTATGTAAACAACAAATTAACAGTAAACTTGGAAAATAAAATAAACGATCTATTCATTTAGTTTTAAAGAAACACTATCTTAAAATTGTTGTTTAAAAATAAGTTTTTGTGAATGGCAACCTGCATCTTGTGTCAAACAAAGAAAAATCTTCATTACAAAGCAAAAAAATAGCTCTTTTAACTAGTCACTATTTCAAGTATTTAATGTCATTTTATTCATGAGTTATGAAATTCCATTTAACCCGAATACATATATTTTTTTAAAATTGTTCAACAAGAAAAATGATTCCGAATAAAAAGTGTAGGAATATTAACTGGAACCGTTGGGGCTCGATTTGTTCCGACGTTTCTTCTTTATTTTAAACATAAACATTTTCAACGTCTTTCAGTAAAAAAATGAATGTATAAATACTTGTCTGGAATCCAAAACAAGGAAGATGTCGGGTACTAACAATAGTGAAATTAATAAAAAACTTTGTTGTGTGATTCACGCATTCTCCCTAATGATAATAAAATGGTTCATTGTAGATAAAAAAAGATAAAATCTAAAACGTTTTTGTGTCTCCCAATCAGCCATTTCTCACAGTTGACGATAAGTACCAGATCAAGGGACCTTAAAAGTGATATATTACTGCTTTCACTTCTATCCAAAGACAAAAAAATTCCGAACATCTCCCGCGGCAGAAGTTTATGGTCACGTAATGTTTAGATCCACTCAACTACAAGTTAAGTCTTTTATAACTACAATTTATTGGCGGTGTCTTTCATTGCGAATGCGGGTTGTAGAACTCAATAAATAAGCGTCGGATATTGATAAAACATCAGTGAGGCGGGTTTTGAAGGCAATTTATCACGGCAAACATGAACTGCGCCGTTTGTTAACATATTATTGCTGACTTTCTACCGACGGCGTTACGCTGTAAGTCAATTTAGCGAAGCTATCGATTAATTGACAACTGGTAGATAGATCACAGCCATTAGATGTAGATCTGGAGGCTGGAGAAGCTGGAATAGCTGGAAAAGTAGGACAGCTAAGGACAAGGAACCCGAGCGCGGCGAGCACGTCCTTAGCTGTACGTGATAGTATCAACGAGGCGTACAAATCACAAGACTTATTAATGACAATACCGTCCTTCTTGGGGGATCAATTCTGTCATAGTTTTCAGTCAATATTTGTAATATAAAGCCTGTAGGTTTATTTGGATCCATATCAATTAATTTATTATTACATTGGTATATAATATATATTCGAGTCCAAATAATACAAGTCAGAAAATTGGAATAGTAGAATCAAGACAGCTCAAAGCAGGCTATGTCAGGATTCAAATATTTATAAAAGATGGATACATTATTTAAAACAAACTTTTCTTAACGAGCTTTGAGAATAAAAAAGTAAAATACTCTTCTTGCCTTTTTAGCAAATTTTATTTAATCAGTAGTAAAGCCACAATTTGACAATATCTTCGTAAGCTGAAGCAGCTAAAACACTGAAGGATTATAAAAAAAGTACGAAAAATTATGAAAACATTAACAAAATAGCACAAGTTTATTTTTATTTCTCTTTTCTAGTATTTTGCAAGTGTTGCGCGGTTATGCAAATAACGATTTAAGTGTAAATGTAATTATTTATTGTAACATGGCAACAGTCCTCCGGCCAACACTACGGTGACTTTTATCTGCACACTTATTACCTAACATAACATAATCTAAGCTAAAAGGATACCCAAAGAACTCCATGTTTTAAGGTGACTACGTATTTTAACCTAGAGTAGAATAATTAACAGCTCGACACGGTATAAGTAATTGTATTATATTCCTTAAAACCTTCGCTCACGATTATGTTTATGAATCAATTTGATATTTAGAGGATCTACTTACAAACAGGTTGTGCTGGATAGTTAAGAATATTTATTAAAAAAATAATTATTTTAGTGCGAGGAAAATCAGTTATTTGGTACACGGTAGAAAATTTACCGGTAGCAACATAAAATAAGACGTTTACTCAAATGTATCTCTAGGACAAAACAACTCACTGCTACTTCCAGTAAGTATCATGTAACCAAAACGCTTAAGTGAAACGGAGAACAGTTCAATCAATGAAAATTAATATTAATTTACTAGAGAAAATTGCAATTATTAATATTTTTAAATGAAGGTCTGTAAATAGAATGGCCCTCAACACTCGATAATATTCTTGAATTGAATCAAAAGATAAGGCTGTCATCCCTGACCAACCAGCAAACAATAATTAACTTGATAATTCAGATAACGTCAAGCTCCACCCACCAAAACGATATCAAGTTCAGCATCTTCTTTGTAAAATATGAGACAATGCCTCTACCTACGTCAATATCAGTCTGAGGCGTTTGTTCATTTTGTAAGGTTTTAGATATTGGCGTTGCTAAAAACATCACTACCTAAATATAGGAAAACTGTTATCGTATGCAATAGAGTTAATGATGTAATAGTGGAAGCCTATTTAAGCTAAGAGGTTCATTTGATAATATTGTAAATTTTAATTCACTACGGAGACGGAAAAAGCGAAGGAATTTAAATTTTGTTCGAAATTGGCAAGGTAAAAGAATAATCTACTCGTATAAAGCAATGTCGATGACAGAGATCTTCAGTATATAACATGCTACTCCCTCTGATCTTAACTAATCTTCTACAATCTACACCTGATATCTTCACTCGTTTTTTCTCTATCTAAAACCTGGAGAAAACATCTATCTCACACCTACGTGATAAGAAATCCTGAAACATGATATGTTTTATCGAAAACGAAAGGTTAAATAAATAAAGGTAAGTAAAAAATAATCATTACCTCAACTCAAAATACTCAGTATATATCCACACTTTATGTACGTTTATTGTTTTTTTATCAATTTGATTCTATGATTATTTTTTTCTCTATATATACAATTTTCTATAATACTGTTTACATTGAAAGAAAATGAAACTGAATTGAAAAAAAAACACTCCAAAGTACTCTTAATAAAAAAGGACATTTTTTGTGAAAAATTTAAAGAACAAAGACATAGTTTTTAGTAGTTGATATGTTTTTATTGGGTTAGGTGATGCTTGAGTTGATTGTTTTATTTTATCCCCTTTCGACCTTTTCCGAATTCAATTTCGTATTTTTTCCCTGGCAGCCAGCGGCACATCTAAATTTTGTGTAAAGTAGAATTTTGGTAGCGTCCACTGTGGAGGGTTTGATTTTTAACTGGAATACTTACATTTATTGGGTATCATAAACGATTTCGTGAGCCTGCTGAAAGGAAAGTGTTTTAGCTGAGATTTCAAAATGAGTTTTTTTATCCATAATCCACATGAATAAAAAATGATATTATTCATGTTAGGGTGATGAATATATCGCTGTATGATGCATTGCCAACAACTGTCAGATTAAAAGTTTTTTTTGGTTTAATATGGAAATAGCGACATTATTATTTCACGATGATAATATTTTTCGTAGGTAAAAGATTCTCTATTGAATAAATTTTTAAATACAATATCAACAAAATTAGAGCTGTAATGAAATTCCATTTTTTAAATACCCACGCGAATGAATTCTGATTTATGTAAATTTATAAAATTTACCGTTATTGAGAGAAAAACTCAATTATTTGGGTTTTTATTGGTGATTTTATCTAAATTACACATATTTACGGATGTTAGAAGTGTGTTTGTGATATAGTATCAGAAAATACCAGAATGCTATGAGAACGTCAAATCCAAAATTCTTACTTATTTAGCCAGAGAAATAATTATTGTTCGGTACGTATTTTACAGTTCAGGAGATTGTAACGGAATTTTAAGACTGTAACTGCTGTCAGCTACTGCCTGAAGGTTCCATTGTCTACCCGAAACACTAAAGAGCAGTGCCGAGACATGTTTTAAATGAATGTGTGCGAATATGAAAAGAAGTAAAGATGTATTGGTACGAAAAGCCGAGCAGATAAAACGGACAAATAGGAAATAAGCATCGGGCTTAAAGGAAGGCGACGGAAAAATCCCGCGAAAAAATACATATTTTATTATAGCCCTGAATCTTGGCTCAAGCAAACTCGCCTGAGAATAAAAGTTTGTTGTTTGGGGCCCCTAGGACCAAAGCAATCTCATCGATCAAACACCCACCAGCCACTGCCCACCTGGGTACCTGGCTACCTGGCTACCTGGGTACCTGCTCACCCCGAATACTCTGAACTCCGCCATATTAAAAGCCAACCGCCATTTAGTACGGACTTATAAGGGCCAAAGCCACTTTAAATCTTGCCGGGAAATTAATAATTCCTCCTTATTTACGACGCGGGCCATCGGGATTTTATTATTATTTGGAGATAAAAGTGAAAGCCTGCTTCTCGGCTACAAAAGGTGATAAAGAGGCAACAAAACTGCAGTTACGCGATGATAAAAAACCCAGTGATCTCACAGATCGCAGATTGTTCTTGAGTTTTTTTATGAATTCGTTTACATACTTTTGACATAATCTTTTTACATAATTTTTTTAATGTATTAATAGTTGTTGACCGTGAAAAATCACATTAAAATCAGTTCTAAATTTGAAAAGCTCACACTCGTACTGTCGTACGTACTCACAAAGAAAATGATTTATTAGCTATATTTAAAATCTGCAGTGGACACACAGTTAGATATTAATGTAGCCACTAGTATGCACACATGTGAAACTGTACATAAGTTCCAATACAAGCGGTTTTGTGTGGCTTTGTGTACTTCGGCCAGCAATTCACAGACGAGTGACAAACTTGCAAGTGGAGCATTCTATCGTTCTAAACGTACATAGCTATTTTAAGTACGCCCTGCTTTAGCTTGTCTCCTTCTTTAGCTGACCTCTATTTATCGCGAATACCATTCAAGATTTACACTGCTCAGAGCCATGATATTATGGCCCGCTCAATCGAAAAAAAATGAAACGGAAGAAATGATAAAAAGAAAACTTATTAGAGAAAGGTTGGATTTAATATAAACTTGCTATTAATATCTGGTTCCTAAATACAGCTTAAACCGTTTAAAGCAATGTTTATATTCTGAATAATAGTGTCTTATGAGAGAGATCTCGATACTTTAGTCAAAAATGAGTTAAATATGCAGTTTTGATCAGTTCTTTTTTTTGCATCGAAGGCTCTGACTCTTGTTTGATTCTGAAGACTTTTGTGGCTCTTCAGCCATCTAAAATATATTTAACATTTGAGAGAAGGCTTGACTCAAGCGACTTTTTTAAAGCTTTTTGACGCTTTAGGTAACTCAGTGAGAGCATTGAGTTACCTGAGTCAACTTTAAAAAAAAAAAATCCAAATAGGTACTGAAAAGTTGTACATTTTACTGTAACAAAAAAACTTTAAAGTGCTGTGGTGTAAACTTTCCAAAATGGCGCTTCAGCCATTTTGCCTTTCCAGCGACGGTATTGTTTTTAAATGTTTAAAAATGCATGAAAATTATATCCCGCGATCAAGGGGCTCAATACCTAAGTTTTAAGGTTTTGCTATGAAACTCACCAAAAACTTAAATAAGTTTTTAGTTCTCAAATAATATTGAATTCCTTGTGGATCTTTTTAAATTATCATTATGTTCTTAAATGGAAACGTTCATATAGCTTCTCGAGTATTTCGCCCAAAGCGCCGAGGGTAAGTAAAACGATATTTCTTCATAAATATAAGGCTGTAGTACAGCTTCCCAATGAAAAATACTCCGGCTGGATTAAGTGAAAACTTTGTTGCTTTATTCGTCACCAACACATTTGTAGCGTTTACGAGACTCCGCGAGACTGGGGGTGAATGTTTTTTGTACCCTTTAGAAACACGTGTTGTAAGGAAAGCCCTATCGAAGGCGAGCCCCGATAACGTGAGTTGAATCCGATACCTCTACCTGTTCCTGCGCCCCGTGCAGCCTCACAATGATTCTGGCGCTTTTCCAGCTTTCCCGGCTTTACGGCAATCTCACAGTCCATTTGTGTCGCTTTACATCCTTTTTATGAGGGGCCAATACAAAAAGAACGAATCAGTAAAGAAATCCATGAAGCGCCGAACCCCGCGTGTTCGGGTGGTTTTTATGAGGAAATTTATGGTTCTATGTATATTACTACATTACGCGTCCACGACTCGGCGAGAGACGCCACTGCAATCATGCTCTTATTCACGACCAAAATTTTGTCGAGATAAAAAGGTTAGAACAAATTTATGGGCGTCAAACTGTAATAAAATATCGTATATTCTATATAATTAAGGTCGGTATATTATAAACTAACTCATGTTTAATGGAATCGTCGTTTATTACTTTTTGAAATTTAGATCATTCCGTCAATTAGTAATTTAAGTACGCTACTTAAAAAATACAGATGTTATAAATCAAATAAATAAAATTGAGAAAACCATTGATACAATAATTATAAAAAGTTTGATGATTGATGAGTAAGACGTTTGAAGGGCAAACGATTGAAAAGTTTTCTGCGAAAGCGTTACTCAGCCAATGCTGGAAAGCATCCCCTGAAAGTTACTCGGGAATGCTATAAAACGCTCATTGTACCTCCACCTGTTGTAGATGAGATGCCATTTTGTGTAATTTACTGCCTGAAAATTTATGGAACATTCCAATTCGTGGCAGCCTTTCAATCTTGCTTAGTTTTATGCGTTTTTTTAATGTGCGTGCGTATTTTGATGGCAGAAGGCAAATTAAATCCGAAAACGGTGACTGAGAGACCTTTCACACATTGCCTCGTGGAATAACAAAGGCGGTGAAAGCTTTTCAATGTTGGATGAAAGAAAAATAGTTACCCTGCTAACAAAGCACTCGCCGTATGCCATTTCGATTATACGAAACGATTGACGACACGCTCATGTTGGTTGATTTTGCGGATCCGAAAACTAAAAAAAAACCTGCAATTTAGTATTGGAAGACTTCTTAAATACAACGTGATGTGTGTGAGTGTTACTTTTCTATCATCCATGCTATGCAACGCTTATTTTAAATTGTTATGTATGTCTAAGTGCTCTAACTTTGTTTCAAAACTGACCACCTTTCTTGGATTTTAAAGAATTACAAATTATTTTGAATGGAAATAGTTTTACGTTACGTTAAAAACAATCAATTGTAAAAAGCAGTTTAAATGATTTAGTGGAACCAGCTGTTTGAAGTCTTAAATTTTTACCATTTGAAACCATTTTCTCTTAACATCTCGTATTTTCCTCGAAATGATCTTAAAAACTCCACCGGGGAACGAAAAATACGATGCAATTCGTCAGGATTAATCGAGGCTACATCACCGTAAAGAGTTTATCGCTATAGACCGAGTGCAGGAATAAACCTTACACCTAACTGTGTTGTATCATAAAATGCATTGTTTTATGCTACCTTTATAATATGTACAATAAGAACAAATACAGTATGGCAATCTCGCATTTCGTATTAGGGGTAGAGTGTACCAATTTTCTCTTTACGAGTAGACATATCTCGGCGGGTTGCATGGCAGCTCAGTTGCGACACTAATAATTTACACATAAAATTTGCATTTTAGGAATTTGGTACGGTGGAAATCAAAGAAAACGATCTAGAAATGGTTGTGAATATTGCATACTAACTTTTGATGTTTTCTTCACACTAAGGCAGCGATCCGGAGAGTAGACGGCGTTTGTTGGAAACGATCAACGAACAACGTTGTAAGGCACGCTGTGCTATCGTTATGGACAGTAAAGTCACCCACATATTAGGTATTGCACGGCTCATTCGGTGCAGCTTACCCCTATTCTCAACGGAATATTAAACATGCTGCCATATTGCCACATTTTTGATGATGTCATAATTTTTGCAGGCTTGTTGCACTCTTACATTAAATTTTTCAGAATTTACAATACTGGTGTTGCGTGTAATCATTATTAATCGTATTTGTTTCCAAATACGGTATTTTATTATACAATTAAACTTAGAATGCAGCCGATGATTTATTCATGTTTTCAATTAAATGTACATGGATATCTACTTTGCATGCAATAAGGCACAAAACACAAAGTAAACATAATCAGTTTTATGTTTTCTTAGATCTGACTTTTATTTTCAGTCTTAATTATTTAATTTATTAACGTGAAGCGCAAGCCCAGCGCCTTTAAATTTATTTTCGCAAAAACCATAAAACCTTTCAAATGAAGTAATAAGACACGCCTAAGATACCCCCTAGGGATTTTTCCACCCCCAAGGCTTGTTGTGCGAAGAAAAGGATACGACAGTAGAATAAGCGGATAGAAAACTTGAAAATTCCATCCGGCAGAATTGTTGATATAAATTAAAACATTTCATATTCCCACCATTTTGTCTTTTGTCACATAACATCCTGGCATTTGAAAGCATGTTAACATTTTATCAAACATTAGGAAAAAAATGTTTTCTGGTATGAGAATTCTATTTCTACTTCAAAAATAATGTCGTTATTATTTGCGGCAGCATGTGGCTGTAAATATTGTTCAAAATATTATTTTGTGGGGGCTCAGCGAAGCATTAAGGGATTCCTGCATATTTTTCAAAAGCAATGTACAATTTTCTAGCTGTATGCTATGAGAAAATATTGGAATACTTACTTACATACGAATAAAGGATGAAACTCGTTGTAAAAACGTTTCACTGGCAATATGATACAATATTCATAATTTGTTTTAACGGAATTTAATTGGAAAGAGGGACTTGAATTTCTTTTTATGTGATTACCACATAAGACTCCTAACTCCTGCCTAGTCTGAAGATGGCCGTCATAGGCTGAAACCGGTCCAGTAAAAAAATAAAAGTGGAATAAAGTTAAAAAATTTATTAAATCAGTCCTAACTCTCCAAAGCCAGTGTGACTATGGTATCCTCAACTGGGTTATGGTGTAAGGCTGAAAGTAGTGAGCGAGGGGAAAGGAGACGGGTAAGAGGAAGGTTGGGAAGTACCTGGCTATTTAGATCTGGTCATCAAACACGGTTAAAGCAATTTCAAGCCATGTTTCAATTCGAAATGTTGGTATTTCACCAGGGCGATATTAAGAGTATCTATAATCCCGAATCACTCCACTAATTAAAAAAAAAAACATTTTAAATAAAAAAAAACAAAAAACTGTTAACTATAAAATTTCAATCTCGCCAGATTTTAATTTGCCAACGTATTTTATAAAACACCTTATCGAACATTTACCAATACTAATTTGAGGTACGCACAAGTTTTGTGGGGCTTTGTGAATGAATGTTTGATTGATTTGTGGTTGATTGCCGCTGTCCGTCGAATGACAATCTTGCTATTCCAATAGTTGCTTTCAAAACCGCAGTGTACTATTTATATTAATTTATTAATGAAAAAATATTAACAAAAATAATAGAATGTGAAAATATAAAAGACAAGGAAAATAATAAAAAAAGATTACGTTGTGACCGATACTCTGTAAGCACTTTGGAATATTTTTTGTATTTTTCTATTTTCATATTCTTTGAAGATCGTTGATTAATATTTTTTTCTATATTCGTAAAAAGCATTAACTTTGTGGCTTGCCATATTTATAAATAGAACACATATACTTTGTTTTTAACCACTTTTTTATTTTTGTTATTCCTGTTATTATTATTATTATTATTACTCTGTTATTCCCATAATTTCCTCAATTACTCCTTCTCCTTACAACTCCTAAATATGTATATTTATCTCAGTATTTTGTATTTCAGATTAATTTAATATTGTCCTGATGATGGAAGGGTACTTCCGAAACCGGTAGACAAAATATTAAATAAAAAAGTGGTTAAAAACAAAGTATATGTGTTCTATTTATAAATATTTTTTTCATTTGTTAATAATGTAAACCTTTGATAGGTTAATTAATTTCTAAACAATAATTTTAGACTTGTCAAATTGAAATTTCGCCCATAAAATAGAAATTGATAATTCTAACCATGTCGCCATTTATGTTTGCAATTTCGTCTGGATAGAAATTTACTTACAATTATAAGGATGAATGATAATGGTTTTGAATAATGTTAATAGTTTTTAAGATGTATGAGATTGTTGAAAAATGTCAAGAAACGAATTGGTTCAGGTAGTTCAGACGGTAGAACGGTACTCACGGATAGAGTAGAAGTCCCGAGTTCGAGTCTCAGTCACAATTTTTTTTCTATTTTTTTAATTTAAATTATTAATATTACAATGAAGCGTAAAGCTTTGATCCATTAATAAAATATAAATATTATTGTTATTTATGTACCTCTAATTACGTAGATAAGATTTTCTCGCATAATTGCAACGATCTTAAGGCTACATAAAATATTATATTTCTTCTTCACCAAATCTAGGTTTTTTTTTTTTAGTCGTCGACCTTTGCATGGTTTATTTACGTAGGAGTTATTCAACATCTAAATACACCCAAATACACCGAAAAAACGTATTATTTTGTATTTCTATTTGGTGAGATTCACAGTGAACGTTATTAAAAACAAAATATTGTTGTACAAAAACAGTGTTAATAATTGTGGAGTGTGAGGTAAGTTTGTAAATGAATTACCCACAGTAAATGTGTACTGCCGTATTGATGTTTTACCTCGACCACTGAAATTGATCGAAGCGTGATCTACACAATTTACATAAGACATTTCGACACCTGTACCCCAGACAAAACAATTAAATAATTGAAATTGGAATCAACTTAAAGACAACTCTTTATTTAAAAAAATTTAATTAAATAATATCGATAATCAACAACACAAATATGGTCTCAACCGAGATTCGAACTCGGATCCTATACTCGATCTTTCATTGAAGATTATTGATCTTATTTTTTAATTTTCCTCTGAATTTTGGCTGCCATCTTTGTAATAATAAACAAAGCTCTACCTGAGCACATTGAATACATAGATGGTGTCTTGGATAAATATCCATTACATAACTATCCGAAAGATAATTGTAATAATAATAATAATTATTTTCATAAATAGAACATATATACTTTGTTTTTAACCACTTTTTTATTTAATATTTTGTCTACCGGTTTCGGAAGTACCCTTCCATCATCAGGACAATATTAAATTAATCTTTAGATAATAACTTCATCTCTTCTGGAAGAAACATATGTGGAGATAAATTCTGTACACGATCAAAAAATGTATGTTTTGAAGTATCTGGAGAATGTATTTTTCTTCAGAATTTAGATTCGTCCAGAAGAGATGAAGTTATTATCTTCCAAAGATGAAGTAATTTAAAGATATTGTCCTGATGATGGAAGGGTACTTCCGAAACCGGTAGACAAAATATTAAATAAAAAAGTGG
Source organism: Drusus annulatus (assembly GCA_022651775.1). Classification (NCBI taxonomy): domain Eukaryota; kingdom Metazoa; phylum Arthropoda; class Insecta; order Trichoptera; family Limnephilidae; genus Drusus; species Drusus annulatus. The sequence continues at coordinate 574,971 of JAGWCC010000246.1, read as the reverse complement.
TTAAAAACAAAGTATATATGTTCTATTTATAAATATGGCAAGCCACAAAGTTAATGCTTTTTACGAATATATAATTATTTTCATTTTAATTTTTGACCAATTTCATCGAGGTAAGGTAAAAATGACCTTAATTCGCGTAAACAGATATGCCCACCATATATTTCTAAAATTTGATCTCTTTAGTGTTCCTAATCTAACACAGCTTGAAGAACAAGTACCGAGGTGGCACTCAAATTGAAAAAAAAAAACAATTTTTATCCACTTAAAAAATATGAAAATCCGTTGATTAGGGCGTTTGCCTTTAGGTGTCTTTTTTAACAAACTCGAAATTTGAATTCAAAAGCAATTTATTTGATCGATAGTGTTGCAAAAATATGTATATTTTCAATTTATGACAGGAAATAACCATCAGGGCACGTTCCCGATGGGTTTGGCGTGAAAAATTCCCTGACGATACAAATGGGCTCCACAGATCAGACTGGTCGAGGAAATGGAAAAACAAACACAAATGTGGCAGGGGCAGGGGGCAGGGAACTGGCGAGCTGGACTGTCGGCCTTACATTCGAAAAGTTTAGAAGATCTGGCGCTACTATGAAGGTTTATAAAGTTTTTTCTGGTGAAATGTATTTATTTACAACAAGCACGAACCGAACGCGCATACCATGAACCTTCAGAAGGTGATAAAAAGATTAAACGTTTTCTTTATTATTTTGCTACTAAGCGGAAACCTACGCTAACTTGCATCACATTTTTTAAAAATTGAAAACCCCACAACAAGAACCTGTTAACTAACATTTTTGACAAAAATGAGTTGGTATTCTCACTTAACTAATTCTGGTACGTTTCATTCAATGAACACACTTTCAGACCATGAAAATGGCACGAACATGGAGTATCAAAGAGTTAAACATGTTAACTGCAATTTTTTTTAATTAATGAAATATTTTATAATGGAAAGAACATTTTATCTACAATAATAACATTGTTTTGCAAATTTGCATTATAATACCAAATTATGTATTAAATTAAGTATGTTAGCTATAACATTCATAATAAAAAGTAGTGATGATTTGTGATGGTAGACACTTTTTTTAACAAAAAGCAAAAGATTGAATATCTCGGAATTACTCGAGAGTTAGTAAACAGGTTCTTGCCGTGAGGTCTTCAATTTATAAAGTTAATTTGAATTATTTCTTGCAATTGCGGCGCAAACATTTACAAAGTAAAAAAAGAAACTTTGTTTTGTTACGTTTTTACAAAAAATAGAAAACAGTAAAAGTGTAGCTCGTTGAAAAGTGTTTCAAATTATTTTTCGAAAGATTTGAAATTTTCGTTTTTTTGTTTGTTTGTGAATTCGATGTACGAGTATATTGCCCAATATTAATAATTTTTGCATTTAATATTTACAAAAATTTGGTCTATGAATAATAAAACCACATCTATAATACATACAAAAAGCAAAGAATCATTTGTAAGGCGATTTGTGTAATTTAGTCTCATTTTGGAAAACACCACCTCTATGTGTTTTTACCCACCCCACCGGACATATAGGATATGAACATCTTTTCCATCTCGAAGATCACCACATTCTTTCTGGTTAGAGATCCCCGGCCCGTGTCGGTGATAAATTGTTACACCGATTGCGCCAATGGCCGGCATTTCGCGCTCGGGCGCTTCCCACTCGCGAGATTCTCGCCAAATGGTGATTGTTTGTCTCATTCGAGTCCAGGGGTTGGTGGGACTTTTACAGATTATAAGTTGTAAGTAATAACGTTCACGATTTTTCTTTCATTTTAGCGATTAAGGGTCGTTTAGGTCGCCATATGACAGCATTAAATGCTTTCATTCTACGGCCAAAAAACTGTCGGAAAGAGATAAGTGTTTGAAAAAACTTCTTTTTTTTAATAACGGTAAATTCATTAGCTCTAAGACTAGAGGTCACAGGTTCGAAACGAATAGTAACTAGAAAATAATCTTTATTGAGGAGGATTTTTTTAATATATATATGATGAAGCCTCATAGAAATCTGTACATATGTACTCCACCCCAACTGCATTTTACACATAGGGACACCATGATTCCACTGGAATTGGGCATTTAAGCTTCTATGCAGTATTACAATAAAAAAAGTTCGTTTACCTTCTTAGTATGACGTGTATTTGTATTGTGAAAAGATTACCCCAAGCTTCATCTAATGCACAGTAAATATTTTTAAAGAAAAACTCTTGCAGCGCATAAGGACCCATCCCCGTCATACGTTATATTTTTATAGTGTTATTATTTTAAAGGATTCAATTTGAAGTTTTGTCAATGGATTAAAACATAAAAAAACCGACCCATGCTTGATTTAATTTAGTGCGCATCTGCGTATGTAGGTGGTTTTATTTTCGCCTACCGTTGTTTATTGTGGTATTTGTTTATAGTGGGTTTTTGCTTCCGTTTGTTTTGCTTATACTGCGTACGGTGTTTTCATTTGCAACGAAGGCAAATATCGACATTTTGCGGAAATTTCTGGCGAGGTTATTTCCACGCACGCTGGTTTTGGATTGAATGGTACCAGGAGCTTGTTGTTTTCAACAGTCAAATATTTATTCGCCCTGACAAAAGTATTTGCGAGTGCTTTACGAGTTAGACGGATAAACCTAGCGTTGAGAAAAAACTAAAAATATCGCTGATGTTCCAACCTGCTTTATCGGGTTAAAGTTGATTTAAATATTGTTTTCCAACATTAAAATACAGAGCCATAGCGTTACTTTGGTTTATTCAACGGTGAACAAAGTAAAAAAAGAGGCCAGATCGTCAGCATCATCATCCTCTTTGCTACAATCCTACAACCCGCGTCCTCTTCAGCTGCTCTCTCGTTGTTTTCCTCCAGTTGCATAGCATACAGTGCCAAAGGTTGCGGTGATCGCCCTTTCACTGTCCAGTCACCTAGTTGTAATTCTCTTTTCTTTTGGAAGTAAAATCGTGAATGTTTATTAAAGAAAAACCTTCCCGGCAAACAGTGACAATAACAAGAATTAATTAAAAGAAATGTCAATTTAAGTTAAAGCTTAAGAGAAATCTGATTCTAATTGCTCATACAACCATTGCGTGAGAAACATGTTTTATAATTGAAACAAAAAGTTTAGAAAACCTGGCGCTACTATGAAGGTTTATAAAGTTTTTTCTGGTGAAATATTTTTATTTACAACAATCACACACCGAGCTTGACGCGCACACCATGAACCTTCAGGAGGTGATAACAGATTAAACGTTTTCTTTATTATTTTGTTAGTAAGCGGGTACTTACGCCAACTTCCATCACATTTTTTTATAATTGAAAACCCCACGGCAAGAACCTGTAAACTAACATTTTTGTCGAAAATGAGTTAGTATTCTCACTTAACTAATTCTGGTACGCTTTATTCAATAAATACACTTTCAGATCACGAACATGGAAAATCAAAGAGTTGAACATGTTAATTGCAAATTTTGTTATAACTGAAATATTTTTTAATGGCAAGAATATGTTATCTACAATAATAACATTGTATTGCAAAAATGCATTCAAATTATATATTAAATTTACTCGTAGTGTGGTAGCCATAAAAATCATGAAAAATAGTTAGTAGATTTGTGATGGTACACACATTTTTTTAAATGAAACTCGAAATATCTATCTGAATGACTCGACAAATAGTTACCAGGTTCATGCCGTGGGGTCTTCAATTATAAATATAAAATAGTTTTATTTACATTTTATTTTTATGATATATTTTTTACGCGAGTATTAGCTACCATATAAGGGCCAACAAGTTGAAAATTTCCACCAAACATCTATAAATATAAAAAAAACAACTTTTCAAATTATTATTTCTGAGAACGGGTTTGAATAAATTTATTTTCCCCTTTCTTATAACAACTTCGCCTTTTTTGTTCTGCTTTCATTTAAAAAGTATATTCATTCAAAATATTTCTGGGAAAGGTAAAACTTTTTCTTTAATTTAACCTCAATTTGTAAATGCTGTTACTTGAATAATGCCTTGCGGAAAGTCAACATTTCAGCTGGCCTGCAGGGGGGGCTTTCACCCTCAACTGAAAAAAATCGAATTAAAAAAGGTCTCGTCCTGAGAAATTCTCTTTTAAATTTGGAGATATCTCCGTCACGGAAAGGACTTGTCCCTATTAAATCTGCAGGAGTAAAAAAATAAATTACTAAAGCGAAGATAAAATCTACTTAAGTGGATATACCTTCTAAACTCCATCGAATATATTATATCGATTGTGACATTTTAAAGTGTAAATATTTTTTTAACCGTACTATGGACTGCTAATTCCTTTTAGTTTCTTGTGTAGGTTCTTTATGCCCAGAATCTTTTATTTGGATTATCTAAATTATAAATAGGAAATTATTGGATATTCTTAAGTAACGACCAAAAAATGTTTTCATAATGTTAACCTCTGCATATTTCTACCAAAGAAAATAAATAAATTATTGAGACTTCAAAATTAATGCCATAAAGCTCGTAACTATTGCTTTAAAAATGAGTAGTGAGATTTGGGAAAAAAAGAGTTAAAATTTTTAAGTTATTCCATAAATTCAATGGAATGCATTATAACTAACATATTGATAAAAAAATTATAACTCCCCAATTTATGGAACATCGTATTTTAATGAACTACATCTTCTTATAATCCAAAATATAGTTTTTTTTTTCAATATTTTGGATTGTCAGAAGTCTCGAGTGAATTTTCAGATTCACTGTATACTTCTATCCCTTTTACCATATGTTTATCAAATAGATGGTATTTAATAGACAACATTGTTAAATAGTGCAGCTCTTTCATAATCAAACAGCTCTCATTTCACTCGTGGATACTTTCCTTCACAGGACAAATAGAACCAACTAAATAGATACAGAAAATACAATATTAGAAATTTATCAAGAATACAGCTCACTAATTCATTAGTGTCAATAAGATATTCTTATGTTCTTGATTAACACATTTATAAAAGTAGTGCGTTTCTCAACCAATAAAAAAGTATTAAATAAATAAGTTTGAATGAAAATAAAAGAAAATGTTTTCTTAGATAATAAATGACTGGAAATTATAGTTAAACATAAATACAAAATCTTCACAAGCGCATTATTGTTTGTGTGGTGTAGAAGAGGTCCGGATTAAACGAAAGAGGAAAGAGTCGGTGAAACAAACCGTTCTCACGAAGCCGACACCAACTGTGAACGGTTTTTCCCGCTCGTGTTTATCGAGTTTCTCGCAAGAGCTCCGGTACGTGGGGGATCTATGCTGCTAGCTCTTTAAAGCGGCTTCATTGAAATACCCGTAGAATAGCTTCAGCATACCTACGTTGCATCTGTGCATTAAATATGGTAATTGGTCTGTTAACAAAACGGATTGTCAATTATATACCTGTAGGTAGTTAACTTCATTGATTTGAAGAATAATATTTTAGTTGTTACCCTTGGATAATCGCGGGAAGTAACTTGATTTGTCAAGAAAAAATATTAGCTGCTTTAATCCACCCATTTCAAATATGGAATAATGTCTGCTGAAAAACATAATAGGTAGGTGGGTACTTTGTTATTTTTGCAATTGAAGAATTAAGCTGTGAATTGATAAAAGGTTTTGGAAAAAAATATTCAATTATTATTCTGTCCTTTAAATGTTTTGGTATTTGAGAAACGCTTTTGACTGAATTGAATAATTCATAAATCCATGGAACCAAAATGAACGTTTGCAGAATAATTTATTAAGAAATAAAAGCTTGTTTGAGTCACTTAACAAAATTTTGAAATGCACTTAAATAAAAAGATTAATGGGTAAAATAAAAATAATACAAGCATTCAAAATCACGACAGTGATTTAATACTATCTCTTTTAATTTTGCGATAAAACGTTAGCGAATCCACACAGTCTCGATTTGTTTCTGCTCATAAATTAGGAGAAAATATTGATTTTACTAAGGGTAACCATTTTTTTGCAAGCCCATAAAAAAACGTCAAACACTAGATACACAAGATAGAAACACATCAAGCTTTATAAATGTTCTATTCAATAGGGTAAAAAGTAATCACTTTAATAGTAAAGGACCATTATACAGATTAATTTAATTATATGGATTTGAACATCTTTTTTTGAACATATTAAACAATAAGTCATACATTATGAGACAAACAATATGGCGTATTGTCCTGATTATTGACGGTAGAAATATTCCAATATACCCCCGTGAGTTGTGATAAAAATGACTTCGAGCTGAAAATATTAAAAAATATATGGAAAAAACAGTACAAACTTTATAAAAAGGTTCACAGTTTGAATGATTTTGTTTGCTCATCAGAGCAATTTTGTAGACTGTAGACTGAATCGATTCAGTGAAGCTGCACTCTTACTTGTCACGTACGTTAGGAAGACATACGATGTTTTCCTCTACAACGCACGTCTTACAATAAAGTTTTTTTTGGATTGTTGAAAGTTGTAATGTCTTTAGATACAAATAATAAAAAGAGCATATTAGTTATAATGCATTTCATTAAATTTATGGAGGACATTTGAAACTTAAAAAAAACCCGGTCAATTTTTTTCAAATTTCTATCACACAGGTCCCGACAAGACAGTCAAATTTATGAACTGGTGCATTTTGTACATAGACCAAGTATATATACGAGTATATCGATGATTTCGTACCATAGGCTTCCCAAGCCGTGATGAAAAGGTGCTCTGAAAGTGAGCACTCGTTCCATAATCAACATTTGTGTAGTGATGCAGTACTTCGGAGGCTGAAAGACCTGACTATTAACATTATTAAAAGTAACCTAGATATATAAATCGTTCATAATTTCCTATGCTCTTATTAACTATGAAAGTTCGGGTCAACAATGGAAGGGATGTGCGGGAGGGTGAAAGCTTTTAAGCGCGGGAAATTCCGGAGAAAGCGACAGTACCTACCTTCCTTAGAACCCAGTATCCACCCTACCGATATAATACTACATACCCCTGTGTTGTCTCATGCCTGTACAACCCCTTTATGGACTCATTCTTCGAAGCCAGAGTCCGCGATAGGATATCTGATACCCGAAACAAAGAAATTGTGTTTTTTTAAGATGAAACGGCCCACCCCGAGGGAGTAGTGCTTCAAAATGTTAATATCAAGTTGTTAGGTTTTATTCGCCAATTTTTCGGTAACGCGATCGCAATAAATAAATTCCTCACATAACCCTAAACATTCCTCGATCAAGAATGAGGCGATGGGGGTAGCCGGTTCGTTTGATAAGTCAGTGCTTGTCAGAAAAACTTTTCTTATTAATTTGATCAGTTCTCGTTGACGGTACACATTAGCAAAACCATTTATTTGGTAAAGCCTCTTGTAGGCTCCCACTGACATATCAAAAAGTGTTTGAGTTCGAAAAAATTGATTGCAATGAGCAAGTTTGCTTTTTACAGAGATAAAAAAAAAATCGCAGAAAATTCGTGATTTTATTTTTATTTATTTGAGTCAATAAAAAGTTTTTTAAGGGTGCATAATCTTAAAATAATCAAGTTAAATAAAGCTTATCGTAGATTTTTATTGATAAATCTATAACAGTGAAAACTTAAAAAAAATGATTCAGTTTTTTTCCACAGAAAATCAAAAAAGCATCCGCTTTGAAATTTGTGATAATTTTTTTCAGCAGGTACCTAGTCATTCACTTGTGTGTACGTATGGATTAATTATGGAACATATCGAATTCAAAATGGAAAATTTAAAATGGCCGTTAAGGCGCGCGGGAAAATTTCCCGCCGATGGAGGATCTCCCTAAGCCCCCCTAATGCCTTCCTTACCGACTGGGGCATTGATGAACACGTCCCTAGGAACAATGTGATCCCGGCCATGTGGCGCCCCCTTACCCCAAATTTCTACTAGGGTGGCAGAAGTGGGAGGGAGGGAGGTGAGCGAAGCAACCCCCGGCTCGGGGAACCCCGATTTTCCAGCTGCAACAAATAATATGGCTGAAAAATGACAAATTTAAGCAGAGATGACAATTGCTCCGCGAACAGTCGTATGTAAACCGAATTAAAGGAATTTATTGCGCTGAAATAAAATCAAGGATTCGCTATACATTTTCTCTCCCCTACGGAAATAATAAATTCAAATAGGTACTTAAATTAACATAAAACAAAAAACACAGGATATTTGAGATACGAAATTAAAAACAAAATCTAGTAGGTTTTGACGGCCTTCGTGGTTGAGTGGTAATACGCTCGACTACGAATCTAGAGGTCAGGGGTTCAAACCCGCATGCGCAAATTAATTTTACTTAATTGATATGTTATTACGCTATTAATTAATACAAAATAAAATAAAGTATATTTGTGGCACGTTCCAGAGTGGTAGACACTCTAAGTTTCGCCCTGGTAAAAAACCACCGATTAAAAACGAAACGTTGCTTAAAATGAATGCAGCCGTGTTTGGTGACCAGATCTGAATAACGAGGTACTTTTAGACCTTTCTCTTTCCCATCTCTTTCCACTCTCCACAACCTTCAGCCTAATAACATACCCTAATTGAGGATGCCATATTATCACTGGCATCTAGAAATTTGGGGCTCTTGTGCGGTATTTACTGTAAAAAAATGTACTAAATATTTTACTCTTCAATATCACTGCCCTCCAAAAATGGTCTGACAGATGGCAAATTGACGTAAACCCGACTAAGAGTGCCACAGTTTTCTTTTCAGTATGATAGACTCACGGCCCTCCGGTGAGTCACGTCAAAATGTATAAAAAAATCGTACCGTGACAAAAAATACCAAGTACCTTAGAGTTACACTCGATCGAAAACTACGATGTGACACACACATTAACGAGACACTTGAAAAAGCGAGACGAAAAAAAAATGCACTATACCCTCTTATCAGCTACAACAGTAAACTCAATCTAAAAAATAAACTTCTCATTAACACATCGACAATCCGACTAAAACTTCCACACGCCTCATTCATATGGGCTACATCAAATACAAAAAGACCCTAATCGTTTCAAAATGCATTGGTTCGACGATTTATCAAAAATCCCTGGTTAGTTAGAATAGCGAAAATTAATACGGGCTCTGAAATTCCTCCATTCCGAAAACACATAATAGATTTAGCAAAAACGTTTTACTTCAAATTAGATTCAAATCCGAATCCTTTCATTTCCAATCTCGGCCGCTGGACCCCCTTCGTCTCCGTCCAAATTCCATCTTATTCCCTCCCTAACCTTAGTGAGTGGGCTTAAATAAAATATTGCTGGAAACACACAAAACACAGTCTACAAAATTTTGCCGTAAGTACTTGCATGTAAAAATTTTTACAAAAAAGCTCTAAAGTAGCAAAAGGCAGCTCACTCATCGGGTAGAAAAGATCATCTCTTCATTTATGCACCTCTAACCACAATCGACGCAGAAAAAGGGAGAAATATTGCCTGGCACTGTTCAAAATTTCTACAATACCATATATATATATACTGTAATACTATATATTTTTATATAATTGACCGAAAAAACCTTAAGACGTAAATTAAAACAAAGATAAAAAAAATCCCATTCGGATCTTTTCTAATATCACGTTTAACACGTAAAGGCCAATATTGATAATAATTGATGTTTTATCATTATTTTCATCACTACCGTTTTGGTAGCTAATTTGACACGGAAAATCCATCCAACGCACAATCGGCGTCCGGAAAATCGTATGAAACGTGTTGTATACCTCGGCCTCTCTCCTCCCTCCGTCTGTTTTCGTCCCTCTTGCTCAGGGTGGTGGGTGGTGGGTGGGGTGCGGGCTTCTGTCACCCAGACGGAGCTCGTAGCTATGGCAACGGGTCCGGGCCGCCGCGCGCCTAGCGAGTAATGAGTAACGCCACTCGCGTTCAACTGGCTAATTTTTATACCTTTCAGTTACTCGAGTTTTTATGCTCCCCTGGTACTACATTCTGTTGGGCGCGTGCATGTTGGGACCGTTGACGTATAAAGCTGAACCTGCCGAGGGTCCGCTCACTCGTGTCGAGCACCCAATGGACGAGAAAAGCGCACTCAAATGTTGTATCCGTGACGAGCTTTTCTATTGCCCTTTGTCGAAAAAATTACCATTTTGTAGCAGACCCTTTTCCTCGACTTACCTTTTTAATTTGCATAAAGTTATTAAGAACCTGTAGTGTACGGGCTATGAATTTGAATAAAGTACCGAAGCTCGGGGCATTTTACATAATTGGAGATTTATCTTTTCGAGGTAATAATTTTTCATAAAGACATTTAACCTGATAGACATTGCTGTATCATATATAAGACGTGATCTTTACCCGGTGAATTGTGACCCATGAGGTCTTACAGAATGAGAAGTTATTATTTTATATTAAATAATTTATTTTATGTTAAATAAAATCTTCTTCATCTCGTGACGCCACCCACCTCTTCAAGTTGATTTTGCAAATAATATTTTTATTGCGTACTAAAAACCGTAGGTACATAATATTTTGAGTTTTTACGAAGAATAAAGACATTTTCTGTCAATTATATGCCGAATTCAATAACCTAGATTCGATGTTGATAGCAGTAACGATTGTATTCACACAAAAATTCTCTGAAATAATATCGTTAGAAATTGCGACGTATTGTCGATTACTTACACTAAAACAGATCGCGTTGAAAAAGTCTGTATATATGTAACTACTTTAATTTACTGACGAAAATATCAAAATTAAATTTTTATTAAAGGAGTAGTGAAAAAGTAAGTCAATTTATCAAGTGATGCTAGTAAATCAACGAACCAAATCCATTTGACGCAAATATAGTGTTTATTAGCTCATCATGCCAACAGCATTTCTGAAGTAATTTACAATGAATTTCAAACTCTGAATTAAAAAATCAAAAACCGTCCTCCTTCTTGTCGAGTCCTCTTCTCTTGTCACTAGAGTAGAATAATCCCCACGGCCTGCCAAGGTCGCCTGAAAAGAATTAATCGCCCGTCGAACACATATACTTATTTACAAGTGCAAAAAATCCCTCTGGGAAGTCCCGCGAGGTATATTTCCAAAACGGATTTAAGATATATTTGATGGTACGGGTGTTTTGTTCCTTCGGGCTCGTTGAAAAGGTAAATGAATGCGTGAGGGCTTTTTTTATCCCTTCGAGAGCCAGGATTTGAGGTAAATAAAACAAACGATTTGGAAACCGCAGTGGTAAAAAAAAGAATTCTCCGGCTTAAAGATTCTTTCGTTTATGAAATATAATGTCTTTGGAACGATTGCTTAACAATAATGGCTTAATATTTTTTACATTTAGATCACACAATCAAACTAACAATAGTAAGTTTCTATAAACTTCAGAAAGACTTTTTAAAAATGACATGAATCACTGAAGTATATTTTATAAGATCTGAAATGAAAATCATTTTCTTGAACATATCAATAATAAATCTTTTTTTCTGGAATAGATTTATAGACACATTTAAATTAAGATACAGAAATGCGTCAATGAAGAGTATACAAAGACAATATACGATTTTTCAATTTGTATTGTCTGCAGAAAAATCTGCAAAAAAATGATGTACAAAAATATTGATATGAATAAATAATAATTATAATATACCTTTAAATAATAACAATAGGCCTCAAAAAAAAGGCTTGAAATTTTGTTAAAAATTTCCCCAGAAATGTCAATACAATAAATTATACAACAGAACATACCTGATAAAATTCATGGAAAATTTATTGTTTAAAACATAAACATATTCTTGCGATTCAGTAATTGATACTTAAAAGATGACAGTGAGTTGGCAACATATATTTTTTCATATAAACACATGTCTTGATAATAAATATTTTCTTAAATAGGCTTTTACATTAAACGTGAGTGAACAAATTTACGCAAAACTTTATGAGTTGTCGTTTGGAGGATATCACCAAATAGCCCAATGCGTTTCATATAGCAAAAGGCACGTTATTGCGCCGTTAGAATAAAGTATAAGTTTAGTAAGCCATATCAATGGCTTATAACAAGGTCCAAAAAGTCTTGTCCGACGTGCTCCTCAAAACGGTCGCAAACCTTGGAACGAATTCGATTTCATGGAGATAAGGCGAGAGACAAAATTGGATAGAAAACATCGTAAAATTGATGTCTATCCGAGTGTAGCGCCAGACGGCGGGGCGCCTCGGGAAGGTAAGAGACGTGAAAACTCCCTTTCATATTCCACGGCGAATATGCACTTTATTTTTTTTCCCAAATCGAAAACATTCAGAATCGTGTCAAATGAAAGATGTGTGTTTTCGTGTTTTGGTAGTTTGCCCATATTTGAAGGTTATACGTGTAACTTCCTATAGGTTTATATATACTCCAATATCAAGAGTATTTCTTGTTGTTTTTTTATTCCATGACTATACCGTGAGTCCTACTTCTGAGTTTGTCAGCCAAATCTGGTTTGCAGCCCTTAGATAACTGTCAAAAACTTTGTTTAAAATTTTAAACACAGGAGAAAATGCTGCGTTAGTTCTAGCGGTATTTTAATGGAAAGACAAAATTTGAACATGACTGATATTTGCTGTATTAAAGATAAGCTGATGATTGATTTGCCGGCTTTTGTAATTCTTCCCTAAAAGCTTTATCCTCGCGATATGCTAGATTCACTACTTCTCACGAACAAAAAACTAGAATAAATACATCAAATTCAAGAAGAAAAGACTTCAAGAATATTTTTTTTTAAATATAAGAATGCTTATAACATTGCATAATGTCAAAGAAAATAATAAAAAATATTGTTTTACATCATCGAAACGAACAAAACATTAAGTCCATCGATCTCTGAAAAAGGTTCCCCACTTCAACAAATAGCACCAAATACTGACGTATTCTGCCGTATCTGTCACTCGGGAAAATCCGAGCAACAAACGGTGATAGAGTTCATAATTCCAACCGCGCTTAAAATTGCACACCGACAAAGGCAAAATGGATGTCACGGAAAATATTATAATTGGGAATATTACAGTTTCTCTTTGTAGAAAACGTGGAATATTCAAAATAATTTAATAGGCAATTGTATTTAGTAAAGCAAATGTTAATTACGCATCTCTAGCGCTATCAGCTATATGTTATCTAATGCACGCTTTTCTAGCAATTCTCTCGAATTAAGATGCTTGTAGGGTTTTGTTGTGTTTTTTTTTTAGTTTTATTACCTTTGTCATTCTGAGTATAATTTCTGAGTGCCTAACCTATACAAATCATGGAAAAAACTTAAACTGCAAATATTATGCATTTTGTTCGCGCATCATCCGGAGTCAGTTTAAATAGTATATTACAAATTTAAATAGTCAGTATATTAGGATTAGAGCTCAAGAAATCTTTGCTAATATTAGATCTAAGATCTTTTGGCTATTGCTAAATTCTTGGCACTGCAGCTTTGAATTCTAATAAATTCTTCTCTATCTAGAATATGTCACCTATAATTTTTACAGATATAGAAGGATAGTTAAGCATTTCTTAAACATTTAATTATTGATTTTATTAATATGAAAGTTACAATTTAAATGAACATAGAAATTCATTTCTATCATAAAATATCGCTTTATATTTATTTGTGTGAACTTCGAAGAATGAATCACTTTAATTTATCATAATAGTTTAAACGTCTATGCCCCATTTGTGCTCACTTAAAATGATTGTAGACCAGAACACGGGGTCCAAATGAATACAGATGATAATGGAGACACATTTCAAGTACTTGTCGCCCAGGCAAACAGCAATATTGATTGCCAATCACGAGTGTCGTCGGTACTACGACCTCCCGCAGCTGGTGGTCGGCATTCTCCTCAACCACCCTGCGACCTACCCACATCAAGTAGAGTGTAGGTGCACACCGAGTGAATCATTACACCCTGCGGAAATATATAGCTCTACCTGGCCCGTCCTTTTTCTACTTTTGACGCGATGGTGGTCAATGGGCATAATTTTCTTTCAAAATTATGTCAAGAGAAGAATATCGAGGGAACTAGACCAGAATTTGTTTTATTTAAATGTATCCATTTGTTAGATTTGTCTCTCACTTATTGTATTGAAAAAACCGTTTCTCCATCATAATACAAATTGAATGTTTTCGTAAGAGTCGTTTTGCTAAAAATCACCCCCGAGGGCGCCTTTACAATAAATAAAATAATTTTAAGAAACTCTAAGTTCCAAGGAAACAAATACTGTATAAAGGAAATACTCTGGAAAATTATTATTTATTTCAGGCTTCTAAGTTACCTTTTAAACCCGTATAAAACTTAATTATTTAAAATGGAACATTTTGTATGTTTTTTGAAACACGCCATTAAAAAAATCTAAAAATATAAAAAGCTTAATCATCTCAATTACTGGGTTCATGAATTTTAAGCGCGTATAAAAACAGATCGCCTCGTCAACTTACAAATTTTCTCGAGACGGACATTTGCACACAGTTTCCGATTTTATGAAAATAATGAAACCTGCGCAACCTTTGTAGTTTATTTGGGAAGAATGGGGGCGAGAGAAAGAGATTCGTATTTCCCGCGTGTTGGTCAGCCGGGAAATGAGCGGCAGTTCAAGCCCTTTACAGTGGGTTATCACGTCATGAAAACAAAGATTTAGTGGACCCCAATTTTTCTTCCCCTTTGTTGCCTTAGTTCTGTTTAGTTGATAGCTTTCTCAAAAGACACGGTTCTTATCAAAGGATACTTGCGGAATAAATGTTATGAATCCGTGAATGATGAAATTGATCTCCATGGCAATCGTTCATGACTTTCTTTCAAAACTTTTTCGTTTCCTTTTACCCAAAGTACTTCTTTAAAATGAAGTGTTTTTGTGATAGAGGGTTATTCTTATGGTTTATTGTTGAAGATTAGGGTTTATAAAGAAACGAAGAAATAGTCATTTCGATGTATCGATCGCAGTTAAAAAGAGCCATATCATAAAAACATGGTTTTGAGGGTATCGTGTTTATGGTTAGGGGTTATATTTTTTCAAATTGTTATTAAAAGTAAAAATAATCCTGTGATTTAGGTTATTTTTGTTTTGATAAAGTTATAGTTAACTTATTAAAACATACATATGTTGTGCAAAACCTCCAAGTAAACGTTACATTTTTACAATATAAGCGGATATTTCTTTAATTTGATTCGAAATAACTTATATTGGTCCTTCTGATACCTTGCTTGTACCTTGATTGCATGAAATTGGTAATACGAGTACATAGGCACAGGTGGTTAATTAATTGAGCTGCACAGAATGTAGATACAAGAAGGCTATAATATCGTATATTTTTAATCAATATTAATTAAATGTTATCAAACACTTTTTTTTACTACTTTACAACTATTCTTTATTCTGTTTGTGCAAATGATTTTCCTTTTTTCACTGTTGATTGTAAAACTTATAAAAGTCCCCTCAAGCGTATACAATAATAAAAAATGTACACTGTCTTGTCGATATGAAAATTTGTCAGAGTAAGATGAAAACTTATAAACTTAACTTTTAGTTGTTTATAATATTTCATATTAGCCGCGCGATATTTGTAGCAGATGATTGAAACTCCAATTGTTGATTTCTGCTTCGTCGAAGTTCCAACAATTCATATAAAATATATCTTCGTGGCAAATAAAAAAATCTGCGTGGTAAATACATCTGCTCAGTTTTATTTCGTTATATTCGGCTGAGGTGAAATATCCTAGCGTAAGTCTGACCATTAATTCCGATGATCACTTCCGACGTTACAAATGGATTTCAGAGAAAATAGTCCATGGCAATAAAGCATTTGGATTTTATCGTACTTAATCTAGCCCTCCATTGCCACTTTATCCGTTCCTATTACTTTCTTCCTTATTTTACAAAGTCAGACGGAGAAAAGCCGACCGGGATTAAAGAAGCCGTTTATAAATAAAACAAACAAAAAATGCATGTTGTGATCCCAAACATAGAAAATATTGAAAATTAAAAAAAATATAACAATTATCTGTGAACAAGATCTCTTGATCCTTCAGAGAATTTTAAGAATAAAAAAGTACAATCAACCGGTTAGCTACTAATTGGTCAGTTAAAATAATTCAACTAACCATTTGCGGTTAGTAGCTGAGTGGACAAAAGCGTCGGATTCCCACCCGGGCGTCGTGGGTTCAATTTCTCCGCTAGCTAAATCCTCCATAATTGCACAAGCAATATCTTCCGCTGATTATGACGGTAGTAGGAGATTCTTTTAATATTGTCAGGTAACCCGGAATGTTTGTCTTTCTTTTAAAAAATAAATAAATAAAAAAATTGATTTCAAGAAAAAAATAATTATTATTTGTTCGGAATAATTGATTGATTTTAACTGATAATCAATACTTTTAAACCTGATTAAACATGGTAAAAACACTATAATTTAAGAATAATTTGCATTGCGCCGTTTTGGTGTAAACATCATCTCAAGGTGATCACACTATTTGAAATGTTTAGGCACTTAAAAGGTAAGGTAAAAAGTGAACAAAATATTTACATTTGTGTACAAAATTAGATAGATAGCGAAAAAAAAATAACCCGTAACATTACGGAAGATTTGATGTTTGGGGCGGGATATTCAGTTGAAGTTGGAATTTTTCCTATATTTTCATTTTTGACAGGATTAATTTCACTTTGCTAATGGATTTTAGATTCAATACAATAGGGGATAAAAACCACAATAAATTATAGTTTTTTTGTGAAAAAAAAACTAATCCTTCAATTTTGTAACTTTTGACATTACACATTAATTAATATTAATCATTTTTAGCAGATTTTTTGACCACATACACATATAACAATTCTTGTTATATGTGTATAAAAAAAAGTCAAATTTATTTTGAAGCTTTTTGCTTCCTTCGATAATTTAATATTAATCAGTTTATTTTGATTTGAGTAACAGTTAACGACGCGATGATGTGGTTGATTAATACCTACGTTTGCTATTCTACTGTTAGTTATTTCTGATATTTATTGTATGGTAGACGATTCCCATTTTAGTTATTATGTGGATTGTTGGAGTTTTTTCAGGTAATTTAACAAATACGGGCTTATAAATTTACCTTTGTTGGTGATCGAGGTTGAAAAGGATTAGAGCGAAAATGGGTCAGTCGAAATTAACAAGCGGAAAAATTATATATGTAGTGCTAAAAATTGTATACAATACGACATTAAACATGGTTATACCATAGTAATTCGTTTTATTGAAACAATATGCGTCTTGGTTGCACAACATCCATTATAACTTGTGAAGTTTAAACTAATGAAATACATACCTGTTTTAATACATTGAATTGTACCAAAAAAAAAATGGTTGGATTTTTCCTTTATCTCTGAATAAAATACACATAGTTCACCCGTCCCATTTTTACCTTTACGGCTTAACTATGTTTGAAACTCGGTTAAACTGATTATTATAATTAATAGCACAGAAGTTTTCCCAAATTTTCGGCACTGAGGGATGAACCGTGTATCACAAGTGATTTAAATAGTTAACTTCTGGTAAAATAACACGGACACACGAGGAGCGAGAATAACTTAATAATTCACCATCCTTTCAAAGTAAAGAAACCCGTTCAATTAAAAAGTATGTACGTGTTTTTTAACTATGCATATAGGAGGAAAAACAAAGATTGTTTTATTTTTATGTAAATACCGCACAAGAGTCCCAACTACCTATCAATCAAGAGCCAGTGGGACTTGCATTCCCAATCCGATAATTTAATATTTCCCCACAAACGCTCGAAGACTTTGTAAATATATTATGTTTTCGTAGAAAGCAATTACTTTGCGGTTTGATGTATTTAATAAAATAAATAATAACTTTGTGTAAGACCACAGATTTAATTTTAATTTTTATGACTGACCTGTTTCGTTTAGCCTAAGCATCACTGGGGTACAGTATTAAACTGAACAATAAATATATAGTGTGTAATGTTTTTAGTAGTCCAATATTAGGTATATTTCCCGTAAACTCATAAAATTTCTCATTATTTTTATCACGTTCTCAGTTGACGTTTTGCCTCTTTCATTTCATATTATCTGTCTCTTTCTCTCTGTTCCTTTATTAAAATTAAAATTTTACTATTTTGTCTTCTTCTCTTTTTTATTTTATTTTATATTGTGTTCTTCCTTTGTATGTATGATTATATATAACCAAACACCGTGTATTTTTTGTTTAGTTTAATTTGGTACCCTGATGATGCTAAGGGGAAGCGAAACTGGTCGGTCATAAAAATAAAAATAAAATCTGTGGTCTTATACAAAGTTATTACTTCATTTTCACTATGTAGATATGTATTTATAAACATATCTGTCAGTGCCTCAGAGATTTACGAGTGTTCCGGAATTACATATTATTCCCCCGATACGATAAACCTTTATAGGCGCACAAAAACGCGATCAACAAATGCGAAGACTCTAAATATGAATATTCTAAAAATGAGAGTCTGATCGGAATCTCGTCACGTTCCTCTAATAAATCATTCAAACGTCCAGTGTGATGGGGAGATTTGCAGGGTAGTTGGTGGCTGGTGGCTGGCGGCTGGTGCTGGGCTGGTGTTGGAGCCGAAACTACCCCGCCGGGTGGGGAGGATAAAAGGCTTCTAGCCAAATAACTTCAGCTACTCAAGAAATTTTCACTCCGCACGCACAACAGGGCTTGTTAGAGGCGGCGAGTGAAAGCCTTTCAACCCCGGGAAAATCTTTCATAAGGGGCTTTAAACCTTTCCACGAAATTGTTACTATTATTCTGGTCAGTTTTTCTAAGCATCACGCGTGTCTTTCTTATTCATTTCACGTCTTCTTATATTCCAGCGCTTTTTACGACGATTTTTCAGTGGATTAGACAAAATTACAAAATCTCACCAAAACGACCAAAATCGTAGGGTGAGATATTTTTATTTGTAAGATTTTTATTTATTTACTGGTGTTTATCAATATCAACTACGAATATTAAAAAAAAAACCTGGATGAAGTGGTATTATATATAGTAAGTTCTGGTGTATTGAAATTAATATTTTATTTCTAGATTATATAGGTGAATACATGTTTTGAAATTTGCTTCATCATTTTCATTTTGAGCTAAGGATCTTTGTAATATCCATAAATTAAAAAAAAAAATACAATACGCCATAATATTGGTTTGTTCTATCTATCAAAAAAGTCAAACATATTTTTGAGATTTTTAAGAAGTATTTGGTTGATATAAGTGACACAATGGATAGAGGGTTTGTTAGTGCATTTGGTGGCGCACTCCCCTCCGAGGTTTTGAGTTCGATTTTCAGACGCACCCACATTTATTTTCTTTTCTCTATATTTTTCTGATTCATATTATTTGAGTGTTTTTAATATTATTGAGCGATTAGCTCTATAAAATTATTTTAATTGAAAAAAAAACTATTTTTCGATATTTAATCAAAGCCTGGTAGAAACTAATAGTAAGGTATAGAACATGACAGCAAGATTATTTAGCCAATAAACGTTCAAGTTAAAGAATATCTGCACAGCTTTAAGCTTTTAGCTAATTTGTCTGGAAGCGATGAATAGACTAAACTTTTCTCGAACAAATACTTCGATTGAGAATTGCTAATTACAACTGCAATACGGTAAAACTTAATAATTATACAAAAGTTTATTTTCAATTTGTCGCAATCCATATTTAATCGACGGTCCTACGCTTGTTAACTTTTATTATAAAGATTCATGAAGTAATATTATACTTAACGAGTATTTATAATTTTCTCAGAGCTTTATGCAAATGTGATCTATGTAATGTGAAATAAAAAAGGTGGGGCTTCTAGTTATTTCTTCTAGAAAATACAATTCGTGAAAATATGAGAACGAAAATTAAGTACTTGTCATAGTCAAAAGACCTGTTAGGGGGAATAATGTATTCTTACAATTATGTACTAAAATATGATGTTTACAAATAAAAAAATACTTCTTGTACTTTATTTTGAGATAATTTTTAATAACACACAAATACAGTTGAAAATGCTTTCAGAATCACTGAAAAAAACACCAACTAGACTTGAAAGATTGCTTGACATGGTTAAAGCTCTGTTTACTAAGGTGGGCAGATCTGATAAACAAGGTTAAATCTAATTTCTTCTTATTTTTCCTTCAACTCACCCTTTTTTTCGCATAAACACAACCCAGCCTAACCTAATCTAACCTAGCCTAACCATATTTTCCAATTTTTGGGACTGTTTTTGTAATAATTTGTCTCGTTTGCGGTCCACGTCATACATTATATTTTAAAAACATATTATGTTAATTTATTCCTCCCGTAGCGTCTTACATTTAAATTGCAAGTCAAGAAAATGTATTGTTTTATACTCCTTAAACGCTGATAAAGGTACTCATTTAAGATTGATGTATAGATGTGAGTTTTTTTATTGATTAATGCAGAAAACATACTGTTTAATATGTAATCGAAACGTTATTTGGCGAACACCAAGAATCCAAGACGGAATCAACGAAGCATTCGCCGTTAAATCTCCAAAATGGCGTTCGTTCGGAGCACAGTCTATTGGTAACATCTGTAGAAGCGTACACATTCCCCGAACACTAGTTGAAGCGCCGACCAACTTGGAGCGTCTCTCGGAGCCGTGTCTCAAGAATGCCCTTACAATGATTTGAGATAGGTTACGTGATACTCGTGTCGTATGTAGTGCCATAAATCTCGCTAAGTGCGGCTCTTTCGAGGACTTTCCAGAAGCAATGCAATTTAGCACGTGTACCACAGTCTGGCGTGTAAAATTTCTGGCAATTAATCATAGTAATATGTGCTTGCTTAAGTCTCAGATAATGGGAAGGGCCGCCTTGGACGTGCGGCTGGTAGCGGTAAGATACTTTTGTCTGTGAGGAACCGGTGAGATGGTTGGCGGTATCAAAGGCTTTAGAAATTAATTGATCATCATTCCCGGCTTGATTTATGAGTGATTTCTTTTTTAACTACCCCCGTTTTCATATAATGACACTTTTCAAAAGGTTTGATTAATTGGTTTTGGCTAATTGAAGACACTTTAACCGATGGCTTTTTCAGGGGAAGGCTTAATAAACTGCGCGACCATTTCCTCCAATTAAAAGAGTATCAGAAACAGTTTATTTCAGACGGATTTTGCAAAGATCATCAATCAACCGTATTATTCTTCTTCTGCGTGCGGTTTAATCAACTCAACAGGTTTGGCAGACTTCCAAAAATTAAATATTTTTTATTCTTCGCTACAAACAAGTAGTTATGTTTGCTTGACCCGAGTACAGTGCCAATAAGACCTTAAAGCAGAAAGCAGAGTAATTTATTTATTACGAACGTATAGATATTAAAAAGGAACCTGTTAGTAGAAACTTTGTGACTGTTATGTGAAACCATTTACCCTTTGTATTGTTTTACTTGAGGAAGTCTGGATAACTTTTCATCTCAAATATCATTCTCTGTTTCAAGTGGTCACGTAATATTCATGCTCTCCTTTGTCGTCAACCCCAGTCAACTTGGAATCCCCTAGCTCATACCATCAAATATCTAGAATAAGTTTGGCTAGATGTGTTTTCAGATGATTAATAAAAGCTTTAGCAGATAAAACATGTGATTAAACAAAATAATCGTTTACCACGAATGCTTATTATAGGCACCTTATTCTACAAAGTAATTTTAGAAATGTTTTTTTTCCCGAAGACTGATTAATTAAATAAACATCAATCATCGCGTTCAAGTTTGTTTCGACAAAGCAATACGAAAAATGTATTTTCGACAAATATCAATTGAATACTCTTGTTTAATTAAAGTGTCCGAAATCTATACGTTTGGGGGTTGGGTATCATCGCCAATATTTATAATCAGAAATAAATGTTTTGAAAATGATGGCTAAATCGTGTCTGCGGCGCGAGAGTTCGGGGGGTGGGTGGGGGCACCCGTAGTATGCAGTCCTCGTGACATGTTTGATTTACACATTTACGAAAAAAAATATCTGTAAAAATTCTGCATTGTGATACGTATTAGAATCCTCCGTGAAAAAATATAGCTTACGAGCGAATTTCCAATGTGTTTTGGCTATTTCTAAAATTTTTTATTTTTATTTCGAATTATTTATGTTTTAAAAAAATCTTTACCTTGAATGTAAATCACATATATTTGTACCTGCTTTTAAAAAGACACGGATGTGCCTAAACTTTTTTTCACATTTTCGTATAAATAAAGTGATGTACACGGAGAATTAAAAAAAAAAAAACTTTCAAGTTCTGAATTTTAGATTTGTCTTTCGTCCTAAAAGCCCCTATAAATCGTCAGAGCTGCCAGACAGGTGGGAAAATGGAAGCAAATAGCATATCCTTTGAATCCACCTAAAAACTCTTTGGCCATAAAGCAAATCCTCTGCTTGCAAGGGATGAAATAAAGGGGTTAACATTTTGTGTGCCTTGACTTTGTATGAAGTTGTGAATCGTGAATATTTGTCGGACTTTGACTAATGTTCGAGAGACCAGCACATTGTTCAAAGCGTCCAACTGTCTTGTTCCCCAAACAGATGCTTACTTATACAAGATAATTTAAAGTTCAAAAGGCAAATTACATTTTGTGATGTATAATTCTTGCTGCCGGAAAGTATTGCCTCACACAAAGTCAATAATTTTACGAATACTTTGACATCTCAAACAGGCTTGGACTTAATTTTGTTTTTACACGCTGACATTATAAGTTTCCAGAATTATAAAAAAAAAATCATTTCGTATTCTACTACTTCACAGTACGGAATATTTTATTTAAAGACATATTTTCTTTACTTCAACGTATATTAGTTCCAGGCACATGTTTGTATGCATATATTCAGATCTAATGGATTTGTTACAAAACCAAGCCTCAAACTGCTACATATTATTATTTAAAAAGTTATTACCATAAAAAAACTGATGGAGATAAGTAACTTTACTATTAATCAAGAACTCTTATTCTACCAATGTCTTTTACTTAATTGAAGGTAATTTATAAAGTAAAATTGTCTGAATTGTCGACAAATTCAAAATATCGTCCAGGAAAATATTTTTTTGAATGGAATTCTATAGAAAAGTGAATGAAGCCGAGTAGTTTTACCATATTTTCCCCAACTGATTTAGCTCACATAACCAGATAAACAACAATATATATGAAATAATGCTCATTTGCCATCTCTTGTCTAAACTATCTTTCGTTTTTCAATTTTTGTGAAATACTGGTAAGTTTGTCTATGTTCTACAGGATCATTTAAAAAAATGTAGTTTCTTGGTCTTGCTTTAATAAGTCTATACAAATTCAATATTTCGTGTCGTGTTTTTGAAAAACGTGAAAAAATGCGACGTAATTACAAATAATCTCTTGGGTAAGTGATGGATTTGTTTTTAAATCTCTTAAGCCATCAATTTATCATCCTAAATTTAAAAATAAGTATTTTAAATCAAATACGCAAAATAAAGCTTCTCAAACTTAACACCCACCCCTAAAACCCACACACGACAGCGCCCATTATTTTAGAAAAATCTTTTAGAAATATTGTCACGCTGCATGGAAATGCTGTCATTTATAATATATGTGTTATTTCTGGTGATGTTATACGTATACGTTATTATGTTTGGTTTGTTATTGTTACGTTTGACTAACACTATCATATTTTTGCAGCCTCAACGCGTAATTACGTTTAAATTAATAAAACAATGCTTTTGATAATCGCCCTTGTCGTTGCGATGTTATCCTATTTTTCTGTAATAACCGAATCGCACTGCAAAATGGTTGATTTATTGTCATTAAACATTCTAATGCAAATTTTGTTTAAAAAAAATTTTCTTGAAACATGGTGTTTCGACGAAAAGAAACGTGACTTAAAATAAATAGATAAAAACTTTCGTAATTTTTTTAAAAAATATAAAAGAAAAAAACTAAAAAAAACTTGATTTATATTTAACATTCACTTAGATTTTTCTGCCATGGAAATGATATTCTGCATGAATAAAACATCTTACTTTACGGTTTGTATGACTGTCATATTCCAATAAAGACATGCTTATTGCGAGTTGTAAAAATACGATATCTGTCAGATAAATATATTTCGACAAGTTGATTTTATGCCCTAACAGATTTTTAAAATATTTGTCAGATTATGTTTTCGATATTAATTGAAGCTATTTTTTTAAATCAGTTCAAAGTAATGTTATCGGTGGTTTGCTATGTTTTTTTATTTTTATTGATTGATTCAATAATATAATATTTTTGGGATACAATTTTATTGATACTTTTGGTACTCTTGTTATGTTGTCTTTCTCTTTAAAAAGTAAAAAAAAATTGTTCATTGTGTTAGATTTTTTTATAGTTTATAGCATAGGTTGATAGATCTTTGTAAAATTTGGGATTGAAAAAATACATCACAATAGATTTCCAATATTTAAAAAAATCCGTTGAAAGCTATTGCCTGTGAATGGATAAAATGAAGCTCCCGTGTTTCAGCTATTGGAAAGAGTAAATAGTTATGGCTGATTCTCACAACATCATATTGTTTATCATAGCGAAAGATGAATTATTATAGCATGTTTAGAACAACACCTTTAGAAAAAAATGAAAATACCGAATATGTTACCGAAGATACAAGCTGCCAAAGTTGTGGTGCTTTGAGAGGTTCCCCCATTTTAAATAGGGGTAAAGCATTTAGGAATTATACGTGAATTTGCTATCCATATGGAATTGTAATTAAAATGTAAAACAACTTGGCGGTATAAATTATTAGTTGTGTGCGTGGGTGGGCGGCTAAACTGTTGCGAATATGTCGAGTGACGTCAAGGGTGTTTAGCGCTTTGGGGACTTGTTGTTTTCGGCGGGTTTACTTTGGAAGCTCATAACATCGACAGCTTTAAGAAAACGATATTTTCATTCTTGGCTTAAACTCTCAATACATACCTCAGAGTAATAGCTTAGAAAAAAAGTTTTAAATTAAAATTACTTTTTCATCAGCGTAATAGTTTAGTAAATAAATTTCAAATGTTAGTACTAAATACTTCCCAAATGTGAAAATAGGTCTATCTCTTGGCGAGTATTGATGGACCTTGTCGTTTCAACATTTGTTTCGCCCATTAGTCAATTGATTTTGGCTTTGTTAAAAAAATATTTATACATGTAATTAAAATTTCGTTAATATATCAATATAATATGTGTAATGCAAATAAAATGTAAGAAAGCTCATTTAAAACATACTTATTTTTGGTTATGAATATGCAGTTGTTTAGTTCACAAAAACTCACCCAAAAAAAGGTTTACTCCCCACTTCAATGAGTTTTTAATTAGTTATTAATTATTAAATTTAATCCTCAATTCTACAGGATTCCACCAAATGGGATATTTGAGGGTTTTGTTTCTTTATGCAGCTCAATTTTTTAATAAAGATCTACAGATGTGTTGTTAATACTTCTGACTTGTGATAATTTAAGTTTTATTATTTTTGATTTTTACGCGTGAGAGCCGTGATATTTAATAATAACCGTATTTTAGAATAATCAAAACATTTTTGGTAAAATAATTGTGAGAATTTATAATGGACAACTTTTAAATGGTTTACAACTCTCAGAATAAGATTTTTTTGAATTAGCTCAACCCCAAAAAATGTTGAATAATAATTACAACAAATTTTCAGATAATAATATTTTTCCTACCTTTACCTATGTATTATGTACTTGAAATGTTGTTCTGGATAGTTAGTTTGATATTGATTTTGATCGAAAAACAGGTACCTGCATAAAAACTAGCTTAACTAAATAAAAAATTGTCGAAATTAAAAATACCATATCTATGAATTGATTAATTTATATGCTCACTTTATAGTAAATATGAGGTAGTGAAACATAATGCGACATAAAACCAAGTTAAGTTAACCCAAATAAAACAATTTACTGAAAGAAAGCGTCATAAATTATAATGATTTATGAAATTCTACAAATTAAACGCTAAAAACTCTTTGTTTGTCCGATAATTATACGGTTTCGTCGGTTTAATTTAACTGTATGGAAATCTGTCGGAAAATATACCTCGCGTTGCAATAGAAACGGTCATAAAAATGAGCAGAAACTGCACCAAAAAGTAATAATAAATACATGAATTTTAACCAGCGTGCAAAATGGGGAGAACGTGAAATATGCAGGGGTGGGTGGAGGGGGGGGAGAAGTAGTGGTAGCATTTTCCGGTCAACGCTTTGGTCTGCTGGTTTCCTGCGTCAAGCAATATGCATGCTTTTCATAGTCCTATTTCGTTTTCCACGAATAACATTTTCACATGGACTTTTTACAGAATTCTCTTTCATTTGCCTTATTTTTTTTTCCGAAAATTAATCATGTTGAGATGTATTCTGTGAATTTTAAATTGCATCTATGAAATTTGTGTGCCCATCCGTCCGATCTTATATTTCACATTGACACTAAATAAATACACGTAAAGCGGTGTATACAAATAAGCTGACAAACACTCTGTTGCAAGTTTAAAAAAATGCACTACTGTGAAATCGTTAGTAAGTCACTCAAAATTATTTCCTGATCCAGTTATTGTCTAAATCCTAAATCTAAATTATATAGTTTAACAGGATAGTAAAGATGTCAAGACATTTGAAGACCTTCTACTGTCAGGAATTTTAAGAGTCAACACGACTATTTTCAGCTACCAATGTCAATTCCATAATGAGCTATGGATTTTTGATAAATCTATTTAACCGCAAAAAAAGAGATAAAGGTATGTACATTAGCTGTTAAATAATTTATTCACTTAATCATAGAGAAAAAAGTCTAATTTTGAAATCAGCCGGCCCATGACCACCAGTTAACAATAAAATCCGTTGGCTTTCGAAGACTTCAACAAATATAAATTTATAATATGGGTACACAATCAAACTTCAGCGGTACTAACTTTTCAGTACTATTTCAAGATAAACACAATGAAAGTCGGACACATAATAAGGAACATTTGACAGTGTGAAATCAAACAGGGTTGTTTTATGAACGAAAATGAAAAAAGAAATTCTTAAATTATTAGTTGAATATAAACACTTTAGTTTGTCTGAAAGTAATAAGCTTTGCTGATTAATATATACGTAAAAGAGAAGTTGAAAGATTTTAAAGTCGAGTTGTTAAATCAATTGAAACAAAAAATAGTTGCAAAAGCATATAATTCGTTCGTTTTAAGCGGTATTCTAATAGCTTTGTTTTTAACATATTTACAGGAAGGTGGCAGATAAAAAAGTGTCCTTTTCCCACGTACTCTAATAATTGAAGAAATAATTTCCTTATATTCAGGAGGGCTAGATTAAAACGATAAACATTGGTAGGGGAATTTAATTTGGAACCTTTCCCAGTTGTGATTTACAGGGGGCACCGTTTATTGCGTGCTTCTGGGGGAGAAGGGCGGGTGAGGGGAATGCGGGGGAGAGCTTTCCACGGTGGGGAAGGACACTGGAGTGGGGAAGGGGAACCCCAGTGGTCCTGCGAATCCTAGCTAAAATGTAATTAGTTTACAATTATCACAAACAAACGGCAAAAAAACTAAGTAGCTACTTGTAGAAAATTGCTTCACCTTTTCTTGGAAAAAAACTAAATTACATAATTTGTTGTTGATTGAAGAGATTTTGAAACCTAGTAATAAGTATGCCTTTTTGAAGTTAATTAATTTCCACTTAATTTAAAATAAGCCATGATTAGAGATCAATACGAAAATAAAAACGAGGTAAGTCAAAATAAGCTAACGAAATGAGTACATACATTTGACCTTTTCTCGTTAGTTTTTATCCAACACTTAACTGTTAATTATACTCTTTATTTTAATGAGAGCTCAGATTAAATAATATTTTAACTGATTTCATTTTTCTAGCAAGATTTATTTTTTCATTTTTAAGACAACATTCTTTGGTTATAAAAATTATGATTATATTAAAAAATTCTCCTACCTACACCGATGTGTAAACAAGAGGTGATTTTGGATACATACATCGTCTCATCCTCTTCTTATTTCGCACTTTCTCAGAGTCATTACTAAATAGGGTTTTGTAATGTTTAATGCTTTGTTACCTAGATAGCATATTTATTTCACTAGGATATATGTAAAAATGCATGGATATCAAAGTTATTTCAAGAAACTATTGAAAAGTACAAACTTTCTAAAAATCGTTGCTCAATCGAACCGCGGTAGAATTTTTTGTGTTTATCTCCCAATCGAGTGCATCTCAACAATGTATACAAAAATACGAGCATGTTCAACTAGCAAAATATTGGCAAACAGTGTTATACGTCGACGTTATTGTTATTTAAGTTTATGGTGAATTGATAAAGTTTTCCAATAAAATGCATGTTTGGCCCCGTAAATATTGTAGGTACAGTCAAATCAATTGGCCGCCATCCAAGCACTCTGCTGATTGCTGTTTTCGTTTCGCTAACCTCTTTAGGCGCTCTCGCTTACACCGGATACTTTTCACTTTAACACAAGTTATCAATGCCAAATCATGAAACTCGGCCAGCCACTGTAGTTTCTCTGCAACGAAAAATCTACAGTTTGAATTTTAATTCAACTTGGGTAAATAACATGTTATCATGAGCTAGATTTTAAAAGAAAGACCTTTCATTCAAACACATAGTAAAAAATTTTTCACTACAGGAACTGTGAATTCTTTGTCTAACACCGCCAAATGTCCCTAATTTTATAGCACGTCAAATAATAACGTGCATGTTAACGATAAAGAAACTGTTTTTATGTTAAAACCGAATGATTGAAGTAGTAAAAAATCTCGCCAAAGGTGAACTCCAGCTTAAGGGCAACGCAAATAACAGCTCGCAGTCATTACTTCCAACAAATGAGCTTTGAAATGTGCATTTAGCTATCAGGGGTAGTCACCAGTTTGTCCATACAAGTAAATATCATAAAAAAAGATTTTTCATTAATCCGTTAGGCCAAAAAATAATAATTAATATAAAGTGTGCATTAGAGACGCCATGAATCATTTGTCTATTTTCGCCAATAACTTTTTCTCTTGGATTGCATTGTGTGGCGAAGTACATGAGATGCATGCTATAGAGATTAGCGTCTCTAATTTTATCAATCGGCATTTGTCAGTTATTTATTTATAAATTAAGGGACTAAATTCCAATTACAAAAAATACATAAAATACGAAATAGAAAAAAGAGCAGAGAAAGAACAACACATACATATAATTAATGAAGCAATGATAAAAATAGGACAAAATAAACATAAGAGACAACATTCAAGCCATGGTCTAGTCAAAGTTTTGGAAGAGTCGAAGAGTAAAGAATGACAAAAATCATTTAGACTGCTACCAAAAATTTCAAGATACCAATCTTATACCAACTTAGCAGTGTTTGAAGATCATTTGCAGTTAGAATTGAGAAATATGTAATTTTTTACAACTGTCATAAATATTTTGCTAAACATTATCACAAATTTGTGTCTATTTCTGTGAATTTAAAAATACATTAATATCTAAAGTATTATAAACACAAACGAATAAAACCTTAAATCAATTTTTCCAGTGCTAAGATTCAGTTTGTTTATTAAGTTACGACTTTTAAGTCTTAAATATACTATTTGGGCTCCTTATTTTTTTAAGCTGATAGTATTGAAATGAGCATATCATTGGCAGCGTGCCACACCACATCAAAGGTCTTTACCCACCTTTTAATAAAACCTCAACTTAGTGTAGGTACAGCCTGCGCGCCTAACGAGGGCGGGTTATCACAGCGAGGCGGACACTTGAGCATTGAGCTGCCTGTGAAACTCTCAGCCATTTATTCACGAGTGTTCTTAAAATTTGTTTATTTACCCCTGAGTCGGGTGGAGGGACGGGCAACTCAGGGGTGAGTGAAGCATGGTGTGGGTAAAACAAGCTGTGGGCGAACTCGGCAGGGAGAACTCAGTATGGGCAGGGAGACATCTCCCTCATTATACGCGACTCAGTGACCCGGCAGTCGAAAGGAGGCATTCGCACGGTGGTAATTTTTGACCAGTTCGTGTTTTTTGGACCTAATTATTTTCGGACAATTGAATAAGGGGGGTTGCTTAAAAGTTTCTGCGGATGTGGGGCGTGAAAGTGAAATTTTTAATTAGGGCATACATGTGAAGCATATATCAAAATTATCTGCTTCGCTGAAGAATAAAATGCAATCGACTCCCTGACATAGACACGTTTTGAAATCCTTTACAATGTCTTAAAGAAAAACATAACCGACAAATTCACCAAACAACATTTTCACCAATTTTTGAGGTTTGTGGGTGTTAAATTCAAAGTGGTGTAATTTATTTATCTTGACTTAATTACAAAACTCTTGTTAACTCCAGCATAATACGAAGCTTCGCTACAAGACGAGCCATAAGTTTGGATTAACATAAGTAAACTCACGTGATGTAAACTTCTAATAATTAAGATATAGCCTGAAGATGGTCATGCGCCATATGGCTATCTATTTAATAGTTTTACCTCTTCTCCTATAAATGAACTTTCCTCGGGCCGTTGAAAGTGTTCAACCCTCACGCGAGGTGTCAAGGTGTTAAGGAAACCTTATTGAATAGTGAGATGTATGAGTCGGTTCAATTATTGTGTTTCAATTGCTTCCACATTTGAGAAATGTTTCGCATAACTTCTCGCTCCACTCAGTAGAAATGCCGCCAGCTACAGTACTATGCATGTGTATGCAAGTAAATTCCCTATAAGTTGCCTTTTCACCTTTTTAAATGGATCCTTAATATTTCAGCACTTTCCTTCTTAAATCGTATAAAAATGAAACATGATTTCAGCGGTGTACTAAAAATATGACTTAATAACTCGTAAAATGTAAAAAAAAGTTCAGCTCCATTATATCCTTTCTCGGTATTGGGTCAAGCGGCAATGAAAGCCTAAAACATTTATGAGGAAAATATTTTATAAGTTGACACAAAATTTATGGGTACAAAGCGGTAATTTATTTTAAGTTATTACCTTTCACGCTAAAAAAATGGGTTCAGAATGTAAATTAAACGGTTTACAGGTAGCTTTGCGAATTTTTTTCGAAAACATATTTTAGGCTTCTCCTAACTAATTGGTTTTAAAATAATTAAAAGAGCTAATATTTACCGCACTATATCAACCTAAATTTTGAATTTTCTACATTCAACGAATTGAAACTCGCGTTTGAATTTTTAATATAAACACGAGATAAAAAATATACACATCCAGAAACGCGGAGTATTTTGCTATGGGTACGAATTGTAAAAATAATTTTGTATTGCGCGACCTTCTGTATGCAAATTGTTTGCATGATTGTCCTTTCGCTTCATTCGTAGGTGTTCCTTAACAGTTGAACGGGGTTTATTTAAAAAGGTCTGCTTTGAGTGTTCTATCGCTAGAAGAAACAAGCAAATATATCTAAAGTTAATCGAAAATAATTAAATGTCCTTAAGCTAAGCGTAATCGAGGATACGAAGTGTTTTCTGTTACCCGGTAAAAACTAAAGTTTATTTAATTAAGCACGCTTTACAGCTGCCGAGGTAATGATTTTTTCCCCGAAAAGCGCTCGTTTCAATTTAAAATGAATTCGTTATATATATTTGACGTTTTCACGGGGTAAATGGAAAATTCATTTACTTTTGGTTACACAAACTGGCTAACGGGCTAAGTGAAGGAAACGATACGAGCTCTTGCTTGCTGTTTGATAGAGTTATGCTAGCGATGCATAGAATTATCCATATTCTGAAACTAGACGCTTTGTTTTCGTGTGAAAATCTTTTCCGTGCCAAGAGTTTATTAAAATTGGTCGGTGCCTTAAATCTTTCACGAGGTTTTCAGCACTCATCGTTGAAGTGGTTATACGTGTAATGATTTTCTCCGTGAGTTAAAATTTTTCGAAAAATCAAAATTGAGAAATTAATTGCGACCAGAAACGAAAAGGAAAATTTATGTTAAAACGGAAATTCACTTTTATGAGAATAAGAATGAAAATTTTATCTCTATTTATGAACATATAACTATTTTAGAACAATAATTCTCAAAAATAATGTGATATTCAATACTTCAAATTATGATTTGATTTCTTAACCAGGTGATTAGAGAAGGAGTAATCGAGAATTGTTTAACCGACTTGACATTGACTTTTGTATTTCTTCTATAAGATGACATTTTTCGAGGTTTGTACAAGAACCTCAAGCTAGAGAGTAAAGCTATGTACTGTGTATGAGAACTTGGCTACATATTTAATGTATATCTACGCTTTTCAATTTGAAAAACTGGGCTACAAAGACTTGAGAAAAGATTTTCAAATCCTGGCGAGTACCCTTGATGCAAACAATGATAGCGGCGTCATTAAATTTTCAAAATATCTTTTCATAAATATTATGATAACGTAAGACGTGGTTTATTTTAGGCCTCCTTTTCTTGGTAAACTGTTGGCTTCAAAAATAAATTAAAAGTTAGCTTGAAACATAAGGAACTCTCCTTCTAATCCATAACAAAAAAAAATTATGTCTTAAATATGAATATTACATATAATGAAAAATAAGAAGCATTACATATAATTGTTTCTGTAATGATGTAACGGAGACAGTGGAAGAAAATAGGGATATTTTGTTACCACGTAAATGGAAAATGAGAAAAAAATGGTTTACATAATATCGAAGCTAGGCGTCATGAAAAAATCTTATTTCCAAAATTGAGAAAAGATTTTCAAATAATTCTTAATAAACTTTCCATCAATATCTAGTAAATGTGAAAATATTTAAAAAAATAATCTTTTTTTAATCCGGTCAATGACGAAACATATTTTCCAAACGATTAATTCAAATCGAATTTCGAATAGGCACGTAAAACTAAAAGGGTTTTTTTTTCGGTGGTAGTGACTACCTACGTCGGCTTCGCCAAAGATTCAACCATTTTTTTACTTACATTTAAAAACCTTGAAAAAATTCGAGATAAATAATATTTTCCAAGCTTCATAGCTCGTGATGGATTTTTTTTAATCGACAGAGCCCACTAGAGTTTTATTACATACTACAGATGGAATTTTTAGTAAGACTCAGATAATTAATATTAAGAGCACTAAATATGACAAAAGTGCTTGGGTTATTTAAACGTCGGAAGTGTATGAATGAGAAAACCGGAGCTCACCGCTCGAGAGTTTTTGCAGCTTCTACAGAAAACAGATTTCAGCTTTAGAATCATATTATGTGACGTAAAAAAAATATGCGACTGGTGAGAAGGGTAGGTCGCGCGAGCTTAATTTCTCCCATGAAGCTTACGGAGAATATAAACGAAAATTATGTTGAAATTTTCCAGTCGGACTTTCATAATTTTTGTAAAATTCATTTATGACCATTATGAAATAATGTTTTTTTAGAAACATCTATGCTACTACAGGTCATTATTTAGTTTAGACATTGTAAAGTAACACTTTTTCGCAGATAAGTTTTTTAAATATAATATTTTAACTTATATAGATGTTTTAAAAATTTTTTTTTTTTAAAGCTTGACCTTTTTATAAAGCTGCCCCGTATACTAGCTGAGCGTTGCTAAGCGACCAAACGTTGTTTAGGTAGAGTAAGTACTTGCAATATTTTCTAGGTGCAAAGTTTTCGAATAACTTTGTCTCTTCCTCGCATAGGAGGCTCTTACGGAGTCACAATTATCGATACACGATTAATTTATTACGTATACACCACAATACAAGCATGTGCCTAGTTTGATGGTCGTAAATTTTAAAATATGATGCCTCTTATTAAGTGTTTGCTGACAAACGAAACATTGAAACAAATGACAAGCTGTCAAAATTCTCATTAATTTATTGAGTATTGTTAATTTAGTGAAACTTGCTTATCATAGTTTTCTGTAAACATCTGTCATTAATATTGCACCTCATAGTCACAATCACGAAAGTAATTTCGCATGCTGTTGTAATAGCGCGATACCTAAACGTTATGAATCCCTCATGAGGAATAAACGAGAACTGGCAGGCTCGCCATTCCGCCGCATGACAGCGTTTCCCTTCAATAGCCCAACAAGAGAATGCTCAATATTCCGCAGTGCACGATTGAGATATCCAATATCGAGATGAAACAATGCACCGCCAGCAACTGTACTCTAAGCTCTAATCACCTGCATATTTTGCATCACAATGTTACGTGAATTTTCAGCTGGCAAACGGTTCTGTGAATATTTTTTAGGTGAATACGAATTACTAGAATACATATTTGTATAACTAATTCTATTACACAGATTGACGCTCTTTTTAACCCACTGTCATCGATATATTTTTTTAAATCGTACGTGTCATTATTGTACGATTAACAATAAAAAATATACAATTACAACAACTAAGTAGCTTACAATTTTTTTTTTACTTGTTAAGTTAATAAGAGGCTCTGATTTATATAATATACAATTAATTTACGTCACTATCCTATAAACAATAAAAAGGGTTATATGTAATGATAGAAAAAATATCAACAATTTCTCTAATGGAGAGTTTTATAACCAGGATTTTCGGAAATAGTGTTTGATTTTTTATTTTTTCTTTATTTTCCATAAATTGCCTGTCTGAAAATCATAGGCAAGTAGGCGCAATTATTCTCAGCGTGCAAAGTCATTTCAATCACCGGAAATGGATCATTGTTTTAAAACTGTACAAAAACATTTAAAATGTCTTCAATAAGAAACATAAAGTGAAAAAATATACTGGGACCCAGTAAACTTAACTTGTTTGGGCATTTTCCTTCATGGAAGGAAATATTAGATGGAGGAAAAGGAAATTTGAAATAAAAGAATCAAAATTACGGGCGAGGTAGCAAATTGAAAATTGTGTTATATAAAAATACAAAATAAACCTTCTGGTTTGATAAAAAATGTATTTTATATGAACATAACGTATGCAAAATTTAAAAAAATCCATCTTCTCAAAATCCCTTCTCAATCTTCGTTAGAGCTGCTGCGATTTGATAACTCGAAAAATAATCGCATTAAAAATGGATTAGACCCCACGAGCTCTGGCGGTACGGTGGCCGCTCCTGAAGAATGGCCCCGAGTCAACAGGCACGCCGGGGCACTCGATCACACGCTGTTTGACGTGCATTAAGCTGGGCCTTTGTTCACGGGGCATTAATCAGCCACCCTCCCGGGCGCAGCTGTGCCCGAGCGGGGCCAACGTTAAATAATGGAAGATGGGTTAAAATTATATCAAGAAACTTATGCTACGTTGTGTGACAGTAGGGGATGCATTCACGTGACTTTAACGATAAAAAACCGGACATTTAGAGCCTGCGAAAGGAACCGGATAGAACCTCTTAGTGGTCAGTCAGGCGCACAAATCTATTCATTTTGGTAGAGCTAGCCACCTAAAATACGCTGTTAACTATCTGTCTACAACGTATTCTAAGATACTTTGAATACATTGTTCGCCGAACTGAGAACTCAAACCTGGAGAAGTCCATGGTCACTGGCAAAGAAGAAGGTAGGAGAAACAGAGGAAGAACATCAGGTATCAAGGGCGTTCGGAACGTCAGTGTCTGCCGCTCTCCATGCAGTGCAGGGCCACGAGGAGTGGAGGATCCAAGCTCATCAGGGCAATTGGAGTGGGGTCACGATCCTCATCAATGAGGCAACGACTCGAGAAAAATGCTAAAGAATGCTAAAAAATGCACCTAATGGATACAAATGTGAAGATAGTGAAGAAACTCCAATTCGTCTATAGTTCTAATGTCCCACCTTGATGGGAAAAAGCCTCAGCTACATGAAAAGATACGCTGTGGAATCAAAAGATAAAACCGAATATTCAATGACAACCCTGGTTAAAGCTGGATTCACACCAACTTCCGGATCCGCTCAGTAACGATACTGTTCCGCATGTGAGTTTCTTGATATGGTATGAATATCAATCAAGGAGTATGTGCCAAGACAAAATTGTGAGGATATACTGCCACACAAATTTGTCTTGCCACATACTCCTTGATTGATATTCATACCATATCAATAAGCTCTCATGCGGAACAGTATCGTCACTGAGTGGATCCGGACGTTGGTGTGAATCCAGCTTAAATTTATTTAAAAGATTTGGTTCGTGTCAGGGAAACAAGACACAAATAATAAATACATAAACACCGTATGCAGGCTGTCTTCTTATCGATGATCATAATACTATGTCTGTCAATTGAAGTTTTTGGAGTTTGGTCAAAAAATGACTGAGGCTCGTGGTAATGTTAAAGATATAAAATAATACATTTTAATATCTTGGTTACATTATATGAGGAGCGGTTTAAATTAGTTATCCAACTGATAATCCAGTAGAAGATCGAATGAAGACGTAGCAAGGAAGACGCCGTACTTCGTTTGTACTCATGGCTTCGAAACTTACATGACTGGCGTGAGTGCGTTTCGCTAAGTTGTTCCAGGGTGAAAATTACCATGATGATAGTGTATGAATCATGAAACTAGTTATTTATGAATATAAATGCATCGGACCGCCATATCAAACTTATATGCCATCGACCCGAGTAGAAAAATCGGGTCATACAAATGATGATGTGTTTGGTTTTCTTTGCATATTTTTCTATCAAGATAGGTAGACACACGTGGCAGTACAAATTAGTTGGGGAAGGCATTCATACAGCAGGGGATAGTTAGTGGTGATAATGATAATATACTCCCTGCTTAGTTCCTTATGGTGACATTGTGATGGACGCTCAAGTGTTGTTTTATAGAAAACATAAGTTTTAATATTAATAACAAACATCTCAATGTGAAGTTGGTCACTTTTTTGACACCTTTTCCAGTAGATTATCTTATGCAAGTTTAGCTGCAGTAAGCACCCTTGAACAACGGAAACCATATTAACTTTTATAAATGGCTATAAGCATTATCTCAAAGGTTTTTCAAATTAGTGTTAGTGGTTTTTTCAAGATTCTTTTACTAAATCGCTTTCTCGAAAGAACTGTTTCTCTAGTGATCAACGTAAAATGTTAGTGTCGTTATACTCCACGATTTTTTATACCGTTATTTGAAAATGGTGGTGGGGGAAAACTGATAGGGGAGTACCAATTTACCTAAGGAAAAATTAGGTTACCCTTACACAAGGCTCACACGAGTATAGAAATGAAGAAATATTAACGTTTTATATGGGTCCTCGCACAAAATTGCAAAACCTTGAGCTTATGGGCTTGTGGGAGAGATTATTTATTTCAGTAGCCTCATGTGGATAAAAAAATTCAGAAATTTTATGTACAGCGCATTTTAAATGAAACTGAATACTAAAAGAAGATGCTGTATTGCACGTGATTAATAATAATCACACCAGGTCTTTTTTATGTTGTTCAAACAAAATCATTTTAAACCTATTATTAATTAATGAAAATGAAAAAATAACTTATTTTTATGACCAACCGGTTTCCCTTAGCCCAAGCACTATAAAGGTACAAAATTAAACTAAACAAAAAATACGAAAAATATTAAATATGTCAAGCTACAAAGTGATTACTTTCGACGAAAATACTAATATTCATTATTAAGTTTTTGTGTGTAATTTCTGGAACTATGTATAGTTTTGTTTGATATATCAACGAACATTGCTTTGCCTTTTTTTTCATTCATTTTATTTTTCGACAAATTACAAAAATTTAATACGAACAAAACAGTTAATAATAGTTCAAATCTACAATTTTGCAAATGAATTAATTTATTTGACACTACTAATTTTTGAAATAG
Organism: Drusus annulatus; assembly: GCA_022651775.1. Classification (NCBI taxonomy): domain Eukaryota; kingdom Metazoa; phylum Arthropoda; class Insecta; order Trichoptera; family Limnephilidae; genus Drusus; species Drusus annulatus. The sequence continues at coordinate 537,251 of JAGWCC010000246.1, read as the reverse complement.
GGTGGAGGTTTCTAACAGAGAAAACTTTATAATATTATCAACTGAAATTGAAAAATATTTATTGCCAAATCATGGAGCATTTACAGATTGCCGTAGTAGTAGGGGTTTCGAATAGTCATCCGGGTAACAGGATGTCTCGGCGTCCAAATTCATGTCACTGCAATAACATAGTCTCACGTGATTTTACAACGGTATAACTAGATATATATATACGATTAAAAAAAACCTTTTTTGTGTTGTATGAATCCTTTTATCAAAACAAGGAACAAGAAAATATTGCAAAATTCATTTGATTTTTATGAAAAAGGGGAAAAATATTTGAACTCGAACTTACTAGCAATTTGCTCTAAATGCTTCAGTTTTGTGAACGATTTTGTTTGAACGTGTCGCCTCAGTGATGAATGGGAACATTTTTACACACGTTGCCTGGAAATCGGATTTCAGGGTTTTAAGTCTATTGACTTGCGTATCGTAATACGGCATTTGTCATCCGATAACATTTGATCGGCTTTTTCACAAAGTATGTTCTATCGTGAATGGTTCAAAACCTATTCATAAATTATACCGATAATTCAGAAAATGGCTTAATACAACAAGAATTTGATACAATAAAGACTTTTAAAATCCTATTAAGTTTTTTAGCATGTAAAAAAAGTACTTTGAAAGTATTATAAGTGAATTGAACATCGCATCGAAAGTATTTGTGTTTGAAATTCATGACAATCGTCTACATTTTTTCAGGGTACAGGATTCAGTGCTCCATAATATTGGCAAGAGATTTTCAATGTTGAAATAAGGCATTTTTATAGTGAAATACCGCACAAGAGTCCCAACTGCTCCCAACCGCCTGAGCCAGTGGGACTATGAAAGTGAAAGTGAGGTTAATGGTAGTGAGTAGGGGAAAGAAATAGAAAAAAAATAAGGTAAGGAAGTACCTGGCTATTCAAATCTGGTCATCAAACACAACTGAATCTATTTCAAACAACGTTATTCTGAATGGTGGTTTTTCACCAGGGCGATACTTACTGAGTATCTATTACTCTGGATATTATTATTTAAACGTGTTTTTGCATGATTATACAGCTTTAAAAAAGCGAATAAAGTTTAAAGTGTTCATCTCATTTCATGTTTAATAGCAGTTGTAAAATGCAGAAACACTGATGAATACTGGTACTGGTGAATAAATATATTTTATTATTTGAGAAAAAAGTAATTCTTATTAGTCTAAATGAAATACCATAAATCAATAAAACCAAACGTTACTCAAACGGTTTTATTCTGTTTATAAACTAGATCAGATTTTCCAGGTCCAACCCATTCTTTATCTTCTTGCTTTCCGTTTCCACCCCCATTTTTTTTTCTATTGTTGAATTAGAAAAAAGTGTTGTAATCTCGGCGAAACCGGAAAGTACAGCTACAAAATTTAACCATTCGAATATTTTTTTTCTTGTTTAAATATACAATATTAATATCGGAACAGTTTATTTTTGGAAATTGTAATTACTTCCTTGGATACAAACAAGCTCTCATGTAATAGAAAATTTTCTTCGTATTAATAATTCGGACCATTATCTCAAAGATTTCCCAGAAAGGAACAAATTGTACAAGCCGCAAGCCGCAAACCACTATATCATATTAATTCTGAATAAATCCCAGCATTTGAACACGGGATTTCACATCGGTTGATGTTTCAAGTGTGGCAGAGAATTTCTTATCACGGAGAGAGCTTATTCGCTCCCCGAAAGGGTCGGTAAATATTGTAATATATAAAGAAATGATAAAGCTGTGCCCCTGTAGCGCCCGGAGCTTTGATGTTCCTCAGGAAGTCTGATACCAGAAAGCTGGAAGATGAGGCAGCGGTCGGTATCGCTTTTCACTCATTTGTTTATCTCCGTTCTGGAAAAGGTGAGCCTTTTGGGATTATCTAAATTGAGGCGGATGCTCGCCGAGAGATCTGCCTTTTCATACTTTTTGTTTGAAATTATGAAATGAATGAAAGGATTTGCATATTATTATTCTTAACATTTTTTGTTTGGCATTATTATTATTAAAGCGCACGTTTTAAAGGGTTTTAAAAATAATTGTGATAAAGCAGAAGAGATCCAACTGTCCGAAGCCAGTGGGACTGCGGCATTAGTATGTCAAGTTAGATATTTTTTATAAAGGTGAAAGAAGTAGAAAAGAACTAGTCACTTTTCTACTAGCATTTCTACCAGTATTTTTGGGTGATAACGCAGAAGTGCATAAATATTGGGGTGAGAAAGAGGCGATTATTCATATGATGAACGTAAAAAAAAACGTTGTAAGACTTCGTTTTAATTAACATTTTCAAAATTATTGATTGTATTATTGACTCATATTCTTTGTTGCAACTAATCCAGTTCAACATTCCTTTCTATTTACTCAGAAACAATGAATTGCTGTTCCTCAATCATCACTCTATTAATTACGAGTATCATTCTCCACTGTCCAGAATGTCAAGACTTGTTAACTCAAGCCATGGTTTTGAAATTTTTTGTTAACAGTCTAAATGATTTTTGTCATTCTTTACGACTCCACAAAAACCTTGTTTAGGCTTTGACTAGAATGTTCTTTCAAATGTTTTTTTTGTCCTATTTTTGTTATTGCTTAAAATATTATGAATGTGCTGTTTTTCTCTGTCGCTCTTTTTCCCCAATTCGTGCTACGTATTTTTTTAAAATTGGACTATGGTCCGTTAATAAATAAATAACGAGCAAAAACTACATTTTCCGAAACCAGCAGGACTATGGACTGGAAAGAGGAATTTATAAAGTATCCGGCTATTCAAATCTAGTTACAAATATTGTTCATGATATTTCAAGCAAGATTTTGTTTCACAATTATTATTTCTTGCTAGGGTATACTGAGACTATCTTCCGCTCAGAAATGCAATGCTGAATTTAATGTTTTATATTCTTTGCTTCAAAATCCCATACTCGTATAACTTCAATACAACCTTGGACTTAGCACTTAACCACAAAGGTGGTTAAATTTGAAGACTTACGTGAAAGGTTTGTTTAAAAGGTAATAGTAAATTGCTCCAGTAAAATAAAATGATTAACATTTTGTATGTAAAAGTTTCTACAAACACACAATACGTAACGATGAGTACACAAACCACACGCTGCAACCAACCAAAGCCTTTTTCAATCAATAAACTTCCGCCACACAGCGCCGTGATTGCTTAAATCATTTTGTGATTTATAGACAAATAAAACGTTAATACCGCTACCGCTATGAAGTCCATCGCGAGTGTTTGCCGCGGTGACCAGGCACCACGCGCCAATTTAACGCGTTCGACTAAAACCAAACTAAACTTTACAACGAGCCTAATGGCAGAATAAAAGCTTTTTCAGTCTTCATCATTGTCAATATGAAAAGCGCATAATAAATTGATGCCGGCATCACGTTATAAAATTTTCTCCGGCATGACGACCGTCTTGCTTTGCGATCATTAATTTTGGCAGCGGGAATCCATTTTCGGTAAATTCTAAAAACACATTCCCTCTTTATTCGCGCAGAATTTGTTGTGCTCAAAATACCGAAAGAATTTGGTAAAGGAATCTGAAGGAAAATGCTAATTTTAATATTCGTTCATCTTGTGAAAGTTTTTCATTACTTTCAACAACTGTTGTATAACATTATATTTATAAAATGGTGGCCATCGATAAATTCAATGAAAATACTGAAAAAATATTCAGCTTCAATTTATCATTTGGAATGGAAGGTAATATTTTGTCCGCCTGAGTAAACAACAATAATTTATGTCGATTCAAAACTATTATTTGGAGCTTGATTCAAAACAACAGATGGGTATCAAAAGGTACTTCCCAACCTTCCTCTTCCTCTTCCCCATAATAATAATAATAATAATAATATTTGGATGATTTTTATAGCGCCGTTTTTGTGAAAAATCACCTCAAGGGCGCTGTACAGATCTTGTGAAATTGTAATGTTTATGTAAGATGGAATGCGGCCGCCCTAACAGATTTAAGACCAACGTAGGCAAATGTCATCTGGCTGTCATCTGTAAGGGTGTCACTTGGGTGATTTGTTGGGTGCCTGGTTCGTTCGCGTTCGGGAACAGTCGGTCGAGATCGGCACTCCCCCGCCCCCTACCGGTTCCCGGGCGGTCGAAGGAACACATCTGGACAAGGGTCAAAACAAGTGGCCATTTTCGGGCTATTGCACTGCATTTACAACACTGATATTTAAAGATTAAAATATTTTCTTAAAAATCGAAATTACGTCGAAACTAGTCACTTTAAAATTATTTAGAGTTTATTCACTTAATCTATACACAACAACGGTAATTTTAGTGTAATTTTAAAGAAGTAATTTGTGAAATATCCTACTTATTTGGCGAAAAATAACGAGAAAGACTAAAACACGTCAGGCAGCTGCGAAAGCGCCACGACGCATAGGTCCCATCTCCTTTCCCTTCGCACTACCTTCAGCCTCACAACACTCCCCAATTGGGGATGCTATAGTTCCACTGGCTCTAAATGGTTGGGAGTAGATGGGGCTCTTGTGCGGTATTCACTATAAAAAATAATAATAATTTACGCAGGAAACTAGTGGAAGATACTCTCAGTATCACCTTGGTGAAAGACCATATTCAGAATCGAACTTTTTCTACAAAATTTTCGACCTCCGTGGCGGAGCGGTTAAGTTGTTGAATGTTTTATCGTTGAAATAAAATAATGTACTGTATGTTTGTGGCACGTTTCAGAGTGATAGATACTCTAATCATTGCCCTGGTGAAAGACCACCATTTTAAATCGAAACGTTGCTTGAAATGGCAATAGCCAGATCTGAATAGGCAGGTATATTCCAATCTTTCTCTTCTCCATCTTCTCCCCTTCCCAACTCCCTTCAGCTTAACATGTACTTTAATTAAGGATGTATAACATCCTGGTTCCGAACAGTTAGGACTCTTGTGCGATAGTCACATAAAAATGCTCTCTCGCTTTTCTCTGTCACATCTCTTATTTCTTCCAGTCTAACAATATCCCCAGCATTGGACGCCATAGTGCTGCTATAGGCAGTTATGGATACAAAAAATAAATTTAAGCTTGGCACTAAAAAAATTATGTGTTTCTGTCCCCCGGAAAATGATTTAACTTTATTTCCGTGAAAAACCTCAATGTGATGGTATTATGTACGTCATAAAATATTACACTGAGCTTGATTTTACCCTGCAGTAGTAACTTTTGGTCGGCGGAACGCAAAGGTGGGTCAGCCGGGTAATCAAATCATGAATCCTCCGTGAATAGGGATGCGGTTAAAGCAGATATACGTTCATATTATCGTCAGCTTATAATAAAAGGATTATAGAGAGTCGATTCAATTAAAGCTAATACCCTTGACCACAATTATTTGAGGGTTTAAATTTTGTGAAAAAAAATTCTACCGTTTTTCAAGCAATTTCAAGTAGCTCGCTGTGCACTTTGTGAATATGTACATTGGTATAAGTGTGAACTTTTTTTAAAATTAATTTCCCAACTGATGTTAATTGAAAATATCAATGATTATCAAAATATATCTTTTGAAATCACCACCTACCTAAAATGTATTTTAGCAGACATTATTCCATATTTGAAATAGGTGTTTTTTTTGGAAAGTTGAGTTACTTCATATATGGCAATCTACAAAATTTATTTTTAATTGCCATCTGATTTTAATACATCTTTCAAACTAACGTAACATATGAGGGGCTTAGAAGCAACGGCAGCAATCTCCAAAAACGGTTCTGTAGAATTTTCAACTTTTGAATGATTTTTATAAAGAAATGGAGAACGAAGTGTACCAAAATGTTAGTGCACATTAAATTAGGAACAATTTGAAACAATTATCTCTAAATTTATCAACATATTCACAAAAGAAAAGTGCATTAAACGTTAAATCATCTTTCCAAGAAATAATTTAAAATGAAGGAGATTGCTGCCTTTGCTTCTAAGCCCCTCATATACACTCTCTTTACAAAAGTGTAAAACACGTCACCTTATATTTTCATAAATACCAACCCAGATTCGGTACTACTATGTCTTTAACAGGCATACAAAAATAGTAATAAAAAAAAACATATTTTTCAAATCCGTTCTTTCAACCTCTTTGTTTTGGAGTTCATCGTATTTTCACGGAGAAATAAAATTGTTAGCATATTAAACACGGAAAACGGTAATATCTTTTTCAATGCTCCAAACATTCGACTGTATTAAACAAACAAGAATGCGCCCAATATGCTGCGAAACCTTTGCCACATTCATGTATTATTTCATTCCTTTGAAGGGATTTTCCCGAGTGTTTTTGCAGGCGTGCCATAAATGACCTACCCACATCTCCGCACGATGCAGACATACTCGTATTTGGATGTTTACGTAATGATTGTGAAATTTGTGTAAAGTCTTTTACTTCATATAGTATCAGTCATTTGTTTGCTCGCGGAGTCTTTGATACCTACACTGGATGTAGGTTTCCTCTTCGCTAAGGTATTCAAACCCCCGGGAACAACTCGGTCGCTCGCGATATACGTTCGAAGCTCACGAGTGTCTCTGAAGTTACGAGATACAAATTAATTGACGTGTTTAATATCAAATATTCGAGACCGGTGAGGAAATATTTATAAAGCAACTTATTCACCTGCCAGTCATATGTACGTTACATTTATAATCATTTTTCGATGAAACTTAATTGCGATGTTAACATACGCTTACTTAAAGAATGCTGATCTCATTACATTGAGTAAGGGAACTATTGCACTCCAATTTCAGGATAAGTTGTGAGGATAAGGGAAGTGGAAAGAAAAGGTGAAGAGGGATACCAGAAAGACTATGGTTATTCAAATCTGTTTAGTAAACATAGTTAAAGACATTTCAATCTAACGATGGTAATACTGAAAGTATCATTCGTTCTGAAATGAGGTGTAAATAAAAACAAGATAAAATAAAATAATAATGTGAATAACCGAGAAAAAATACATTCATTTTTTTGTGCGCCAGGTTTGAACTGTGAACTCTGAATCCAGAGTCAAAGAGCTTACCGCCTTGTTCCAAAAATTGACTTAAGTATGACGTAGATGTACTTTCGTATTTTAGAAAAAAAATAGGGTTCGTCACATATTTGCATAATCTCGTCGGTCAAAGCCGGACGCTTTTATTTTCATTTCAAGTAAACTACGAAACTAGCTTTCACATTTTTCGTAAAGGATCGTCCTTTGGCCGAGTTACATCTTTCAAAGTAAGTTTTTTTTTTTCATACAAAGTTTGTTTCTGTTTTATTACGGGTCGTGAGTGAGCGAAATACCTGGCGCGCCAAGTGTCCCCAGGTCACATTAACTCTCCCCCCGCTTAACTCACCATGAAAAAAGGTTTACGGCTTAAGAAGCGGAATTAATTTTAATGGAAAAATATTTTCTTTTTATCTTACTTTCTTACGATCCGCTCGGAAAAAGGCGCACGGGAAACCTAAACCAGAGTTAACGACATCAGTGCGGTAACGACATCATTTTATAACTAAATCTTTAACCCCACGCTAAATTAAACGAGAAACAAAACATGTTTCTCGAAGAACAAGGCAACATTAAACACAAATCTCCCCGAAAGGCTAAAGGTAAAAATTAAAACTCTCTGATGATGTCAAACTATACATTTAGATAAAATTAATCATATGCGCTCTGCGTGTTTAATACGGCTTGTATAATGTTGGTTATATTATAGTTAATATTATATTTAGACACGCTGCAATTACCCATAACACTTTGTTTTTATCTAACTGAAACTTTATGCATACACCAATATAATACAAACATGATGGCCAAACAAACAAAAATATTAAGTAATGTTGCAGGCAAATGTCACAATAGGCCAATTAAAAAAAAAAATTACAATTATCTTAATTTTATGTGAATAGCTTAGTGAGTGAAAAAGTTTTGTGTATATTTTCCACATGAATCATGTTTTGTGAAACGATGCAACACGAAAATAATTTTGAAAGGGTAAAACTGGGCGAAAATACAGATAATTTTTTTTTTGATAGATAAATAATTTTATAAACGTTTACAGTATACCATTATATATTTTCTTAACGAAAATTTTTGTGAAAACTTCTCTGGTGATCTGATAATTATGTCACGATGTATTAAGGTATTTCAGGTAGGAGCCTATCTCAAATTTCATGTTCTAATATTGAGCTGTCTATCAGTAAACTTCAAGATTTTAATCAGAAAATAGAGTAAAGAATCCAGCCAAGTGTCATCTGATTACATCTATACCTGTTCCCACTCTATTCTCTGTATAGTCAGAGTATGGTGTACCATGGAGCCATCAATCAGCTCTACCTGTGGCCTGTCTCGTTAGATTCCAATACTTACCAGCTTCTCCGAAAGACTTATTTTATGAATTTTCCGCACATAAATTTAATCTATTCCCAAGCAAACGTTGTACCTGGACATTCATATCTTATTAACGTGTCCCACAGTTTTTGGAATTATTTATGACAGTATTTAGAGACAGTTATTCACATTGTGTTTTTCAGAAATAAATGACATTTTTCGGTTGGGAAACATGATTTATTTTGTGTGTTCAATACGAGGTAGATAAATTACGATTGAGGTTTGTTATATTTGCTGTGGGATTTTGCGTTTTTACTTAATTATCGGAAAAATACGCTATTTTACCTGAAAAAATATTCCTTCAATTCTGTCAAACCATATTTATTAATAATACAACATATAATTTTATATGTTCAGCAACTTTATCTTAAAATTTTTAATTCCTTTTATAAAAAGCAAATTTTAAGAGAAAATAACCTTTACCTCATTACATTGTATGGACTATCTTATTCGGATAACCAAAGTGGAATACATGCAATTGTTATTGTTATTCTAGTAAACTCTCTTACCCTTGAATTTCATTAAAAAATATAGAAAAATATCAGCCACCCGATAATTACATACAATATACCATAATACTAAAAACGTCACAAAGGCAAATTTAAATGTTTTTTTTTAATACTGTTTTATAATTTATTAAGTGATATGAATATACTTTATCTCAGCTTAAGATAAGTTGTAAAGACAAACTGCAATATTTTAAAATAAACGAATGGAAAAAGTATTTTTATCTTAATATTAGAAATTCACATTTACTAGTTTCTTAGACATAAAATATTTGAATAACTTCTTGAAGCCGATATTTGAGGTAAAAAACTTGACTGTTGCAAAAGATACACTTTGCTGTTGTCTGTTTAAAATCTTGAATTTTTTGTATAACAAATGTGATGGGATGCATTTCCAAAAGGAAAGTTCGCTTTAGACAGCTCCTCTTATTTTCCCTTTGCTTCTCAGCAGCGCTGAGGTTAATGAAATGATTCTCCGTAAAATTGGCTGTCATGTATTTACTTACTATATAATAAGAGAATCTCTGAAAATTCATACAAAACAAAACTATTTACTTTTTATCGATTTTTCTGTGATCGATAAAATATTGAATTGCCGGGGTTGTTGGTAATAAACCATTTTAATAAGCATGAAGACAATCAATGTCAAACATAAAACGTAACAAAGATAAATACGCACTCAACAATGATGAATTTAGTAATAGTTGTGAGGGGTGGTACGGAAAGTTAAATTCACCCGTAAGCCCCACCCTTATCGGCCCATTGTACTCTCCAATTCAATGGGCTCGTAGGTGCTATTCCTTAAGCAGTTTACTTTCCTTAATGAGCGGCCATTTCACAAACGAGCCACGCTAGAAGGAAAAAGCTCTAGACGGGTACTATGGCTCTTCTGATGAAGGGTAAATGTAGAGGCAGTCCAAACGACCCACATTCCGCTAACCACACTACCTCTGTGACAGGAAAAAACATTATTAAGATAAATTAAATTGGATTGTGTAACACAATAGCAGTAGTATTTTTTTTAGCGCAGAAGAATTTAGGTAAGGATATTTGTGAGTTAAAGATCATAACACATTTTTTCGTTAACCATAAGTTAAAATATTCCATCAATTTAAACTATTATTCTTACTGCTTTCGAGATGGGCTGCATAGCACCCGTTGACACTCAGGCCATAGACCCGCTGTGAAAAGTTTCACGATTGGCCAGACCTTCTAATTAAGTTTACCGAGGTTGTCATTGCGTGCTTGGTAATATCTCTTTGTTCCGTAATATGGCACAATATCTTTACATCAAGGCAAGGCACCATATATGAGACCTCACCCTCGCACATGTCTTACAGATATGGGTGTGTCTCCCGAGGTGGCATTGCCCTGTTGATAGGTCTACTACTCTCGCAGTGCTTTTCTATATGTATTACATTGCATAAATGTTAAGTGCGGTTAACAACACACTCGAAAATTTGTTAGCCCTCAAATATACAACTTATGAGGAATAACTTCACATTTTTCAGAAGGTTTATCTATAAACCATTAAAAAGTGATAATTTATCTATAAATAGGATAGTGGGGATGGGGAGATCAAAAAGGGCTAATAACTAAAGGTTTTTTAGTATTTTGTATGTGATGTCGTTTCGGTGATAAATTGACCAGCTTTGTAATATCTGTATTCGAAGATAAAAAGACTCAGCCGGTACAAACACGCGAAGCCCACGTTGCTGACTATTGTCCCAAGAATATATTGATAAATGAATTTTGGCCGGACTTTATATTGGCTCTTTGTTGTTGGAAATTTAGCCAATCATGACCGGTCGTTTTTTTACACTAAGCTGTCAATTTATCAGTTCTTTATTCGGACAAAAAACACATGGAATTTGTAAAAATATTTTATCCGGGGTAAAAGTAAATTGAAAAATTTCCTATTCTGTCCAAGCATTAAGCCTTTGCAGTGAAATAATTAGCCTAAAACTATTTATAAATATTTATCTCGCCATTAAATTAACGAACACCAAATAAATTGAGTATTTGTGCTTGACCAATATTTATTTTTGAAAAGACTACCTTGAAAGTTATCTTATCCAAGGTTAACCCCATGTAATTTTTTTAGATGCAAATATGATTATAATTTTTTTCGTTGTTGCATAAATCACAATATTATTTTTTTTTGCTTAAGCTTCCGAAGCCAGTTACAAAATATGACATAATAAAATATTGTATTTTTTGCAAAGTTGACAGAGCCCGGGGTTCTACATACTTGACTTCGTCTCGAGATGTTTTCAATTCCAGCGCTGGACAAACAAATATTTAAAAGAAAAAATAATACAGTACTTGGGTGTTGCAAGGTTAAGATATTGTAAGTTTATTAAAAAGTTTGACGAACTTGGACTGAAAATGGTTTAACTGATGTTATCTTAACTAAAAAGTGCTGTGTGCTGGAGAGCCAAACACTTTCATATGGTTGAACTCTGGCGTTATGAATCTTGCAAAACCTTTCCAGACTGAATTACGTCAACGCTTTTAAGCTTAGAAACCTATTTTCTATCACGAGCTACGGAATTTTACAATGTAAATTATTTTAACGCAGATACCATTTATGTTTTACAGTTATTAGACATGTTAAAACTCTAGTTTTACTCATAGTGGTAACAATTAATAAAACATAGCAACGATGTTGTATGACTAAATTGATTTAAAAGCGTTCAAAATTTGAAAAATCTTTGAAATTCTGTTAATTTGTGTTGAAACGATGAATAGACTTAAATTTTCTGAATCAAATATTTCGACCGAGAATCACTAATTAATCCTGCAATACGGCAAAATAAAATAGAAAAAAACGTGAAATATTGTTTTTGATTTATCGTAATTATTAAGACAAAACCTTATTAAGGCTGTAGGACCGTAGAAAGGCTGTCGATGCCAGATGACGCCAAATTTTTCCACATTATTAAACAAGAAAGCTCGGTCATATTAAGTAAAATACTACCCGTCAAATATGTTTAAGTATGTAAAACTTTTATATGTAATCACACTAAAATTATTAGCAAAACTGTATATGGTTCATCGTAATGGCGTTAAAGGGCTTACTAATCTAATTAGAAGTAAAAAGCTCATTAACTCAACAACTGAGCATCCCTTAGAGTGACTTACTTACATACATGTTGACATCCACAATATATCGCGGTTTCGGACTAGGTTTGACCGCTGTCAGTTTTACGGTACTATTGTAAATTATTATTTTTTCTCGCTTGGGGTCTGCAAATAATTAAATGCTACAGAATAATCCCACTTAAGATACACACGGGCACTTGACGAGTATGTGAACGGTATCACACCGGTGCTGAGGATCTCAAGGACTAATCCTGTATCTCAAATAGGCAAAGATCGATTCCTATGATTTGAAAGTATTGAAAAAGTATGGGATGCAATTTTATACATTCCCGTATCACCTATTTTCAGGAGGTCAACAATAATAATAACACTTTTCTATTTTTTATAGAGCAACTTTTTCCAAATATTCACTTCCTTAAAAAATACCTAAAACTATAGTTATAAATGCCTACCCTTTCTGCTTATATTTGATGAAGCTTTATGAAAAAGATGACAAATGATAAATGAGTATTATGAAAAAGAAAAAATAACTTTGTATTAGACTTCAGATCCGGCTTGAAGGACCAAAATGTTGAATCCAAAGCTGCGATAAAACACCAAATGTGTTTTCAGCTTCAGATGAACTTGTAAAATAGTGGACTATAAAACGATAAACTATACTACGAGTACTTGATGGAAGTTTCTAATTATGGACGTGGAAATATTAATGTACACTACGTCTGTCTCGACACAAGAATCTACCAGTGAGATAGACATGAACCAAACCCATGTATTTTTTTTATATTTAAGCAAGAATAAAAAAAATGGAATAAAGGGAAATCAGAAACCATTCGCTCACCCATGTAGTTGAAGTGGAAGTTCTTGATTATTTTTACACAGAACGAATCACAACAAAACACCACACTTAATTTAATATTATTTGAAGAACAACAACAACAACAAACTGACGACCAAGCGAGACACCAACGAGCAACACATATATAAAGTTATTATTTGTTTTTCATTAAATATGTTAAACCACAAAGTGATTGCTTTCTCCGAAAATATAAGAATATTATATTATGTTTAAATATCGCTAGTTGCAAAAAGGTAATGATTTGTGGAGCTAATTGTAAAGTTTGAAAAAATATGAAGATACAGATAATTCAAAATTTCACAACAGAAAAAGGCAAACTCTGAAATAAAGTTTTCAAGTCAATGATCTATTTAAAGAAATGAATTATTGAAGAGATGAGTTACGACTTGAAATTATTTTAATATTATTTTGTTTCTTTTAAATAAATATGAATACTTGTCAAGTCTTGTGGTTTTCCCCTGAGTCAGGAGGTTGCGTGTTCGATTCCTGGTGTATGGCAAAAAACTATGTGTGCTACGGAAACGTGTAAAAGTAATAAAAACCATTTAACTACTTATAAACGAAGTGAAATCACTTATTATATGCAGTGTAAGTAATCATAATCTTCCCAAGAATAATAATTTTGTTTTGTTTCAAACTAATTGTAAATTATCTCATGTTTGCACAAGAAACTTTTTAAGCGCAAAGAATACCGAGAATTTTATGCTTTTTGGTTAATTGGTCCGTTGTTTTGTGGCTAAAGAACACTTGTTACTAACTGCAAACAAAAAAATTCCACGAAAAGGGCCAACTGGCTATTCAAAAGCCGGCGCGTGTTGCTGGGAACTGTTTCCTAGACCCCCTTGCCGAGTTTATGAGACGCTTATTACGATAATTTTTAATTTTTACCGCAGTAAATGTTTCCATTACAAAAAAACATCTTGTAATTTCAATTTAGCGAAAATATCGCTTAACCATTCAGAAGAAAGGAAACTGTGGTAAAAACTATTTCAAGTCTTACATTTGGTACTAAAGTACGCACTTAACAATAAAAGACTTAAGTATTTTTGTTTGATTCAGTTCGGTAGATACTTTTGGGTAGGTTTTTTTCTAGGGTGCTTTCAGGCTTTGAGATAAGATTTTGGATTTGGTCAAACCTATACCTAAGTTCATAATTTATGTAAACTGCAACCGAATACGGGGACAGGGACAGTGCCAGCAACAAGGACAGTAAGACTCTTCACATGAATATATTATGTCTCCGGAGAAATGTCGGCAGAACATAACTCTGTCTTCGCCTTTCTCACACTTTTCACTCCATGGCGCACTGCTGTAATGTCAGTCAGAGAAGTTCCACCAATGAATGCTGAGTATGAATCTGTGTCAATCTATTGTCTATGTTTGTTGTAAATTTTATTAGGTGAGTAATTCCATAAAACGGTAAAAGTTTTATCGCATAGCTTTACTATACGGCTTCCTTCGATATTTAATCAAATTTAAAAATATATATTTAATGACGAAAATAAAGTTGCTAATTTAAAGTAGTCAATAAAAAAAGTTTTATTTTCAACCTGAAAGTTTTTGTTGTATCAGACAAATCGATTTCTTACTTAAGTTAGGAGATAATTTATATAATTGGTCAGCTCCTACAGTCCAGTACAATTAATTAATTTCATACTATTAGGTATAAAATTGAAAAAGCGCCCACTCGAATAGTACCTTTATTCAGTATTTTCTTGTTTAAGGTGGTACTTTAAGTGTATTTTGTAAGAGCAGTAGAGTTATTTATCTACCTAAATAGCGGCAGATAGAATTTATTAAACAATCTGAGTGGCTTTGCTCCATGAGTAAGTCATGTAACCCATTTCGTATGAGAGACTGGTATAATAAATCAACGCTTTTTGTAAAAGGCATTTCACCGTACCTTTAATAAGTTATAGTCGCCAGAACGACATTAACACAAAAGAAATTGAAGGTTTGCTGGCTGGTGGCTGAGGTTTGCCCTCCATATCGATAGTGGGACAGTGGGGCATAACTGTTGGGGCAGGAGGGTAAGAGCTACCCTTATAGCAACATACCCCCGTAATTCTACCCTTGGAACTAACATTGCCCCACATAAACCTGACGGGGAACCTACCCCGCGAGAACTTTCACTGGGAATTCTTTATTTATGTTTAGCATTATCCTTTGGTATCACATTATCTGGCACATAAAATTGCCGTTGAGGGGAAGTTCTTCTATACACGCGTAATACAGATTGTAAAAATATATGTTTATTCGAGAAACATGAACCTTTTCATATTTTTTTATTCCCGGGAGCAGAATACGGCGCGCCTATTCAATCATTTTGTGACAACGATGCACCGTGATGTATTGGTATCACGTTCACCTGTTTATTTTCCTTTCGCACCATCCATCATCGTTCTGGAATCTCGTCGGGTTTCATCAGTGGATGTAGGTACCTATCATTTTAAATAAAAATGTTTTACCTTATTTTAATGATCATAAAAGAATGATGATGTTTATGGAAGTTGTATTGTATTTTTTTTACGATTAACAGTCAAAATGGAAATTGTACAAGCATTTTATTTTCCCATGCAAAATTTTACGATTACGTTTGTATGAATTAAAACACTTTGGATCGGTAAGTTTGAATAATACTACTAAAGCGTTAAAGCGTTTGAAATTCGGAAAAAAAATAATTAGACGTTTTAGTTATGTAACATTCAATACAAAAAATAGCATTTGCTTTTGGTAAAAAGTAATGGCATTGCACGTGGTCTGTGGCTGGAATTTGCCAGCTAATGTTCTGCGGCCAGTGGTCACTAAAGGGGCCGGTGGCTCGCCCACCCTCCCATCACCATATCGGGGTGTCTCGGAGTGTCGAGGGAGAGAAAGGGGTCGCAAGGTGTCTGCAGGGTGTGGAGAGCAGCAGGAGAGGAGGAATTCGAGGAGGTTGAGCGGTAATGAGCGTCATATCCTCCCCGAATTCCAGACGCTATTTTATCACCGACGATTTAACGCCTCCAGGAACTTTGCCACCGCGCCACAAGTCGTTTGTGATCTCCTGTCATGCAAAGGCAGGCGAGGGTTGGAATCTTGCACTTGATGATAATAAATACAATGGCGAGGTGATATACTCCTTTGAACCGTGTGAACAAAGGCATACTATCGTTTTACTATTATAATGATTTTAGCGCAAGAATATGATATTTCATTCGATGAACCAGACCGTAGATTCCACATGGCTTATCTTAAACTCTCAAACAACACAATCCATACATTTTTTAAGGTACCCTAGCCATATCGTTTTAAAAAATCGGAATTTATTTTTTATGGATGAGAATGAATAAGTACTTAGATGTATCGTTTTTAAAAAGGTTTTTGTGTATGGAAGATCAAAACACGTAGTCTGAGGTCTGTTGTTGACATTGAAGACTTTTTTTTGAAAGCTTTTGAAAAACTATGTATTTAGAAAAAACTACCGAAAATATAAAATACATGTAAGATTTTTCTGAAACTGGTGATTTTGAGAATGCAAAGCATATACTTTATTTTATTTTATTGTTACAAGTTATAATGTAACTGTAATGCATAAAAAAACTTAAATATAATCAAGTAGTGTTTTTTTTAACTTTCAATTGCGTATTTTTTTTTACATTCCACAAAACAATAAACACAAATCTATTTACAACTTCATCATTGTTACCTATTTTTATTACTGTTCAACGATTCTTTTTTTGTGTAAAGAGAGAGAACAAAACAAGTTTTGAATTCTCCAAAATAAAGCAATGAGAATTATACTTAGGTGAAATAGATACTCAAAAGTAACTAAAATGTTATACTCAAAAGTAACTAAAAAGGACCTATATTGACTAACAGTTAAACAGATGCTAACATTAAATACATTGATGGTTCTACATAAAATGAAGAACAACTTGTTACCAAAATATTTTTCTGACAAAATTATCTACAACGTGGATATTCACAAACATAATACAAGGACATGTAAAGAAATCAGACTACCAAAAAAGATTAAAACCAATACACAAAACAGCTTACTTTATAAGGGGATGAAATGTTATAATCCGTTGCCGGAAACCATAAAAATTATTCCAAGTAATAAATTTAAAATAACCTGTAAAAACCATTTAAAATACATTAGTGATATCAAGTAGTATATAAGTTATTATTATTAAGTCAAAAAATGATATGAATTATAATTAAATATATTGTGAAATTTAATGTACTAGTAACATATATAAAATGAATTAAACTAAAACAAACCCTCTCACTGCAAAAAAATATAATATTGTGGAATCTCCCGGCTTTTTTTATTATTATGCCTTTGTTTTTGCCTCCGTCAGCAAAAAAAAGCTCGATCGGAAAATATTCCAACGAAACTCTTTTCGTATTCCTGAAAATGTTCTTATTGTTTTTCTCACAAGAATGTTCGCCAGTCATCCATTTTTTGAGTCGCGCTGTTTATCAGGGGGAAATATTATAACCGATAGAATCAATAACGCGAACAATTATTGAGGGGAAAATGGCGGTGAAAATTCACTGTTTTTACATCACTAGGATATTGTGTTTATGTTTTTATTGTGCTCGAAGATTGATGATGTTACTTAGAAGATTATGAGTGAAGAGTTATTAATTGGTCTTATTATTGGTATGCACATTTTATGAACACAATACATTAAATAAAGTGTAAAACTAATTATGTGACGCAATTGTTATGCTATAAAGATGAAGATCTGTGTTTTAAAGCCGCGTGAATCTAATATAATTTTAGTGAATATCATTTTCATCATGACCTATGGAATCTGGAAAAAAAAATTCTGTCAAAATAATAGCGTCATGTTTCATATTTATGAATCGTAAGATAAGATTTTTTTTGTAAAAAATAGTTTTCTAACTCAGATGAAGTCGATGAGCAATTGCTAACAAATGGAATAAAATACGTACGATAAATCACTGGTTAGTTAGTGGCCGAGTGCTCCAAATTTCGGATAACATGACGTGTGGGTGGTCAAAGGCTATCCGGATGTCGTGGATTCAATCCTTTGCTATCAAAGTTCTCCGTAATTCCACAAACAACGTTTTACCCTTAAAATTATGGTAGTAATGGAAATTCAAATACTGTCAGATTATTAAGAAAATTTTGTATTTCTTAAAGAAAATAGTTTAAAAATAATTAAATGCCTTGCTGTTGCCGTCGAGAAGGAAGGGCATTATTATTATGTTTTTACACATTCACCAATAAAGTAAATGCTGTTATGACAAAACCTAATATCGGTTAGGCACTGAAAATAAACTCATCAAATGTCCGAACCCGCCTTAACACGAGTTAGGCATCATAACATAATTAAAACCAATAAGGATATATTACCTCTGTAAATTCTCTTGTCAAAACAATCATTTTAACTAGGTCAAAACACGCTTAGTGTTGACAAAGGCGAAGAGGAACGATGTATTGAAAGAAACTGATCGTCCAATTATGTGTAAAACATTCGTTGATGAAACAAATACACTCCCGCTAATTCAATTAATGTAGCTTTTTCGTAATAATTGAATCGATAATATATCAGGTTTTTTTAAAATGTGTCGAGTTCTTACAAATGTCAATAACACTATAAAGATCAATTTGTTTTTGTAGCTAATTGTTGATTGATTAAGTCGATTACAATTTTTCAAAGGTTCAAAAGTTCAAAGGTTCAAAAGTTCAAAAGTTCCAAAGGTGTTGATTCATGATCTCTTTATTTTTCAATCGGCAATTTATTTATTTACTTGAATTTTCACTCAAAATTACACATATAAATTTAATAATTTTTATTATAAGCGGACTAATTGCTAAATAAATATTTAAAAAAACTTGCTATATAAAGGGATGAAATCTTATAATGCGCTGCCGAAAACCATCAAAATTTTGTCAACCAATAAATCCAACACAACCTGTAAGAGCTATTTAAAATGCATTTAAATTAAAATAAAACTAGTATATTAGTAAAAAAATTATAAAGTAAAAAAAAAATTAAATAATAATTGACTACTTGTAAACTTGAATGTACAAATCAACAAATATAAAATAAATATTATGCCAACTCATTACATGACCTGATTATTTGATTAATTTGATCGTGCCATGTTTTCCTGGGCGTCCCCGATTCCATGTTTTTAACTCAATTTCAGATCAAACGAAGTAAAGAAAAACACCTTTTTATGACCGAATGTTTTTAACTGATAAATGTGTTACGTTGTAATGAATGCAGGCGTAGAAAAGAGGAAGGCGTTTCTTCTTTATTTTAGTGTTTTTTTATGTTTGGAGAGAGTGAGAGTTAAAGAAGGTTAAAATGCGACCAAAGAACTTGAATAACTTAATAACACTTCATTGTTGTTGCCAAACTTCTCTAGGAGCTGTTTGTAATGAAGTCTCTCTATTGGGCCGAAAAGTTTTCCCTGTCCCTTAATTACTGTTGTCTTCGTTAGCCCTTTGCCAGCGATAATCGCAGCTCGCGCTCTGACGCCCCTCAAGATAAGTTTTTATGGAAGCCAAGGCGATGTAAATGATTGCTCGGTGGGGCAGGGAAGCGAAGTAATCCTTCTTTTGATCTTTATTTAAAGCGCTAATAACAGGCTCTCAAGTTTCAGCTTCAGAAGCTGATAGTAATGGTTTAAGAGGTCGCTAGCTGAAATGACTTTGAATAATCTGTATTATCACGTATTTTTTGAAAATATGATTAATTTAAATTGGCATTTCAACGGATTAAAGTAAATACAATCTCAAACAACAATCGTCTTACCAGAATTTTCATTATAATTAATGATTATTTTTCAATATTTCTGTGGTGGAAAATGTAACATCAACATGCTCATCTATAAAGTAAACTTTTATTCAATTTAAAACAAATAAGTGGAAAACACATCTACATTGAACGGCTGAGACTCCCGTTTTTAAAAAAGAAAAAAGCAATGATATGCAAGCGAACTTTTGAATTGCGCAACATTTCCTAGCGAAAGTATTCACAATGATTCAAGAAGAAGTATGCGAGAGCATAGAGAAAAATAGAAAATACGAGATTTAGTATGTGAGAAATTGGAATATAAAAATACAGGCGCATACACAGTTCACGTCGCAGAAATCCGGTAAGGGGAATTACCATAATCTCGAGAGAGTGAATATTTTATCAACCCTTAGAGCGCGTACATACTACAAACCCCCATATATCCTGCTAGTATTCATGACATCTATTCAGAATCCTTTATAAATCTGAATGCGTAGGAAAATATATTGCCGAATTCAAGAATTCATACTTTAAAAAAGCCAATATCATGTCATATAAACAACCGCGAAATGTGTACCTTATTATCGCTCAGGCTTCCAAATATTTCGCGGGCCAACAGATTTATCAACTGTCAAATAGAGGGGTCGTTTTACGACACTCGACCAATTCGATGCTGAAAAATTTAACCAACATAAAATTTTTGATTTACAACCATTATATTACCAAAAAAACGGCACCTTTTAGTGAAGTTGATGCTGTTTTGAACAAATTAAATATGAACACTTAAAAATAACAAGCTTTTATGATGCATTTTATAAAGGAGATTTACTATCGTCCGGTAAACATACGTTTTATGATGTGAATGTAGGTACATATTACATATTAATATCGTTTTATTTATCAAAAGCATAACAATTTTGAATGTTAGTATTTTTTTAAAATTACCGCGATTTGGTTGTTCATGCTATGTGATCACCACTGTGAAATAATAAAAGCGTCCATGAATGAACACACTAAGAAATATGTAGTTTTTATATGTTTAAAGTTGAGGAGATACGTGGTGAAATATCAAATATAATTATTTTCACGTTGCGCCTAATCATTTGTTTCTAGACATAGTATAAACGTATTGGTAGATAAATCCTTGTCGATAAATTTATAATTAATATGCATGCGTTATAGTCGCAGCAAAATTGACAAAGCGGGCGTTATATTTCAACTATCAGGAAGCTGATTAATTTCATGTTTGGTGATCATATATCAGCTGAGCCGCGTTGTAATTAGTGAAATCAGTTGACGTAACGATTCCCCGCCTGTTTTTATATTATTCTCTGTTTCAATGTTCACGATGGTTGATGGTCATACCGCTATGCACAACGATGCAAATACGCGATGCACACTGTCCACGTGAACAAACAGTGCGATTATCATGTTCTGTATTATTCTGTTCTCTTCCCAGTTCACTGAAATAAAAATAGCTGTGCTCACACAATACATATCTGCTTACTGCCATTAATTATCTGGGGATGTTCTGTATTGTTCACTGGTTATCAAAGGGATTATAGAACGCGTTCGACCTTTTAATTTTAAAATAAATACAAAGTGATACGGAACTATAAGCCTTTTTTATCGTGGAGGTAATTAAACTGGGATGATTAAACAGAAAATAAAGAACGGAAGAGCTATTGAAATATTTATAATACCTACCCATTTTACTGCTCCATTTTTGTGAAATTTCACCCCAGCGGTGCTTTCAAAATTAGGAGATAACTAAATACTTAAGTTAAAATGACCTCCAAAATACTCAGACGTTCTCTACTATGTCAATTGTAACTAATTCATAAAGCCTTGGTTAATATCAAGGCTTTATGAATAAGGTAAAATTTGTTAGTAGGTTTGAACACCCAAAAAAAAACTGGCATTATGAAAAAACGAATTCATTGAATATCCATGTTTGAACAATGTTGAAAAAATAATAATTACCTATGACGAGTTAGCTTGGAAATATAGTTTTTAACTTAATTGCCTATTTATGGATATGACTTTTCGAAGAGATGAGTTTTGAGTTTCACTCTGAATTTCAGCAGTCTTTTATCAATATGTAGAAGTTTATTCCAAGTTTGGTAAAGGTAGTAACCATGTAGGCTTAGTGCCTGATCCTCCGAAAGCGTTATCTCCAAACTTGTGTAGCACCTGAAGTACGCTTTGGTCCTTTCAACTTTCCTATAGTCGCTGACTTTGCCAACCTAAGGTTTCGTTATCATGATTAATGTCATAATTATCCAACAATACATTGATGATGATTTTTGCTGTTTGGATGAAAATATACAAAGATTTAACCCGCCTTTAAACATTTATTAACAAAACTTATGAACAGCTCTCTACACGAGGGACCTTCTGTATTTATTGTGAAAGTATGATATCTAAGATTCAATCGCAGACTTATGCCAGGCGCGCATGGGTCACTTTTGTCACGGCAACAGTTCGTCACTGTCACTGTCTTCCAATCAAGCACGAACGGATATGAAATAACGAATACGGTGAGTGACGGTCACCCGTAACCCTTTCATTCTGGCAATGAATTTCGAACAGGCGGATGAGTCACCGAATGATATTTAGTCACCCGTGCGCGAGCGCCTATACAAAATTACTTTCTACAGACACGGTGACAGTTTTGTCACTCAAAAGTCGCCGGTTAGTGGAACTAAAAAGTCACCCTAATGTCACGTCACTGCGTGCGCGGACCTCCATACACTCCAATATATTTGGAGATGGTGACGAACTTGGAGTTAAAATATATAAATGTAATAAAATAATAATACACTTTAAAATATATAAAAATATATAATCTCTTGTTAAAATATATAAATGTACCTACACCTTTACACACCTTATGTATTTTATATGATTATTCTGCTTTTATTTTTATTATTTTGCTGTTATTACTGTAAACTGTATTTAAATAAAGATTTATTATTATTATTATTAAAAAAAAACAATATATGGAGAGAGAGCTAATTCTTTTTACCTAACCTATACAAACTTGGGATAAATCACTTTCTCCGTGTTTTTACGTCGTACACCATAAAAGAGAAAGAGACAACAAAAAAAAAACGAAAAATATCACGCCGGCTTTAGGTATGTAACAATGTTCTCCGTCTCCCGCGTCTACGGAGACTCCGCCCACACGTTTTGATATGCGACTAACTGAACATAACTCAACGGTTTTTTAGGTTATATGCTATATTATTGTTTTTAAAAATACCGTGAAAAAGTGGTTATACAAATAAACAAAAACCTTAGGTCGACATGTGCTATGAATGGATGTATAAATACCCTAAGCCTAGTCCTATCCATGCCCAGGTCTAACCGAGTCAAGCAAAAATCATCAATACTGACTACAGATAGTATAAAACGCTCTCTCCTGTATATTATTGCTCTAAGGAGACAAAACTGTTGCCGTGACAAAAGTCCCTGGTGCACGCCTACACATCTTAACATTTCCCCGCTACTTCAGAGAGGATTGATCATAATTGAAAGTTATTTAGAAAAAAAAGAAATCCAAACGTAACAGTATAGGTAGCATACATTTATGTTACGGTATAGCTGCAATTTAGTTCTTTGATATCGTCTTAGAATACATAAAGGAATTGCTGGCTAACGTGGAGGGCCTTTAAAGCTCTACGAATGATAGCGAATAGTTTTTTTTTGTACTAAATATAGTTGTTTTTTTAGAAGCTACGTGGTTCACACGTCCTTAAAGTAAAATACGTTCTTATTTGAGTACGTACGTATAAACGTGAGCCACGGGCTGGTTACTCGCAGCAATTAACGCGGGTTGATGATGATGGTGATCGCTGATCACCCTTTAAACCCTTCATTCTACTAGATGCCACCCACCGCAATTTGATATATTATTTCATACGGCTGGCAACGATTAAATAACTATTCAAAGATCCAGCTTTAAATCGGCCTCGACGGATTTTTTTTCTTTTGATTAAAGTTTTCAGTTATATTAAAAACAATTTTTTGACAATTTTTATTTTCCACCATTATTATAACTATTTACTTCTCTGTGAATTTTAATTAACTATGAATAATTCACTTTCTGAGTACGTACGTACATACATACGAGTGTGAAATTTTGGATTGTATGAGCTGGCGGATGTGTGGAAAAAACAATCAAAATAATATTTTCAAATCCCTACCTACCTACCTAAAATGTATTTTACCAAAAATTATTCTATATTTTAAATAGAACTATTTTTTGTTGATAATTTAAGTTTCATTCCGTATTTTTTAAGGGTAACAACTAGAAAAAATATTTGAAAAAAAAACATTGTTTTAAAAAAAGTAATTTTATGAAGGAAAAAACGCATTTCAAATTTTGAGGGTTAGGTTAGGTTAGGTTAGGCGAAATTAATGTGTTCTGATCGCATTACGCATTACAATGCCATTCAGCATGTTTTTCGATATTATTATTTATATATCGTATTTGAAGCAACAACTCGTAAGTCATTAATTGCAACTATTTATTAACTATCAATTTAAAATCACATCGATGGCTTTATTATTTGGCAAAAACGAGTAAAAAACTAGACTCCACTAAGGAGAACTATAATTTGTAAGCATATAAAACGAATTCTTTAACTCATAGCATTCCAAATATGTTCACATATTTTGTTATTGCGTTAAAATCAACTTTTCCAGCACAAATTTTAAAAAGATAAGACATTGTTCATAAAAACAGACATAAGAAAAAAATTGTCACAATTATATTAAGGAAAAAGAATCTCCATACCGTATATTAATGTCTATGA
Organism: Drusus annulatus; assembly: GCA_022651775.1. Taxonomy (NCBI): domain Eukaryota; kingdom Metazoa; phylum Arthropoda; class Insecta; order Trichoptera; family Limnephilidae; genus Drusus; species Drusus annulatus. Next base: position 512,787 of record JAGWCC010000246.1, on the reverse strand, counting down.
TTGAAGAACAACAAAAAGATAAACGGCTTAAGGGTTGTCGTAAAGTAGAAGAATATTTCGCTTGAGGGCAGATTCTAAAACGTTAAGCCTAAAAGCCTCCTTGTAAAAAACGAAAAAATTCCAACCGACGTCTCGAAGTAAAAAATTTGACAACCCGACCCGTTATTATTATTTTTTAAATGAAGAAATATTCTGGTACGTTGAAATGGTTAAAAAAAACGATAAGTCACATTACAAGCCAAGAATAATATAGGTGTATATGGGTATCGAAGCGAATTTTGAGGGGAACAAAGTACTCACACAGATGCATTGTTAATTTTTACTTTACATCATGTTTCAATTTTGTTAATCAACTCTAGGAATGAAAATCCAGTAAAATAATAAAAAAGTTTTTTTCAGTTTTTCTAACTAATGAATAGAAAGAAAACACCGTATTTTTTTCTAAAATTAATAATAAGAAGTAAGCGTAAGTAAAGACGTTTTGCAAGGTCTTGACTGTCAGAAGTATATAAATATGCATCAATAAACACAATTTTAAGAATGTGTTGTTAAGGTTTTTGTTATAAAGCGACCACTAATAATATTTTCATATTAATTATTTAAATAATATCAATAATCTTCAACGTAAATATGAGACAGAAAAAATAACGGTTGCTACCGAGACACGAACTCATAACTTCTACTCTATCCGGGAGTAACGCTACTGCCAATGGAGCCACCCAGACCTTATAAGAAACCAGCATTTTTAGTCGATCTTATTCTTCATTTGAAATTTATTAATATCATTTAAAAAAATAAATTGTCTCAGTCGCGACCGTTATTTTTTCTGTTTCATATTTAAGTTGAAGATTCTTGATAGGATTTCAATAATTAATATTAAAATAATAAGCATAAGAGTTTTAAAGTTGATTCTAATTCAAGAGTAATATTTTCATTTGAAATTATTTTAGTGGAAATTTGTTGATTACAAAATCTATACAATTGTTTTATTCTCCAAGACAATCTCATCTTCCCACAAACCATCAAATAGTTGGTAATGGTTTCCCAAAGTTCTTGCTAATGTAAATATGCGCGATTAGTTTTTGATGTCCCGTCATCTCCTCGGCTGACATAAATTCATGTTAGGCTTGTCTCGCTCTTCGCCCCATCTGTCCCCTAAAATAACTTCTTGGTTATGGTAATATGGGTATTAGAAACGCAAGTTCTACGTCACACCATGATACCGGTTGGATGATACCGACGTTTATTTCGCAGTGTTCTACGCAACAGATTTTGTAGTCTGGAGATTGTGGGTTCGATTTTAAATGTTGTTAATATATGGATGGTACCAATTTTAATGTAATGATGTTTTTGTTCAAGTTTGATGAACCTTAGAAAATTGATAATAAAACTACAAATCATTTATATTATGGCGAATTTTAACAGGAAATGTATTGATATTAGGTTATTTTCGTATTATCAGGAATGTGCAAAAGGTATATACGGTTAAGTTTTTAAAATTTCGATAGTTAGGTATTCGTCACCTAACCTAACCTAAGTAGTTCAAAAGATTTCCAGGTGATGCGTATCATACATATACAAATGTGACTAAATGAAAGTTATTAAAAACACATATATTTATCCAGCATTCTTGGAGACATATTTAATTTGATTAGATAATTTTAATCTAAACCCTTTGAGACTGGAATTATTGTTTCCATATATAAAAAAAAAACATATTTAATAGTAACCATTTTTTCTATGTAGGCTTTAATTAACATTGGGTCTCAGAGGGTATTTTTTATGAGTAAAATAGTTAAACGTAACATATACATATATATCACGGTTATTATTTTATTTTATTTTTAGACATAAAACAAAATTAAAATACTTAGGTTCTAGACCGAGCATGGCCGCTGAAACGGGGGTTTCAAAATATTTGCGATTTTTGTGGCGGTAATAATGATTGCAAAAAAAGCGGAAAAAAAACGCCATAGACAAGATTGCTAGCTATTAGAAAACAAAGACTCGACTTTTAAAATCAACGTTTGTGTTCATTTGGATAAACACTCGGTTTAAGGGTTCAATCCAAAACAAAAGTTTGAACAAAATAGGCAAGTTTTTTGTTCCTACTAAGGCATAACGAATATAATAATTCCAGATAATGCTAAAAAAGTACACAAATAGATTTGTCTTTTTTAACAATATTATGAATAGTTTTTCGAAAAGAAGAAACAATAAGTAACCCAAGATGATACTCTTCAAGACGTATTTTATTTTGTCAGGTGTTAATACGAAATTTCGATGAAAAAGTATTCAGGGTTGTAGGCGTGTTTCCAAAATACCAACTCTGTGACATTATGACACGAATTTCTGTCAACTCGAGAATGTGAAAAAAACATATCTTTTATAATGTTATTTCTTGAATATCGATAAACGTCTACGGAGATTGGCTTAAAACATGATAGTATAGTTTTTAACTTTAAAAGAGAAAACATGTCTGTTTACGTACAAAAGAATAAACAAACAGGTATAACGCCAAATAAATGAATACTCAGGTTAACAATAAAATAATTTATTTAGAGGTACAAAAATGAGTGAATTTTATTCATTAGGGTTGGAAGAAATCATTTAAGTTAAATATGGAAATATCGAAAAATATAGTAATTTTCCTACACACAGCATTCCAGTAGAAAAAAGTGTCTGAGGACACAAAAAGGACCTCCTGTATGGAGTTAGCATGACGAAAACTAATTGTAAAAATTCCGTAGAAATATTAGTTCTCAATAAATACATAATTTCGATAACAGGACAAAGTATTTGAATAAAGTAAGCGGCATCAAATAAATGATTGAAGTTTATTTTTATATTGGGCAGGTGGGCAGTTGCCTTTATAAAGAAATGAACTATCTGAACTGAAAAAAAAGTGCTCAGAAAAAATGTTTCAACTTCAATGATAATAATTATTGCAAAGCTGTGACTTACAAACCGTGATGAAAACAGGCTGTCAACGAGACAGAAGTGGCCGGCTCTTCATATGACATTAAGGGGCGATTAACAGAAGCACCCTTCAGGGTACCGCCATCACGTGGCCTAGTTAATAAATGTGTCTCAGGATCAAGGGGTCTGTAAATTAATGGGAAAATCATACGACTTAATATTTTACTGTGATTTTTTCAGGAAGTTTGTTGGCAATTGCAATATCATAAAGTCATAAATGATAAATACGTAACTTGTTGAAAATCATCTGAAATACATTAAATTATGGTACTTACTTAAAGGTTGTACGTAAGTTAGTACATTATTAACTTATGGTAAATACGTTATGTGATTATCAGGTATATAAAACATGCCGACCAACGAGCTAGTTGACGAGAATACAGTAAATTAATTTAAAAACAAGTTACGTACTTGTTGAAAATCATCTGAAATATATTAAATTATGGTACTTAAGGGTTATACGTAAGTTGGTACATTATCAACTTAGTGGTAAATACGTTATGTGATTATCAGGTATATAAAACATGCCGATTAACGAGCTAGTTGACGAGAATACAGTAAATTAATTTAACAAGTCACGTACTTGTTGAAAATCATCTGAAATATATTAAATTATGGTACTTAAGGGTTATACGTAAATTGGTACATTATTAACTTAGTGGTAAATACGTTATGTGATTATCAGGTATATAAAATATGCCGACCAACGAGCTAGTTGACGAGAATACAGTAAAATAATTTAACAAGTTACGTACTTGTTGAAAATCATCTGTAATATATTAAATTATGGTACTTAAGGGTTAAACGTAAGTTGGTACATTATTAACTTAGTGGTAAATACTTTATGTGATTATCAGTTATATAAAACATACCGACCAACGAGCTAGTTGACGAAAATACAGTAAATTAATTTGTTACTTAGTTAAAATATTTGAATATGGTTGAAAATGAAATAAAACTAAACTAAATATCTCAATGCGTTTATGAAAACAGGCAAGGCGTTGTCAAGTTCATCAAAATATCAACAGCTGGTGATAATTATTACCTCAAAGAGAACATTTATTTCCACTGTCCCGTGCAAAACACACGCTCAAACCATATCTACTACTCACAATAACTTTTCAGAAGAATATGCACGATATTTGTAATTTTTTATTTCAGGTGCCGATTTTTTAACTTATCATCGGTCAATTTACAATTATTTTTTTTTCATATGGTGCGTGTTTTTCACTATTATTTTTGTACTTCCATCAAATTGTTTTTTCTTTAATCATTCTGTTTATGTTATTTTATGATGTATTATGTTTATATTTTTATACAATTTTACCCTTTTTGAATTTCCCATAATTATTGTTTCTTTACTTGTTAAAGCTGGATTTAAATAAACGTCCGGATCCGCTCAGTGACTATATTGTCTCCGCCAGAGAACTGGCATCCCTAAATGATATGTTGTGAGGCTGAATATCAATCAAGGAGTATGTGGGAAGACAAAGTTGTGTGGGCAGTATATCCTTCTGCCCACCCCAAAGCCATTGTGATATTCAACTATTCTGAATGGTGGTTAAATAATTATTTTGATGTGTAAAAATACTTACATCGCAGATTTTTTTTTATTAAAAACCATTTCCGGATGTTGGTGTGAATCCAGCTTAATGCAACACTGTATATATCAATTAAGTTTTTTTGTGTAGAGCTGTACAAAAAAACCTTTTTTAACAAAAAACAAACAATGTAAAATTTTTTTAATAATTGTATTCTGACGTTATAGAAAAAAGTTTTCTGTTAGAAGGAGTAGATGGCCTGAGTAATTTTAAAGTTAATAATTAGTTTAAAAAGCTTCCGTTGCTGATGGCTTCAGGCAGTGTGCAGGCGAAATGTGATCTTTGGAAACATAACATACAGCCATCAACGGTTTTCGACTCTCCCTTAGAAACTTAACCGAAATTCTGAGGTGTAAATACTATACGTGGGGGTGCAGAATGCTTTTAAGCAACTGATCATAACTTGTTCGAAGCAGTACAAGCCCAATTTTCTTATGAGCGTGTTGGCCGTAATTTTCGGCATTTGAAAAAATTTTGCAAATAAATTTGTTTTCAGATTGATAATATATTGTAGGTTAATTTTTCTTTACCATATTTTGCGCGATAGGTGCTATGCCTTTTCAGAGAATAAGCTAAGACCTTGAAAAAATAGTGTGACTTCGGCATTACCGATTTTCGCAAATTTTACGACATTAAAAATTCTAAAAATTATCTGTGCGTATTTTTTTTATTTTTTATTAATCAGTTTTTATTTTCACTTGATCGTTATATTTTCAGAAATTTCTATCCTATAAAACTTGTTGTTTTTGTATAATAAAAATAACGGTAATCGCCAATCAACGAGATACTCATTCATTATTTTACATTGCGTTGAATTCGGTAAGTCAAGAAATAAATATTCGAAATTAGAAAAAAAAACGATTTTAAAAGTAACATTACTGTTTGTGCTTAGAAGAAAACTGTGCAACTTTATTTTTATGTGAAAGGAAATTTATTCAACCATACAAAAATACATTAAAATGATACAAAATTTTAACGTTTCTTGACTAAACTTTTTTGAGTAACAAGAGGGAGAAAATAACCGATTTTCCGAATTTAAGAAGCTATTCCAGAAAAACCACTTAAACCATTAACATACAATTAGAAAAAATACATAAACACATTAACTGAAAAGATACCACAATTGAAAGAAATATCAATTTGTAAAACACAAGGGAGTTATCACGAAATTACAGTCAGCAAAGCATGACGGAAATTGTAACTTGCGGGAGTCCGGGGTTAACTGAGGGGTCCTTAACACGTTTCTCGAGCAATAATCAATGTTTCCAAATTCGATTGTTTCCTTTTCAAATAGTTTTGCAAAAGCTCCTCAGACATCAATCGTGTTTATTGTATTGTTTCGAGGAACTGCCGAGTCCCAAATTATCGCCGGGAATGAAAGAATGGTTGCACGTAATATTTTTTCCCTCCCGGTAAATAAGAGAAAATTTATATTTCCTTCGGAAGAACAACTTCGCTAATACCACAGGGGAAATGAAACAGTAAATTTTTAACAAAAGAACTCGAAACTGCGGAATCGGTAGATACCTACATTTCCTTGTACGACAAGTCGATTTATTATATTTTGTTCCCAAGTGTCTGCGAGCTCTCACTTGTCACTTTGATTTTTCATTTTTGCATTTCTCAGGATGCAACGGAATTTTTATGAATGTTAAAGTGAATTACAATTCTGATGTTAAACATCACTTGCTGTTTTGGGGAGGTTCTAATCATTTTTTCAAATAAAATAAATGTAAAATAAACCTTGTCATCATCTCAACCATAATACAGAAAATCTGTTTTCTGAAGTAGCAAAAATAATCAAGCAGTGTGAATCATAAAATAAGTCTGGCGAAGCCGGGTAAAATGGCCAGTATTGTAATATAAAACCCTCAAATATACTTTGGTTTACGAAAGCTGTCAATGAGAAAATGTTTTATTCATTACGGAATGTAACTTAAGAGCATGTACGGTACGATTAAGTTAAGCACATCTTAAATAGGTACGTGTTTCCAATTTGCACTCAATTCGTACAACGTATTACAATGGTCTTGAATTTTAATTTCTTTTCCAATGTCTTCTCCAAATCTCAAAACTTAAAAATAGTTTTTGATTCAGACTATTTTACTTTGAAAAAAAGAGATTAAATTTTTCACAAAATGTATCAGTAGTAATCAATAAATCCAATGTTTTATTAAAGTCAAAGAAGTGGGAGTAGTAACTGTGGGCACGAAGGAATAAAGGACGCATGTTATTTTTCCAACCGCCAAAGTTACAACCTCATATGTGACTATAAAAAGTGGCGTAGCCATTCTCTCCTCCGACACCGCGTTCAACTGTGGCTGTACGAAAAACATATTTTTACACAATCGACGATAAAAATGCGTTAAAGGTTTTTCAATCTTTCCCTAAACCACCCGCCACGGAGGCCCCATAAAATATTCGTCCTTACTTCATATTCCCCACAGTTCGCGAGGCGTTTGGCTAAACGTGCCCTCATTTGTATGTCCTCGTAGCCCGAGTGCCATAAATATTTTGGAATTGTCTAGAGAAATGGTAAAATTGAATATAAAAATGAAATTGAAATTATAATTCATTTTCATACGACGGCAAGAAGCAAATGATCATGCAGGTAATTGAATCCGATTATATCTAAGTTAGCTTTTTTCTGAATAAAGCCAACGCATAATACGATTTTATAAACAAAAGAGCGTCTGGAGAATTTTATTTGTATAAAAAAGCATATCTTGCGAAATTTCCACTTTCAGCAGAGTTTTATGCTAAGCTCGGGTAGGAGACATGACTCTCAAATCTTAAAAGGCCAATGAAAAGAGGTCAGGAAGAGCGAAGTATAAAAAAGGGATAAGGTCTCTTTTATGCTAAGATAAAGTTAATCAAAGTACAAAAAACTGAAGCACGGTCCAGGATATTAGGATACTTTAAACGTTGCGAGTTAATCATGAAATGCAAATATCAAAAGGTTTAAAAAAATATATCTTTAAAAAATATGAAAAGAATTCATTAATCATCCCCACCATTTTATTAAAATTATTAATTTTAAATTTTATTTTTATCAAAAATAAGTTTCTACCCACAAATAAGTGAGTTTATTTCGATACTGCACATAATGTGAAAATAAAACTTAAATAATGTTATCAATTTAAGCCTTAAAAAACATTTTGAGACCTGTAGATGTTTGATTGCAAATTTATTAGCCTAAAATATGTTTTTAGCTGGGTGAAACTGACTCAGTCAAAAATTTAAAAGTGGAGCGAAGCTGTACAGATTTTTTAAACGTAATTTTCCATCACGACCTAATAAACCTCAAATACCATTTCTAATATTTAGACGATAGTTGATATTTGTAATATTTATTATTAGGTCAATTGGTTAATTAATTAACGAAAACATAAATTTTGTAATTTGTGTTTTTTTTTTTTTGTAATTTTGGAAAGAATGCAAGTCTGATGTGAGCGTAGTGAATAGGATTAAGAAAGGGACACTTAGATGGTTTGGGCATGTAGAGCGAATGAACGAAGAAAGGAGTGTGAAAATAATGCGAAAGTGAATAGAAGAAGAAGTCGAGGACGCCCGAGAAAGACATGGCACGATCAAGTAAATCAAGTACTTGAATCGGGTCATGTGAAGAGTCAAAATAATAGAAGAGTATGTATGAGACGGTGTATGAATGTGAATGAAGCAAGGAGTGTGTGCCAAGACAGAGTTATATGGCGGTCCGTCCTCTGTCTGCCCTTGCGGAGAAAAGGCGTGATGGTTAGTTAGTTAAATTTTGTAATATTTCCTTTTTTAAACTGTTAATTCGTGGCTAAAACACATTGATGTTTCTGGATACCAAACAAGTGTTTATAAAAAGGTGAGGTTTTAAAAAATATATTACCAAAGTATAATAATTTTTGGCTTCAAAGTAAAACTTATTTATATCACAATGATGAAAAAACCAGAGTTAACTTTTTCCCACCGTGAATAAGAAATATCCAGGATCTCAGCTGCTATTCGACCTGATGTTTAAAAACGTACGGAAAACTCGCATAAATTATTCATGAGCACGGTACTGGAAAACACAGTACCCTTATGCTCTTATGTTAACAATGCATCCATTAAGAAGCGCATATTTACTGAAGACGAAGCCATGCACTGAAGTAAGTAGTTTCTGTTCTTGAGTTATATTGTAAACCAACAGTGACTCCATCTGTTGGGAACGTGGAACCACAACGACACGGTTAGCTCCCTACTTACATTTAGTTATGGCCCGTGACGGCAGATCTGCTTGTACTCCCAGCGACTTAAAACGCAGGTAGACACTGTACCGTGCCGCACCCCGCTGTATCCTGCAGCACCCTGCAGCACCCTGCAGCATCCTGCGCCCCGGGAATACCTCCGATAAATTATTGCCCGAATTATAGTTATTCCTCGTTAATTAAAATTCAGTATTGACGTTAAATTACTGTCACCCTGCGGTTGTTTCGAGAATCATAATATAATCTCTCATTGTTTTCCATTTTCAAATTGGCTGATTAGCAAACATTAGGTTAACTTAGGTAGGACTTAACATCGCACATTTATCCTGTGATTTTGGTAGAACGCAGTTAATTATAAATTCGATTGATTGTAATATGCATTACCTAGAAATAAAGGTGGCTATTTTTACAATATATTGTCATTTTAATTAACCTTTCACGAATGGTTTTACCACTGTCGTAAATGTTTGTTTGTTTTATAAAATTTATTGTGTCATTTATTTTCCATTTCCATGAAGCTACTAGTTTCTTTGATCACATTTTACGATGTCTATTACTATGGTTTGTGATATTTTAGTGATAAATTATATATATATATATTTTAAATATCAATGTATTATCTATACATTGATATTTATAAACTAAAAATCTCTTAGTGAGTCTCACTGAAAACTCTTGATCAGCCAGCTCTGACATCATGATATTTTCACTGTAAAAAGCTCTTGCATATATGTATATTTCTGTTCCATTATGTTTTTCAATCGTTCAATAAGAAAAAAGAGTGTTAAAACTCAGGCAAAGTCGGGTAGTAACCGCTCGTGAAAAATTGAAATAAAGTTTCATTTTTTCCTTGTGTGATTCTGTGGAACAATCAATAAAAAATCACCCCTTTGTATAGAACAAATAAAATGAATATACGGAGAAGATTTGTTGCAAAAACAAAACCATAAAATTGACACCAATATCTGCAACATCTCCATAGAATTCGGATTGAATTTACATATAGACCCTTCAATTGATTGCTTTGAGAATGGTGGAGCGTAGGGATGCTTGTTTCCGGATCACACAGCTTCGTTCAAACTGGGTCTGGTTAAGGAATATATGCTCGGAGTTTGTCAGCCATAAAACTTCCACGACAGTAAGACGCCACCTGCCACCTGCCGTATGCCGTGTGCCGTATCAGCTAGCAGGTAGAGGGTAGAAGGTGTCTGCTTCATCCACACTCGCGCTTGTACATAGACCATATACCTGTACTTACCTCCGTACTGTGGCTGCGATACATCAGGCTTTGTGCGCTGAGAGATAAAACTTGAAAACTACAAGCATCGCTCAAAACAACGGCGGGGATAATTCACAAATGGTTTGCAATCTTGGTTCGTCTAAATGCGTTCAACGTCTTTATTATTTACTACGGGGTGTTATTATTCCTTTATGAAACACACTACTTAGGCCAGGGTACTTACGCACGGGTGACTTTTGTCACGGAAACATTTTCGTCACTATCTCCAAATCTATTGGAGTGTATGAAGGTCCACGTACGCAGCGACGTGAGATTAGGGTGACTTTTTAGTTCCACTGGTCGGCGACTTTTGAGTGACGAGACTATCACCGTGTTTGTAGAGAGTACTTTTGTATGGGCACTCGCGCACGGGAGACAAAATATTATTCGGTGACTTATCCGCCTGTTCGCAATCCATTGCCGGAATGAAAGGGGTGACGGGTGACGGGTGACGGGTGACGGGTGACAGTCACTCACCGTGTGCGTGCTCAATTGAAAGACAGTGACAGTGACGAAACTGTTGCCGTGACAAAAGTCACCCGTGCGCGCTGGCCTTAGTTTCGTTGCTATTATTGTTCTTATTGCCAACTGTAGGGTACATAGAAGTAAAAGGCCTGTTGTTACATTTTTTATATTTCAGACTTTTAATGTCGACCTAATTTCGGTAAACATTATAGTAGGACAACCTTCTAACCTTTGAAAAGACACTGAAAAAACGTAAAGGGGTTCATACATAACCTAAAAAAAGTTGACAACCGACCTTTGGCTTCTGAAGTACAGATAATGACTGTCAAAAAACGCATGTTGTGGAGAAATACGGTTGCTATAATGAAGCCTACTCTTTAATTCCGAAAGGTAACACATTCTAGTCACCCCAATACCCTTTTATCCTGTGTGTTTTTCTAATATGCGTAATTTGTTATTTAATTTAAAAGCTTTACCATTTAATAACTTTGGTAAGGTTTTCTTACCACCCCGCGAGTATTAATTTAAATAACATAGTGCATTATTACAGATGAATGCAACTAAATAAAATCACAGTAGTTTGGTAGAATACGTTAATCCTTGGAAGAAGTAGATAAGATTGTGTACTAAGGCGGTATGTTAACGAGAGACAAGGAATTATTATTAATATAAGGGTGAGTGCAGGAAATTCAGCTAATGAAGGATTTAATATAGTGGTCGCTCTTAAAAAAGTTGTGAAAGGAAGATAAGGCGGTAGTAAATTATGTAGTTATGATACTAATGTTGTTTTATGACAGTGAGGCGTGTAATTGATGACGAAGTAAGAAATCTAAAAATAATGTAATTAATTAAATTGCACTTACCATATAATAAACAAGTAATATTTAAGAGATAACCGATATGCAATTAACGTTATAATTTAATAATGTGAATGAAGGGATAGTTGTTTCAAATAATATGTACTTGGAAGAGATGGAATGTATTTGACAAAGCGGTTCCACTGGTAAATATACTAAGCAATAAGAACAGAACACAAGAAAAATAAATACAACAACAAACACAACAATAAAATATATAACAATGGATGAATGGAGCTAACTTTAGATAAGCCTTGAATAGAAAATACGATATGTAAGAGGGGTATTATTTTATTATTGAAGGTATCGAAAATTCAGTCACACCATGTCTGAACCGTAAATATATAACTTAACGATAAATTTTTTGCTTAAAACATACATTCAGCGTGCGATATACTTGTAAACACAAATATCAGCTAATCAAATCATCTTCAATTTGAGATAAGTTTTGCTGGTAAATAGTTGAGAAACATCTCGCATTCTCCAGATGACTGGCGAATATTTAACATGCCAATAGAACGTGCTCAACAGTTAGTCGTTTATACGCAACAGTAGGTAGTGGGAACAGTGCTAGCAGCGTGCCAAAAGAGGCTTAGGCGGGTCCCATTGGCAGTGTAAGCTACACAGGGAGGCTTTTAGTTGAATGAAAGCAGAGATTAATACAACACAATGATTTATTTCTTGCAGAAAGTAAATTAATGGCGAGATAAAAAGAAGACTTCAAATAGAAAGTTTTTACGCCCTGGTATCTTAAATTAGAATCTACCAATGGTTAGTATGTTGGCTTGCCACTGCGAAATTGTAAAATGGATGAAATAAAGAAATGAAAACAACAGTTTGGAACGATTTTCATATAAAACAATGGTGTTATTAAATTTGCACTTTTTTTTCTGTTTCAAATTTTTAGGTTGAAATGCATATTTTTACCGTGGAATGGCCATCGTGAGCTAAGGAGATTTGAAGTATTCGTTGAACTGTCAAAATTTAGATATGCCGAAATTTTATTACTTTCACATTTTTTTGGAAGAAAAAATATTTAGGAAAAAGTTCGGGCCAAGCCGTGTAGAAAAGCTAGTTTGGTATAAAATCCACAATTTATCTACCAAATTTGAGTTTCTATTTTGTATTCCAAACATAACCATTTTTTATTTGATTCAACTTGCTCAATCAAACCTACTCCTTTATTCTGGTACGGGAAATAAAACGCAGAACGAATTCCCTTCCGATACATGCCACAATTTTTCAGAACTCAGTAATTGTGTTTCCATAATTTTTCCTTTGCAAAAACTTCATCAAAGAATCGACATCGGATATAATAAATATGCAATTTAGTAGCGAGTGCATCTTTTTCCTACCCTCGGGTCATAAAATAGTCTCATGGTCCCGTCACGTTCGTTTTCTTTTACACCAGTCGTATGAATTTAATATTACCAGAGGCGCTCGAAACTACACCAACTGTTTGAAGAGCCTCGAATAACAAGATTTTTAAGGTGGGTAGGCTGTATTCGGCTCGGTAGATAGTGATGGAAGTAAGCCGATAAAAAATAGAATTCTTTGTTAGAATCTTGCAAGATGAAGAAGAGTTGGTCGACCTTATCTTAAGGTGTGCTATATGTTAAATATTTAGTGTTGTGCGTCTTAAACTCCAAAGCCTCTAACAAGCCTGTAACAAATATCTACAAACAAATATATACAAATCAATCCTGTAACAAATATCTACAAATCAATCGAGCCTTTGGTCAAGTGCTGAAAGCGTAGAAGCTAGTGATTGGTGAATATCATGACGCGTGCCATTTGCTTTGCGCTGAGTGTGAAGAAAGTTATAACCGAGGACTGGAAGATTTTCCGGCTAGGCTTGCAGTCAAGCTTCGATCTCCGGAATGTGCATGGTTTGCCTAAATTGCAAACGAATGATGCCATTACAATGGCAGGAAGTATGAGACAGTATGGTTTTACATTATAATTAAGTGCTGGCCTTGAGCTTAAGTCAATGTTACGTAATGTGCCAACACCACAGCGTTCCCGCATATTCCATGTGCCGTCAACTATATTTGCCGGGTACTTCTGAATCTTCGCTCTGATGACCTTGCTCCACCAGCGTGTCAATCAGTGTCCTAAACTTAGCAATTTCTGTCAATACGCTACCCTGTACCGATGGCATTGCCTCCATGCTCCTGCCTTCTAGTTGACTTGCTGAACTCCTGGTCTTTGCTAGTTCGATGGTATCGCCATGTTCCTTCGTCTTCCTGGACTCCCCGGCGTCCTAGCATGAATATCTTTGCCGATGCATCATCATGTGCCGGCTCCCCTCACGCATCATCGCTTTCGTATCTTGCCTTTGTTTTAAAAACCTGGCTCCTTGATAATGCCCGCCTATGCCGAACCTCCGAATCTCGTTAAACGAGGAACCGTAACTTAAATAATTTCTCGAGCTAAAATAAACTTCAGTGACATGTCACTATTTAAAGTATTACCATTGTATGTTTTACATTTAAATGTGAATTCTGTATACCGTTAGCAGTCTATTTCTCAGGTGTCAACTCCTCTTCTCCAGAAACCGTACATGTAAACGATGCAATAACTTATTACGCTTTATACAATCTGTCGTATTGTGTTATTGCAAGTTATTAATGTCTCTCTCCCAATTATCTCAGATCACCACAAAACCTTGATTTAGAGAATTATAACAGGTAACTAAACTGTATGGAGACCAACTCCATATTCTTGAGCTTGAGAAACTGAGGATTGCCAGCAGGAGACGCATTTAGAGGCAGGAAAATAGACGTTTCCCAGAAATGGATTCACGATTCTTCAATTGATATATTCCCGATTATATTGATTTTATTAGATTTTTATCTGTATTTTATTAGGTTTTTAATCATCGATTTAGAGGTTTCACATTAATTACCTATTTTTTCTATAATCTACGCTAAGTTTGAGGCGTTTAAAACTTCGTCACATTTGAAGTTCATCAAATCTAGGATTGGTGCCATTTTTGATTTAAGATCAGCTGACAAGCAAAACCGTTATGCTTAAGAGTTGATCAGAATTTGATCAAAAGCTGAAACGGTTCGCGAATCATCGCTTAACGGAGACCGTTCGATCAGAACATCATAACGTCAATGATCGTCGATTTGATGATTACCACAAACCAAATTGCAGAGAAAAGCTTTATTTTGAGATGGTCAAAGTATAAACGGAATCTAAACCCTCTCATATCCATCATGTAAAGATAGTCTGCCTGCTTATACATTTTTTCATATCTCTTAAATACATGTTATATTAAAACAATATTTAAGTATTTTAAAAAAAATACATTTTTGCATATATTAAATAATATTTAAAAAAATCATAAAATAATAAAAATATTACAGAAGTTTCCATGCAAGCTGCATTATCAAAATACAAATTTTAATTGGATTGAAAAAGAGCGCAATACAATTAAGTTCAACTTCGTTAATTTATTTTCAACATGATATCTCTTTCTAACTTATTATTAGTAGAACGATGTTACATAAAACGTTGAATTTTATTTAATTTTTTTATAGTCTAATTCAAGTTAACAATGTGTAATCGTATAGTCTTATCTCTTTCTATTGCGTTTATTTAGTGTTTGAAATATGTAACAGAAAAACCATTGTTCTTTAGCTTGTGGCAAATAAATAAGCGGTAGTGACCATCCGATTTTTTCCGTACTGGCTGAAGGGATCACATCGAAATGCTCAGTTGTCCGACCATCCGTTCCTTAAGCCAAGTCCATTTTTAGATCCCTTTTCACACGTTTCCTTCAAATTAAAAGCCAAATCAGATAAGTCTGTAGGTTCTCACCCCCTCTCATGCCGCTCGCCATAATTCCGCATATTCGGCTTGCACGTGTTTTATTCTCCGATGAATGATTTGTATAAATATTTCATGTTTTGTGTAAACAATTCTTTGTGTATTCAATAAATAAATGCAAGCATATTTAACATAAATGTAAGCTTATTCAGAAAAAAAAATTCTTTTTGATAAAAATGTGTTAAAAAATCCAAAACTCCCACGGTAACGCTACGTTGAATGATGGCAAGACAAAGGTTGCACGCTGAGGGGAAAGTTAATCAAAGTGTTAAATTATATCACACCTGCGATTACTTTTCACATATCTTATTCCAACCAAAAATAAAAAAAAAAAAAGGGAAAAAATGGGAGAGTTTCATTTTGAAACACTTTCTAGGATTTTCCTGTTCGAGAAAATAAAATAAGACATTCGATCCGTGTCCCCTCATCATGTTTCACTCGCTTTTCCAACAAGATTGCTCTCCCGCCTTTATGTTCCTCTCGATCTGGCAATGTTTACCCGTTTCCTTTGGCTGGTTTAAGATACGGTCGGTCCAGACAAGTTAGCGTCCCCCTGCGGCCGGTCGACCAGTGAGATAATCAAATCACCTGAGATGCCTATATGTTTCGGTTGCATTATTTTGCTTTCTGAGTATCAACTAAACTAATAAAACGCGAACAAGCTTGATTCAATACTAAATATTCTATACTTCTAATAATTGAAGAATTTCAGAGAAGATAAAAAATATTACTAAAAAAAACACCATTTACCATATTTCCTTAAATGAAAACACTTTTAGAGTCTCCCCTCGAAATATTACTGGAGCTTTATGCAAATTTACATTATGAAAAGTCAAAGAAAACGGTTCTCTTTTTAAAATCGATAGTGATTTATTTTTTTTGGAAGCGATCGCAGGAATTAAATTAAATTAATCTGGGATAAATGGCCGTTCTTAATTTTAATTACATTTTTATAGCTATTGTCTCCAGAAAACCATTACTCTACTTTTCGCACAGAAATATTCATTCTTAGATCACTATCTAAGCATTTTCCCCCCTCATCAGAATAAATCTCACCAGGGGATTATTTGGGAAAAAATATTAAAATATTTATATTTTCTAAAAGCGGATTAGTAACAAATCACATAGCAGCGAGAAACAGATTTTATTTATCACTGTCCTTCCATACAAATGAAGAGGATTCAGTGTCTAGACTTACAGTCTGTTTCCAGTTATCAAGGAAATTGCCTTAAAAAGTTTTTGACTTTAGTTTTCTTTCCTCTTCTGCTCGTAGATACCCTTATCTGTTACAGAAAAGGATGAAACAAGTCAATTAGATTAAGTGGTTGCCAAATCAAAGTTGTTTTTCATATAATTTCTTACCTTAAATCTTCATAAGGTATTTTTTTGCTGTCTGGTATTAGATACTAGAATATTCGTAAATATCTCTTTTAAACGCTTTCTAAATACTATAACGTATTTACTTTCACATTACTCAATTATTTAAAAAAATATATTAGACATTAACCTGATGAAAAATGCTATAATTGAAAAAAATTAACGCACGGTGGTTTCTTATGTGGAATTTTTATTTATTTAAAATAGCAATATCCAGGCACAGTGTGGAATCAACTGTCGAAGAAATCTTCCGACAAAATCAATTAAAGGAAACCTTAATTTTCGTTTGATATTATAAAAAATAAAATAATTTGTACTTTTATAAAAAGCAATCTACTATTATTTCGCCCCCCTTACGGCTTACTCGAAATTCTTAAATACTGAAATGACTTAATAATTATAACATATTTGGATAATATTGTGCATCGTACAGAGCCAAATTTTGCAAACAAGCTTTCTACGCGGTCGAGACAATGCCAAATCAGATATCCAATGATGTGAAAAGATGGAGAATAAAATACATGTCGCTTTTCGACGAAAATCAATTTGCGTTTCAATTTACTCGTCGCGAGGAAAATCATTCTTAGAAATTGGTTTTCCAGTCATCTGAAAACATTGGGACGATTTTTGTTTGTAATATTTATTCTCTGATTTTATTTTGAATAGCGATTCACATAGGAGTCACAAATTAAATAAAATTCAAGTAGGGACTATCCTATCAGACCCTCGATTATTTCGAATTTTTAAAATTTTAAATAAGTAGTTAAAATTTTAAATATTATATGGACCAATAAATTTGACTATTTGTCTAATTTTTTGTCAGTTAAATTATTATTTCACATTTAATTAAAACGGAAACAATAACTTTGTAATAATCATTTTAACCACAGATTTGAATATTTCAAACCAAAAAGTGATTGTTTTCTACGAAAAAATAGTATTTCATAGTTTCGTAGCTCACAACTTCAATGAATTTGCGAGTTAAAAATGGTTGCATTTACCAAAAAACTCCCATGGAAAAAAACTGCGAAAATTTTGTGACGTTAGATCTCATCGTTTAAGAAGTATTTTTGGTTTAGCAGACAAATGTATGGCTCTATAGTTGAATTAACATGTTTAAGAATACGACGCTTAATTTTAAATTCATTTTTTCAACTTTTTACTATCGCTTCATATCCTATTACGGTTTAATCATTTTGATATTCAGTAAGCAATGTCAGGTCAAGCCATTTGAGACAATGAGGCTTTCACTGTCTACAAAGAGTAGCAACTATTCCCGGGTAAACGCCTCTAAACTTAACCTTAAATAGAACAATAATGCCCTTACTTATGTCATTAATTATTCTGTCGGCATTGGACTTTAGGGACTTTGTCTGTGGCTCCCCCTCACTCAGCCACCGAGATATAATAACATTTGAATATTTGATTACTTACACTAAATTAATTAATAAAATAATGCTATTCAATTCATTAATTGAATGAAATGGTTACTGAAATTCGAAGGCTTTATTAAAAACATATATTTTACCAATCATACTTTTGGTTTCTATTTTACGATGAAATAATGTATTATTTGAGGGGCTTAGAAGCAAAGGCAGCAATCTCCTTCATTTTAAATTATTTCTTGGAAAGTTGATTTGACGTTTAATGCACTTTTCTTTTGTGAATATGTTGATAAATTTAGAGATAATTATTTCAAATTGTTCCTAGTTTAATGTGCACTAACATTTTTGTACACTTCATTCTCCATTTCTTTATAATAATCATTCAAAAGTTGACAATGCTACAGAACCGTATTTGGAGATTGCTGCCTTTGCTTCTAAACCCCTCATTTGTAGTATTTTGAAACAGTCGCCTAGAATAATGTTTTTTTTTTATTGTGTTCTTCAATATCTCAGTATATCTAAGTTCACAGCTTTTTGAGGTATACGTTTTACACTTTTTACATTAGAATTACATTTTAAAGCCTTACGCTTTTTTATTTTGATATTAATTATTGGAAAGTTATTCAACATTATTATTTATGATGGCACGTGCTGGACTATTTTTTTCTTGCTTTCGTAACTATTTCTAGTGACTTCCGTTAATACAAATAGTCGCAAATTATCTTCGACGCGATGCGCACTTCACTCAAATTCACTTCGGTGCATCATTTTCTTGACGCCACTTATTTACTGAAAAAAGTCCAAAACAAGAAAAGATTTTTCCCAAAACGCACCTTTTACTCCGCCTCAATATGCAAGCCTGCTTTAAAAAAAAATACACAGCATTCGGAAGGCGTAGAAATAATTACAAAACAGCAATTACTTGTTAAAAAAAAAATTTATTTAAAAAATAATGTTTATTTTTAAGAACAAAAAACTGTTTTATTATTATTAAATATGTACAGTTCTTGTTTTACGCATTGGAAAGTCGGACTGCTTCCAAATTGGCATATTAAATGAAGAATAACAACTTAACTAACCAATTAACCATCACGTTGTTTCCCCGCAGGGGTAGGCAAAAATGATGGACCGCCATATACCTCTGTCTTGGCACACACTCCTTGCTTCATTCGCATTCATACATCGTCTCATACATACTCTTTTCTTATTCTGACTCTTCACGCGAACCGATTGAAGTATTTGATTTGTATTTCTCGGGCGTCCTCGACTTCTTCTGCCATTCACTTTCGCATCATATTTTATTTTCACAATCTTTTCTTCGTTCATTCGCTCTACATGCCTAAACTATCTAAGCGTCCCTTTCTTGATCCTATTTATTACGCTTTTAATAACCACTTTATTTACTTTAATTTATTGGTACTGTAAATGGTTGTACAAGTGTATCGTGAACAATCACCAGGAGAACCTGCATGAAGTGTTGGCGTGTTTCAGATAAAGTATTAGTTAAGTTATGTGTATTGCAGCGTATTAGTTATTTAAATAATAAAAATATGATTATATTGGGTGTCTAGAATTCGATCGAAAAATGGTGAAAAACCAAATAGGAAGAAAGGTTTTTCATATATTCGGCTTAAAACAATGAATACACAAACTTTTGTTCAGATAAAAAAAGCTTCTGCTCAATAAACATGGAATAGTTCAAACAAAAAAGCTCCTGTTCTTGACACAGTGAACTCATCGTATTCAAATCATCACCCTATTGTCTATTGTTAAGTTTTTCGAGTCATAGCGAACACGACTATCGTTCCCGCCTCCATTACTTATTGTACGAATGTACGTTGTTTACCGACCACCCTTCAACCCTTATGCGACCCTCTCGTAATATATAGCAACATTATATTTATTATTTCAAAATATATAATTCTCTCAAGAAGTGTGAATTTTATTTAAGGTTGCATTAAACGATAATTTTATCATGTATTAAAAAATACAGTTTTAATAAATTGCACGTTTATAATAAATTAAGTTTATCGTTATGTTATAGTTTAGTTTTATCACATGACAAATGAATTGAAAGAAATTGAACAAAAAATGTGCCGTCTATGAGCTATAATTTTTTTTTCAGTCGAATATTTCATAGCGCTTTAGCTTATGATGTAGAATACGTTGAAAACTGCCAATCTTTGCGTTGACTAAAGCTGGATTCACACCAACGTCCGGATCCGCTCAGTGACGATACTGTTCCGCATGAGAGCTTTTTGATATGGTATGAATTTAATATTATTACAATAATTGAAAATATTATTTAGTGATAAAAAATGGATAATTATTTTAATAAAAAAATACTTACATCGCAGATTTTTTTATTAAAAACCATTTTTTTATCACTAAATAATATTTGTAAAATTAAAAAATAGAGAGGATATACTGCCACACAACTTTGTCTTGGCTCATACTCGTTGATTGATATTCATACCATATCAATAAGCTCTCATGCGGAATAGTATCGTCACTGAGCGGATCCGTACGTTGGTGTGAATCCAGCTTAAAAAATCTAGACATAACAAGCTGTACTAATTTAAGTACGCTAGAGCTCACCATTCAAGAATTTTCAAATAAACAAACGTTTTCTCCTGTAAATATTTTTATGATTTAGCTAATGAGCAATAAACAGCATTGTCAATGTTTTTTTTCATAAAACAAAATAATGAACAACTTCTCAAATGATGTTAAGAAATTACTGATTTTTAAATAAGTAATTCAATTGAAAGAATAGAATTGGAGTACGAATATATATGCAAAAGTCCAGTTTCCATCAGAGTGACCTTTCTTATTGACCAGTAATATAGACTGCTTATAAAACTCCCAGCACCCTAAATACATTGCTTCGAATTAGATACAAAGTGTACGATAAATGTTTCAGCAAACAAAAACATTAAGTAGTGTAACAAATTGTATCCGAATAAATTTAAGCAGTTGACAAAAAGACACTAGTTGGAAAAAAGATCCTGTGAAAAGATATTTATAGATATTCCTGCTTAGTTAAGTTAGGTGCCTACTTTATCTAGTAAGATCAGCGGTGTATAACCAATGGCACAGTTCAAAAGTATCTCAAAGAAAATATGGAGAAAAAAAAATCTTCCGGAAAAAACAATAAATTATAATAAATTTGTACAGGGCAAATATAATTGTTGGTTTTTATGAAATTACACGCGGAGAGATTTAATACTGAAATTGTCTAATACTCCACGAAGGAGTGGTTTATTTGTTTTTTTTTTTAATGTGTTTCAATATTAGTGCTCCCTAGTAGCTTGTCATAGCATAATGACTCTTAAGCAATGTAAACACTTGAACTGTGCTTGCGCTCGTTAGAAATTGTAAAAATAACAACACACTTATCCACTGTTAAAATGGTTTTGAATTTTCGGCTTTAATTTATTCGCGTTTTTGTGTACATTTTTCACGAGCGGAGAGATTTAATAATAATATTTGGATGATTCGTATAGCGCCGTTTTTGTGTAAAAACACCTCAAGGGCGCTGTTTTTTCTAAAATTATGAGGACGTACTTTATGCAGGTGCAGTCTGTTTTAAGGATCTATTATCTTTTTCCACAATTGTAAGGTACCCTTTGCAGCCAGTGAACAATGAGGAATTGAAATGAAAAATAAAAATATTAAGTGAATACTGCACAAACGTCTTAAATGTTTGGAGCCAATGGGATTATGACATTCTTATTGGATTATGTTTTGAGGATGAAGATAGTGGCAAGGGAGAGTAAATGGACAAGTTAGGAAGTATCTGGCCATCAGATCTGTCCACTAAGCAATGGTGGTCTTTCACCAGGGCGATACTTAGATTATCTTCCACTCTGGAACGTGCCGCATATATCGCTGTTATTCTTGTGGTTTACTTTTCTCTTCTTAAAGGTTATGAATATAATGAATCCCCCTTTCACAATTAGAGACAGAGTTTTGTTTACTATTTATAATTTAATTGAAAAATTATCAAATAAAGCATGTACATTTATTTGCCCCGCTGGGCCTGGTGCCCACGACCTCCGAATTCATAGCAAAAGATCTTAGCCGCTTGGCCATGGAGGTTACACTTAACATCAAACGTTGATCCTGAATACATTAGTTTAATCCTTAGAGTATATAGAGTGGTATCAATCCAAGGCAGTGTAGTCAGTTTTTGATGATTTTTACCTGACTCTGCGGACCTGGGCGTGGCTAAAACCAAGGCTAGGGTAGTTACACATCCATTCATATCACATATCGACATAATGTTTTTGTTTATACGTATAACCACTTTTTCATCTGAAAAACCGTTTAGTTGTGTCAAGTTTAGTGGCATAATAAAACATGTGGGCAGAGTCCCGCGGTGACCCAGGAGCCCAAGATCATCGTGACAGTACGTAGAAGCGGAGTATTATATTTGTTGTCTCTTTCTCTCTCATAAAAAAGTGATTTATCGCAAGTTTGTATAGGTTGGGTAAAAATAATTAGCTCTCTCTCCATACATTGTTCCTCCAAGGCTTAATCTATATGTTTTTCGGCATAATTAAAAAAAAATACCAACTTATCTTTACGGTTCCACATATTTTAACGGTTCGATTTGGCGTGAATATGTTAAAAACTGTGTTTTTAACTAGAATTCTATATTGTAAAATGGATAAAGTAAAAAGGTTTTGCATCGCTGCCTTAGGTAATCCATCTAGTTAGATACTCCGTCTAGTTAGATACTTCCGTCTAGTTAGATACTCCGTCTAGTTGGATACTCCGCCTAGGTAGTTACTTCGTTAGTTGTCAGCATCTTGTAAGGGCGG
Organism: Drusus annulatus; assembly: GCA_022651775.1. Classification (NCBI taxonomy): domain Eukaryota; kingdom Metazoa; phylum Arthropoda; class Insecta; order Trichoptera; family Limnephilidae; genus Drusus; species Drusus annulatus. The sequence continues at coordinate 489,943 of JAGWCC010000246.1, read as the reverse complement.
AGCAAGACGTATTGTTATTGTTCCTTGTAAGCAAACAGCGGAAATAATGGTATTTAGAGGGCCCTCTCGACTGGGAGATATTATTAACCGTACAGTTATTATATCATACAACCACGGATTACTTGCTTACATCCCACTACCTTTGTTGGCTGTTCGGAGTGCTCGCGGCGCCTCTTCCGATCTATTATCTCCGTGTTTTGTTTTGCAATTGGTATTCCTTAATCGTTTTTTGAAGTAAATACCAGAAAGTTTTTACGGCTTTATTGTTTCGGAAAATTAATGCGATTTACGGTAAATTAGTTTGTATGCTACATTGTATTTCAATTAATATCCTACCTACAATAAAACTGACAAATATTTCTATTCAAATATCACAATAAAAAACCTCTGGACTAAAACACAAAGTATTACGCTGTGAGGCCATTGGAATAACGTCGATTTATTTTGAAATTAAAAATATGCTCTGCACACCCCTTTGACGTACAAAAGTGTGTCGAAAAAAAAAAAATTATTTGTCTTGTTTATTTTATTTTAGTTATTCAAAACGGAATTTGATTTTTAAAATGGAGATTATAACAGACAAAAAAACTTGATATATGCAGTTGCTCAACACTATAAAATGTATTTCCCGTTACGTCAATACGTTACGCTATCAAAATGTGTAGGGCTTAATATTTTTTTAATAACTTGTACTTTTGATAATGATAAAAATATCACGTATCTCTATTTTATAATTATTGAATAACCAATAATAATTTTTACGGTTTTTTTTAATTAATTTATGGTTATCAATCAATCTTTGTGAAATAATATTTCAAGGACGTTTTCTTTGCAAAAAGGGTTAATATAGTTTTAAGATACAAATTACCCGCTGCAAAATAATGAGATGTTAAGTTAACGACATCGTTTAATTTAAATTTAACAGCTTTACTTTTCACATCAATTCCACAACTCTAATCTCAAACCTTTTCTTACCACACAGTTTTTCCTTCAAAATTCTTCTGTCGAATAAAATGCGTTATTTTTTATGCACACCGCAAAAACACCTTCAAATATGGAAGGAATTTTCAAAAGAAACTACCTTCTCCGATACTGTTATTATATAAAAGGCTTTCGTAAATCGTTTACATAATAAATACATTTAAAAAATACGGGGCAAACGTGATCTTCCGAATTAATATACCATCACGATGTCTGACGTAAATGACAAATTAGCATGATTACCCGCCCAGACGATGCGAGGGTAGCTTCCCACTTAATCCATATACAATCTCACATTTATCGTGTTTGTTCGTTTGAATTCATTGTTGGAGGGGATTAAAAGTTAATCTCAAACAAACCACGAGTTTGCTACTATTACATCTACCCCAAAAAGGGCAGATCATTTGTATTATGTATTACTTTGGTATTATCTTGTAGTTTTACATGAGACTTTGTACAATTATTTTGCCTTTGTTAAATCACTGTTCATTTCGACATGCGTTAAATACGTTTAAAATGATATATTTTAGTTAGTGTATGTTTTTTTTGTCGAAATTGTTTTTTTGTACGGGGATGGTTAAGTGATTTATTAGAGCTGAAACAAACTGTTTGTTGTTTAAATGAGTAGGTATACCATGTTAAGACCATTTGGTTTAGAATTGCAGCCAAAATCAATATGACGTTTGTTATAAATATGACAAAGGTGACACTGAATTTAAACAGATGGCAAACCGATTTTGGTACACACAGGACATAGACGTCGGGTGGAGTTGATTTGTTTATACTACAGATATTTACAGGGAAGGTGCTTTGAACAACAAGCACAATCGATCTAATTGGCAACAGTGTACAGCTGGTAGACACACCAAAAGTGTGAATAATAATTGCACATGGTTGATTTTTTTTCGGGTCGTTTTACAACTTATTTTTGTGACCAACAGCTCCACTTTTGAATGATTTAATGGCCTCTATGTTTCTTTCCACCCAAAACATCAGTTTCTTCAAAACATAGATCCATCCCAAAAAGATTCTTCAGACACCATCCCTAAATACGACACCTCGAGAGATGAATGGAATTTATTAAAAAATAGGATATAAACTCTCTTTTACAAAATTTTAATTTGTTTAAGAACCATGAAATATTTCTAATATACTGTTACTTTTTTGGAATGCGTCTGTTTTGTAATTTGATATTGCGCAAACATTAAAAGACTCTCTTAATTGAAATAAAATTCCATCATATTATCTATTAAAAACCTCATCCGTTGTTGGACGAGGAAAAGTAATTTGATATTCAGATTCCAGAAGCTTGTATCGAGGTTCTTGTTAATATCGTAGCAAAAACTGTCTAATCAATGTTCACATGTGAGCTGGCCGGCTCCGTAGCGGACATAACGGAATGGCACGCCTCTAACGATTCAATTCACGTTCCGTAGCGTCCAGACGAAGGCGTTATTTGTAAAGTCGTTATTGAAGAATTCGGGACGAGCTCTGATGTCCGAACAGATCTTGTAAATATATATCATTTTTAACGACCGGGAAATTCGTGGGTGTTATTTGATTGAGAAATTCTCGTTTCGTCATGGTTGAAATAGTTTTCCGGCTCTGATATATTTATTACTAACTAGCCTTTATTACTTCCTATACTGTGTTTAGACTCAATTCAATTGATTGTTTTGGCGTAGAGATAAATCCGCTAAAAAGGAAAATAATATTAAACCCTTTGTCGGTCGCTTAAACGTGTTTTACATAACAAGTGTTGATAATTTATGATTCAAATGGTAGTGGCTAATCGGCATTCTAATTATTTTTCATAAGAAAATCATTGGCATATTTTAAAAACATCTGTATATTTATATTCTTTATCATATGCAATACTATACACCTATAACTTGTTTTGAATACTAATATATCGCTATAATTACTTGATTAGGTGCTGTATATTAAATAAAAAAAATTGAAATGTACTTACTTAGTGCCCATATTGGATTTACATATTTATTGCACTGGTGCACATTCCTCTTCTTTGTACAATAACATGCTTATAATAAAAGAGTTGTATGAAATCTAAAGTATGCAAAAATAATTATTTTATGAGACATAATATCTACTAAAAAAATATATTAATAAAAAAAAAATTATTGTTACGATGGAATTTAAATGGCAAAATTAATACATCAGAATTTAAAATTTATTACAAACACTAATTGTTACTACCCAGTTTGTCTCAGAGTACTATTCTTTCACAAAATCTTCTCATGAAAATTGTACAACCAACGTGGTTTTTTTTCACAAGTGGTAAAAATTGTAACGCTCTGTGTCGCACTAAATGGATTACTTTTATAGCGCCGTTTTTGTGGGAAAATCACCTCAAGGGCGCTTTACAAATTAATTTATCTAACCTATAATTTATCACTTAAGCTTATAACTAATAACTTACAGTTAAGATTTATTACTAATGGGTTACAACTAATATTTTCAACTAGTGACTTACAATAAGGACTTATGGTTTGTAACTTACTACTGAGTATAACTTATAATTTTGCTGCTAAACTACAGATATTTTTTGTTTTAAAGTTTAGCTACATACGATACGACACAATTTAATATATATTTTTTAAAGAAAGTCCATATGGTTATGTTTCTTTACTAATCTAAGATGATTCTTCTATATTCACTAACCTAGATGTGATTCTTTTGCACTTTGTAAAATAATACCTAGAATAATGCTTATTTCACGAGAGAAAAAAATAGTTTTCTTCCGTTTACTATAAGACAAAACCAGGAGAGTGCGTAGTAAATAAGGCTGGTAAAAACTACATTCTTCTCCCGGAGAGAAATGTCAATTACGAAATTGGCTCGTGAAAAAAGTTATCGCTCTTTTGCTTGCATGGCAAACTGATTGCTACTCTGAAAAATACGGCCAACTTTTTGCCTGGACGTAAAGTAAAAACGGCTTTTAAATGTGTCAGATTGAACGGTTGCATGATGATGGAACTGATTCGAAAGTAAAATAAAAAAAGCATCAACATTGCAGTCATTTGTATCATCTGTGCGACTCACAGAACGATTTACAGCACTTTTAATTACTTTGCAATTCTACCCCAGATTTGTTTGGAAAATGGATTTAGCTCCACTTTGTTTGATGAAAAGCGATTTATCTGTGAGTTAGATTAATGTGATGGCATTTTTTACCATCAACCACTCACTCTTAATCTTTTTTATTTTGATTATCAGTTGTTTTACCATTCCAATGGAGTCGCCCGGTTTAATAAAGTGCTTTACGCAAAGAAAAAGAGTTTGTATTTTAAAATGAAATTAGTTAAAATTAAAATAATTATTTTTAAGTTCTTATATCTGAGTTATTTAAAAAAAATGTAAATGTGTTTCTTCCAATATTTAAATAAAAAAAACCGGTTATATGAGGTGACCTAAAAATTATTTCAATCCATGCAATTTATTTCTATGATGTATTCAGCGTGGATGTCATACACTTTCTCAGTATATTTTCATTAGCTATTACCGTAATGTTTTTAGTCAAAGTATCAATATTATTAATTTGAGCATAAATTAGCGTTTTTCCCACCAATAATCTGTTGCTTACAAGTGGTTCGTAAATAAAAGTGTACGTGACAGCTTCGTTAAATTTATCTGGGACATGGCCCTATAAAAAGGGGGGAAAAATCCTGAACAATCGAATGTATGGGAAAGGGTTGTAATACCTTCTTCAAATTCCTGAAATTCAGTCGAATTCAGACCTCGCTCATGGCTTTGTGCCTAATTTTCTTTTTTTAAGTAAGGTTTTCTGTTTTTCACGCTTTTATCGTGCTGTTAATGGTGAATTTAGTCGATGAACCCAACGGTAAGTCATTTGAGAGCATTCACAGGATTATTTCAAGCGGAGTGGTTCTAGGAGCGTAGCGAATGTTTAGAGAATATCTAATTTATAACTGTCAGATAAAAAAAGACGTAGCTCGAGAACTGAAAGGAATGTATTTCTCCGGAGTGTGCTAGCGTCAATGTGTCAGCACATTTTAAATGGCGACTGGGGGCGATTAACATCATTAATATTTGGCGAAATCGAAATAGGCGCTCGAGGAAAAGGCGTTATTCTAAGGGGTGGGCGGTCTTAACTAAATAATTTAATAAAAATATAATCTTATTTAGTTGAAAAATTAGATTTAAAAAACAAAATTTTTACACAAATGTAAAATAAAATGACAACATTCAAAATCGACGTTCGAATCATTGTCAATTAAACGTTCAAAAATCAAATTGTAAAGCTAATACATCCGAAGAACAATCTAATTTTAGAGTGGGCTTATAAATGAATGAATTAAATATTATTTTATAAATTTTAATTTTTCTACTTAGATATGGTGTTCGTAGTTGCGACCTATGATGAGGATTGTACACGATTTAATGAAAAAAAGTTAATGCGATGTAAAAAAAAATTTTGACTCTTTTATGCACTTTGTTAACAAAAAGTAATAAAAAAACATAAAAATATCAATACGATTTGAACTTGTGCGTCAAGCCACAAAATAAAAATACATAATTTTCCCCCATACTATGTATATTTATAAGTACTTATTTCGTCCGACGAATGTTTAATTCCTTCATTCTCTAGAAGGTCACGTAGATAAATATTGAAGTGAAAATGGTATTGTATAATCCTCTCAATACGGAGGACATACCACACTAATATTAATATTCATAATACGAAAGCAAATTCAATTCATAGCCAGCCCCACCATGCTTAATTTTCACGAAGTTAAAATATTCACGTCAGCTTTTATTTTAACTGTTCTCGTAATATAATCATAGGCCGGGTAAAGTTTAAAAATCGTGTTGTTAAAACACCCTTTTCATTAAATAAGCCCGCGATATGTGAACGAAACCCCTTTTCGTATGCCTCCGAAGTTTTACCAATATTTGATGCGTATGTTTTTATCCTTTCAGAAATCAATTCGCATGGCAAATTTGACTGACTATGTATATTTTTTAATTGCGTTAGTTAATTCAAGCTGGTATGATAAATCATTTTATGAAACAATGGATATATCTGAAATTATTATTAACCTATATTTGTCAATTAGTTTGTATTTGTATTAAAAAAACTTACTTATCTTTAATAATATAAATTTGCCCATGCTTGACACAACTCCACAAAACAATGTTTTTTGTAGTATGCATGCTATCAATGTGTGTATTAATTTCATACATTTTACATACGGTGCATGGGAGTGTAATGTTGCGATACGGAATATAAATCATTGCAATTATGCTTAAGACAATGCCTGGTCGTTGTCGTACTGTGCACGTGAAACAAAATCAATGCAATATATCAAGGTTTCAAATGCTGAATGTACAATCTTTTGCAAGGATAATAAAATCACTAATAAACCTACCACCAAAATGCTTAAATGTTTATAGTTAATGAATGCTTGGAACTTCTTTCTAAATATATTTGCTCAATTAAAAAAAAAAAAATCGAGATTGTCCTATTTCAAACAAACTTTTTTCTTCCATTGACCTGAAATTTCAGCTCAGACGGAATACCTCTTTGTGTGGTGAATAATGAAAATAATTTTTATCGTATTTTAAGAAGTTTCTTCTCACAAAAGCTCATTTTATGTCAAGCTTTCTTTTGATAACGCTACAAAGAAGCCGAAATTTTAAATATTTTTTGTCCCCGCTGCCACTTATGCTATGTTGATATTAAAACACAATAGTTTCCTCGATGCTAAGTCTATTTATAAGATACATTACTTTTTCATCGCTTTACAACAAAGAGCGATCCTTTGTTCGGCTACAAACCTCAAGAATTAAGGTCAGTGGCGTAACTATCGCTCGGGCAGTCCGTGTCGCCGCCTAAGGGATCTGGGACGTCGGAGATTCGTGCCAGATATTCAAAACACCAAAATTAAACAAGAAAATTGCCTGCAGCATTAACAAATTACTAGGAAAACCTTCATCATTTCTAATAATATAGAAACACAAATGCTGATTCGAAATGAAGGACCTTACCCCAGATATCGATATTTTTACCTGAGTAATGCTAAGTTTAAAACACCAACTGTAGGTGATATATGGCACACCAGCAACTACACTACCTTAAGTCAAAACATGACTATGTGATTAATATGACTGTGAAGTTTTGCATTTTTCTATGTGCCCAGACGGACGAATAAACACAAACAAGTTTTTAATATGTGTTTTAAAATTTTAGACTATAAAAATAATGATATCTAGTGAAAAGAGCTTTAAATAACTGTGTAATGTAATAATTTATCAGGATAAAAACAAATACAAAAAGTCCGTTTAAAAGTGAAGATCTGACATTTTTGTTGTGTTTCATTAAAGGCGTTCTTTCAAACAAAGTACTTTGCTAAAAACACTTGATTTTTTATTTTTTCAGCGTAGTTGTGGAAGTGCGATATGCAACATAATAAAAAAAACGTTTTCTTTTCAAATACATATAAAAGTAGGTAATTGCAGCACAAGGGAAAACAGTAAATTATAAGAGTGTAGAAAAGCACGTGTTTCGTGCGGGAGAATTATAATAATTACACATGTTTTACGTCAAATTAAATACCAAAATACTGACCTTTGAGCTCTAAACTGAGCAGTCTTATGCTCGTAATGAAAATAGATAAAACTCCCGCCATAATATTTAGTCCCTCACAACCACCCCTAGTATCAAATCCCTTCAGATTATAGCGGAATGTCTCCAACTCAAGTGACTGGGGGAAGAATTGAATAAATACAGTCATTTAAAACTGTTACACGAAAGTTTAAACAATAGGAAGAAGTGTATTTAAAAAAGATTGAACGCATATCTATTTTGTCTTTATTAATGAAATGTTAGTCAAAATATTACGCTTTGTTATTAAATAGAACAGAACACTAATTAAGTAATAAAAAACCTCATATTGTTGAATAAAAGTGATGGATATATAAGTGTATGACGCACAAGGGCATGTGAGAACACATTGATGTTTATACATAAAATGAAGAACAACTTGTTACCAGAGTATTTTTCTGACAAAATTATCTACAATGTTGATATTCACAAGTATAATACAAGAGCATGCAAAGAAATTAGACTACCAGAAAAGAATCAAGCCAACACCCAAAACAGCTTACTATATAAAGGAATGAAATCGTATAATGCGCTGCCGGAATCCATCAAAATTATGCCTATCAATAAATTTAAAAAAGCCTGTAAAAATTATTTAAAATGCATGTAAATCAAAATAATAAGTAGTGTTTAAGTTAAAATATTATTAGTCAAAAAGAAAATAAAATAATTAGTTACTTGTAAACTTGAATGTACAAAGTAACTAATATAAAAAAAAAAAATAAATAAAAATAAAAAAGAAGAATGTCTAAGGAATACAAATCCTTGGAATGTCTAAAGAATAAATGGCACAAGACAATTTATAAATGTGAATGAAGCAAGGAGTAATGCCATTGTGGGGCTATTCACACTCCTCGCTCATTTTTGCTTGAGATTATTTAAGAAAAATAGGTATTAGGGCATTTTTCAGTATTTTTTAGATTCAATTTTGGTGATGAAGTAAGTCAGTTAGCGAATAAAATTTAATTTGTTAAAATTGTATAATAAATAATGTATTTGAATCGAAAGATCATAAAATATCCACATTTTGACGTTGTCAAAACATCTCGTGTATTGATTATTTGGCGCGTCTTATATTCTACGAAGTGCTACACCAGCGTTTTTCAATTTCCGAATGCAGGTTGTATGAATGATTACCTTTTTGATTTCATCTCAAATCTAGATGAATCTGTCAACACCCCTCCTCCAGATATACCAATTTCATTTCAAGCGTATTGCGTAAAATTTCCATTGCAATGGATTCTATAACACTTTTTTAATAGGAAGACATTTCGAAAACGGCCCGTTTTTGACGCTGATTCTAGAAATTTACGGTGTAGATCGAAATGTTTTGTTTATTAATGTAAGTAATTAAAGCCTTGGTATTGTAAACTTCACCCGAACCCGTCTACGTGGTGCTGAGTTTTGTTTTTTGCGAGTATGGACCATCCCTATCACGTGGGCTAAACGTTTGGGAAAAGACTCGAGTTGTAATATTTTGTGAAATAATCATTACAAATATTAGAGAAGTTAATAATTTTATCGATAAAATTATAAATAACGATATGATAAAATTGATTAAAAAAATGTTCTTTCGAATTTTCATAGATAATTGCATATTTTTCCTTCTTCTACTTAATTCTTTTCGTATCCAGTTTTGGGCTTTCCTCAAATTTCTCCATTTCTTGGCGGCTTTCACTCGTCAGAAACCGTCAGTTTTTACACATCATTTTAAAGTTTCACTGGAGGTTGATAAAAGTAATAATTTCGGTAACCTTTAAGTTGCTCCTCATCTTTCTATCCTATGAGAAGCTATCAAGAGTGGTTTTTTCATGGCTTTTGGTAAAGTGCAACGTGCATACTCTTCCGAAAATCCCCCTTCGTCTAATTGTTTTTAAAATGAACAGGAGTTTAATACATTTTTGACTTTGTACTTAAGTCATATGATTCTTGGAAATGAAATTTAATACTTGGAAATGCATTCTAAAATTCTCTGATACTGCAATGCTACAAAACCTTGACAAGCGATATCTTCTATCATAAGCTTTTGGTCGCTTGAAATATAGAAGGATCGCCCCTTTAAGGAATACCTTAGGGCGTTCTTTCTTCATACTCTAATAAAAATATGTCTTTAAACCTTTAATTGTGGCACGGCTCATACATATTCATTTACATACTATCTCTCGCACTCCACGTACTAATTCGTTGTCGTTTTGTTGTTGGTGCTCCCTCCTCCCCGTCGCGCCCCTAAAGGTTTGGCGTGATTGGTTGAGCCAACGAGCCTCATCAATACTATTTACTATTCTACAATGAAAGAACCTACTAACATTTAAAAATATTAAATCAAATTTACAAACCACGAAAACGTAGTACGGAATAAACAACCAGTATGAGCTTAATCCTCAAACATATTCATCACTTTAAAAAACCTAAAAAAAATAACTCTAGAAAGTTATATACATATACAGGTGTACTCGACAGACTTTTCCCAGCAATTCTCGAGCTTATTTGAAGCAAAAAAGGAAGATGTCACTATGGTCTCAGTGAATTTTTTTTCAGTTAAAAGCAACAACAAAAAAACTTTTTACATACCGCTAGTGGCTAGGAGGTTAGTACAGTAAAAAATTGCGTTGATTCAATTTTAGATTTGGCACATTGTTTGTGTTTACTACCGCGCCAACTGTTTTTTTGTATCCTGTAGTCATTCATCAAGTTATAAAATTTATTCCATTTATTAACATTATTTTTTATCTCTATTTTAGGGTCCGAAGGAGGTCCCCACGAGAAGAGATTACTGAACAACCTGCTGTCTAGTTATAACACCCTGGAGCGGCCGGTGGCCAACGAGTCCGAGGCCCTCGAGGTCAAGTTCGGTCTCACCCTTCAACAGATCATCGATGTGGTGAGTTCATCCCTTCTCCTGTCTCCTATCTCCTGTTTTTCATCATATGTCTGTCCGTTGCAATGTACATCTACCTGTGCGTACAGATAGATAAGTTATGTTGTTTGACTTTTAGGGTAATAAGACGCGTTGCTCTTCCTTATTTTCTTACACCAACGTGTCGGAAAGCTCTGCAGTGTTATTCAGGGTGGTGTAAAGACTCGGCTTATTACCTTACGTGTCATATAACTAAAGTCTGAAATGATATCAGATAGATAATATTTACCAAAATGAATTTGAAATGATGTTTTCGTTAAGTGTAAATAGATTCTTCTTTAATTTTCTACCATTGCAAGAATTATCTCAATACTTCTACCACAGATATACGCTGGGTTACCTCTTGTTTATTTTATAAAATAAACATAACTTAACAAAAACATTTTTTAACTTAGTTAGTAGGTCAATTTCACTTTAATTGTAAAATAAAGTAAAAAAACTCAAAAATGTTAAAAAAAATTCAAATCTCAACTCTCCCTAATATTGTTTTTCCCACAGAAAAACGATTCGAAAGTATTTCATAATGTTTTTTTTTTTTGGGAAGTTTTATTCTTTCATAGAAAGATAATAACTTTGTATGTTTCAATTGATTTGTGTTAAAACATAGTTTTCAGATACAATGCAAGGATTTATGAATCTTGCAGCAAAGGTAACAAAATGTTTTATATTCAATAAGTAATTATTCAATTTTATTAGTAATTTATTCAATATTGTACCTTTCAAGATGAATATCGGTTGCTAACATTTATTTTACAAAAACAGCTTACTTGTGGGGTGCCTTTTTGGCGTTTATGTATATCCAAAGAGTTATAGAGACGACTGGCGTATGATAACGTATGATGAAGTCAGGCCACCTTAAAATATTGATAATCCCAACAATGTTTAGAAATCAAAATATCTGCGGTCCTAGTACAACATTTTCCCTTTTGATGTTGATTGTGATCCGTGAACAACTTGTATTGTTCTTTACATTTTGACACAAAAATAAATAATTGTATGATAATTCATTCTCATTCGATACGTGATCCAAATACAGAATTAGTATTTAACCGTTTCCTTTGTGACATCCGACCTCTAACTTCTGGGGTACAGAATTTGAAACGTGTACCGGATGCAAGTTTCTATTGCCGGTAAAATTACGCATAAGTTCATTTTCTTAGCACGGATAAAGCAATACAATTTGCTCTCACGGGTTAGATCTTACCTTGGCTTTTGTCGTCAATCAAAATCAAATTTTCTCCTCGCGAGGCTCTGGACCACGTTGACAACACGACCTTTAATCGAGTTTATTATTTAATATCAAATTAACTACATCTACCGGAGAGCCGTCTCGGGTGATGGAAGTGGAGAGCGGGTTGAAAATAAACCTCATAAGCTATGCTTCGTAGGCTTGCCTCAATTAAAGTTCTGAAAGCTGCTTTTCCAAAAGTCGCGGGGGAAAACACCGTACCCTAATTCATTGATTATGACTCGTTGGGAACAACATTGTTTTACCTTACATGGTTTTTAGGCATAGCAATAAATATTAGGTTAACGTTAAATTAATGATAAAAAAAGGTATATCTATTCATCTTAAAGCGCCCTTGATGTGATTTTTACGAAAACAAATGCTTTTAATTAACGTTTGTTCAATAGTTGTTTTTCTTATTCATTTTTTAACAGTTATGTTGAATATTTTTAGCCTGTTTGAGTTAAAAGTTACACTTTTTTGTCTTTTTTGGAGAAGAAAAGACTACAAGAGAGATTCTCTGAACATCACGTATATATCTCGTAAACTTTTACGTTCAAAATTTTACGGTTCGAATTTACAACCCAAACACGGTACCTAGACTTAATGCGCTCTGCCCTTCAATATTCTATCGGGGCCCGAGTACTTCGGGTAAAATTTAAGGCTTGAAAATTGCAAGCAAACTAGAAAGAAAACACTTTGAATAGAAATTCATGTTTAATGCGCTAAGCCGGTATTTACTGCATCTAGGCCAAACGTGGAAGCTGGCTGCGAAAGGCGGGGAATAAAATAATATCGGCTCAAACTATAGCGTAAAGATGAATAATTCTGAAGTTGAGAATAGAAGTCTACAGACACTCTTGTTTAATTTTACGTAATTGCAATGAAAAAATTCCGAGCTGAACTACACGGTAAAAGGATAGAAATTGCAATTAGGTCTCACGGGATTCCATTTCTCCCATTTCTGCCATACACATAATATACGCAAAGCTACGAGGAATATTTCGCACTGCAGCTTTGCACAGATTTTTATGCAAACAGCTGAATGCAGTTTGTTTGGCATCGAATCAAGTGTAATGAAGGAAATGCTAAGCCCTTTGCTCTTTAGGATAAACCATTTTAAAACTATACAACTGGTAAAAAGTAATAATTTAAAATGCTGTTTTGCACTGGACTAAAATTTTATATCATTGAGACTAAAATTATCAACCGATAAAAAATAAAAAGAACTACAGAGGTCCAAAACGGTACACCTTTTGACCCTGGACCTTTAAAATCCAGGTTCTAAAACACCTTTGTTATAAGTGTGAAAAAATATTTGAAAATAATAATACATTTGCTCCTCGTTCCAGAGAAGAAGAAACTTTCAAAATCGTCCTTGTCATAATCGTCAATCAATCAGAACCATAATGATTTTAACTATACTTAAGTGACCAGATCAAAATACTCCGGTATTTTTCATCTTTTGTCTTGACATTTTGATTATCCTCTTGCTTGTTTCAGCCTTATCTATATTCCCCAACTTCGGTTGCCATAGTTTCATTGGCTCCAGGCAGTTGGAACTCTATATAATATTTATTTCAATATAATTATTTCACGTGTTGCAGATTAAAAAGAAACTATTGTATTCTGTAACAGGTTAAAAAGGTTTCCGTGTTTCAACATTATTAAAAAACTGTCAAAACAATGCATCTCAACGTGAAAGAGCATTTCAATATTTCAATGAAATAAACGTTTTCGTTCAAAATGGGGTTTGGGTTTCAAACAATGACTTGAAAAATTGTTTTACTGTCTGTCAATTTCAAAAGCAGACATAGAATATGACAAGCGCTTACTTTGAAGTGTTGTTAGGATTATGTATTGTGTATGTCCGTAGATTAAGAATACCATAAATATCTAGCAATTATTAAACACTGACAGGAATTAATATATATATATATATAAAATGGAAGATGTACCTATAAATATATATTTTAAATACAAATATTCTCGAGTTCCGAATAACTTGAAAATAAATTATGTTTTCTTACTCCCATCATTGAAACCTAAGTTTGTTGCTTGTGCAATGATGGAGAACCTAGCCTGCGGAGAATTGAACTCGAAATGCCTGGAACCCGACCGGAATTGGGCCACTCGGTTACCAGCCAGTCTGGATATGTTTGCTGAAGTGTCAAACACTCTCAAACGCTGAGATCTGGTGTTCTGAATTTTGCAAAATCATTGAAACCTAAGTTTGTTGCTTGTGCAATGATGGAGAACCTAGCCTGCGGAGAATTGAACTCAAAATGCCTGGAACCCGACCAAAACTGGGCCACTCGGTTACCAGCCGGTCTGGATATGTTTGCTGAAGTGTCAAACACTCTCAAACGCTGAGTTCTGGTGTTCTGAATTTTGCAAATCCTTGTCTGTCTGAAATTATCAAGTCAACACAATTATTTTCAGCTTACGAATATTTATATTTATTTTAAGCTGTGGAGCTTTGAAAAAGTAAAACAAGATGAATGTTAATTATTATGGAATAAAGGTGTAATATTAAGCAAGTGTTTCATAGAAAATAAAACTTAAATCTATCTCTTGCGTACGATGATGTCAAGAGGCTAAGGCGAATTCTTAAGATATTCACGCGACATTTTTATTCAATATACTTAAATTGGAACGTGAATTGAAAACTTACCTTTCTGAATGCAATAAAATATGTATCTGAAATTGAAAAGCAAAACGTGTATGCATTGAGATATTTTATATTTTTGATGATATTTGAAAACACGAAAACACATATTTCATTCCTTTATTGTATATTATGAAGGCATTTATAAATGTTTATTCTTCAAAACTTGTTCAAAATTATTCATGTTAAATGTTTTATTATCAAGCTATCCAAGGTAAATAATTTTTTCTCGGATAAAGTAAAGTTGTTAAAGAATAATCGTCGTATTTAAGTTAATTTTTCAATTGTAAAAGTTTTCACAATGCACGCGCAGTCCAGTGCATCGAAGCGTAAATCTGAAGAAATTCTTATTCACGAACCTGTCAAAATTTTTTAAACTTTTTAAATCAATCAACCTAAGCAGCCAGTGCTGTCACATTTTTTTTACCAAGGGGAACGATTTTATTAACCTTAACCATGGGTTAGACCTGATTTTGAAATGAGATTTCCTACCGGGCCGTACAACAAAATTTCTTCTATTAATAATAATATTTGGACGATTCGCCGTTTTTGTGACTCAAGGGGCGCTGTACAGATCTTACTTTCTATCGTTACATATTAATTCCTAGTTTAAATAAGAAAATATACGAACATACTTACCTGGCAGGTCCCATCAGATAGACACAATTATTAACTTTAAATTATGATTATTATTTTAATATTTATTTATCTTTTATTTTATTTTATTTTATTTTTTATTTATTATTTTTTTTCTTTTTCTTTAGGGCATGGGAGCGAACTTAAAAAAGAATGGACTTTATTATTGAATGCAAATAAGAAATATGTGTATTTTTAAGAAAATATAACACAAATGAGAGTCAAACATATTTATTAGATTAGAGTTACAATATAAAAAAATAGCAATCCAAAATTATCATAAAAAATAAACCAAATATAATAAATTTTACATACTGTAGGTATGTAAGATTATAGCAAATGGAGACAGATTAAAGCAGGTTGTAGAATTTTGGCAGGCTTGTGTTTACAAGAGACGAAAATGTGGATAAGGACATTGGGAAAGTTAATGGTGGTTAGTGGCAAATAAGAACTTATCGAAAGAAGCAAAATTGGCAGTACATAACGGGTTCTGGTACCAACCCTTATGTATGGTAGTGAAGCGTGGTGTTGAAAAAAGAAGGATGAAAGTAGACTGAATGTTGTTGAAATGTGATCTTTCAGGCGAATGTGTGGTAAGATTATGTATGATAGGTGTACAAATGTCGAAATTAGAACAGAGTGGAAGGCTGAGATAAGCATTATTGACAAAATTAAGAAAGGGCTCTTACGATAATTTGGTTATGTGGAGCGAATGAGTGATGAAAGAACGGCTAAAAGAACCTATAATGCAAGTGTGTCTGGATGCTTAGAAGCCGAGGAAGGCCGAGAAAGACGTGGCATGATCAAGTACGATAAGTACTTAAAAGTGGACATGTGAAAAGTTGAAATAATCAACGTGTGTGCATGAGAAGATGTATGAATGTAGAGGAAGCGAAGGAAGTGTGTCAGGATACAGTGGTATGGTATTTTATCTTCTCTGCCAACTCTTACGGGGAAATGGCGTGATGGTTCGTTAGTTGAAGTTTTAGTGTGACGTCTGATTTTGTTTGTCACAACTAAGTGCATCAATGTTTATAGCAATTGATGTTGTTGCTACCGCAAACACTTTTCCAAATGCTCATCAGTGATTCGTGATCTCATTTGAGATTTGATGTGCTTCATTCGACTGAAAAGCTGTTCACACGTGTAAGAATACCAAATAGCGAAATCATCGATAGGGCATGTTTGTGAAATGCAGGATATTTTCCTTGTCATAACATGTATGAGACAAAAGCCAGTAGTCTGCACGGTTAGTAATTTGGTTAGATTCTCATAATTAAACACAATACAAAAAATAGAAGTCTACAAAATGAAAGCCAAATATAAAATAAAGTTTGCTTACCTTCACTGCGCTTCAAAAGTAATCAGGACTCGGTATAGTATTAGACAGGATACTCAGTTGCGGTCGGTAAAAGTCAATCTCAAAATCTCTCGCGAGATACAATATAACGCACACAATGGAAGCGACCACGTCCTTCGGCGTTGCGAATCCACTAAAGATCAGCGTGTTCGCTTTACCTACAAATAAATTGTCACGATAGTTGAAGCAATGTACTGAGATACTTCCATAATATGGGATATGATACAAACTATGCACGATGGAATGTTCTCTTGGTGGTTTTATGTACACTATTAAATCACCCTTGAGGTATATTTATACGAAAACGGCGCTACATTCATTATCCATAATATATTTTTGCATACAGACACCCAGCGGGCCGCATGCGGCCCGCGGGCCGCGGTTTGGCCACCCTTGCTTTAGACCTTTTAAATAAAGAAAGAAAAAATACGTTTTGAAAATAGTATTCATTCGAGAGAAACTTTTGTACCTACTTACGTTTAAAACAACCCACTAACAACTAACTTATATAGTCTTATAACATATGCTTTGCTTCATTATTATCTTATACGCAGGTATGTACTTATACTTACAGAAATACAAATCTCCTATTCTTATTATACCAATTCTTGACATGCCTCAAGTATTAAACGTACAACTTTGCTTCCGCCATTTTATTCCGAAATTCGAGTCTGGTAAAAACTGGTTTTACATACATTTATGATTCAAAGTGTCATCCATCGCCGGCCATTACTTTCTCCCACCTTTCGGTCGGCGTACGAACCACTCATTGACAAAACTGGTCATAAGACCGGAAGTCCTGGTCAGCCAGGTCGTGTGCCATTGATTGAAACATCCGATTTACTTGATCGTGTCATATCTTCATACGGCCTTCGCGATTTTTTCATTTAGTATCGCCTTGTTTCATTCTTCCGACACCCCTTTTTCCATCCATTTGCTATACATTTCCAAACCATATATGCGATCTTTTCAAAATATTTTTTTCACGTTTGCATTTTTTGCCAATCTCTTCTTTTTCAAAACGGTTGTACTTGGTTTTACCGTACACACGCCTACGCAAACTCACTTTTTCTGGCTACAACAGTTTGGTGTTTTTTTTTGCCAGTTTTGTGCCTCATCGCCATACATCAGTGTGGTATCAGCACTTTAGTGTACTAACAAAGGCCTGTGTGGTTTTATTAATAAAAATAATGCGATCGGCGATCGTTTACTCATCAATTAATAATAATGCCTTCAGCGAGTATATACAGCGTAAAAAGTGGTTTTCTTTCTCTCTTGGCTAAGTCAAGTTAAGTACGTCGATACACTATTATATGGAAGGGTGACTTTTTCTCCATGTGTGACCGGCGCCTAAAAGCGTCATTATAATTAATGAATATGAACGCCGGGAAGTTGCGTCGGCGTCGTTATTGGGCGTCAGAGGAATGGAGCTGTGGAAAGGGAAAGGTGTGGGTGGCAGCGAGGGGGAGGTGTTTGATTGGAGTGGGCGGCGGCTGGTGATGGAAACTGGAAAGAGGTCAAACAGGAGCGGTGTGGGAATGTTCTATAGTCGTATCACGCTCGTTTTGTCAATACGTCCCGCAAAATAGCTTGTCGAAGAGGGCATTATTCGCGAGACGCGAAAGAAGAAATGTTTGTTTGTCATCGATAGACTGGGACTTCATTCCTTCGCGGCTGTGACAAGTTTCCGAGGTGTTGCTAAACTTTAGTGATTATTTATTCCATTGGCTAAGGGCAATTGATGTTTTCAGAGAGATTATTGATTGAATTAAACTATGTGCGGTCGTATTTCCAACGCCAAATCTTTGGTTTCCGTTTTTTTTAAATGCTTTCAAGAACATGTTTAGACCATAATATATTTATCGGATTTTAAATAAATGATTTGTTAATTATCCGAATACCGCATACGAGTTCCAACTGCTCCCGACTGCCCGAAGCCAGTGAGACTGTGGCGTCCCTGTTTGGGGTGTGTTGTGAGGCTGAAGAGAGTGGGGAATGGAAATAGATGGGAAAAAGAGAAAGGTTGAGAAGTACTTGGTTATTCAGATCTGGTCGCCAGACACGACTGAAGTAATTTTAAGCAACCTTTTGATTCTGAATGGTGGTCTTTCGCCAGGGCGTTACTGAGAGTATCTACTATCCAGGAACGTGCCGCAAATATACTTTTTAGGTATTTGTAATTTTTAAATATAATTTATTTGCTCACGGTGGGATTCGAACCTGCGACCTCTAGATTTGTAGTCGAGTATCACAACGCTCAACCACGAAAGTCGTAAAAAAAGTTCCACGAAACCCGTCTTAAGACGTAGTCAGAATTGGAAAGTTTGGTACAAATTGAAACATCTCAAAAGAATTTATTCCAATACAATGTCACATCTTTCGTTTTACTCCAACTCTGGCACAAAGTTATACGTACAAATATAAATTCAACTTATTGGCGTTCGATGTGAAATCCATACAGCATTCTGAGGTGGTGTTCAGATGATTTTTTAAATTTGCATACAATTAAAATAACATTTCAATAAACAAAGTTAATTTTATTATAAAGTGTATTTCGACACAACACTGCAATGTAAAAAAAATATTTTCAAGTTTAACTACAAAATAAGTGTTTGAAATACGCAGAAACTTAATTTATTTTAATAATTGTGAAATAATTATAATAATCATAATATTTCAATTACCGGAATCTTTTTTGATGTCTCAAACGGAAATTCGACTTTCGTCAAAAATTTGAAATATAACTACACTTTGACAAATTCTTACATTGGTTTCCTTACCTTTTCATTCACGTTGAAACGTATAATTGTTCTTTGAAGTTAAGTTGTCAGTTGAAGCCTTCCGTCGACATCGAAAGCGGGAGCATTGTAAATCACTTAATACATTTCTGTTGGCACCGTGTTTTCGTTTGGCGGGTACTAATGCACCGGCCTTCCCATCGTCACTGTCTCACCAGTGTGCGGATAAGCGGTCCGAGAGGGATATCTTTATCTTCCAGGGAAATGTCACGTGAACACAAAACGTTCTGAACGAGAAATATAACTGTTTTTCCATTTCGATTCCCTTGTTATAACAATTGCGCTCACTATGATTGAGCGATGGTTTTTCCGATATCCAGCAATCTTACGTTTTGTTGGAAAACCAAATAAAGGAAAATTATATCTATCACGCTAGATATAAGGTTCAAAGAGTAATAGATTAATTTTCAATTCATATCATTATTTAAATTTTCGGAGCGAATTTCTTATGTTATAATGGCTGTTTTCAACTTGTTATTTTTATATTATAACTAGTAACTACCCGGCATACTTTGCAATGCCACTCAAATAAAGAAAGTGTTTGTGTTTTAATTCTGCTCATTGAAATGCTTTTTAATATTTTTTTCCTATCTGGTGCGTATATGAATAAATCAGAAGGTTTTCCGAAGGGTGAGCAGGCCCATACAGCTGTTAATTCAATGTTTTTCGTACTATTTTTAAAACGTATATCAATAATTTGACATATTGGATTTCATTCAAATCCACTTTTTAAACCTTTCCGTCACTAATAAGAACAAACTGTGGTATTTTCAGTGAAATCGTTGGAGTAATTTTTAGAAAATCGATAACATACAACACACAGACAAACATTCATTTTTAAATATGAAGAAGATGATAGAAACGGTTCTTGTTGTTGTTGATGTAATGTTATCGATAGTTTTAGCGTGATTGCCGTTTCACTCTTCAAATATTTAAATTGACCTACATTTAATGTTTTCCGCTATCACCGCAAATCGGTGCAATAAGTATTGAAAAGGCTTGTCCCCATCCCTGTCTATCTCCGGCTGCCCCCCTCATCCCGTTATATCCGAGGATGTGAAGTTGGTCTTTCCACCGTCCAGCCACTTGAGTTTAGATCTCCATTTCTCCGCCCGGCAAACATTTCATAACGAAGCGTATTCTTGTTTCCTTGCTACGTGGTCTACCCGGAGGAGCCGTCAAGAAACCATTTTCTTATATACGAGTATTCGTATTTGTGTTACTTCAAAGAATGTTCTAAGCACCTTTACTTCGCATTTTTTTATTTTCCTTCGTTAATTTTACTATACCATCTGTAAAAGCATATTATTTACAAAGTTATTCCATAAATACAACTTTTATATGTATTTTAAGGATTAAAAATAACACAATTCACTCTTACTGATAGGTAATTGCTAACGTTAATCAAAACGAGTATTTTAAATGTCAAATTTGAAAATAGAAAATAAATCAACCGCTATTTTTCAATTGAAGTACACAAATAACATTGTGAATATTTATTGCTAATGAAACACAACACGCGCTATTTGGATTTTCAAACGTTATTTGTATAAGTGCGTTTAAACGTATGTAACTATTGGGCATATGCATATTATTTTTTTATTTTTTTAAAGAAAGACAAACATTCCTGGGTTACGAATAACTTGACAATATTTGAAAAACTCCTACTGCCATCATAAGAAGCGGAAGATGTTGCTTATGGAATGATGGAGGACTTGGCCAGCAGAGGAATTGAACTCACAACGTCCGGGTGGGAATCCGACGCGTTTGTCCACTCAGCTACCGACCGGTCAAACACATGTATTTGCTGTGAAGTTTTCAAAAATGTTTTATTATTTTATTATAGCAACCGGTTAGTAGCCGAGTTCATAAATGCGTCGGGTTCCTACCCAGGCGTCCTGGGTTTAATTCCTCTGCTAGATTAGTCCTCCAACATTTTTCGGTTATTATGACGGTAGTAGAACTTTTTCAAATATTGTAGTGGTTATTTGTAACCCGAGATTATTGATATTTCTTTAAAAAAGTTAATATTTTCATGGAAAGCTAAACAATAATATCTCCATTATACTGCCACCGTAGGAAAAAGGAAAGACCGCCACAAGATTCTTCTGGCAAGCATTTTTTTAATTCCATATTATATTTTCTCATGTGTACTGCTCAGATTGAGGACTTTACTAACTTGGCGATTATTTTTTTGATTCGATGTTAATAAAAAAAAGTTCATATTTAAAAATTGATCAATAAATGTGACAACTATTTTGCCATTCTGTAAAAACAACTAAATCATGACAAAGACGGGAATATAAAGTTTGTAGTCCCACTAAATTAATACAGAAAACATATATCCTTTAAGGTTTAATATTTTTGGAAGAGTTTAATAAAACAAACCCGACTTAACAAATGACCTATTCAGTGCCACGTGTAAAATTTCCATTTTCATATTTTAAAAGTATTTTACCCCTCCAAAAAAAAAATTAAGTTCCGAGGCTAATAATTTCTCAGTTGTTGTATCAAAGCCTTCTCGGAGATTCGAATGTATGGAACCAAATGAAGGTTTGCAAGAGATAAAAAAATCCGTATCACTCATCTTTCTTTGTTATATATTTCCGTCAGAACTTATGGAGATAGCTAATATTTTATACGTAAAAGAATCATTTTTTCATTTTTAGATCACAAAGATAATATTTTAAATTGTAAAAGAAGGCAATAAAATAGACGGTGGTGGTTCGTACAAAAATATCTAATTTGTGTTCCGTTATTTAATTTGTCAAACTGCCTTCTAATTATTTAGTAGCTATTATACATCCTTACAAGGACACTGATTTTCAGAAGGCACGTCTTTCCTACCTTATTTGCATAAATAAATAATTAAAGGGAGACCCAAATATGAAACATTTTCATATTTAAGCTGAACGAAATAATGGTAACGCTAATTTAACCACTTACTTCTATCTCAAACAACGGTGAGAACATTAAGGGTAATTCCTTGGACTCTGGGCCAGTGGTCTCGGGTTCGATTCTCGATAAATAAATAAAAACACGGCCAATTATATTTTAGACATTTTAAAGGGTGAAAGAAGCACCCATAACCTTTCATATAGCAGCAGATCGACTGTGTATTATTCATTTAAAACCTCCGGACTTCCTCAATATTGTTACTGATTTATATTTAATGATTTTATCAGGTTCTTTTAAGTTTCACCACCCCAAAAATCGACAATTATCTGTAAGTCATTCGTTCATTTTGTTTAAAGACGACTACAGTTTTTTAATTTCAATAATAGCGCCATCCAATGAGAATGTAATAAATTATTTG
Source organism: Drusus annulatus (assembly GCA_022651775.1). Lineage (NCBI taxonomy): Eukaryota > Metazoa > Arthropoda > Insecta > Trichoptera > Limnephilidae > Drusus > Drusus annulatus. The sequence continues at coordinate 467,396 of JAGWCC010000246.1, read as the reverse complement.
CAACGGTTATCAATTAGCTGTGCTACGTACCCAGCATGGTTTCGCTTGAGTATGGTAATTGTGAAATACAACAGAACTCTTGCAATTTATTTCTAACCCAGGCTAATCGGTAATATTTCTGTAAATAAATAATGCGAAAAACTAAAATGTATGCAAACCTGGGGATAAATTCATCCGAAGGGTAGTCGGAGGGTACCTGCTGCTAATCTGACTTCCAACCCTTACTTTTAATTGGGCCATGCTTGCCGGCTAATCCAAGATCATACGAATCACATGCTTACCCATCGGGTCATGTTTACCCAATTAGGGATACAATAACTCACAGAGAATTTTAAATTTATACCCGGGATAAGCTTTTATCTGGAACATAATTGTTAAAAGGGTGAACATGGAAAATAAACCCTGAAACACAGAATAGAACGGCGTATCTTTTATGTAATTATTTTTGGTAATTTATTTTCTCGGTTAAATACATCGGTAAATATAATTTAAGTAAATACAACGATGTTATGGCGATGACAGCATTAATAGCAGGGAACTTTATATCAAAGAAAATAATAAGTAAGTCGTGAGACTGTCATATTCTCTCCATCATTTTTTTCAATGGCTTATATATATTTTTTCATAAACAATTTTATGTAGTTCATATAAATCGTGTTTCTGGGTGTAACCGCGAAAGTTCAGGGGGTGATTTTGAAAGCCCAAATAAATATAATATGGTCAATTTTGTAACTACGTAAGGTACCGTGTAACCGGTATTTTATAGTTAACATTATACCGCCCACTACTGGCAGTAATCTCCAGCTACTGGCTCCATGAAAAATCTGTTTGATCGACCGTAACCTAATGTACTTTAATACTTGATAAAAATAATATTTGGTCAATTTAAATGGCGCCATAATAGTGAAATATTACCTCAATGGCTCTTTATAATCCCATTCTGGAATTTTTCGTAAAGAGCTAAAAAAATAGTTGAATTTTCTTGTTTCAGAAAACAGGATTTTTGCTTTGAAAATAAGATTGCTTGCCGAATGTCATACGTAGTGAGTAATCCATTACTGCTAATAACATCATGTTCTGTACCTAATTAAACAATGTTAAATGTCGAATTTCACTTCAACTATAATTTTTTTTAAATAACTGGGAAAATATAAAGACTTTTGATTTGTGAAGATGTATGATAAACAACGCACGTGTAAAAAACCCGCAAGTTTTTATGGAGATCGTAATTTTCTCTCGGCAAGCGCGGAGGTGAAAAAGTCGTCTTTCGTAGCACACGTCTTCATGTCAATAAGTGACAAACGGCAGGTTGAACCTTTCAGCAGAAAGGGACACTTCAAAAGCCGCGGGAGTTGTGGAAAGCCCTGATTATTTGATGGGAGTTTTACGGCCCTTCACGCAGGCGTCCTCCTCACCACCTTTCCCCGCCGGCCTCCAGGTGCTCCCCTCCCCCTGACCTACTTCGCCGGGTCTGGGTAAATCGAAAAAACGTTCCGTTTAACCTACATACAAATAAAATACATCTAAAAATTCCCGACCTAGTCGCGGACCAGGATTTCTTCCCTATGCAAAGCGCTATTGTTTTCTCGGGTTCGTTATTTTTACCCGAGTACCTAACTTCTGTTTTTCAAGAAATGAAATTTAAACAAAAGAAAAACTGTATAAAGGAAAAAAAGAACAGAGAAGAGTTCCTAAGATGAAGAAATCTCAAGTATGGCATGCCGGAAAGGCAACAAATGATGTTACAGCATTGACCAAATTCTTACACTAACTAATAACATCGTTAAAGGATGCACTTCTTAATAAACTTTACTCTGAAAATTAGTAAGAATTTAGTACAAAGAAAGTCTAAAGTTATTTTTGTAAGACTGTGGAAAATCTGTGGAATCAATTAAAACATTGTTCATTCAATATAAACCAAAGAAACCAACTCAATCGTAGCAGTCTTTGGTTACCCAAATAAAAGTTCGTTCAGAGCAAAAGCGACAGCCAAGAAAACAATAAAGTTCCAAAAGAGACGTTTTGTTCCAGCACAAAAACCAAAGCAGTGCAAAATTTGTTTGCGGTGGAATTCAGAAATGAGCATTGGTAGCATCGTTTCGCTCGAATTGCCGGCTCAACCGCTCCCCACCTGAATTGAACGTTCATCCCTTCTTTGTGCTATACTTCACGGGTACCTTTATAATATTTCGAACCGTTGGCAAGTTCCGCTCGCACAGTATAAATGCCACGCGGTTTCATATGATGAACTGGCTCATTGCGGCCTGGGTGGCTTGTTCAAACACATTTATTATAGCTATTATATCACGCGTTAGATTAATTCGACTGTATGATCAAACTAATGATTAGGCTTATTTGGAAATCAGGTGGATGAATTACAGTTTCAAAAATCGAAATTAATTCATGAAAAACAAGATTACCAAGGTTTATAATCTAACATAAGTTAAGAAGGTTTAATACAGATATGATTTTTTAACTTTTACTTTCAGTTTAATAGACATGACGTGTTTATTTAGTGATCAAAACATGGTACAGAATCAGTTATTTAAACAAGCTATATTATTTCGTTTAATGAATGAAGTAACACGGAAAAATTATAATTTTATTATTATTTCCATAACAAAGAATAACTGTTGGCAAACAAGCGTTGACGTATGTAAATAATGAAGATGTCGGCATTATTAAACTTCACATTTCCCACGGATGTTTTGTTAGGTCTTCAACATTTGTCTTAATAAATAGGATCATTTCGGTGATTAATTTCATAGACTTGGCAGCCTCTGTGAATATTATATGCTGAAAACGTCTCGTTAAAGTTGTAACTTAATTTTCATTGTACGTAGGAAATCTGTTCGTTGTAATTCAAGTTAGAATCGCATAGGCAAAAAGCTTTGTAAAAGCCTGCCTCGCTTCGTTAAGTATCCGATCGTTATACGATGAAATTTATAGCGGCGAACTTTTGAGGAAGTTAAAAAAATTAATAAGCCGATCGCTATTATAAAATACAAAGAAATAAATGCATTTGAAAAATACTAGGTATCGAGGGACAAATCTGAAAATAAACGTATTGATTTTTCGTTTTGAGTTCTTTCAAAGTGGGCAATAACTCGACATGATAAAAATAAATGGAGAAAAGGGAAATTTTAAGACCATTTTTCCGGGAAGCTTTTGAATATTAAATATGGTTGTAAACATTTCGCATTTGTTTCCTTCCAACCTTTGTAAGGTAACGACGGATTTAAAAAAAGTGTGATAGTGCCAACTGCTCGTAAGTGAATTAAGGCATTCTCATTGGGAATGTTATCAGGCTGAAACAAATAAGGGAGGGGAATGAGAACAAGAAGAGGAACAGGAGGGTTTTAAATTATCCTGCAATATAGATCTGGTCACTAAACATAGTTAAAGCCTAATCGAACACTTTTTCGATTCTGAGTTGTGGCCTCTCACCAATATTCAGCTATATATTTTTTTTAAATCTCTGCGTCTGAAGCTAAAGATTTTACCGCTCTCCCAAAAAGTTTGCCAAGGGTGGTTATTTTACGACATGACTGTTTAAAACATTTATTTTTCACACATTTTTTGATGGGGTATGTAAATGTGCATATTCCAATAGTCGGGTACTTAATTTCAGAATCAAATAAAAATGCATTTGCAATTAAAACGGCTTAACTGCTCCGGTTGTTCGCAGTGACTGAACAAACAGGTGAGCGTGATTACATTGCGGTTAAGCATATGGCTCGACTAAATCAAATGTGCGATATTTCTGCAATGGTGGCTGCGGCGGACGTTAATACGCGTGCAGATAGATAGCGCTCGTATTTAATACAAATACCGCGTTCCGGCAGTTTAGAGCCAAAGTACGAGTATACAAATAATCAGTGCTCGAATCTGTGTTCCGTGAGTTTTATTGTTGTCGCTAGAAGTGACAGACTGGTTTTCAATTCACAACTCAGCTTCACCAGATTCACCAGAATATAACAAATTAATCAATATTGGAACAAATGCACTACACCAAGCTGTCTCATTCACTGGAATGGCCATTAAACAGCCTGCGAATTCCATACTGGATACAGTTTTGAATTCGCTTTGAAATTTCTGGATGAGCACCAGACCAAGAACATTAGGCCAAATAATTACCCCGAAATCTCAATACAACAACAGCACAACATCACTATTCCTACTCAGCAATTAAGATTTTCAACAAACTTCTCAAAGATATAATAGATGTAAACAACTTCGAAATATAAAAAAAAAACTCAAAGTACACTTTTCAATAAAATAACCTAAAATTATTCATTTGATATTCATTTTTAATCATAAAAAAATAATTTCAAGAAACCCATGATAGTACTCCCTCCCTAAGCACAAGAATTTTCTTTATTAGGGAGGTATTTATCATTAACTAGAAACTAGACATTGTATATAGACTGAATTAATATTATACCTACTGTTAACATTGAATTTAAAATCGTATACTTTTGTACAATTTATTAAATAAAAAAAAATAAAAAAATTAGGGGGTAGTTTTTTGGATGTGCGGATAGTTCTTAACGCTTTGTGTAAAATGTGTATCAATTTATTAAGCTATTGAAGCTGCTATACGAGTATAAGGGACATCTGTTTGAGTGCAATGAATTTTGTGTTCAAAAGTGGAGAGACGAGTTCGTAGATCTGTAAGAGTTTCAGGGTGCGTCAGAAGCGCCAGAAGCGCAATAGTTTCGGGGCATCAGCAGTTTAGGGCGACGCTCTTGAATTTGGTGGAGCGTATTCAAGTTTGTTGCTCTACATAGATGTAATGACTTTCATTTATAATGGAGGATCATATTATATTTTTAATGGAGGAAATAGTTTTAATTTTAAGGCCTTTTTTATATTACAGATGGATAAATAATGTTACGATAAAAGTTGTAAGAAATAAACTTATGAGTCACTGAAAATGCATTTAATATATCTGTTAATACGTGATCATGTTAAGTGAGTAGGTACGTATGGAACCTAATCTTTCAAAAAAAAAAGAAAAAAAAAATGAACTCCCAGTATTATTGATATTTCGTCTCACATATATCTACCGTAAATGTTTGACTTTTATGGATTTGATCCCCACCATTAAAAATTATCAAAGAATTTAATAAACAACTTTGTTGTCAAAAACTTCCACCCTTTTTCCACCCTTTTCGCGAAATTTTATGTTTTATTGTTCAAAGAAAATTATTCAAGAAAATCAATGCGGTGTCTTATTTTTTTAGCAAAATGGTTATCATTTCCTCCATAGCTTACGAGAAAATAAAGTTTCGAGCTGAAAAGTGTTAGTTTGATGCAAATCAAAGCTTTAAAAATTTTATGAAACCAGAGCTCACCTTAAGACGCTGACAGAATATTTCCTGCTTTAGACGAGATATAATAAGTTATTTGATATTACGAGTAGAAGAAAAAAAAACACTGTTAAAACAATCTTGAATATGTTTTCAACTATAGCCAGCAAAATATGACTTGATTTTCAGATATCTGTTATTAATTACATCGTTGATAAATAATACGGTTCTGATTTTCATTAAAACTTCAGAGCGGTTTCGAATTTCAACAATTAATATCGGGAATCCCCGTTATTAGAACTTAAGTGAAAGTTCAATTAGCATAACCGGTCGAAGTCTCCGCTTAGCTAACGAAAAAAGTTTACCGGGAATGAAAGCAACTACTAATATCAATACTCAATACTACGGGGGGTTAGTTACCTATCCCCCACCCGGTTAATTAGTGCACTCTTCGTTGTACCGGGTGTTCACTGCGGAGGGCGGGCCAAGGGCGAAACTTTTAGAGGACCCGCCCCGGATATTACGAGCTAGAGTGCGACTCACTTTTAATATCAACCCAGTCATAATAGCAAACCGGTTATAGCGGACGGGATATAACGCGCGATGAGCTTTATGTCATTTTGAGGACTTTGTAAAAGGGGGATGTAACAGTAAAAAAATCGTTACTTCGGGTTGATGCGTGATGAAATCAGTAATAAACTAGTGAATAATTAATGTTTTGAAAACTATGGCATTATAAATTGGAGATGTCATAGTCCCACTGGCTTCAGACGGTTGAGAGCAGTTGAATAATGAATGCATGAAAAAAAAATAAAAAAAGTAACATTTTGTCCGAATACAAAGGACTATATTATATAAGTATAAATGTAAAGATATGAGATTTCAATTTCAGAACACTCGCGGAATAACTTGCTTTCTTCGGGGCTCACTATGTTGATAATCAACAGTAATAAAAATATATTAGTAATATGAATCACTACTTTGTGCCAGTTTAATTTAAAAGAAACGTTGAAAAATAATTTACCTTTTAAATATACATCTAAAACTTCGCTTATCACACCGCTGACTTGAGGAGCACTTAAGTGTTATTACTTTTGCTTGACACATTTGACTACCTAAAAAAACAGTTAGTTTAATGCTTGTTAATTTTCTACATCACAATCACTCTTTTTTTAACTGTAATCAATCAAAACTTATTTAATTAATTCTATGTTACAAGATAAATTTAATGAATTACGCGGGCGCGGCGAGAAACTACACATTTTAAAAAGCGCATCTTGTCAGTACTTCAGAGCACTAAAAAATAATATCCTGATGAAAAAAATTACGCAATACAGGAAATTTGGAGGTAGATAGAAGTACTGTTGGTCGAAGTAAATTGCGCAATATAACGAATTCCAAGGTAGATATAAGTACTGTTGGTCGAAATAAATTGCGCAATACAGCAAATTCCAAGGTAGCTAGAAGTGCTGTTGGTCGAAATAAATTGAAAACAGCGTAAAAAAGTAAATAATAAACTCAGGAAAAAAACAATGACAGAGATACAGTGTCTCCGGGGTCTTAAGAGGATAAACCATCAAATAACTTTGAATGGTGAGCTCTGACGTCTTCAATTTTGTACAGTTTTCCTATATGGAATTTCTATGTCAACGAAATGATTTTCAGCTCTTACAACCATAAGATAAAGAGCTTTAAAATATAGCTTTATCTGACAAAAAATATAAGACAAAATAATAAGTTACTGCTTTCACATTTTTCGTTTCTAGGATTTCTAAAAAAAAGAGTATTATTAACGATCAATTTTATAATAAAATATCACAGTTCACAAACCCATTAATTAACGAGATGAAACATAAAAAATGATAGGTAGTTTTAACATGAATCTAAAACTAACTAGTTTACTAACCATCAAATCGTTTTAGGGTTTCGTAGTCAGAGAGGACGGACTGCCATACAACTTTGTCATGGCACACACTCTTTGCTTTATTCACATTCATACATAATCTTCTGTTATTCTGACTCTTCACATGGAACGATTCAAGCATTTGACTTCGTCGTGCCATGTCTTCCTCGGGCGTCCTCGACTTCTTCGTCCATTCAATTTCGAACTTACACATTTCACTTATGAATCTAGCTTTCCGCTATCAATTCTTTTGTTTTGGCAGCAATTAATGTTACTAAAATCATTGTGATTAATTAATGTTTGTTATTTATTGCAGTAAAATTCTGTGTAATATGTGATTTTTTTAACAAAAAGTATTTTCAAAAGATAAACAAATATTATGATTAACCCTCGAAATAACGACTTGCTAAATTAAGTACGTAGATACTTTCTGGGTAGACTTATCTCAAAATTTTAATATGTTCCATTTTTAACCCTTATTTTGGCAGCATATATGTTACACCAATTTTGGTATCTTTATATTTTTTTTTAACAAATATTTTACATTTTTAGTAATGACAACACTTAAAAAAATATTTTCTCTATCGTCAATTGCTGACACCTATGGTTAGTTTAAAATTGAAAACTAGTTTTTCATATTATCTTTAAACTTATATTATATTTTTTACTTTGCCAATATAAGGGTTAAAGTGTAAAAGAGTGTGTCGCTTATTCAAGAGAAAGAGGGAATATGGGAGAAAACTGTTGGGAAACAGTGGGTTAAAAAAATCTTTGAGGGTGGTAGGAGATCAGAGTTATGTGTTGTGGAAATAATGTAATACGTTATGCAAGAAATATATCCCAAATACATACATTTTACGGCTGTTTTCAACAGTATTTACAAAGGTTTTATAATGTACATATGTGTAACATACAAAGCTTGCCATAAACCAATGTAATATTGGTACTTAACACGAACGTTGAAATTTGGAAACTGTCAGAAACACATCTCATGTTTCTACCGAATGTTGCCGAATAATGTCAATGTAAATTTCTCTTTCAATTCTTTAAATCGATTTTTGCAAAATATGTGAATTCAAATCAAACATTAGTGAAATAAAATTAAAACTTTTAATCGAGGTTCCCATATTCAATGCAAAGATCAGAAGAAATTTCTGAGGTTCTTTCAAAACAAATTTTATGGTCTGACTTATAAAGCAGATCAACCTTTCAGTTTCGTGACCTCACAGAGATATACACGTGTTTAAGGTTTTAAATTACATGTAAACAAATAATTTGAAATGTAATATATGCAAGACAACTAACCGTCATTTGTTTAGGACTGCTGTCTGGAGTCAGTGGCCAGTAGCTCTCCTAATTTCGAGAAATGTTTTTGCGTGGAATGAAATAGGAGAAAGTAATAAGGAGAGAAAATTTGAGAAGTAACTGACTACTTCACTTAATTCTCATTACATAGGTAACTTAAGTTGTTTTCTAAGTATACTAAAAAGTCGTAAGTAATAAACGTCGATATTAATATAACAAAATATAAAAGAATAGATACAATAAGTGAAGGTTTTTTTCGAGATCACAAACTATTTTTTCAACCTATAAAAAACACTTTTTAATAAAAGATTTCGTGTTATTCTTGTTTTTGTTGCCACATCGAAGATTTTTATTGAAATTCATCTGGAAACCACAGCGTAAATCTTTTTAAATGGGTGTTCTCAAAGTTCAATGAATTGTAATTACTTTCACAAGTCTTTTTTATAAATTGAAATACATCTTTTTAGTTTGCCAAGTTCCCCATTTGTCATACAAATGAAAAATAGGCTGAGTATTTCACCCTGTTCTTTATCCAATGTTGATAAGATGATCAATTTTAAAATATAATTAAATACCTAACAATTTACAAGTTTAAAAAAAATGGCGTCGTTTTTTTAATCAATTTCAGTGCACATTTCAAAGTTCACCACTCTGCCAAGGATATCGCACATGATTTAAAAATATCATAACCGTGAGTTTCTAAAATTTAAAAAATCATCAACAAAATATTCAAACTTTTATTTCTCAAATTAAAAAAAAACACCTATATGGAATATAACTATCGGAGTGGAGTCACGATGTGAGAATGCAATATGTTTTCTACTTGAAGGTCCTATAATATTCCTCCCCTAAAATACAGTTATGAAAAAATACTTCGTGTAGGTTTATAATGCATGTTCAAAATTGAAATGCCTTTCTGCAGGTTGTTCCATGCCTATATTTTTTTATTTGGTTTCTCAAGGAATATGCTAAATATCTTCATTTTTTTCTTTGTTTACACGGAAAAGATATGAGAGGACCTGAGAACTCTTAGAGCCTAGAGAAAAGTGTGTTTAAAGTTTATTTAAGTTACAAAATCGCTTCGTCAGGACTTAATGTTAAATAGTCGATAAGATAGTGGGTGTCATCGATGTACGAGTATATATTCTATGTCGATGATGAGTATGAAACCTTTAATTATTATTTTTGTGTAAGTAAAATGATAACAAGTGGTCCAACGGCTGAGAAAAATGTTATGTCATAACAATATTAGCTGATTGTAATTACTTCATCGTATTTTGGTTCTATGAAATTGAACGGTTATGTTAAAATACTGCAAAGTAAATAAATCATTTATTCATTGAAATTCTTCTAATTATATTACACTTGTTTCACTACCCGACTTCACCCGAGTGTCAACACTTTTTTTTGTAAGTAAGCAGTGTAAATCTTGAACAAATAATTTGGTTTATTGTATCATTTCTGTGATATTCTAAAGCGCCATGGTAAAATAAATTACTCATGGAAAATCTGTCAAATTTAATGACCTTAGGGAACAACGCTCAAGAACTTTTAATGCTTGAACACAAATATTTGATGCAATCGTAAAAGATATTATTATTATTTAATTTATTTAGTCAAATTGATAAAATATTTCAACTAAACTCCTTTCTGGAAATACTAACTTCAATTTTGATTAATTACTTTGTGAGTACGTACGTCCGTACCAATATAAACTTTTCAAATTCTGACCTTAATGTTAGGTGAAATTTTTGAAATTTAAAAAATAATCTGGTAAAATCCCTTCCTTCTTAACAAAATACCTACCTATAATGTATTTTAGCGGACATTGTTCTACATTTGAAATGGGCGGATTAAAGCAACTAACACAACTACCTAGTTTTGAGAAAAAAAAATATTACAAAAGCATATGAATTTGAAAAGAGACCAGAAAAGATAAAAGTACATACGTACTCGTAGATGCGTTAAAAAGATTCATAAGAGATACTATAGAAATATAACGTAGATTATTTTAATTTCTTAAATACATACGGAAAGAAATACATCTATCTAAAAAGGTTCTAAAGATAGAACGGTTTATATAGCTGAGATAATATACCTTAAGTGGTTTTGAAATTAAATCGTTGAAATCTGTTTTGGAAAATTTTCATCAATTATTGATGAAATCGATAGATGGGTGCCAAACAAAATTATTTCGTTCAAACAACAATACTATTAATCAAAATAATTCAAAAATAAAATAATTAATGTTACTTGAATGTGTTCTTTCCCATTCAAATAAGTAATGTAAAGCATAAGAAACCGTATAACTTATGATTTCTCTAGATGTATCTGTATCAATTCGGAAACTTTTATGACCACATTACAACTACAACATTTACGATCCATGAGTCTGAAGCTAATAAAGAGCATTAAGACCCAAAAAGCACTGGGCGAAATCCCAATTTTAATTATTTTCCAACTACTGCTGCACCATACAATGTTTAACGACGGAAAGTAAGCTTTCTTCATATCTGTCCATTCTTTAAAATACATTTTCTTTAAACGCCAATGAAACGTAAAGTAGGGGAGCTGAGCCGCTCTTTCCAGCCCGCTAGCTAGCCTTAAGCCACTACGCTGTTATTAAAAGAAATGATACAGTTTATTGTCTACGCTACGCTGGCAGCGGGAGGCCGAGGGTGGGATTAAAATTTTCCGCCGTGTAACACATTTACAAATTAACCCCGCTCCCGTGATTACCACGCTACGATATTCGGCTGCTAACTGTAATATTATTAAAAGGCGTAAACTCTCGCTCGACATTGACAACATGGGGCGATACTAGTCCGTAAATTTGCGTGTGATTTGTTTAGAAATAAATATTTAACGGTACGGGAAAACCATTTGTTAATTACAACATGCCGGGTGAAACGCCCGCGCTCGTAAGTGGCAATCTGCTGCATGAATTTATGGAGAACGTAAGCGTGGGTGAATATTTTCATCTTACGTAAATCTAAGGTGTGGAGTTGGTACATTTACTTTCGTAATATTTGAGAACCTATTATATTGAATAGTGGTTGATTCTTCTTTTTCATGAATCGTCCAGCGTCTATCTTTGACGGTGGCTTAAAATTTCTCCGGTTTTGTCGATTTTCGCTGGTTCTTCCCTGATCTGGGTATTGTGGAAGGTGAAAAAAGCGTGAGGAGCATTTCATCCAGAAGTAATTACACTTCATTCTCCTGGACGGAGTTGGAGATTGCGATAACAATATCGGAAACCTTTGAATTGTTTCTAATCTATTTCTGTTCTTATTGTCTTTCTATCTCGTAAGGAAGAATACTAACACGATTCTTTCTTTGTAGTAGAGAATATATATCTAAATAATCAAGAAAAATAGTTGTATATAGACTTATAAATAAAACTGTACCCAGTAAAAAGATTACCGATTCCCTAAAACGTGATAATTAGACAAAACCAGTCCAGTATGAAAAAATCGATCGCTTTAAATGAGGAACAAAGTGGTGTAAAATAATTAAATGTAACGATTATCTCAATTTGGTGTAAAGGCAACTAATGAAGCGATCGGGGTTAATTTCCCAGCGAGTAGGCGTGGACCGGTTCGTACCTAATTTATTAGGTTTCTCGGGATCTTTCGTATTCTTCCCTCATTCTTCTCTTTTATATCCGTTCATTGTTTTCTGCGTCTCGCATTCATTCCTCGTTCCTCCGAGTACTCTTCAGCTTCCTCCACGTAGCCCACCAGGTTAAGTGGCTATTAGTGAATCCCCCGATGATATTATTTTATTTCTAAAGCTGTTTTGAAGGACTTGAAAAGATTGCTTCTCACTTAGGTCGAACTATTAAGAAAAGTTTTACCGTATTTTTTAATGCTACTACCATGCTGCTGACTTCATCTGTGAATCTTTTACAATAGAATTGGCATTTATATTGAAATTAAAATTGAAGAAATTCAGGAAATTTCATTCGTTGTTCAGCTTTTATCTTAGTGTATGTTTTTTTTTTTAAATAATTAAAATTTAATAATGTTATTATTAATTTCAACAAGTTTTAATTTGTTTTGTGTGACAGCTATTTAGGCGTTCAAAGCCATTGTCAAACTATGGTTAGACCAGATGGAAACGACTAATTTATATGATTTTGGTTTTTATTTTTGTACGGTTTAATTAGTAATTTCGGTAAAAAACAATTTAAATTAAAGTTTTATTCTGTGAGGTACTTAACTTTAAAAGCTGTTTCCCCCCATTTCGTGATTAGAAACTATTGATTTCTAAAGGTTAGTTTTTATTAGTTGTTTTAAAATGTGTAAATGTTGTAAAATGTCTATTTCTCCGTTTGTGAAAATGAATTGTTTAGGTAATTATTAAGCACCTTTCTCGATTATTTTGTGAATTATTTAAAGAAATTAAATTGTTCAGAGTTTTATTATTATTCTTTGGTTTATTTAATTTTATAGATATAGAGCTCTAGAAATCTAATCGAAAAAATCCTTCCAGTCTGTCTAATACATGTGGCACTACATTATGTGTAGTTTTATTATGATTCTTAAATTATATCAATTAAGACGGAATTCCACAAATTTCACACAAAAATTATAAACAACTGCAATAATGTTTTACGCAGCTGGATTTATTATATTTTCAACTCGGAGTTGATGATTTATCTTATACCATACGCGATTTTCATAACAAATAATCTAATAAATATATTAGATAGTGAGCCGTAACGACAACACGCGCTTAAAATAAAATTTGTAATATATTCGTAAAAAGCATTTACTTTGTGGCTTGCCATATTTATAAATAGAACACATACACTTTGTTTTTAACCACTTTTTTAAAGTGGTTAAAAACAAAGTGTATGTGTTCTATTTATAAAATTTGTAAATTGAAAGGGATAACTCAAATTTTAACCGCTTTTATTTTGCAGTAAAGTTTTATTAAACGTGCCTACTGTGAATATAATTACATAATGATAGGCCCTACTCTGAATCTCTATATATAACAAAATAAATATTTGTCTGTTTGTTGAATTATTTTCCTAAAAATAATCGACCGATTTTGCTGAAAATAGCAGTTTTTATTAGTGACGGGAAGGTTTAAGGAGTAGCTTGAATGAAATCAAATATTTAAAAATTTTGCTACAAAGTATTTAAATGAGTATCAACAAAATTGATCCCGCTATTTTCTAGTGGCTGGGTTTTTGGTAGTTTAGTGATAAAACAAAAGGTAAGCCTTTTGAATATGATGATAAAATAATAAAAAGTATAACATGCACAAAACAATTACTTGTTTTCTTCATCTCGCTGTCTGCAATCGTTTTATAGACAAACGCTCAATTGTGCCAGTGGAAATTAATGTTGCCGTGTTTTTAAAAAACGGCTGTCGGGTATAATTGTAGGTTACCAAAACAAGGAGTAACGCGTGTCGACAGCCTCCATGTCGGCTTTGCACCCGCATTGTTTCAGATTCCCAGCGTGCATTTCGCCCGTCTGAATCGTTGGCGTTTATTAGCATTTTTGTGGCGTAAATAGAGACACAAATAATTCACAGGACGCTGCGTTTGTGTGGAAAATTCTGGAATCAACTCGCGAATGTTTTCAAATGGGCGCATAATGCTTTCTTTCTTAAATTTTGGAATCATCGATTCACTTTTCAATGAGACTTGCGAATTCCCGATTCAGGAAAAAAAATAAATTCTCGTGATTGAAATTTTAACTCTTACATTTGACTGATAAGGGATAGTAAAATTTTCAAACCAAAATGAATCTTAATGATGACGAAGAAAATATTTTCGTTTTTTCTGTAATGAGCTCTGGCGTCATGAAAATTGCACAATTTCTCTTCCAGTTTTTAATGTCAAAACAAGTAATATTTGCTTGAAAAGTCATTTATATCATGCGCTATAGAGCTTTGATATATTCATTGAAATGTCGAAAAATAGCACAAAACGTCAAATGGTTTGTTTCTTATTTTTCAATTGTTCAAAAAGAAAAAAATGTTGAAACTTGGGAAACACTGGGTGGTTACCACTCGCTAATTTAATAATCATTCAATTTATATTTAATGAAACGAATTTCCTTTCGCGGTTGTAAATGTGTTGAAATGTTAACAAAATGTTTTTTATTTACGAGGTAAGTTAGCACACACATTTTCAAAGTAGGTGCCCACATTAAGTGTTTAGATTCCAGCTATGAGATTTGGTAAAACTTTAACGCAAATGGAACCTCCGATCCAATTGTTGAAATGCCATTTGCTTGCGCAAAGTTGAATTCAATGAGAATATTATTTAAAAGCTTCCGAACAAATTCAACAACTGTCGTTTCTGCTTCCCTCATCTAAGGTTAGTAAACTTCGTCTCATATGTCTATCTAGTAAACTAATTATATTCTGTCAGTCGGTTCGCCGTCTACCGAAAACAGTAAGAATGGTTACTATGCATTATTCATTCGCGCTCTGGAAGTATTCTGAATCCTGCGGCTTGATTAAATTTTGATTGGAATCGAAAGAAACTCAACTATTAATAATTGAATGGCGGTGAATTCAGCCGAACTCGGCGCTGGCGGGGAGTGGAATCCATACCATTGAGGTCGACACAAAGATCGAATGGAAAGCCTAAGTCTATTAAATGGAAATAATGCCATACATTCATGCATACAATACAACCCCATTCTGTGCGGCTTAGCGGAGAGAATAGAACTTCATGAAACTGTGTTATTGAATAGTGTGACATCACGTTAACCATCACCGTTGGTACATTCTACGTAAATGGGATTTATATTTCATTTTAGATTTAGTGTAGTTATATTCCAAGGGTGTTTTAATCTCTGTGATAATGCCTTCATTATGATTTATCTTTACTTTAAAAATTGATCCCAATTTGGAAAATTTTCGGCAGTGATAAAAAAAACTTCCCTCTGATCTCGGAGGTTGACTATTATGAGGGAATCTCAACCCTGTAGGCTGCATTGAGTAGTTTTGCTGTACTACACCACCAATCCTTTGTAGGAATAAACGATATTTTAAATATTTTCGTGGAGAGAAATTACATTGTGGTTTGACATATTTAATGAAATGAAAAAACAACTTTGTACAAGACCACATATTTTATTTAAATTTTTATGACCGACCGGTTTCGCTTAGTTTAAGCATCATCAGGGTACAAAATTAAACCTAAAAAAATACATAGTGTGCGGATATATAAACATAGAGGGAGAACACAATATATAATAAAAGAACAGTGAGAAAACAATGGAATAACATTTAAATTATAACAAAGGAACAGAGAGATAATATGAATTGAAAGAGGCAAAATGTACTGAGAAGGTGATTAAAGAATAATGAGATATTTTATGAGTTTACGGGAAATATATCTAATCTACAATAAAATCTGTAGTCTTATACAAAGTTGTTTTTTTTTAATTTCATTAAATATTTTAAATTTTCACTCTCAAAATATATTTAGAAAACTAGCTTGGACTGTAATATAAAAGTCGCTTCAATGTATAGTATGCTCGTACTATCAATAATTCATAGATAAATTTGTCATGTATTTGCCCTTCTGAAAAATATATAATACACGTACCTAACAGAGTTGCCTAAAGCACTGAGTTCGCTGAAAAGTCTTTCATCAAAGTACGAACTGTAATTGAGATCCTTTTTCGGAAGAATATTATTATATCATATATTCAATGGAAAATGTACTTTTCTTGGTATTATTATGTTTAAAAAAAAAAATAGGATCAAAACCCTTCAATTCATAAAACCAATTCATTTTGTTCAAAATTAGCAGCTTATTCGTGGAGGGGAGATTGGATGTTAGATGTTTGAAACTCGGAAACATTTCTCTTAAAATTACAAAGTCTAGAAGTCTTTTGATTACCAAGATTTAAGAATCTAAGTCATCTCCAAGCAAGGTACGTAATCCTAATATCAGCATAGAGATTTATTTTGACAGCCAAGCGCTCGAGACCTGCAAGTTTGCTACGTTGTTTTTTTAATCATCCGCCATAACACAGCCTCCCTTGGAGTACCGAGACACCTAGTGAAACCAACCCCATTGCAACATATACCGCCATGCGAATCTCATAAAGATGAACCCCGCGGCTTGCATACGATTAGCGAGGGAAAAACCGGAGCGTAATTACCTATTATATGGTAACAGGGGTGGGACTGTGCTTACTTTGAATGTATACAGATTATTATCTAAACTCTACATCCAAGTACTGTTTAATTTAGTAGGTACCTGCTAATGAGTACTTAACTACTGCTCTTAAAACATTAGCATGTTGGAGCGTGGCCGCCTTAATTAAATGGGTTCCAGCTAAAACTGTATTTTTTACCAAAAGAGAACGTGACCACAAAGTAAACATCAGGTCAAAGGATAAACAACAATGGAATGCCTTCATCCCTTTTCGGTGGTTAAGGATAATGTGGATAGAACTGAAAATTTTACTTTTAAACAAATTAATGAAGAAAAAAAAGAAGTTCAATTAACTATTCTCTATAATTTTTACTATTTTTTATCTATAAAACAGCTGTTAGTTCGAATCACTAAAAACTCTCGAATGTGGTGAATAAAGGTGAGTTCTGGCGTTATAAACTACAAGACTTTTTGCAACTGGAGTCACTTTTTTAAGCTCGAAACGTTATTAAGTAATAATAATCACGAAAGTTCATGAAACTTTGAAATGCACAAACAACTGGTAAATAATAAAGACCTGATACACAATACCACATTACTGCTTGTGCCATATTGTTAAGAAAATCATCAAAATCCCGGTCGAAGCTGAGTTGATACATACAATGTAGCTTACTGCTGAATAACTAATGTCTAGAAATTTTTCCATAAGGTTGAAACTTTATGGCACAAAAGAAAATTACGAGCAGTATATAAATTTGTAAAGAAATACATTTGTTATCGCTAATTTTTTGCTGCCCAAGTAGGTTAGGTAAAAAATAAAAAAAACGGAAAGATTTTCACTGTAACCTTCGTGATAGAGCGGTTAAGATCCTCAACTACAAATTCAGAGGTCACGGGTTCAAATCCCGGCGTTCGCAAATAAATTTTATTAAGTCAATTTGTGTTGTTTTACATTTATTACACGTTCCACAATGGTTAATACTATCAGTACCGTCCTATATATTTTTTAATAAGATTGTATTGGCGTGATTCGAAATCAAATTACAATTGAACGGCATTTAAGATTGGCAACAATGCATAATAGATTGTTCTAGTTGAATTGAAATCATCGAATCAATAATTTATCGACACTTTATACATAGACTCGCTCGCCGGAGAACAATGGGTGTCGCCTTACGTCAGGAGGAAGCGAAATATATCTGCTTTGGAAATTTCCGCTGTACTCAAAACAAATGAATGCCTCCTGGAAAACTTAGATAAAACGTGATAACAAAATGCGTGATGTTTTAAATTTGTCAAAAATACGGATATCGAATGCTTTATTTTTATATACCTGCGTCCTAGCCGCCCGGAGCCAGTCAGACCATGGGATCCTAAATTTGCGAATGTTTTGAGACTGGGGTAGGGAGGGTAAGGAGATGGATAGCAGGAAGGTTGCAAATTACCCAATTCTTTAGATCTGACTAATAAGCAACATATAATGATTTAACACAACGATTTATTCCTGAATTTTGGGTGATATCAAGAGTACTCGTACATAGTCCACTGAGAAAAGGTGAACATGTTAAGAAACCTCAATGTGTTTTTTTTTCCGCCACCGAGTTTTGAACTCATGAGAATTAGATTCAAAGCTAATGAGCTTGTCATTCTGCCATTGTAGGCAAGATAGTATTTAATACTGATTAAGACAGTTAATTTGTTACAAGCAAATATTTAATCCTATTCAAAATAAAGACAGATTTTTTACGCCAAATGACGACTGCAAGTAATTTCAATTTATTTATTTATATAAATTCAATTATCTACTGGAAAAATAACGTTAGAAATGTTGTAATAAAACAGTTCCACTGAAAGTCTTCTGTTAAAAGTAAAGGAGAGGGTATTTTCTTAATAAAAGTGTTAAATAAAGCTAAAAGTAAGTCACAAATACAGTCTCCTAGTGAGATCACAATGCTTTTCAGACGAGTATTTCCAAGCTTGATTCTCTCTTTGTATTTTATCCTAAGACCAGAGATAGCAGCTAAATCAGGAGTCATCAAGGATAAAGAAGAATATATTCCACTTAACTTAACTAAGTTTTAAATGCTTTTCATATAATTCAGTGAATGTCAAAAGGCTAAAGGCCGGGACAGAAAACACAAATTAAATTTACGTCAGTGTAATTTTTGGCGCATAAAATATATTAACAAGAGCAAGTAATGGATTAAGTGTTTAAAACGTTAAAATCATTTTAAATAGACAAGAAAATAACTTTAACCTGAGTGATACATTTATTTGATGGTCGTAGAAATATTTCCTTTCTTTGAATCTTAAGATGCAATCTGCTTCATTTCCAAAAAAAAAAAAAGTTTTGTTCAAATTGACATAAAACTATACAGATTTCAAAATCATACAAAGTATCAAGATAAAATTTAAAAAAAAACGTAACTGAAAGAAATATCACAACAACTTAGGGAGATAATAATTTATTGGTACAAATTAGCTTTTAATTCAGATAAATCCTTATTTACCGCTGCGTTTTCCTCCCAGAAGTCTGCCGGTCAATGAACTGATAGGATTTGGTGATTTACGTTTTAGAAAACATTCTAGTTAGCTTAAATGAGACACATTGAGTGTCGCCGGGGAGGCGAGCTTTCATAACCATTAGCAGAGCTTTAAAGCGCTATCGTTCCTTCTCATCCACTTTGCTAGATATCTCTAGTTGACTAACATTTCTGAGACCCACCTATCTACTGCAAAACACATTACTGTCTTCCATGAAAGTTTTTTTGAAGGCAACTAAAATTGTTTAAGAGTAACTTTTTTCAAGAAAGCAGCGAAGCAGATGATTTATTTTGCGCTTGATCTAAAAAAAAATCAACATTAACAATTCAAGAATCACTTTTCTATCTGAATCTATATTGCATTATTTAATATCGCTTAATGTTATCATCAAAACAGACAACAACTGAATAAAGTGGTAGACGACAATACACACACGAGTTAACAAAAAACTTGGTAAGTACTTTACCATACAAACAGTAATTTGAAACTTCGCAGGGGTTACGTAGTTAGGCAGTTTCATTCTCATTCTCACTTACTTCTTAAGAGTTGGAGATATTGGCCTTTCCCTCCCTGTTGTTGGTTCGAAATAAAACTTAGAAGACTTTTTATGACAATAACCGCGCTGCGGCTTTAAAAACTTTGACTCACAATAGACTTGTTATTTCATTTGAAATAATTGAAAAGTATTTTTTGCGTTTTCTTTTTGGGGTTCCATCGATACGTGCTTTGATTTCTCCTCCTTTTTAATTTGACGTTTTGGATAGCTTTGTGGTGTTCGTCATCAGAACACGTGCTGAACTCTTAGTTTTTTATAGCTGTTAGTAGTAATTTAAAAAAAAATTGATTAGCGCGATTTTTGTGAAAAAAATACATTAAGGCGCTTGAAAGAGCCAACCATCATAATGATGGTAGTTGGCCTAGAAAATCTTAAATCCAGTTGTAGTATCTTATGTTTTTTACTCTCCAGTGTTTTTAATAAAATAATTTGATATTGTGAAAACATCCATACTATCAATACGGTACTTATGCTATAAATATTTGAGTTTTTAACACCCACTCTACTAGACTTTTAATCCATAAAGATTTATATTTGGGGATATGCGGCCACAACCTAAATTATGGTCGCTTAACAAAACAGAAATATATTTTTATTATTTCAGGGGAAAAGATAGGTCGATGTTTTTATCATTATGTTTTAATAAATTGGTTCAATTTTTTTTTGTGTACTTTGAACGAAAACTCTATCTACATTTTAATAACCTGTATCTGAAAGCTATGTTTTCTCATTATTCTAATTAGTTAAAGTGTGACACCGCATGTTTTTATTTGTATGAGCTAATTAATTAAAAATTGTTTGTTGAGCTTGGTCCTGTGTAATTCAAGTCCCCCTCATGTAGAGTTATATTAGCATTAAGACAATGATTCCCTGCAGGTTGCAACAGAAATTTAATGGCTTTCTTGATTAACCATCTCATTACTGAATGGCCAAGTTTAAATGAGACCAAACAGATACCTTTTGGGCACTCGATATACGTACAGTGCCGGGCTTATACAATAATGACAGCAAGTTTACTAACTAAACTATCATTGCAAAGTTACACAATTTCTCGTTCTCTCATACAAACAATTACACGGTGTTCCGTTGACTCTCCGGTACTTGTCCAAGTACTATTACTTACTTCATTATTAAAACTTTTGTTGTTACAGCTGTGCAGAGGAATGGAGCCGACTCGTTTGTTTGTTTATTTCAACTGTGTTCTGCAGAAATAAACAACTAACTAATGTGTAATAAAATTCTAAATCATGCTTGTTATAACTTTGTGTTAATCGATGAAATCAAACCAATATTTATCAAGCTTAGCGAAATATTCTGGCCATTAACATGTTAACTGAACGCAACGAAACACTGATGCTTAATTCAAAATAATTTTAAAAATATAAATTAATGCTATCGTTCCAAGTGATATTTTCCTTAGAGATATTTTTCGTTTAATTTTTAAGAATGGTTAATATTATTTTGATTTCACTGGTTATCGTAAATAATTATGTTGTTTAAAATAAATTTAACAAGGCATAGATATTGGAGATGGCGCCACTTCCAGATGATGCCTAACATACGAGTATATGTAGATTAATAAGATCTTTAACTTGTAAGTAGTTGATGAATTTGACTCCCACTAATCCTTGATCCTTTCCTTCAGTCGAATACCCTTGTTAATGATTTGTGATTGTTTTTCCCACTCTGTGCTCCTTTAGGACGAAAAAAATCAAATTCTGACTACAAACGCTTGGTTAAATTTGGTAAGTGACATGATGACAAGGCCAGGCCTTCATTGACTTCAGCCGATCTTGGCGTATGTAATCAAGTTATATTTATCGAAGGGAATACCATAATATCACTTCAATTGCTTATACATCAAGCAGTGCTCTCGAAAAGTAATCACCGCACATAACATGTAAGGCTGTGTAGTGTCACCGTTCTAGTTCAATCTGTACATGCATAAATATATGCAATACCTGAAAGGTAGAGAGAGGTCTAAGAGCGGAAATGAAAACCTAAAAGTGTGTTTCTGTTGTATGCTGACGCTGCAGCGCTTATTTCTGTGTATAAGTCTAGTTCTGCTGTCTCTCCAGTCTACGATGAATGGAGGAAGTATTTTCGAATGATTAATGTAAATGTCATGCGTTATGAAAAAGAGGATTGGAAAGTGAATTAAGTGAAAAAGCCTAGAGAATTATATTTGCATACCCCTGCAGAGAACGGCATAATTATTAGTTGGATTAAATTTAACGATGCATTTGATTTACTCATTTGTATCATTTTCACATGTTTTTCCAAAAGAAAAAAATGTTACCGGAAGATATGAAGAGAGAAAGAAAAATAAGGTTTAATCATTTGAATCATCAAAGTATTTGCACAAAACCAATTAATAACAATTCGATACCTATTTTGTTCGTTAATCTCCTCACTTTCAGGAAACTTACCTTCTTATTTTTGTTCTCAATTTTCAAAATCCATTATAAGCGAGAAAATAAAACTCAATATTGAATAATACCTTACAAAATACAAGGAGTACAGGTACCACATTGTTGGCTGAAAGCATTTACAGAACAGGAGAACATAAACTGTAATAGGTACAAAGGTATTAACCTTGTATAGGATTCGCTTCACGATTTGGCAGAGATCATTGTCTAGTTCACTGTGCACACAACCATTTACAGCTCTATCTCACGTAACGGAGTGAAAATAGCGGAACTGCAACGGAATATAGTTACAATGTAATGCAGGACTAGCCTGTTAAAATACCTCATCAGCTGTCTGAACTTCTGTTCAGGTTTTTTATGCAGTACATCCGCACGTAGAACCCAGAGAGATTATTTAACTGCATTTAAAAGGAATTGGTGTGACTTACCATTCTTACGACCACGGCTATTTATTTATTAATATACGTATACGGTTGTGTTTAGGTGGGTTTTTTTGTATTTTTCTCTAACCAACTAAGACTAAAAAAGAAACGAAAATTATGTTGTGGTTGTCAAATCTTAACGAAATCCTCATAATAATTATCAATTATTTCTATGTTGATTCCAACGACCTCACTACATCCTCTGAATGCGTAAAATAATTAAAGTTCATCGATTTTCTTTCCGCTTTCGAAATATAAAATTTATTGTAGTAAAAATCACTCTATCACACAGGTATATTTTTAGAGCTTTTATATATTTTGATTTTGAACTTATTACACTGTATTGGTGTTGAGATAAACTCGCTTCCACTAAAAGGAATACAGAATCCTCTCCTGACATGGTAACTGTTTCAAGTGAATCTCTATGGGCTTTTAAATGTTTATTGGGGTTTGATGAATCAGCTAAAATATCTTTGATTAATTTAGATGCCTCTGCCTGGCCTTCAGATCTCAGTTCCACGTGTGTGGCGTAAACTAACTCGCGTAGATTTTCCGAGATCCAGAGACTTTTGGGTTCCATAATCGCTTTTGAAGTTTATACCAGGTATATTACGAAATAAATATGTGAACTTTTGTGTTGCACTGGCGCATGTAACGAGCGGTCTGAGATGAATAGCGGGTAGTGGGTTGATTCTATCGCGTCTGACGGCAGTGTGATACAGCTAAAGGAGTACTTCTCGGTAAACGAAGCGGCATTGAAAGATTGATTTTATTTTTTTTGTATAAAATGAAAGTTCTTGCTCCAGTGTGCGAGGCAAGACATCCATAAGATTCGTTAACGACTTTTATAGTGTTTTTTTTACAAAATAGAAGAAAAAAGGATAGGGAACAACGTAAATTGTAAAACCTGCACGTTTATGGCTTCAATGAATGGATATCCTAGGAGATTTCAATGAATAATAGTCCAATACCGTCCAATTCTAATCTAAAGGCCTCGCGGTACTTCAATCATTATTGTCGGATTGACCTACTAGCCATCAATCGTCATTTGAAACCATGGTCATTCAAACGGACAGGTGGCACGGTACATAGCAATGATCCAGTGTTGGACCAGCATGACAGAACTATGTCGAAACTAATGCAATCAAAAGTTTCGCGGACAATTCTTAACGATTTTATATAGAAACGCAGCCAGATCGGACTGTGATGATTGAATTTACGTGATGTTTCGATGACCGGTAAAAGGCCTTACTTTTAAAAATTGGATGTTTTAAAATAGAAAAAATAATGTATATTCTAATAACATATATCTGTATTAAGTGAGCCGACGTTTTTCACAATTTTTCTAATGACCTGCGGGAGTAAGCAAAACAAAATAATTGTTCGAATGTTGCACTAATATCATTTCATTTTCGAGCAATTAACTCGAACCATTACCCGATTTTTGAAGGTCGAAAAATGGTTTCATATCGTCGTCGGGAAGGCAAAAGGGCTGAAGCGCCATTTTGGGCTTAAGTTTACACCAGAGCACTTTAAAGTTTTTTTACTATAAAATTCATAGGTCTTCAGTAGCTGGATGGATTTTTAACAAAAAAGATAATTCAGGTAATTCAATGCTTTCACTGAGTTACCTGAAACAACAAAAAGCTAAAAGAGTCCCAAACTTGTGTCGCTTGAGTCAAGCTTTTTAGAAATATTTAAATTCGATTTTGAAAGGAGAATACATTATGGGAAAATAAGTGGAAGTCCAGAACAAAGTTACCATACAATCAAATGAATCAAATACTTAACTCGGGTCATACTCGGAGTCGGAACAACCCATACAGAATTGTGTGATTTTCCTTCCCCTTCTGCATAAATTTGCAGGAAAATGTGTAAAAGTGTTAGTTAGACATCACGATTTGAAACTTATAAAAGAGCATAGGATTGTTTTAACAGTTTTATTTACTTAATTTTTTTTTTGTTACCTTTATTATCGTTATATGATACAAGTTCACATTAAAATAGAAAAAAACTCAGTTGGCACAGTACGACACCGTCATTCAGTATAGGAATTCTTTAACAAAGTAAATGATGTTAGACCACCATCATTTAGGGCAGACCTATTTTTTTTCTTTTTGTTAATTTCTCAAAAACAATTCATCTTTTTGATAACACCGGCTTAAAATTACTCGTTTAACCTTTATTATAAAATAATTCGTACCGATTACAACCAATCAACAACATTTTGTGAAAAGTGATTAAGTAAGGTTAAGTGAAGTTAATAGGCACGTACTTTATGGGCCCAAGATAAAAAAGTGAAAATATGTTTTATTGCGCAGATATCGAACGCAAGAAGCTGTTTTTATCAAAAAATAATAATTCTCCACTTAAGAAACCGAACCTTTTCTACCAAAATTTAAAAGATACCTTTAATTAATTAAAAGTTATACTAAAACAAAACAAAAACAATTGGTCGTTGAACGATTAACAGTACGAGCGAAGGAAGAAAGAAGAAAAGCCTTGGAGGACCATACTGGGTAACACAGCAGTATCCATTATCAAGGCTTTATGAATACTTTATAAGTTCATACAGTCTTGTATATAGATATTACTGCGTTATCTGCTATCGCCGCACGCTCTGCAGCATCTCCCACACATCCAGTCATCCCAGGGGGATTTCCGAGAGTGGATACTCGACATGAAGAACTTACACCCGGATCAATAAAGTATCAAATTGTCTACAGCGAATCTAGCAAATATTGTACGGTAATATAATATGGCACCCAATACAAATTTACTAGAAAAACTTCTGTAAAAGATAAGCGTGTGAGATATATAAGTAAAGGGTGGTTGATAAAAGATTTACAGTCCTTTCAGAGGAAAAAAATACTATTTTTTGAAGAAAAAAAAATCGGGATAAGAGTGGGACACACAAATGGGACACATAAAAAGATAAAAAAATAAAAGAATAATGAGTTTGACTAGCAATAATATATAACTTTTATCAATTCCCCACAGTATTTAAAAACATCGTTGAACAAATTACAATTTTCATGTATTGTTATGAATAATTTTACCTACATTTTTTAGGGAGCAAAAAAATTCACGTTTTAAATTATTGATAAATAATACAATAATTTCACTTGTTCCTTAAGGTGATTGAAAAAAAAATGACACTTTTTTATGTAGGTGTTTTTTTAATGTTTTTATCAGGCGCCAAAACACCTCTCCCCGACTCAGATAATATTGTAAAATTATGAAAACTAATTTACAAATTGAATTATTTTTATAGCGCTTGTTAAATTACCTCTAAGACGCCTGCAAGCGTAATACTTATTTCAAATTAGCAATCATTAAAAAAATGATTCTATTCACTTTCTATAACAGCTTGTTGTACAAAGTAATTTTTACTAACTACCCTGTATCCAGTTCTCGAAAATCATTTTTCAAAAGTATTTTATAGTTCAATCTTCACATTTCATAAATCGAATAAAAATAAAATAAAACTGAAACAGTCTTCATAAAATTAGTTGTCTATGTTTTGCTTTTAATATGAATAATAATATTTAGACCACGCCTCGCTAAAATAATAATACAAATAAAACGATAACATAAGTACATGATAAAATAAACATAATAACATATAAATGAACTCGATCTTGTAAGAAACACTGTTTTAGTGTGGTGCTCAAACAAGTGAATGTGTTTAACTGATCAAGAACGCTTATTGTTGGGGAAAACTGTATTATAACCCAAAGAAGATTGCTAAAAAGAAGGAAACGGACACATGTTGCTCGTCCATCAACATAAATTTTTAAACCAATACCCGATAAGATTTTACACAAAACAGTGGCAGGATATCTGTACGCCCTCCCTAAAGTAATCTATCAGAAAATCCATTTCTTTATACAAGCAAGCTAAGCTTTTTTATTTTGTAATATTGTGATCTTTTTTTCCAAATATATTATTATTTGTAAGAAGTGTTGCAAATTTGAAAGCGTTAGTTTTATACAAAACTAAGAAAACGAAACTGAGTACTATAAACGTAACGTATTGATATATTTATATTTGAACTTGTTTACATGTGTGTTAAAGATAATTAATATTATATAACAGTTTCATGTGAATCACGCGCAAGTATTCTTGTAATATATTTATATTGAAGACGAATAAATGTACATATTATTTAAAACTAATATCTTGCATTTATGTAAATAGGACAAACATAAAAAACGAATTTGTAGCATAAAACTAAAAAAATAAAAATATAATATTTTAATTTAGAATGGGAGAAAAGATAAGCAAGTGGAAGAGAAAAAAAATGAACAAAAAAGAACAAGTGGATATGCTTAAGGATAAGAAAATTAATTTTCTTTGTGAGTAGGGACATACGTACGAGTGTAAACTTTTCAAATTTGACTGATGTCAATTCAATTATCAAATGAAAAAAAAAATAATTCTAAGCCCTACCTACCTGTACTTTAGCAGACATTACAAATACATTCCGTGAAGAATCATGGGTATAAATAAAATATTTATTTATTGGAAAGCAGTCTGACGAAAGGACCACAGTAATATAAATTGTATTTCTGATGAAAGTCGATACAGTATTTTCAAAAACTTTTTTCGTTTTCCAGATTGCGTGGTATCCTAGAGCAGTGTTACTCAAATGCTGGTCCGTAGACCGGTACTAGTCCACGGGCCGGCGACAACCGATTCATGAGAAATAATATATTTTTTATTTTTATGAAAATATATAGTTTTTAAAAATACTCCATTGTAAAAACGCAAAGGCTAGAGAGTAAAAAAGAACACATTCAGCGGTGATGGGACTGGCTAGACCCTTTGTAGTAAAAATAATTTAAGCGATTTTCATACGATTTTTATACATATCTTATTCCAAATATGATTTTTGGCAATTCCAGATTTAGTCAATTCATCAATTAAGTTTTCTGTAAGAAAATAAGTTTTTTTAATAAATGATAAACTATCGTTAATCATCCATTAATATAAACGTCGGTGGTTTATTTTTATTTGAATCCCTCACAAGAGTCCCAACTGCTAGGAGCTGTGGGAAACTATGGCATCCTTATTTTGAGATATATTGTGAGGCTGAAGAGAAAGGGGAATGGAAAGAGATGGGGAAGAGGAAGGTGAATAATTCAGATCTGGTTATCAAACTCAGTTACAGCCATTTCAAACATCGTTTCGATTCTGCATTTTGAACTTTCACTAGAGCGATTCTGCGAGTATTTACCACTTTGGAACCTGTCACAAATATACAATTTATTATTTCATATGAATTAAATGTGGAATAACGCATAATCATAATTTAAAAAAATCATTCATGCTTTCCAGAATTCAAACCCGTAACCTTGAATCTCCGGTAAGGTTGAAAAAACAACGTTCTTAATCCAAAATCCTCTCCGTGTCATTTAAAATTATTGCCATACGAGAAAATAAAGTCTTTTGCATCAATAGGTTCGCGATATCAAATAATATTAGGTTTCGATAAAATCTTGTTAGAATTTTTTATTAAGCGTTCAATTATTTTGAATCTAAATTGATTGTTCACGTGCTCGAGCATTTCCAGGTCACTGGAATTGGTTTCAGAGCAATTAAAAGCGCACTACGATTAATTAATTCAGTATGCGAGGCCACAAGTAAGTTTCACCGTACGTCCCGTCATCAAAGTGACCACTGTTACTCGTTGTGTAGGATGTTTCAGATTCGTATGTGAGAGTTATAATAAAATTAACATATTCACTATTCAGCCAGTGTGCCACCGGGTGGAGAGGTTCACTCGGTGCTATTCCATCGTTTGAATGACAGACAACCAAATAATACGACACGAAATACAATGTTGTAAATATGGAAAATTGTTTTATTGTGAGGTTGCGAATATTAAGGGTAACATTTTGACTGTGAAATGGTAGAAAGGAATAAACCTATCACTAAAACAAAAAAAGAGATAAATTAAAAATACTCATATTTTATAGTTTTACTTTGAATATATGATTTTTTAACATGATCATTATAAATTACTTGCTTGCTACAAGTAAAAAATCACGGGATACAACTTGATGTGCAAAAAAGAAACAGTGTCTTTAATCTACCTATTTCAAATATAGAACAATTTATGCAAAAATACATCATAGGTAGACACTTTATTAGGTGTATGAGGCTTTAAAAATATATATTTTTTCTAACACACCCGTCACATTTATTGTTAATTAGCCTTACTACACGGCTTCACCCCAGTTTTCTTAACGAGCAATCGACAAGTACGAAAAAGTCATATCGTATTTGCATGAAGTTGCTTTTTAATTTCAAAACTTCGCTGTCAATGAAGAAAATGAGAATTTGCGTATACCTAGTGGTGAATATTTTGTAGGATAGTGTATAAGAGCTTACCGCTAGGGAGTTTTTTCAGATAATCTTTTTCTGCTTTACCTATATAGTTAAGATATCGTTACGGCTGTGTTCCTAATGAGAGCTATATAAAAAAAAAAAATGTTCAAGCTCAGGGAATATTTTCATTCTCTAGTCTGATGTTTTGACAGGTACAGCTTATTCCCTTCGGCATTACATGAAAGTGAACTTCTAAACTTCTTAATCATTTTTTTAAAGCTGTCTGGTTAAGCTCATTCTCTTAAAGTGCATCTAAAAATTGCTTCATACTTCTGGACTCCTTCTACCTGACTCTGATTTTCGAAGGGATTCTTAGAATTATTTTTTCTTTTGCCAGGATGATAAAGAAATATCATTTTAAATTATTAAAATAAAGAAAGAGATTTTTGTGAAAGTTGTATTTTTCTTTCTTGCCATGACTGAATATCGAACATTTCATTTATAGAAAATTAAAGGATAACTTTGTATAAGACCACTGGTTTTATTTTAATTGTAATGATCGTTCGGTTTCACTTAGCCTAAGCATCATCAGGGTACAAATTAAACTAAACAAAAAATGCATAGTGTTTGGTTATATATACCCGTACATACGGAGGGAGAACACAATATAAAATAATATAAGAGAACAGTAAGAAAATAAAAGAATAACATTTAAAATATAACAAAGAAACTTTGAGAAAGTGACATATAATATGAAATGAAAGAGGAAAAACATCAACTGAGAAGGTGAAAATTTTTATAAGTTTACGGGAAATTTGCCTAATATTGGACTACATGACAAATTTAACTAATGATTAAGAATATGCAATATGAATGCTTAGGCTAAGCAAAACCGGTCGGCCATAAAAATGGAAATAAAATCTGTGGTCTAATACAAAGTTATTATTTCATTTTCATTGAATACGTCAAACCACAAAGTGATTGTTTTCTAAGAAAAAATATACTTAATTTAAAACTTATGATATACTCGTATATTGTTAATATCATTATATTTTTTAAACTTAAATTTAAAACATATACAGTACCTACCATTACGTTAATTGAGATTACTACAAAGTTCTAAGATCACGTCGGGTAGAATACGTTTCTTGAAAACGTTTGGTAGATTTAATTCAAACTTCAATTGGGATATTTGTCAGAAGTTCTCTTTGAAACATTAACGATTACAAATCTCCGAATGGGGTATCACCGCTTACCCCTTACGTATTGATATGGATCGGCGGGCGGAGGCCCAGTCGATATGGGCTCTTCCGATCCTTTGTCCTTCCCCAATGGGCCTTAGGATTCCGGGACCGATGTCAATTTATCAAATATCTGCCCCGGGCCAAAACAATAAATCGGTTGCGACCCGCACTGAGGGCTACGGGCTCGAACTATCTCGGACTGTACTTAGTGGAGGGATTTTGGGAGATCTGCTTTTACGTCCCTGGGAAGGTTTTGGCTACATGGGAGGGATTCTTCCATCGTAAAACGACATATTAGTCGATCTTTCCTTTGTGTTGAAGCGAGAGGTCCTATTTTCTAAGCGCGCGTGCAACAGCTCACTGAATCCTAATAAGAGATGTTCTATAAAATAGTTCGAAAGTAGGTATACACGAATTGTTTGTATTCTCATGTTTAGTGGTTCCTTCGTCTGTTGGAGGACTAGTGTGATTTCCTCCAACGATAAGTTTATCCCAGCAATACGAGATAGAATAATGGAAAGAACAAAGTATGTTTGGGAGTGAAAGTAAGAAACGATAAAAATACGTTTGTAAAACGAGACATGTCTTTTTAATTTATTTTTTCTTGCTAAAATATAAAGAAATATATGGGTTTGGTCCATGTCTGTCTCACTAAGATATTCCTGTGTCGAGACAGACGTAGTGTACATACATTATATTATATTAAATATAAATATTAATAAAGATAAAATAAAAATAAATAAAAAGGAGAAATAAGAAAAGAAATGAAAGATGAAATTAAATAAACATTACAATAAAGTTATGACGTGGAAGTTGCATTTTATAGATATTGTTTATGTTGTGCACAATAATAAAAAGTAATGAAAAGGAAAAAGAAATAAAAGGGAAAAGAAGAGAAAGATGAAATTAAATTAACATTGAAATAAAGTTATTACGTGGAGGTAACATTTTATAGATATTGTTTGGGAGTAAAGAGGTTGTGCACAAGGTACATTTATAATGGTTTCGGGTGTTTTATGATCTCGGTAAATAATAATAATAATCTGTGAGTAGGTTCCTACGAAATTAAATAAAGGCACTACATTTTTGAAGTGACAAGCACTGTACTACTCGTATAAGATAAAGAACCTCCACTTAGAGCTGGCGCGGTCTCGAGATCTATTCTCCATATAAAGACGATATAATAGTTAAATATTATTTTCATCCCTTTTCCTAGACGGGCTTGGGATTCATATCTTTGGCAAGGCGCCTCCAGGCGTTCTTATCTTATGCTACTTCATTGGCCTCGGCCCATCGCTTTCTCATTGCAAAGCTTTCTCATTTGTATTGCTTAGCTTCGTCGCGGGTAACCAAATGACCCACTTCAAAACCTAGAAATGTCGAACCTGCTAAATTGGGCAGCGTAGAGTATTAGATCCACCACTTTTGAAAGAACGTCACACAGCAGTGGAATAAATACGGTTAATTTTTAAAAGCATAACAAGTAAAAACCCATTTGACGAAAATGTATTGCTCTTTGTAATCTCTAGGGCGTTTTTTAATAATCTTAATATGTGTAAAACCTTAAAACTTTTAACGAAAGAAAACAGTCTCATACATATTTTTAACAACTAACAACTAACTAAAAAAATAAATAAGTGACATGATGTCAGGGGTATAATATCAAAGATAGCAAAGTTCGCTCAACTTTAAAACAAGTTTAGTAAAAAAACTTTTGTGCGGACTGTTTCAACTTCAATGGAACAGTATTTCTCGTCAATTATTGAATGATATTCAAATATTTAATAATCGTGAACAACAAAATAATAATGTTGATTATCTACATACAAAAAATGACGTAACCATGTAAAAACTGTTCTATCAAGGAAGTGGACATTGTCTTCATTGATATTATACCTTTATGTAATGTCTTCTTATTGAAAATACAACCACTTGCGTAATTGATTCATAACATTCTAATTATTATGTTCGCTTTGACCCTAATTTAGAGATTGGCTGGGGATATCCCTACGTCATGCCCCAAGGAAGATGGCATCCCCATTATAAAATCAGGAAGGGCGCTTGGGTCATCTGATGGGACTTATAAAGCGATCTAGCTGGTTTATGTGTTTGACGAGGTATAAACAAACATGACCCAATAGATAGCTTTGAGTATACACCGGTACTTGTAACGGTTACACAATTTCCATTTAGATCGCTACCATGTTCAACAACGTAGATAATTTGGTCATTACAATTTTGGTACTAAGTTAATCTAAGATAAACGTTGGCAGTAACTAATTACACAAAAACATTCGGTTCACAGATTTCTAGCATAATCTTTACGTATATATTTTTTGATTACCTATTTAAAGATATACGACGACCTGCTGTAAGATTTTTGGAATTGAGCCGAGAGGTTTAGGCCTTGGTTAAGCGGAATTGTCATATTTTCCTTAAAACCGATGTTCCTTTTTAGAAAGTTTCTAAAAATAAACAACCAACAGCACAACGCTCAAACCCGACAGCGCCTATATACTAAATGTAGCCTCTATTAATAATTGTCATTTTAACATATTCGCGCATCAGAATCACTCGGATGGGAGACTACCAAATATTCAAAACATTGCTTGAAATTGGTATTGCTATAGTAAGCAACTAGATCTGAGCAGCCAGCCATTTTATGGTCTTTCTATATACTCTTTTCTTTCTCATATCATTAATATCTGCTTCACGAAAATCCATTATCAAGGATACAACAGACCCATTTTTTTTCAAAAATGTTGTTTTATCGTGGAAAAATCCGTCATTACAATAATTTTCGCGAAATATCAATGTCAACTAGTGATGTACAACCTTTTCAGTAAAAGGACCGCATTACCCTTTATTCAAACCTTTGCTGGCCGCATAGTATGTAAGTATAGGGTGTACATTTGAGTTTTAAATGTTCAAAAACTTCCTGCCACATCTATTTACACATACGTTTTGTGAGAAATCTAATGAAGAATTGTTTAGGACATGAAGTACGGTTTAACAAAAAATCGTCGTCAAATTATAGACAAAACGGGCTGCGGGTTGTGCTCCACTGATGTAAACGGACTCATTTAAAAAAAAAAACAAACCAATCGTACAGAGATAATGATCTCAAGATAAAAAAAATAACTATTGAAAAAAGTATTTCCGTAGAATATTATAATATTTTTTCTTTTGGTCCGATAAATAAATTATAACATTTTTTCAAACAGCGGCTAAACTCTGACAATAAAATAGTACTGTAGATAAAAATAATGAAAATAACGGATTAGCACGCCTATTTATTTCATCTCGAGGAGAAAAAATACATTTGTGGGCGTTATTGATTATACTACCTTTCGGTAGGTTTATAATCTCTAAGAGATACGCGATGTACTTGATTAAGTGATTTGTTTCGCAGCTGCGAAACATAAAATTACTTTCTTTATAACAGAATTATCTCGAAGTAAAGCGAAACCATTTATCAGGAACCCAAAAGCTGATGGTGTTATTGCCAATATAAGAACGTGAATCTGAAGTTAAGAGATTAAAGTACCTGAGGAAATCAGTAAGCTAAAACTTCCAGGAAGGGCTGCCTTGTTATATAACAAGTATTGGCACTGAGTAGATAGCAAAGTAAGTAGGCTTCATGTTTGTTAAATGGTAACAATTAAATTCGAAGAACTTGTAAAATTTAATCGATGATCTCTGTAGCACAGTGATCTACTCGTTTTGTGTTGATTCTGGAGGTAACGGGTTCGTATCGCTTTAAAAAGGTGATGTTTAACCCTAACAATTGTGTTTAACCCTAACAGAAATGGCAATTACCTAGAGTTAATTTGATTAGAGTTAATCTCGTTAAAATAGATTTAAAAAATAATAATTTAAGTCTTTATTGGGCAAGAGAGAATCTAGTAAAAAAAAACTAATCGTATCTCCTTCCCATCATATTTTTTTGGAAAATATCTTCTAACATTCATTATTTTATTAAATCGTTGTTGTATTACGATTCACAAAACTATTTGACACTAACGAGCGAAAGGTAAAATGTGTACAGTAGTTTGGTAGTAAATTAAGCAAAATTGAATATTACATAAATGACTCAGAACACACTATCGTAAGCATCATCCTAACATCAATATTGTCTGTCGAAGTTGCGTGGGTATATTACACTTAAGTTTGGAATCCCTTGTTAACTCCCAACGTGAGACCTCTTCATACAAGAAAAACCAATACCCGTAGGAATCTCAATACTTCATGCTTCATGGTCCTAGCATTGTCTGTATTTTATCAACTTATTTTAATATCGGAGGACTCGTAATGTTAAACATTTGAACATGACGAGCTGATGTTGATTTAGGCTAACCTCTCTTGCGACTTATTTCAAGATTAACTTCCCATTAAGTTTTTGGAAATGCTTTACCTTCCAGCAATCTTTCTTATATAAAATGAAAGCATATTCTTAGCTTACTTAACTGCCTGTCGTAGGTTTTTGGTTTACTCAGAAAATCGCAAGGAGAATTATTGTAATATAACCGAGTTCGTAGTGAGAAGTATTACGCTCCATAAATAAAACTCAGCCACTTCTGGCGCAGCTTTCCAAAGCTCCCAACATTTGCACCAATTCATATTTGAACATCACACGCCAGGCGGAAAACTCGCCGGAAAGCCGACTCTGTGAAATATATTTCCCGAATTTGTCAAAAGTTCATCGGAGAGTTGAGGCACGCGTGAGATATCTCCGCCACCGCCCTCACTACCTCAACACCCCAACACCCCAACATCCCAACACCCCAACACCCCAACGCCCCAGCGCTCCAACACCCCAACACCCTGGTACCGTTAATGTAGCCAAGCAGGCAAAACTTACTTCACAAGTCTTCTAATTATAATTCTTTCGCAGTGAAATGCGGCAAGCCGTGCACGAAGAACTTTTATACTTAAAAATGAATTCTTGAAAGTTTACGATACAATAATTAACATCTTTCAAACCTCCATTTATATTAATTTAAGAATTTACGGTTCTTTGGTTATCGAGAATCAAAAATTCTTTACTTCTAAGATGTGTTATTTCTGTAAAAGTTTTGTAACGAAGCCTTCGATCACTTTACTCAAATATTGTTCATAAAATTTCACATACTGAAAATATATAAAAGATTTTTTTTTAAAGCTTGAATTTTAGGGCGTTCTTATCATAATAGATTTTGAAAATCCTTCCTAAAAATCTTTCTCTTGCTCTCTTGACATGTGAAGGTGGGACTAAATATTTTATGGAGGTTTACTTCCAGGAGCGGATTTCCTTTGGCGGTATCTCCCCGCAAACAGAGCCACTCCTCGTCACTCCTTGTTACACGAACACCAATTTATGTGGATCACGAAGTTGAACACAATTCGAAAAACCTTCGAAAAAGGGAAGTAAAACTATTAACCCTTGTCCAGATTTCATAAAGCAAGGAAAGGATCATGAAATATTCAGCCGTTCGCAAAAGCTTTCACCCTCGCAAATAAAAATAAAAAATCATGAATTAGTAGCCAATTTCCCTTAAAAAATTATTTTTAAGCCATAAAGAATTCAAAGATTCAGCAATTTTTTTCAATCGATAATCCAATAGTTTGGCAAATGTTGGAGACGGTTTTTTATGTTAATTTTTCCGTTATGGAGAGAGATCCACAAGCATAGCAGTGCTGACATTGAAGAAAATAATAATATATCGATCTGTTTTTCTGAATGAAATAGTAATAAAATATGAAATATGTATAGATGAAACGCAAGTTTTCACTGAAAAAAAAAAAGATTCTCTGAATTGACACACCAAACGCATTAGATTTTAAACACATTCGAGAATAAAAAATAAAAAAGTTAGATATTCCTCACAATATTTTTTTTGCCAGGAAGTGATGTTACATTTAAAGAATCTGGCAAGTCGTAAATTTAAGTTAGTTTACTTTTATTCATATACGTTTTATGAAAGTTCAACATTTTCAAGACTTATAATTTTGGAACAGATCCCCTTGTGTGTTCGTCGCGTTTTAGGCAATCCAAGTTTGTGAAAGCTTTCAGGATGTTCAATTTTCGATTAATCTGTTTTACCCATCATGGTTCTATTAACTTCAGAGCACCTACCAACTAGGTACCTTTAGATACCATTCTCAAAGTGTCGGTCTAGGAGATTAGGGCATTGTTCCTCAACCTTTTTAGTGTCACGGAAACATGTGTAAAAAACCTTACGACCCCTCACTATATATTTTAACGTTTATCAAAGTTTTGCATTACCAACGTGAACGA
Organism: Drusus annulatus; assembly: GCA_022651775.1. Classification (NCBI taxonomy): domain Eukaryota; kingdom Metazoa; phylum Arthropoda; class Insecta; order Trichoptera; family Limnephilidae; genus Drusus; species Drusus annulatus. The sequence goes on along the minus strand of JAGWCC010000246.1, from coordinate 430,931 downwards.
GAATGTGTGCACACTTGCCGCGAATACTTTGTGCGAAAAAGGCTTCTCGTTTCTGTGGTGACTTTAAAAATACAGAAATCGTCTATTATCACTTGAATATAATTAACTGATGTGTGTTTCGAATCTACGTATAGTCAACCTTTTAAATGAAGAAAAAACTTAACCGTCGCACTCATTAATTAATCAACACACCTTTCTTTATCTGTTTATCGGGAAGTAGGTAAATGTAACACTCTATTTCAACTTGAAATTCATTATTTAATAAATTGATTTTTCGTATACGTGACTTATTTTTTTGACAGATTGCGACCCCCCCCCCCTTTATACCCGATTGCAACCCCCACCCTGGAGGTCGTAACCCGCACGTTGAGAAACGACGGCCTAGGGTAAGATTGTAATTAGAAAATAATCAAAAACGATTTTCACTACTGGTGCTTCCTGGCTTGAGAGGTTTAAAAATGTTCCCACGTAAATATATGATAAAGATTTATCCATGTTATTCTTTCGAATATTGTATGCATAATCGGTCACTTTGTGTGTTAGCGAAGTAACGATAGTATTTTACACGTAAAAGCAATACTTTCCGAAATTCACGAAGAAACTGTTGAACGTTAATATCTTTCGAAAGCTGCTTGTAAACTTCATCTCCTTGTCAATTTGAAAGTTCTCCCAGCAGAAGACTTGCTTGCATAATAATTTCAGGACTTCGAGTTGACGCAGATCTTAGTTATGGAGCAATATACTAGACTCCAGAGTAAAGTGGAGTGAGGATATTGTCATTCATACGCGTTCCCCGTACAGTGTACAGTGCACAGGGTCAAACACACATCGCATATGTGATTCAGATTGGAGAAGAGTATTTCCTCTGATAAGTACTCACGACTATTTTTTAAAGATTATTCTAATTTGTTGACCTCGGTGGCCGAGCGGCTAGGAGCCTCGGCTATGAATCCTGAGGTCACGGTTTCGAAAAATGATTCGAATACTTAATTTCACATATTCTTCAAATAAAATAATAAGTAGTTTGTTTGCGGTACGTTCCAGAGTAATAGTTACTCGCCCTGGTGAAAGTGCACCACTCAGAATTGAAACGTCGCTTAAAATGGCAATAGCCGTGTTTAGTGACCAGATATGAATCACAACATTTCCTAAATCAGGGGTGCCATAGTCACTCTGGCTTCGGCCAGTTCGGACTTTGGGCGGTATTGAAATTTAAAAAATATATTTGTTGAAGTATTGTTTAAAACAATAACTAAATTTATACACAAATTTCTATATTATCTATTTATACATAAATAATATAGAAGTGTAGAATGATTTATAAATTTAATATTGCAATAGATACTTGTAGTTAATAACATCTAAAGGTAGTATATAATTATTATGTATTTGGCAAACTTAATAAAATTCATGATATCAGAAAATGAAAATGAAACCATTCATTTGGATAATCCGGAAAATTGATCAGATATTACAAGAATGCCATATTGTATTTATCATATTCAAATATTCTTATATCGTTTCCTCAGGTTCTCAATATTCTCAATCGTTAATGCGAATTCCAAGAGCCTCCATGATTTCTCTCGCAAATAACCAGAATCGGATTTTTTTATTTCAAAAGAAAAGCTGTGACGTGATGAAGTTTTATTTGGTTACTGTAGCACATGTCTTATGTTGTATTTTATTGGGAGACATAAGTAACATTTGAAAAAAAGGGTGAAGTCCGACTTCCGTTCGGAAAAAGATTCTCGAAAATTCTGTAGTCCGAAACTGCTGAATAATAAACCGATTGTGTTGGTATTGTGTTCGGTGAATAAGAAATTCAGACATTCGGGAAAAACTTAAGCGTACCGATGGCGTATTTGCTTTTGGCGAGATACTCGTATTTAGGTTGAAGTTCTGTTTGCGACCTTTGCGGTAAGGTAGATAATTGGTATGAGAAAAAATGTGAACCAAACAACAGATTCCGTCGGAAAGAGAGCGTTTTGTTATTCTAGAAAACCAATCAACGCGTTCACACTGAGGGCTTAAAAAAATCTCTTAAGCATTGTCTGTTTAAAGTATTCCCTTTGAAAATGACTGCTTCTCGCCTGCTGGGGCAGAATTAATCCAACGGCTCTTTTTAGCTAGCGCCCAGCACTGCGGCTCTAAGAGGAACGTTTCACACAATGTTTTAAAGTTCTACGTATGTACGGCTATCCTCAAGCCTTTAGCCGGTACATCATACTGCACTCTTTGCCGACTTCGCCGAACCGATGTGTTAACAAAAAGCCAAAAGCTCTTTTAAAGCTGCGCAAACTTCGCCGAAACGCCGCGCGACTCATCAGCCCAAATATTATTTCTTTGCCGTTCTGTTGTTGTTGCGTACTATGTTGAAAAAGCAATTTTTGTATAACCGCAAATTAAGGGAGCCCAGTGTTTCATTAGTTGCCATTTCCCCCCTTGCCCGAATCGCGGCGAGAGCGATATGAATAGAATAGTGAGTGGCCATAAAGTCTAATTAGAAGTGACATTCTATTTCGTGAATTACTTCGTGATGGAAAATTACGACCCTAACATCACGGTAAAAGCGCATTTTTATTAAAATAATAACTAAAACTAGTTTTAGGAACGTATTCTGTGACTCAGATGATTTTATCACAATTTAAGTATATTTCAGGTGGCCGGGAGTAAAATACAGTAACTTCGGGAGATAGATATGCCAGTTGAATACAAAAACAATTTTAAATAAGTGATATTGAGATACTCACATTTCGAAGTTTGAATGAGAGGGAATTTTTTTTCAATACAATATTATTTTTAGGGCTACGACTCAAAAAAAAAATCCAGAAAAAAACAATTTTAGATGTTTCCCTCTTAAACCAACATACGCAGTAAAAAGTGATAACTACACAAAGAAACGACTTGGCGACAGTGTAGAATTAGAGATATTTCTTTATGCAAAAATATATATTTCAGCGGGACGAAGTCAAAAACTCGTTATTTAGACCTGTTTCTGTCTTATATCTCTGTGCTGGTATACAAAAGGCTTTTTTGCTTAAAAAAAACTTACGAAAGGGTTAATTGTCAAACCAAGCTGTCGTAGGGCACTCACTTTTGACATTTAGGTTTGATCGGTAAAGTCTGTCAAATCACCACAAGCAGACTCGCATTTGAACAACACTGCCAAATTTACTTTGTAAATCGGTCGTCAATTCGAGAAATTTATAGACAACGTGATTTTTATATGTAAGAATGAACGTTTGTATGTCTGTTAGTGTGTATTTATGTATTTACATATCTAGAGCCTTTTCTAACACGTTGTTGCGTGCAAATGATGTTTGAATAAGTACTGATACAAATAGCGTGGTGGTTACTTTAATTCAGGCACCTAATAAAATGAAAGATTGGGCACGGTATCGGCGCGATAAGTACACGCGACACATACCCGGTGTCGGCTGAAGCGCGAGCCCAAACCATTCATGTCGCCTTGTCCATACAACTGTTGCATGCAATGTTCAGTGGGTAACTTTACTAACGGCCTATGTTTCCCTTTCTGTTGTATCTCACATATAGGACGAGAAGAACCAACTCCTTATAACAAATATATGGCTGTCTTTGGTAAGTGTATATGAAAAAATGCCTAAGATAAAAAGAACATTATATTGTTTACACACACGGCAGTTTAAAATTCAATATTTGTATGATTATATTCCAACAAAACAGCTTTTTTGGAAAATTAAAACAATTGCTATCATTATAATTTGTAAGTTCTTAATTTTTCAGATTTACTCCCAAATCAAAATAATATAATATGTTATCTTTTGGTAAAAAAATATGTTCCATAATATTCCCCAATTGAAAGAGTATAATTTACTATTGTTTAGTAAACAAAAATGTTTACTCTCCCCATATCATAATGTAGGTAATACAAAATTTCGCTCGAGATTGAAAAACTCATTCAGTGGGAAAATGTGAGACAAACAATATGGCGTATTCTATTGTTTTTCGACAGTTAATTTGATATTTAAAAGTTATTGATGAAAGTGACGTTGGAAGGGTTATTCTTTGACAAAAACCTAAATAAATAAAAATCTTGAGATACAAAGCTATGCAAGTTTTATGACGCCAGGACTCACAATCTGAGAGAGTTTAAGACGTTGCCAAAAGAGAAAAAATAAAGGTATCGTCAGATATACTACAAAATTTATTACAAAATGCAGCAAATTCTATACCTTTCAATTTTAAAAATCAAATAAAGCCCCTGAATTGTTTATAAATATTTAATTAAATACAATGCAATTTTTTTCAGAATGCTGTCATAAACTACACTGTTTTTTTTTTTAAATTAAAAATATCGCGTTATGGCCATTGAATTTATTATTTTTTGTCAATTTTCAATGCCGTGGTGTAAACGATTCATTTGACAAAAAATGGATTAGTGATCTCATGGACGCAAATTTTGTGAATATTTTCATCGATAAACTTGTAAATATTAAAAATGTTGATGTTTTTAAGAATTTATAAACGATTTGTTCACTTCAACGAAAACTATATTTGATAGAGAGGCTTCAATTTGTTTCAAAGACTAACTAACTACTTAACTAACCATCACGCCGTTTCCTCGAAGAGGTAGGCAGAGAGAACGGACCGCCATACAACTCTGTCTTGACACTCCTTAGTTTTATTAAATAGTCCAATGCGAAATGTTTCCGTTCATTATGAATATTCACAATTATAAAAAACTGAATAATATTTTTATATTAATCGATTAAATCGATTATCTTATAAAGTTTGCTTTTGGAACTAATTCAAAGATAATTATATTTAAACAATTTTTCCTAAAAATTCATTTAATTTTTTGAAGTATTAAAAAAAAAAAATTAAATCACTAGCAACATAATTTAAGACGTTTGGCGGTTTTGTTTGAAACCCTTTAGTCGGTTGAGGAGGAACTTGCGTTGAACTAGTCGCCCCTATTGAACCCTCAGTAACATCTGTTGCTGATTTAATGCTCACAGTAAAGCGATACAACTCTGCGGTGACCCTCTAAACTGTACAACGGTTGTGATAACAACTTCTCCCGGAATGTTGCATAGCAAATTTGTTCTCAACATATTTACCAAAATTCAACGGTAATTATAGAAAATGTATGAAAATATAGACCCTTCATTTTTATCAAAAAAATTCAAAAATACTGTTTTGAAAATATAATCAATCAAAATTTCATCACAAAAATAAATTTATTATGAAAAGATGAACAAAAGACAAATATCATTATTTTAATGAATCAATGTAAAGACTACGTATTTGATATGTATTTTTTTGCAGACTGTTAAAGTCAGGCGTATTGATTAAAAGGACACTTGTACATGATTAGTCAAAATTAAAAGAGCTTGGCTGGGTAACAATTTTCTTGGTTACATTTCCATAAAATTAATAGCGTTTTACCATTTTAGTACAAGGTCAAAGTGCACGTGAAAAAATACGTGCAAAACCTGCCGTGTGTGTAAAATATATTTATAAATAATTTTGTGTTTAAAATAAGAAAATAAATTTTATTTTATTTAAGCCGCCTATTTCACTCAGTATAAGAAATAACGTAAAAGCTTTTATTTATGTACTGCTCACTGAACACATTAAATGCGATTATTTAAGCATTTTCTTGAGTTGAAACGTCTATAAATTATTAAACGTAAAAATGATTCATCTGAAGAAATACCGCTTTAATAATCATCCGAGTTTATACGTTCACTCAGCAGGTAATCAATTCCCTTTTTAAATAGTTTATTTGAATTGGGTTAAGGTTGGTTTAAATGGGGAGATTGAAATAAATATGTTGAATTTACAGAAAATGTTTTGCCAAAATAGAACAAATGAGTTTCTTAACTTATCCTTTACATTCAACTTTATAACCCATACCATGACATTTGAATTTGGCAAAACTCATTGAATTCACTTGTAAAATCAATGGGGGTTGGTATATGAAAATGATAGAGTTTTTACACTTTTGGTTGTAGTAGCTTAAAGGCGGTGCAGTAAACTTTAAATAATCTTCCACTAAACACATCAAAGTAAAAAATATCCATAACTTAACAAAAATAACTAAACCACAAATCAAAGACACACTTACTGATTGACATTTGTTATTAGTTCTACTGTGCTCGAGTATCAAATACCTTTTACTAGGACAGTGGAGTTAGTAAGAAATGTAACAGCCATTCCTTTACAAAAAACAATTATGATTTCTAAAGTTTTATGACCACCAACACCTTGTGGGTGTGTAGCATTTTCTTTTAGCCCCTGTTTATTTTTCCCTTTATGTATCTATTTCCAAAAAAATTGTTGCACGTTATTTGTTTTCACCTCTTGTCTTATTTTGAGTGTACCCTAGATCGTATTTAGAGATGTTTGCTTCGTAGTAAAAAGTTCTAGTCGAAATCATAAAATCATTTATGTACTTCATCCACCAGTTCCGTGCTCAAAAAGAAACTTAAAGATGTACATATTTGAATTGGAAGCAATAGACACCCCCAGCTTGCTTTGTTTGGCGAAAGAAACAACATTTTTTGGCAGTTGGAACTCGCAAAAATCTCAATACCCTTAGCTTTTTCGTTTCGATTGATTTTGTGAATTTGTCGTTTTCCATCAACCTTCCCACGGTCAAAGATCTTTGTGTTTGTTTTTATCGTACGTTTCTGTGATCCACGCATGCCTTTATCGCTTATTTTAATTTTATTTCCAAGTGCTTTTATATCTATAACATGGTGTTGTACTAGACTAGTTGTATGTACTTCGAATTTGTTTTTTTTGCGTTTAATTCATTACGTTAAGATATCTAACTTAATTCCTGTACAATCGAAGAACATTCAATCTAATAGTTACTTGCAGTAATTCTTAGCAAGTACTTGAATTGCTCTACATCTCACATTATGTATACCATACAATGTCTATACAATTACTATACCCATACAACAACTAACTCTTATACTAGGTTTTCATTTACTTTTACAAATATAAAAAAATAATAATTAAAATATTTGTTTTGAATATATCTATATTCTGAATGTTTTGGGCAGCTCTTACTGAGATATGACATTAGATTTAAGTGAGAATCAAGAACAAAACCTAGAATGAGCAACTTAAAACATTCTGTAATGTAAAATTCGGTTAATCTTGATAAAAGCTTTAGAAAACACCATTCACCAGTTGAGTTAATCTGCAAGCTAAGTAGTAGCGCTTTCTTCCATCTTTGCATTTCATCTTTGGACACTTTAAGTTAATGTTTTATTTATTTGTCAGCACAACATTTACACACAACTCTTCACCAACAACAACTGAATTCACACTTCATTCAGCCACATTGATCTTATTCGACACATTGCTAATTAACTACTGGCTTTATGATTACTTTGTTGAGCAAATTAAGCGAACGATCGATATGCAATCACACTTATTTATCATCTGTTCAACAGGATAATCGTAAAGCACCAAAAAAGCTAAAAACTTCATTACTGCAATTTTCATATTTGAATTATATACACCTTCAACTTAATCGCACACAAAAAGAATATTCAAAATTACTCTCGCATGATGCGTTAATGACATCGCTCAGCAAAATACAATTTCCATTAGAACTTGTCGACAACCCGTCGGCAGTCAACTTTTCGTTGCTCGGATAGAGCTTTCGCGCAAGACGAATATTAAACAAGTAGAATATTTAGAATTAATGTGCGAGCCGCGGTGAACAGGCGAGGTTCTGTGCTTGGCTGTTAGTACGTGTCATTAGCGCTTCATAAATGTGAGTAGTTTTCCTATTTCCGTTGAAACTTTGACTTTCAAATAATGTTGGCTAAACGTGTAAATGCTTCAGGAGTGGAATGATTACAACCTACGATGGAACGACTCGGAGTACGGCGGAGTCAAGGACCTGCGGATCACCCCCAACAAGCTGTGGAAGCCAGACGTGCTCATGTACAACAGGTAAGACCCGCACTTCTAAGTAGACACACCGCATCCAGGCTTAAGTCACCGAGCGATCTCTGCTTGCTTGGCGTCACATCGAGGCACTGACACTTATGTTATGTGGTGAATACATGACCTAGATCTGCGTACAAGAGATGATGTGTGTGAAAAGGTACTATGTATTGATTGAGGGCAGTGAAACGAGCACGAAGAACGAATGGGGGTGCTTTGAGAACAAGCAAACATACTAACTACTTGCTAACTAACTAATTCCTGTTATGAATATTAAATCACCAGATTTTGTCACAATTCTAATGTTTGTACATTATTGTGGGAAGTCGGTGAAGATGGATGGTGACTGTTAAAGATGTAGGTGTATAAAACGTTGGAACGAATGTGTGTTTCTACTTTTGCGTGGTGGTTTTTCATCGATGTACACCAGCAGAGCAACTCCAAATAAACATTCCGTGTAGACTGAACATTTTCATTAAAATTTCTTCTCGAGCGCAGCGTCGGCAATGGAATTGATAAACGGGAAAACCGGGAAAGGGGTTATGCTTATGTTGTCTTACTGACTCTCTTTCTCAGCATTCGAGAGGAAAACAGATCCGTACTCAATACACAGCGACTTGGAGCAGTATTTTTACCGAATATAAGTAAAGACTGGCTTCAGCTTTACCCTTCACTAATTCAATTTTAACCAATCAAAAACCTTGACATATTATTCATTATGAAGATTAACCTACAAATATAAAAAAAAAACATTATTGATTTTAATCTTTCTCGAACTTTGAACGTTTTAATTCTAAAGTAACTTCTCAAAAACAAAACATGGCATAGTAACAGATCTATTTACAAAAAGCGTTTCTGTTCTAGTAATTATTCGTTTGAGCTTGAATAAAGGCCGGGTAGAGGTTTGCTTTCCGAACAACCCGGAAAGTTTCCTGTTTTCAGGTTAAATTAGTTTCCCTGCTCTCTGAGATAAATAGAACGAACTTGTATTTAGTACTGATGGGAGACCTTTCTATTTGCATCTTGGGTACAAATTTTGCCAACACATTTTGGTTGGCTGCGCCTACAGGAAGCTTCTTGTACGAGTTATTCCTTATTACATGGATGGCGAATTGTCGACTAAAATGCCTATGGTATGTTCGTATACCATCACTATCAATTATGAAAAATGTGTTATATGCCAAACTGAATAAAAAAATTCAGTTAAAAAATACATTCAGATAGAACAGCAAACGTTGGAAGAAATAAATTTTATTGTATATATTGGTTATCCGGACAATTAGTAAATCGATTTTGAAAACCGATTAGAAAATCCACAGTTCAACATGCTCCTGACGTCATCCTATACCGATCTGGACGCCGTTGCAGAGTAATGTGGAGAGTTTAACAACTCTCGTCATGTGATGCATTAACGTTTGGCACGTTTAACACTTCAAATAGGGCCCGTTTTTACGTGAAAAAAATCAGATTATTATTAAACATGTTCAAGAAAGCTTGTTATGATTAACGCAAAATGTTGCCTTTTTAAATGCCCATAATAAAAACTTACAGAAGGTATTGTTATCCATCTGGAGTCCATTAAACTTTCCTTCCATGTAAAAAGGCAAACGGAAAAGTTGTTTTGATTTAAAAGCTACTTAAACAGAAGGTACCCCACAAGACAACGCGAGTAGCGATAAGAAGCTCTTTTTATTATTCCGCAAAGTCCATATGACTAACTTCTTCTTCCCTTCCATCAATCAAAGTCTCTTCCATACTGCGCAAGAGGAAAAATTGAAATAAAAGCAACCTAGCATCTCTCCCCAACTTAATAGAGATTTGGTGTAAAAACAATTTTATCACGCGACAGATTTTTCGGAGCTTTTCTTTTATTTGCGATCGAAATATTTACGTTTTGTTCGTCTTTAAAATAAGTTCCTGTTTGGACAAAAGTTCCCGCATATTCGTTTACAAAGTAATACATTTCAAATTTACATTTGTATATTCAAGAACCCTCGCAGGTTTCCGAGAAAACCATTTGCTTCAACGTGTTCCTACAAAGTTTAACAGTGGAGCTTACAAATTTAAACTAAAAGCTCAGCCTTTTCAGATGCAAAGGTACGGTGTTAGACAAAGGGGAAGGTCGGGAAGTTTAGGCCGGTTCAGCCAATGCTGATTGCGAAGAAAAACTGTACCCCATTGAATCGCTATCGAAGCTCAGAATCGCAGTTGTTCGAATCAAATATACTGGAATATTTTCAGACATGGGATACTAACAATGCTGGCTGTACTTCTGCTGAATACTAACGCCAAATGTAGTGTTTTTCTTTAAGAATGGCAATCTCAGGCAATTATTCACTCAAACAATGAAATTAAAACTGATTGTATAAAAAGAAAAGCCCTAAAAAAGATTAAAAAAAAGGATTTACATGGATAATTATTGTGTTTGACATATAATAATCATGTTTAAACTGTCCAGTATGTGATAACAATTGAATGAGGGTTGAATGTGACTATAAGATTTTTATTTAACTTTAAATTGTGTTTAAAAATAACTTATCTTTCAGCCCAGCACAACTGTTTCTCTGATGACAACGTAAATTAACTTAGTAACTATGTAGTAAACATTATTGAATGTAATCTTTCCTTTACCAAAAGTATGTAGTGTTTGTTTAATTGATTATCAATACTTCCAAGCTAAAGTATTATCGAATGGTGTATAAATACAGTGACTGAAACACTTCATTCCTAAAAAACTAGATCATCCATTTGCCAAAAATGCTTAATTTCTGATCATCATCCTATGTAGAACATTTTTTAAATTGTAGTTAATATGAATTTTACACCAAAATTTTAACTCTTGTACTAATAAAATAACATATGTATAAAACCGCATTACTAAAACATTGACGACTCTACAGTAAGAAACAACCCCGCTTAAAGTTTTATGAATACAAACAAATCTGAATTTATTTTAGTTTTATTTTATTATTAATTCGTCAACTTTGAATAACAGAGCAAAATGTTTGTCAATATACCTATGTACTAGACGTTTATGGAAAAAAATCGATGGACAGTAAATTGATCTGAAAATAGTTCAAAATAAAAGTACACAGCATCCAGAATACGAAATCTGTCACTCAGCTGTCGTCAACAGGAGCCATACCTAATTGATGGCAACTAATTGCCCAGGATCGTACTGGCCCAAGTTCGACCCGTTGATTCTATAATAGTAATAGAACGACATGCATAACAAACCTTACCTTTCCCATACAAGAATCTGTAAGATTCGATTCAACATCGCTATCACTGTCTCGTGAAAATCTAAAAATATTTTACGATTTAAAATTTCACACATCGGTAATGCGTAAATATTGGCATAATTATTCATTGTTATTCTAACGATTGAGATATTTATAATTATGTTGGTTGTATCCTTACTCTTTTACTATTTTTAAAATATCCGAATTTAATTGTTATAATAAGTATCAAAGTAGCAGCAATTTGTGTTTGCAAACAGGTTTCTAGTTAAGAAACTAAATATTTAAGAAACTGTCACAGTTCAAAACATTTATAATGTTGGTCGTGCAAGGCGAGTATTGAAGAAAGAGCTTTTTTAAAATTTAAAAGGTAGGATTATAAAACCATACCATTTACGTAATTATTGTTTTAAGTTAAATTTGCTTGGGTTTTTATGATGCTAGTTGAATTGTAAAGATTTGTTATCAGTAATACATAAGTGAAGGCGGTAATTGGTTGCACCCCAAAGGGAAAGTTTCTTACTGGATTGTCGTTCCCCGGATCGTGATGGAAGACTAAGCCATGAAGTGGCGTAGTTTCCTGGTGGTCGTATGTAAGACATCGAGCCGTTGTTGTGGTCCACTTCAGCCCCTGGGGCCTCGCTAACTGGGGGGCATCCAAGATCAACTCGATTTTCTCATCTCATTTAAATAACAAAAGGAAAAATAGAACAAATATTAATAAAATACATGGATTTTCAATTACAAAAAACTCAAGTGTACACAGTTAATTGTGATGTTTACCATAATTGAAGAGAAATCATTTAAAAAAGCTCCATTTGCTTACTAAAAGAATAATTAATGGAAACAAAAATAAAATAAACATATTTTTCGTGTGGGAGGAACTTTTCAAAAGACGTGTGTAAAAAACTGAAAGACGGTAGAATTAATGCTTGAAACTAAGCGTGGGGAGAGTTTCGAGGGGCGTTTTCATAATGAAATGTGGTTTTTTCCATTTCAGTTTTATTGTTCTAGGAACAATTCCCAAGTCTCGCTTCCACCAGTACTTATGTGGTCCTGGAAAGCTATAATCAGGAGAGATCTCACGAAAACAAAACTCATTTGTCTACCAAACTTTGTTGAGTAGAGAGGACTAAATCCTGGAAGAAATCTTTAAAACAGGAAGAAAAGTTGAGGAATGAGATATTTTACCCTCAATTTGAATTCCTTTTAAAACGATTGCCTCGTGTTTATAAAAGATTTATTTTTAATTTATTCGTATCTCCTTTCAGAGTTAATCTTAGTAACATTCATGCCGTGGCTTCCACACGCCCCGAATTATCCAAAATTTCTCTCGAGAGAGCGCGGAGAGCCTTCTTGGGAAAATCCCTAATCACTGTCCTTCAGAGGAGGTAACCTATTGTGTAGGTTAAAGGACTTCCCTAGGACCGGAACCATATCCCGGTAGCTAAATCATTTTTAGTCCTCACAATAATTCATCAAGAAACCAAATTAGCTCAAGACAGTACGCTGGTTTCTCTAAATTCAATCCCGGATTTGATTTGTGGTTGGAAACAATACTTGTTTATAGAGAAGAAGTTACATTATAAAATAAATCTATATGATTAGTATCTGACATCACATCGTCTCCTCGTAGGATTAGGCATAAACGATAGAACGCTACAAAGCTCTGTGTTAACACGCATTCTTTGTTTCATTCATAAGCATACAAACACCTTCATTGTACTGACCCGTGTTGATCCGTGACTATTGACATGAGCCGACTCAAGTATTTCATTTACTTGAAAAATAAAATATAATTTTTTTCTCATTCTTACTGTTTTTTCATACCACATTTATTTAAAATGTGAAAATTTCATCACATGTTCCATTAAGTGTAAACTCAATGCTTCAATAAGACCACGATAATAAAATGTCTCATTCTTCAAAAATATGTAACACGCTGAGATGTAGCAGTGTCAGCTGGTAAAATATACGAGAACTTTACTTGTTCTGCGGAATATCGGTTAGTTTCCTAGCTTCCTTCACACGGCAGCGTTTAATTCTATTTATTCGTTCGGCCTGCTTGTAACTGCCTCCAGAACACGGTTCATAGATTGTGCACTCGTTCCACTAGTCCACCCGCTCGCCCACTCCTCCGGTTCGACTCGAGCGCCCCCTCCACCCGCGCACCCGGCGGCCGCCATCCCCGGCCACAGAACCACCCTGTTGATTGGTGGAGACTCGCTGGCCCCGCATAACTTATTGACAACCACCGACGCCCGATACTTCGCCTTGAATAACATCGGGTGGTTGAACCTAACCTACTTGATTAACTTTGGACAATTTACAACTTGGTTTCACCAGCTTAAGAAAAGAAAGCATCGAGAACCATTGAATAACCATATAAAAAAAAAACAGACAATATACCCACTCGATTAACTCCGAAGAATTCACAACTTGGTTTTACGAGCTTCAGAAACGAAACGCATTAAAAAAATTGATAATATACTTACTGATTAACTCCGAAGAATTTACAAATTTTGTTTCACTAAGTTGGAAAAAGAGCCATTTCGAAAGGTATATTTAAGATAACACGATGAGTGAATAACATCAAGAGGTTGATTATAAAATACTTGAATTACTTCAGAGAAATCTGAATTTAGTTTTACCAACTTGACAAAAGGTGCTCAACGAAAGGTGTGGTGAAAACAGTAGACACTAAAACACTTATTAAATGACAACAACTGGGAAAGAATTTTGACCACTCAATTAATTAAGGAGAATTTTTAATTTGGTTTCGCAGATTGAGGAAGGAAAAAAGCATCGAGCACCTTTAAATCATCTGAAAAATAATGAGACAATAAAACAACGCTAGAATAGCAAAAAAGAGAAAAACCTAACCTACTTTATAACATTTTGTAAATCTACTACCTGGTTTCACCAACATAGCATAAAAATCACTATTGAACACCATTAAAAGATACAAAATTATTACTGTAAAAAGGTAGATGAAAACATAATTTATAAACTTCGTGTTGTCGCATCTTTCCTACATAATTAATTTTGGAAATCTATTAGGATTCAATAAGGTAAAAAAAAACAACTATTTGAAAAAGGAGTCGAACCTAGCCCACTTGATTAACGTGGGACAACGTACAATTTGGTTTCACCAACTTAAGGAAACAACCACATTAAAAGGCACTTAATTATCACCCTAAAGCTCGTAAGAGAATACTACACTAAAACAACGATTGAATATTGTCGGTTTCGCCAAATTGAGAATAAAAACGCATTTCGCACAAGTGAAAGATACGAAGTGATTACTGTAAAAAATATATTGTACAATGAAACAACGATTGAACAGTATCAAATTCTCAAACAAAATCTACTCAATTAGCTTTGGATAATCTCTAAACTAATTTCAACAGCTTGAAGAAAAAATTGCATCGAACACTATTGAATGATAAAGAAATATTACTTTAAAAAAATATGATAAGTACTGGAAATAATTTCGCCAGCGATATATATTTTTTTAAATCCCGTCTATGATTGCATTGTACAGCGGGGTAACCCGGTACCTAAGGCTTAATTTATTCAGGAACTATAAGGCTCTCAGTCAGTATGTTCCGCAGAGACTTTAGTCCTGGTCGGTCCTGCAGATGTAGATAAACACGTATCCGAGGTCAGACACGACCAACTAATAATTAATACCGCGATAGGGGAGTATCCTCTAAATAGAGTTTCCACCCCAAGATTAAACAAACAACGTACAATACATAAGTATAGCATTGGTGGAGGATGCAGCACACACATGTACATTATAAAAAAAAACAGAAAGTCTTGTAGCATAGACCTATTTAAAATGTATTAATATTATATTCGTCTTATCTACATCTAAATAAAATGTACATGTTTATCGTGAAAAATAAATGGAAAAAATTGAAAATGTATAACAAAAAAAAAAAATTGACAACCCGCGTTGGGAAAAGTACGCACTATGATTTTTTTGAATTGTGTACGGAAAAAATTGTCATTGTGTTTGACTTTTTAAAATTAAATACAAGTCAAGCTAATGCTAACCGACAGTGAAAGTAACAAAGGATTAGAACAAAAGGTTTTCAACTATATAAAATAAGCCAAAGGATAAACTACACTGCCAGCATCTTCACTTGGTCGGAGAGCGTTTTCCAACAATTTTCCATAATTCTTGAAAATAAAAAGAAGGACTATAATGATAAAGAATATTACTGATGTTTAAATTACATTGCAGAACTGTGAGACACAACAATATGTGTCTAATACTGCAAAAATGTTTCTCTATGTATTCTCTTTTAATAAACTTCAGCTAACCTTTAGATTTTTCCGATATTTATCTTTAAGGATAAATAAATGCTAATAAAAATTAAATGATAACTTTGTAAACTATCACAGATTTTAATCGTTTAGTTTTATTGTATTGCTTAGCCTAAGCATTATCATAAAATTAAACTAAACAAAAAATACATAGTCTGTGGTTATATTATATATACTTATACATACAAAGGGAGAACACACTATAAAATTAAATAAAAAAGAGAACAGTGAGAAAAAAAAGAACCACATTTAAATTATAATAAAGGAACAGAGAGAAAGAGACAGATAATATGAAATGAAAGATGCAAAACGTCAACTGAGAACATGATAAAAGGATTGTGAGAAATTTTATGAGTTTACGGGAAATATACCTAATATCGGACTACTGGACATATTTAATTGATTATTAACAATATGACTATAAATTTTAATGGCTTTATTGATTTATAGTGCTTCTAAATTATTTGATCTGTTGCTACGACCTAAAAAAAATATATTTCAATAAATAAATACTATTTATTTTCCATTTTCTCGTCATAATCAAGATTCCCCATAAATTAAGATATTTTTCGTAAAGACAACTGCATTTAAAATTTGGCCAAATGAAATTGGTTTCTTAATGACCATTATTATTATTATTCCTCTTTAGTTCCTTCATCTTTCATTTCCACTCTATTCTACCTTAGGGTGTTTTACGATGCAGCCAAGCTACGCTCATTATGGCTTGAGTGTTGTAAGAATGATGGGTTTTTTTGGTTATGAAAGGTCAATATCATAAATATTATGTTGGTGTTTTTAAAGATGGAGGACATTTTTTGACCCGGAAGTAATAAATTGTCTTAATTTGGGCGTCACAGCAACGTTAAGTTATACTTAACATTATGTTAATATATCCGGTCGGTAGCTGAGTGGAGAACGCGTCGGATTCCCACCCGGGCGTCGTGCGTTCAATTCCTCTGCTGGCTAAGTCCTCCATCATCGCACAAGCAACATCTTCCGCTTTTTATGATGGCAGTAGGAGTTTTTCAAATATTGTCAGGTTTTTGGTTTGTTCAGTTTTTTTAATAAAAAAAAAATTAAAAAAAAATAATATCCGTTTTCTGATATCAATTTAAAACCCTTAAATTAAGCATAGTTACGGTGGAAAGGGAAATAAAATTGTGATTTCACGATTTGCAATAAACTTCCGTCATTTTTTTTCCGCGTTGACGGAAATTTTCAAAATTAAAAAAAATAAACTGTTATACCAATTCTGTGTGCGTAATTATTAATGGGATGAGTCAACGAAAGCGGATGTTCAGGAGACCTAAATCAAAATTTAGGAATTTTGTTTTTTGTATGTCATATTATGATATTAAGTCCTTTAAAAAAAAAAAAAGATTTATTTTTGTTTTCTGACATACCTCATTTTTCCTGATAGATATATTTATCTAGGGAACAATTCTGCATACTTAACTCGAAACTTGTTTTTTTTTACTTATTCCGTTCTTACTTTCACACGCGTAATTAATCTATTACCACAACTTCAATTTTATATAAATGTTTATCCGAAGTATTATCCAACCCTGAAATTTGATACATTTAATTACAACGGTAGCTACTTACTTACACTCACCAGTTGCGCAACTTTGCAAGTTGAAGTCTAGCAAACTGCATCCCCTGTGAAGATTAATCTTTGTTAATGTTTCTCAAGGCTTTGATTTGAGACCTGAACGACATAAAGTTTTAAAATAATCACAAAATACCACAAGGTAAAAAAATAAAAAAAATAAATAAAAAACTGCTCAGCAGTGAGAATAAGAATGAGTAAAGATTAAATATCATGTAGGTAAATATAAAGAATCTTAAATTAACAAAACATAATAATTGCTGTACGGTCGAGTAAAATTGAGAAATTGAGATGAGAAAATCGACGGACAAGTTGACCTCCCAGTCAGCGTGAATGAAAAGGTAATACCAGTCCCGGAGAACCGCACTGAAAACCAACAGAACTTTTGTTATAACACAATTAATAAAATAAAAGGAATCAGTTAAAAATGACACCTAAATGAAGTAGCGGCCTAAGAAAATATTACTATTTCCAGAAGTGCGTATGATATGTAAAGACAAAAGGTTTTAAAAAATTTCCTTTTTATTAAATTGTGCATTATTAAATAATTTCAATAACTTAAATGGAGTAAACTAAATGCTTTAATGTAACTGGAAATTGTAAAATGTTCTAATCCGACGATTCAAAAAGAAAATTTTAAAACAATAAAAAACACATGTAAAAAATATATTTATGCAATGTTAAAATATGTAATACTTGTTTATAAATGTAATTTTTGTTGTTACACCCCCGACCTAACTATAAAGTTGTGTCCCGTAACATTGAGCCGTGAAGGTCAACTCTTTTACTGTTTTTGGATGGTCTAACTTCAAAACTTTTTCAGAAGGCAAATTTCCTCCAATGTGTTAAAAACTTCTACATGACCGTGATCAGACGGTCAACCTTTAAATGATTGTGATCAGAAGGTCAACCTGTAAATGATTGTGATCAGAAGGTCGACCTTTAAATTATTGTGATCAGAAGATAAACCTTTAAATGATTGTGTTTAGAAGGCCAACCTTTCCATGATTGTGATCAGAAGGTCAACCTTTTATTGAATGTGTTTAGAGACGCTGGTTAAATATTTTTGTGTTGGTTTGCGCAACAGTGCAGACGAAGGTTTTGACGGGACGTACCACACAAACGTTGTGGTCAAACACAACGGCAGTTGCTTGTACGTTCCCCCTGGTATCTTCAAGAGCACATGCAAGATAGACATCACGTGGTTCCCCTTTGACGATCAACACTGTGACATGAAGTTCGGTAGCTGGACCTATGATGGCAATCAGGTACAAGCTAATTTGCAGGAGAGAGATAACACACTAGATAACAACTTCAACTCGTACACCGTTCTGTTATGCTTTCACTTTCAAAGAAAATACACGCAGAACAGATTCTGACGTGATTCATAAGGTTGTTTTTTTTTATGAAATATTTGTCACGTTAGGATTTGTTCAAGGTTCAAACGACAGGATATCATATTTTGTATATAACATTCTTATACGAGCACCACTTTTTTGTATTCACGCATTTTTTATTAAATTCTTCAATAATTGCCTATTTAACACTTTCTTTTTACCCACTTATCAATGCTACTTTAATTAATATTGGATGTGTATTAATATATAAATATGTAGGCTTTTACAACATATTTAATGATGCTCGTTGGAATAAAACTTCAGGGAAATGGTGTTTATAAAATATGGAACGAACGTAAAAAACAGTTTTCAAGGAAAGAGTGAAAATAAATTGTCTGAGATAAAAAACAATCATAATTTCCAGATAGAATATTAGATTTGCATAAAATAAAAGAGCACCTAATCCATAAAAATTGCAAATTTATTTTAAATTATCTTCTTTTCCGTAGAACCCGTTTCAAGCATATTAGAATTAATTGAAGGGCAACGTTAAGAATTCAGAAAATTTCCATCGATATTGGATAGGGAAATATGGTAAAGAAATCTAATCGTATTTTTTAGAACATCCAATATGAGAATCTTTACAAAGGAATACGCTTGAAGTTTCCGACCGGCAAATTTCCTCGAGCTGAGTCTCTTTGAATTATCAATGGAGCCATTACCCTATGAAAATATACGGTTACATCATAAGCTTTACGAGAATTCTTCAGAATGCACTCATATTAATCTGGTGAACTCGATTAGAGTAAGAACTCTTTACTATTCAGGGAACATAACAGAATGATACACATACGCCGACATCACAAAAACGACTCATAACCTTACACATTTAGTTTTGTTGTGAAAAGTCTTCAATGCTAGGGAACCATGTGGTAATTAATTCAATCCGTCTATGACAGAGCGAATTGAGGTGTACTATTTTGCATGGGGCGATTTAAATTACGCCCCATTCTCACTGCAATGCATATTGTATTGAAAATTGAGCTTAATTATATTCTGTCTCGTGTCATGAGAAAGCTCTTGTAATTGTTTTGTGTTGCTGTCACTGTAATATTTTCATTGATTTGGTGTTAACATTAAGGGCATTTATTCATTGTATGTAAATTTGGAGATCGCTTTTCCATAAAATTTATTTTACGGTGAATAGATTTTCACTTTACAAAAATTGAATTGTCAATTTGTTATAGTTGCTTTTATAGTTATTTCCTCTAGTATGTTGAATTAAAACTTTTACTTAAATAATAACCACGCATTTAAATAATTCCTGCACCGTAGAAAACCACACACTAATATTCATGTTTGCAAGACATGCAATGCTTTATGTAGAAAATCGAACATATTTTAATGTAAAAAAGTTAATAATTTATTTGATGCTTTGAATGTATTTCTTTATTAGTAAACTTAGTGATATATGTTACATTCGATTACTAATGACATGTTTTGACGGACACAATATTCAAAATTAAATCCTAATAGTTATTAGGATTTAATTTTGACTGACCTTTTAGCTGATTACCCTGTGGTTTTAAATACAAACAGATAGGTAAGAAAGATCAATTTTACATTCTTCTAAATTTAAATCAACTTATTTTCTGAAGCTGCATAATTTTTTTCGCATTTTAAAGGAATACGATGATTTTTTATGAAGGATATTATTTTTCCTATTATTGGGAACCCATACACGTTTTGCGAAATTGAAAAGGACCCTTTGGATACATTTAATGTTGCATTCCGTGTCTGGTTGACAGGACTATTCTAAAACCGGAAGTGCACATCCTATATGTTATTCTTCTTCCGAAGTCGGAAATTAGTTTACGGCTATGAAGATTGTCCCATCGAAAAATGTGAGCCAATTGTACTTCAACCGCGCAGAAACGGATGTGTAGTATTTTTATTTCAGTCGCTGAAAGAGATTTTATTCATAGCCGTTGTTAATAAATGTTTCAAAACTTGTAATTGGAATATAAAATATTTGAAAACAAAAGGCATTTTACAAAGTTGTTCGTTTTCGTAGAAAATAAAAACTTTGTAGTTCGACATATTTAATGAAAATGAAATAATAGCTTTGTATAAGACCATAGATTTTAATTTATTTATGATCAACCGGTTTTGCTTAGCTTAAGCATCACCAGGGTACAAAATTAAACTAAACAAAGTGTGCGGTTATATAAACATACAGAGGGAGAACACAGTGTTAAATAAAATAAGAGAACAAACAACAGAATAACATTTTAAATTATAATAAAGGAACAGAGAGAATAAGACAGACAATATAAAATAAAAGAGGCAAAATGTCAACTGAATTCATAGTATTTTTTTGTTTAATTTAATTTTGTACCCTGATGATGCTTAGGCTAAACAAAACCGGTTGGTCAGAAAAAAAAAACCTTTGGTCATTTACATAGTTATTATTTAATTTTCATGTTAAAAAGTATTTATAAATATATTTTTAATTGAGAATTCTAGAAGTTGTCCTTGTAAAATAGGTACAATATACATAACAAGGCTATGTTTGTATTTTTAATTCCAAAATTTCTGGGTGACTTTGTAATTCAGTAACTCTAAATAATGCCACAACTCTTTTCGAATGCTAAAATGTAAAAAAATTACATCTTAATTCTTGAACTAGTCAAAAAGACCCCAGGCATCACCTGAAGGATTTCACCAGTTTCATCTCGGAAAGCGTTATGCAGGTATTTTTCGATTATGCTCTATGCAGTCTGCACCTCACCGCCATCACACTTCGTCGTGACCTAACTAAGCACATACCGTCGCAACATCTGCGAGAGCATCTTATTCTTTTGATGGAAAGACAATCTGAAAGTATGTTTCCTGTTGTATGCTGATATTTCGGGGCTTATTTATAATATTATGGAAGATCTACAGCCTCTCCAAAGTCACCGTGTTTGAAAGAGAGAGTACAAAAACTGTGTTAAATGTAGTTGAGAATGGTTAATACCTGAAGCAAGCGAATGAGTGTGTGCATTTGTAAAGTATGTTCACGAGAGATGGAAAGGCTGGTAAGGATATTGAAAGAAAGGTAATGCAAGAAACTCCAGGAATTAACGCGGCTGTTACTAATAAAAAGTGTCTAAAGAAGCGAAACTAACACAGTCCACAATGTAGTGCTTATGCCAATCCTGATATATGGAAGTGAGGCATGGAACTGCCAGAAAAAAGAATTAATGTAGATAAAATGATGCAGACGACAGCAGACATGAGATTCTTGAGACGTATGTGTGGCAAAACCATGTTTGACTGTATAAAAAAATGTGAAGATCTGGAAAGAATTCAAGGCACAAAGGCTGATGTAGGCACAATGTATAAGATAATAACTTTTATATGGTTTGGATACGTAAAGCAAATGAACGAAGAAATAAGTTTAAGGAGAATATACGACGCGAAAGTGAATGGTAGAAGAAGTCGCGGACGCCCGAGAAAGATATCATACGATCAAGTGAATAAAATACTTAAGTCGGGCTATTTTAGAAGAAGCAAAAAGTGTGTATTGAGATAGAGTTGTATGGTAGTCCATACTCTCTGCTTACCCCTGCGGAGAAGCGGCATGACGGTTAGTTAGTTGGTTAATACCAGATATTTTGGAGCAGTAAGGACCCAGGCTGTATCTCATCATTAATTAGATAAAAGGGGCAATTTCATAAATTCGCCAATTGCCACTTTGGTTTTCATTTATCGTCCGGGGTAAGTGCCATAAGAGTCCCCAGAAATTCAAAGGCTTCAAGGATTTTCCTAATCGTAATAATTTCCATAATAAAGCTACTAATAACCCAAGAGTGTACAAAATCACCGTACAATAGATACAATTAACAGCGCACACAATTCGCTCCCCGGTAAATATATTTCCGTTTGTCAAAAATGCCAAACTGGGATAAATAAACATGAATTTGAAAATGTCATTTAGTGTTTAGAGCTGTAAATAACTGTATATTGTAGTAGTTTAGGTAAGGTGAATGTAGGAAATCTCATGAATGGAGGACTGAACGCTGTTGGCGCAGGTAAAAAAATGTCCAAAGAAGCGAAGCTAGCAGTCCACAATAGAGTGCTTATACCAACCCATGTATGGCAGTGAGCCATGGAACTGGCAAAGGAAGGATGAAAGTAGACCGAATGCTATGGAAATGAGATCCCTGAGGCGTATGTGCGGTAAAACCACTTATGACCGTGTTAAAAATGTGGATATCCGGAAATAATGCAAGGCCGATGTAAGCGTAATGAATAAGATCAAGATAAAGACGCTTAGATGGTTTGAACATGGATAGAGAATGAACGAAGAAAAGAGTGTGAACAGAATATATGATGCGAAAGTGAATGGAAGAAGAAGTCGGGGACGCCTGAGTAAGACATGGCACGATCGAGTGAATCAAATACTTGAATCGGGCCATATGAAGAGTCGTAATAACAGAAGAGTATGTATGAATGTGAATGAAGCGAGGAGTATGTGCCAAGACAGAGTTGTATGGCGGTCCGTCCTCTCTGCCTACCCCTGCGGAAGAACGGCGTGATGGTTTGTTAGTTAGTCAATAAAACTTAAGCACGGAAAAGTTCGACTCAAAAGACTTGAATTTATTTATTACTATTAATCGTAGAACTTAACTCAATACACCAATTTTTTTACTAATGTCAGTGTAGTCGTGGGGCTGTGAATTATTCAATCACGAATTACTCCGCAGTATCCGGTAATCTGTTGAAGTTCTCTGGGGGAACGAGCCCACTTGAGTATGTGGTCCGTGTGCTCTGATTGTATCTCTACCTGGAGTGGAGATAAAACTTATGGGAAAGCAAACTTAATTACTAGTTTGTAAGGAGAGGTTGTGAGCGGCATACTGAGAGAGAAAGTTTCTGGGAAATCGCTTTAAAAGGAGAGCCGCGAGCACCGCGCGCCGGGGCTAATGCTGACGTAAGGCTACGGGCAGTGCAATCTGTTTGTCGAAAACACTCCCAAAGTGTTACACTAACCAGAGTGATTTCTCGGAAAGCCTAATACCTCCGAGCAATAATATACATGAGGGATAGCTTTGCGAAACAGTTTAGTCAAGATTGTTTATTTTTCCTGACTAGGGCGTGGCTAGAGTTTTCATGGACACACCTTTTTACATCCATTCATAGCATATGTTGACATAATGTTTTGTTTATTTGTACAACCACTTTTTCACAGTATTGTTATCAACAAAAATAAAGGATATCACCTCAAACACCGTTCAGTTGTGTCGCATAAAAAAACGTAGTGGGCGGAGTCGCCAGAGACGCGGGAGACGGAAAACATGCTTAGATACCTAAAAGTGGTGCGATTTTATATGACAATTTGTCTTGTGTCTCTCTCTCTCACACGGTTTACGACGTAAAAACCCGGAGAAAGTGATTTATTGATGGGGTAAAAATATTTAGCTCTCTCTCCATATATATTCTTACTCCAAGCCTTACACTAATCTGAGTTCTGCGTGTTACTAGCTAACTTGAGTAATTGCCATATCCTCAGCAACTAACTTTCGTGAATTTAATTAAAAAAACTGGGCTCCTATCAAAAAGATTCCAGGTAACACAATTTACGGCCTTGGTGATTACGAAAGCTATGCAGATTGTATACTAGCTATCTCCTGATCAAAAATAGTAACTCGCAGGTCAGGAACCATCGTTTTGAAAAAAGCACTGTCTTTTACAGAATACATTCGCTGAATAGGCAAAAGGACTGAAGCGCCATTTTGGGAAATTTACACCAGAGCAACTTTAGAGCTTTTTATGTTTTTTGATAAAATTCATAAGTCTTCAGTACCTGGTCGGATTTTGAAAAAAAAAAAAAAACTCAGGTAACTTAATGCTCTCACTGAGTTATCTGAAGCGACAAAAAGCTTTAAAGGTCCCAAGCTTGTGTCACTTGAGTCGAGCCTTCTTCTAAATGGTAAATATATTTTAGATGGCTGAAGGGCTTGAAAAGTCTTCAGCATCAAACAAAAGCTCGAGAATTCGATGCGGAAAAAAAACTGATCCAAAATTGCATATTTAATTCATTTTCGACCAAAGTGTCGCTTAAGCCTTTTTATGTTTCAAGCGACGATATATGGGAGGAAGGCATTCATCTCGGCTTAGTTCCTCTGTCTGGAAAATTAGTGTCTTTTAAATTTACAAATCCAAAAATGCAATCAATCTTTCCTTTTATAATAAGTCGTGGAAGATGAGTTATTTTCAAACTTTTGACGATGTGGTTGGCTAAATGCAATATTTCTTGATTGTGGAAATGTTGAACGTGTTGCATTTAAAGCAGAGGTTCCCAAACTTTTTTGTCCCGTAGACCAGTGGTCCCCAACCCATGGGCCGCGGCCCGGTACCGGGCCGTGGACCAAATGGTACTGGGCCGCGCAAAAACATACAAAAAATGTACATTCAATGTGTCCCCCGCACCCCTTTCCCCCCCCTAAGCAGGCCGCGGTAAAATTATCAAACGTTGACCGGTCCGCGGCGACAAAAAGGTTGGGGGCCACTGCCGTAGACCACTTGCCGAATTTTTGTTGTGTATAGACCCCCTGCTTTTCTAATATTTTTTTTTTTTAGCGACTTAACTTTAAAGTTTGATGAACGCTTCAGTAACTGCTAGTTCTTTGAAATGAACCCTTCGCGGTGAACACTTCAATTGAAGTCGAACTCGCCAAAAAATAGTACTAGTCGGTAGAGATCTCAAATCGAAAAGTACTAGCAAATCAACAAAAAAAATTTTTTCGAAAAAAGGCACTAGTCGGTAGAGATTTAAAATCGAAAAGTACAAGCAAATCAACAAAAAATCTTCCCGTAAAAAGTGCTAGCAAATCAACAAAATTTACCCTCCGAAAAAAAAGCACTAGTCAGTAAAGATTTGAAATTAAAAAGTACTAGCAAATCAACAAAAGTTCCTCCCCAAAAAAGTACTAGCAAATCGACAAAAAGATGAAACTGAGGAAGAACCAGTTCCTCGCCAAATCTTTGTAGTTCTTTGTAGTCTTTGAAGTCGAACTTCCATTGAAGTACTTAGAATAAAGTACTGACGGCCTGCCTAAATGGAATCCACTCTCGTGGACCCCCATTTACGTCTCATGCACCCCATTTTTTTTTTTTTTCGACGTGTACCCCTTGCAGGTCGGAATCGACCCCTGGGGGTTGATTTAGACTACTTTGGGAATGACTGATTTAAAGTTTAAGTTTTTAGTCATGCACTTCATTTAGGAATTTGTTATTTTATCAACAATTTAACAAGATATTTTTGTATAGTATGTGGGCAAAATGTAACAAAAAAATATAATTTCGACTTTTTGTACGATAAAAAATAATTTGTAATAGTGCCATTATTTACTTGGATAAGCTATTATTATATTTTATTAATAACATTATTTTGTGTGCAGTAGTCTAACTAACAACAATTTAATAAACACCAATAAAATAATTATAAAAAAGGATCATCAATTTAGATTAACGAATTTTGCTTTCCGTAGATCTTTCAGAACATAAAAAATGCCACAACACTCCCTTTTTGGTATTATGTTTTCTAAGCGGTTACTTAAAGGCCATTCCCTCAAGTAGATTATGATAAAATTAGTATTGTTGCTCTCACATTACAAGCTAATTCTAAAAAGCTTTGCTACCAAAAATTGTTATTAGAGCACTACCAATTTTGAGACAGAAAAAACAAAGCTTTGTTATAATACGTTTTGGCCTTTCTTTTACACCCTGGTCGAAAGCCGAAAGCAAACTTTCAAGTTACTTTCGGGATTTCATTTATTGTTATTGTGAGATTTTATCCCCGACATAAAGAAAAAAAGGATCAAAATTGTTCTTGAGATAACAGATATGTACTTTCTTTGTGGTACGAATCTCTTTCAAAATGTTCTTATCTGTTCTGTTCATGTTAGGAGTGTTCTTTTCTTCTGATTATCTCTCCATTCTGCTGTCTATTCAGCGCGGTAATAATCATTATTAAAAATATAAATCTCGTACAACAATGTTATTGGAAAGGAGATCTTATTGTATAAAACCACAAGATTTTATGTTACGTGAAGTAGTAATCAACTTATAAAACGGTTGTTTCCAAATGTTACGTGAAGTAGTAACCAAGCTTATAAATTATCAACAAAAACCAGTTTCTTTTAGATTCATTTCTTTAAGGTAATGTTAGGCAGAAATGGCTATTCAGATCTGATTACTAAATATATCTTAAGCCGTTCCAAATTTTGTTTCAATTCAGAATTGTCGTCTTTCTCCAGAACTATACTGAGAGTGCATTTTGTTTTCTGTTCCTACCGCAGCGCAAACTAGTAAATAGTATTTCACCTCATCGAAGCGTCGCTTCTCCAACACTTGAATTTACGGGATAGGGTAGTAAAAGTGATCGAGAAACACTATTATAAGTCTCCCTAAATGATGGTCCTGAGCGTCGCGATTTATTTCTTGACGTAGCTAAAAGGCTTGGCGGCGGGTGAGCCTCGTCCACCACAGTAAGCAGTGGCGGCGGTGGCCGTGGCGGCGGCGGCCGTGGCGTCGCGATGTTCCGCACTAAATCATCTCCCGTCTGACAGCCGCTTACGTCTTCTCAAGTCTCTACACAAGAATAACTGCACTAAAAGGTTCTCCGAGTTAACCTCTTCATTTGGTCACGTTGCTAACTGAATTTATGACCGTAAATAATATGAAACTCTCTGTAAGATGTTAGTTATTTGTTGTTTATATGCTAGATTACTTAACACCAAAGTGTACTTTATATTGGACAACGTTATAAGTAAAATAAAAGTTATGTTTTATGAGTAAATTCAGATATTTTACATAGTTTCTTATACTTTTCATTCAAATTTAAATACTTAAAATCCACCTTATACAATTGAAACGCTGCTTGAAGTGACCAGATCTGAAATGCCAGAATCTACGAACATCCCTTACTTCTTTTGGATTCCATCGCTCTTATTCCATGACATTTTCCAATATTAGAACCAAAACCGCAAAATCAATTTAAGTCTATAAGGATAAGAAATTGTTTAGTGTTTGGTATTGGAGGTACTTCATAATAATATGTATTTGTTATTTTATAAAACCTCGAATTACTATAGTAGTTTGTGTTGGTAGGATTAACTGGAAAACACTCGCTTAGCATAGGAATAATTGCTTGATGAGTCATGTATCAACTTAACGGCTCTCCTTACTAGGAGCGAAATTCACGTAAAAGTATTGTCTTATATATGATTTATTGAAAATCTAAAATAAAACTCTTCTTCATCAGTAAAAATGTATTTTTCAATCGATTTCTTTGTTCTGTTTTTTAATGTATGTAAAGGTATTTGCTAAATACTTTGTAATTAAAATCTTAATATTATTCTGCCTAATTTAGTCGGCTAATATTTTTATTGTATAGTATTTTGCGAAAATAAATTAGAAATAAAAACAAAGAAATCAGTGGTGAAGTTGTAATTTTAATTTTTTCACGATTTATAGCTTAATTTTATAATTGCACAATACTTTTACGCGAATTTGACCGCTAGTAAGGAGGACCTTCAAGAAAGATAGAAATATTTCATCTAAAAAACTGACGCAGTGTGCACTTATTTTACGAAAACCAGAAGAAACACTGATTTTACAATGATCACTTTTTTAAAAACTTATTGTACAATTATCGCAATAGGAATCCACAGTAACATATTGTACCGTGATTATTGAAGTGAACACTAATTGCGATTTCGTAGTATCGCCTTATTTTGTACAAAATTCTGCGAAACGTAATAAAATTGGTCAATAATCTCAACAGAATGATAGACGAACAAAGGATAGATACATAATTCATCTCTTGTTTCACGTGAGTATTCAAGGAGATGAATGCGGTAAATCTCGCATTTCGATAATAGCGTATTCGTATTGTTACATATTTGCCTCCAGTATAGGCTTATCATAAATTCCATTACTGAACCTTGTTTCATACTGAGAACAGAGGTAAGGACCCCACTCTAGTGTCCTAGCCGCCATGTTTAGAATATACACTCCCACAGAATATTAATGGAGATTAAATGGACGTCACCCTTCTCGACGTTTGCTGTGCAATCCCAAGTTGAGGCACTGACATTATGTTTTTTTACAAACCTAAATCAAAAAACCTAACTCACTGCTAGGGGATTTAAGGGTCAGCACTCAAAAATGATACTTACGTTACCTTCTAGCATTCTAATACAAACAATTCTACTTGAAAATCATAATTGATGTATCTGAAAATTTTCTATAGGTACTTAAAGAAATGACTGAGGTTTATAGTGAACACAATTTTACAACCGTAATTCTTTAAATTCTATGAAAAAAATACTAAAATGTTAGTAAAAAGTGCAGTTTTGAAACCAAAAAAGGCATTTTTGAACGTTTCACCTAAAATTTCTAGTATGATTTTCATAAAAAAATTAAAAGATTTCAGTTTAATATTTGTATTCACTGAAAACCTCAGACATTTTTCTAACTACTCAAACAGAATTAACAGATACATCATTTGTAGTGTTACTTGTTCTAGAAAACCAAAAAGTGTCTATTTTTAGGTGCTCACCCTTGATAATATCAAATTTATAATCTTATTCCACTATTTTATATTAAGATCTGACCAGTTTCTTCTTATAATGGGCATCTTCAGACTGGTACAATTTTAAGTAAATATATGATAAATATACTCGTACTTTTAATGTCCGAAATTGACGCTTATTGAGTATATAACACTGTCAACATCTATGACTTAGGGTTTTGTTTTATTGCTGACATTGGTGGCTCTACAATTATATATATCAAAATAAAGCTGACAACAATAGATCCTATAAAAAAAATAAAAAAACACTCAGATGCATCTAACTCATCTCTCTGTAACCCGTCTCCCAGAAGGTAATAAAACTACAGAAGGTAATAAAACTACTCGAAGGTATATGGTATGTGAATGTAATTTTAAAGCCGCCCTTGCAAGCAATAAAACTAATCCCTAAGTCACAGATGTTCATTATGATACAGACTCAATGAGCGTCTATTATGGACATTGATAGTATATCATATATTATGTAATAGTCTGAAGAAGCCAGTCATAGAGGGTGAAACCGGTCAAGTCTTAATAAAAAAATAGTGAAATAAAGTTAAAAACTTGGTATTATTTATTTATTTACCTTGTTGAAATATAAAATATGGGTTTTGTCCATGTCTGTCTCACTAGAATATTCATTTGTCGAGACAGACGTAGTGTACATGAATGATATAATATTAAATGTATAAATTAATAAAAATAAAAAGTAATAAAAAAAACAGAAGAAAAGAAAGAAAAGATGAAATCAAGTTAATATAAGAACAAAGGACAACATGGAGGTTAGATTTTAAAAGTTATTGTTTAGGAGAACGAGATTGAACACAAAAATAAAAAATAAAAAAAGAAGTAAAATATAAATAAAACTTACCAAATCATTAAAATGAAGTTCCACTACGAATCAGCAGTTTCAAAATTAGAAATCACTTTAAGTATTTGCTTACCTTGCTGATTCATACTTTTATTGCTAGAGATCTTTTGTTTACAAATTTTGTTCAATGCAATTCGTAACGAAATCTCGTTTGATGTTGATTGCAATGATGGAGAGGTTTTTTTTTTCTAGTGTGTTTTTTTCTTTTTTTTTTAAACCTAAGTTTTTTTCTATTCATCAAACTTCACACAATTTATTACAGGTTATCGAAGAATCTTATATGACCACGTATAATGTAGTACATACTCGTACATGAAAATTAAGTATTGTTTTGGATCTAGTGGAAATCAAACCGGCAACTTCTTCAATGAATTTTAACTAAACATTTTTTAAAATGTAACTTTTAATGAGATGAAAAGATATTTTTGTATAAGACCACAGATTTTATATTAATTTAATTTTTATTACCGACTGGTTTTTCTAAGCCTAAGCACCGTCAGAGCACAAAATTAACTGAATAAAAAATACAATGTGTGTAATTATATACATATACAGAGGGAACACAATATAAAATAAAATAAGAGAACAGTTAAAAAACTATTTAAATGTTATTCTTATGTTTTCTCACGGTTTTCTTATTTTATTTTATATTGTGTTCTTCCTCTGTATGTGTTTATAACCGCACACTTTGTATATTTTGTTTAGTTTGATTTTGTACCCTGATGATGCTCAGACTAAGCGAAACCGGTTGGTAATAAAAATTAAAATAAAATCTGTGGTCTTCTACAAAGTTATTTTTCCAATTCATTAAATATGTCAAATCACACAGAGATTGCTTTCTACGAAAAGATAGTTAACTTTTAATTTTCTCGTTGTAAAATCGAATTTAACTTTCAAAGTAAATTTTTCTTTTCTAAAATGTTGGTACTATATTCGTTTCCTTTTCATTTCCACAGCTTTTTGTACATTAATGAACCAAGTGCCGAAGGAAAACATAACAAATAGTAACCGGGAAAGTTAATAACAGCGAAAATCAAATGAAATTGACAACTTCGAATTAACATAGAACGTTTGATAAAGGAAACAGAAACTTGTAAGATTAAACAAAGGATTTTGAGAGCTGTTCAAGGAATGTTGAGGATTTTTAATTGGAAAATACTTAAGTCACCAACTTTTAGAGAAGAATGATGGTTATTATTCGTTTAATTTAGAAGCATTATTAGTAAAACAGCATTAAAATTGCCAAAGTTTTGAGTGTTCTGATATAAATTCTCCATTTTGTCTAACTTTACCGAATGGCACCTTCCCAAAATAAATAGTTTTTTTTAATTGAAATTGGAATGAACTTTAAAGCAAAAATGCTCATTTTTTAAATAAATATTTAAATAATATCAATAATCAACAACACAACTATGAAACAGAAAGGCCAGAAAATAAAAAAAGACAGTGGTCACAGACAAATCGGAGGAAAAAATAGAAAAAAATTATATTATTAATAATTATAATTCTCAATGAAAAGTATGAGATCGATTAAAAATGTCGGTCGGTCCCAATGACTGAATTGGTTGAAGCATTACTCCCGGATAGAGTGGAGGATCCGAGTTCGAATCTCGGTTGTGACCAATGTCTTTTTATTTTTTGGCTTTTTCTGTTTCATATCTGTGTTGTTGATTATTGAAATTATTTAAATAGTTTTTAAATTTATGGATATTTTTGATTGGAAATTTGAAGAATAACACTACAATGCACGAAATACTGCGAAAATATTTGTTGGTATTTGATGATTCTATTATTATCCTTCGTAAATTAACATCACTACCAGGTAAGATGTTTTATATTTCATTGTTGATTGCATTCATAAAATAAAGTAGTTAAGATTACAACTGCATGGTTCTTAGTACACATTCATATTTCAATGTAGTTTATATGCTTGTATTTACTGCCAACGAGTTTTCTTAATGACACAGTTAGGATAAGATATTCTTTACGTTTTATTTCAACATTGAAGTAAGTTTCACAATATATTGCATTGGTAAGAAGAAACTTTTGATAGTAAAGCATGTTGTTCCAATGTACAATATTAAAAAAAAGCTTAATTGGTAACTTTGCTGTAGCATGACTCTTCTACTAATCGGTTCAAAATTTATCTCAAACGTAATATTGAAAACCACTTTACATAAAAGTATTTTTAATGTTTGATATAATTGGTAAAAACATTAATTGACTGTAGCTTATTAGTATTATGTAATGCAATAAGGGATTTTACTAATCGATGTTTTGAAATATGTAATATGCAGTTGGATTTGGTCCTCAATTCCGACGACGGAGGGGATCTGTCAGACTTCATCACAAACGGAGAATGGTATCTCATAGGTAAGTCAAATTCATTTATCTAATTGTGTTAATATTTAAAGTTCACAAACAGAACAATAACCTTAACAAGCCTTCAAAATTAAGACAATAATTATAAATTTGTTGAATCATAAAATATATTATAAGGCTTACTGGCATAGACGACTAACCGCTCTGTTGGTGTGTAAAAAATCTTTCCTTGACGTATAAAAGGATATCAAATTGACCTAGTTTTGAGAAGCGTTAATACTTGGAAACTTCCCATCAAATTTAATCACTTCATTATTATGATTAATAATTCGTATCAGCTGGCCAATGTACGAGTATTTTAAGGGATTTAAATATTCAGGAATCCGTTCTTAAAATCAAATTCTTGACATTAAGTTGTTATTGTTTCTATTCGATTCTGCTCATTATGTTGAGGTTTGGCTATCAGAGCTGTGAGAGCCGAGAAGAAGAGTTAAAGGGTTGTTAGTTATGTGTGTTTATTTTGTACCTACTCTAAATTTCCGCAAATCAAAAAGCCAATTACGATGGCAAAAGATAACACACACACAAATTGGATTTTAATCTTGCAAACTCATTTTAGGAACCCTGAATTAATTAATTTAGGTAAGGATTTTAATAAGTAATCCAGTAGAAATAAAGGCATATGCCTTTTAGCTTAAATTATCAAACCCTACGATTTAATAATTCTATTGTACTTTGTCATTGAAATATGAAGAATATTTTGTAAACACATATTTACAATTATTATTACTTGTTTATAAAAATCGTTTTCAACACACGACAAAACACAAGAAGCTACGTATTATATTGTGTAATATATTTTGTACGTTTGTTTATCATTTTCATTTTATTCGCACATCAAAGTTACGAATCACCATAAAAATCAACAAACCCCACACAGCAATTGAATTTTCCTAGAACGTCTATCCTTTTCTTGTATTACCGAGATCTTATACATTTGTCGCAAATCCTTCGTTTCTTTGTTGGCTTTTATTAGCAGCTTTTCTGAGAGTTCCCATAGGGGTGTGTGAGGGTTAACAAAAGGTAGAGAAGAAGACTTACTTGCACTTCGGCATACAGTATAATATCCCACAAAGATTTGCGTAAGAAATGAAAGCTTGAGAATGTACCAAAGGAAACTTAATAATACCGTACGAATCTTCATCCCACAAAGAAAAGACTCTGGTGTTGGAAATTTCCTCGTGAGAACGTTA
Source organism: Drusus annulatus (assembly GCA_022651775.1). Classification (NCBI taxonomy): domain Eukaryota; kingdom Metazoa; phylum Arthropoda; class Insecta; order Trichoptera; family Limnephilidae; genus Drusus; species Drusus annulatus. The sequence goes on along the minus strand of JAGWCC010000246.1, from coordinate 397,385 downwards.
TACTATTTTATTTTAATCAAACCTAACTCGATGTATTGTCAATTTAGTGGGTAAGAATTTAATCTTAAATGTTTAGCTACCTTCTAACAAGTTTGGTTCTATCTTCTCGCGGGATGATTTAGTCGGAATCCATAAATTATTCGCATCTCTGTAATATTTTTGTATTTCCAACCCACTTCTTGAGAAGCTAGCAGTTCTCCACGAGTGCGCCTTTTCTCAGATTTTATTATTTCCAGTACCTACCTATAGAAGAAGAATAACAAACGCTGGGAAATGGGACACGAAGCCTTAGGGGATGGTACATTCGGAGCAGATTTGAGCTGTACGCCCATTAGCTGAAGTTAACAATATAAAGCATCGGAGAATTATATTAAAAAACTTTGTTGGTACTTTATCGTGTTTTAACCCTAAGCAAGCCATCTGAATATCGATTCATGAATAAAACAAGTGATGCTTTCGAATTTGGTTTATGTTTTATGAAACTATTCAGGCCTGCGTAATTTTTATGGGCAAAATGAAATAAAAGGTAGAGGCCCTACAATAGCAACCTTTAACACTAATCATAACTTATTCTGATGACCTGCGAGCTAAAAGTTTGGAACTCGATCGATCAGACCGCTAGCCAAGCGTCCTACCCACTGGGTTTTGACCACCTCTTTTCGGTGGATTGGGTTTAATCATCACATAAATATTAATTCAAATTGGGTTGGATTGGCTGAAATCATTCAATAAATAGAGCTTCAATGATACAGAAATCAATATGTATAAATATTTAACGAGGCTTAAGTTTTATCTATAGAAAAATACGTATTATATCTAGGATGTGTATTTTTTATATTTTCGCAGAAAGCAATCACTTTGTGGTTTGACATATTAAAATGAAATAATAACTTTGTACAAGATCACAGAATTTATATTAATTTTCATGACCGACTGGCTTCGCATAGCTTAAGCATCATCAACAGATTATATAATTAAGAAACACTAAAAATAAAGAAAGCCATTCCTTTAAATTTGTCCAGTAGTCCAATAATAGCTATATTTTCCGAAAAACTTCACATTATTCTTTTATCATCTTCTCAGTTAACGTCTTCCCTCTTTCGTTTCATATTATCTGTCTTTTGCTCTCTATTCCTTTGATTTAAATAAAATGTTATTCTTTTGTTTTATTACTGTTCTCTTATTTTATTTTGTGTTCTCCCTCTGTATGTATGACTATAAATAACAACACACTATGTTTTTTTTTTCAGTTTAATGTTGTACCCTGATGATGCTTAGGCTAAACGAAACCAGTTGGTTTAAAAAAAACTGTGGTATAAGTTATCATTACATTTTCATTGTGTATATTTTTGTTTACATGACTTTGACGTCAAATAATGCACACCTTAAAACGCGATGAAAAATAAATATTGGCTAAATGAAATTGCAATTTATTTAACGCGCATCATAATATTGTGTGTTCTAAGACATGATAAAAAGTAAATCAATAGAGGTGGGAAGATTTTGAAAGAAGCACAGGGGGATAATCATTGGGGGATATATGTTTGCATGAATTATGTAAATACAATCAAATGATTTGGGAAAGTGTATTTATACTACCTACAGATTTTAAAATCTGTCAAAAATACTTTACATATTTGGTTGGTTGTAGCTTGTGCAATTAAAAAATGTATTTTTAATTCCTGTATTAAATGACCAGTTAAAAGCCGAGTGGATAGACGCATCGGATTTCCATACGGGCGTCGTGGATTCAATTTCTCTGCTGGCTAAATAAGTCCTCCATCATTGCACCACATGCAACATTTTTCGCTTATAATTATGGTAGTAGGAGTTTTTAAAATATTGTCAGATTAGTTGTAACCCGGAAATGTTTGCCCCCTTTTTTAAATAAAAAATACAAACAAAAAGTTGGTGCAAAGAAAAACCACATTCATTTTTTGGATTTAAATAAAAATCAAGTCTAGGGCTGGCATACGAAAGAGAGCATATTTTTTTTTTTTTTTTTTTTTTTTTTTAATAATTTTTATTTATATAAAATTAAAGAGTACATAATGTTCTTTAAACTATTACAGATATGTTTACATTTTTAACAAGAATACCCAGCCCAGGAGAGAAATCAATTCTCGTGTTTGGGTTGGGGAGCAACGTTATCATGTTGTAAATACTCGTACATGAAGGTAGATCACAAAATTATACAAAACAATTTAAATCAATAAATGTACAAATAGAGAAAGCGGTTCATTTTCGAAAAAAGATTAATGAAATTTTGAGGTTGTGTCTAAATTGTATTAATTTTTTTATTTTTTTTATATTTTTTAAATTATTACTTTTATTATATATATATATATATATATATATAAATATAAAAAAATATATATATTATCATTTTTAATTATTTTTAATTATTTAATTAAATAATTAAAAATGAAAATATATATATTTTTTTTATATTTACTATATATATATCTACTGTAATATATATAATAATATAATAATATATAATATATATAATAATATAATATCTACTGTATATTTACAAATATTTTTTTACTGTTACCAACCAAATTGCGCCATTAGACCATTCCTCTAACCTTCGACAATTTTTCGAAAGAAAATAATTTAACAACTTAATTTGTTATTTTTACAATCAAATGATTTTAAAGATGGTAGAAATCACTTAACATTTTAATTTTTTTTTCTTAACTTGACGTTTCCACGTTATTGGATAATAATTAACTCCCCGCAAAAATTCAGACTTCGGGCGAAATCCAATAAATAAGTTATTTACGCCACCATTAGCCCACACGCCGCTAATGACTTTCCTACCCTTACAAGTTTCTTCAATAATAAGTACCTCCTCGGGGCAAAATCCTTCCTCATATTGGCTCAATCTCTCCGGGCCGGAGTCCCTGCCGCACTGGGAGAGATACGCCTTCCGATTCCTAGGCGCAAGTTCCGGAGGGCGGGGAGAGATTACATGATTGCTATTTTTATGAAAATATATTGATGTTTTATTTAATATGCATACTCGTATATTCAAGGCGTAACGTATCATTTAATACGTGATTTCGCACGCCTTAATGCTGTGGTTAATGTTAGGGGAAAATACAATAAATTGGAAGTTTTCTGTATTAGGATGGGTACAAAAGCAAAAACATAAATCTTAAAAAAAAGCATTTTGGGGCATTTTTTAAATGTGAATACCGCATAGGTACAAGAAGAAACTGCCCGTAAATAGTGAGACTATGGCACCCTTAATTTGAGTTTATTATGAGGCTGGGGAAGATGGGAAAAGGGGTGATTAAGAAGGCTTATCTGGCTATTCTGATCTGGTCACAAAAATGGCTAAAGCCGTTTCAAGCAACGTTTCGATTCTGAATGGTGGTCTTTCACCAGAGCTACGAAGAGTTTGTACCACTCATTTTCACACAACATTTGGATCATTTCAAAGAAACTGAGAAATGTAAATGTCAAAATTGTTAAATGTCAATTTTTCAACATATTCATAAAATTAATATGAATAAAACGGTTTTTCGTGAATATCAATAATATATCAGGTTGAAGAAGACTGCTGTCTTTGCATCAATACAGATCATTTCTCCGATGAAAATTTAATTTGAATGAGTTTTGATGGATATTCGATAACCCAAGTACATTATATTATATTATTTAACACCCTTTTCCCAAGATATCTATGTTAGATATACATACGTAACTACGTGGTTTCAATATATGTAACGTAGTTGCCGAGATAACGAAATGCTGGAGCGTATGGGATTGTATGGAACAGTTCCCAATCAATCTTCCGGTTGATTGGGAAGAATCTCTGTACAATCTTCCGTATTTTACATACTCAGACATGTATAATATAGCCGTTTATCTTAGTACTTACGAGTATAACGTATATGTTGATTGTGATGCCTACTCAATGGGTAAACACATGGAAAAAAGACAACACAAAATATCTTTGAATATATTGTTATCATATTTTTGATTTGTTTCTATGTTTATTTTGTAGAACTTCAATGTTATATTAAAAAAAAATAACACTTTGTTTTAAACCACAAATTTATTATGTTGAACGCCAACCGGTTTCGCTTAGATCAACCTTCGCCAGGGTACACATAATAACTAAAGAATAACACAGAGTTATCAGGATAACACAGAGTTATCAAATCACAATAATTTATTTACTATTTTTTTGTAAAATACGAGTATATTTAGAACAGAGAACCACATTTTTAAAAGTCCATATAGAATAATATTTAATATGGAATTTCTATAAGCAAATCACCAGTTTACTTTACTACAGTTCTGGGTTAACTAGTTTTATATTTTAGAGATGTGTTTGGCAAAATTAATCTAACTCAGTCAAAAATAAATTAGTTGAAAATGTTCTTTCACAAAAATATTTCACTTCAATATAATTCTCTTTTACTAACAGTTTCCAAATAAAAATTGAAAATCTCTTCAGTTCATTGTTTTTAATGTGATTCTTCCATAAGATTAGGGTTGAAGTGTTTCAAACTTTTTTCACATTTGATGAACACTCACTTCATTTTTTTTTGTTAATAAATATTTCTGATTAAAGTGTGTACTTTATAAGGCCAATCTTAGTGAAAAAACTTTTGACCGAATACACATGTTCATTCAAACATGTTGTAACAAATTCTGTTTAGGTTGTCTGCCTTGAAATATATCATTTATTATTTTGATACATTTCGTTTTGAAAGTGCTGAACCTGCTCCTCGCAAACAGTTTTCTTGACAGATGGATTATTGGAGGAAAAAAACAAATGTTTCTCAGCTTATTCTTTCACGGAAAATTCCTTTTGCAGAAACCTTTTATATTGATTTGTAATTTGTGGGAGGCGAAAGTGTGGATATGGTGTTTGAAGACAGTAAACAGGTAATAAAGAGGATTATAACACGCAAATATATATTTAATGAATACAATATTTGTTACAAACGCATTGCAGTTGTTTCGCTTTGAAAGCACTGTTATAGTGTATAAAGTAGTATCCTTAGCAAAACGTTTTTGGTTTAAATAACAATGTCTTAACTATTGATTTATAGTTACAGTCGCGTCATGAGATTTTCACAGTTTTTTCAGTATATCGTCGTTGACAGACAAAAAGACTTAAGCGAAACTCGGGTAAAAAGTTAGTTAATTGTGTAGTGTTGATCTGTTTCTTGTTGTCCATCGAATGCTCTGACTCTCGTTTGATTCTGAAGACTTTTGTAGCCCTTCAGCATTCTAAAATGTATTTACCATTTCAGAAAAGGCTTGACTCAAGCGTCTCAAATTTGGGACTTTTTAGCTTTTTATCGCTTCAGGTAACTCAGTGAGAGCATTGTGTTATCTGGGTTAACATTTTATTAAAAATCCAAACCAGGTAATGAAGACTTATGAATTTGATTGTAAAACAAACAAAAAAACTTTAAAGTGCTCTGGTGTAAACTTCCCAAAATGGCGATTCAACCCTTTTGCCTTTCCGGCGATGATATATTTTTTCGGTCTAATTTTATATTGAAACATTTCTTACATCTTGAGCAATGGATCTTTTAAATATACTGTCGGATCTGTTAAATATATATGATACGACATTGTTCAGCATCTTTTAATATATCAATAAAAAGGGTTGTTGATTTTAACACTTGCTCATATTACGCATATGCCTGACACAGAGACCGATTTTTTAAATTTATTTTGGTCTTACGGATATAAAGTAAAACATTAGATAGTATAAAATGAATATTTCACCAGAAAAACAATCACTGATTAAGCTGGATAGTGAACCGAGGAAATTATTTAAAAAAGTATGAGAGATCTACAAAGTAAATAAGCTAACAATGTAATAATATAAAAAATAAGCTATTATCAAAACAAATTTGTATAAAAAGCCTGCAGTTGTTTAATGTTATATTCAGCAATTAGAAAGTATATTTTTATGAATTATTAGTGGCGGACGTTGTTTTCTGTGATGTTCGTACATTATTTTCCTCCTGGGAAACGGAGCTCTGTATCCGCCGCAGCTGCAGGTCTGTTAAATAGATTCCGATATAATCCGGTCGGAATGATAAATGCCCTGGGACTGGATTCAAAAGAAAATGGAGCCGGGGAAGATAAAGTGAACGGCTTCTAGTTGTTCCGATGAACGGATTAAAGAATTTTTCCTGCTCCGTTAGTGAGCTTGTTCCCTTTTAAAATGTAAATCCCAGAGGAAACAATAAATTAAAGTGGACGAGGAAAGAACATATTTGAGTGCTCGGGGTTGTCCGCTCATTAATTGATTGCCTACTGTAATAAATAAAGGATTTTTTTCTTTTTGTAAATTGAGCATATAAAAAAGGCTGTTAAACTATGTATGATATCATGACCAGATCTGTAAAAAAACCATAAAGTTCGGAAAGTTTTATATTCGCGTGTGTTTGTGTTTTTGTTTTTGTTTAATCATTAATAAATATCAGTTAAGTATATTAATATTAATCTTGCATGATAAAAAAATAAAGGTAAGTATAAATAGAAATTGATGGTTACGTATTTTTCATGATTTTAATGGTCATTAAATGATTTGATTAAAATCATATGCGTTAAATTCTGCGAATGGGATTATAATACTGATATTGATATATAATAATAGATTATATATAATAATTAATTATAAATAATAAAACTTAAATATTCAGGAACGGCGTTTGTTGATCTATTATCTATATGAATACTTGTATTTTTAAGCCATAATATTTTTCACTGGAGTTCCTTATTGCCGTGAAAAAGTTATTTATGGGATGATATAATGAAACTATAAGCCTTTTTGTAGTTTAAGAATAAAAGTGAATGAAACGAAGTAATTTTACAATTTATAATAATTTGAATATTCAAAATGAAATTAATCCAAGCAATACAATCAAAATTTTCAAATGAAAATTTCATGAGACTCAAGTTTAGACGACTAGCTTAAATTCGTCGTCGAATGAACAATAGTTGTGGTATTTGTACGGCGGTAGGTGTCCAATTTTAGTTTGTCTTAAACACATTTCGGAACAGGAAGAGCTGTGAATTTTAAAGTCTTGCCTGACAGACTGACTTCGTTATAATTAATTACTGGACTCCGTGCGACATTTCCAGGTAACGATCAAAGAAGTAGACTATTAAAAAAAATTCGTCTCCTGGGCTTGAGGAAAGGCGAAAGCGAACCATTTGATTTAAAACCTTTGATATTCCATTTGATGTACCCTGCACCCCCAAGGTATCGAACAAAGGCTTCGGAGACTGAGTCTTTGTTAAGTATTCTCTAAAAGTGTAAAATGGGTTTATTCTGCTGATCCCTAAAATATTCGCCCGAAGAGACCTGCATACATAAAACTCAAAAGAAGCTCCTCTTTTTATATCACCACGAACCACATGCAATCCACTCAGAGAGGGTACGATCCGATCTCCACCCAACACCCTTTGTAACGACGGGGGAAAATCGCACTATCATTCTTACCCGTGTAAGATCATTTGCCAAATGCAGAAAAAATACTTGGCCATGATTCATATTTGTTGTATAATATTACACTAGAAAATCAATTCATAACAAAATACAAACTCCCAATGAGTTGGAATAAACTCATTCCATGAAAGCGTTTACAATTCAAATATACACAATTCATGTATTACCTACATGGTAAAAAGATATTACAAAAAGGGACAACTAAAATAACAAAACGTAAAAGTCACATTTGAACGGTTTTTATATACACAATCTGTATCATCTGTGTTAAATGTGTCTAAATAAATTGATCCCGGATTTATTTGAGTGAAAATGTGGTTGTATTTTGTTTTGTGTCCATGCTCAGGTGTAGATAAAAATGATGAGAAGTCCTTGGCATTAGTAACAGTGCGGTAAGCGTTTTACTTTCATAATAATCTGTTTAACTGTGTTCATAAGATGAAAACACTGTAGGAGAAGTGCCGACGTTGAAATATAAAGCTGTCACTCAAAAAACGCGCGTAATTACCATTGACGGCTGGTGACGCTTTCACACCGGAGGGCTAAAATTGAAATAAAAATACTGTTGTAGCTTGAAGCTGAAAACAATTTATCGCATTTCAAAAGGTACAACAAGCTTAATGTCATTGCTTGCCAGTGAAACAAAAAATAACACATTTATGTATTCCATTAAAAGCAATAGATTTTTGTTGTAAAAAAAAACTTTGATAAGAAATAAATATTTATTGCTATTTTAGGTGCCAGTCAGGTTTCTCGTATAGCCAAGCTTTAGATGGGTTGTGAACTATAACTACAGACCCTATTAATATAAAACAGCTTTTAATTCAGGTATTAATTCGTAGTTAATAGAAGATAGTTCCGATAAAGCTGGAATACAAAAACTGGTGGGTGTAAATAAAGTATAAATAGTTTAATTTGAAAATAAATTGTTTTTATTTATATTAAAATTAAAACATTAATCGTGGCAATAAAAAGTCACCAAGCGCCACTGGTTACTACCGTGAAACGTGTGGAAACATTAGTCAAATGTTCGTTTGTGTGAAAAATGTAGGCAGAATTTATGCAGTGAGTTATTAAAATAATCGCACGCGCCCATCACGAGCCATTATCAAAAAAGGTTTAATGTTTGCGAACAGCTTGTAAATTGCGTCAATTACTTACGTATATTATGTCGGAATTAATTGTCAGCCATATGTAAAATGATGCAGGTGCCATGGTTTAATTTGTAGGAGACGTCGGGGGTCGGGCTGGGAAGGAAATTGGGTTTCACAGGTTAATTAAAGACACGCAGCCCAGGTGGGGAGTGGAGTGCTCTTAACACGTGAATAAGAATTGGGAACAGAGGGAATATGGGACACGTTTAGCTGTGCAATGATCAGGTTGTTCCCTAATTGGTGGATCCGCATTCACATTGGCAGATTTCTTATCTTAAAACGCAGGTAATATGCAAATGGAAGGTTTAACCAGGCACGTACGAATCACATGAACCACTTTACTATGTAATCACACATGTACGGCGTTTCAAATTATATTTAGAGGCGTTTAATTAACACGTTTACCATGAGCTTTTTTCAAAGGTTGTGTTAAATTCAATCACATTTGTGATAAGTGTATGTACTTTGAACACTTCATGCGTTTCAACGTTTTAAATTCTCTCTATCCCGGAAATATTACGAATTCTGAATTGAAGTGAAAACGAGGATTCAATTTTAAAACAGCCGATAGGTAGGTTCAACCGTCGAGGCAATGAAATACTGGTATGTTTTTAATAACTTTTATTTATTTCGTGACGGAATATCATTTTATCATTGGCTCGTGACTGTGCAAAATCAGACAAAACGTGCTGACAGATATGAGGATAACTTTATACCTTTCGGGAAATGTTAGGGGTGAATACATGTAGTATGATATGTACATTGTGACATGGCAGTATGGTTTGCCCTTTTGACATTGGGTCCGGATAGCACGCTCACACTGGAATTTCAACGCGATAAATATTCTACTCCATCAGTCTTTCAGCTTTAAATATAGGTTTACCACAAATATATCCAAATTAGTTGGTTTTTAACATCTCTCGTTCATTTGAAGCAAACAGTTTTCGCAACTGCTTTAAAATGACTAAGACTAAACAATAAGCATTCTCTATTTTCGTCAAATGCTTACTTTGTGATTTGACATATTTGATGAAATGATAAAATAACTTTGTAAAAGACCACACATTTCATTTTATTTTTAACCGACTGGTTTCCTTTAGCCTAAGCATCATCAGCGTACAAAATGGAACTTAACACAAAATACGAAAGTGTGCGATTATATAATATACTCGTACATACAGAGGGAGAACACAATATTTTATATTTGGTTCTCAAAAGAAGAATATTAATACTTAAAACACAATATGTAATTGTGTTATCCTTCTTTATAACCGCCCACTTTTTGTATTTTGTTTGGTTTGATTTTATACCCTGATGATGCTTAGGCTAAGCAAAATCGGTAAGTCATAAAAATAAAAATTAAATGTGTGGTCTTATACAAAGTTATTTATTCATTTCCTTGATGAGCATTCTTTATTTTTTTTAAATCACCTCTCAATGAAATTTTCTTTAAGGGTTTTTTCGTCACCTCGTTCGGAAGAGTCGTTTTTTTTGTTCTCTCATATATTACGGTTAAATCGTGAGCGAATACCATGCGTGGGCGACCTCTGTCTCTCTTTTCCAAACCAGGACGTTCTCCGATGATTTTTGTATTTATTTCAACGATAATGCGTTTGTATTGCTAAATGCCCAGCATTTGTTAGTTTGCTTCTAATCAGATCATTCTAACTTGCTTCTATTCAACAGTTTTCCATCTTCCAAGGAGTCACCTAGCACAACACTTAAATAATAACATGCAAATATTTGCCATTTTCATTACAACATTATCAGCGCTTGCCTATGTTTTCACTTCTAACAAACTTTCAGCAGGTATATATTAATAAGTTTTCAGAGGTATAGCGAAATATTCTACACTACGAGGAGATGACTTAGTTTGCTAAAGACGTCCCATTAAAATCGTCATCCTCGCTTAATTTTGCATGTCACATTATCTTAGTTGTAATGGTTTTCGTTTTCTGTGGACGTTTTCTTTATTTGAGTCTTGTTAGCATTTGACCTTCTTGAAGTTTATCTTTAATCGAAGGCATTTGTTCAAGTTTATTGCACATAGACTTCAGGTATTCTCAGCACGATGTCATTGGTGAATCAGAGCTGACTCAGCCGTGTTCATTTCCCATCTATACGCTTACCTTTTCAATCAAATATTTTTCACGTCTTAGGCGCCGCCAGTATCAGGGTTTTTCAAAGTGGTTTGGCCATAAAAATCTTCTCATTTTCATTGTCTTATATCCCCCTGGTTCACATTTCATCAACACTACACCATTCTACACAATACTAGTATATAATTGAATAGTAATTTTTTCGTCATTGGCTTACAGATAAGTGTTGGGTCCTCATTATCATCATCATTAATTGGATAGCGCCACTCTAGTTTCACGTGATAAATGGTTTATCTTTCCGCAGCTGATTACTGAATAAGAGAACACATTTCTCAGTGAGTGAGTTTTTATAACTCATCGGGATTGCTATGTACATGGCCTGTTAAAAAAAAAAGGTGAATTTTGAACTTTCGCGGGCTGTGTACATTCGATTATCGATTTTTTTGTTTTGTGATGTTGGTACACATATGTTTATCATATGTTAGCATTATCAGCCAATTTAGATTAGTGGTTTGTTTTTGATAACTGGTCACGTTTTCGTGTGTTCTTCGATTTTTTACGTTTGAAAAAAATGGATCAAAGAAGAAAATCCATGATTTGTTTTTCCACAACTTTAGGATGCTCATCGTCATTAACATTTTCTCGGCCTTCTGTAAAGCGCTTGTACCACTTATAAACACTTTTTTGAGACAAAGTAGACTCGACGAATGCCGCAGTCAACATTTTAAGTGCGTTAGAGCACTTTATTCCATTTTTAACGCAAAATTTAATACATATTCCTTGATCCATTTTTTTCAAAAGTAAAAAATCGAAGAACACATAAAAACGTGGCTAACCTTTCCAGTTGTCAAAAACAAACCACTAATCCAAAATGGCTAATAATGCTAACATATGTGTACCAACATAATAACAACAAAAAAACGATAATCGAATGTACACAGCCCGCGAATATTCAAAATTCACCTTTTCTTTTGAATAGGCCTCGTATGTTTGCAAGATAATAATAATAATATTTGGACGATTTGTATAGCGCCGTTTTTGTGAAAAATCACCTCAATTATATTAATATTAATAATATAATATAATTGAGGTGATTTTTAGGATATTAATAAAAATAATAAAATAATAATGATACAGTAAAAAACATTATATTAAAATATAGCATTCGAAGTTAAAAAAAAAAATTGTAAGGGGCATCCCCGAAAAATGGGCTGTATCTTACAAAAACAACTTTTTTGCATTCTTACATTTCTACTTGATTGCGAAAAAACACAATAACCCTTTCTTTACACATATATAAGTGGAAATAAATTAAAAAAAAACTTTTTACCCAAGTATTTGTTAAAATAAAATAAAAATGTATGCCGGCAGTCATGGAGTCGACGTGTTTATTAGCCAGCTGTTCAGCAGCAACTGAATTGTAAACGACTTAACTCGAAAGGCGAGACGAAAAAAATAATGGTTTTCACATGGCGTTTAGAAAGTGTATGGGGTCGAGTTTGCTCTAACAAGGCTAGGATGGTGTTCTGCCACGGGTGTAAATTTGAATTAATTCTGAATAATCGAAAATGTTTTAGGGGAATTTCTCGGGAATTTTACAAATAACTAAATCTCATCCTTACGACTTATATTATATCCCAAGTGCATCATCTGAAAAAATATAATATTTTTGTTTCAAATTCATAAAAATTAATACAGATGTAAATCTCGAGCAAGCCCTTGGAGTTACAATGTATGGAGAGAGAGCTAATTATTTTCACCCAACCCATACAAACTTGCAATAAATCACTTTCTCCGGGTTTTTAAGTCGTACTCCATGAGAGAGAAAGAGACAACAAATATAATACACCGCTCCTTTGTACTGTCGAGATGATCTTGGGCTCCTGGGCCACCGCGGGACTCCACCCACATTTTTTATTATGACACTAAACTTGACACAACTAAACGGTTTTTTTAGATTATATCCTATATTTTTTTTATAACAATACTATGAAAAAGTCGTTGTACGAATAAACAAAAACACTGTCGATATGTGCTATGAGTGGATGTATAAATACCCTAGCCTTAGTCTTAGCCACGCCTAGGTCTGCCGAGTCCGGTAAAAATCATCAAAAATTGACTAGACTGCCTTGGATAGATACCACTCTATATAGTCTAAGGGCAAGCCTCCTGTTTTTGGAGTGTTATGCTCTCTTAATGAGAGGTTGCAACGCGACAACGCATTTCAATAATTCTTGGCTTAGGCGGTTGGGTTTGATTAGGTTTCGAAGCATTGGCTTACCAGGATATAAATAATATTATGCAAGCCAACAAACAGAATTTTTCTCCGTGTGCAATAATCTCAGAGCATTAATATATCAGGAGAGATACCTGTGAAGTCAGGATTGTGGATTTTTTTCCTGACTTGGGCGTGGTTAGGGCTAGGGTATTTATACATCCATTCATAGCACATCTCGACATAATGTTTTGTTTATTTGTATAACCACATTTTTACAGTATTGTTATCAACAAAAATATAGGATATAACCTCAAAAACCAGAAAAGTGGTGCAATAATATGATACAACTTGGCTTATCTCTTTCTCTCTCACGGTTTACGACGTAAAAACCCGGAGAAAGTGATTGATCGTAAATTTGTATAGGTTGGGTAAAGTTATTGCGCTCTCTTCATATATATTCTTGTTCTGAGGTAATAATCAAATGAATTTCACTAACCATTTCACGAGTTTTGCCCGCGATATGTAGTGATGCGTTTATTGAGTCGCCCATATCGCTGACGATGGCGAATCAATGAAAAAATTGATGAAATGTAGGAGCAATATAGACGTACAAAATAAGGCATAGAAACATTGTTTTCACTCCAAAAATAGGTTCACGACACCTCTGTGAAAATAAACAAAGATGAAATATACAAGATTGGATTGTTCTCACGGAAGCGAGAACATCTGTTAAAACCCAGTATAAATAAATAAATAAATATGTTAACGGGTTTATCTTACTACGACACAAAAACAGATCAAACAGCTCCCAGTTTTTATTATTTTTAAAAGAAACACAAAAAATCTCGGGTTACGAATAACCTGATAAAATTTAAATTCCGCCTACTGCCAAAGGAAAAAACAAGGGGGCATCAAGGTTACCCCCCCTCATCCCAAATTTGCCTTAATGTATTAATTGAGAATTTGTATTACTTAACATTTACTTTCGGTTAGGTACACATGAAACTGAGTTCCATTTTAACCAGTTATGAGGTTACATTAAAATATTAGCGTTAAATATTTTCTAATAAAGAAATGACCTAAAAGCTTCACATTGTGATATTAATAAGTGAAACAATATTAAGTAGAGAAAAATACAGTAAATAAGTTAGATTAGGTTGCGACGGAGAAACGGACGAGTGACCTTTTCTTCATCCGGGAGGGACACATGGACTCACTGTGCTACCGTAACCTATAAATTACCGTCATTTTATCAATCTCATATATTTTAAAATAAATAATATTAATCTTTATATTCGTAACATTTTCTATAAAAAGTTGACTTGTTTATCACCCTAGGAATGCCGGGAAAGAAGAACACAATAACCTATGCGTGCTGTCCGGAGCCCTACGTAGATGTGACCTTCACGATACAGATCAGAAGAAGGACCCTCTATTACTTCTTCAACCTGATCGTCCCCTGCGTGCTCATTTCCTCCATGGCCCTTCTCGGTTTCACGCTGCCACCAGACTCTGGAGAAAAGTTGACCCTTGGTGAGTGACGCCATGACTTCTAATTGCTGTTACATTGATAGAATATCATTATACGAGTACAAAACTTCAACTATGACAGTCTTTATGTCATAACGTGCATTATCTATGTTCTTAAATCTTTTAAAGATAGTCAGCATTTATATCACTTGAAAATTATTCACCGTTAAAAATACTTGGCAGTGATCTAAAATCGTTATTTTCAGAAAACAGTCGTACACGATTGGGATTGAAACAATGGTTATTTGTTTGATTTTTTAAAAGCAAAAAAATAGATTATTCTAACATACTTAACATTAAATTTTGTATTTTTTAGAAAAGTCACGATATCACTTGAGTTGATCAGCAAAAAGTTTAAAGTATGATTGTAAAGTTTCATGGTCCAATATAAGATTTTAATATTGGAGTTTTTTTCCAAATAAATTTATTATTGCTCAACGTGTTTTTTTTATAATCTGGGTCCCATTTGTACGTAAGGTTCAATGTACGCTGACTTTAATAATTATTGTGTTGTACATATATGTACACAGAAGTTTAAAGAAGACAATTTATATGTAATCATTCTCATTGCTTCAGTTTTCACACAGTTTGTTTCGAGTCGAAACAGAATTCAAAAGCTGTAAGAAAATGAGATTAATTTTGATCGAGGTGAGCAATACAATAATTTTCATTTTGAACCTTTCTCCGACTTGAATAATTGTATCTCAAGAGTAACTTCTGGCGAAATAAACAATTAAAACAATAACTTAAAGTTGAATTTCGGTTTATAAATTAACGTTAATTTATTTAAAAACATTCCGAATGGGAACAATTTGAAGTAGGGCTATACTATTTTATATTGGAGCGCTATTTTCAAAATGGGGGTAGGTATTGTAAATCTTCAAAGTTTTTCAATTAATCTTGAAAAGAGACAGGCCCTACTTAAAACAATCTAAAAAACCGGAAATTCTGGCATCATTTTGTTTGAATGTCAGTTTCCGTAAAGTAAAATAATTTTTTAAAGAAAATTTATGTTCTTATACAATTAAATTGAGTTATTTTGGGGCATTTGTTTCTGTGAAAGCATTTTTTATTACACGAGTACCTATATTATATTATACATTTCGAGGTAATAACATAGTTCTACAAATTAAGTAGATAAATCATGAAATGAGAAACAAAAATTCCTTGTTTGAATATAACCAGTAGGACTTTGGATACGAAGTAAACTTATTGATACTTCATTGTCAGGACAATTTCAAATACGTTATGAATTTAATTTTAATTTCAAATATTGAATCAATATTCTGCGATTAATCAACGCAAAATATACGTTTTTAAGTTTTTAGAACTTATCCATGAATAAAAATAATATTCAATACTGCTGTGTAATTTGGCTTTAATCGTATACGATAGATTTTTGTGGAATACGTCATTGCAAGAGCCACGTGTGAATTGAGAAATATGAATGAAGCTCGAGATGTGAGACCGAGGAGAGCGATGAGGGCGGCTTTTACAGTGGACCTTTTTTCATTATTTGTAAAGTGGTTTTTTTATTTTTCTGGATGTCTTAACCATTTTCGCAGGTGTCACAATACTGCTGTCCCTCACAGTATTTCTCAATCTGGTCGCTGAAAAGATGCCGACTACTTCTGACGCGGTTCCACTCATAGGTATAGCTGTGGGACATTACTTCTTGGAGGATAAGAGGGCAATATCACCTCGGAAAGTTATTCTAGAATATTTGCTGTTTAAGATATTCTAAATATTCCAAAGAGTGAAATTAATAATTAAGATCTTGCTTTCACGGGAGATTTGAGAGTTGAAAATTGTTGAGATAACACAGTTGTTACGTCGTTATCTAGAATGGAACTTTGAGTACCAACTACTGAAGAAATAAAACATTTTGAGGAGCACAAATATTAACATAACATTTACATATAAGAAGATTATTTTAGGAATTTTCTTGTCTCTCCCTCGGAGCAGGAAAATAAATTTAAAATTATGATTCCTTCTTATCAACCGACTCACAACTTTGTAGCCGAGGGATGTTGAATTTTCTAAATCAATATCCCTCGTTAAAATGATGCCAGGAGAGTGGGGTTATCGTGTCAGAGGGAAAGAAGTATCGAATCAGGCGGGGTGGAAATGGGTGAAGGGGTTGGAGCCCGCGCTGGCGGGGAGCTGCGGGCCGGGGGGCTGTAAGAAAGGGGGGCCGGAGGGCTACGAGGCCGGGGCCGGGGCCGGAGCTGTCGGGCGGCTGAGAGTAAAGACGTGCTCCTGTCAGAAGATTTATTGGCGATGATGAGACGAGGAGAATGCTTATGTCTAGGCGTGTCTTCTGTATTGTCTAGCTATCATTTCCACACTCACTCACTTGCACGCGAAATTCGCGGACCAGTAAGCCGCGCCGAACTTTTCGTATTCTATAAAATTCGCATTATAGTATGATAATCTCGTTCGCCATGTAGTCGGCTTTTATTCAACACAATAATATATGCTTTGTATTCAGGCTTTCGCGTAATTTGGATTCGTCCAGGGATCCCTCCATGCAAATAGTTGATGAACAGTAGTCGGACGAAATGTTATCTTATCAACTTTTACTTCTCTCGAAACTCAACAATTGAAAGCTCCTATCAAACCGAGGCACTCCGGGTATTTACTTTCCCATCAACGCAAATTGACTTAAAGCTTCTATTGCAAATAGAAAAGAACGCCCCGAGCCGATATTCTCCCCTGTTCGCGCTGATGAAGTGTTTTTGTTACACGTGGTTGTGAATATGCTAAGGATTTGTTCGTACAGTGTTTCCCTTTGTATTGTAAGATGGTGTCGCTCGTCTAGTTCTTGTGTCAGTGTCCGTGAGGGGAGGGGTCAGGAGAGGAGGGGGGGTTCTTTGATACTTGGAGGAAAACTTTACCCGCTTCAGAACACGAGGGTCACAGAAGGTGTGCACTTTTAAATATAAACGATTTACGAGCACACCAGAATGCATATATTACGTCCACTTGAGCATAAAACATTTTCGTTGAAATTTGCTTCAATGAAAAAATGATGATCAAAACACATTTTATTTTCTTTCCCATAAAACACTGCAGACGTCGTAAGTATAAATTTATCAATATTTTTTTATGGAAATTAACCAACAATTTTTTTTCAGTAAATGTTTTATATCTCAAATAATGTAATTCGCTTTCTGCAATGTTTTATAGAGATTTTAATCGTTCGGATTGTCACCGCCGTTTCCAGCGTCCTCGTTCCCGTGTGCTGACTATCTGCCTGTGTGTGTATTGTTTATTTTTTAATTTCTTTCGCATCTCTTCATGTTTATGGCCAAAAGTTTGGTCCGTAAACCTGTCAGGCCGAATTGGGAGGGCGCAGATAGAAAGTTCCCGACGGGTTCCGGAACTAGCCAGATGTTAAACAGAGAAAATGCAATCTATCTGAGGGAGATATATCACTACGCGACATGTTCCCCCTATCGGATTTGTATCGGGAAACACCTTTGCTGCCTTCCCACCGTCCGCAGAGTGGGGGCTCGGAAGTGTTAGATGTTGGGGGTACGTCCCACACAACCGACTGGAAGTCTGCACGGTAGAACTTACCACTTACTTAGTCAGCGTTTTAAAATGCCTTCTTATCTGTTTCGAAAGACTTTTTGAATAGACGAAAAATAATTTAGTTTTGCACTGACACCAAATTCGAGTAGGATGAAATATTGATCTGACAAATCAAAATTAACGGCACAAAGCTGCGTTTTTTTTTATAGTGAATATCGCATAAGAATTCCATCTGCTTCCAACCGTCAAGAGCCAGTGGAACTATGGCATCCCTAATTAGGGTATGTTGTGAGGCTGAAGGTAGTGTCGAGGAGAAGGAGATGGAGAAGAGGAGGGAAGGGAAGGAAGGGAGAAGGTTGGGAAGTACCTGGCTATTCAGATCTGGTCACCAAACACTACAAAACCTTTTCAAGCAACGTTTCGATTCTGAATGGTGGTCTTTCATCAGGGCGATACTTAGAGTATCTACCACTCTGAAACGTGCCGCAAATATACTAAATGTGATTTTATATGAATGAAATGTGTTATGACACATATTAATTAAATAAAAGTTATTTGCTCACTCCGGGTTCGAAACCGCAACCTTTGGTTTCGTAGTCAAGCGTCTTACCACTCGACCATGGAGGCCATCAAATGTTGCGTGCGAATGAACTCTCATAATCCAACGAAACTTATTTTAAAAAGGCGAACTATCTTTTTGATATATTGCTGAAAAGGATTTGAGCAATCACTTTTCTTTTTGCCGAAATGGGTATTCGTGTTTAAGAATTACTTTTATTGTATAGCTAAATCACTTTGCGGTATCAGTATTTTTTGTTGCTGTTGGGAGTTTCCCCAATTGTACACGCTTTACATTTCGTTCAAATACAAGAGAGGGGTCGCGGGACATTTTTATTTTTTGCGTGAATTTATCGGTCAGTAATCTGGGATACGCTTTGGTTCAGCGAGATGGGAGATACGGAAGGGGACACGGCAACTCACCGGGTAACACGTGAAACCAGATTTAATGTTAGCTGTAAATAAGAACCCAACTTTATACAAAGCGCCTTTCAATCCGAGCCACGCTTGATTGAAAACAAATACCTTTCTGAATTTATTTTTTCATTTATCGGTTCGCTTTCGAATAATTTATTTGTTAATGCGACCTTTGGAACACGTTTAAAGAATATTTCCATTCATCGCAAAATGAATAATTTTTAAGTAAAAGGAACATTAGGCGAAATGTGAATTGGGCTGTTTGCTCAGTCCTGGAAACAGATAATGTCAAAGTTTAACTCATGTGTGTAGTGTGTTTGCTACGTGATGGAAATGCTTTCTGAGATTGTATTCGAATCGAAGAAAGAACCGAGGGTTACCTCAAAATAAGTTTACAGTACTTAAATTTAAAAAAAATGGTTAGTTTATTTCGCATTATGGTTATAAAAAGATTTGTAGCAATTTTAAATAGTGAAATAAAGGAATCGAAAAAGTTATCATTAGACAATTATGTTTTATTATTAATTATAATTAGACAACGTCTGTCAACTGTTAGCTTCTGAGTTCTCTGGACCCACATGTCGCTGGTTCGATTCTCGCCGTGGGTAAACACATTATTATTTTATGTAAATTCATGTGAAATAACTATTGCTCGGAGAAGTTGGGACTCTTGTGCTGCAGCAAATTGAATGTAGCTTAATTTATCAAATGTACGAAGTGCGCCATAAATTTGAGTGTTTGATATCTAAAGCATTAATGATTTTAATAGAAAAATCAAAGTCTTCCCACGTGGATGATATTGGCACTGCTAATTATTTTTCCGATTAAAAAAGAGTTTAGTTTGTAACATTGACAGTATTTCTATTGAAAGTTATTCGTATCTTCAAAATAACAATCGTTTGTGCGCTACTAGCAGCCCTTGTTTGCGGCCGACCCATTTCCTCGGAATCCAACGACAGGCCCGAAGAGCTCTCACCTCCACACCGGCTTATGGGCCCGAAGCCAGAGTCACGATACGCTCCCCTAAAAACCTCTCCGTTTATCTCCAGCTTTACAGGTGGGATCTCTCTACATCTCTCCAACTTACGGAGGATTATCGCGGCCACCTTTAGAAAAATGATCGTCGAGTAATTGAAATAAAACTGAAACTTTTCCGGAAAATGACTCACTTAAGTAAAACCTTTATAAGATTTTTCCGCTTCTCGAGATTTACGTGTATTAAAATAAGCCACGAGAAATTCAGACGGTAATAAAGAACCTAGATTGATTTACGTACTTTCATTTTTAATTTATTCGCAGCGAGAATAATATGATCTCGTGAAAGATTGAGGTCTGAATTTCGCAAAATGTTTTCACGTCGTGTTATTTTATAAAGATTTACTCGTTTTGAAGGCGCCCCGCGTCTCGTTAATAACTTTACTCTCCTTCGCAATTCAGCCGTTTTCGATGACACTTACTTTTGGTTTTGGGATGATGTGAGGAACTTTGGAAACTTTGCGGTTCATCAGAACACAACATCTTAAAGTTTCTTATTATTTCCTACTGCATATTCAGAGGCTTTCAGATGTATCCTGAAATATTTAACCATGTTTTGTTTTACAAATATACTAAGCATGCTGTAATTTTTAAATTATTATGTCTACTCAACGTGAAAGGACGCGAGTGAAATTATAATAACCAGATATTTGTTCCACATAGCTCAGGACACGAGAAGGCAGCGTGCGGGGGCGAAGGGATGCAAAGGGGTGGAGTGGTGAAGGAGATCGGGGAAGGCGGCGTGCGGGGAGACAAATGAGATTTGACTTGTGAAATGTTTCAGGGGTGACGATCCTCCTGTCCCTCACCGTGTTCCTGAACCTGGTGGCGGAGACCCTGCCTCAAGTGTCAGACGCTATCCCCCTGTTAGGTACACCTCACCCCACCTTTACAATTCGCCCACATCTACTCCATTCTGTTCCCAATTCTATTTTATTCTTTACATCGCTGTTGTGTGTCGATCACTTTCATTTTGATACGTCCACACGGTATTTTTTTGCTGTGTCTAACTCAACGAGTAGTTGGTTCCGTTAACTATTTTGTTATTGACGCGCGTGAATTCAGTTCACAATCAACTTATTTGCCGATATTGTCAATCTGTATAATTTGAGATTGTGTGCATTTATTTGTAGGTTAATTAAACCAACTATTCGCGGACTGATTATTTGACTGCTCAAATGTTTTAATAACTCGTTATTGTTCGTATTCGTTACTCTCTGTATTCATGGGATGAAAAAGAGAATGAATGGATCGGGATCTTTTTCTTTATATCATTGATGAAATAATATTCCCATAAACATTGTTGAGTAATTCAAAATCTTTCTGCACTTCAATAGTACACGTGTAAAACCAAACTCTGTCATTATTTTTGTATTTGACCGATATAATTATCATTCGTTGATTCGTTACAATAATGTAATACCTTAGAAAAAGTTGGTTTCGTCCTCAGCAAATATTAGTTTTCTTATTGAAACGTAGCCTCAAATAAAACAAGGTGTCTGAACGAAGCATCCAAAGTGCTGTGTTTATTTTGCCCTGGCGATAATTTATCGTTTGAGGTTTGTAAATAGTTCTCCCCTTGTTCGGAGTTAGCTCCCACCCACCTACAGATTACTGGAAAGTTGAAAAGTCGACCAGCGTGAACTAAACTTGGAAAATATTCAAAGCTCGTTTGTCAGTTCAAATAACTTCAAAGTTTGGCTCTTTTCAGAAGTGGAACTGTCAAGACATTTTACTTGATTTGTGATATTTAATCGCAGTTTTTACGACTTCAATTTTTTTATTCGTATCTTTTTTTAAATTTAACACATAAATCAATTCTGTCTTATACTGTTAATTTGTATTGTTTGGATTACAAGGATTCAAATACTTGTTGTTAGATATTTTTGATTGAGTATTATTTGTCAGAAAGAATTTGAATTAGTCAAGGTTGCCCAATGGTCCGTTTACGTGAAATTGTTAAACGACCAGGCCCCGTGTTGCGTGACGAGTCGGGATATGAATGAAGAGTTCTCTGGAAGAAGAACTTGGAGTAGTGTCGCACAGGCACAATCCATTGTTATGCTCCGTAGCTCGTTTTGTCTTCTTTGGGAATCGATTTGGCTTCATGTAGATAAATAATCATTTGAAAATAGCCAATTATCTGGATGTGTGTAAGCTTTATGAAGATAAAAGTATATTTATTTTTCAAAATGCACATTTATTAATATTTTTAATCTTATAGATATAATATTACGAACCTTTGCATTTTTATAAAACCTCTGTACATATAACATTACAAACACATTTTGATTTAACGATTATATACTTTTTTCGCGGCGGCTAAATTCATTTATAAGTAAAAGGACATCCACACAACACCATAAATGTATTCCATCAGACATTGTCTTTTTCTGCACACATACACATTATTTTGAACTGCGCTAAGTGCTAACAACATTCAAACATATCACATAGTTTCAAAATGTATCTTTATTATCGAGCCCCTTTTATACGTCGACAGCCAAATACAAACATTTTTTTAAAAAATTAAAATTTTCGTACGTGCATGGCATGTTTTGATATATTTGAAATAATAAGTTGAATTGACGAACTTTTATAATTAATCATAGTGCATCATTTTATTTTCAGTGTTGGGCGTCCGAATATTTTGGCATTTTTTGTACTACCGTATATTTTATTTTTCGATCCATTTGTAGATTTGAACAAAAATACTAACATGCTATAAAAAAATCATGTAATTAACAATTCTGTGGTTACGTACGTGAAAACTGGGGAAAAAATATGCATTTGTTGCTTAGACGTTCTTTTTTCTTTTACAATCAAAGTAAGGTGACTAAAGTTACAATTTAATGACAAAACCTAGACTTAGTGATTGGGGTTGACGATGTGTCTTTTAAAATGTGTTAGCGCAAATTATTTTGGATTGAAGAGTAAGAATTAGTGTTGGTCGAATGGGATGTTGAAGAAGTGACTCCCTCTCATCACATGGCCAGACTCCAAGTTCAAGGCTCCTCCTAGAGTCCAAGTCCTAGGCTCCTTCTAGGCTCCTAGGGCTCTGAACTTCGACCCAGCGTCTCTCCGCAGTCTCACGTACGTAACCGCATTTCAATTAATAATAATGTACACACAAATACCAAGGTTGTCCTCCCCAGCACACGCAGATAATATAATCCATATCTTATCATAAATCCTACACACATGTGTTCACTACTCGCTACCATAATGCTGAATCGATTACCTAAGTTAAGACATTGCCTGCCTCTATCAGTAAAGAACATGGATTCATTATTGTTTTTATGTTTACATGTTTTCGTAAAGTTACCATTACCATCTATGTGTGATTTAATAATTGTATTGTTGTGGTGACTACCATGCTACATGATACTTGGAGGGTTGGGTCTGACGAGCCTCAGCCGCCGGTACAGAGATCTGATTACTTTGGTCGCACACTTTTCAAAGATTCATGATTTTCTTTTTTATTTGCTACATTAAGATTCTCATGTGTTTGGGAACAGATCATAGTGACATTTTTATAATTTTTGTTTTGAAGTACTGAATGCGAGAATATAATGGAGCCGCCCAAAGACTTTCAACACTACACATCATTGTTTAATCATTTCATATCTCTACTACTCTAAATCCATTTGTACTAAAGATATCGAGTATTTTTCCTTCACTTGTTTGGGCCGCTTTGTTTGAACGATTTTTTGTGATTGGAATTATTTACACCGACACCCCTCGACCAAGTGGAAAACATTCTCCAAACTTGCCTTCCTTTGAGGATAACCAAAACAGCAGTTGAGGAAACTCGCCGTGAAGAAGCCCCCCGTCGGAGGCCAGCGAGCATCGGGAGAAGTAGACTGTAATAGTAGAATGGGAAGTAACAGAGTGACAGTGTGCGAGTGTTTTTGTTGCAGGTGTTACAATACTGCTGTCACAAACAGTTTTCTCGCTCTTGGTGGGTAACGTGATCACCAAGACCTCCGAGGCCGTTCCTCTTATAGGTGAGAGCTATAGCTCAGCACCGTGTCTTCAGCACTTGACCTGGCAACAACATCTTAACTCTTCCAACAACACGTTCAGTCCCTTTGATCACAATACTCTACTATGCAATACTAGTGCTGTTCTGTGCTATGTGGCTGGGCTGCACCCTCAACCCAACACCACCCCAACACCGCGAACACTTCCGTCTTGACCGACTTTACAACGGCTGTCGTTGTTGACCAGCCCCCAGTCACCAGTAGGGAGCAGCTAGACGATAACACTGTTGGACGCGCTTTACTTGTTCCTCGTGAATCTCATCAAATCACAAAGGCAATGTCTCACCTACGTAATCGTTTCTGAATTGTTTATGTCCACGATATGTGTCGGAATGTCTGGCATGTCGGGCATGGTGGGGATGTCGGGCATGGCGGGCGTGTCGCGCATGTCGGGGATCTGAAAGTGGTATCGTCTTTGCGAACCTCCACAAATTGGCTTTAAAATACATTGTCGAAGCTTTAGATTATTTATGTCAGCGGGCCACATCTATTTAGAGTGAACTTCTAAGGTTATGTGATCTCAATAAATTTGTTAACTCTTTTCCTGCAGTCTTTTTAACACAAATCATAACCATGATGATTCCAGACATTCACGATCAATAACCCTTATTATGATCTTTCCTCACTGAATTACTGTAGTGTTATGATATAATATTATGCCTAAATTCACTCTGCTTCTTCATACCACGTGTCCCGAAACTTCCTCTAAAAGCAAAATCAATCTTTCTTTTTATGCATCATGGCTTCAGTGAATTTAACGCATTTTGATTTCAATCCTTAATTAGATTCATAGAATCGATTTCCTCTTTTCCAGACCGTAATGAGTTAAAACATGAGTACTTCCTTTAAATTAGTGGTTTACCTGCTTATAATGTAAAATACAATTAAACCTTTCTTTCTTCAGCCCTGTCCATACTTCTACTTTTAAAAGCTCCTCAATATTGATCCACGTCACTGAATTCGACGATTACTTTACATCTCATCTACTTGAGGGTAAAATAATCATTTGGAGAAACTTCTGATGACGCGGTTGGGAATAATCGAACTCGAGTAACCGATCAATTTATTAAAGAGATTCATAGACCTTAAACATTTCATTAATTTGATTTACAAAACCAACATTTACTTTGTTGATCTAAAGATTCAAATTGATGAATTGAATGGTTCCGTAATATAAAAAATGTCTAAAATAATAAACCAAATTGAAACGAAGTGATTGGTTTCGTCATATAAATAAGGACTAAATATGTTATATTATTTCGTTTATTGAAATGTGTTTTCTCAGTTGGTTATCTGACATCTTCCACCCCTTAATCAGAAGTTAACGGTCACTATTGTGTTTGTCCCGGGAGCTGGGTGCAAGGCTGCACGGCTGCACGGCTGCACGGCTGCACGGCTGGCCGGAGGGTGGAGGTGACCAACGGAGAACTCACACCTCTAATATTACAATACTTTAACCTGAGACTAAATAACTGATGATAAATGATGAATAATGTCATGTATATATGATAAAGAGTACTGAAATATAAAATGTTTCCAGGGTGGTGGTGATCACCAGGGTGTGCTGACTAAATGTATTACCATAATTGTTTATGTGTTTTTATTTTAATTTCATCAAATGAATCATCCATTTAAAAACTGACCTAAACTGTGAATTAAACACACGCAAATGATAAAAGAAAACAAATGAATTATTTGGTAAAGAAGAGAGATCGCGGGAGAGAGAAACTGCGAGCTCCTCAACCTCCAAGTATCAACCATTCTGTTCTTGCTGTCCTCGGGCTGGGCCCTTTGCTTTATCTGGTAGCCTTTGTATCTGTCGCTCTAGCAAGCTCTAGTCGCTAGTCGCTGGTCGCTAGTCGCTAGTCGCTAGTCGGTAGTCGCTAGTCGGTAGTCGGTTAGTCTGCCTGCGCTCTGTGCTGCTGTGCTCTGTATCTGTATCTTACTGTTCTGTATCCGTGCTTTCTCGTGTTCTTGTTCTTATGTACCAGTAGTCCCTGAGCCGATTTGCATGCTTCTCTTTATACGTGTTGTGTCGGTGTAGGTTCGAGTTCAAGCGTATTGTGCAACTCAAAACCTCCATTGGAACTCGGAACAGACGACAAATCGCTATCTTCAACACCTTATATTATTTTCCTTCATTGCCATTTGAAATTAATTTAATTAGAAGATAAACTTCGCTATATTTTTACGTCTTTGCTTTAATAAAAGAATATCAGCATTTATTGTTATTTTCAAATGTACCCGACAAAATATTGATTCATTCTTAAAATGTCAATGTTTTGTAATAATGAAAACAAAATTTTGAATTAATTTACCCACATATAAATCAGCTCATTTCATCCGATAACCTCTGCCAGTGTTCATCATTTCGGGCCCATCCATTATTCGGGTAGGTATATCAATTGAAGTGACTTCACATGCTATATTGACAGCTAGAAAATCGATAAGTCTATTTATCCGATTAAGAAATATCTTTGTCTCTGATAAATGATTTTCATTGACCACGTTTTCACCCCATTTCTTATATCTGGTTAGACATTGATAAGGGTGTATGTCGGAAAAGGGTTTGTTCCCCGGATGACAACACACTAATGGAACTGCGCCGTGGACCGCAGATCCGTGTATCTCCAATAAATATTTACTGCGTAATTATTCGCCGGCCGCCAGCCTTCGGAATAATAATCTCTTTTCAGACAGACATCAATATTTCCGTTCTTCCTTTTAATGACCAAATTTATTGTGATCTTAGTAATAACTTTTTTAAACACAAGTCTCGCAAACTGCGGCTATTTACTAAAAGAATACCGCATTATTTTAATGCGTCTGAGTTTCGTAAGCACAAACATTAAAACAGGTAAACTGAGGAAAACAAAATTTCGACTTTAATTTATTTCCGCGTGAGCTAAAGCCTCTGGAAGATATTACTGTCATTAATTATGTTTTACCAGCGGAGTCCCGGAGCTCTAAAGCATACGGATTTCATTAGAAATTGTGTTATCCAATCCGAAATTCTTCTCATTATGTTAAATTTAATTTGAAATTAATCTCTTACGTTCAGAAAACAACACAATTGTTTGTTTGAAAGACTATATTTTATTTACAAAGAAAATATAGAGTTTCAAATAATAAGTCTGTTGAAGAATCTATGAGCGTAAAACAAGAAATCTCTCAAATTAAAAATGTTTTTTCCGCAAGTTTTTTTGATTTTATATTTCAAATGAATTATTTGAACGGTTTAGATAACGCGATTATGCGAGATAATGTCCATTGAAGGAACTGAATAAAAATGAACCGCTTTGATGTCAGAGCGTTAACGGTAGAATGTTGAACATTAAGGAGATTAATGAAATCTTGGTACTCGCATTCACCAGATAGTGGGAAGTGGTAAGTGGGAAGTGGGCGGTGGTAGGAGTATAGTCGGAAGCTCGGTGGTGCCGACGGGGTATTTTAATATCAACCCTTCAGAACCTCAGCCCGGAATGGACGGCTGTGGAATCACGTGTTGAACCGGTATTGTACCACTAATATTAATGGTCAAAAGGCTGTTGGAGAAACACAAAACCTGTTTTGATTCATTCAAGTCATTTGTATTCTAGTCGCGTGAACAACATATTTGTCGATAGCTTCATGGAAATCAGAAAATCTGAGCTTTACTTGATTTTGTAGAGATACGTATACATTTCAACCGCTGGCGCTGGCTGTGTAATCACATTTTTATGAGCTTTTTTATGAGACAGGTCACAAAAGCTCCCTTCTATCTACTGTGTCCTCGGGAACTCTATCGCCACTCAATTGGATGACTTTGAGAGCTAGAAGGCGAGGGGTTTTGCTTTTAAATACAAATCTACTCAAAAATGGAATATCGAAAGACGCCTTACAAAAAAGTGACTGAAAGACTTTTAATATTATATAAAAGCAGCTTTCTAATTTCTGTAAAGACGATAAAAATAAAGGAACCCTCTTCGAATTCGGCCAGCGTCTAGAATGTTGAGATCAAATAATAATTATTTGTCGTTAACTGTTTTGAATCGAAAATTTTTGACTTTACTT
Source organism: Drusus annulatus (assembly GCA_022651775.1). Lineage (NCBI taxonomy): Eukaryota > Metazoa > Arthropoda > Insecta > Trichoptera > Limnephilidae > Drusus > Drusus annulatus. The sequence goes on along the minus strand of JAGWCC010000246.1, from coordinate 369,243 downwards.
GAATTTTTTATATTCGTTAGTTTTGCAGATTTTTACCACTGTCAACAAAAAATGTTGTGTTAATTAAAAATCCACGTAAAAAACAGCATCCCGAAAGATGCTTTTCGAAGATGTGATATCAAACATTTAAAGATTGTAACAGCTGGGCTTTTAATTTATAAAACGTCGACGAATAAAAAAACCTTCCCTGAATTCGAACTGCTTCTAGAACGTCGTGAGTAGAAATAAATTTCAATGAACGTCCGCAATGTGTTTACCTTTTTACAGGGTGTGCGGAATAAAAATCGCCCTTCCATCTGGCGCCTGGTGGGGGTCATCTGTTCTCAGAACACGTCCTGGCACCGCTATCTCATACACCTGTGGGTGACATCAATACCTCGCCTTATCAATATTCCAGAGATATTTCCTGCGCACCCTGTACCGGAACACATTGCATACATCTCATGATAGATGGCGTTTTATGTTCATTATGTCTTCACGTTGACTTAACACATTATAAAGATCATGTGGTAAATAATTCAGCTTCTAGCCCCAAGCACACCTGGAATACTAATAGGTAAATAGATACATGGGTGAGTCCAACTCCATTTATTATTTCTTCCCTCGAGGTGTATTTTATACTTCCTGATGTTTCATGGTTTCAATAGAGGTTTTGGGTAAGTTTTTGTTAGAATATTTTTTTGAGTTTTATATCTCAACTTTATTTGAACGTATTTTAAAAATGATTCTTTAGAATTATAGTTATATAATAAAATTTGCTTTTTAAAAAACTTTCGATTGGATTGAAAAATTCTCACAGTTACAATGAAAGTCAAATTAATTTGTTAAATCGTGTTCATTGTAGTGTTTTTTTTAATTAAATTAATATGCATGTTGTTAAATGTTTACTTTTAAACGGATGGAGTGTGAAGGATAAATATTTATTGATTTAAACCTCAAACTTAATGTTTGCTATCCCATTTGATTGATTAACAAATTTATTAACTCGAATTAATGCATAGAGAGTTTCAATCGGAGTTTTATCAAAATTTTAAATAAACTAAGATATAAGAGAAAATAAAATAAAATATATTTTATAAATGTGGGAGAAACTTAAATGTGCTAATTTCGTTTCAATAGTGAATAAATTATACGATGAAGCTTTTCAAAGGAGGAAAAAATAAAATCGTTTTACACTTTTTAAAATAACTCGAAGAATTTATCTCTTAAATTAAATATTGTAGCTTTGTGCACAGTACATTATTTTATAACAACACGCCAACCGGTTTCGGCCTAATCGTCCCTTTTTCGGTATCAGTTTACAAGTTTATATATAATATGAAGAGAGAGTTGTGGCGAAACCGGCTTGAGTATTGTCATGTAATGAAGTTTAACACAAAATTATAGGATTTAATTTAATGAAAATTCATTTTGATACATCTTAATGTGTAGATTTCAACAAACATATGTCTTTTTCTGTATTCTCAACGATGGATTTATTCGATATTAAAAATCTATATTAATGACAAAGTGGTTCCGATTTTATCTGCAATTTGATCCAGATTCCATGGTCGCAGCATCACCATTACATTCCGCGAGCACTCCCGCGAATTGCTTCATCAAATTTAACCACCGGTCCAACCAGTAAATAAGCAACAATGTAAACATGTAACTGTGTCACCGAGCCGAACCAATTCCCGTTGTTAATGAATTTCTGTTGCGTCAGGTACATATTTCAACTGCATAATGTTCATGGTGGCCTCCTCGGTGGTGCTGACTGTGGTGGTGCTCAACTATCACCACCGGACGGCGGACATACACGAGATGCCGCAGTGGGTGAGTACAACACCACTAAACTTAATGTTCTCAAAGTTCTAGAAGAAATGATTTTTTAACTGAAACTTGAAATTTTCGCTTTGTTTGTGTGTTTTTGTTTTAATTGATTATTTGTAAGTATATTTATAAATTCATGAAGAATATGTGAGTCTTTTACGAAGTGCAAAACATTAATGATTTTCTTGTGGTGAAGCTGTCTGGAAAAGACACAAATGTCAAATGAGTGTATGCACGATATAGCGCAGTGAACGAATCACATACAACGCTAATTATTTTTTCAAATGTCCTAAACAAACCTCACACCTACTAGATCACGGGTCGGCAGGAACGGTTCTTTGCATAGATATTTGCGGCTCTCCGAACATTTCGAGCAAACTCACCTCATCTCTATCTTTTTGGAGGATTTTTGTTGATTTGCTAGTACTCTTTTGGGAAGGAACACTTTTGTCGATCTGCTAGTACTTTTCGATTTCAAATCTCTACCGACTAGTACTTTTTTTTCTGGAGGAACTTTTATCGATTTGCTAGTACTTTTCGATTTCAATATAAAAATCTCCTTCGTGGAATTTTCTGGAACCACCAAAAAGGACTGGATAAATTACCGGTTCCTCGCCGGTCACCGGTGACTGGAACCGCAGGTACACCTAATTCTGATATCGACGATCTCTAACATATATGTGGCTCTTTGGTACCTTTTTTATCTTGTTTCAATTAAAATTTGGCTCTTCTCACTTGACAAACTGCCGATTCCTGTACTGGCAATAAAAGATTAAGCCAAGAAGCTTATCAATTATTTATTCAATGTATTTTTTTTTTTGTTTTATTTATATTAAGTGTACGGTAAATGAGTTCATAAAAAAATGAAAATTGGGAATAGCAGTTATAAAAAATCTGTGGTAAAGGGATTTACATGTAGTTTTGTAAAAGGTACATGGAAGTGATTGAAACGACTTACAAGTCAGAAATTATCTAAAGATTTTCACAACCAAAGGTATTTTGTGGATAGGTTTTGGGATTTTGAGGCATTGCATTTCCTGCCAGTATTCTACTTTCCATCATGCTAAAGAAGTTCCAAACTTGAGTCGCTTGAGTCAAACCTTCTCCTAAATGGTTAATATATTTTGGATGGCTGAAGGGCCACAAAAGTCTTCAGAATCAAACGAGAGTCAGAACATTCGATGCAGGAAAAAAACTGATCAAAACTGCACATTTAACTAATTTTTTACCCAAATTTCGCTTAAGCCCCTTTGCCTTTCCAGCGACGATACGATTGGTAAGAGTAAATCTGTTAATGTCAGCAACGGTAAATCCAAATACTATTTTGTTTATTTGGTTCTACCTAAATATAACATAATATTAAGAAAAGTGGTTAGTAAAAGTTGAGTTCATAATCAATCAACCAATTGGAAATGTTAACATTTCATGGTGTATGTGAACATATTTTAATGGATAAAAGAGAAATTGAAAATACTCCAGCTTCGGAAAAGAGCTTTGAAATTTATTAATCCGCGTTTTAATAAAACATTTAGCGTCAGATGAATCTGATTGAAAAATATTTGAACTCACTCATAATATAGTGTAACATATATTTTCGAACTAAGAAATATAGCCAAATCGGTACTGACAAATGTGATTTATACAGATACGTTGGCAATAAGCTAGCGTAAACTTTTAGGACAGGATACAACAGTTTAGACGTAACGTTGTGGTAAGAATATAATAAGTTATTTGTGTATACACTCACATATGTTACATTCATAGATTTGACACGCTTAGAATTTTGTCATGAATTTTAACCGATACCACGGCAACAATTTGACACAGTGTTTAAGGACAGTTACAGTTTAGACGTAATATTATGGTTAGAACATAATTTATTATAGAAATACGGTAATACTGGGTAGTAGTCGAGTAGTCTAAAGCGTCAGGTTTGTACCAAGGCATCGCGAGTTCGATCCTTTGCTAGTCCTTCTTTATTACACAAGTAAAAAAATCCACTTTTAATAATGAGAGTAGGGATGGTTCAAATATTGTCAGGTTATTCGAAGCTTGGGCATGTTTGCCTTTTTAAAATAAAAATAAAACGAATAAAACTAAATAGATATTCTGTATTGTAATGGATTATTTTAACGTTAAACACCTAGTTTTTATTCGAGATCCAATCAATTTGCAAGTTTAGTTTACAATGATAAGACATATAATATTTCAAACAAACACTTGACATTCTGATCGTAAAATATGTAATCTCTCCACCTTACTATTTGCGCAATAGCTTTGGTGTGCTCGTATTCCCTTTCTTGGGTCCACTGAGAAACAAGTTACACCTGTGTCAGTCCTCCCAAAGGAACTTCTGAAGGATACCCTCACTCTGGATTCACAAGAGGTGTATTACAGTATCATAAATTATATTCTTGGAGGCATATGAAATCACGTCAATTTATGTAATAAGTGACAATTTAATCGAGAATACGTCCACTTTTAACGGAACACAACCTCTGTTCAGGGGTATTCAATGATAACTTAATGTTGTTGTAACAACACGATTGCTTTAAAATAATATCACACGATATTAATTTTCGTTCAGGGCACATTGTAAAACACTGGAATATCTATTTGTATTCCTCTAATTACTTTCCTGTGACCTTATATCCAAATAACACTATATGACTGTTAACGTTTTTATTTTTTAATCTTCTAACAAATATGTATTCCAAGTTATAATTACAATAAACTAACTAACTAATCATCACGTCGTTTCCCAGCAGGGGTAGGCAGAGAGGACGGATCGCCATGATTATTATCATTTCATACACTCCTTGCCTCATTTATATTCATACATCATCTCATACATACTCCTCTATTATTTTGACTTTTCACATGGTCCGACTCAAGTATTTGATTTACTTGATCGTGCCATGTCTTCCTCGGGCATCCCCGACTTCTTCTATTCACTTTCGCATAATATATTCTTTTCACACTCTTTTCTTCGTTCATTTGCTCTACATTCCCAAACCATCTAAGCGTCCTTTTCTTGATCCTATTCATTAAGCTTACATCAGCCTTGCATTCTTTCCGGATATCCACATTTTTAACACGGTCATACATGGTTTTACCGCACATACGCCTCAGGTATCTCCCATAAAATATTAGAATTTGATAATAACAGTATTAAATTTGATTAATTTAAAATTATAAAAAAAAAAATTGTACAAAGTTCTATAAATTAAACACCAAATCCATAAATATTCCTAATTCAAAAGCATAAATCGTTTTTCTATTTTCCAGTGAAATTATCTAAATGGACAAGGTGTTTTATGCCTCTTAGGGAAGGATATATATACTCGTATGTGTGTAATACGCTTGTATTCATTTATGGATCTGACGTAAAGAGAAAATCGTCATGGATTCTCCCACCCACAGATTGTTACTATTAATCTCGCACTCGAGGGGTACATACTCCATTTTTCTAGGGAATGATATAAAGAATTCCATTGTGCGAACACGCTGAATGGTTTCTTAATACAGCACAATTTTTCATCTCCTCGGAGGAGTGTTTTGTATTTCATATTATTTTCTTGCCTTTGGGTTTGGTCGAAGCCAGAGTTTGCATCGAAATACCGTATAATAATTCGCTTCGGCATCGCATAGCTGAGAATCCTGTGTTTCGGAAGCTATTTGTCGATCTCCTAACTGGGGTTATTCATGAGTCGTTGACGATTCCAGCAGATACGGGCCTCAGAAATTACGCTCGAACAATCCTCCGCTTTATGGGCCGGAATGGCTCTGTTGAAGGATGATTTCTGACAGGGAACATTCTTCAAAACTTGTGTTGGATGGTCACTATTCCAGGGATAAATGAGATCGTACTCGTAATGTTATTTCTGTCAGTTTATCTCGCATCGTTATGGAAGTGCCAAAACTCACACGATTTAGCGTCAGTTTAGTTTATTACACGATTCTTCATTTTTAATTCTTTATTCTCTTAAAAAGGCTGCTATGTAGATATAGATAGGTAAAGCAATATAAATAACACATGGATTGTTATATGAAAAGTACAAAGAAAGTTAGAAAAAATATGTATTGAATAAAAGAAACAGGAATAAATATATGTACAATACCTATATTTGAACTGTTAAAGTATAATATAGAGTTATTTGCTCGTTTAGATTCTTAATTCAGATTTCAGGATTGTGTTAAAGATATTTTATTGTATGATGGTTTTTATTTATTTATATACTAATAGACCGTTGTCTAATTAAAAAAAAATACATAAAACGTAATGGGGAAAAAGAGCAATAGAGAAAAAACAGCACATAAATAATATTTTAATGAAACAATAACAAAGTATACTTTGAAAGAAGATTCAAGTTAAAGATTTTCGGGAGGGTCATAAAGAATGACAAATATCATTTAGACTGGTACCGAAAATTTCAAGACCATGGCTTTAGTTAACAAGTCTCGACATTCTGGACAGTGGAGAATGATCATAATAATAATGAATGGATAACTTTTATAGCGCCGTTTTTGTGGGAAAATCACCTCAAGGGCGATTTACAAATTAATTTATCTAACCTATAATTTATCACTTAAGCTTATAACTAATAACTTACAGTTAAGATTTATTACTAATGACTTACATCTAATATTTTCAACCAGTGACTTACAATAAGGACTTATAGCTTGTAACTAACAGTGAAAACATTAATATTTACAGACATTTAAAAATGTCAGACGAACTAAATTGGCTAATTAGTAGAGTAATATTGATTGGCTATATTATTGAGTGTTTGTTCATATAAAAACAATACTCAATAATATTTAATTTTGCAGGATTTCATTAAGTTCAAGAAAGGTAATATAGAAAAATGGTAAACGAGTACGTAGCGCATTCATTCTAAAATGGCTTTCACACGAAAGCTTGTTGGCCACTGAAAGTTTCATATTACCAAGTTGAGCGAGAAAGTTTAGAAAGAACGCAACTAAAAATACACAAAAACGAAAGAGGTGTCGAAAAGGTATCATGTGGTAAAGCCTACATACCTACTCACACACCATACCTACACCTATTATATATATACAGATTAATAGGTTTATAATATTATTTCGTAGAAAGAAATTACTTTGTGGTTTGAAATATTTAATGAAAATGAAACAATAACTTTGTACAAGACCAAAATTTTAATTAATTTTGTTGTGACCGACTAGTTTCTCATAAATTTTCGCATTATTCTTTAATCACCTTCTCAGTTGACGTTTTGCTTCTTCAATTTCATATTGTCTGTCTCTTTCTCTCTGTTCCTTTGTTATAATTTTAAATGTTATTCTATTGTGTTCTCCCTCTGTATGTTTTTATAACCGCACACTTTGTGTTTTTTGTTTAGTTTAATTTTGTACCCTTATGATGCTTAGGGCTAAGCAAAACCGGTCTGTAATAAAAAAAAATTAAAAAAAACGGTGGTCTCATACAAAGTTTTTATTTTAATTTCATTAGATATGTATTATATTATATTATACAAACATATTTATAAAAAATTAGAAATCGAAACAGGTTAATATTTTACAAAGAATGATAATGAGTACCAGAATGCAGAGCATACCGGCATTGGTATTGGGCTTTCGGCTTCATTAATTGTTTTCGTGAGACTATTTTCAAGTTTTCACCGATTTTTAATGGCTGATATTCGCGAGAGTTTCAATTTTCGCGCGGAAGTGTAATTTTGCTCCCCTTTGGAGTAAAAACGGTTGTAATTATACAGACAGCCTACAAAGAAGTTGCTCTGAGTAAAACCAAAATTAATTAATGGTTTTCTGTTTCGGAAAGAGGTGAAATGTTCATTGACAATCAACCTCGCTTTGGATTTTTTTTCTTGAGCAGTCCAATTTGAGAAAATGTGGGTAAAATTCATCGACAACCGCAGTCAGACCGTTGATTTACTTGCGATTGTGATATAAGTTGATTGGCATATCGTGGAGTTTCCGATGAATTTACGAAATGAATTTTATTCAAAGACTGAGAAGGCTGCTTCAATATTCGCGAAAGAAACGCCCCGGTTGTGGCAAACATGTGAATTGTTTTTACACTGTAACAATGCACTACCACTTGTCCGCACCGCGCTGTGCGTTCTGCAGTTTTTGGTCAAAACCTGAGCCCCGTACTTAAATCTTTTTATAGTGAGTACCGCACAAGAGTACCAACTGATCTCAACCGTCTGGAGACAGTTGGACTATGGCGTCCCCGATTGGGATATTTCGTGACGCTGCAGCTAGCGGGGAGGAGAAGGAGTTGGGGAACAGTAAGGTTGGGAAGTACCTGGCTATTCAGATCTGGTCACCAAACACGGCTAAAGCCTTTTCAAGCATTTCAATTCTGAATGGTGGTCTTTCACCAAGGCGATACTTAGAGTATCTACCACTCTGGAACGTGCCGCAAATATACTTTATATTGGCATATTTGAATTAAATGTGTTATGATATTTAGCGCACGCCGGGCTCAAACCCGCGACCTCTGGATTCATAGTCAAGCGTCTTACCACTTGACCACGGAGGCCGCGACTTGTTCACTTGACATCGACCTTTTTTGTTTGAAGTTTACTTTAAAAATGACCGGAGTATGAACATGTAAAAACAATGATTACTTGATTTTTCACAAATAAATTCCGTTTACTCTTAGGTAATAATTGATTACTAGGAACATGAAATAGTAAGGCTCTACCTTTTTGATAATTAGAAATAGGAACCAGTACATGATTTGATAGATGATGAATCACTAGGAACAATAATTGGTAACAGTTTAGAAATCACTTGCCTTGTATGATGATTGATTTTATCTCAACCAATTTATAACCAGTACCCATCATGATGTAATAATTAAAAATATAATTTATGATATAATTAATATTTAAATAGCAAATCCAAATTAGTAATACATAACTAACCAATCCACTTCAATACTTCCACACGTTTAATACATTCACGTGTACACTCCAGCACAGGTTCTCATAGTGAGGTATTCATGAAACATATAACTTTCCATTCATAGTATAAATTTCCGTCGGACCCCCTTCATCTCCGTTCAAATTCCATCTTATTCCCTCCCTTACCTAGTGAGTAAGCCTAAATAAAAGATTTCCATAAACACATTCTACAAAATTTCACTATAAGTAGGTACAATATAAACATATATACATAAATCCCTACAGTAGCAAAAGGCAGTCCGCTTACCGGGTAGAAGAGATATCGCTTCATTTATGCACCGCTAACCACAGTTGACACAGAAAGAGGGAGAAATATTCCCTGGCACTGTTGAAAAAATTCTACAATACGACATATAATATCACCTTCTTAAACCTACCTTTCACTCCTGAATATAAAACATCATACAAAGCACCGTTATTATACTTATAACAATATATATTATGTAAAACAACACTGTTGGGGCCCCAGGTATCATATATGACACTTGCCGTTTTATGCTCAAAAAATATTTCCTTGTCATTATTTCTGATAGAAGCCCAAAGTATCTGATAATGAAGATTCCTATCTTACCGACCGGGAGCATTTGTGCTGAGTTAAAGTTAGTAAATGGTCATCTAATTGTGTTATGTGGTAGAGAATATGAAAAAACTTGAGAAGAGATTCTAATTATGAAAAAATGCTTGGGCCTGAAGAGGTGTAAAGATTTAATAAATGACTATAAATAATAATATCTTGACAGATATGTTGTTTTTATTGACAATATAAACACGAGAATCAGTGCATCAATTGAACTATGTGTTTTGCAGTGCATTGTCTGAAAATATACCTACTTCACACCTAACGGCAAACAGTTTTATATTCCTTTTGTGTAATGTAAATGTTGACCTTTAGCACAATTGAGGGGAGCACGGAAGACAAAGAATTTAACGTGAATTTGCTCATCATTCAGTATTCACATTCACATTCAAACAGAATAGCGTGGCAACGTATCGTGGACGAGGGTGTGGGAAAACATGCGTTATGTATGCAGTTGGCAGTTCAACATTCCTTACCGTAGACTTAGAAGCAGTAAATTGCTGTTCCTCAATCATCACTCTACTAATTATGGGTATAATTCTCCACTGTCCAGAATGTCGAAACTTGTTAACTCAAGCCGTCGTCTTGAAATTTTTGGTACCATTCTTAATGATTTTTTGACCTTGTTTAGGTTTTGATTTGAATGTTCTTTCAATTGTATGATATATTTTAGTCCTATTTTTGTCATTGCTACATTAAAATATTATGTTTGTGCTGTTATTTTTCTATTGCTCTTTTTTTCCCATTTCGTGTTTTGTATTTTTTTGTAATTGAACAATGCGCCGTTGGTATATAAATAAATAAGCAAAAAAGTCTGAATTTATTATAAAAATGTTGAATGCATGGGACTTATCCGACCCTAGCAGTAGGGAGAAAAGGCACTGTGCAGTAAGTTTTGGGCGGCGAGCAGTCACTAGGCAGTTGTGGGCAGCCCTGGCTTTGGGCGGCTGGCGGCTGACGGCCAATCAGCGGGCGTAAACACTGAATATTGGGGCTGCGATGGTCGGGTGATTGGCGGCATCATTAAAATTAGATCTCGCTGTAAACAGAATCGCTCGCGGCTTAAAAATTACAAACACGAAGGAAACTCCCGATTCATTCGCTTCCGCCAATATTTGTACTGCTGATGGGCTGACAAATTATTCAAAATGATGCATCACGCAATTTAAAAAAAAAGATTTTCTCGAATAAAAAGTTCTGATAGCTTACTGGCATTTTTAATGAGGTTATGTTCCTTTTGAGATACTCAGAAAGGATTGATCATGATTTACCCTTTTCATTGGTGTTTAATAATTGTGGGTGTGATTCACCCAACCATTCTGAATTGAACTATAAATAATCTCCTTTATTAGAATGTACGTAAATATACGTATGAGTGTGAATTTGTAGAAATTGGATCTGACGGATGTGTCAAGAAATTATCAGATTAAAAAAATATATTTTAAAGTACCTTCCTAAAACGTATTTTAGCAGACGATATTTGAAATGGGTGGATTACAGGAGCTAACGTTTTTTCTTGACAAGTCAAATTACATCCTGTGATTTTTCACAGGTAACAACTATTCATCGTATAATACTGTACGTCTCGAATAATTTAAGCATTTCCATCTCAAAAGACTTTTGCTCAGTCATCGTTTGAGAGAATTATTCAAACAATTTTCACGTGTTGATTCAGTGTAGATAATTAATACCAATATGTACATTGTGTCGATATCTGTAATTAACTTTTCCTGGAAGGGTAGATAGAGAGGATTGAGGAGATAATTCTACACAACTCTGTATTTGCACACACCCCTTACTTCATTCCCTTTAAAGATCAGCACCCAAAAATACAAACTTTTTGACTTTCTAATACAAGCAATACTACAAATGATGTATTTGTTAATTGTATACGGGTAGTTAGGGGAAATGCCCTAAGGTTTCCAATGAATACAATTATTTTACTGTAATCTTTTAAATTCCATATGAAATGCATACTAGAATTTTAGGTAAACATTTGAAAATGGCTGCGTTGGTTTTTAAACTTCACCTTTTACTGACATTTCAGTGTGTTTTTCATTGAATTTAAAAGATTAGAGCTTAAAATTTTTATTCAATGGAAACATTAGATATTTTTCTAACTGCTCATGTAGAATTTACAGATAAATCATTTGTAGTATTGCTTGTTAATGTCATTCTAATGAATGACACAAAGTGACTTAACGCTATTTTGGGTGCTGAGCCTTAATAAAGACTCTTCTCTCATCCTGACGCCTGACATCACTTGCCTCAAATATGTAAAAATCAAGTGAAATATGTTAAAACCATGTAAGCACACTTTTCCTAAAATGTTTGTAACGCTTGCATTATTTTCACATTTCATTGGTAATACAGTACTTTTTAACACACATGCCTCATTGAATTTATTTCCAACGCAATCAGTCTGATTTACCATAGGCTAGGTTAAGCTAGGTAAGTCTGTGTCAGAATGAGTTAAGTATCGTTAGGTTAGGTAAAATTTATTCAACCCTCACTTAAAATATTAAATAAATTAAGCGTTAAACAAGTAGGTACACATATTTATGAACAGATAACAAGTTAAACCCGATCGCAAACGTGCATCATACCCCAAAATGAAATGAATAATGCCGTGACATAAATGAAAATCTATTTCTGAAAAGACAGGTTAAATTTATAGTCAATTATCAGTTTAACTTGCAAACTCCTGCGGTCCTTTTCGCAAAATGTGTTCTGCCAATTTCCTCGAATGTTTTTGCCCATAGACAAAAAAACAATTCATTCATTGGGTCTTATAAGTCAGTTTGGCGAAGTAATTTACATGTTTTGGGTCCGGCTTGGGAGCAAAACATTATTTCATAGGATCACAGTTTCATGAGAGAATATTCATTAATAACGAATTATGTAAATATCCTGCAATATTAGCGGATCTCGATCGATTGTTGAATACTTGTGGCTTATGGTTTGAATAATTATGCTAATTTATTTGACAATGGAGAATTAGATAATAATTTTGTGTTTTGAAATAAATAATAACCAACAGGTTAATAATTTTCACCACAAAAAATAAGAAAATAATATAGAAGCTGTGGAGATTTTACCCATTTAACTGTAAAAAATAACACAAGATATCATATTATTCAGCTATTAAAACTTGGACGAATCCAGTTAGTATCTACCTATGAGATGAATTTTGAAAACTTTTTACTCATTAAAGGCTGGAATACATGGGCAATATTTTTATGAGCGCGATTTACGGCATTGGATGAAAACTTCTAAATTGGCTACCCTATCTGTTCATAGTATTTTGAGCATGCACCAATATTCACATATTTCAAAAGCTCTTTCGTGGTATTGCCTGGTTTAGTGTTCATTTTTCTATAACTTACAGGTACAATAGAATAAAAAATAACATCAGTCATAAAAAAACATTGAACACATTTTTGTTTAATATTAAAAGAGTTTATGTAGGTATAAGTTTAGCGCGTGTGAGCTTCCAACGAGGACTTTAAAAATGCATTTGACACACAGAGAGAAGCCACGTAAGCAGCTTAGGAACAAAGTTAAAGTGTTTTATTTACATGCGAGGTAATTAATCTCGTGGCTCAAAGTAATTACGCCTGAAAGGTATTATTCATTCGAACACATTTTCCATCTGAGCTTTTAAAAGCCTTTTTATGTGTGTATTTTTTTAAAGCACACCCTTTTCAAACATGCAATCGTACATACCACCTTGTTATTGGCTGCGGGCCTATCTTGAATATTGGAAAGCACTAGCAAGTTATAAAAATTAAAAAATAAAATAATATACGAGTGTGTGGTCTTATACAAAGTTGTTTTTTCATTTCTGTAAATGTGTCAAACCACAAAGTGATTTCTTTCTACGAAAATATATCAAACTTTACGTATGCAATGCTCATGTATTAAGAGGAGAAAGAGTGACATAAATCAAATATAATATTGTTTCATCCACGTTGGTTTTATTCTTGTCTGTTCATCTCACCGGTTTTGTTCTATTGTGCTTTATGCGTGGCGCTATCCGTCACACATTTAAGGGCCTTTTTTTGTTTTCAAAATGTTTTTTTGGTGTTGCCAGATAATTTTTTTGTTGAGCAGTTAAATCATCTTTATACACCTACTGCTTTAAAAAAAAATAGGATTTTTCTGACGTTTCTTTAGTTCGGACATGTACAGTGATGGACAGAGAAAATATTGTCGAGGGACTTTATGAAGTGCAAATGAATAAAAAAAGTCGTGGACGTCAACAATATATATTGCACGATCAAGAAAATAAAATACTCGAGTCAGGTTGTGTCTTGTTTTGGTATAACAGAGTAGTTTGGTATAGAAGAGTATAATAATATTTGGATAATTTGTATAGCGCCGTTTTTGTGAAAAATCACCCCAAGTATGTATGAAACGATGTACGAATGTGATTTAGGAAAAAAATTACGTTCTGTGATATGGGGTATTTGAGCAAGGTCGCTTCCTCATCTTTATTGAGCCAACGTTTCAGGCAACCTTGCAGTGTCCATCATCAGAGCACGTTTGATTCACGTCTGCCTGCAACACGGCCTTACACCTCAAAAGTCAAACAACATAACTCTTACTTCATTCGCATTCTAACATCGTCCAATACTATTCTACAATACCGTTTTTTTATATGACCTGAAACAAGTATTGGACTATGTATTATAGTAAAGTACCTTCCTGAGGTACGACCTAAAACAAGTATTGGACTATGTATTATAGTACAATACCTTCCTGAGGTACGACCTAAAACAAGTATTGGACTATGTATTATAGTACAGTACCTTCCTGAGGCACGACCTAAAACAAGTATTGGACTATGTATTATAGTACAATACCTTCCTGAGGTACGACCTAAAACAAGTATTGGACTATGTATTATAGTACAGTACCTTCCTGAGGCACGACCTAAAACAAGTATTGGACTATGTATTATAGTACAGTACCTTCCTGAGGTACGACCTTAAACAAGTATTGGACTATGTATTATAGTACAGTACCTTCCTGAGGCACGACCTAAAACAAGTTTTGGAGTATGTATTATAGTACAGTACCTTCCTGAGGTACGAACTTAAACAAGTATTGGACTATGTATTATAGTACAGTACCTTCCTGAGGTACGACCTAAAACAAGTTTTGGAGTATGTATTATAGTACAGTACCTTCCTGAGGTACGACCTAAAACAAGTATTGGAGTATGTATTATAGTACAGTACCTTCCTGAGAAGGTACGACCTAAAACAAGTATTGGACTATGTATTATAGTACAGTACCTTACCTTTTTACATTCAATTGCACGTCATACTCACTCCAGGCCTTCTTTCTATATCCATCCGCTTTTTATGTCCATCTTAAAGAAACGTAATTAACTTGACCGTGAAAATCTTAAATTATGCCCCTCAGAGCAAATAGTGTGTACCAAGGCTGGGTTTCTGACGCATTTCTTGGAAATAACATGATATTTAGTTACACCTAGTTTCATGTTTCGGAAATGTTTCATTTCATCAAATTTAAATGTCATCCCTTATTTACAGATAAAATCAGTGTTTCTGCAATGGCTACCCTGGATGCTGGGTATGTCCCGGCCGGGGAAGAAAATCACCAGGAAGACGATAATGATGAGCAACAGGATGAAGGAGCTCGAGCTGAAGGAGAGGTCCTCTAAGTCCTTGCTGGCCAACGTGCTGGATATAGACGATGACTTTCGACACGGCGGTGCGGGGGGCGGACCCAACAGTGCAGCCTCCACGGGGAACTTGGGACCAGGGTAAGCCTTTTTATAATGAACCTGCTTTTTACAAACATTTTTTTCTTAAAATATTGAAAACCTTAATACGCGTTACATACTCGTACGTTATTATAACACGTAAAACTTAATACAAGTTCAGGTGCCGAACAAAATAATCAGTTGCGTACTTCGGTTATATACATTGACATTGTTAAGAAATTTTAGAATTTTGGAAAGATTTTAAAAAGCTTTATTTTCAATTAAGTGCTAAATGTATTATTTAAGGGTCAGTCATCAAGAATGCCGCCAAACTTCACATTCTAGCATTCTAGTACAAGCAATGCTACAAATGATTTATCTGTAAATTTTCCATAAGAAGTTCGAAAGTTTCCAGTGAATCCAATTTTTTAACTGTAATCTTTTAAATTCTATGAAAATTTCTGTTAAAAAATTGCATTCACTAGAAACCTTTGACATTTTTCTAAATACCCTCGTACAAATAACAGACAAATCATCTGTAGTATTTCTTGTACTAGAAAGCCAAAAAAGGTGTATTTTTGGGTGCTGACCCTTAAGCACTGAAATACTTAGTATTATACTAATGTTACTTATGTCATAATATTGTTTTACTTAATATACATTGATTTTTGTTATTATTTGGTTATTTTTTGTCCATAGAATATATAGTGGTAAGTTAAAAACAATAAAATTTCCCAACATATTCTTTTTGTTTGAGTTTATCGGAAGGGGAGGCGTCGGGAGATGCTAGAATCTTCTTTTTTTACAAGAGAGAAAGTCAACGGACCATTCAAATTAAAAAAAGCGTCTATTCAAAAGCTCGGCCGTTAGACTCTTTTACATCCCCACAACTCTCCTAAACTTTCCCCATTGTATTTATTTTAATTGAATTGCATCTATCTAGATCTCCGTTAAAAAATCTCCTAGGAATCTCCTATAATAACAACACTGTTTTCTTTTGAGTTGCTAGTCAAACCGTCACAGCATAAATATTATATGTGTCATTGATTTGTTTATGTATGGTGCTGCCGCTGAAAGACAAGTCGCAACTTTTCTTACACGCATCTCTTACAAGAAGAGGAGGAGGTTGGAATGGAGTTATCCTACTTTATTTAGTTTATTTAAAGACATGTTTTATGAACACGCTAACATATTCAACAACAAAATTTTAAGGATAAAGTATGAAACGCACCCAGCATCTAAATATTTTCAGACCTACCTGAGAGTACGGAGTACCTAGACAGGTACTACGTAGAATTATTGCGCGGAAAAACTTTTTCCATTTAAACAAAGGAGTTTGAAGCGAACTCTCTACCTGGAAATAAAACTTTGTTCACGGTAACATTCAAAACCTATATTTTCATGGCACGTCTTTTGGGCCAATAGAAAATTCTTAATAGGTACCTACATACATTATTTTCTTGTTAAAAGTTCACCCACGTCACAAAATTTACACAAAAAATTCAAAGTAAAACATTTCCAAGAATAATATGTTTTGAAAAATGTTAATAAATGTACGTAGGGAAAACGCAAAAACTCGGTTTTCGTTTATTTTCGGATGGTAAAGCAAATCATGATAATTGTGGTCATAAAACAAATACCCAAAATAAACCATTTCATATAAAAGATAAAAGGAACAAAAAAAAACATTTTTAGTTTGAAACTCAAATTAAGCAATTGAAATTTTAAAAATATATCCACACTTTCGTCATTTTACTCGTGCTTATAAGAGTAAAAATAATAAAACAAAAAATATCTTCTTTTCAAATCATTACCAAAATCTTATTCTAAGTTGTAAACTCTCACAATATAATTATTTTACATAACGCTATGCGCCAATTAGAAAATATTACGCAATTTGTTTAACCTGTAATGTCGTTTTCGGCTCCAACCCATAAACCTTTATGTTTACATTACAGACAACAACTAAGTTGATAAGTTAATTCAGTCAATATTTTTATAATGATACATTTTAACATTAGCTTAATGTATTTTTTAAGCTTTTCGTAATCATAATTTATTAAGAGGATTATTATATTGACTTAGGTTGACTCATTTAAAAAACGTTCTGGTAATATTGGACAATTTACAAAAACGGTCGCACCGTGTTTATTTATTAAGCAATGTTCTTTAGCACAGCTTTAAGCTCTTCAAGCCTAGTAATCTGTATCACCGCACTCGGAATGACAGTTTCATGTCATATTTAGAAAAGTTTTATTTTAGCTGCGGTGAAAATCAAATTCGCAAACTTCTTGATTTAAAGTCAAGCGCACAAACAATTACGCCATTAAAATTTAGGCTATTTCATGAAAAAAAAAATTATGACGTTGAAAATTAATAAAAGATAAACTCAGCAAGACGTAGGTTCACATTTTTTTTAGATTGTGTGCCGATGCACGTGAAATAATAATGTGTGTTGCTTTTCCCGAGAACACGAATTCACTTACGGATTGAAGCCGACTGTATGAAATAATAATTACATTTACAGTAATTTCATTCCTCGACCCTAGCTAAACATAACCGTAAATAAAAAAAGCTTGTTTTGCAAATGTAGGCTCCAAATAAAGGCTATGTAATGTAAACCGAGTAATATGGTGAATAGACTACCAGCATTCGCTCGCTTCCGAATTCCAAGGGTTTTTCGCTGAATTTGCCAATAGAGGTTTTTATTTTTGGGCACTATTTAAAAAATACCTTCGTATAGTATACTCGTACTTGAGGAGAGCGACTGAGTGGAATTTCTTCCTGGGAACTAAGTAATTATGTTATTGAAAAGGTTTTTTGTGAAGAAAATGCTCGCCGGTGCCTTTTCGCGTCTTGTAATTCATAATGTTTTATTTTCATGAACATAAGTCTAATAACGGATACCTACACTGATTTCTACAGAGTAGTGGTTTACAAACTCAGCTAAATTGACTTGACCAGCACTTCGATAACTTGACAGAAGATGAATAACAACTTTAGTTTTTTAGTAAAACAAAACACATTTTTTAGTATAGTTTTACCAACCGGTAAAAAAAATACTGGTAAAAAAAGTTGTTCTATAATTTTCCATAATTTTGCCGAATGGTACCATATTCTATGACTTCGAAAGCAAGTTGTTTTTTATTTAGGTAATCAAAACTTCCATGTTGTATGACATATCTAGTTGCTTAGATATTGTGGTAGAATATAAAATATAAATAACAATGGAAGCCTTAAAAAAATAAAAAGTGTAATTTGGCTATTAACTAACTATTTTTGAGGAGAAACTGGGTGATAGTTAGTTAAAATAAGCACGAACTTAAATAATTGGATAGCGGTTCAAGTGTTGGTGATCCCTGCTCTGTATAATTGTTCATCGGAAATTTTAAATACCATGATATTTATGTATTTCATACGGTGTGTAGACATTTAAGTATTTTTTTATAGTAAATACCGCACAAGAGTCCCAACTGCTCTTTAACCGTCTAGAGCCAGTTATACTATGGCACCCTCAATTGGGGTATGTTATGAGGCTGAAGGTAATGTGGATGGAGAGGAGACGGGGAAGAGGAAGGTTGGGAAGTACCTGGTTATTCAAATCTGGTCACCGAACACGGCTAAAGCCATTTCAAGCAACCTTTTGATTTTGAATGGTGGTCTTTCGCCAGGCCGATACTTAAGTATCTACCACTCTGGAACGTGCCCCAAAAAAACTTATGATTATTTTATATGAAACTTTGACATGAAGCACTCACCTTGTGAAAAGACATAATTAAATTTGAAATAAAAGTAACTTTGTTTTGACACCACTTTATAATATACATATACCGACCGGTTTCGGCTCTACCTGAACCTTCTTCAGGGTTGAACAATACATATTTGTGCAGCCCTGAAGAAGGTTCCGGTAGAGCCGAAACCGGTTGGTAAATGTATTTAATAAAGTGGTGTCAAAACACAGTTACTTTTTATTTTAAATTTATTTTATGTGAAGTAAATGTGTTCTGACACATATTAATTAAATAAAAGGTTTTGACGCACGCCTGGTTTGAGCCCGCGACCTTTGGATTCATAGTCGAGAGGCCGTCAATAAAATCTGTCAAATGTTATGACTATTAGTTTTCTTATTTAGCCTGGGGTTAGTGTTCTAGACTTCTCAAATGAGAGACGGTTGTTCGATTCCTCATGGAGCCTAAAAACTTTTGCTTTAAATAAAAGTACTAAAATCATTATTATGTATAACTCTTATTTTGTTTCCTTAAAAAAATGTTTAAACCGTTCAATTATTTCCAAAACTGAAAAACAATCTTCATTTACTCCTACTAGAAGGTACATTTCTAATACACAAAAGGAAAAATTTTACAAACTTAATATTTTTCAACCTACTAATTTAATTTAATACATTATATAATTTAACACAAAATTAAAAATAAATGTATTTGTTAAAAAATAATATCTTTATCATAATTACAAGTTCACAGGATCCGTGGGCGAATGAATGCGGAGATGGGTAAAATGTTTGTGAAAGCGAGCCAAAGAGATGTGGTGTGCTCAGAACGGAATGCCGTAAGTGACAGATAAAAAAATATATTCGTAATTGAATAAAGTGGTATCTAAAGTAACAGTGTGTGAAGTATCATAACTATAGCACGTTAATTAACAGATCATCGAGGAATTTAAATAATTTTCAGAGCATACTTCGTGATTTATTTTGATCGAAGTAAACTAATCTAGTTACTCAACTTCGCCAATGGATTCAAACTGTCTAATCAAATGGTTTTTTGGTGCAACAAAAATAAAGAAAGAAGGAAAAATGATGGAAAGCATGCAAAAATTCCAAAAAAATTAGATTTTGGGTCCGTGGATGGTTTGGCGACCGCTGCTTTAGAGCAACAGAATAAATGAAAAAAATATGTTTATATTTTCGCAGAAAGCAATCACTTTGTGGTTTGACATATTTAATAAAAATGAAATAATAACTTCGTATAAAATAAGCTCTAGAAATAAATAAAGTCATAATAATCAATTAAATTGGCCCAGTAGTCCAATATTAGGTACATTTCCCGTAAATAATACGTAATAAACTTCAAAACATTTCTCATTATTCTTTTATTACCTTCTCAGTTGACGTTTTGCCTTTTTCATTTCATATAATCTGTCTTTTTCTCTCTGTTCCTCTTGTTATAATTTAAATGTTATTTTATTGTTTTCTCATTGTTCTTTTATTTTATTTTATATTGTTTTCCCCCTCTGCATGTACATATAACCGCATATATTTTTTTTTAGTTTAATTTTGTACCTTGATGATCCTTAGGCTAAGCGAAACCGCTCGCTCATAAAAAATAAAATAAAATCTGTGGTCTATAAACTATTCTTGCCGTATTAACCGTATAACAAAGTTACTATTTCATTTTCATTAAATATGTGTATCTTTGAGCTCTGATGCTAAGAAAATCAGTCTTATATAAGTCACCCTTTACCGTATTCTTGTCAATTATTTTTTCGCATTTCACATCCAAACAACGAATTCACTGCCTAATTGGGGAGGAACAAATACATGTCCAATTACGCGTCTTGATTGTTCATTGAGGAACTGAGGCACACGAGTTCATAATGTATTATTAAGCAAGGACAAAATCTGTTGATATCTCATCACCATCAAACACACAGCGCGCTCTTCTATTATTCATGTTAATGAAGATGGCTATGTCTTGCCTCGTAATATAAGTTCCCGCTCCCCGCCGAACTTAGCAACTGCGAGATGAAGCCATAAATATTAAGGCTTACGTGTTTGAATAAAGATGACATTGTACCGCCGCGGTATCCGTCAACACCTCGCGGAATAATTGAATCAAATTTACGCGCTCTTCTTATTAAACCATTTGGTGATATAGATTCACGTTCGTTGTGTGAGATCTTGATGTTAAAATGCGTGAAATTACAAAGGAAATCGTGGAACCATTTATGCATGGTTTGGTACAAGTATCAGAAGAATCATTCTGTGACTTATCTTAAGCTGTGTTTAGTGGCCAGTTCCTAAGGGTCAGCACCCAAAAATACACAATTTTTGGCTTTCTAATACAAGCAGTAATGTAAATGATTTATCTGTTAATTCTATAAACGTAAAAGTTAAATGTCTAAGGTTTCTAGTGAATACAATTTTTATACTGGTATCTTTTAAATACTATGTGAAATCCTATCTGAATTTGTAAGTCTTTGTAAAAATATTATTTCTTTTTGTTTTATAATGTTGCCCTTCCCAGAATGAGTTTTTTTTAACTCCTTAGGATTAATAAACCAAATGTATTTTGTATGTTAATATTTTAATAAATAAATAAAATTCATACTGGAACTTTAGGTAAACGTTTGAAAATGGCTGCGCTGGTTTTTAAATTGCACTTTTTACTGAAATATTAGTATGTTTTTAGTTGAATTTAAAAGATTACAGCTTATTTTTTTATTCACTGGAACCTTAGACATTTTCTTAACTGCCCAAATAGAATTTGCATAAATTATGTGCAATATTGCTTGTATTAAAATGCTACAAAGTGACGGTTAGCGCCATTTTGGGTGTTGAGTCTTAGTTGTCAGGTAGTTCTCAACCCCACTCTTCTCAATATATTCCCCTTCCCACTATCTTAAACTTCTCTGGTGCCTTAATAAAATTGGTTCTGGGGGGTTAGGATAGTGTGTGGAAAACTTTAATGAATTTTATAAACATAAAAAAAACATTCCCCAATGGGAGGTGCCACTGGTTCTGTATTATCATATCGAGCAGTTGTTGTTGATTTGTCCTTTAATACGGCCATAAAAAAACCAACACGGAAGTGAGTTCCGATGAGGTGATGCGAGGAACGTCTTTTTCACCAGGTAGCCTCGCTTAGAGTGTAGATCAAGTACTCGTATAAGAGTTTCTACTACGGCCAATATAACTAGAGATCAGCTAAGTAACTACTGCGAATCCTTACTATAATTGTCACGAGTATATTATTTAAAACAAATGAAAAAATATCTTTGTATACCACGAATAGTATTTTAATTTTTATGACCGACCGGTTTCGCTAAACCTAAGCATCATCAAGGTACAAAATTAAACAAACAAAAAAATACAAAGTGTGCGGTTATATATACGAGTACATACGGAAGGAGAACAAATTATAAAATAAAATAACAAAAAAATGAGAATAAAAAAAAGTCAAACCACACTACACGAAAATACATATTATTTTAATTCGTGGTTCGAACACATTTGAACATATTGACGAAATTAAAGGTAATTATGGTGGCCTGTACAATCACAATACGTACATGTTAGAAATTAAAATAAACGTAAATAACGCCGCACGTATAAATTCACTTTCTATCATCAGACATTAATGTTTTGTGAAGTGGCGCTTACTAATTCACCCAGATGTAATTCAATATCAAATAATTCTGTAAAATGGTTCAAATACCTTAATTAAAAGTTCATTTTACAATTCGAACTTTATTACGCAGTTGATGTTTTACTTTATCTCGTAGGAGTGGATTTTTTTCGACAAATGTTGAAATTGAAAATATTTTTTCGCGCACAATTTAAAAACGTTTTTTGCCAGGAGATTTAATTAATGAAAAGTAAAAATACGTTTACGGAACAAATACGGTTCTAGAGTTTCGAATGTGTGCTTCCAACAATATTCTTTTGGTACTCATCTTACCTGTTATCTCTTTCACCTTACTTTAATTCTCGCTTATTTGCTTCTCTGCGGATATTCTTTGCACTGTGGTTTCGACTGTTTATTAAATTAAAGACCGAGATCAAATATGCCGGTAGGAACTCAAACAAGAGTTGCGAGAATATTTCATACCTGTCTTTTATTGTCTTGCGTAGAGTTTAATCGAATAACTTTATCTTATGCTCGTAATTCCGAAACGATCGTCTCAACCAGTGACGTGGCGACTGTCTCGTCAGGTGGGTTAGGTTGGGCAGCCCGTTGCTTCCAGTTTCATTTATCAGGTGAAACAAGTTTTAATTTATTCAGATTATAAATGCTGCATCATACATATATGATATAATGCATTGCAAATATAAATTGGCGTTCTCAATCTTAAATTTTCGACTGCGCCCAAAACAGTAATTGATTTATTTAACCCGTATTGCATGGTCGAGACTATCCAAGGATACACGCCGAGCTCGCTTTGCCTGCGCTCCGTTCGGTGTCGGTGATTTTGTGACCGAGTCAAAGGACGAGAGGCGAACAATCAATTATTGGAGGGGGGTTGAATAATTAACGAACGCAGACTACACAACAAAAAATAATCACTTTTTTACATCACATCGTTAAAAAAGTAATGTACAAAAAATTTTCGGGTTTTCAATAGTCAAAGAAAAAAATATGTATAAAAAAGCATTCAGTGTTCACATAAGTTGTTATCTAGGGACGGGATTCGGTAGATAAGCTTTCGCGTTGTTGCTACGCCAATGGGTCCATCTTATAAAAAAACTTTGTGGAGTTTTCTCCTTGTTTAGAGGGCACGAACGGTTAAAACAAAAAGTTCCGAGTCGCTAAAAGATATGTCGCGTTGAATTTTCCAGTCGAAAAAACAAAAAGGAATGATCAGAAGTAGGTAAATTAAAATGTTTATCCACGCATGCCAATTTATTTTTCAAACAAAACCTTTTACCAGGGTACATATCGTGAACAATAGACTATGTTAATTTTATGCTGAACAATGGAAGCGCTCAAAGTGGGCCGAGATTTTGAAAATAAATTTAGAAATTTTATTCTGGAAGATATTGTTCTCTTTTTTTATTATTTCAATGAAAAACACTGCCTAGTTGATCTTACCTTTACAACTGGCTAATTTTATTTTATTTTCTTCAAAGGGCTTCCAGGAATCGATTTTTACACAAAAAATATTAAATAATTCAAACGAAACGAAGTTTTTTGGAAATATACAAAAAGATAAACAGCAGGCACCTGAACTAACCAATGGGTTATGAATATAATATTTAAACAACATGATACTCAATGAATATAATCTTTAGCCAAATAGGGTACGATTTTTTTTTGTTTATGTGTATACCGCACAAGTATCCCAACTACCCGAAGCCATTGGGAAACTAACATCACCAATGCGGGTACGTTGTGAGGATGAAGTAAGTGAAAAGGGTAAGTAGATAGGGAAAGGAAAGGTTAGAATAAATACCTAAAATTTCAAGAAATGTTTCGATTCTGAATGATGGTATTTCAAAGTATTTACTATTCTGGAACGAGGTTTAAATGTACACTATATTATTTTAATGCAAATATGTGTGTAATAATCCTAATAAAAAAAGCATTTGGCCGGTGGATTTCGAACCCGCGACCGTTGAGTCCGGAGCCAAAACTCATGACTGCTGATGAGATCGACAAGGGGTATTTGTTAAATTCTACGTGGGTAATTAGAAAAGTGTCGGAGGTTTTCAGTGAATACGGTTCTAAAACAGTAATCTTTTTAATTCTTTATGAAATGCATACTGGAATTTTGGGTAAAACTTTCAAAAATGCCTTTGATGGTTTTAAAACTGCATCTTTTAGGGACATTTTGGTATATTTTTCATAGAATTTAAGGGTTTACAATTAAAAATTGTATTTACCGGAAACCTCTTAACATACATTTTTCTAACTACCCATACAAAATATGTAGATAAATCATTTGTAGTTTTGCTTGTATTAGAATGCTGCAAAGTAACGTTTAGCGTCATTATTGAGTGCTGACCCTTGACACAACATTACAATAATAATCAAATTAGCATTGACCCAAACAACACAAAATTAAGATTGTATGTGCATATAAATATACTACCGACAACGATGTCTTTGTAAAACATCACTGAGTAATACCATTTACTTTTGCTTTCACTTACTTGCTGTTTTTAGTGAAAAAGTGTACACTTTTGTCAAATTAAAATATTCGAAAGTTTTACAGTGTTTCTTTTTATTAAATGGAAAATGCTTTTTTTCAATCTCACTGGAATGTTCTTGTTGGAATGTGTGCAAGCAATGCATATATGTGAGTTGTGTGTTAGTGTCAACTATCGAATAATTGAATTGATAGAAGAATTAAAATTGTAATTTGACTGGATTTAAATATGAATTTAATAAGACAAGCTCGAATCATAATTATCCAATATGATGGATGGATAGCGTATGTACCTGCGGGTGCGGGAATAAGTTTAGACAAGGCTTATTGGAATTGTTAGATAACTTGCCAATGTTTCGTGAAGTTTTCAGCAATTTGATAACGAAAAGGAACAGATACGGCCTCTGTGATTAATTAATACTGAAAGACTTCAAAAGAAATTTCCAAGCAGGTTTACGAGAAGAAGGCATACGAAACTCGATTAAAAGCACTTTCAGCAGTCATAAAAAAACTTGTAAATCGATTAATATTCAATGCACTTTAAATTTGTAAAGTTTGAAGAGGAGTTTCTTCAGTTTAACTGACATTATTTATTTGAAAAATCGGTGTTAAAATTAAGGGGTTTTTTAATCGTTTTTTTGACAGCAGATCAAATAAAGCTTTTTAACGCGAAATTGGAGCAGACCAACTATTTTATAGCTCTAATACCAGTGTTTCAAAAAGAAAAAAATAACACAACTACAGAATTTTCAATGACTTAAGACAAAAGTACCAAAAAGCTATTGGGAAGCAGACCGCAGTGTTGCAAAACGGTATTTTTTGGGATGTTTATTTTTTAATTAACTTAAATCTGTTGTGCCCTAAGGACCTGCTTTTATAGCAGTATTTTATATAGTCTTGACTAAAAAGCAGAATATCATATAACCTCAATGAAAACCAACGATAAAAACTCTCTTCCAGATCATGTAACTATTATCAGCTTCCAAAATCATATCCGTCATGAGCTACGTGGCTTTGAAATATCCATTGAACTATCAAAAACTAAGATATTGTATCAAACTATGTGTTTGGGGGTCCCACCGGCTCCCGGCAGTTGGGACTCTTAATGCGGAATTCTTGTTTAAAAATGTATAAAACTTAAGAACATACCGAGTGTTTAAAATAAGGTTTCGCCCGGTAGAACCTACTAATATCCGTAACTTATAAAATATGTTTCATGTTCAGAAGGTATCTTTGTTTTCTTTCCATTATCTCTTATCCTCCGATAATAATTTCCGAAATGGGGTTGTTTTTTCTTCCTTGTTGGCCGTGGTTTATTCAACAGATTTGTTTGGGATGGTCAGAACGTGCCAGCGAGCATACGGGCGCCACGGGCTCACTCCGGTGTCGTGCCATCAGCAAGAGACTGCGGATTACTCCACGATTTTTAAATCCTCTTCTCATTTTATGATGAAATTGGATGACACAAGTAGGATTCTGGAACCAGAATGCTACATCTCCATTAGCTCTACCGGTAGAGTGTACAAATCTTCGGCCCCTAACGCGATGACATTTATCCTAATGGCAGGGCCGGTCCTACGCAGGCGCAATTGGAGCAGTCACTCTTCTAAGGCGCTGATAGTACCTAATTACATTGCTTTTATACGCGCCTATCGCTTACATATATACTATAATGTAAAATGAAAATACCATATTGTCCATGTCCAGCAATCGAACCCGAAATTTTCCGGTCCGACGGCGCTGATTTTCGATCCGCACCTCTCGTTCAGTACTTGATACGAGTTGGTACCTATCTTCTGTTCCAAAAAAATATTCACACTGGGTATTCAAAAAGAGACAAAAAATGAGAGTGGAATTGGCGCAATCTAGTTCAATGACATAATGAGACCGCCCTGTACGAATTTATAGTGCTGTCGCATTCTTTCAGCAATACCACAGCAATTTTGAAAAAAAAATCACAATGTGAATGCACACGAATTTGAAATAGCTGAAATGTTAGGATATATAAATAATCCGAAAGAAACATCTAGCTACTTGCAAATCATTTTCGAATTTTATGACGCACGCCGAAGTTTTTGCTTTGTTTTGTCACTCTTTTTTTAACAAAAAATATATTTTTTTAAACTTATCTCACGTTCTAAATGCAATTTCGTGGTTTTTTAAAGAAATATTAGTTTCGGTAGATTTTTCAATTAATCTTTAAGTTCATCATTCTTAACAGAATTTTAAAGGTTCACTTTTTTTTCAGTCCCATAGAGCCTGAGAAAACGGTATCTAATTTCCGACCGCAAGTATCGCATTTTTCCCGCAAAGTTGTATTTTTTTAACAATTGTTACTTTTTACACATTTTTTTTATTCATTTTCTTAAGTCTATTATTCCTTATATAATTGCAAAAGTTCATTCGGTATCATAGAGCTCGAGAAAACGGCTTATATTTTCCGACCCCAAGGCTCGCATTTTGCCCGCAAAGTTGTATTTTTTTAACAATTTAAACTTTTGACAGATTTTTTCAATTAATCGTCGTTAGTTCATTATTTTTAAAAGAATTTCAAAAAGTTCACTTTCTTTTAGTCCCATAGAGCCTGAGAAACGGCATCTAATTTTCCGACCTCAAGGATCGCAATTTGCCCGCAAAGTGGTATTTTTTTACCAATTGTTACTTTTTCCAGATTTTTCATCATTCTAATAGAATTCCAAAAGTTCACTTCATTCGGTTTCATAAAGCCTGAGAAAACGACATCTAATTTCCGTTTCGAAGTCTCGCATTTTGCGCGTAAAGTGGTATGTTTTTAACAAATATTACTTTTGGAGGATTTTTTCATTCAACCGTCTTAAGTCAATAATTTTGAATCGAATTCTAATCTTTCACTCCATTCGGTCTCATTAACCTGAGAAAATGGCATCTAATTTCTGACCGCAAGGCTATTTTCCCCCGTAAAGTGATAATTTTTTTTAAAATGTTATTTTTGGAGAATCTTTTTCAATAAATCGTCTTAAGGTTTATAAGTTCTTAACAGAAATCCAAAAGTTCATTTCATTTGGTCCAATAGAGCCTTAGAAAACGACCTCGAATTTCCGACCCCAGACTCGCATTTTTCTCGTAAAGTGTTTTTTTTTTAATGTAACTTTTGGTAGTTTTTTTTTTCATTTCATTGTCTTTAGTCCATCATTTATAGTATAATTCTAAAAATTCACTTAATTGGTCCCATAGAGCCCGAGAAAACGGCTTACAATTTTCGACCCCAAGGCTCGCATTTCGTCCGCAAAGTTGTATTTTTTTTTAACAGTTGTTACTTTTGGCAGATTTTTACATTTGATTTTCTTAATTTCATCATTCTCAATAGAATTTCAAAAGTTCACTTCATTAGGTCTCATGGAGGCTGAGAAAACGACATCTAATTTCCGACCTCAAGGCTTGCATTTTGCCCGCAAAGTTGTAAAAGTGATGCTATTTGTGTATAATACCATCGGTTCACGTGAAATATAGCAAAAATACGAACTGTATCACAATAATTTATTTTAATAGACGTAAAAATAAAATTTTTCGAAAAGCAGAAAAACACCGAAGTGTTCAAATTTAGGTTTTGACAAGGGGCGCTAAAAAAATTACCTGCGCAAGGCGCCGCTTAGCTCAGGGCCGGGCCTGCCTAATGAGCTAAAACTAAATACCTCAATATAAATGTTTCTGTCGCCTCGAATCTATCATTTGTAGATAGGTATTTTATTTAGTTACTGATGGTCCTAGTGTGCTTGTTTCTTTTGTGCAGTCTTACTTACAACCTTTCTACCTTATACTCGTATGTAACCATCGGTTCAAATGTGCGATTACATCGCTATAAATTTATGCAAATGACGAAAGTTGTCTGCCAAAAATAATATATTGTGGAACTGTGGAACTGAGATGACAGTCAACCTCCGATAGGAGAGAATAGCAAAAGTATACAAATAATTATCTTTCACCACGCGCGTTCTGTGATGCCTTTTGTAAACATCCAATAAATAAACCTATCTTGAAACTTTTACTGTTTTAAACACAACAAAGTTTCTGTGGCAAAAAATGAATTGATGTACTACCTACTTCCAGCGGCTAATGCAGTCAAATGTAAATAGTGAAGTTCCTTGAAATTTTAACATTTCGATCCGGCGCCAGCCACTTCAGTGAGACCAACTGCTAACTAAGATAAACAACGGGCAGAAGTAAATTTGCATTAGCATACCGACTTCCTGTTTTGTTTCTTTGGGCTGGCCTGCCATCGGATCGGAGACGCTCATTGTAATTATTAAAATAAGTGAGTGCCGGCGGAAACTTTGGACGTAATGGTTGAATGTTTTATAAATTCGCTTGAAAGAAACCGTTTCTCAATAAGGACGAGCTAATTTCTCAAGATATCAAATTCATTACGTCCAAACTGTTAGGCAAGAAATCTCTTTTTTAATGTAATGAGAACTCTCAAACAGTGAGCTCTGGCATCATGATATTTTCGCAGCCTTTCCTGTCTGCAATTTCTAGGACCATGCAACTACTCTCAAAGATGTTTTGAATTATCAACTCAAATCGATCAAATTAAACTCTCATCAATATCAGTATCATTATATCATCCTTGGAAAGGCAAAAGGGCTTAAGCGACACTTTGGTAAAAAAATGTGCAGTTTTTATCAGTTTATTTTTCGGCATCGAATGCTCTGACTCTCGTTTGATTCTGAAGACTGTTTTGTGACCCTTCAGCCATCTAAAATAAAGTTTCCATTTGGTGAGAAGGCTTGACTCAAGCGACACAGGTTTGGTACTTTTTTAGCTTTTTGTCGCTTCAGGTAACTCATTGAAAGTATTGAGTTAACTTTTTTTTCAAAATCCAACCAGTTACTAAAGGCTTGTGTATTTTATTGTATCACGAAATGGCGCATAAGTCTATCCGGCGACGATATTATAACAGTGGGGAAGCAAGTGTAGGGCAGTTTAAGCATAAGTTCGGGGCCTATCGGATTTGACTGGGTCAATAATAAATATTAATTACATCTCTTCAATCGTACATTTGTTACTTATTTTTTTAATTATTCACTACCTAGTTAATGTCACGGAGGTATCGAAACTGGTAACGAATAATTACAAAATAAGTAAAACATGAATTGAAAAAAAAAAATAACCCTTCGAAAACAAAATGTCTAGAAATTGTTACACAGTAATTTCCAACAAAAAATAAATAATTAATATTAAATTAAAAATACACAAGTTATACACATGCGTTGCTTACGCTAACTTGGTGAAAAAACAGTGCTATCATATTTCTTTATTCGGTAATGTCATAACGTTTAATATCAACTTGCAACCATCGATTCGACACATACCCTTATTATGGCGGTCGAATTCTTCAAATGAACTATTTAAAAAATAGCCCCTTTTTAATGCGGCTCAAACAAAAACCATTTCGAAAAAAAAAATTGCTTGAATTTATTAATATAACTCACATTCGTGAATAATTCTAGCCTGCCCTGGTATCACAGAAATACGCCACTGCGACTTACAAAGATGTATCGTTTAAATATTTGCCTTTAACTCACGACAAATTTTAGACACCAGCTTACACTATTTTCTAATACAATTCTCTGTAATACTCATATAAATGTATCTATTAATTATTGAAATAATATTAATAATCTTTGAGGAAAATATAAAACAGAAACGTCAGAAAATAAAAAGAATTTGGTCGCGACCGAGACTCGAACTTGGAACCTCTACTCTATCCGGGAGCAACCTTCAAAAACTTGAATTTTCAATCGATCTCATATTTCCTTGAAAACTATTGATATTATTTTTCAATTTCTACCGATGTAGGCTGCCATCTTTGTAACGGTATTCAAAGCTCTACCCGGACACATTTGTATCAAGATGATGTCTTGGAAAAACAAATATATAAAAATGTGCAAGTTCGCAGAAGCTACCCTCCAGCCTCCAATAACGTAATGTGCCCCCAAAGCAGGGCCGAGTTCCGGCGCTCGTTCATCCGGCCCGCCACCGTGGAGGACCAGAGCAACGCGTTGCCGCTGTCCACCGCGCACCGCGAGCTGCACTGCATCCTGCGCGAGCTGCAGTTCATCACGGGCCGCATGCGCAAGGCGGACGAGGAGGCGGAACTCATCAGCGACTGGAAGTTCGCTGCCATGGTCGTCGATAGGTGAGCACTCGCTAACTAACACACTGGAATCTAAATTACCTTGTCGATGTTGAAAAGTTATCAACTGCAACGTCCATCGCTTATTTTATAACACGCTAACCGGCTTGGTACAGCCGTACCTTCATCACGACAGATATAAACAATTGTAGTAGCAGGGATGCGTAGTTCATAGAGGCTATAAAACTCTTCGTGCCCAAGAAAAGGAGAAGAAAGGTAATTTTAATAGTTCACACCTTTGTTTCATGAATACAACGAAAATTATTTTCTTTCGTCTTTTTTGGGGACATAAACATGAGCAGGTAATTGGAAAATATATTGTGGGCAGGTGCAAGATAAAAAAAACATTATTGACGGTTGATTAGGACAGGTAGGTACAAGGGAGAGCTAGAAGCAAAAGTTGAGACCAACGTGGGCGAGGACAAAAAAGAGGATCACGAGATTTTCCACAAAGAAAATAATGAAGATAACATACTAGATGATTTGAAAACTATAGAATATTAGGAAAATTAAAGCTTATTAACAATCAATTAAACCTTTATATCTCCAAACTGTGTTTAAAATTACAGTGTTTCACTAACATTTTCTTTCCGATGAACCATCATATTGTATCAAATAAACATGCAGTTGGCAAAACACAAGTCTTCTATTGACCAGAACTAGTGTTTCTATTGCATACTTATTTTAAAGGGTTATGTAGAGGACGTAAAAGGGGAGGGAAAGCGAAAGAAATGCCACCATTTCAATCGCACCTTCGATAGCATTTGGAACCATTTGTTCAGAATATCCTGGTGATACTTTACACTAACCCGTTAAACGGGAGATATATTCAAATCGATTCATGAATTATTTAGTCATTCTAAAAGCATTCCGTGAGGCCGTGATAAAAAAAGGTTGGATTAGGTAGGAAGGTCCTACACGGGCGACAATTAATTTAAAGCGCTATTTCCACAAGCTAAATATGCAGATAGCGATGATAATATTCATACAGAGGGCTATTTGTTGTAAGTACATATTAATTACGGGTTCTTCTTGTACATTGTAATCACGAAGAGCTTTAACATATTCATACCCTTGCTTATTATAATACGATCACAATCAACAAGAGCCAAAACTTTAACATTTTTTTTATGGAAGTGGGATAACTTTTTCTACTTTCATTTATTGACATATTTGTTTAACACCTTTGAATTGATTAAATTCAAATCTTTATCCAGTACTTCTCGCTATGTAATCTTCTTTTGGGAGTTTTTAACTCCACTATGTCCTATTCACTGGTCTAGTAAAGAGCGGTTTTGTTAAGCCTTGACTTGTAGTTTCTATTCCGGAATTCTTTTCAAGTCCTACGATCTTTTTGGTAAGCTGGATTATTTTGTATGGGAAATATAATGGAATAAATACTATAACATGAGTAAAACACAAGCTGACCTCACCCTATGTAAACTTTATGGTATTTAAAAATTACATATCATAAAGTAGTAATTTGGTTTATTTTATTCAAATTATATTAGAGCCATCATAACTTTTAACGAAGGTTCTAGATATCTGCATAATACATAGGTTTTAGAATGGGTTATATATGTCAGGGCCTACGCTTGGGTCCATATTTATGAGAACAGTAGAATATTAAGCTCTTCACTTTCAAAAGCGTTGCTGACCGCTGGTTTATGACACTGTTGTAGGGCAAGTGGGTCCTCAAAATGCTTATCATGCTTGTTTTGTGTTTATTCGTAGAGCTCCTTTTCATTGTTTGTGTGATCATAAAACCTTTCACTTTTTTTGTAAGTGGTAAATATATTTGATTTTCATGTTTTATTTGTTTATGTAGGCCGAACAAAACGCTCGGGTTTATGATTTTCTTAACAAACTATAAAGCAGAAAATTGGTTTGCTAAAGTACACATAATATGGCTGAAGTAACAAAAGCCCTCGAACGGTGATATCTTTGGCATATTGAAATTTGAACAGTATTTCTGTCTCATTTTCCAGGGATGAGGCAAATATTCCAACGTCATTTTCGTAATGAACGAAAGAGTTTCCGAGTGTTTAAGCTTTGGCGAAGCCGTGAAATGATTACTAGCTCTCTGAAAATTTACGGTATATAAAAATTCCGTTTGCAGATGTATTTATCATCAAGCAACCCTTCAAACTTCAGTAAATTATTCCTTATCTACGTTACTTGATCCTCTGCTATTCCGTTTCGAATAAATAATTTATTAATCCATGCAAAATTTTCAATGTTCCGAGTTCCACTTACTATAAATCTCTTCATTGGAGAGATCTTTTTTGATTCATCTTTCTGTAATATATTTTTTTTATCAAACTTTTA
This sequence comes from Drusus annulatus, assembly GCA_022651775.1. Lineage (NCBI taxonomy): Eukaryota > Metazoa > Arthropoda > Insecta > Trichoptera > Limnephilidae > Drusus > Drusus annulatus. Next base: position 335,758 of record JAGWCC010000246.1, on the reverse strand, counting down.
TTGTTCTATTTATTTCACTTTTATCTATATCGCTTCCCATTACTTTTCTCCTACATAATCGGAATTTTTTGAGCGTCTTTCTTTCCATTATTTATTCAAGCAGACAAATCTCTCTTTGAAATTCTCTAGAGCAAAACATATTTTTCTGAAACCCATTTAATTTAAGTTTCATTTAATATTTACCTTAGTTGGTCAAAATTTTCGCGATATTTGAAAAAGTTTCTAACGAAATCTGTAAATTCAAATAAAAAAATACTCTATTACTGAACATTATACAAATAATATAACTAAATATTCAGAAATTGTACCTACTAGATAAAATTATTACGAAGCTTTTAATTACAAAAAGTACACCCTTATAAAAAAAATCACAAAGATACAAACTTACCAACAAATATCGAGACTCGAAGAATGCAAAAATTCTACTTTTTAATTAAAATAAAAAAATTAAAAACTGGAACATGTTATTCAAAACGAAAGAAAAGTAAACAAACACTGTACAAGAAAACACAAAGTGGTAAACGAACCCCAATTATTTAACCCTCTTCTTGAGAATCTTAGAAGGGAGAGCTTTTGCTCTAAATAACGTGCTCTTGCAGCACATAAAAAAACTAATGTATAAAATTTTTTTTAATGTGAATAACGCATGACAGTTCCTACTGTTCCTAGCTGTCCGGAGCCAGTATGACTATGGCTTTCCCAATTGGAATATGTAGTGAGACTGAAGGTAGCGGGGAGGTGAAGGGGAAGAGGAAGGTTGAGAAATACCTGGCTATTCAGATTTGGTCACTAAACGTGACTTTTGCCACTACCAAGAATACGAGAAAAAGGACATTGAAATAAATTAAAATTATTTGCGCACGCCGGGCCTTGAGCCCGGGAACCTCTGGATTCGTGGTCGAGGATCTTAACGGCTTAGCCGCGGATGTCATCAGTATTCCCAAGACCACGTAGTCAAATTGGCGTTATGTATTTTTTTTAATTGAGAAAGAAAAAACTGGGTATTTTCTTTTACACACATTTTAAAAATAATGACAATAATAAAATGTTTGGATTACTGAAACAGAGTAACCGCCGTGTAAGGCGTGTGCAGGTTGAAAATCCTCAAAGTTCAGAAGAAGCCCGCTTCATTCTTGCGGGAATTTCATTTCCATCAGGGATGAATATTCGGCCGGGAATGGCAGAGGCGGGAGCAGTGAATATCAGTGGTAAATAGTTTTACTGCGGAGTCTCCTATTGCAGATTCAATACCGTTTACCCTCTGCCTGCCGGGGGAAGGTCTCCCTGCCGGGCCACGAAAACGACTCCCCTACGGATATGAAATTTTATATCGGACGGTTTACCTCCTCCACATTCTGCTTTATTTTTGGAGTATTTTTTATGAACATTCTTGTTTTATGTATGTTTTCCAGGCTACCTATGTTTTGCTTTTCTCATTTAATAATAGGTGTAAACATATCTTTTAATATTATGTAGGTATTATTTAGCATGCTAGTCATAAATATTATCTACAATTCTAAAAACAACATTTTAGTTCTCATCATTATTTCAACCTCGGGGACAAAAATCTTCATGTGGTGTCAAGATGGCAATTCTGCATTATTTTTTTACAATGTACGTCTCTATGAAGTTGAATGCTTATTTTTGTGATATTAGGAAAAGGAAATAATTGGCTGTTTTTGGCTTAAACTATTAAATATGTGGGACCATTTGAGCCAAGAATAAAGTTTATCCAACACGTCACTGTAGGATCAAGTTAGCACCAAAAGAATAATATTATAAAATGGTTGATTTCAGGTTCTGTTTAATCATCTTCACGCTGTTTACGATCATCACGACGGTGGCCGTGCTCCTCTCCGCGCCACACATCATCGTCCAATAATAAACAATGAATGTGTGTGTAAGGTACGAGTACTCCTGGATACACAGAATATTGACCTTCAATCAATGCTTGGTTTCAGGTTCTGTTTAATCATCTTCACGCTGTTCACAATCATCGCGACAGCAGCTGTGTTACTCTCCGCTCCACACATCACCGTTCAATAATAAATCATTCACATGGTTACACTATTCATAGGATAATCATGTGAATATAAAAAGTTTGGTCAGATTCCAAACGTTTGGGGATAAACATTTCAACGTTTTAAATATAAAATTAGTATTAAACGCACACCCCTTTAATGTAAATTGTTTGGTACGACAAACTGACTAAGAATGTTGGATGAGTGGAAAGGAAAGGATTTGACGTTAGGAAGTGATATATAATTAAGTGAATAGTGATTTGAAAGCCTCATCAATTATAGGCCAGACATTGATCTGAAAAGGTTCCTTTATTTTCTGATAACACGTTATAATATCTAATTATAAGATCAGAATCGACCAGGGGCGAAGTGAAGTGATGGAATAACTATTTCGTTTCGTTTTAAGTGTGGAAAGATCGGCTACCCGATTCCAAAGTGTGCTTTCACGATTGAGCCCGCGGTGGGGAGTATAACCTTTTGGAATTACTGTAGAGCAGAAGTATTCGTGCTGCCGAAGCACGCTCATCGTCACGTCAAATCAATTAAACAATACACAATGAATAGTTACACAATCTGTCTGATGTTAATTTCCCTTTTAATTACGTCAACAAAACCACAATCTTTTTAGGTAGGTAATAGGAAAGACCGAGTAAAGTTGCACGTACTTTCATACTTTACGCGTAAGGTACACAAGTATGCACAGTACTTATACGAGATAAAACACATATAACTGACTTAACTTCTAAATCAATAACTAAGACACTTTGAATGCCGGAATTGAAATACACAATATTTTAGGGTATTATTTTATAATCCATGTTTTTCACGTAATATCTCATGCATTTATTGATTCACATTCGGAATTTTACAGGTTATGACTTCTATTACGGTAAAAGGAACACATCACATAATGCAAATACATAATGCCAGAACACAACTTGCTGAATGTTGACGATTTGAATAAAATACTTATCACTAATAAATATTAGATACCGGAGAATACATTTATTTATGTTTCAGACAGAACTTCAGTAAAATATATTTTTAATAAGTTTATTTTTTGTATATTTAGATGTTATAATAATGTGTAATGTTCTCCTAGGAGAGCTCTTGGATTAATTTAATGCGATGAATTCAACTAGTAATTATGTATTGTAATGAGCGTGCTTACAGGATTCATGTAATAGTTGCACGGTTCTGGAAAGTAATAATTTATTAGTGATTGTGTAACCAAATATTGAAAAAAATACATATTATGTCTAGATTTTCCTAATATAAAAATAAATTTATCATGTTCAATTGTTATTGTTTAAAAGCGTTTTATAATAAAAAATAAAGTATGTGTTGTAAGGCATAAAATAAACTGAGTTTTCATTCAGTAAACTTTAAAACAAATGTTTGTTTGTTCATTTTTCTGCGTGTTAACTGTTTTTGAAAACAGTTTTTTGTTGTACCGTTTTATGTAATGTGGTTTTGTTTTTGTCAATGGATTACTTTGAGATTGCAAATTCAGTTTATTTTTCGAAGCTATTAACATCCTAAACCATACACAATGTAAGGCGATTTCGCCTAAATTGGATTAGTTACGATTTAACTAGAGTAATTGGCTGTAAATTGTCATTATTAAACGTCTTTTCTAAAGCGTTCGTAAGATAACCGTAGTCGTATATCTATAATACAAACTACTCGTAATTTCATTAATTAGAACTAGCTTCAATTTCCAATCTTCAACTTCTGTACGAATCCTTGAAGGAACAAGGATAATCCGAAAGTATTACGACGTGGAACCAAGAGGTCGGGACTAACGTAGAAGTCCGCTAAAGGCGAGTTCTAGTGAATTGGTTTTATAATTAGGTAGTCTTTCATCTTGCATGTCATTTCACTTTAAGGACGCAATACTTCATCGATCACCAGCACGTGTAGATGACCCATCACTAGGCATAATCTTTCTAGAAATCTCCCGGCTAGAGCGTCTTGTGTTACATACTTTATTAACATCGAACCGTTAGTCGTGTTTTCTTTCTAAGAATAATTATGAATGATGTTTGCTAAATTTAAACTATTCATTTTGTTGTGTGTTGCTTTAGAATAGTAATTAGAGTGTCACATCCAGTTTTCGATATCATTTAGTTATTGACCATTTGAGTCGGAAAATGCAGGTTAAGTGAAGACAATACTGAGTAGTCGATTTGTCGTCCAGGAAATCCATTTTACAAACAATTTCATTAGTCGTTTGCTTTAGTTTCATTTATTGCCAAATTTTAGAAAATGATACAATTGTAATTAATTGGTCTTACGGTTGGTTTGGTAGGAAATGTTTATTGTTGCAGGTAAATCTTTTCGTGTCAAACACCGAAGCGACGGGAAGTCGATGCCAAGTGAATTGTGCCAACACTCTCATTAATTACGTTATTTTTTAGATTACCCACCAACTAATCACTAAACACCTTTACGTATCTACGTGTTTTTAAATTTTGTTTATTTATTTATTATTTTACTTAAACATACATTTTTATATTGGTTGGTAAATTGTCCATCCCACTGGAAAAATCAAAAGAAGAAAAAAAAATCAATCCTATCCCCTGCAGACATTGAATTCCTAAATTTCGTTGTATTATATAGATGATATATTATTAGTAAGCCCGTCGTTAATTTGAATAACTTTAATTTCTAGAAAATTGAGGTAAAAATATACCTGTATGAGTCAGTATTCATTTTTTCTTTCTATTGTCTAAATTGTAATAGTGTGTTATGAACTCTAATAAACACCCAATCTTGGCGATCAACAAGTACAAGTTTCCAAATAACGACTTCTGTATTCTACTTGAACTAGTATTCATTTGAGGTATCCTTCCTGGTAAAGCGTTATTGATTTGATGAAACAATCTTATTGCATGCTCTCTTCTCTGTAAAATAAATCATTCTTACTCTATAAGGTTGCTGAGGCATCTCCATTTTTACTCTAATTGTCTAATTATATAGAATTTTATGCTATAACTACTGCTACTTATCAAATAATCAATTTTTATTACTCTCGTACTTCTAAGCTACAATATATTAGTAAAGTATCATTGTGAAGTCACGTAATTTCAGATAATATTGTGATTTTGAAATAACTTCTCATTGTTTCCAAGAACTTTATTCTAGCATTTGGTTGTATGTTTTATTGAGGCGACCATTATGAAAACTGATTTGTAATTAGATAAGCAAAACAAAATCGAAATAGTAGGTTTATATAAAAATATATCAGAATGAGATACATGCAGGAAATGGGAAAGGAATATCGCAGTGGTCAAATTATTTGTTCTGATTGAGATTTTTCGAAAGGCTTTCAGATATTTTATTTGACCCATTACTTAGGTTTAATGAATAGAAAATCATTTAGCTTAGGTAGAAAAATACTAACACAAATTCAAACTAACAAGTTAAATAATTATATTTTAAACCGATGATAACTTTTTTACTATTATTGTCGCATAAAACAACACAAATCATAATGAATATAATTCATCATTTTAAATGAAATTTAATATAAAAATAAATAATAAAACGTAAAAACGCCCATGCCAGGGATTAAATCAACCTAAATATTTAATAAGTTATTAATTAATCCACCAAGTGGAGATTTATTAAGATATTTAAAGATTATTTGAAACAAATATTAATAACAAAGCTTAATTAAAAACAAAATGGTCTCTGTTGGCATGTTTCGGGAATTGAAATCGAATCTCTTTTGTAACATTATGTTAAATAAATTGATTCAAGCAATCCTCTTGTTCTCTCAGTCTCAGTCCTAGCTTTAAATCCCGGCAGTTGAGCTGATCACATTTTTCTATGGCATCGTCATCATCAACTAATAATTATACTACTCTCCGTCAATTTAAAACAATCATACTCTTAATAATTCCATCTCACACTAAAACAAATAGCAGAGTCCATAATATATTTATAAAATATTTTTTAAAGAGCGAAGAACCAAGTAATATAAATTCAAGAGTTTTTAAGTAAATTACAATTATTTTGGGTTAGAAATGTTCATTTATTTGTATTCAGCGTATTACATTATCTGTGTTGATTTTAATAAATTATTGTGATCATTTTCCCATCGTTTGTGTTTATTATGAAGAATTGTTTACCTATGTTGATTAAATTGATTATTGTTGGATTTGATCATAAAATTTTGTCTAATCTCTCAGTTTTCGTTGTTACAAATATATGCAATGGGTTTTCTTGTGTAGATATTGCAAATCTTCTTCAAAGTGTACTTTACACAAAGCATTGAATTTCATCAACCGCACCAAGTAAAAAAATATCTCTATGCAATGGAAAACGATTTTTTACTGTTTTTCAATGTTATTATGTTTTATCACGTTTTTCATTAAAATCATTAATAAATAATTTTCACCCAAAATATTTAATATGATGTGTACGGAACACTTGACCAAAATTAAATATTGTGTTTTTTCTGAAAACGTTCTGTGTAATGAGTGATGAGTGATGCTTACAAGTAATACATGTTGTTTTAGTTTGAATGGAAACAAGCTCAACTAGGTGTGCGAAAACATTGATCAATTTATTATTATTCTATATATTTATATATTTATACTACCTACAAATGGAAGGTCAGGTCACCTTATTTTAATTGAATTATATTTAATTTAAATAATAAGACATGGTATAAGATAACCTTGATCTGTATGGTTAGTGATTGAAATTGTAAATGAAAATCACGCTAGATATTATCCTATGCAAGATATGTTTCATTGAGTACTTTTAACGACTGCAAATTAAAAGAATAATTGTGTATCTAATACAAGCTCCTATGCAGATTTTTATATTTAAATATATAAACAAAACACAGACTAAAACAATGTAAAAATAAAAATAACGGGTAAAATATGACATGTTAGTATGTAGTATTTGGTTTGTATATTTAAAGCGATGAAATAATTAAAATTATAAATTTGTGTATTATACAATTCAATTTGGAGATTACGTTTTAGATACAGAAAAATACAGACTAAAAGTTTAAAATATTACGGTGAGTTCAGTTCTACCTAGTATCGCTTTGGTTTGGAATTGAAATAATAACTACAATAATCCGACAATCGGATATTGCGCTGTAAGCTGCAGTTTTTAAAACACGCACAAAGATTGGGTACTTAAATATTATGTGCTTTACTTCTCAACTCTGACAACTGAATTGCCACATTAACAGAAAGCATTATTTGAATGTTTAGTTATAATATATTTAATATCTGAATTGGCAGGTATTTCCCAACTAACTTCTTCTCCTTTTTCTTTCCCACATCATTTTTGCCATCTCAAAACAATCTCACCAAAATACCCTAGCAGTCTTGTGTGGTGATCACATACACGAGAAATGAAAGGAAAACGTACAAACATAATATTATAATATTATAGTTGGTAAGTAGAATTGAATGTACCTACCGATACATAAAATGTACCTTCAATAGTCAATAAATACATGGTTTCATTTTCCATACACATAAGTACCTTTTGTATTTATCTCAAACTAAAACCATACAAATAAAAGAAGAAGACTTGCTGTGTCTTACGTCGTCTTGAATATATACTTTGCCGTAGAGATGCCGATATTTGAAATAGGCTGCCACTGCAGTTCCAGCCACCGGAGATCGAAAAGAAGCCACTTCCTGTTCCAGTTATTTTCGGTAATAGTTCCCGATAGAGGACGGTGGAGGGCTTTATGAGATTTGATTGGAGATATTTTTCTTTATAAACCTCGAAAAAAAATGCTCAAGTTTCGCATTATTTAAACAAACCTCACAATTTTTTACAATTTATATTTAAAGCGATGTCACTGCGGTTCCAGTTATCGGAGACCGGTGGGGAATCAGTTATTTATCTAGTTTCTTTTTAAATCGGTTTTCTATGTTTCATGAGAGGGAGCAATGTCCCGAGAACGAAAAGCGCTGGAACCGGTTCCTCTTAGAAATAATATCAGTGACCGCCGTGTCACTGGTTTTAAGTAACTAGGACAGGAACATCTCTAGCGGGTACATTGAATTTGACGTTTAGCTGTTTGAGTTTGAATGTGAGCAACACCCTGGAGTAAGAATTTAGAAGAAGGCAACACCTAACTTAGCTCAGGTCAGCATATTATAATGCCCATTTTTTTTTTTAGTTTTATTTATTTTATATTACTTACTTGTACATTAAGGTTTACAAAGTATCTAATTATTTCATTTTATTTTCGACTTAATAATATTTAAACTTATACACTACTTATTATTTTGATTTATATGTATTTTAAATGGTTCTTAGAATATTTTGAATTTATCGATTGGCATAATTTTTATGGTTTCCGGCAGCGCATTATAATATTTCATCCATTTATATAGTAAGCTATTTTGTGTGTTAGCTTTATTCTTTTCTGGTAGTCTGATTTTAATATTATTTAGGAAAGTTTTCAAGAGCCTCAAAACGCCATATGTTTGTCCCAAGAATTTAAGTACTTAGTACCGTAGACATAATTAAATTCATCATCATTCATTATTTAATTCATCTAAGCTTAGTAAGAGATGTTGACAATTTTTTAACCTTAATCGGATGCGCCGTGCTACGTATGCTTGAATTATTTCAACGAAACGCGAACATCGAGAATTTACAGCGAGTAGTATAACAGTAATTCAGTTTTGTAAAAACCAGCCTTGGCTTCTGTCTGGACTTAAAATTACCTGAGCATTTGTTACATCACTTGTTTTTACCAGAATACACTTTTCCTTTACCTGCTTCTTATTATGTGTGGTCTCTTTTGGAGAATCACTTACTTTTGCCCTTCCTATCCAGCACATTATTACTTTATGACACCCCGAAAGGGTGTTCTAATGACACCCCGAACAAAAGTTTTGTGCAATATCTTAGATAAAGATTACTGAAATGTTATGAATATATTTTCGTAGATTGCAATCACTTTGTGGTTAGACATATTTAATGAAATTTTTATTTTGTACCCTGATAATGCTTAGGCTAAGCGAAACCGGTCGGTCATAAAAATTAAAATAAAATCTGTGGTCTTATACAAAGTTATTATTTCATTTTCATTATTATTACAGCTAATTTTAGCAGCAAATCATTTTCATTAATTATGAATATACTTCTCTTCTAAGTATTACCAAAAACAAATTATCTAAGACTATATCATGCAAACTGTTAATATGCATTAATCATATTGGGTAACAATGGTCACCCCTCTTCGGATCGTATATTTGATTTTTACTTTCAGGTACGGAAAGTAGCTGAAAGAAAGAAAAATTGAATATCTATCTATGCAAGGAAAAAAGTTTTGAATTATTGAAAAATAACTAAGGCACAACAATTTTATACACATTTTTTAATAGAGTTCAATTTGATACATAATATTATCATAATTCATGGTGTGTATATTTTAACAACAGTAAAATTAAAATATGAAATTTACTATAGTTAATAAATACAGTAATAATTTTAAATATCATTTACCAGTCTATTCTGATATGTTTCATTTTCATTTAATTGTACAGTCATTCTTACATTTATGAATAGATTTAATAGGCTTAGTAAATATATATTTTATCAACAATGGAAAAATCTATACATGAATAGTACACTCTCTTCTCTCTTGCTCCTTCTTCTGATTATATCTGAAACAATATAGAAACAAAAATATGATACGTTTGCAGTATTGCTGGATAGGCATTGGTGCAGCCTGAGTTTGAATCATTTTATCTATGGTACTTTAAATTTAAGTTATCAACGTTTCGATTCTGAATGGTGGTCTTTCACCAGTACGATACTGAGAGTATCTACTACACTGAAACGTGCCAGAAGTATACTGTATATTAATTATACATGAAGTAATATTCAAACCTGCTACTGCCAGAATCCGTAGCCGATAACTGCTTGGCCACGGAGGTTGCTCAAAGATATGAATTCCTTAAAAATATTGTTAGTTGCTAACTAGGTGTCTATGACCTGACAAAATCTTTGATCCTATGAAATATGATAGAGGTCATTAGCTCACTTATCAATGAGGATGGTAATATCAGGTGGGACGGCGATGTTAGAGATGGAGTCACGGTTCGGTTGGGGAGACGACAGTCCACTGGAGCCCAGCTCCACACAGCCACCGCCACCGCCATTCAGGTAAATTCCACTAAAACATTCAAAAGGTTTCATAAGGTGTTGTGAAACATGTTGGTAAAAACTAATAAGCCAGAAATCTTATTAAATATACATAATATAAATACTACTGTATAAAATTTACAAGATTTTACATTGAACCTCTAAAAATTATTATGCATTACATAATATTAACAATCAAACTGCATTAAATATATTTATATATTTATACATTCTGAATTAAGAATATTATTGATAGATTTCAAAATTCAATTGGGAGTTTTATAAATATTAGAGTGGGCACAAGCTCAATAGTTGATTCGAAAAATATTTAAATAATATCAATAATCTAAAACACAAATATGAAACAGAAAAAAGCCAGAAACTAAAAAGAACAATGGTCATGACCATAATATTCAATTTGTGTTCGGGTAGAACTTTGAAGATGGCAGCCCAAAATCGGAAGAAATTCAAATATTGATCATTTTCAATAGAAGTATGAGATAGTTTAAAAATGCCGCTTTATAAAGAGGTCTTGATGGCTTAATTAGCAGTGTTACTCCCGGATAGAGTAGAGGTTCCGAGTTTGAGTCTCGGTCATGACCATTGTTCTTTTAGTTTCTGGCTTTTTTCTGTTTCATATTTGTGTTTTAGATTACTAATATTGTTTAAATATTTGAATAATAAATAAGCGTCAATGCTTTAAAGTTAATTTCAATTTTAATACTAAAAATACTGTACGGTATTATTGATTGTATATGATTTGTGTTGTTCTTGCATCATTAGCTTGCCCCATGGTTCTTTCAACTATAAGTTATTTTTCAAACTTACACAATAGTAATTAAGAACTGATTTCTAATAAGAATTAAGCTGTAAATAAAACAATTGTTATGTTAGAGACTTACCGTTATTTTCCAGAACTGCGATAAATTAATTCAAAAACAATATAGTATTTAAACTTATTTGGCTTGCGAGCTGGCCCAGTTAGCAAAGTTCAAAACCAGTTCATGTTCAGTAATGTCCAACAGGGGCAGTAAATAGTAATGCCTTATCCATCACTGATTTGTGGATGTTATAAAATAAAAATATAGTTAAAATTAATGTCGCCCCACAGACTGGACTGAAGAAAAATGTTAATAAACCACAATTTATATGAAAAATTAATCTTTTATATTTTTAGAATATTATTTAAGTGTAACAAAAAATAAACACACATAGGTACATGATTTTGGCAGTCTATGTGCAAAGCTTACAAAAATAATAAACACGTCTATTGTGGTGGGTAACATAAATTTACATGGAATAACTAAGATAAACACCAGGGTTGCCAGCAATGAAATCATTTTCATCCAAAAATTTAATTGATCAAATATTACTTACAAACACACCATTCTCAAAAAAAAAAAATTCCATACATTAAGTATCTACTCGTGTATCATTCGTGTCTCCTTGTATTTTGTTGTTTTTTTTTGGGTTGAGGAAGTATTTCTTAGGCATCCAACAAATTAAACTTTTAAATGGTATTTCCGAATAATTTTAACATTTTTAGGTTGAACAAATAGGCAAAGAATTTTTTTCAAATCAAAGAGAAAATTTAAAAAAATACATAATCTAAAATGTCAAATGACTAAATGTCAAAACTTAAAACCATACCGAAGCGCAAACATTGGTACTGTTTAGAATTTTATTATGAACATACAACATTTTATAGCTTGAACTGGTGTATTGTTTTACAGGTAAGTGATGTGATGTTGAAAAATAATATTTTCTCGTGAAGGTAACAAACATGTTTCCAGAAATTACGTAAATCTGTTTTTGATTTTTTAAATTTAGTATGTATTTCAGATATTTTTGGGAAACTTTTGAATTATCTTTTGTTTCCGGGCCACGGGTGTAGCTCCTCTCAGTACTGGAGGTAGACAAACATAGGTCATTCATATAAGGTTCCTGAAGCGTGTGCAACCGACTAGTTACAGCAAAAATTTAGCAAAGCAGGTGATATATTTTGTATTGGGGGAAATGTAGAACTTCCAATGTCTGCCGGCCAGGGGTGTAGCTCTTCTCAGTACTAGAGGGAGACAAACATGGGATTATTGATGTGTTGTGCCTAAAGCGTGCTGTACAACCAACTAGTTACAGCAACAGCCTACCGAGGGAGGTGATATTGTTTTTATTGGAGGTAATGGAAAACTCCCCTGGTCAAGGATGTAGCTCTTCTACCCGGTGCTAGGTAAAGACAATCATGGTATCATCAATGCAATGTGTATAAAGCATGTACAACTGTCTAGTTACATCAACAATCTACCGAGGGAGATGATTTCGTTTGTATTAGGGGTGATGGATAACTCTCAACCATGGGTTTAGCCTCTCTCAGTATTGGAGAGAGATGAACTTGGGATCATCAACATAATGTGCCTAAAGCGTGTACAACTGACTAATTACAGCATCAATCTACTGTGTGGGGGGTGTGGGGTGCCAGTGGGGGTGGCGTTAGGGGGTGAGCTACCTGAGTCTACCTGCTGCATCGAGCCACGCGACCAGGGGTGTAGCTTCTCTCCCCAGTGCTAGAAGGAGATACGCAGCGAGAACCTGGAATATTCGTTTTATTATAATTCTCACCCAGGTACCTTAAGTGGCTGTTGCAATATATAAGTTGGCACATTTCAAAGAAAAGCCCTAGGTTGTATTCATCAACCAAAACTGAGCGGAAGAAAACTACCTGAAGACTTCCAGTGGTACTTATTCTATTTCAACATATTTTGACTGCATTTCCTCAATGCAATGATTTCAGTCAAAGAAAAACATTTTTTTTACTAAGAGACATTGGAGGAATGATATACAGGAGGGAGAGCTAATATTTTAACCCAACTCATACAAATTTGTAGTAAATCAATTTCTCCAGAATGACCTCCATTTCTGCGAACTTTGGTGGCTTAACAGATTATTTTCAGTGGTGATACATGAAAAAAAAAACATTTATTTAAAATCGAATTCCACGTCGGCAATGCAAATCATATTATTAAATTTATCCTTGCCTGTTTCTATCTATTTACATGGGCGGGAATATGTTTGTGTTAGAAAGAGACAGGCCCTAGTCCAAATTAATATCCTAGTTAGACCAATGTCAACGAATTGACTAACAATTCTTAGGAAATTTCTACCTCCTCTCTCACATATCATTACTCTACATACCATTACTCCAAGCATTGAACACTATTGTACTCATTATATTTTCCTTTGTGTTGCTCAATTTGATTGGTTAAAGTGGTAGTTTAATTTAAAGCAAATTTAGTGTCATTAATTGGTGTAAAATCTAATACAACATATTAATGTTCAAAGAACTGTGTAAAATAAGATTATTATTAACATTTTATAATGTACTTTTAGTGATACTTTGGCGATTGGAACAATAATTCATAATTTTTGTATGTTTGATGACAAATTAAAATAAATAATTATGTATTAAGATAATTCTATTTTAAATAGAAGTAATGTATATACAAATTATTATAAACACCTTTGGTGGTTGTATTTCCAGGGCTGTCACTATTATCCTCCGAGTCGGTGGTAGGGGGGTCCCTGTGCTTGGACCTCCTATCCCAGCCGGCCCCTGCAGAGGCGCCCCTACCCACGCTGACACCCCCTAGAACCCCGGCCCCCCTAACAGAGCGAGGACCCGCGCCCACCCCATACTGACCCCCGCGCATCTCTACAGTCATGGCTTTGGAGAGCGTTGACTCATCTGGAAGAGATTTTTTAGGATCATTATTTATTTAGATAGATTTTGGATATGAAACATATAATCAATTATTGTGCATATATTTTCTTTTCAGTAAAGCTGGAAATACATGGTTTTGTTTTGTACATACCCTGTGATTTTAAAATGGTTTTTAGATCATAATACAAATGCATTGAACATATTGTCCACCTAGACAAAAAGGTACTGCATAAAAAAAATTATACAGTCTATACAAAAAGTCATTACAATGATACCCCTATATAAGGTTTGCACTTAAGAAGTTTAGAGATATCGGTCCCTTAAATACTGAAATTTAAAAAATAGCTTAATGTTTCCCACGTAACAAGTTTTTTTTTCTGGCTTCTTAAAAACCTTATAAAGAATTTCACTGTATGTTATACAAAATATTTATTGTTAGAAGAGTAAGAGATAGAATATGACAAAGTGAGCTAAAGGCAAACCGCTGATAGTTCCATCATAGCCTCTCCCCTTTTCACACAAACAGCGTATGTATCAGAAAGACGAATTACAACCGAGATTAATAGGTCCGCTGTAACCTATCTTTCTATCGACATGCATTGTTTATTGGAAAGAGGGAGAAGTTACAACATAACTCTCAGCGGTAGGACTGTACTGCTAAATCAATGATACGGAATGGGGTGAAGATGAGGCGACGGACGTCTACCATATTCAAAAGTATCACATCTGTGCAAGCGACGGTGTTTTCTGTGCTGCGTGCTGGGCAGGCGGGCAGGCCCCGCGGCTGAATCATTGTTATCCAGGGCCCCGAAGGTGCGGAAGTGCAGCGCATGCTCGCCCCCGGAGCCCCTAACTCCCGCGCGCCCTGATGTCACCTCTCCGAAGGTGGCGTATGGGCTGATCTCGTATAACTCTAAAAGAAAAAAAGATTTGTAACATGGAATCGATCAGAAAATATCCCCGAAAAATTCCCATACAAATTACGCATTTTTTTCCCGTTTAATATGTTTCCCGTGTAAGAAGATTTCCCGCATAAGAAGATCGAAAATATGTTCCCCAACAAAATTATTACCCTCTTAAAAGGATTTACAGGACAAATTCTAAGATTTATTGCCGGTATTCTTTGATCTTTCGGCCGGCCGGCCGGCCGCCCGCCCGGCCGGTTATAATGGGTCCAATAAAACCCTAAAATTGAGCTATTGTTATTACCCATCGGCTGGGATTAACCAAATGCAGGGAATACTAGACTATTACAGTAATGTTATGAGATAATGGGCTCTAAAGTAACGTACTCTAGAGTTCATTATCGCATAACTAGGCTGTGTCGTATTCTAAAGGTTTGAAATGCTAATTCTAAAAATCGGAACACCTACTCAGATCACCTAAGACACCGTGAGTGCGACAAAGATAGACAGTTATTACTTAACTGCCGCCAATACGGGCGCTAGGTAGTTAGGTACACTAACTGTTTAAAAGAAAAAGGTGGCATCTACTCAAATAAAATACAAAATTTATTTTTAATAATTAAATTGGCAGCCGCGAAATATCAAATTCCGCGTGAAAATGTCGTATAATCTTGAATAATTACTTCGTAAACTGCATCTGAGAGGCCGTCCGTGGCAATAATGATGCCGTGAAAGTTCGAATTCCGCGGGAAAATGTCGTATAACCGAATAATAACTTCTCAAATCTGCATTTGAGAGGCCGTCCGTTGCGATAACGATGCCGCGAAATATCAAATTCCGTGAGAAAATGTCCTATAACCGAATAATAACTTCTCAAATCTGCATTTGAGAGGCCGTCCGTTGCGATAACGATGCCGCGAAATATCAAATTCCGTGAGAAAATGTCGTATAACCGAATAATAACTTCTCAAATCTGCATCCGAGAGGCCGTCCGGCGCGATAACGATGCCGCGAAATGTCAAATTCCGAGTGAAAATATCGTATAACCGAATAATAACTTCTCAAATCTGTATCTGAGAGGCCGTCCGGCGCGATAACGATGCCGCGAAATTTCAAATTCCGCGAGAAAACGTCGTGTAATCGAATAATTACTCGAATCAATACTCCGTAAATCTGCATGTCCAGATCGTCCATGACGGTAACCCCGCCGCGTAATTTAAATTTTCGCGGTAAATGTATTCTCTAAAACCATTACTTGGTGAATCTTTCGGCCGTTGGGGGAAACGTCTGCGATTTAATTTACGCAACTTTTCAGCGAAAACACTGAATTTGACTTAGATTAAAACGAGTTTAAAAGTAAAATCGTATAATTGTTTAGTTTTTTTTGTTTGTTTATTCGCAACATAAGATTTTTTGTAGATACTACCTGTATTTTTACTAGACTTGTTTGTAAATTTGTAACACTTTGTAAAAATGACTAAACCTTAGACTCTTACATTAAATAATACTTGGCATTTGGATGACACATTTTATTTTTGTCATCTTTTCCCACCCTTTTTGTTGTGTTTTATTCTGTGCATCCCTCAGGTATTATTATTAAAATGAAAATAAACAAATGGTTTCGTTGAGTTTCGCAGTCGCTTAGTATTATTCTTTCTGCAGGGATAAAAAGATTGAGCTGTTTTTCTTTATTATTTGGTATAAGTAACTTTATAGTTTAGTTTTTTTTTTTGTATTTTGGAACATACATAGTTAAGTTCAAATAAGCAAACAAAAAGTTTCTGAACAAATTGTTTTGATGAAATATTTCCTAGTTGCTGTAAAACACCCGAAACCAAGTAGGTATATATTATTATTTTAAATTCTACTGGAGTAAAGTAATTTTTGTCTTCTCATAATAACATATATATTTATTTTATCTACTTATCCATCATATTGCAATGTTATAAAAACCTGGATTTAGATGTCAAATTTAATCCAAAATTTTGAGAAATTTGAAAACCCTCTTAAGATGTTTTCCCGCTTAAGAAGTTTTTTTCGGCTGGTCCCTTGAAAAACTTCTTAACAGGGTTTGACTGTATCTTTATAATTTTACACTAGTCAATTCGAAATATGGGCAAACTGCTGATGGGTCATTGTAACCTCTCCCTCTTTCTCATAAACGATGCAAATAACAGATATTGTGGTTACGATAGAGCTCTCAGTTGGCAGGAATATAGTGAGCTTTTTTATCTAAGGTTAAAACATGTAACAAATAGTAAAAGTGCTTTTCAAGTTTATATTAGTTGGATTACTTAATTATGTAAGAAGCAGTAAGTTAATTCTTTTGGCATTATTTATGGCGCTTGATAAATTTGTAGAATACCAAATTATTTCCTATAATTTAATAACAAAAATAATATAACATCATGTTGATGTATTATATAATGCCAGTTTGATAATGCTTTCGAAGGGCAAAACGGCTGTCAAGAGAAATGATAGTTAAAAAAAATGTCAATAATTGATATTCCTTTTTTTTTAAATTGCCATGACTGTCGCAATATATTAAAATATTATTTACCTGATGAATCATCATTGGATTTCTCATTTCCATTGATAGAAGATGAGGAATAGAGTTTCTGCCCATCACGCAGCTTCTCTCTCTCCAAATCGTTGCTTTCACTCAATTTTCTATCATCACGAGAGTAGTGATTCGCCACTAGGCATCGGAATCTGGAATAAAAGATGTCATAATATGAATATAATTTTAAGGACCTTGTTATTTAATCTTTATGAAAATAAAATACCATCCAAAAATTTATTACAATGGGGAGTAATGGGTGGCAGAAGAAAAAAAAGAGGAATAGGACGTTAAAATATGGTTTGGAAGTTTTTCGGTACTCAAAGCTGGTCATCAAATTCAAAATACATAACAAAATAAATAACTTTTTGGCATTTCTGTCATATAGCAGTTGTGCTTACGATATTATTTCATGATTCTATGAAAGAGATAGATAATTAAATATGTATGTTGTATGTGACCAAAATTTAAAAAAAAATTGATAGTTATACACAAAAAAAAGATGGATAAATTTAAAAGTTTCCGTTTTGTGACATAGGACTTTGAAGTGAATACAAAAATAAGTTTTAAAAATAAGTGTTAATTTATGTATTTATTTTATTTATTTTACTTAACAATACATTTTTTTTGTATACCGTTGTGTTTTAAGCACCAGACACGTCAGGAGCGTAAGAGCAGCGAGAAGTAAAGTGGCGCTTGCTGCTGGCAACAGGAGTGAAGAGCTGATGGATCCACTGGATTCCCTTCCTCCGCCCCCGGCGAGAGCCACACTCGGGTCCAGGGGAAGAATACGATCTGAAAATCACAAAAAAAACATTATTTCCAATTTTCAATCTATTCCATTCTATGTCATATTTTTGCCTATCCCACTATAAAATAGGGAATAGAACACTCTAGTACAGTGGTTCCTGAAGTGGTTTGAATATTTTTATTTTCATCCTGAACCTTTTCATTCTTGATCCTTTGATGTTTCCATTGAAAACAGCCAATTCGATAAATAAAAAAATTGAATTTCTTTACTACATCCTCAAATTATTTATTTTTTATGTAAATACCGTACTAGAGTCACAACTGCCTAGAGCTAGAAGGGCCATGGCATCCCATTGACATTGGCCTCTATTGTGAGGCTGAGGAAACTGGGGAGGGGGAGGAGAATGGTGGTCTATTACCAGTGCGATACCGAGAGTATCTACCACTTTAAATTTATACTGATTCTTATTATTTACCGCCGTTTTCCTTCAGTGTGTCTACATTGAGTTCGGCAGCAGTGGTGCCAGCATCATTAGTGACAGCTATCTTCAGTTGGTACCATTGCGCAGCCGTCAGCTGGCCAAGGATGAGATTATCAGTCAGGGCTCCATCAGCTGCGATGGTCCAGTGAGATTCCCCCACGGCTCGGTACTCCACGCTCAACTTGGAGATAGGGCAGCCGCCGTCCCTCCAGGTGTAGATGTTCAGCTTTATGGCAGTGGTGTTAGACGCTACGAGTTCTGATGGTTTTGATGCAATGGGGGCTGAAAAAAAAATAATAAGACAAAATAAATCACTAATACAGAATGTTATCTTTTTAGTAAATTTTTTGTTCAATGAAACTGTATATTGATGATATCAGGCCTGATAACTGTGCTATATGGCTGTTCAATGGCGGCCGTTGGGTTAAAAGTTGTTTTCATATTTATACAAACGGTTAAAAAAATTGTAAAGGGAAAATATTTCTTATTCTCATACACACTTCATACATGTAATAATATTCACCAAGAAGCCACAAAAATTCAATAAAACATATACTTCAGCTAACTATATTTTAATTACTTGGAGGTACTCATAATTTATTCATTTATATCTGTCCCGATGGAGGCATGGACAGATTCGAAACCTGTTGACTAACCAAATACAATATAGTGCTACCAAGTTAGTGGTTTTACTCCACAAAAAAAAAATTAAAGATATAAACTTAAATTTTTTTTTTTTTTAGTACTTACGTGATCCCCTTGTGCTAGTAGACAAGACTTCGCTGACCACTCCTGCTGCCACCCGATTGTGAGCTTGAATTTTAATCAAGTATAGAGTTCCACACTTGAGGGTCTCCAAGGCGTGGGTATTTACTTCTGGAGACAGCTCAATAATTTGCCATGTCAATTCTGTTTCAATTTTATAGAAGAGCGTATATCCTGAAAACAAAATATTAAAAATACAATTGAATAATTATTCACTTGTAAGTAAGTTTGCATGCCAAATTATTATATTTTATTATAATTACAAAATTGAAGTAGGTACTATCATGAAAGATTTTCACTATATTTAAATGTGTTCCATTTAAGTGTATCAAAACAAAGCACAGAATTATTTTTTGACAGATTTATTATTGGCGGGAAGGTTTAGGAGGGAAAACCAGAAAATCAGTGTGATTTTGTAGGAAGGGTTTGATATTGATTGGAAATAAGAGTAATTTGTGTGGAAATAATGTAGAAAGTGTAATTTTATTTTAGATCTAGACTATATCATTGGAGAATCATTCAATTACTATTAAGACCATTCGATTCTAAAGGAAAATAAAAGTTCTTTACCCAATATGGGAGAGCCACCATTATTAGGAGTTTGCCAGTGAATTTTGATGGTTGATGATGTTGTATATTGCAGGCCAAGAGTAGATGCCAATGGCGGCATTATTGCAATCACTGTATAAGTTATTGAGTCTTCTCCATACAGGTTTGATGCAGTACAGGTAAAGTTCCCAGATGATGTGGCATCTAAACCTTAAAACAAACAAGTATTTGATTATTATCAAAGCAAATGGTACATATAATAAAAAAAGGATTTGAGTATTGATGGACTTCTACAATGTTGATAAAAACAATAATACACTTGATATAAATTGATTTTTTAGTAAAAAATACTCAAATAAAATCAGTTATTCAGAATATAACTGATAGAACCTTCAAATTTTTGATGAAAACCAGATAACACGTTGCACTAAGAATTTTTCAAAATAGCTGAATCGGAAAATTATTTTCGCTCATTTAGAAGAATGTTACATTAATTAATAGTACTAAATAAGTACCTATCTACAAGATCAAGAACAAACCATTAAAATTTATACTCACTATGGATAAGGAGATTTCCCTGCGGCGTCACTTGGTAGTGAGGCGTATGTGTAATGGTGATAGAACGATGCAGCCATCTCGCTCTGGGTGAAGGATTGCCAACAGCCAGACACGACAAACTGGCAGAGCTTCCAACTGCCCTTCTGATTGACTGGCTGAATGAAGCTATTCGCGCTGGGGCTGAAATAAAATTTTAAAAATCGAAATTTAGCTTTGTGGAGAACATTATTTAAAATAAAACTATTATGTACAAGCTTTTATTCTCAAAGTAAATTCATACAAATTTTATACATGAAAATGTGTGTCCTTGGGCGCATTATAGAGCCATAGTAACACCTCACACTCAATAGACTATCTATGTACAACACAGACCTAAACACTATCGAAATAAATTGATCCATGTCAATAATTTTTAAAAATATTATTAATTTATAAAAAAAATGTGGTACCTACTTACATGAAAAAATTTAAATATTTCATTGTTTTATATAAGAACAAGCTGGTGGTGTCAATAATTTTAGTTATGTTTCCTGCACAGCACACACTATAACACATGTTTTAAGTACCTACGAAAGTTGTTTTTTTTTACTTGCCACACTCGCGCATCAAGTTGATATAAAGTTTCCTTTTTTACCAACCATGTTCATATTGCTGACATTGTATTTTTGGTTACATTAATTATATATATGTAACATTATGGCGTAGAGTCCACTAGCAATTATGAATTAGAAGAATATTAACCTCGGTTATTTGCGCCTTGTGCTATGATGGATGTGGGTTCGCCTTCTCCAGAACCGGTGGTGGCTGAAACCCAGAATTCATAGAGCTGGTGCTCAGCGAGGTTCCTAACCTCAAACATCAAGTCCGTGTTTTTGGCATTATCCACGGTCACTGTATAGCTGGAGTGCTTGCCAATGCTAAAATGTTTTACAAAATTATCATTTTTGAAAACTTTTGATAGTTCCCAGTAGGCAGACAAAGCGATATACTGATTAGTTTTACTATGCACTCTATTGTGTTTGAAAAAATTGATTTAAAGATTCTGCGCATTAAAGTTGTGAATGGTAATTCCTTGAAGTGGATGAGTTTGTGTTCTTAGGAATTATGTTAGAGACGTGAAAGGTGAATGCAGGCAACACATTATTGAGGACTGAATACAGTAGTAACAAATATTAAGTTGTCAAAGGATGTAAGGATAGCAATCACCCTGAATTGACAAAGGGAAGATACAATTGGACTGAATGCAATAGAAAGCAAACCCATGTTGTAAAATAAATAAAGATCTGAAAATAATGCAAAGTTGCAGTAAGCATATTTAATGCTTACACATGCAGCGGATGGAAAAAAAAGGAGTGTCAGGAGAATATAAATTATTAATCGAATCAAATAATTAAGGGGATCATGACAAGTATCAAAATAAGAGAAGATGTATAATCTCTGCTTACTCCTATGGTAGTAAATTAATAATTCATGTAAGAAACAAGAAAATAAAAGCACTTCTTTGATTATCAGATAATAAGACCTGTAATTCATTTGGCTATGGCAAAAAGTGGGTTTTAAAACTTACCGCCCAGCCTCTCTATGATAAACTGTGTAGTGAGAGATGACTCCGTTAGGACTACTAGGAGGCAGCCAGCTCACTAATACAGTCTCTGCAGTTAAAGCCAGGGCTTTTATCCTCTGGGGTGGTGATGGTACTAAAATGATAGATAAAAATACATAATTTCAACTGTGACGAGACTGACTCCCGCTATTTATATAAAATCAGGCAGTTTTAGAGTGTTTGGTAGAAAAATAGGCAAGATAACTCTTAGGCAAGAATAAGTTAGCAACTTTAGGTGCGCCTACATCGGTAGCAAACTTTACTATTCATTTACCTCGTGGTATTTTTGTCAAGGAACAACTAGGTTATGTCACTATTGTATTGAACTGTACAAACTTTTATATCTCTACATAAGTTGTCCTTGCAGTGGAACCACTTACAATATATTTTGGGGGTGTTATTGTACGAGTGTATAGATTTATAAGATAAATTATGTTTAGCATACATACCATCTTCTTCTGTGGTGCAGAAAACTGATAGGCTTCGTTTCCCGTCTCCGGCATTCGTATAGGCCAATACTTGGATGGAGTAGTTTGTAAATTTATGTAGGCCATGAAGATAAGTCTCAGTAGTTGTAATTCTTTTAACTTCCCCGACATTATGCTCAACTGAAAAATAAAAATTGATTAGATAATAAGGAATATAATAGTTAACTTTTGACCTTTTAGGCAGGTTTTATATGGTTTTCTATGACACATAAACATACATACAAATCATCCTGGTGCTTAGAAAACTACACAAATGAAAATAGTATTTTTTTCCCCGTGTAATAACATTTTTGTGAAATGGATATGGCTTTGTGAAATGGGTAAGTTTTACGTACCGTGATCTCTCAACTGTGGTGTGTACAAGACCTTATAGCCTTGAATGAGTCCCCCATGCTGTGGCACTGGTGGAGGTCTCCAGGACACTTTAACACTTACAGCAGACAGAGGAATACAGGACACGTCTAGCGGAGGAGCTTCCGGAACTGAAAAAAAAACATTAATTATGTATAAATAAACCATTTTCTTCCTTCATTATATATTATATTACACTTAAAATATGAAAATTCTGTTGTTGAAATTATTAATCCTATAATGTAACTTTGTTCAAAATAACAATAACTCGGCAGACAATAGCGAAACATCGTTCACAGTAGTTGTCAACAGCTTGAGAATTATTTGTTTCTCAGACTTGTTGTTATTTGTCTTTTTTTCTTTATTCAATCCGGATCCCTTCAAGACCAGCATTTAAAAAACTCTTCCTACAGCCCCCTTCTTAACACTCCTCAAAAAGTTGGAGACAAGGGAGCTCTTATGAGAAATATTTTATATATTTTTATTGAGCGGTCGGTAGCTGAGTAGACAAACGCGTTGGATTCCCACCCGGGCGTCGTGCGTTCAATTCCTCTGTTGGCCAAGTCCTCCATAATTGCACAAGCAACATCTTCCGCTTCTTATGATGGCAGTAGGAGTTTTTCAAATATTGTCAGGTTATTCGTAACCCGGGAATGTTTGTCTTTCTTTTAAAAATAAAAAAAAACATTGGTGTATCACCTATTTGGTATGTTTTCCATGCAAGAAATAGTGATTATTTGACAAATTAAACATAATTATTTGAATTAATAATACGTAATTTCCTTTAGCGAAATACTTTCAGGAGTAATTTACAAAATGAAATTTTCTGCGATGGTGACAAGTTAGAAAATATGTTACAACTAGTAATAGAATTTCTACCTCCTTCCTGAGTAGTGGCGGCAGCAGGCGCCGTGGGCGGTCCAGCCGCCACAGTATTGAATGCGCGCACCGTCACGCCGTATCGTGTAAATTTTCTGAGCCCGCTCAGCGTCAACTCCGTGGTAGACCAGCCATTGACTGTGGTGGTTTTGGAGTGGTTACCGGCGGGGGAGCCGGGCACCATCTCGAACCACGTCACCGTGTATCCGAGCAGCTCCCCGTTCCATGTCTCGCGCGGTGGTGCCTGCCAGTTGACATGCAGCTCTCCCGGTCCGCCAGTCTGAAGTTGGAGATTGAGGGGGGGCTCTGATGGGGCTGGAAAATTAATTAATATTTACCATATTATTGGGTTATTTCACCAACATAAATAGTACGGTTTGTTCGCTTTTGCCTTACGATAAAAACAAATTAACCAACTTAGGATTTTTTCAGGCTTTGTTCTTTTTACTTTGCAGTAAAATGCTACTAGATAACGGTTTTTATTGGTGTAGTTCTTATGTAATTCTTAAATGATCTGATAAAAGGTCAATCTTGTGTGGTAAAACTAATTTACACTAATTTTGTGACTACATATATTTAGTGTAAACTCTATTTTGCTGTCTTTTGATACTAAGCAACTTGCTTAGAATTATAATTATTATTGTGAACTCATTGTAATAATAAAGCATGGGTACCTTCTTCTTGTGTTTTGACAATAACAGGTTCTGTGAATTGACTGCGGTCAATCTGGTTGACAGCCTGTATTCTAATGGAGTATTTGGTGTGAGGTCGGAGAATAGACACAACAGCTTCATATTGCGTTGAGATTGGGATGGTCAATCTAAAAAAAGGGAGTCAATTATGTTAGGTTGAAATAACAAACATTAAAAATCTAAAAATTATGACTCAATTAACATAATATATATATAGTCCAGCCGCTCAGAGCTCTGTTGAAACCTTTATTTCTGTTGTAGCGCTTGTTTATAAAAAAATAGAGGTGGTTCCAAAGGACCTGTCTGTGGTATGCTTATATAGACAGTTTACTAACCCGGTTTTATAGGTATTATTTTTTGACTTACTGAACATTATTTGTTTTGATCAACGAATGGACGGATATATTATGTGAGATGGCGTCGTCCCAGTTGGGCAAGGGGACTGGTCCATAGCCCCCGAGGGTGGAGTACTGAACGGTGTAGCCAAGCAGGGGGGAGTTTCCGTCAAAGCCCTGGGCCCAGCCGAGGCGGGCGGAGCGGCTCCCGGCTTCCAGAACTATCAGGGAGAAGGGAGGGTCTGGTCTCTCTGGTAAAAGTTATGAGAAAATTAATAAAGTTTATAGTGGAACCTTGAGAACCCTAGGAATATGTGATCATTATTAAAATATTATATATACATATTTCAGAATATCCACCATCACTTTGTGATTTGTGTAAAAGGCACTATGTGCCACCAATAAAAAAAAGATGATCAGTAGGAAGCCACTATGAAATTTTCAAATTAAATGTGAATTATATGATAACTACAGTAATAATAAAGTATTTTCTTACCTTGCACTGATAAGTAAATAATGTGGTCGCTGTGACCAAAAGTATTCACTGCTTGGCATTTGTATATTCCAGAATCTTGTCGATCTGTTCTGCTTATAAATAGTTGGGATCGTAATCCAGAATCGGTCTTGACTTCTGACGTGCTTATTCTGAAAATTAAATATAAAAATTTAAACACGTAAAATGACAATGTTTTAGGTTAAGCTTCTGTTTCCTCCATCGCTGTTTGGTTGTGTTCAAACAAATTCTTGGTTAATTCTTAAATATTAGGCAACCCAATTAAAAATCTTTGAAAACTTAAATAGCATAATTACAAAGTTAGAGTAGATACTTTTCCCACAATTTTTCAATTTGTTCTATTTTTATAAAGAAATAAAACAAAGCAAGGAGTCACTTTGACATTTTTAGAGAAAACATATACATATTTAAACCCTGGAGATTTTTGTTGTTGACCACTTCGGTGACAACAATGGCAAATAGGCAATAGAAAAACAAGTTTGACATTGTACAGGGTTCAAAGGCACTTGATATTGTTTGGAGAATAAAGGTGAGTGTGATAGAATTCAAGATAAAATGTGTGTAATTTGACATAAGGAAAATATAGAATTATTATTTTCATAACTGTGTCCAAAACATGAACTAAAATTATTTTTATTTACCGGTATGTATTTAGATCTATTCTGTTCATGTTGTGTGTCCATTGAATTTGGATTGGATTGTCCCCTATAACATCACAGACTAGGGTTATAGGCTCGTTGCGACGGGCTGTCACATTTCTTGATGGGGTTTCAAATCGAGCAGGATCTGAAATTCAGAAAGATTTTGCATTACGATACTGAATATAAAAATATATAATTGAAAATAGAAGGCAGCTTAATTATTTTTAAAAATTATGTTTGAGACATTATGATATTCTTTATTCCAGTGAAATGATTTTCTGTGGCTTTTCACAGGTACAAAGTTGAGGATGATTCTTACCATTTACTGACACAGCGATGACTTTGGATAGGGGAGTTCCTATACCATTTTCAGATTTGCACATGTATTGACCTTCATCATAGGAAGTGGCTCCTTCAATTAGCAATGTACCATTGCTCATGAACTTAAAGCGTCCTCCTAAATTTACTAGGGGTATGAAATCACTCCCAGATTGACCTGAAATAGGGAAAGGTTAGGTTAGTTAGTTATGGAAAGCATTTTTTATTGTTTGCAGTCTCTGAAGATTGCCACCAAAGCTACACAATAAATAAATAAAAAAGCAAAATAAACAAAACATAAAATTTCACTGACAAAGTATTGGTTGTTAACCAATTGAGTACTGAACAGCATAGGAACAAATTTCGCTTTAAATACTTGTATCTTCACCAACTCAAATTGATGAGTTGAGGTAATTTATTGAACTTTACTTTGACAGCTCTACAGAATAAAGTAAAAATTTATCATAGGGTCATTGAAGTAAAAATTTGCCCGTTAAATATCACTAATGCCAATATTTTTTATGAACAGTTAAACAGGGTTAGTAGATAATGACTGCCCCCATATACCCGACAAGGAGGCTGTGTTTGTACGCAAACTTCTATATTTTGTAAAGGTAACTTCTGTATCGAGGAAAATTTTATCTATGGCTGTTTTATCTGCCTGTTTTTGTGAAAAAAAAATACTGTACGCAAGATGTGAGGCCAAGTTTAATGATGATTACCTTGCTGCTTCAGCCACGTGATCTGAGGAACAGGGGACCCCCTTGTCCTGCAGTGAAGGGAGAGAACGAACCCGGCCAGGGCGGAGCTGTCCACCGGTTCACTAACCCATTTGGGGGGCACTATTCAAGGCAGCAAGGGGGACATACAATCAAATTAACAAACTTGTATTAGTTAAATAAGTCTAAGCATGAATATAATACATGTCACGTGGTATCTAAAGCGATAAGATACAATAATACATCATAAAATATAATGAACAATGATTGGTTGTGCAGTTTCCTTTAGCAATATTATATTTATTGAAAGCCTAATTAAATAACAAAGCTTTTTGTTTTTCAACTATGTATTTAGGTTATATTTTTTTTTTTACTGGATTTCGAAGGTTGATTATACCTAATAAAAATATAATATAGTAGAATCTGACTAATTTGGTATTTCACCTCCATCACTTTCACCCTGTTGATTAAAATAATTTCATAAATTCCAGTACTAAAACATAGCATTTTAAGTAGTACGGCACCATCAGGTATCCTAAAGTTCCGGATTAGTGAGATTGTACTATGTATATTATATTATTAACTTATCCTTATGACACATTTATTTTGCTTGTGCGATCAGTCATGATGTCATGAGGTGTTACAGAAGATGCTGTTTGTCCGCACATTACACAAACTAAAGATACCATCTGTTGTAAGATAAAGAATCAAATTAGACGAGAGTATATTCACCCATCAAGCCATATATAAATCCACGGTAAGCATAGCTTAAAAAACAGAAAACAGAAATTAAAACATTTTGTGCACAGTGCTGGATGTGATATGTAAATGGTGCTGTGGATGAAAGGTGCTAGTGCTCTGGTGCCATGTTAAAGGTGCTTGGTGCTGGTCCTGCAAACAAACAACATCGAGGATGAGAAGCTAAAAGAAGAGTAGATGAACACACAAGATGGGGTGATGCTAGCGGGCTGCTTGGTGCCGAAGACTTGCAGGACAATACGTTTGCTGGTGCACTGGTGCCGGTATCTTAACACAATCAGAGGCGAAATAAACTCCCTAATATTTATGTTAAAATTGTAAGTCAACAATCGTAACTTAAACATGTACATAGGTATATATGACTCCATAATTATTATTTGTGGCATATATATGCATTGAAATCTTACAGTTGAATCGAAAATAAATAAGATCCATGATAGGTGTTGTATTAACTGATTGTAGAGTGGTTATATAATGTAAAGATAAATAGTTATTTATTTTTAAAAATCGGATAAGCTCTCTTGACACATTTTATTTAATATAAGGGTTAACCTGTCCTAAGGTGTTATCAGAACCTAAAGGTAACACATTGTCAATTTTGTATGTACATATTTCAGATCAATCATTCTTCCCAAGGACTGTAACAACAGTAGATCAATCCCCGGAAAATTTGATGAGGCAATTTCAAATAGCCATTATAATATTAATTTAGCCATGAATAATTTTTATTATTTTTTCAAACAAAGACATACACTCCCAGGTTAGGAATAATCTGACAATATTTGAATTTCCGTCACTCCCATTATTAAAAGTGAAAAATGTTGCTTGCGCAATGATGGAGGATTTAGCTGGCAGCGGAGGTGAACCAGTGACACCTGTGTGGAAACCCGACACTTTAGACCACTTGGCCATTGTATATAATATAGGTATGTTTCATGTTTCGTCAACAAAAAGCATCAGGGTAACATAAGAATATGGGAGTTTATTTTGCCGTTCTGTAATGACAAGGTGCACTACAATTGGTGCGAGTGTACCTTTGACAATCAGTTCTGCCGTATAGTTTACTTTGGCCGCGCTGTTGCTAGCTACACAAGTGTATTGTCCACTATGCCGAGACGAAACATCTTTAAAGACAAGATTACTGAAAAATTCTGCACCTCGCTCCTCCACCTGCAATTGTTTTGTTAAACGTACATTATTTAAAGTTGACTACATTTTTTTCAACACACCTCTGAAACACACAATTAAGAAAAAAGTGTTTAAAAATGCTTGTTTATGGTGTAGAGATCACAAATATGTTTTATGGTTAGCTTTTTCTTTGTTCTCTCTTGTAAGGAGTTATGTGGATGTTTTTGAAACAAAAAGTCATGTTAGAGTAGATTGTGTATTTAAAGGAAATAATATAAAACAATCACAAAAGCCTAACATTTTTACTTGCATGTGATATAAATTTACCTTATCCTTTATGCTGCTTTTTGCAGAGAATATATAAAACTCCAAATAACATATTAAAGACAACAATAATCTTATATTCTAGTTTTTTTTCTCCCTATTATTAGAAATTGAAGTGCTAAGGATCAGAATGGCTTAAGCACTTGCTGTTTTGAAGTTTATATCCTCATCGATGGATCCTGGGAGAAATTAATACAAAAATTTTCCAGATCTTTCCATATAGCCTTATGTCCGAATCTGAGTCCAGCTGGCATCAAAAATGTCTTGAGCCCTAAGACTTGTTTGACAAATGCTACTGCTGCCCAACACTAGATACATATTTACGTAGGCACTTCGAGTACACCTTCGAGTTTTAGCATTAAATACTATAATTTCCTTGTGCGTCGGTTACGTAGGAGTGTGATATTTTCAAAATTGGAACCAATGTTAAGAAAATTATCCAATTACGAAAATAATCTTTTCAAATCCAGACAACAACCGATGAAGTACCAGCTACCAATAATATATTTTACCAAGTGTTTTTTTTTTCTATATTTTAAATGTGCATCCATATGGCTTGCTTTTGTAGGCCATTTTTAAAAGTGGAACTAATGTATGCGTGGAATTTTTTTTTTACTCTGGAAACAAAATTTCCATGTTTTCATTTTGGCAAGTCGAGTTACACCCCGTGATTTTTCCCGGGTAAAAATTAGTTTACAAGAAAAGATATCAGGTAGTCATTTCTAAGTACTCATTTGCTTCCAGGAAACTAGTTTGTGGACAGAAACATATTACAGTGGCAGTTATCAATAAACCATACAAATTATCTTACCTCCATATCTGCAATGAATGCTTGATATGTATAAAATTAAGTAGTCAATGTAATAAATAATACTTGGATTAACCTGAAGGGTGGCGGGGATTGGAGCGTTATCCTTATACCAGGAGAAGTAGACCGGCATATCTCCGGAGGTGACGCTGCAGCTTACTTGGGCTCTTCGTCCTTCCTGCAGACTGCCCGGGAAGGAGAATGGCTCAATCTCTGGAGGATCTGGTAAACGAAAATGCTAGTATCATTAAAAATAATAGCATAAGGAGCGTCTTCTTCTTCGTTTGGAGCCCTCACCTATGGGAGGTTGGCTTTTATCACCTTGTACGCTGCAACCAGGAAAAAGAAGCAAGTTAAGGATACCTATTGAATATTTGAGTACGAAAATTACGCATGAATCTATCAAATAGTAATATGGGCATCGATATATTTATATACCCATATACGACACTAGGAGTAGGAATACAATGGGTACATAACCGGTTCCTCACCGGTCTCCAATAACTGGAACCGCAGTGACACCTCATTTCAGGTATCAACATCCCTAATAATTTTATGTCGTTTTGACCTTAGAGAAACAATATTCTAAAGTTTTGACAGATAAGAAAAAGCACAAGTACAATATGAAGTTATCACAAAATGCTTACAGCGGTAAAAATTACCAGTGATCTAGGTAAATAAGTAAGAACTTTTTAACAGTATCTTCATCGGAATGTACTCGTACTTACCGGGTTTACCGGTGACATTTATATTTATGCCCGGTTCACACGATTCGTTGATCAATTTTCTGTTGAATGACAGTTGAAACGAATTTGAAACAAAAAGCATTGGATTGTCGAAGGTGGAATTGCATCATTAAGAGGCTAAAGCTATCCAATATAAAATTGTTTTTTAAGCTTTGGGTAGCCCCTGTCAAACTGATTTGAATCGTTTGATTACATTTAATTATTACATTTTGGGGGTTACCAACTAAAACTGTTTACATGTCGGGTTATTACGAAATGAAATCACATATCATAAAATAAGTATATCCACTGACTCTTATCGTAAAAAGACTGAAAAGCGTTATCAAATTATTGTTAAACACCACTAACCATGTACTTATATTATATCTTAGATATTCAATATTATTATTGTTTTTCTTGTTCATTATATTATCGTCGCTGGAAAGGCAAAATATCTGAGGCGACACTTGTCAAAAATTAGTTAAATACACAGTTTTGATCAGGTTTTTTTTTCTGCATCGAATGCTTTGACTCTTGTTTGATTCTGAAAACTTTTGTGACCCTTAAGCCATCTAAAATATATTTACCATTTGGGAGAAGGCTTGACTCAAGTGACATCAGTTTGGGACTTTTTAAAGATTTTTGTCGCTTCAGGTTAATCAGTGAGAGCATTGAGTTACCTGAGTTTTTTTTTTCAAAATCCGATCAGGTACTGAGGATTTATGAATCTTATTGCAAAACAAAAAAAACTTTAAAGTGCTTTGGTGTAAACTTCCCAAAATGGCGCTTCAGCCCTTTTGCCTTTCCGGCGACGATATGTATAATGTTGTTGATTTTTTATCCGAATAAAAAACAATTACCATGAAATAGTATTAAGTAGGTACTACCACGTATTACTTGCCAATTGAGTTCTACGATAACATTTTTCACTGGAAAATTCCACTGAACAAGGTAGGTACTAGGTACTTACTGTTGACGATGAGTTGTATATCCCTCCGCGCTTGCTGCCCCTCGGCCGCGCTCACCGTGCAAGTGTACTCCCCCGCGTGAGACGCATCCACTCGGGTTATCCGGAGGGAGCCCTCCGCCCCCACGGGTCCGCTGACTGAGGAGGCTATCGGGACCCCACCCACGCGCTCCCATTTTACTGAGCTGAAAAAATTGTACTTATTATTACATACCTTAATTTATATATGTATTATTTTTCATAGTGAATACAGCATAAGAGTCACTGCTTCCAATCGTCTGGGGCCAGAGAGACTATTGGATCCCCAATCGGTGTATGTTGTGAAGCTGAAGGTAGTAGGGAGGGGAAGGAGATGGAGAAGATGAAGGTTGGGAAGTATCTGGCCATTCAGATTTGGCACCATACACGACTAAAGCCATTTCAAGCAACGTTTCGATTCTGAATGGTGGTCTTTCACCAGTGCGATATTATTTTATATGAATTAAATGTGTTATAATGCATTATAATTAAATACAAGTTATTTAGGCAGGCCGGGTTGGAACTCGCGACCTCTGGATTCGTATTCGAGCGTCATTTTTTTTTCTGTAGAGAGGTATATGTTTTTATTTTATTTATTTATTGAGGAGAAAACACAGATACATACAATAAACAATAACATTAAGTACAGGGAATTTGCCTGCACCCTAACTATTTCTTTGAGCAGCAATAGACGAAGGAAGGTAGATGGCGTAATACATACACATTAATATTTAAAAGTGATGGTAAACATTGTTGAAATACAAATATTAATGTGGAAAGCTTGTCGTTTGAAAACATATTACATATTATACCCTGATGATGGCTGTTTCATACAAATCCCTGTATAAACTTTATTTTAACTTTCTTAACACAGTAGTTTTTTGATATGGTAGCTTAGAAAATTATTTAGCTTTAGAGGTTAACAGACTATATCCTTGTGTATCACAATCTTATGGTGCCATCCTCAGAGCAATAATATACCAGGAGGGATAGCTTTGCGAAACACTGTAGTCAGGATTGTTGATTTTTTCCTTATTCGGGCGTGGCTAGGGTTTTTATGGACACACCATATTCATAGCATATGTCGAAATAATGTTTTGTTTATTATTTGTATAACCACTTTTTCACAGTATTGTTTACACCAAAAATATTGGATATAACCTCAAAAACCGTTGAATTATGTCGCATAATAAAACGTAGTGAGCGGAGTCGCTGAAGACGCGGGAGACGGAAAATATGCTTACATGCCTGAAAGTAGTGCGATATTATGTGACAGCTTGTCTTGTATTTTTCTCTCTTACCCTAAAAACCCGGAGAAAGTGATTTATCGTAAATTTGTATAGGTTGGGTAAAAATGTTTAGCTCTTTCTAAATACATTCTTACTGCAAGGTGCCATCTTATCGTCGATGAATATACACAGGTATTAGTTATAGGTTATAAATATGTTATAAGTATCATACCTGATCGGATATCCGGAATAAGGGCAGTAAAGGATAATTTCTCGTCCGGAAACTGCTCGTATTGGCCCAATCGATCGCACGTATGGTGGTCCTAAAATGAAAATAAAAACGCATTAAAATTTAACGGACATCGTGTAACATGTTCAAGTGGTGTCAGGACCGGTCCTGTGCAGGTGCACTTGGAGCAGTCCGCTTCAAGCGGCAGATTGACGAGGTGCTGATAGTACCTAATTACAGTGCTTTTTATGTACCAAGCAAAAAAAAAAAACAGTTTTACCCATGGGCGGCAATTGAACCCGTAACTTTCCTACACGACGGCGCGGATTATAAATTTGCGCCTCTCGTTTTATACTTGATACCTATAATTTGTTTAAACGAAAAATTCACACGGGGTGTGAAAATGAGACAAAATGATGCACAAACTAACAGTGCAAAATGACAGTATTGATTTTTTTTCGAAACTTTTGGTTTTGATAAAAGGCGCCAGTCAAACTTTAACTGTCAGATCCTTAGTTTTTAATCGCTGTCTCAGATTATAATGCAGGTAAAGTTACATCTCTTGATTTTTCGCGGGTAACAATAAGTCATATTATAAAAATAATATATTTTTATAACATTGTGTGCACTAATACACAATCTCATATTTTTCAATTAAAGTTAAGTAAGCTCCCAAAGATTAAGATTAAAAAAAAACTATTAAAATTATTTATATTTTCGTAGAAAGCAATCACTTGGTGGTTTGACCACGGATTTTATTTTAATTTTTATGACCGACCGGTGTCTTTTTCTATCTTTTTCTCTCTCTTTCTTTTTTTATAATAAATGTTATTCTATTGTTTTCTCATTGTTTTTTTTAAAATATATTTTATATTTTGTTCTTCCTCTGTATGTTCACATAACAAAAAAGTCATGGTTCGGTAAAAAAGGGACTTTTGGTTGGTTAATTTTTACCTCGTATTGTAAATCTATTTTCAGTTTGTCTTAAATATTAATAAAAAAAATACTGAAGGTTGTATTGTGTATTTCATAAACACACAACACCTTAGCGAATAAATAAATATTTAAAAATATATTAATAATCTAAAACACAAATATGAAACAGAAAAAAAGGCAGAAACTAAAAAGAACAATGGTCATTACCGAGACTCGAGCTCGGAACCTCTACTCTATCCGGGAGAAACACTGCTAATTTTGCCACAAAGACATCATTAGAAAACGGCATTTTTAAACGAACAAAAGATGGTAGCCTAAAATCGGAAGAAACTCAAATATTAACATTTTCAATATAAGTATGAGATCGTTTAAAAATGCTGCTTTCTAATGAGGTATTGATGGCTTAATTAGCAGAGTGTTACTCTCGGATAGAGTAGAGGTTTCGAGTTCGAGTCTCGGTCATGACCAAAGTTAATTCCAATTGTATATAAATATTTCATACGTTGAAAAGATCCAGCCATTTTAAACACCCGAACTCTATCTGATCGAAACATGAAAACACTTTACTATTTTTTTTTTACTTTACCGAAGCCGTAGTCCCATAACCTTTCTATTTACATTTTCCATTAGCCCAATACTAGGAGCTCAGGAGTGAAAATAGTTAAATATTTACCGTATATGTTGAGTCTGGCCGTGTGGGTGACCTCTCCAAGGGAATTAGTGGCCTTGCAGGAGTAGAGGCCGCCGTCCTCGGAGCGGACGCTTGAGATGTTTAGGTGGCTGTGAACTTCGTTGTTCTTACCGACATATTGGCCAATCTGATACCTGAAAGAGAATTGAATTTGTGGTATTTAATAACATAAAGTGGTTGTAGATGTTGGTGACTTGTGCCGTCTGGAAGAAAACGGGAAAAGAAATATAGGAAATGAATGCCCTGAAATCTAGGACCTAGAAAATTTATAATATCATATAAAAACAATGAATTGCTGTTCTTCAATCATCACTCTACTAATTATGGGTATCATTCTCCCCGATCTAGAATATCGAGACTTGTTAACTCAAGCCATGGTCTTGACATTTTTGGCACCAGTCTAAATGATTTTTGTCATTATTTACGACTCCACTGTAACCTTTGACTTGAATTTTCTTTCAATAGTATAATTCAGTGCATTTTTTGTCATTGCTTCATTAAAATATTATGTATGTGCTATTATTTCTCTATTGCTCTTTTTTCCCATTTCGTGTTATGTATGTTTTTGTAATTGGACAATGGTCCGTTAGTATATAGATAAATTAATAATATCGAAATTCGATCAGAAGTCAAAAGAAGCTGAAAAACTGTGAATAACCCAAAAAAGAAGCAGTAAAATTTTGCAAAGTTTTTTTTTCTACGAACTTAATGAAAGGTATACATATTCATACACATTATGTATATTTTTATTGTATTATTAAACTGAGTAAAGGATGGCGTATTATTAAGCTGATGAGGTGAATATGTCAAAATTTTCAGGATAAGCAGGTGCCTACATGTGGTAACATGGCTAGGAAACAGTCCGGATATTTATTTTTATTGTGAATACCGCACACGAATCCCAACTGTCTAGAGCTAGTGAGACTATGGTTTCCAAAATTGGGTTGATGTTGTGAGGTTAGAGGTAGTAGGGAGGGAAGGAGATGGAAAAGAGGAAGGTTGGGAAGTACCTGGCTGTTCGGATCTGATCACCAAATACGGCCAAAGCCATTTCTAGCAACGTTTCGGTTCTGAACCGTGGTCTTTCACCAGGACGATACTTAGAGTATCTACCACTCGTGTACACCTTGCCGCAAATATACTACATATTATTTTATATTAATTAAATGTTTTATAATGACTTTTAATTTTATAAAGTTATTTGCGCACGCCGCGTTTGAACCCGCAACCTCTGGATTCGTAGTCTAGCGGCTTACCACTCGACCACGCAGGCCTTCGGATATGAATCCAATAGAAAATATTGAGTTATCGTAAGTAAGGAAATGAATAAAAATATGTTTATCATAGGCAGAGTTTGACAGAGTGGTACGGCCTTATAAAAACGGTTACAAAATCAGAGCATTTGAATATCGTAGGCGAACAAAGGTTAGATGTCCGCTAAAGCTAGTAAAAGAAACGTTGACATTAGATATATGAAAAAAAAACATTCGAATTATGTGGGTGGAAAGGTTATTTCTTTAAGTAATGTATAAAAACAAAACACAAAGTTGTTTGAGTCTGAGAATCTGAACATGTCTGTAAACAATTAATTACAATCTACGCCAAAGAAAGACAAACATTTGCAATCAAAATCCGGACAGCCTCCATTAAAAGTATTATCTGGTCATCATGGCATATAAATATTTACAGAGAATGTCAGACATGGGTATTTTTTTGTAAATTTTTCTGAAAACGCATAATAATTTAGAAACATAACATCGAGTCAGAGAAACGACGGGTTATCATGACGCCGACGTCGACTGAGAATGGGTTTCCATTATTGTACGGCCAGCTTCTTGCTGGTGTGTTGGTGGGCAGTAGTTTAAACTGCTAGTTGTTCCGAGCAGTCTCCATTTAGATACACGTAAAACAGACGTAGCATACCAAAGCCTCGTCCATTAGTTATAATAATAAATGTGGGCTCTACTACCTTAGACCCCTAGACATGGCAGTAAGGGGTTGTCCATCCAGCATCCACTGGAACCTCGGGGGCGGAGCGCCGGCCGCGGTACAACGAAGGGAGACAGCGGGCCCTCCCCGTAGGGCTTGTTCTATGAAGGTGTACTGCAGCTCGGGAGATGTGTCTGGTAACAAGATTTTATTTTAACTCATTACAAATTTTGGAAAAAAATAAATTGTTATGGGCAGGTACTTTGTGATAATTTTAATCCATGTTAATATGACACTGTAAATTGTTTCGATTCTGACTTAAACTAGTTCATAATAGTGTGTCAGAAATTTGTTCAACTACCTTTATTTCTTATAACCTGTACCTTTTTATATATCAGAAATATATTTTCTGATACAATAAAAGCTCTCGAACGGTGAGCTTATTCCTAAGCTTATAGGGGCGATATATTATTGATAAAGTTTTTTTTTTAGAAGTTATGCAGGAGTAGTGCAATGCAATACATTCCATAATTGATAACAATACATAAAATAAAGAAAAAAACATAAATTCACAGGAAAAAAATAAAATTATAAATGTAAAAATTGATAATGAAGGATATTAGGTCCCATGTCTGCAGAAAGCCACCAAAAGGGAGAAATCAACAATCATATTAACAACTTACCAATTATTCTGACATATATACTAACGAAAACAACCGATATATAAAATATTGTTAGTTAATAATATAGATATTGCCCTAAAGAAGCTTAGGTATTTGCAAAACCCACGAAGCAACGAATATTTCAATAAACGTAAGCAGTTTATTCGACGTGATAGTTTCAATTAAAATACAATAATGTATTACAACCACCACTTTGCCCACATAGTTTCTTGAAAAATAAAAAAGTGATGACAAAGTCATTGTGTTTCATTCTATAATAAGTTATTATTTTTCCAACATACAATAACTCAGGATTCTATTATGTGGATTTAATACAGAACATCGCTGCAATGGAATTAATTTGTCATTTTGATGGAGGTAAAGGTATATATTTTAACATATTTATAGAGTCAGTCCTCAACATTCGTACACGCTATGTGATTAGGGCTTACAAATCCGGAGCTGTTTTGAATAAGCCGGATCTTAAAATTTCTTGAAACTTAAAATCCGAATATCCGGATTGAAATTTAAAAGTCGTACTGATTTCATTTCTTTGGTTGAATGTGTTTTTATTTGTTAGAATTAAAAACTTTTACACTAAATAATCAATCATATAATTAATATGTAATTTACGAAATACGATGTTTTTATTATTAGGAACTGTATCAAACTAACTCGGTTGTAAATGTATATTTTGAGACTATTAAAAATAAAAATAAATGATAATTTTCAATGTGTTCCAATACAACACACCAAAAGAGCTTTGTATCAGGACATAGTGTTTTGACACTACGTATATTTTGTTATATTCCTAAATCATTTTCTTTCTTATATTTTGTATGTTTTTATCGAATGCTGAATATTTTTATAGCCATATAGTTGGCACCTTAGAGTATTGGCACACTTATTTGTACAAAATCTTGTGTTTATGGAGGATGTGAACATTTGGTCATTGGGTTAACAACCAAATATTAAGACTTACTCTCTTGTTAGCCTGTTGGACGTGTTCATTTCATTAAATGTTACCCACAGTACAAATATATATATTTAAAATCCGGATTTCATATTTAAAAATCCGAATACTGATTCCACTGTGAATAATTTTCGAACTGCGGATTATCCGGATTGCAATCCCTATAATGTGATACATAAATAAATTTCGGACTTGTACATTAAAAGTGACTAATTGAGTTCTGTTAATAAACCAAGCTATTTCTTACAGTCAAACAGGTTGAATTAAGTATTTGCGTTTGAGGGAAAGCAGCGTGCCATTTAACAATACCTCATTTAAAAAAAATAGAGGGTAGTTTCTAACAACAATCAATCACTTGATAAGTAAATAATAAAAACTCCCGATGCTTACGCGTGTTTTTCAAAGTATTTTAACACGCCTCATTAGGTAGATTTATGTTTTTTTTGCATTAATGGATTTTAAACTGGCAGTCGAATCGAAATTCTTGAGTGTGAGTGTGGTAGAAGTCACTGCGGTCGATTGCGAAGTTCTACCATCCGAGAAGCGACTGGCATCGAATCCTTGCTTCTTTTAATTCACGAAATTTCAGATAATGTGGTGTGAATATGTGTTCAAGATACCAGCAGATTAGATTTAATATAACATTCTATGGGGATTTAATAAAACAAATTTATAACTTTATTCCACTTTTATTTTATGACTGGACCGGTTTCAGCCTATGACGGCCATCTTCAGACTAGTACATTTTGTTGTTAACCTCACAACTGACATCCCCAAAAATAGTATATAAGCCGTAGGTTAACAACAACATGTACTAGTCTGAAGATGGCCGTCATAGGCTGAAACCGGTCCAGTCATAAAATAAGAGTGGAATAAAGTTATAAAATTTGTTTTATTAAATCATGAAAATGGAATTCCACCACGAATTAACAGTTTCAAAATTAGAAATAATTCTATAGGGAATTCTATGACGATAACGCTTGGTTATTTGCTTCAGCTAAACTGAAGAAAATGAATGCTGAAGCTGTGTGATGAAAAACTGAGCTGGGCAAGTATTTATTAATGCACCCACTATTATTGTATTGAGACGATCACCGACCTATACGAATATTGCTTAACTCATGTGATAGCTTGACAGAGTGGTAACAGTGCTGCTGTACCACCTGCCGATTATATTATACGCATTTATTCTTCAAACATTAACGTACAAAAACAATCAACATCAGCTTACTTTGAATTTGATATTGATCCTGTCACTGAGAGATTCGTTATTAACTCTCTTTCTGTTAGTAGTGTTGTATGAGAAAGAGGGGAGGTTACAACCTCAGAGGAATAATATGCCACGAGGGATAGCTTTGCGAAACAGTGCAGTCAATGATTGTTGATTTTTTCCTGACTCAAGCGTGGCTAGGGTTTCCATGAACACACCTTTTTATATTCAGTCATAGCACATGTCAACATAATGTATTGTTTATTTGTATTACCACTTTTTCGCAATATTGTTATTAACAAAAATATAGGATATAACCCCTAAAACCGTTGAGTTATGTCGCAAAACAAAACGTAGTGAGCGGAGTCGCCGGAGACGCGGGAGACGGAAAACATGCTTACATACCAAAAAATGGTGCGATATTATGTGACAACTTGTTTTGTTACTTTCTCTCTCACGGTTTACGACGTAAAAACCCGGAGAAAGTGATTTATCGCAAATTTGTATAGGTTGGGTAAAATATTTAGCTCTCTCTCCATATATATTGTTACTATGGCCTTATACTAACCTCCCAGTCTGATCTCCGCACTGGCCTGCGCGCTCTCCATGTCATTGCGCACCACGCACTGGTACATGCCGGCGTCCGCCCTGCGCACGGAGCTCAGCACGAGCGACAGCGCGCCGTGCACGCGCGCCCGGCCGTCGTGCCCGTCGTGCACGCCGTTGCCGACGGGCACGCCGTCGTGCAGCCACTGGATCGGCCCCAGCGGGGACCCGCTCACCGAGCAGTTGAGAACGGCGGTGCCGCCGGAGTTGACAATCTGAAATAGTAAAACAAAATGAAGCACTGGAGGCGTCTTCTGTCGGGGCGTTGCCAAGCTTGACGATACCTAAGCGATAGAAGAGGCTTTTCACTGATGCATTTGAAGCATGTTTGCAAATACACGCAAAGCGCACACCAGACACTAAGTTCGGAGAGCGCGCCTTCGGAGTGTCAGGTCCTAAAGCCTGGAATGGACTACCACATGATCTGAGAGTAATAAAAGACTCGACAGAGTTCAGAGCCAAACTCAAAACTCATTTTTTCAGAAAATAATATCAATAATCAAGATGTAACAAGCCCAATAGAACTAAGAAAACTTTTCAGACTCTCATTCATTTAATTTTATTAGAAGATTATCACCATTATCTGTTCTTCACTACGAAAAATTAAAAATACCTCCGATATACTCTATCTTAAATTTGCTCTCATGCCCTTAAAATGAAAAAAATAATAATAAAGAAATAAAAAATAAAATAAAAAATAAAAATATATGTAAGAATCAGCTAAATTTGTTTGTTTTATTTTCTAAAAAGTGGTGTAAATTAAATTTAATGTCTGCAAGAGACATTAGGAAAAAAATCTGAGGAACTCTATGATGCAATGGAACACGAATAAATACTTTTAAAATAGTAAGAAAACCGTCGATATTTAAAGATAGATATATAAATAAGTGTGTAAGATATTGATCGCTGAATAAAAAATGAACCTTTCCGAGAAATAAACTTTTTTACTCGTAAAAAATATTTCCGCAAAACATTGTGCAGTATTTGGTTCCTTGATGGAACTCTACCAGGAAAAATCCTGTTAGCAATACACTCCTTTTCTATAAAATAAGGGTTGATTTCAAATTCCGTCTGTATAGGGTTCCTTCCCAGGTACTAGTCTAGCTTACTCTACGCTTTAAGTTGTTTTGATGCTACGAATGACTTACCTTTTATACCAGTATAAAAAGTTCTCATTTGGAATGAATATCTTTACCTGCCTCGGATATCCATTTTTTATTAAATCTATCTAGAAGTTATCAGTTCTAGCTCTACAAATCTTTCCACCGCTCTCTTTTCACTTAACCTAATTGCAGTATTTATATCAGAATACTAGGATTCAGGCACGCGACTTCGAGAGTGCTATAGCATTCCGGATACCCGTGACCAAATACATCAATCAGGAGTGACTTTACGTAGTACGGCAATTTCCCCCCACGTATTATATGGGCAGAAAGCATACACTTGAAAAAAAATAATGAACCTAACTTTGAATGATACTCTTTCCCAGTGCTTTGTTTGTGGAAGAACATGCCGGAACGGCGTTCCAGTATATATTTAAAATGTTTTAATACTGGTAATTTCTAAAAAATATTTACTATTTACGTATTCAATTATACTCTCCTGTTATTCCGATTCTTGAAAAGACTTGACTCGACTATTTGATTTATTTGATCGTGTCAT
Organism: Drusus annulatus; assembly: GCA_022651775.1. Classification (NCBI taxonomy): domain Eukaryota; kingdom Metazoa; phylum Arthropoda; class Insecta; order Trichoptera; family Limnephilidae; genus Drusus; species Drusus annulatus. The sequence continues at coordinate 293,912 of JAGWCC010000246.1, read as the reverse complement.
TTTTTCCTCGTGATTTTCTGACTTTTTCTACCATTCACTATTCTGTCATGACTATAGTCTCCTAATTCTCCTTCCCTGTCCATCTGCTCAACTTGTCAAAACCGTTGAAGAATTCCTTTCTTAATTTTGTTCATTACGATTATTAATTTTAATACCGACATACATAGTTTTACTATAAAAAAGCCAGCTGTGCGTATCACTATCCGGCATCAGAGGTAGCATCAGCACACCATTGTGGACTGGTAGCCTCGCTTCTTTCGATATGTTTTTATTAGCGGCTACATCGTCCAGTCCTCTGTTAATAGAGTTTCCTGGGTTCACCCTTCTTCCGATGTTCCGATAAGCCTTTCTGTCCCCTTCCACCTATAATTATTTTTCTTAAATTGTAAAGAATTTTGGTAGCTCAAAGATATGATAAATGTTGCCTCAGTAAAATACAACAAAAGGATGGAAGATCTATTTACCACTATTTCAAGAGTTTCATTGAAGCTAAAAGCAGTTTCAGCACTATTCATGAACTTATTTGACCACCTTTGGAACGCTTTTGAAATAGTTAACCGAAGGTTACTCAGAAATATAAAAGAACGGCCATAGTATTAACAAAAGGAAGTATTTGTTAGACGAGAATTAAAAAGAGCTTAACAATATATGAACTTTTTATTTTTACATAAAAAGCACTGTTTCTACTATTCAGTGGCGCTTGGCGGTGACAAATTGCAGTTCGCCTAGTATTGTAATACAAACTAACACGTTCTAGTTTCCCGTTCGCGTGACAAAGCCAGCGTCCAGCGAATGGCGTTGAAATCAATTACAAACTAAATTGATTAAACATTTTTTGCTGATTGCGTTTGAAATGTTCAAATCGGAAAGGCGTGAAAGCGTTGCGAGGATTTTCATTGCGTTCGAATGAAGGAGCATTGTAATTCCATTCGAAACATTTATGAGGCAAAAGTTCCGAAAGGTTTATAAATACTACTTTAGCGGATTTTCAATACTCATTCAACTAATGGTAAAATTAATAGACTTCCTATCTATGTATGTTTTATTCGTGAATAAATGTGGGATAAGTTTTTTTAGCTGCTTCAAATAATAACAATCCAAATCTCCAGAATAAAGTAAATGACAGTCAAATATTCTTATTTTATGCCACGAGTTCAATATTTGAATATAATATATATTCCTATGAATATTGATGTCAGAACAGCATCATAATATCGCCAGGAGGCGGAACAAGGGGTTAGATCAGGTAATGCTTCGTTAAATTATTTCTCCGAAACGCTCCTTTTTGGCGAATCATATATATTTCATAAATCGCTCTCATCTGAGCACACTCATGTGGGTGGATCGCCTTTGATTCGTGAATCGTAAATAAATAATAAGCGCCGTGTCTTTCGATTCTTCAGTCTTATACCCAAGAGTCTGCACTGCAGCTTAGCGGAAGGAGAGAGAGGAGCGCAGGAGATTGCAAAGTCTTTCTTTACCGGATATCCGAACTTCAAATATCCAAGGACATATTATTATGTATGTATCCAGTGTCTTACCCGCTTGTTTCTACTCTGTACCGTTCAATTTCCGTTTCGTTAGAACTCGATACAAGTTTACAGGACCTGTATCCTGTCAGCCTTTTTCAATCAGGTATTTGTGGAAACATCCCTTTCCTAAGCAGAACATTTTTTCCCATGATGGGGTAAGCTCACACTGACAATTTTGACGGTTTTACTTATCCGCTGTTTACTTACCGCCAGAGATTGCCGGGATTTATTTGTAGGAGTGCACGGATAATGTACTACGTCGTACAGTATTTGTACATACACACGAAAGGAAAACTACGGGTAAACCTATGTTGAACTAAAAAAGACGAAAACTTTCGCTACGTCGTACCCCAGGTAGGTAAACTTTATGAGTGCATTTTATTACTTTTAACGTCTTCCCTGAAATGTTATTTCTTTCGGCTTCTAATGTGTTTACGTGTTGTTCAACACGGACGACCAAAAAACAGGGACGTAAAATAATTATTTGTGTTAGAGGGGAAAAACATTTTTTTCTTCAACAGTGATTTTAGATTCAATCTTAAGTAGTTTTTCAAGAACTTATGATCCTATTAAATCAGCCTACAGCCCGCCTTCTATCGAATCTCTAATCTTCCCCTAAATCTACACACGTCAGTTTTATTTGTGGGTTTAGAGATTTTTTATATGTCATGGAATAGTGATAGGTAATTTTTCAAGGACGTTCGTGAAAAAGACAGCTGCGTGGACACTCTCAATTTACTTCCATCTGGGTAGTTACGAAGTATTGAGTGTTTATTTAAACATTATTTCTAGTTTATAATTTGGATATAATTTTCCGTTGTAAGCTGGGAATTTTACGAAACGTTTAAACACAAAAAATACCCTACAAGAATTTTAATGTCTGGAGGCAGTTCAAATATGGTATCTACATTTGATTAATTTTGTACAGCTGAAGAAAGTGAGAAAGATATGGTTGTGGTCCTTGTCAATTCAGATTTGGTCACTTAAAATAACTCGAGCCATCTCAAGCAATGTTTTTATTCTGCATGGTGATAAATCACTGGAGCGATAGAGGAAAGAGATGTAAATAAATTACACATGATTTAATTTTTAAAGAGTTTGTGAAATAACCAATATACATTAAATATATTTTTGTGTGGTCACGTCGGGTATCGAACCCTCGATCCATGGGTCTGAAGCCACGGGCTTATCGTTCTGCACCGGAAATACAAAAGGCAGTTTTCTGTAAGCTTATTATCGGCCGACAAGCGTATTGCACATAGTACGGGGTTCCAGAAGGTTTCAGAAGGTTACAGAAGGTTCCAAAAGGTTTCAGACGGTGCCAAAAGGTTCGAGAAGGTTCCAGAAGTTCTAGAAGGCGGATGTATTGAGTGAATGTTTGTAAACGTTGGGTAATTTTAACACGAATTTATTTGGCGCTCCGGAACTGTCAAAGTGTCAAAAGTTTTTAGCTTTCCGCCTAGAATAATGCTTTCATTATTCAGAGCGAGTGGAGACAGAGCGTTTGCGGTTCTCGTCCGTAATCCGGACCTGTCACGTGGGAAATTGCTATAAAATTGTTTTCAAACGGCGATAATGATTTTCCAGCAGGCGGGCGTTTTGAGGTTAACCCTGAGCGACCTGTTTTCGTATAAATATGCCAGATTTAATTGGCGGCTGCGCAATTTATGTCACGTTTAATGCTTTGTCAAGGAATATTACCCTGCAAAGAATTTACGATAAAGCCATCAGAAAAAACGTTATTGGTCAAACGTTACATACATATTTCACTTGAAGCTTTCCGGAAACAACGACAGACTAATGGTGCAGTTGTTCATAAATTAATTATAATAAAGGTAGGATTAGTGTTATGAAAGTAAATGCTCCAATTTGAACATTATATAATTCTCTTGTATGTTAAATAAGAGATTCATAAATATACATACACAGGAAATGTTCAGTTCTTTTAAAATTATAATTTCTCGGATTACGCGCAACGTAATCGTAAAATATTATTTTCGTTTGAAAAGTATTTCAGGAAACATAAATCCTTGTTTTCCGCTTAGAATATTTTTTTGATGGCGGATAAATTAAAACGTATTAAATGGGAATATTCCGTGGGAATGTAAAAGCAGTTGAATAAGTTTTCTTCAACAGTAACGTTATATCTTTTTACAAAAAGCTTGCAACATAAATTGATTTCCACGAGGAAAATTAACGTAAAAAACCAGACCCAAATGGCTGTGAAAATCTCATTTCATTTCTTATATCCAATTCTTTGCTACAAGGGGAGGTTTTGTTTGCAGAGAATTTGTTCTGATTATTTGATCACAACCTGGGGGGGAAATATCAACCCCGGGGATGCAAAACAATTTATGGCAGCTGGAAAAGCCAGATATATGAATTTGGAAAACGAATTTGTTTTTTAGTTTTTTATTGGCGTAAATACCTTTCTCTCAGCTCCAAGCAACTCGCCGCTTACGGCTATGTTTACGTTTGCTTCGCTAGGTTTTATGCTCAACGAAAAACAAGCACCGATGTTGAAGCAATTTGGCCGTATTTGCAAGTCAATGTTGATGAGCAAGATTAGTTAATTTTAGATAAATTCCCATTAAAAAGTATAATATAAAGTTACAGATCTAAGAAAAGTTGTACATTGAGCTTTACTTGAAAAAAAAAAAAGAAGGTTTTTTTTTTGTTAAATATTTTTTTTGCTGGGATTATAACAGTTATAAGATCTTTTTGTGTATCCCGTTCGTATCATCATATAATATTCTTTTTATATAATTCATTTCAGAAGAAACGATATAACGATATAACAATAACTAAAATAATACCTTAATAAAATTTGTGTTTCTTCAGTTTAATGAGGAACTTCCCGGAGAAAATGATATTCTTATCTTTAGTACGTTTTTAGTACATACTCGTACGTTTGTTACGGAATCGGCATTAGTGAATTCATTATTAATGCTGAATTATTAGTAGAAATGGATGGAGGTAAATTATCCTGACTTAGAAACCGGGACGTTTATTGGTAATCTTAGCGATTTGAATGTAAATAACGTTCATTAAAACTGCCATGAGGCATATAATCAAGAACGTTAGGAACCTGATAATTCCAATGGAATTTCTACCTTTGAGGGTACAACAAAGGCATCCATAGGTGGGATACTAGATTTACAAAACACTTGTGTTAAGGTGTACGTACATAGAAATACCATCATTATACATAAGTGTATTCTAATGATGAAATAACTAAAGCCTAGAAGTAGGCAGCTAAATGTAAAGCTATACCAATAAAACATATTTTATGTTTCTGTAAAACCAAGCTATGTTGGATTGTTGAAAGACAATGATTAATATGATATCTTTATCGAAACATCTTCATCAATATTTTTACGTTATTTTTGAAATATCCATTTACTATTCGGTTTAAGATAATTTTTTACGATACTTTTATTATTTATGACCAACTCCGAATAATATTATATCTGTGTGCGCAAGGAAAAACGGAATGGGTCAATAAACGCAGATGTTCAGGAGAGCCAAAATTAAATTTTAAAAACTTCGTTTTTTCTATGAAATCATGTCATATGTCCTTTTTCAAAAAATAATAGCACATTATTTTATTTTCTGACATATCTCATTTTTCCTTGATAGTGTCTGAGAAACAATTCTGCATAATGACTCAAACTTTTAAAAGAGGGTAAATAAAGATTCAACATAAAGATTCCAACATATCCGCGTTTCGAGTAATCTGACAATTTTAAAAATACTCCTAATACCATCATTATAAGCAGAAAATGTTGCTTGTGAAATGAAGGGGACTAAACCAGCAAAGGAATTGAACCCACGACGCATTTGTAAAGTCGGCTACTAATCGGTCAAAGTGTATTATAAGTAAATTTTAACAGGTCTAATAAGATGAACATAGTAAGAATAATATTAACAGTAATAATGAAAGGGTAATTTTTATAAATTAGCATTTTGTGAAAAATAACGTAAGGCGGCGAATCACAATGTATTATTCAATATTAACATCTAATATCGATTCTTTACTATTGATAGCATACAAATTAGCAACTCGTCAACAAAGATTAGAGATTTTTTATTGATTAAATTAGTAATTAAATTGACTTAATAATGCTACAATGCTTTTAGTATATTATCAACAATATTTACAATTAAATTGTGTGGTAATACTATAATAATTATACACGGTATCTTGAAACTCGTGGTACAAGTGAAAAATTGGTAAATCTGCATTACATTGGAGTCGATTTTGTTGTAATTTTTTTATTTATTTTAGCTTTCGTTTTTGAGTTAATCGAAAAAAACTGTTAATTTTCTTAAAATGCTTCGAAAGGTTACCCGATTTCAATATATTCTTAAACCTAAAGTTGCCAAAACACGGATGAAAAAAGAAGTTAATAAAAATGCGCATTAAAAAAAATATTATTTGGGTTTCTCTGCTTGCCACGAGTTTTCGGGCACGGTGTATTGAAGTTTCAGTCAAATTTGAATGCTTCGATCGAACCATGATTAAAATCGAATTATCAAAACAGCATTTATTATCTAATGATACCCTTTAGGAAATTACGCGAGGAAAACAGTATCCAGTTATCGTATCGTAATACATTATTCCCAAATGACATTAATTTGACATAAAACGACATACATTATTATAGTCAGCTGACCCAAGCATAGATAGCTCTCTTACAGATACAGAGTTCTCTCGAACACTCTGTTTGGACTCAAAACCTTGCAGAATTTATCCAAAAGACCTTTACTAGTAGTACTACGCAAGAGTAGAAGCTGCTACACAATAGTTATCGTCATTAATTGGCCATCTAGAATTGCAAATTACAAACTAACTACCTCCTCTTAAAGTTGTCAGTTTCATCCATTAAACGAACTGAATGCGAATTACTCCAAAAGACGTTCCAATAATTGTGACGTCAACTATATTATCATACTAGTTAATACCCGTGAAAATTTTCAGGATCTAACATGACTTGCCAAGATGAAAACTTAGAAATTTGGCATCTACAGAATCAAAAGATATCAATTGCTGTAATCCACCTTACTTTCTAGATAGCCGTTACATTGAAAAGTCACGGGAAAGCAAAAAGATTCCAGTCTCTTGATGATTCTATTTTTGTTGTTGTTGGAAAGCTGGTCACTGCCAAATAAAGCTTAGAAATTTCACAACTTACTTCAATTTATAAATGGCCTGCAAAAGTAAGCCATACGGACGCATATTTTAAATACAGAATAATTGTATCGCTTGTCTGGATTTGAAAAGATTCTTTGTATAATTTAATAATTTTCTTAACGTTTACATTAGTTCCAATTTTTGAAAATTTTACACTTTTACACACAAGGAAATTTTATTGTTTAATTGATATTCTGCTTAGTGTTATTTATTTAATTATGTCATAAAAAGGTTTTTTTGCGGCTACTTGTTTTCAAAACACCGTTTCACTTTTTCGGCTTTTCGTATCAAAGAAATCAACCAAAGGCTTAAATGGATTTAAATCAGTACAAAAAGAAATCGTGGCAAATTTATTTATCACGAGGAAAACAAGTCAATAACCGTATTTTTAGTTTACCGAGTGCTTCACCCAAGCGTGGTGGGTTCAATTCCTCTATCATTACACAATAAAAATTTTCCACTCATTTTGATGGTAGTAGAAGTTTAAAAATATTGTTAGGTTCCTCAAAACCTGAGAATGTTTGTTTTTCTTCATACAAAAAATAACTTTATTTAAAATTATCTGTAAATATCTGTTACCGAGACAAAAATTCAGAAAAATAAGTTTTTCCACAATTTGATTCAATTTAATGATGATGAAACTGAATCCCCAAGAATACAAGTCTAGACCAAGAAACCTTTCTATGATTGGCCTTTTTATTTTTGTATAAACTTACCTTGATGATGGGAATTATATTATGAAATAAAATAGTATGTAAGACTGAAAGAAATCTTTTGGTTAAGAGCGGTAGCAGCTACTCATATTTTATACGATACTAAGTATTGCAGGTGTCACATATTAATTTAACTATTAGTTTTTTTATGTGATACCATACAAGAGTCTTAACTGCCCGGAGTCTAATATCTCTGTCTCTGAAACTATTTCATCTGTATTGAAGGAATGTTCTAATTTGAAGGAGAATATGGTAGAGGAGGATTGGGTTAAGTTAGATTAGGTACCTGGCTTTTCAGACCTGCCCAAATTTTACGCGATGTTAAGATTTTGAATGATGTTCACTAACAATACTCTTAAGATACTGAGAGTATCTTGCACTCTTGAAAATTATATAAATTTACTAGGAGGTTTTCGCGGGAGTTTGAACCGGCGACGTCGGGGTCTATAAAACCAAAATCTTACCGCTTTGCAACGAGGACGTCATAAAAAATTTACATGCAAATAAAAAAAAAACAATTTCGAGGAAAATTTCAAATAATCGTCAAACAAAGTTATTGACTACATATCGTCGCCGGAAAGGCAAAATGGTTGAAGCGCCATTTTGGGAAAATTTATACCAGAACACTTTTTCAGAAGTTTTATTGTTTTACAGAAACAAATGTTAACTCAAGTAACTAAATGCTCTCACTAAAGCGACAAAAAGCTGAAAAAAATCCCGAAATTGTGTCGTTTGAGTCAAGCCTTCCCCTAAATAATACATAATATATTTTTTAGATAGCTTCAGAATCAAACGACAGTCAGAGAATTCGACGCAGAAAAAAAACTGATCAAAACTGCATGTTTAACTCATTTTTGTCAAAAGTGTCGCTTAAGCCTTTTAGCCTTTCCAGAGACGATATAATAGATTCACAATATTTTTAAACACAATAATTATGTAAGTCTGTAGAAGGAAAATGTTTAATTTGGCTCTAATATTACCAACCACCACTGCACATAGTTAAGTACAGTGTTTTATTTGACATAAACTGAACTAGGAGCTCAAAAATCACGTCCCGCTTCCCAGTAATCTGCGAACTGGTCAGCTGCTTGTAACCAGAGAACCCTGTTCATACTCTTTACCCTGTACCCTCATACTTTTTACCCTGTAACCCTGTACCCCGTACCAACACTCCGGGCTCCCTGCTATGGCCGGTCCCTGGAAGCTAATAGCAAAATACATGCACCGCCCGGGGATACTAAATGTTCCATTAACGTAATGGAACGGCCAGATTCACGTCATAAAGTATCAGAAACTAGTGTGGTCGTATTGCACCCCTTAAACTATGTTATAATTTCGCTGGTTACGGGTGGCAGTTGATTCGAATCCTGTTATTATTTTGTTAATGGATTATAGGCAGGTACAAAATTGTATTGGTCCATCAAATTTAAAAAGGTCGTTTTAAAATGTATTATGTTTGTGTATTAAAAAGAAGGCGTGAAGAAATATATGATTGCAAGTGACATCACCAGAATTGTGACCTCAGAAGTTAAGAAATTTTGCACAGCTTGATTTTTTAAGTCAAACAACTATTTTGAACTCGTTACGTTATTTCTACCACGACTCACAAAGCTTTAACAATTATTTAGTTGATGAAAATAAAATAAAAGACGCGGAATAGTATGTAGATATCTACTAGTATCTTATAGAAGTGTGGATAATAATGAAATAATAACAACTAGTTTTACCTACCGTACCTTACTTCCTACTTCGTTTTGCAAATAATAACATGATCCAAAATAATCATTATCCTTTTGTTTGTGTTTGCTATATTATATAGTTTCTTATTTAAAACTTTATGTTTTTGTATATTTTATAAATTAGTGGTTGTTTTTTGAAGCGTTAAATTGTTTTGCATTCCAAACAACCTTAAACTTTCATTATTAGGGTAGATCTGCTATTTGAAAGACAGAGAAGTTAAATAAACTGGGCAGATCTTCCTTGGGGGATGACGCCACTTATAAGCACCCGAAAAGATAAATAAAAGAAGAGGAGAAATTCTCCGTAAAATAAATTGTAATATCATATTTTTACGACTTTAAAAATACGTACCGGTGTTATCTTATTGAATTGTTTTAGCCTTTTTAACCTTTAATATGGTAATTTATTCAAATATAAAAATACTTTGTGAGTCGTGTCAATAATAATAAAATATCTGTAGAGGACCATATCAACAAGTCCAATCTTTTGATCCAAGCTTTTATAAGTCACGGCTGCTCTGGCCAATACGGTGCCGGGGTGAAGCGGTGAAATGCAGGTCAACCCGAGTGACGTCCGGCCACATTATATTTGGTACGGGTCGATGGTGTCACCGCGCCTTTGGAACGGCTCCACGGGAACAAAGGATGCGCAGCACTACTGCTACATCCACAGCTTCAAGTAGGTTCCCGATACATACAGACACGGGATGGAAAACAAAGCGTCTAGGCCAGTAATGGAACATGTCAGTTTTCAAGATATGCATTTTTTAAATATTAACTCTACATAAGAGTGCAATCAAAACATTTACCTAAGTGCTTATGCTATCTTTTGGGGATGATGTGTGGCAGGCTATTTTTGTATTTCGTTTTTCAGAAATATGTTATAAATAATACTGAAATGTGTCTCTGTATACACGCATGGTGTAATCATTGATGTCATTTTTCGTGCAATGTGCATAATACGGACTCGGAAATAAATATGTTTGTACGTATTTTCTATCTGCTTTCTTTATAATAGACAAAGCAAAATTTCAACCTTTAAAACATTTCAAAACTTTTTTCCAATCTCAACTTGAGCAATCTGTACTTGAAAAATACAAATCCTTAAAATTCGAACGCTGAATTGACAGATCGATGTTTGAGTGTCAACACTTGAGTGTTGGTCGGTTAAAGTTTTAAGTTTTAACAAATGTTCAAATAAAAATCGAAGAAATTACTTTAAAGAGGGTGAGAATATTTCAACGTGAAAAGGTTAGGTAAGGACGTGTTGAGCTAAAGTTAATTACTAAAAGATGTATATTTACAACAGAAGGTACTGAAAGTCGAAATAACTGGAAGTTGCGGAAACAACAGATTATAAAATACTTATTTTGTTATTTAAATAGAATTTGATATTTAAATAATTCGAAGGGGTTTTCCATTTAATTTTGATTTTGACAAAAGGAAAGCACTATTATGGAACATTACAATCAGCAAGTTTCCTTAAGAATAATATATTTAGTCAAATATTTTTTTTTACAGTGGGAAACAAAGGTGTCCTTACTGGGGAACCCCGTGCTAAGACACGATTTTATATGTTAATTTTATCAAAGTTATTTTGTGTAAGCATAAAGAATTAAATATATCATATAAACACACTTAATCGGTAAGCAAGATATTATAAAATATAATGAAAACTAAACTCTTAAATTCAGAAACTTTAATACGATATTTATGAAAAATTAAAGGATTGTTAAATGTAGTAGATTGAATTAAAGTATAAAGAGGATAATGCTCAGTGAGATTTGTATGATTAAAAAGTTATGCGATACGAAAGTGACTTTTTTTAAATTAGCAATATAGTATTTGGTTTGGAAATATTCAATTGATTTGAACGTTAGAATGCCACAAAAATACTCAATTACAATGATAGTACTTACCTACTGAAAGTCCAATAGTTGTAGTTTCTATCCGGTTTTTCCCGAGATTTCAACACAGATCAGTCGAATTTTTTTTTCTCCATGAACATTAGAAAAATATTGAAAAAAATTATGTGGCATCTTTCTTTACATTGCAAGAGACAAATGGATTTCGCAAGCATCATAGCTCATAATTGAAACAACAAAATAAGCATAAAACGGCTGCGTTGACCTAAAATTCTATTCAGAAAAAAAAACTGTGTCATTTTCAAGGCGCTCTTCGTTCGCGAGTTTTTGCTGCTTCATGCTATGAGATTTCTGCCCTATGGTTATGATTATCTCAATTAGTATGCCTATGGTATCGAAAATATTAAATTTAAGATATAGGGTATCTTTTGAAATAAAAAAAAAATATAAATACAGTGATAAGCAAAGCAGTCCGTTACCATTCTAGCCGCCTCAATACGTTCACGTAGCTACAGGCTGTATCTTATATTTATGTAGACTGGAGTGGCACATTGATAATTGGGGTTGGCGTATGATGAACGCGCTTGCATGAAAGGAGTCAGCTCTAGCTGTGATGCCCCAGCCACAGGGATAAACCCATTCGGCAACAGAACATTACAGAATAGAACATAGCAGAACAGCGCTCTGCATGTTCTAGATGTTCTGGTTGTTCTAGCAGAACTAACAAACTGTGCGGTCGGACGACGCGGTTGCTTTATTCGATATGATGAAAGTTACTCGCTGTGTATTTTGAATTGTTTGAGAACAATAATCATTATTATGGAATCCGCGTTGATGTAGATAATACCTACAGGTTTAGTTTACTCAGCGATATGATGCCATTTTTTGTAAATATACCCATTGAATTGTTTATAATTTCTACCTTTCAACGGGTCATTTTAAATACATGTTATTAATTATGTACTGTTTAGAAAAATATACAAAATGCAATGGTTTTCGCTATAATGGTGGGTGTTATTTATATTTATGTATTTTTTTGAATTGTTATCACTGTATCCATTTTTTTCTTTGAGATGTTTCATTCATAATAATTATGATGTTGATATCTCTTCACAAGTTGAAGCATAAAGTAAATTAGATGAGCAAAATTAGTGCGAGGGTTTGCTCATTTGATACTTTTTTTATACTGATTTTAATCTCATTCCAATCCAAATAAATAAAATTTTCAAATCTGATATTTGTTAAGCACACAATTCTTTAGCCGGTCCAAATAAAACATGGAATAATTTATGGGTTAATGGCACGCAATCGCGATTTTGAATATTACTCGTTACTGGTTTTATGCAAACACCGGCCTAATTTAAAATCTATTCACAATACATATTGGAAAATATCCATGATTGCAAAATTATGACTACAGACTTCTAAAGATTGTGTTCTTTTTTCGTTTGTTCAAAAATTCTGTTAAAAATTGTCAGCTCATTATAATCATCAAACAAACTAGAGTGCTCTCATGAAGACTTGTGGCGAGAAAATGTCTACGAAAATAAAATCGAGAATTTATAATGAAGCTTCCTTTAGTTCTGATCTAAAGTCATTAAGAGTTTAAAATTTAAAATTCACAGCGACGGTAATTGGAATTCATGATCAGAAAGCAAAAGCTCTTCATTCTTTTTTCACCCCCGTATGATCAATCCCAAGGCATCTTTTGAGAACAACACATTACCGAAATATGGTAAAACAAACCCACCTAAAACATGAGTCAGCCCAATATTTTTTTAGTTCAGACTAAAATTAAACGTTAAATTAATATTGGTTATTAAAATTCACCATACATACGCAAGTAAGCCAGGGTACAAAAAGAAATTGCAATAAATGATGAGACATTAGTTATTCAAGCAGTGAAATGAAACTTGAAATGGAGCTTATTACTGAGAAATTATAAATGACGATATTTCAGGCAAACATTCTATTAGGAACAATATTAATTGGACGTAGTTATGCAGAAAGCGTTCAAGCCCAAACAGATGAAACCGAGAAAAAGGCGTTTGAAAATATAATGATAAAAGATCAACATTTAGAATCGAAACTTTGCTTTAAAGAGCTTTAGCCGTGTTTGGTGACCAGATCTGAATAGTCAGGTACTTCCCAACCTTCCCCTTCCCCATCTCCTCCCCCCTCCCAGTACCTGCTGCCTCACAACATACCCCTATTGGGAATGCGATAGTCGCACTGGCTTTATACGGTTGGGAGCAGTTGAGATTGATGTATTCACGTTAAAAATATAAATATATGGATTATTTATAATATGTCAATGTATTTATAAAAAAAGTGTATTTTTTATGTTATCCTAAACTAACTAACTAACTAACCATCACGCCGTTTCTTCGCAGGGGTAGGCAGAGAGGACGGACCGCCATACAACTCTGTCTTGGCACACACTCCTTGCTTCATTTACATTCATCCATCGTCTCATACATACTCTTCTGTTATTCTGACTCTTCACATGTCCCGATTCAAGTATTTGATTTACTCGATCGTAAGCCATATCTTTCTCGGGCGTACTCGACTTCTTCTTCCATTCACTTTCGCATCATATATTCTTTTCACACTCCTTTCTTCGTTCATTCCTACATTTAATAATTCTTTTAAACTTATTTTTAAATTTCTACAATGTGCGTTCATGATTTATTTTTTTGATTTTATGGATTCTTTCGTAATCCTTTACTAACTAGCTGGGGCTTATTCAAATACCCCTCATAATGACTATCTAACTAGTACTGCGGCTCATTAGGCCTTATTATTATCACCATCTGATGGTTTCATTTAATTGACTGAGTTTAATTTAACATTAGTGTTTTCTTAGGGAAAAGATCTTGTTTATATTAATTACCTAATATGTATTGCATTTGGAGCTTGGATGTTTTCAGCAGATATAAATCTCGTATTTATCCATAGGAAAACATGTACAGCACGATTTTGGCAAATTGTGGGTTTGGTCGCTTTCTGCATAGCTACGTCCAATTTTGCTAAGCATGCACGGCTTAGTAAGGTGGCAGTATGAAAATTAGATTTTGGACAGCGCGGTTCTGACTCTAGTTTGTGATAAATTAGTTTTTGGCGATATGGGAAACAATACCGGGGAAATTAGTCAACAGCATTGTTTATGCTTTTCTCGAGAGCATTTCAGTTCGTAATTAAGTAATGGTAGGGGAACGAATAACAAATACAGCCCGTTATAGTTGTTTTTATTCAGGTTGATTCAATGATTTTTACAAATGACCACGAGGCACGAACTCCATTTTAATTAATTTAGAATCGGTACCAAACAATGGGTTTTGTAATTGCGCACTTCTACGTTTTATGTTGTCCATCGATAATGAAAAACTGATAAGGTTCTTACATTCCATAGTACTGTACGAAATAAGCATTTTTATTACGTGGTTTTTTATTAAATTAAACCTGACATTCGATTGAAAAAAAATTATATTGTCATATGATTTGAACTATGTTTAGTGAAGATAATATTTTTTTTTATATTTCCGTAGAAAGCAATCACTTTGTGGTTTGACATATTTAATGCAAATAAAATAATAACCTTGTATAAGACCACAGATTTTATTTTAATTTTTATGACTATTTTAATTCTCTTTTTTATTCAAAGAACTAATACGATAAGCAGTCTTCTGTACATGATTCGTTAGATCGCCGTGTGGGGCACTAATGTATGCAAAAACAAACCGGTAATTTTTCTTTATTCGTAAAAAAGTTTGAAATTTTATTCCGATTACGCTACTTCACGATTAATTTACTATATCCCTTTTGAAGTGTGTATTAAGACTTAAACTAGTTATTTAATTGTGTACTCCCTCTGTATGTTTATATTATATATAACAACACACTATGTTTTTTTTTTTTGTAAAGTTTAATTGTGTACCCTGATGATGCTTAGGCTAAGCGAAGCCGGTCGGTCATAAAAAATAAAATAAAATCTGTGGTCTTGTATAAAGTTATTATTTCATTTTTTATATGTTTGTATTAGTTAAATATTTGCTATCTTTGCCATAATCTGATCATTTAGAACATATTGATAAAAATAAACAAAACGGCGTTATAAAAACCGATGCAACATGCTAAATGACTAATTGTGAATTCCAAAACTGCGCAGATATTCGTTGTCTAATGATTATGTGACGGGTGTGCCAGACTCCATCGGAAAGTTTTCAAACGCATATACAGCGCCAAACCTTAACCTGGTAAATACTTGGTTTAAATTAAGCTTACACTTTGCTCAGATTGCTACCACTGTATGAAAACATTAATTTAATTACAAGATACGGGAAACCTAATGCATTTAAATGGGCAAATTGGCTCTACGATGTATTGCTGAGTTGCAACATCTTGATTAGAAAAGCTGCGGTGTTCAACTGTCTAGTCACTGGTGGTAACTACAATAACTATGAGTATACCAAATACTCCAATCATGCAAATCACTTAAATCACAAATTAATTTTATTTAAGCAATAATAATAATAATAATTTATTAACAATTTTTAGTTAGAAAGCTCTGCGATGTAATTATTTTTACGCGTGACAGCTGTTTCGCCTTCTGATTCCCTCAGAAGGCGAAATAGCTGTCACGCGTAAAATAATTACATCGCATAGCTTGTAACTAAAAATTGTTTAAAAAAAAAAAAAATAATAATTATTATTGTTTAAATAAAATTTAAGAACCTAAAAATTAAAATGGAGTTCTACA
Source organism: Drusus annulatus (assembly GCA_022651775.1). Classification (NCBI taxonomy): domain Eukaryota; kingdom Metazoa; phylum Arthropoda; class Insecta; order Trichoptera; family Limnephilidae; genus Drusus; species Drusus annulatus. The sequence continues at coordinate 278,110 of JAGWCC010000246.1, read as the reverse complement.
AAATAAACTTTAAAATAATAAATAAACCTGATTATTTTGATGGCAAGTTTTGAATTTATTTTTTTATTTACAGTGAATGCCGCACAAGAGTTCCAACTGCCACCAACCGTCTAGAGCTAGTGAGACTATCGCATCCCCAATTGGGATATGTTGTGAGGCTTAAGGTAGTAGGGAAGGAGAAGAGACGTGGAAGAGGAAGGTTGGAAAGTACCTGGCTATTCAGATCTGATCACCAAACACGGCTAAAGCTATTTCAAGCAACATTTCGATCCTGAATGGCGGTCTTTCACCAGGGCGATACTTGGAGTATCTACCAATCTGATAATAAATAAACTTTACATTATTTTTATATGAATTGAATGTGTTATAACACATATTATTTAAATAAAAGTTATTGGCGAATGGTGAATTTAAACCCGCGGCCTTAGGATTCGTAGTCGAGCGTCTTACCACTCGACCATAGAGGCTGTCGTTGTTCGCGTGTACTTGGTTGAAGAATTTAAGTACTGTTTTTTTTTTCATCAATATGTTATCAGAGTTATCAAAATTATTCGGCAACCTTTGAAAGCGTTACAATGTTTTATTTAATTCGAGTGATGTGTGATTGGATTCCGCACGAATTATCGAAAATTGGAAAACGTATGTTTTTGACACTCAAAGCGCTTTGAATCTAAGCGTATTGACACAAAATCAGCCATCGTTATCGATTGTCACTATTTTGACACTGGTAAGGCACGTAGCGCAAACTAATTTCCATTTTTATGCTAATACCCTAAATTTCCTGGACTATAATTAAATTTCTAAATAAAACAGATACACTTTGTTTATAACCACTTTATTATTCAATATTATGTCTACCGGTTTCGGAAGTAGCCTTTCATCATCAGGACAATATTAAAATTACTAGGATATTTCCGAAACCGGTAGACGTAATATGAAATAATAAAGTGGTTATGAGTTTATCTGTTTTATTTATAAATATGGCAAGCCACAAGGTAAATGCTTTTTCACGAATATGTATAATTAAATTAGTCATTATTTATGTAATAATTTCCAATTCACTTGGTTTAGTAATTAGGATGAACTAATATTATAAAAAGATGATTAAACTAATTCGAAACGTATGTCACTTTTATTACGCTCTAAGTGTGCCTGGGAAGGTAATGATTTATTTATTACGGAACTTAATGTCATGTAGTTATTTATTAGTTTTTTCTCGAGGCATACATATTTAAGGGTTGAGTCTAGACCAGGGTTCTTCAACCGTTATCGCTCTACTAGCGAGCCATGTAGTCATCGAGCGCAGATTAAATTTAAATAAAATGTTTTCCATATTTTTTCTTTTGAAAAGTCAGATGGCACACTCTTGAAACATACGAGTTGTGTTTATTGTAAATAATTATGCTAAACAAATAGTGATTAATACGATTGAAAACTTTTGAAACATATTATTTTAAATATTTAAATAGAATGATTTATTATGGGATCGATTAAAAATGTCAGTTTCTAATAAAGTGCCAATAGCTGAATTGGTTGAAGCGTTACTCCCGGATAGAGTAGAGGATCCGAGCTCGAGTCTCGGTTGTGACCATTGTTTTTTTTTATTTTATGGTTTTTTCTGTTTCATATTTGTTTTGTCGAATATTGATATTATTTAAATATTTAAAAAAATAAGCTCTAATGCTTTAAAGTTAATTCTAATTCCAGCATATAATTTTCTTCCGTTTTATGTGATTATGGAATGATGTTCGGTTGAAGGATATAAGGAAGAGATTAATTCCGTTGAGATATACTTAGTTATTCAGATCTAGTTTCTTAACATTGTTTAAATTTTCAGGCAGTAGTTATCTGGAAGTTAACCAATCATCGGCAAACTTCCACTAGTAAGATATATATATGCATATTTTTTTAATAATGCCTTGTGTGTAATACCTTTTGAAAATATATCAATATTTATGTACTTTGATATAAAGAGTTAGATCATCAAACATTGGTTTCTCTTAAAATATATTTACTGTCATCTATGTATATTCGCATTTTGGTTCGCAATATCTCGCTGTATGTACATCTGTATAAATATTTCATACTTGATACGTCCTTGTCAGCATCGATTAAAACTCATACTTATTCACAAAAAGCTCTCCACAAGAAAGAGTTAAATTAAAGTTTTTGTTGCTAATAATAATAAGACATTTAAAGATCTCATAATGAAAAAAAAAACATATTTGAATGGTTATAAAATTTTTGCATGAAAAATTTTAAAATGACCGGAGGCTAAAGAAAAATACAAAAAATCAAATTAAAAACCTTTGTCCGAAAACTCGTAAAAATTTTTACCACAATATTAATCACCCGTGTTACAAATTAACAATTAATTTGATTCTTAGCACCTCTTTTCGAACTTTATGACAGATTATTATTTGAGTGTCTTAATTCAAAAGAATATAATTAATTTTTATTTGAGGTGTTTGGTAACCCTACTAAAAATCACCTCATTGAGCATAAATTAAGGTAAAATCATGACATCTACATCGCAATTGAAGATTGATTACAATCAATAACCAACGATTTCCGTGACCGAGCGGTTAAGACCACTCCGGATCTAAAGGTCAGTGGGTTCGAAAACCCGGCGTGCAAAAAAATAAAATATTTGTGTTATTTCATACATTAAATACAAAAATTAAATACGGTTTACTTGTAACACCTTCCATAGTCGTAGATACTTTTAATATCGCCACGGTAAAAGACTCCCGTTAAACGTCAACATGTTGCTTCAAATAGTTTCTGCTGCATTTAATGACCAGATCTGAATAGCCGTGTACTTCTCAATCTTCCTCTTCTATATATCCTTTACCTCCTTACTCCCTTCGATTTCACAACATACCCCATTTAGGGATGCCATAGTCACACTGGCTCCGGGCAGTTCACCTACCACATAAATAAGTTTGATAAAAAGTAGAGAAATAAAACCAAAAAGTGATGAACATTATATGTATTAGCTTGGGTCATATTGTTACAAGACTGGAAATCCTCGTTTGATCTCTGATGACTGCTGACAATCTCTCGTTAGCCTGAGTTTATCAGTATACTGTATATCATTCGACGGCCTCCGTGGTCGAATGGTAAGACATTCGACTACGACTCCAGAGGTCGCGAGTTCAAACCCGGCGTGCGCAAATAAATGTTATTTGATTGTATATGTCGTAACACATTTGATTAATATAAAATAATATGTATACTAGATTTGCGGTACATTCCACATTGGTAGATACTTTGAGTATCGCCCTGGTGAAAGATTACCACTCAGAAGCAAAACGTTGTTTGATATGGATTTAACCGTGTTTGGTGACCAGATCTGAACAATCAGGTATTTCCCAACCTTCCTCTTTCCCGCCCTGGTGAAGATCACCAATCAGAAGCGAAACGTTGGTTGAAATGGCTTTAGCCGTTTTTGGTGACCAGATCTATATAGTTAATACCCAGGTACTTCCCAAACTTCTTCTTCCTCATCTCCTTCCCCTCCCCCCTATCTGCAAACTCACAACATACCTCAATTGGGATGCGATAGTCTCACTTGTCTTGTTGGGGCCCATTGCTTCGACTAGGAGCCTACAGGTGTCCCTGTCTTTGGCTACTTTAGCGGCAGCATCTCCTCGCTTCCCCTTACTGTATGTCATATCAAATATGTTGTATATATATATGTTTAACCTTATAACAGCTATCTACTATATGAAGATGATTTAAAAGGATTTCGCCCGATTGAATCCCTAAATGATTGTGTATTGCTTCAAAACGATTTAAAATCAATATCTTCCTGGTGCTCTCTAAACAAAATGTCTTTTAAAATAAAAAAAATGTGGCTCCATTACCTTCACTAGAAATCGTTCTCAAATGGCGTTCGAATATAAAATTGATGACATCACACTTGATTGTGTTGCTAGTGTTCGAGACCTCGAAGTTGAATTCGACAGCAAACTTAACTTTAATTTTCACGTTGAAAACCTAGTGTCCAAGGCATATCGTCTTCTTGAATTTCTGTATCGAGTCACTGAACCATTCAAAAACCCAATGTCTCTCAAATATTTATACACATCTATAATTTGCAGCATTCTTGAGTTTGGTTCCGTAGTTTGGAGTCAAATTTACGAAATTCACAAAATGAGGATCGAATCAGTTCAAAATAAACTAGTCCGAGCATTGTCTTATAGAGCTGGATTGTCCACTTTGCTTGACAACTATCAGAAGCGTTTGGAATATTTTAAAATGGAAACATTGAAAGAACGTCGAGACAAAAATGACGTCAAATTTCTTTACAAAATTATAAATAACCACGTGGAGTCTTCCCTTTTATCCACAATTAAATTTAATACTTTACCTTCTCCCAAACTCTTATGCGAATGTGTCGACTGTATAACATCCACTGTAGTGGCAAGATTAACGAACATGGTATGATCAATGAAATTGATATATTCTCCAACTCACCTTTTAGGTTTAATCAAATTTTAAATACCATTTTTACTTAAAACATAAAAAAGATACACACATATACAACTTTTTAAGGTAATTTTATGTTTTATAATGTTTTTTTCCTAAATTTAAACGTGTGTTGATATTTCTTTTTATAAACGGTTGTTTTCTTTATTTTTCTATTGTTTTTATAAGTGTAATACAGTGTTTTTCTAATTGCATGATGTGAACATTTTGGAAATGGATTGATGACCTACCATTTATTTTGTATCTGTCAGTATGTATGTAATGTTGTCACTCTGTCAAATGTTCCAAATAAATAAATAACTGGATTGTTTTCACATAAGTGAGAATATCTGTTAAAACCCAGTATGAATACATAAATAAATAAGTAACCTGTACAAGCGGGTGCAGATGCGCACTCAGATGCTGCGTCACCACCACCCTCGTGTCCCTCGTGCGCTCCCCCATGGAGCTGACGGCCCGGCAGGCGTAGCGCCCGGCGTCTGCGGGCTCGGCGCGCCGAATGCTGAGGAGCGCCCCGGCGCTGGACACGCGCGCAGTGGGCAGCAACACGCGGAGAACTCCGTCGGCTTCGTGTAGCCACCTGGATAACAACATTAAAATAATTAAAAAATACAGATAACCATCAACTTTAAACCGCTGATCTCTTGGTCCCGAGTCAGAGAGCTTAGCGCGGTGTCAGGCGCCATCAGCTCAGGGCCCGGTTGATGCGAGCTCCGTCACAAAATTCACGAGTTTCGTACTCTTGAAGCTTTGTAGCCAACACACAAAATAGCTTACTATATAAAGGGTAGAAATCTTATAATGCACTGCCGAAAACCATCAAAATTATGCCTATCAATAAATTCAAAATAGCCTCAAAAAATTGTTTAAAATGCATGTAAATCAAAATAATAAGTGGTAGATAAGTTAAAATATTATAAAGTCAAAAAGAAAATGATATAATAAGCTACTTGTAAACTTGAATGTACAAATTAACTAATATAAAATTTAAAAAAAAAAGAAGTTTTAAGTTAAAAACCCGTTGACAGTTTATTTAATACATAATACTCGTATCAGGAAAGGAAAAAGGGATTAAGCACCACTTTGGTCAAAACTGAGTTAAATATGCAGTTTTGATCAGGTTTTTTTTCTGCATCGAATGTTTTGACTCTCGTTTGATTCTCAAGACTTTTGTAGCTCTTCAGCCATCTTAAAGCTTTTTGTCAAGTAAGTTAACTTAAGTTAACTTTCTTTTACGAAATCTAACCAAATACTGAAGACTTATGAATTTTATTGTAAAACCAAAAACTTTTTAAGTGCTCTGGTGTAAACTTCCCACGATGGCGCTTTAGCCCTTTTACCTTTCCGGCGACGGAAAAATACAAATGTTGCAAACCAATAACTAACTGACGAATTACAACCAAGTAAGCGTCTCCCCCTTCTCGGGGTGTTCCCAGTCGGTACTTCTACCGGTGTTCTACCGGTCGGTAGCTGAGTGGAGAACGCGTCGGATTCCCACCCGGGCGTCGTGCGTTCAATTCCTCTGCTGGCTAAGTCCTCCATCATTGCACAAGCAACATCTTTCGCTTTTTATGATGGCAGTAGGAGTTTTTCAAATATTGTCAGGTTATTCGTAACCCGGGAATGTTTGTCTTACTTTTAAAAAAAAAAATTACCCTAATACACGGTAATATAATTTTTTTTAAATAAGCTAAATGTAAACAAGGTTTATACATAAGTGTGTCGAGGGTAAGCTGCAATACAAGTTTGAATAGTTTATGGTCCAGTCAACATTGATTTCTAACTAGACAGATGCCTGTTCTAAGAAACTACAATTTAATGTGACTCAGTCTCTCAGAGCAATAATATACCCTTACTCCAAGGTCAGCCTTTTCCCATATCTTATGATTATCGCTTACGTAATAGGAGAAACTTCTTTCTAAAATAGCAAATATTACGCTGTTTATCACAAATTGCTTAGAGTTGGTATAATTTATCATTATGCAGACGTTTTCAATGTATTGAAGACAAACTTGTCCTTAAATATTTTCCTCAACGGATACTCGATCAATTTAATATTTATATGCGTCAAGTCAAGCATAAAAATAAATAAATAAATGACAAACGACATCAAAAAGGCTTTTTACCACACGAAGCAATATTTTTAGTGTAAATATTCATTTTGCTGAATCGCCCGGCGAGTGTACGTCTGGAGTCTAGGGTATTATAAAATGCATGAAAACGAAAAATAGGACTTTGACGATGTAACTACTAGTTATATTAAGGTTGATGTTGTGAGTGTCTATGAATCGCTGGTGTTTTGGGAAAACATTCAGTTATATTGTTGTACGAGGCCTGTCCAAAATAAAAGGTGAATTTTGAATTTTCGCGGGCTGTGTACATTCCGACTATCATTTTTTTTTGTTATGTTGGTACACATATGTTTATCATATGTTAGCATTATCAGCCATTTTGGATTAGTGGTTTTTTTTTGAGAACTGGAAAGGTTAGTCACGTTTTTGTGTGTTATTCAATTTTTTACTTTTGAAAAAAATCTTCTTTGATCCATTTTTTTCAAAAGTAAAAAATCGAAGAACACACAAAAACGTGACTAACCTTTCCAGCTGTCAAAAACAAACCAATCATCCAAAATGGCTGATTATGCTAACATATGGTAAACATATGTGTACCAACATAACAAAAAAAAAAACGATAATCGAATGTACACAGCCCGCGAAAATTCAAAATTCACCCTTTCTTTTAGACAGGCTACGTATATGCATTTTGATTAAATAGTGAAGTTTCCACTCGCGTACTCGCACTTCATTTAATATGCATGCATAGATAGATATTTATGTAAAATTAAAACTTGTTTTTCATTATGGAGGAGATCGATAACCCGTCGAGAAGGGCGCTTGCCGGTCGGATCTATCGAATACGAATCGTTAGCACAACGGCTTACTAAATTTTAAACAAGAATACGTAAAGGAAACAATAAAACATGGGAAATGTCAGATATCTTGACTGAAAAATATGCGACATTGGTGTTACAAGACGGCCTGAACATTGAATTTCCAAGATCACGTGGCATCTTCAAAAGTGGAGATTCTTTAGTTATTTTTCACCCCAAATATAAGGATTCGATAACAAGAGGCTAAGAAGAATATTTAGGTACAGTAGTAGATACCGTAAAAAATGGCGCCAGAAGGTGTTGATTATATCATTAAAAGCAACGAAATTGACGAGCAAATAAAATATTTTACGTTTTCAGAAGTTTCTTTCCAGTTTTACAAAACTGAATGTTCAATTTCACGATGTGGAAAAGAATTCACGTCATTGGATAATAAATTACTAATGAAGGTTGTTTTAAACCAGCGCTTGTTATAATGATATGTGATTATTTATCAGCGTCTGGAAGTGATATGTGATATGCAAATTCAAATTATTTTCATTACTGAGAGAAGCGGTTTGAGTTTAATTTGTTACAGAATGCAGCTTAATTTCACCTCGCGCTTAAGCAAAGTTTAATAAAGGTTAAAAGCAGCAAAATTCTCGGAAACATGGACCAAAATATTTGCACTTATAAAAGCAAATATTATACATAAAAAAATAAAGCAAATAAACGTACCTGGAGAATCACAATTAAGTGTAGGCTCAACGTGTAGTCGATATATTTATTGGATTACTTGTAAGTGTACTGAATCAAACTTAAATTCACTGCGGTATTAGACAGGGAGACTGTGGTTTGATGCAAAATGTCGAAAAACGTTTTATAGAAGACACGCAGAAGAAAAAAGAAATACGTTGAACAAAGAGATATATCATTTGAAAAAAAGCAAGACTCGACGTAAGGAAAAATACTTGTTATTTATAACAGCGCCTAAAGATGGCTGAAAACTCCTCGTTTGACTCGTTACTCCTTGTCTATGACTAGGTGTGTAAAGAAAATAAGGGACACTTGATCCCTTGTGAGATTTGATCCTTCATCAATAACTCGTACATGGATGAAGTTAAAAAATTTTCAATGGCATCACAGTCCAAAACTGTTACATAAGATACATGTCTTAACTAGTGTAGTGGAGAAAAAAGTAGGCAAGTGCGACGCACGTGCAACAAAATGATTTTTACCAATTTTGCATGGACGTATATGTTTCGATGAAAAACTAAGCGCAAAAAGTCGTTTCTCTTTGTTGGATATTGTTCATCTACCTACAAACCCACGACTTTAGTCGCGCTACAGCCATCGTCAGTATTGGACATAGCCCATATAGAAATTTCTATATTAAAAAAAAACAACGCCAAAAAGTTTGATAAAGCCGACGTAGTAAGTATCCTTAGGAAGGTGTATTTTTAGGACAAGTTTTTTGCCTAAAATTCTAAGTTCACAAAATAAAACAACTGCCACATGGCGTTGCCGCGTCTAGTTCGTTAGGCTAATGTCGGCTTGGTTCATGAGCACGTTCGGCTGGCGAATGTGAGATTCCCCTCTCCGTACCACCTACCTCCACGCAACTAAATGGAACACGGTTTCAAGTCTCCGCCTATGTGGACTGTCTACTTTATTTATAACTCTATGCTCTTTCGATATATTATTTTTTTAAACGTTTCGATTTCCATAACTGTTAAGGTGAGTGTTAATTTTTTTTATTAAGTTTTTGTATAAATAGTAAAATAAAAATTGATAAAAAATTAATTAATTTGTTTTGACTCATTGATGAATTTCGTTTTTTTTAACTAATACAAAGATCTTTACTAGGCTAGGGAACACTTAATTACGTAAATCACGGGAGACTTAATTCCGGTGACTTATGTAATATTATTATTATAATAACTATTTAAATATTTTATTTTTACTGTGGTTAAAAATTGACAATATCTTCAGATGATATTTTTTACTTAAACACAATATATATTTTCTATTAATATTTCTTTATTACTTCGCATCACATTCAAGTCATTCTGTATAACACGCCACACGTAAGCACCATGTTTAAATGAACCGTGTCGTCAATTTGCTTTATACCTACCCGGACCTTTATTATTTCACATCAAAGGAAAATGTAGTGTTTTCAACGATAATCGTGTGCTTATTTTGTATTTTTTTCATGAAAGGAATGTCGCCTAATTTCAGTATCGATTTTCGAAAGCTTTGATGCTTTCCCTTCAAACAGAACTAAAAAAAACTTTCAAGCATATTTGTGAAAGCGATACTTTTGTTATTTGGGTGTTTGAAATAACGATGCTGTTTTGATCTATTTCTTTGAATTTATTATTTAGAGTGAATATATTTATGGAATAATATCAAAGATGCCGCTAAAATCAGCTGTAATAATAATTGTAATAATGAAAATAAAATAATAACTTTGCATAAAATCAAAGATTTTATTTTATTTTTCATGACCGACCGGTTTCACTTGGCCTAACCATCATCAGGGTATAAAATTAAACCAAACAAAAAATACACATGATAGAATAATACATGTGGTTATATATATACTCGTACACAAAGGGGGAGAACACAATATAAAATAAAATAAAATAACAGTAAGAAAACACAATAATAACATTTAAATTATAATAAACGAACAGAGAGAAAGAGATAAAAAGAGATTTGTTCCTTTGTTATAATTTAAAATTGTTATTCTCTTGTTTAAGAGAAAAGAGATTTGTTCCTTTGGTAAAATTTAAATTTGTTATTCTCTTGTTTTTTTACTGTTCTGGTGTTTTATTTTATATTTTCTTCTCCCTCTGTATGTACGAGTATATATTATTTAACCACACACTATGTATTTTTTGTTAAGTTTAATTTTGTACTCTGATAATGCTTAGACTAAGCGAAACCGGTTGGTCACAAAAAAAAAAAAAAATTTTGTGGTCTTATACAAAGTTTTTGTTTTATTTTTATTAAATATGTCAAACCACAAAGTGATTGCTTTCTACGAAAATATAATAATTATAAAAATATTCACAGATATTGTTAATATTGCTTTAATTATCAACTACTTATTTAAGGAATAATTATTAACCAATCGCCCTCTTTTATATTAGCCGCAGCAGAAAAGCATCATTTTTTAAATTAAAGCCCCCCTGACTTTTGTTTTAGGAATAAAATTTTCCGTAACTAACTAACTAACTAACTAACCACGCCGTTTCCCCCACAGGGGTAGGCAGAGAGGATGGACCGCCATACAACTCTGTCTTGGCACACACTTATTGCTTCATTTACATTCATACATCGTCTCACACATACTCTTCCGTAACAATAAAAATAATTTTGTAATTTAAGCTGCCTGTGTTATCAGAAACTTTCAATTTATACACCAAGCATGCCCATAATATCGTTTATATAATCGTTGGTCCCACTTTTTAAACAGCAGGAATGAATATTTAAATTTTAGAATTAAAAAAAGTTTTCCGGAAAAAGTTATATTTTGTTTTAATAAAAAACCAATATTCAAAGATAATAAAAATTCTGAAGATATTTGAGTACCCCCTGAAAATTGTGCTTGTGCAATGATGGATAATTTAGATATCAGATGATAGAACTTGACGCTTTGGATCACTCGTTATTTTTATTCTCTACATTTTTTCAAAATGAAGTGAAAATAATATTTTTGAGAGAGAGATCTTAAAAATAATCTTGGAAGTCATACAAGAAGATTTTGTCTAGCTACAGGGTGCAACCACGAGTTATACCAATTGTTTGAAGTACCTATACCAAAATCGTAAAACTGAAACGGCTCCACTGGGCTATATGGGTAGGACATCTAGCAAGGATTGACGATAACAAGCCTGGAGGAAATAGAAATATTAGGCTTTTTAACATGGTTAGCTAGACAGCATAGAATTGAACACGGCATTATTCCAAAGGTAAAAGTATTTCGTAAAGACAGCCAGAACTCTTTATTGGTTACAGAGCCAATGATGATCAAGTTTATCAATTGATTAGACAGACAAAACCTAATAAGTTTTCAGGTTCCAAGTATAAGCCGAAATTAAGAAGGGAACAGTGCACGAGAGTTCCAACTGTGGGGTATGTGTGAGGCTGAAGAGAGTAGGAAAAGGAAGGAAATGAAGAAGAGAAAGGTTGAAAAGTACCTGACTATTCAGATCAGGTCACCAAACATGGCTAGAGCCATTTCCAGCAACTTTACGATTATGAATGGGCGCGATATTTAAAGTATCTACCACTCTGGAACGTTCCCGAAAAATACTGAATGATATTTTACAATAATTAGATATCTGGATTCGTAGTTGAGAACGGTAACCGCTCGACTACGGAAGTCCTCTAAGAATATGGAAGTTATTTACGAAATCTGATTGACCGATTTGGCTTGTGATTGGTAAAAAAATTAAAAACAAAATTTTATGGAAAATCTAGACATTACAATTAAGATGGGAAAACCTAAAATAAAATCATTAATAATCAGTATTCACCAACCTTGCATTATATAAATACATCGTAAAATCATACTTAGAGAAATACAACTGTAACCCATCTTAAATAAAAATTCATACCAGATAGATATATAAAATAGTGAACTAAAAGTAACTTGTAACCAGTAAAATCATGCAGCAATATTGATAAATATAATTAAAGTAAAATCATGGTTTACTACCCCTGACATCCCAAAAATAGTATATAAGCCATAGAATAAGAACAACCTGTACTAGTCTGAAGATGGCCGTTATAGGCTGAAACCGGTCCAGTAAAAAAATAAAAAAAGTGGAATAAAGTTATAAGTTTATTTTATTTAATCATTAAAAACAAGTATGTTCATATATGTCATGAAAATCTCATAAAGCCATTAAAACAAGGTAGGTGCACAAATTCAATTTAGATTATTAATTTCACGTTTGGAAAAAAAAACTGTTTTTCTTTTATACTGTACCGTAACGAAGTTTGCTGTTTTGTAGATTAAAAGTGTGCATAACAAGGTTTCAAAGAAATTATGCAATATTTTTCGTGAAAAATCTTTTTCATCGCGTTATTTTTCATTTCAAAGATAAAATTACCGGCATAAATATATGCAAACAAAAAATAGAATAAACTTCAGAGGTGATTAATTTCTTGCTGTTTTTTATTCAGTTAAAGTCGACCGCAAAAGGAAAGACAATGAAAAATATAAAGGTGTTGATTACTAAAATAAAATTTGATGTTCTGAGTTTAGGTTTGAAAATAATGAATAAAGACGGGTAATTTTTGCTGAATTGTAAAATTATTTTTACTAAAATTTAATATATTTTCTTTTTTTAGTCTGGTAAAACCTTCGTAAGAAAACTAACAAGAATATTTCTTTCTATTTAGACGTAGTTTATAATTTGAAGGTAGATAAATTACGAGGTCATCAACATCAATCCTTATAATTTCCTGGGGCTTTATTTCTTTCATTGTTTCAGATTTAAAAAAAAAATTACTAACTTTTTATGTGTAGTAAAGTATTAGCTTCATTAAATTTCAAAATCAACCCCAAATCACTTAGCCTGACAGTGCCTTTATTATAAGTGGAAAAACAAGACCTTTTGTCCTATTACGAGAATCGATTCCGTTACCTTCTAACTCAGTCGAATGCATGTACCATAAGCTACACATACGTTTTCATTAAATTTACTTTACATCATTGATTATAAATAAAGCTCCTTTAAATAAATAAAAATTGACAAGTTTTTTTGCTGATGTAATTGACTATAAACAGTTTACTTTGAAGGTACCTACGTACTTCCGTACGAGTGTGAACTTTTCAAATTTAGAACTGATGTTAGTTGTAATTATTAAATTCTAAAAATTAATATTTTCCGATCCCTGCCTACCCAGTTAAGTACCTACCTAACTTTAATGTATTTTTGCGAAAAATTTTCTATATTTGAAATGGGTGAATATTTTAAGTACATAACTTTATTCGTGGTTTTTAACCGGTAACAAGTAGTAACAAAATAAAAGAAGTAAGCGTATCATAAATGATTCTCGTTTAGTACAATACATTTATTTAAAGGAATTTATGCTTCTACTTCCCGTTTAGTCCCTAGATATTTAAGGAAGAGAGTCTTTGAAAAAAACTGCGTACTTGACTGTAAAATAGAAATCTGTCTACCTGAAATCTGCATAGTTTTTTTCTGTCTAGAATTTTAAGGTTGACGCAATTGTTTTCACTGTCAATGTCATTTCTTTAATTAACTATGGAATATTAAAAAAAATTCTGTCACTGAAGGGATAAATCTGTAAATCTATATTATGGTGGGTATGTTTATGTGCCCGAAGTAAGCTCAATTTTATCTTACTTCGGCTGAAGTTGATACAGCATTTTTGAATATGGATATTATTTCTTAACAGATATCAATTTCATTGTTTTAATTGAGGACGTACAGTCGAATGGAAATTGGTAACATCTTTTTTTTCAAATTGATATAGATTACACTTCTGGGGATTATCTATTCAGTGTATTCTATTGACAGTATACAAAGAAGACAATACGCCTTATGTTTTGTTCCATGCAATTTATTCAATAATAAAAACATTTCAATAAAATTGTATTAAAATTTGGGTGACGCCAAATAGAAAAACTAGTACAATCACAAGGGACAACTTTTCTTAAAACGTCGAACGTGAGGTTTCTTTGAGCATATAATGACTGAATTTCGGTCTCGTCTCAAAGCTGGTGAATGTTTTCGCGAGAGGGTCTGGAAAATATGTCGTTTATTAGCGGGTTTAGTGGCGCACAATGGAGTGACATATTATTATGGGCCGTATGCCGGAAGACACGTGATGTGATGGCTAGAGACACGCCAAGGCCACGTGCATGACAGCCACCTCCGTGATAAACAAACCCGAAGCCGATAGGACGTGACATGACACGAAGAAAGAGACGCTGTTTATTATTATGTTAGTTATTCAATGCGTTCGTTTCTTATTTATTTATTTCTATTATTATTTTTTTAAATCCATGCTCTCCTTTTTAGGTTCTGCTAGGAATATTTATAAGATCGCGTGACAATTAGTCACCATTTAAAGTCTAAACGTATCATCAAACAGCCTTCTGACTCGGTCGAGAGAAGATGTAACACAATCATAAACAACAACAAAAAAATTTTTCACAAGACTTTCTTTTAAAGAAAAAAAAAGTTCTTAGGCTTATATTATTTTTCTTTGATTGGGTCGATAATTTGAAGATTCAAAAAGGAACACACAATAGACGTTTCGTAAATGGGTCATCAAAATATAGATCGGTAAATAACGGAAAGGCTTGTTATTACGCAGTTATTTTTCTGGGGGCCTTTTCTGACGGAGGTTAGCATTAAAGTGAATTTAATTTAACTACCTTATTTTTGCATCTAACATTAATTCGCTTTCTTTACCATTCGATTCTACACTAGTCACCCCAACTGTCATGGGTGTATTGAGGTGTGCCTTTTTAAAAAGACAAACATTGCTAAAAATGAAAGTGATGCTCGTACAACGATGGAGGACTTGGCTAGGTAGAGGGATTGAACCCACGACGCCCGGGTGGTAATCCAACGCGTTTGTCTACTCAGCTTATATATAAAATCTGCATCATAAAATGCTTTTATCTTATGTGTCAATGCCAGGTTTATTTAGTTAAAAGATTTTCATACCTTACAGAAGAATAAAATAAATATTCCAAATAACCATTCTGCTCTTTCAATAGGAAAATGCCTATTTTTTGTAAATAAAAAAAGATAGTGAGAAATCAAAGGAAAAAAAAAACATATTCAACCCGAAACGTTGACAGTACACTATACAAAATAGTGTTAGAAAATCCCTCTAATCAGAGAGTGGTTAGTTGAAAAATTATTTGATCCGATAAAATAAACGTTCGGGTTTAATTAGACGTAGTAATGCAAAGAGCATCCAACCCCAAAAAGATGAAACTTAGTATAAGGCGTTTGAAAATATGACGATGCAATTCATTAATGTGAGAAATCGGCATTTATAAAGTGAATAGCGGTGTTTTTTTCTTTATGAGAACTATTATAAATAGATAATTTATAATCCAATTAATCTATTTAATTTTATCAATGTAGTCAAATATCTGCGATGTTCGTTAATAAAACTCGTATTTATCTGTAGATAAACATGTAAAACTCTGATTTTTGCATATTGTGAGCTAAACGCATTTTGCATGACTACGTCCAATTTAAGAGCAGCGTGTCAGACTAGAAAATGCTTGAATATACTTCAAGTTAACTGTTGGCACATACTTTTTTATTGCTTGGCCCAAAAGCTGCAACCACATTACTTTGTAGGCATATTATTATGTTAACGACTGCTGTTGGAAATATAATACAAAATATTTTTCGCAGTAATGTGTATTTTATTCAAATACTCATTTAATAACTAAGGTAAATAGGTCTCGCGCTACCCACGGAAGTGAGTGCAGACTTTAAAGTCTGACTCTTGCGTTTGCGTGTTAGTTGAGTTTTGTTACCTGCATCGCGCGTGTAGGTGGTATAAAAAGCTAAAAGTACGATAAAAATATTTTGATATATTTTATTCTAGAATAGTCTTCTTTCCCGCCACTGGAAAAATATTTACGAAAATTGCATTATTATTGTTCGCACCATGGCAGTGGCGGGGAAAAAGGCTTCGTTGGTGAATACATACACTAATTAGAGAAGCAATGACCGAGAGGACTCCCGATCGTAGTAAGTTCGCCCTACCATTTTTCTTAAAAAGTAAAACTAAACACAATGTTATATATAATATTATGATGAGAATATTTGTGGAATAAACTTCGCGCGAGTTTCGATCTATATATTCTGATCTAAAATTTCGCAATTATTTCTCTCTACCGTAAAGCAAAAACCCGCTTGAAACATTCTCACATCGCTGTGAACTCTGTTATGTATATTTATTTGCTAAAGTTTTATAATACACTACTATGCTTAGTTCGTAATAAATAAATTACCGTAGAATTAATCTTAACGACTGTTTAAAATTCATATTATCTTTCCAAAGGAGCTTTTGTTTTAGTAGTTTGGTGAAACTCTTTTGAATGCCGCAAATTAATGTGGAGTTTCCACGGCAGAATTTTCATTAAATTTTAACGATTCCCCGAACAGAGGGTTTCCTCAGTAGTTTTGCTAATAATTTACACAGTTTGGAGGGAGCCAAGTTCGTTTTTGGATTTAGCGCGGGTTGCAGATATTGCCGAGAATAATAAAGCTTTTTGTTTACTTCCAAAACCTCCCCTTCCAAACCAACAAACATAATAAATCAACTATTCCTTGAAATTTTCCCTAGTTTTGGTTAAATTGGTTAATAAATAATGCATCGAATAGCCAAATTCAACACAGCTAACCTCAACCATGTTTTTGGCTGTACATAATTTACATTAAAATAATGTTGTTTTTACTTTTGTTTTCTTCATTGTGGCCTTTAAAAAGGTATTGAGTTTTAGTGTCATGTAACAGTAACTGAAATTACAGGGAAATCACTGCTTTAGGAAAGTACAGCTGGTGTAAGTTGAACATTGAACGTGCCTTTGTAGAAGTTGTCAGAGAAGACAGGGGGCAAAGTCTGAACTGCATTTCAACTGTAAGTCGACATTATTAGTCATCTTTCAGGAACCTTCCAATTGAATTTGTTCACAGTATAAAACAACATGTGTTTTTGCCAAAACCAGTAATACTTGAGACGATGCTTAGATCACACTGTCTTGAAGTATGTATCTTATATAAAGCAGTGCAAGGGCACGAGGAGTGCGAGTCTTAGCGGGAGTTACTAGTGTTATCCATTCTTAAACCAGTTAGAAGTGCATACTCGTACCTTTTGGTTGTACTTTAGACGTTGGTGATATTGGAGGGTTCTCCACATTAAAAATGTTTCTAGAACCTTACAGATAAGTCATCTTAATTACTCCAAAAATCCTTGGTGTCTCGGTTAGGCAGTGTATAATGAGAAGGTGTTACTCCTTTGTACGCATTCTTCCTGGACTTTGGACACTCTTCCAGGATTGGAATGAGAAAAGCAAGTGATATGATCATTGAGGTAGTGGCTAAGAAGAAAAGGCTGGACCAGCCCTTGGTTGATAATAGGAGATGATAGAAACTTCGGTAAGCTATGTTTCAGCAAAATAAATAAGAGTTTTTTTGTTTTTTTACAGTAATTAAATTAAATATATCGTCGCTGGAAAAACAAAAGGGCTTAGGCGACACTTTGATAAAAACTGAGATAAATATGTAGTTTGGATCAGTTTTTTTCTGCATCGAATGTTCTGACTCTCGTTTGATTCTAAATTTTAAAAGAATATTTTTTAAATTCGTTTAAAGATGAAAAACCTTATTTTTAAATCAGTTTTTTTTCCCGGTAGCGTAAAAACACCCTCATTTACTGCACTTCAGTGTTTTATTTTTTCTGCTTTGTTTCTATTTAAAATTTTGTTTCTTATATTAATACTAAGTACCTATTTTTTTACACTGTAATTATTATTATGTTATATTGTATTATATTGTTTGATTTATGTATTTTGTTGTAACTCATGTATTTCTTTACTTTCCATTGTCCCAGAGTGAGTTTTTATAACTCATCGGGATTCCCATGTATGTTAGCAAGATATTAATAAAAAAAAATTTTGTGGCCCTTCAGCCATATAAAATATATTTTCCATTTGGGAGAAGGCTTGACTCAAGCGACACAAGTTTGGAACTTCTTTTTAGCTTTTTTTCGCTTCAGGTAACTCAGTGAGAGCATTGAATTACCTGATTTTAGTTTTTACTTTGTCTTCGGCAGGTATCTAGGTTCACTCCTTCCGTTCCTTTAAAAGAACCAGACTGTACAGCATCCCAAAATATGAACAATACTCCAAGACGAACCTCAAGCCTACTGTGTCGAATTGATATGCAATTAAAATAAGGTCGGCGATTATCACAAATCTAAAGAATAAATATTATTTTACCCTTAACCCAAACGCTATTAATATAATTGATAGAGTTATAAAATAAATCATTTTCCGTAGTAAAGTCAAACTACTTTGTTCAAAATGAAATAATTTTATTGCCAATCAACTGAGACGAGAGTTACAGGTTCGATTTATGCGCAGCGCAAAAAAACCGTTGTTTTTTCAATAACGTAATATGAGCGCTGCCAGTTGTGAGTGTAGTGACGTTGGTCATTCAGTTTGACGAAATTTGTAGAATGCCTCTACAGCTGTCTGAAGGGAAGATATATATAAAATAGAGTGCAAAAAAGTTTTGTACATATTTTCAGTTCACAAAAATGTTTGTGATGGAATTCAATTGAAATAATATTATTAAAAAATATTTTACTGCTTATTTACTTTGGACCGGATCGCAATGTTCTAAAGTGCTTTCAATCACAATATTATAAGGTTTTTCATTTCCACAAAATACCATAAAAAAAATAGAATGATTCGAAACATTTATTTATATAACGGTTAGTGGCTGAGTATTCCAAAGCGTTGAGCTCCAACCCAGGCGTTGCGGGTTCAATCCTCCACCATTGCACAAGCAACATTTTCAGATCATTAGATGATAGTAGGAGGAATGAAAATATTGTCAGGTTATTCGTGACCTGGGAGTATATTGTGTTGGATGCAACACTCTTCAGACAAGCTTCGTAAACGTTTCCTAGACATTTCATATATACCTGTTATTTTTCATCACACTTAATCCCTAAATACTCCTGTGGGGAAAATATTGTCACAGCGCTATTGTCACTCCGGAGCTCGCGGTGATAAGTGTCACAATTTGTGACAGACTTACGTGATGGCGGGCGTGGGGTTGCCCTCGGCGGCGCAGCTGATGTGAGTATCGCCTCCCCTCTTGACGCTCACCTCGGCGGGCGGCGGGGTCACGATGCGGGGCGGGGAGCTGCCGAGCGGATCTGCCAAAGAAAACAGGTGACGGTGATTCGGGTTAAAAGCAGATATTCCGCCGGAGGATAAGGTCCTCCCGCTGAGAGATCCGTTGTAATCTCCACATCTCTATCGTGAGCGACACGTGTAATGGAAAGAGAGGTTACAGCGGAACAAGTTACAGGATAGAATTCGTTTGACAGGTAAATAACTATCCGAACAGCGATGTGTAGACGTATCGCTGATGGCTCTGGTATAACATCTCTTTCTTTCTCAAAAATGACGCATGTGATAGAAAGAGAGGTTACTACCGGACTATTAGTGGCAGAACCATATTTCAAAGTTTGGTTAATGATTTAACCATCAAACTAATTCTACCTTTAGATGCGTATCGAGAACCGTTCTTATAGCGAAAGGCTGTTGCTCGATTGGACAATTAGATTAGTACATTATTTTCAAGTGATTTCATGATTGATATTGTTTCAATCAAAATGTTACCAATAATATATTTAGCAAATCTACGGTTTTATAGATATAAAATAGTTTTGACCTTCTTTGTAAAAATATTAGGGATTGGTTTAATTATTTAGGTAGAAAAGAGAGTGGACAATTACTTTTCCAAAGATTAAAAATAAAACTTTTTTACCTATTCATTATAATCAAATTACTTATAAACCACATTATGTACATAATACATACGAGTACATTACAAACACACACATCACTTTTAATTTTTTTTTTGTCTTATTTTCTTGTTATTTTATTTATTTTAATGTTTTGAATATTTTAAAATTATTTTTCACAATATATATGTATAATATAAAAATAATGCACTTTGCTTTCAATGCACTTCTCGTCACTTTTATGGCGTTCCCGGCTTTTCACTTTCTGAGCATTATTTAAGATAGTATTATGAATGCATTTATTTTTTATTTCTCTTTAAACTGTAATGCAAATATTGGTTTCCTTGCACCGATGAAACCCGTATTGGTATTTTATTGACTTTTCCTCATTCAATGTTCAAATTAAACCTTGAAATAAATTCGAAAACTAGTACCCAAATTGTCCACCTAACCCAATTTACTTAAAAAATAACCATTTTTCCATTTGTAGGGATTATTAACTGTCTGATATTGCTTTACAGAGATTTGTGCATTTATCTTAGAATATAGATTTTTAAACACCACCCAACGGAGACATAGAAATTAAACCATCAATAGATAATGTCAATATAATTTCAATATGTACCTCAAAGGTGGTGTTGAATGTTTTTTTACGTGTTTTTTCGAAGGCATAAGTTTTTTATGAATATTTATATTGTTTCAATATTTTATGGAATTAATATTTATAGAAATAATGGTGATTATACATCATGGAAGCAAAACGTTTAGAATTTGAGGACATGGTTTTACGGGTCTTATTTATCACGTAAATTTACATTGTCATTGATTGAAGTACACGTGCGGGCGGGCTCTGAGGTATGTTCATTCGAACTCATTTGCCGCAACTCAAATAGATTTGATGTTGATCATTCATTAATACATGAGATACTTTTATTTTAATCATTTGAAATATTTAAGTGGGCATATTGGGAATATGAGTAATGCATGTAGAGTTTTTTTTTTATTATAGGGGAGATAAAGTAATAAGTAGAGAAATCCTCATATTAATAGAAGAATGCTCATTACAAAATGTCATGTCTGCTTATTGAAACTATTTAAACATACTTTCGAAACATTTCTATTTTTTCGTTAGGAAAATTACGCAAGTCGGAAGAAAAGTAATTCACGCCACTGATAAGAAGAAATGTGTGAATGATGATCTGATGAAGAGGTGTCTGGAAATCACAAAGATTTTTTTATCACTTGAACAAAAAAAGACCACGTTTGATTACTGTTTTTTAAGTCTGTCATTTAAGATGTCTGTAAAAAGAAAAAAAAATACATAAATACACCCAACGGATGATACTTTTAACTGAAATTTAACAAATTAAAACCAATAAACCAAAAACAGTAAGCAAACATCAATGCTAAAGCAAAACACAAAAAAACTCTCTTCAAACTAATCGACTCTTTTATACTTTTCTGATGTTTTCTGTAGCTTTTACATGTGTTGTAAGTGTAAACGTTTTTTACTCGTTCGTAAATAAGACAATTGTTTTTTTTTGTATTAAATGCGATGCGGAAGTTTTACCATATGGTAGACAAATTGGAAACAACATTTATTACTTTCTCGATTCAAAATTGTTTTCGTCAAATACTCAGATTAAAGTGTTGAAGTCAAAGGTAATAACCGTTCGGTTCAAAGCACCAATAAATTGCCGAGACGATTTCAGACGTCAAATTGGCACTCTTGCACGGTGTATGACGTCACGTCCGTCTTGTAGAAAGGGGCACCGGTTAGTCCGTCAGTAGCCGCTGTGTCTTCTCATAAAGCTGGATTCACACCAACGTCCGGATCCGCTCAGTGACGATATTGTTCCGCAAGAGAGCTTATTGATATGGTATGAATATCAATCAAGGAGTATGTACCAAGACAAATTTGTGTGGCAGTATATCTTTCTGCCCACCCTTGTGATATTTAACTACTTAGTTAGTTAAATAATTATATTTTAAATGTAAAAATACTTACATCGCAGATTTTTTTTTAAAAACCATTTTTTCATCACTAAATAATATTTTAAAGAATTCATAATTAATAAAAATATTATTTAGTGATAAAAAAATGATTTTTAATTAAAAAAAATCTGCGATGTAAGTATTTTTACACTTCAAAATAATTATTTAACTAACTAAGTAGTCAAATATCACAAGGGTGGGCAGAAGGATATACTGCCACACAACTTTGTCTTGGCACATACTCCTTGATTGATATTCATACCATATCAATAAGCTCTCTTGCGGAACAATATCATCACTGAGCGGATCCGGACGTTGGTGTGAATCTACCATTAATGCGCCTGGCCGGGAGCTGCTAGGTCTGGTATCCAAAGGCGAGAAGAGGCGCTGGTCCAGGGTGCAGTGGAGTCAAACAGGTGGTCAGTAGACCAGGCGGGAGACAGCAGCGGGCGAAGAGGTGATGCTTTTAGTGTGACGAGTATCGACAGTGACTTGCTAAGGCTGTTGCACCCGGTATTTACATCCCGCATCCCACTCCTGTCTTTTCGGATGGGCGTGGCACGAGGGCAACCCTTTTTGTGTGGTTTTTTTTTCAGTGTGGTGTCATCCGCTACGATTTTTGTAGAGGATGACACAAAAATGCTCCCCACGTGATCTACTATATCACTCAGAGGGGAAGTGTACAGGACTGATTGCATGAGCTCCCGAGCGCGGAGAATTTAGAAAACGAGTACTCTCTTAGTTTGGACGTCCTCGTCTTCGATCTTTCCACCACCCGTCCGTGGAGACGACCTGCTTCTGAATCTTTATGATCTGTCTTATGTTATAGGTCGAAAAACTTTGCAAAAAGCGACATTGCAACATAATAGCCGATTAGAAAGCTATTAAAAATGTTACTTTGCTATTAGATTTACGGAAAGGACAAGCTTTATGATTTTGATTATTAAAAAAAGTATTCTTAATCATCGAATCATAAATAACATACCTCAGAAAAACACATGGGACTTTTTTTTTTTTCTCTTAAAAAGTAAGACAAACATTCCTGGGTTACGAATAACCTGACAATATTTGAAAAACTCCTAGTGCCATCGTAAAAGCGGAAGATGTTGCTTGTGCAATGATGGAGGACTTAGCCAGCAGAAGAATTAAACGCACGGCGTCCGGGTGGGAATCCGACGCGTTCTCCACTCAGCTACCGACCGTTCATTAAAACAGTTCCTCCTACCCGTCTTATGACACACATTATTTAGTGAGGTGGGTAAAGTTTACACATAAAGAAAAAAATAAAAATACTAATTATCCACTAAACTTTCAATCACCGTACGTACCTCATACTAGGCTGCCGCGGCAGCATAGTGGCTAGAGCAGTGATCCGGCTAGCGAAAATCCCAATATTAAAATATGACTCGCGGAAATGACCATCATTCTCGAGAGTTTTTCTGGTCCATAATATGATTCCATGATAATATTGATTAATTTTTCAAGAAAATCTAATTCGTCAACATCATAAGTGATGTTTGGTTGTTGAGTTTGAATGACCTCTTATCATCTGCTGTACGTCTCGTTCAAAAACATTCGTGAGAGAATTTATATTCCATTGCAGATAAATAAAAAAATAACGAAACTACTTTGTTATTTTTAAAATATAATGGATCACAAAAAAAAATCTAAGCAAATTAAAACAAATTTGTTTAGCTTAAATGATGAATAAATAAAAACAAACTTTTGTTGATGGTAAATATTATAAAAATAATATTATAGCTATCGTATTTCAACAAAGTTTCTGCGCAAGACAAATTGAAATTCTAGAGTTTGGCCCTAAGGGAGAGACAACATTTTTCGCAGAAAAACATTCTGAAGGATACAAGTCCACGACCTTCGTGTAGGGTAAATCTACTCTAAGGAGGTTGTTATTGATGTTTTATGATTTTAAAATTAACATTACATGTTTATAACGATATTCGTATTATAAAAGGTACATTTATATAGAAACTGGATAGTAAAAAAACTAGTTATATTATATAGTATGTATGTTGGTATATTCATAGAATTTACGATAATAAATATGCAACGGAACTAAAATTATCTAACTAACTAACTAACTAACCATCACGCCGTTTTTCCGCAGGGGTAGGCAGAGAGGACGGACCGCCATATAACTCTGTCTTGGCACACACTCCTTGCTTCATTTACATTCATACATCGTCTCATACATACTCTTCTGTTATTCTGACTCTTCACATGACCCGATTCAAGTATTTGATGTACTTGATCGTGCCATGTCTTTCTCGGGCGTCCTCGACTTCCTTTTCCATTTACTTTTGCATTATATATTTTTTCATACTCCTTTCTTCGTTCATTCGCTCTACAGTTTGTAGTTTTGCAAATAGTTTATAGTTTTGTTTGATCGTGCCATGTCTTTCTCGGGCTAAAATTATCTGCTCTACCAATTAAATCGATTCTTCCAGATATATTCTTTCTCGAAAACAATAAATAACATAATAAAAAGAGAAATCATTGAAAATTATATGATCTTAAAAACAGGTGGAGCAACTACCCCGGTAATAAATATTACTGGAATCCACCCATGGCCGCCCTTTCTCTGAAAATTATCAAACGAATGTTGTAAAGCTTTATTAAATGTTATTTGAAGTTATAATTTCCTTTAGTTTACGCCTTGATGGTCGGGGCTCTAACGTTGAGAACTTTGCTTACATGAGGCTTTTATTAAACAATATTATGCTATTTAATATGTCATTATTTGTTTATAAAGCAACGACTCGAGTTGAAATACAAACAATACAGCTGGAATATCAATTAATTTCTGTGAAACGTGAAGTTTGACAGGTTCCACTGAATATACTGTTAAATAATATGCATGTTATATGAAAACAACACGAACTACCCCTAGAACGACCGCATGAAAACAACGTCCTAGTCCAAATATCACATGGTATAGGCATGTAATATTTAGTTATCGAGGGAATATAATAGAGTACAGTTGTTTCATCAAATAAATCAGATGTTTGTTTATAGTTTAAATGAAATAAAACTCTACCTTAAGAAACATCATATTACGTTTTTCCGGTTGGGCTATCGAATTTAACTGGAAATGGTTAGGAACATGAAAACTAATTCATCTTGTTTTCTTCCAATACTATGTGACTTAATAATTGGACGTAGTTATGCAGAAAGCATCCAACCCCAAAAAGATGAAACTGAGAAAAAGGCGTTTGAAAATATGACGATAAAAAACATTAATATGCGTAATCGGCATTTATAAAGTAAATATCAGTATTTTTTTTTCTTTATGAGCATTATTAATAATTGGTATTATATAATCTCTCAATGTGTTAATTTAAAAAAAATGTATTTCTTAGGTTATCCTACATTCAATAATGTTTTTAAAATTCAATTCAAGTCAAATGTCTGCAATGTGCGTTAATGAAAAAAAATAATTACCAAAAATCTTTTGCATTTGGAGCTTGAATGTTCTTCGCAGATATAAATCTCGTATATACGTACTGGAAAACATGTAAAACACGATTTTAGCAAATTATAGGTTGGACGCTTTCTGCATAACTACGTCCAATTATCACAAAATTCTTACAAATAGGTTTTGGAAAAATATTATTATCAACTTATTATATGAATCAATTTATTATAATGGTAAAATAGTTATTGTTTTTGGTTTTAAAGTTTATTTTGTAGAACTCCATTTTAATTTTTAGGTTTTTCAATTTTATTTAAATATTAATTATTATTATTTTTTTAAACTATTTTTTTGTTAAAAGCTCTGTGATATAATTATTTTTACGCGTGACAGCTGTTTCGCCTTCTGAGGGCATTATCAAACTGTTTGCAGGGCATTATCAGACAGTTTGATAATGCCTTCAGGAGGCGAAACAGCTGTCACGCGTAAAAATAATTACATCGCAGAGCTTTTAACTAAAAATTGTTTTAAAAAAAATTAAAAATAATAATAATTATTGTTTCAATAAAATTAAAAAACCTAAGAATTAAAAATGGTAAAATAGTACCAAAAAATACATTTTTATGGTTTACTATTCCCAAGGAGTCAAAAAAAACTAATTCCGAATTTAAAAAAAAGTTTTGGTGGAAAGTTTGCAGCTTTGCGTTGTAACACCTTACACGTTGTTCCGTTTTTCAGCTTTAGTTATAACTACACTAACTTTGTAACAGCTTACCTAATGTTATTTATACTGTGGAAAAATTCTCCCTAGATTTAGGTAAACGTGCGAGAAAGTTTCCTAAAAACGGATAATTTAATACGCGTGTGTGTGCGCGTATTCATTTTCTTCCCAGCATTAGGACGAAACACCTTAAGTTAGGGAACTTACCGTGGAATTGGGATACTCTCAGGCGATACCCGGCAGAGAGATCATTAAGTAAAAGTGTTAGCGATGTTAGGGAAAAGTTACATCTGAGGTTTTCGGGAAATAGTATCATACTCTCTCTAATAAACCTCACGCAAGAGTTGGATTTTAGCAAGCATTTCTGAAAGAAATTTATTTCAATAAAATCTAAGTTTCTTACATAAGAAATTACACAAAAGGATAATATTACTATTACGTTCTAGAATAAAATACATTGGATTCGTGCTAGCGAATAAACATTAAAGGTTTATTGCGACATGAGACATGTTACTCCCAGATGAACGAATGGCGTGTACCATATGTTATAATGATGAAGATTGAAAGATAATGTTTCTAAATAGTGAAATGTTCCAGCTCATATCTAGATATTATCAAACTCTCAGTGTCTAAGATCGTTGTGTTAGCACATTGGTGGAATTTCATTTTTGAAACGCCTAAAGTGTTAGAATTATTAATGAATTAAGGGTCCAAGTGTTTATTTATTTTTCAGTCAAGCAATCAAGTTTAAGTGATGTTACAACACTATGTCTCGATATAGAAAAAAAATTGCATTAAGCTAACCTCTTTCGAACCTTATCAAAAATTAAAGGGGGTATTAAAATTTCAGGTTTCTATAAAAGAGACATTTACTTGGCGGTTAGCTTTTTCAGTGGTGGTGAAACAGATAATACACGCTACTCAGAGGTGGTGAATTTCCCCCAAGTGTATCTCTAAACTAAACTTTTTTTATTTATTTATTTACTCCCGTTAAAGGCTTTTTACACAAATATTTACATTTAAAAAAAATGTATGCTTATTAACAGTGCAAAAAATATTGTACACGAAAGAAAAAAATAGTAATGAATAACAGATAATACTAAATATATCAAAGACATTGGAGTATTATTTATTTTCCAGATGTTGAATTCGTCGCATAGGAGTGTAATATTGGGAGGTTAAATAAGATTTGTCACAATAATATGATAGGTGCGGTCTTATAACTGTCCTGCCAGGAACACGAAATGTATAATAAAATTAAATAATAATAAATGAAAAATAAATTAAAATTCACTAACTAACCATCAGGCCGTTTCTCCGCAAGGGTTGGGAGAGAGGACGGACTGCCATACAACTCTGTCTTAGCACACACTCTTCGCTTCATTTACTTTCATACATCGTCTTATACATACTCTTCTCTTATTCTGAAAAAGTCAGAATAATAAAAGAATAAGTGCGACAAAACTAGCTTTATCGATTTAATAATACAACTCCACGTTCGATATAATATATTTTTACTTACACCACCTTATAGTTTAATTTTTACTTAATTTGTATACAATCGTGGCTTTTTTAGGGAAACATAGCAAATATATCCTTTCGAAAGAATTTTAAATAGGAAAATTCTAGTCAAAATGTTTAGTAATACATCAATTATCTCCATTAAAAATCAAGTTTGGTGAAATAAAGCATAACATAAATATTATGTAAAAGATGGGGAGCGTATATTAATTTTATCCTTACCTATGACTTCTAAGTTGACCGGTGAGCTTCTGCGTCTCTCATTGGTCAGTGTATTTTCCGTGGAGCACGCGTACCGCGAGAGTGCATCTGTCGCTTGCACATCGCGCATGTGCAGTGTGTTTCCAGTCACGACGTATTTAGCACCTGAGGATGAAAAAAACACGTCACTTAATTAAAAACTCATTTGATATATTTTTCTCCTTAGCTCTGGAATCAGAGGTCGTATTTCAAGACCGGAGTAAGTGAAAAAAATAAATACTCAAAATAAAAGTTATGCAGCAAATTAAAAGAAGGTAAGATGTTTGCAACTCAGGGAAAAAGGTAGATAAATACAACCTGCCTCACCTTGGTTAGAGAGATTTTCATTTATAATCGATAAGTGGCTTAAGCTGTGATTTGTGACTAGATCAGAATAACTAGGTACTTCTCTATCCTTCGTCTTCACCGTCTCCTCTGACTCCCCCAATGCTTCTCCTCTGCAATCTTCATTCCCAAAAAATTAGAGCACCACAACAGTTCAATGGATCCGAGCAAAAAAAAGAGCTAAATTTAATGACTAGATCTAAAAATCCAGGTACCTCAGTCCTCGACCATTTTCTTCTACTTGAATATTCCGTCCGCTACTTTATTCAGTTTTCTGAATTCTTATTCAGCATTCTCCTGTGGGTTTTATACCTTTTTTATTTATTATTATTTTCTATGTATATATTTGACTCGCTTAGAAGATGGCTTATAATTACATTCCATTTATTTTTCAAACACTGAACCTCTTAAAAAATACAGTTGCTAAAAATACGAGGGCGAGAAAACATACTTTACGAGTAAATTTAGGACTCAAATATAGTACATCGTTATTAAGAGTAATTTTCTAAAGAGTATGTCTTTCCAACTGTTAGTTTAGTTGACTTTCCCTATTCCCCCTCCACTCTCTTTTTAGAAACACCATTTACTTTAATTTCTTTATTGTTTATTTTGTGCTCAGTTGAAATGAACATTTATGTTCTGAAACGATTTTTATAGTTAGATTTATTTATTACTATTTTTCATAAATGTTTCACCTTCCAGACGTTGTCAAAGAAGTTTTATAGTAGGTATGTAATTGTTTTATAATCTAAAAATGTTTTTAAAATGAAAGCAAGATTTTTTTTTATTTAGGAAATATTGAAAGGCTATAAAATGTTCTCGAAGGAAAGAGAAAAGCAAAAAAAATGGCTAGGTAGTACCTGATTTATTCAGGTTTGGCCACTAAATAAATCTAAATCCATTTCAAGCAACCAACGTAACGTTTCGATTGTAAGTCTTTTTTTTTCACCACGGCAATCCTGGGGAAATTTTCCGCCATGTAGTTGACTAACTAAACATCATGCCATTACTATGCATGGGTAGAAAGAAAGGATAAAACGCCACGTAAATCTATTTTAATTTCCCAGACATTATCTTTTCTTGAATCGATTTTTAAATGAGCTGTGAAGTGTTTGATAAAATTAATCACTCCATGTCTTCTTGCAGCGTTCCAAGCTTTTTCCATTCACTTGTGTGTCATACATTTTTCTTATATCCGTCTTTCATATTTAAAACATCTAAGCCTCCTTTTTTATCTGGTTCACTACCCTTACAACGGCTTTGCGCACTTTTTGAACCTCCGCAAAGATAATAAAGTCACAAAAATACACCATATTATTAATTAATCAACTAACAATATGGCTTCTAGAAAGTGGACGAAAAGAATCGTAAATCTTCCTCAATAAAATTATTGTCTGACCGAAAATTAACACTGAACACCGAAATGACGTGATCCAATCGCTGTGGTACCTGGAAGAAATGCTGCCCTTTTATCATCTCTCGTCGGATTTTACTGTTATGCTATGTCCGCTGTGGTCCATCATGACATCCCCCTACTTACTAGAAAAGTGTTGTTTTTTTAAATTATTATTTTCTTTGATTTTGTTATCGAGCAGTGCTATGTTTCACATTATAATTATTTAGAATGCAGACCACCATAATACGGGCATATGCTTAGTTTAGGAGGTCGTAATATTTAATATATTTTTAAAATCTATATATTTAATGAAATTAAAAAATAACTTTGTATAAGTCCACAGATGTTATTTTATTTTGTATGGCTGACCGGTTTCGCTTAGCCTAAGCATTATCAGGGTGCAAAATTATACTGGTAACAAATTAACTTAGTTTAGTTTTGTATCCTGACGATGGTACAAGGAAACGAAGGCTAAGCGAAACCGGTCGGTCATAAAAAAATAAAATAATATCCGTGTTTTTAAACAAGGTTATTTATTCATTTTTTCAAATCGGTGTATATCACACTCTTAAGGATCAGCACTTAAGAATGACGCTAAACGTTACTTGGCAGCATTCTAATACAAGCAATACTACAAATGATTTATCTGCAAAAAGATTATGGGTAGTTAGAAAAATGTCTGAGGTTTCCTGTGAATACAGTATTTTAACTGTAATCTTTTAAATTCTATGAAAAACATACCAAAGTGTCAGTAAAAGGTGCAGTTTGAAAACCATCAAAGATATTTTTGAACGTATTATCTTAAATTCTAGTATGCATTTCATAAAGACTTTAAAA
Source organism: Drusus annulatus (assembly GCA_022651775.1). Taxonomy (NCBI): domain Eukaryota; kingdom Metazoa; phylum Arthropoda; class Insecta; order Trichoptera; family Limnephilidae; genus Drusus; species Drusus annulatus. The sequence goes on along the minus strand of JAGWCC010000246.1, from coordinate 247,695 downwards.
GATTACTGTTTAAGAATTGTTTTCACTGAAAAGCTTAGACATTTTTATAACTAGATAGATAAATAATTTGTTGTTTTGCTTGTACTAAAAAGCCAAAAGGTGTTGTATTTTTGGGCGCTGACCCTTAAAATTATTCGGTTTCCTATGTTCGGTTCAGATTCCATGTCTGAAATAACAAATAATCCATAAAAATTAAATCCAATTAACCAAAAATGCCATTTAGTCCAGTACCGCCCTTACATTTCGCCAAACTAGTATTTCGCAATTACACAGTATACTCCGGAACCTTTTCTGACGTGATTAAAAATGTGACAATTACGTGAAAGCACTTAGAATTAATAATAATGTCACGTTGTGTGCTGCGCGTTCAGCAAAGCGGCTTAGAAGTGTACCGTGTAAATAGCGCGTTCATTTGTTCCGAGCACTCTACCGTTAGTATACATATTATATTTCAGAATTAAAGCGTTAAGTTCACATAGTGACTTACTTCACCCGACAACATGTTTACGTACTTGTGCCGAATATTTTTATTTATGCGGTGGTTTCATTTTACGTGGGCGGAAATTTTGTTACCTTTTACTCTTCCACGTAACTCTTTCTAATGAAGATTTGTGGGATGTTCTTGTTGTTGTTTTTGTTTTTACGTTGAAGATCTAAGTTTCTCAGACCTTAATAATATCTAAAAACTTAACGATAAAATATCTATTTACTTGCAGTAATTTTACGATAGAAAACGGTTCCAAGATAATTTATCGACGTTTTCAGTGTTTCAAACGGCGGTAGTAAATTTATTTTTGTCTATGGTTTATTTTATACATAAATAAGTAAAAAAACATAATTCATTTGCACCACCTTCTGTAGCGCTAGATACTTTCAGTATCGCTTTGGTGAAATACTATAATTCAGAAGGGAATCTTTGCCTTAAATGGCTTTAGTCGTGCTCAGTAATCAAATTTGAATAGTCATGTATTTCCCGACTCACCTTTTCCTCATTTCCTTCCCATCCTCACTGCCTGACTTATACGATCCTTGAAATCGAGAATACCATAGTTCTACTGAATTTTACACACTTAATAAAAAATACTGTGAAATATAAATATGAATATTACTATTTTTTTACACCTAACAAAAATGTTTTAAAAACAATAATTTTATCAATCTGAAGATGCCTGTCTGAAGGTGAAACCGGTTTGGTAAAAATAAAGTGGAAACAAGTTACAAAGGTTCATTAAACATAAATTCATATTAGAGAAAAGGCATTATTAAAAGTAATTGGTTGGATGTTTAAAAACAATCAACAAAAAACATTTATTTTAAAAACATTTTGCCATCAGATTTTAACCTTAATCGATTTAAAATGAAAAATTACATAAACTTAATTTCGATTGGGTCTGGCTTGCAAAATTAAGTCTGACATCAATCGTAACTTTGATAATTTGCTTCGTTATTTCTTAGAAATGTTATTCATTCCCGAAATATCATTCGGTACCTACCTATTTGAAATCACAAGCTATGGGAAAGTAGATTTAGAATTCACTAGGAAGACTTTAAAACATCATCTAAGGAAAACAACAGAAATTATTGTAATAATGTTATATGAAATAATATTTGTAAAAATCACAAATCATTTCATTCCAAACGTATTATTTATTTATTTACGCCCGTCAAATGCTTTTTACATAAGTATTTAATAATAATATTTGGGTAATTTGTACGGCGCCGTTTTTGGGAAAAACAACCTCAAGGGCGCTGCAAAAATCATAATTTCTAGGATTTTTTACAACATTATACTCATAAACAGTGCAAAAAATAATGTACAAGAAAGAAAAAAAATAGTATTGAATAACATGTACGTCCAGAGTTAAATAGTTTCCACAGTTAATTTAACTATACTAGATGAAATAAACTGTACTAAAGTATACTTATATTATGATATTGACGTACTATCTATCAAAAACACCGGAGAATATGTTTCCCAGATCTGCTGTTGAATTCGTCGTATAGTAGAATAATATTGTGAGGTTGAAATAGAATTGTCACAAAAATATGACTAAGTTGAAAACAACAAATGATAGCGCTTTACAAATCTAGTGATACAGATTAGTAGCTGACCGGTTAGTAGCTGAGTGGACAAACGCGTCGGATTGCCACGCGGGCATTGTGAGTTCAATTCTTCTGTTAGCTAAGTCTTCCATCATTGCACAATCAATATTTTCCGCTTATTATAATGGAAGTAGAAGTTAAAAAAAAAAATTGTTTCTCTTTAAAAAAAAATGCAAAATAGTACGTGGGTCGGATAGTTTAAAGACATTTAAAAAAGCTTTGCTTTGTTCAAGCTCTAAATACTAACGATATACAGGGTAGGATCAAGAAGTAGTAGGACTATTTTATTTATTTATTTTTACTGAATTAATCGGTACAAATCCTTAGTAGTCCTCGAAATGGCACCCTTGTGCTTCGGCACAATGCGCATAACGCGATTCCCACTGCGCGTACGCCTTCTGGAACTCGCTTTCCGGAATCCCCTTTAGAGATGCTGTTACAGCCCTTTGGACGTCTTTTACGGAGCTGTATCGGTTTCTCTTGAGGTCCCGCTTGAGCCGAGGAAAGAGGAAGAAGTCCGGCGGTGCCAAATCTGGACTGTAGAGGGTGAGGCAACGTGGCAACCCTGTGCTTGGTCAGAAACTCCCTCACCAGCAGCGCGGTGTGGCGCGGCGCGTCATCGTGGTGAAGCTTCCAAGAATCGGCGATGTCTGGCCGCACCTGGAGGACGGGTTTGCGCAACCTTTCAAGCACGTCCACGTAAAAAATGGCATTCACAGTCTCAGAATTCACAGGGGGTACGAACTCCCTGTAAAACACACCACGACGGTCAAAAAAGGAGATGAGCATGGATTTGACCCTTGACTTGCTCATTCTGGCTTCCTTCGGACGCGGAGAGTTGTTGGTGTGCCACTCGGCGCTCTGGCGTTTGGTCTCCAGGTCGTACTCAAAACATCACGTTTCCTCACCGGTAATCACATTGTCAAGGAAATTTGGGTTTTCTTGGACACAGTTCCGAATTTCCTGGGAAATTTGCACACGATTCACTTTTTGTTCATCACTCAGGACTCTTGGCACAAACTTGGCGCACACCTTTCGCAAAGCCAAATCCTTGTAGTGGATGCTACCGGCCTTTTAAGTTGAAGTTGACGTGCGTCCGACGCGCTGGTTGTCTTCAACGAGCTCCCGCCCCTTCTTTTTATCCGAATTTCCGTAGGCGTCTTTAATCATTCCGTCGCACTTTTCTCGAGTTTGACGTAGAATTTGATGGCGTAGCGCTGCTCGAGATTTTTCTTCAACTTGGATAGCAACACGGAAATCAACGAATAAAATCTTTTTTGTTTCCTCCGATCCTCTTCCACAAAAATTCAGTCCTACTACTTCTTGATCCTACCCTAATATATAAAATATGCAAAAGTTTTATCTGAGGGCGAAAACGGAGATGTTAGAGGGAGAGGGAGCGAAGTATCCATAATATGTTCCTCGGTTTTCTAAAGTGTAACGGATGACAATTGAAACAATACACATTTATATCGGGGCTGGCCAAGGGAGGCAGGCAGGGTGCCCATCTTTTCCTAATTAGTAAGCATGCATTGTTTGGTTTAGGCTGGCCAAAAGGGTGAAGGGTTGTATGGGAGCAATAATAATGTACATACCGACCGGTTAGTAGTCAAGTTTACAAATGCGTCGGATTCCCAATCAAGGGTCGTAGATTTAATTATTCTACTAGCTAAGTCCTCCATCGATGCACAGAAACATTTTCCGCTTTTAATAATGGTCGTAGGAGTTTGAAAATAAGTTATTTTATTTATTTATTTGTTTCATTTACTGGTTCAACACAGGATTAATAGAGAATGACAAATTTTAAAACATAATTTATTACGTCCCATCCGCATACCTATATTAAAATGAAATGCCACTACAAGTTATTAGTTATAAATTAGACATAAATTATAAAATCGCAATCATTTGAAGGGCAAAGCGAATATTTGCTATGCGTTTTGCGGTTACTTAAAAAAAAAAAATTTTATTAACTTTAAAGTGTTAATGCTTATTTAAAAAAAATATATATTTAAACAATATTATTAATCAACAACGCAAATATGAAACAGAAAAATACAATAGTCACAATTGAGACTCGAACTCGGATTTTCTATGCGGATAGAGTAGAGGATCCGAGCTCGAGTCTCGGTTGGGACCATTGTCTTTTTATTTTCTGGCTTTTCCTGTTTCATATTTGAATTGTTGATTATTAATATTATTTTAAATACCAACAAAGGGTGGAAGTAGGAGGATTAAGGATAAAGTTAAAAATATATTTTTAAATAAAAAAAACGAATGTTTGGATTCTATTTATTCTAATCCTTAGTTGTAATTGTTCTGATTTCTCTTGTAAATATTCTTAATACGTAGACTTTACTTAAATTTTATTGAACCTGTGTCACCTGGGTACGGATTCCAACGCATTGGAATATACTCACACATATCCAATTTATTATACCATACATAGATAATGCTGTGGTTTCATTAAAAGAAAACATTTCATTTTTATAACGTAGAAATCAAGCGTTCGTGTAGTACAGGGTGGCTTATCTAAGGTGTAATAAATCACTGTTGAAAAGTGAGCTTTATAAATTCCTTTTAGAAATGCGCTATTATCGGCTTGGAGAAATTTTAATCAAAAATAAAGTTTCTTTAATATCATTCCCAGGCACTTCTTGCGCAATTTGTAATAACATTATCAAACCTTTGCTTTGATTTAATACGATAAAATAAACTTTGAATGGAATAAATTAAAAGTCTTTGAAACGTTGAAAACAATTTTATATAGAGAGTCGGTGCCCAATGTTTGGGGTGGGCGATTTAACGTGATTTATTAATTAAATTTAAAATTATTATTCACGTTTAAATAGCCTAAGGAACAAAAGACAACAATCGTTCCTCCAAGGTTGCGAAAGTTCAACACAGAAAATGAATACGAATATTAATTAATACGTAACCATCAAAGTCTTAAAAATAATAAGAATTTATCGTCCAAACAATTCCAATTTTCTCTCACCACCAGGATACACGTAAGAAAGTACTTAATTATTATTTCACAAGTATATAAACGAATAAATTTTAAAGATATTTAAGTATTACTTATTATAAGAATTAAAACGTTGATACAGTTGTTGAAAGTATGATTATGAAAGGTGTTTTTTATTAATCAAACGTATGCATGTATCTACACACCTATAAGGAAATCGGTGTTTTTTTTTACTTCAATTACTAAAGAAGGAATAAAATTAGAAACATAGTTTTTTCGAACGTTTTCAGTACTTTGACACGTAAGTTTTAGAATAAAGGAAAAAAAAATACAAACACTATGAATAATGCTGATTATTTATTTTGATTTAACAAGATATCTTATTAGAATTATGAAATCAACTTCATGTTGGTATTAAAGAAATTATACAGTTAAAAAAATTGAATAAAGAAAGACAAACATTTCCGGGTTACGAATAACCTGAAAATATTTGGAAAATTCCTACCATCAATCATAATAAGCGGAAGATATTTCTTGGGCAAAGATGGAGGACTTCGCCAGCAGACGAATTGAACCCCACGACGCCCGGGTGACGCGTTTGCCCATTCAACTACCGACCGGTCTAAATATGTATGTAAACTAAGTAACTAACTAACCATCACGCCGTTTCCCCGCAGGGGTAGGCAGAGAGGACGGACCACCATATAACTCTGTCTTGGCACACAATCCTTGCTTCATTTACATTCATACATCGTGTATGTACAAGGTGGTTAAATTTAACATAACCACCTTCTACAGAAATTTTCAGACTGCTTGAAGATGCCCGTGATGATGTGATACTTGTCGGTCAAAAATATAAAAAAAAGTGATTAAATTTTTAAAAGTGGTTTTACCATAATATTACAATTGAATTCTACAACGAGCTACCAATTTAAAAAATAGGAACAGAAATATACTTATTTTTAAAGCTGGTGAGAAGCAATCTGATAAATTATTCATCTCCCTCTACCGGGCCACACGACCTATTCTTGTTCCGGAAACGGAAGAGCTTCCGACCGGAAAGGACGTAAGGACGGCCTTTATTACTATTCCGTCGTCCCGTCATTTTGTTATGCCTAATGACGTTTTCCGGCATTAAGTCAACGGCGTATACCATGATTATACCACGTTCGTACCCGCTGTCCGCTAGGGAGACAAAACCGTTTTGTAGAAAAAACAGTTTTCACCCGTGAAAAATCACAATGTCATTCATATGTACCTTGACTTGTCAAGATAAAAACTGAGAAATTTTGTCTCGACAGATGCAAAAATAAAAATCTTAGGATTAATCCACGTTCTTTTAAAATGGCAAACAAAAGTTAGCTACATGGACGCAGGTTTTAAATATCTAATAAAAACAATTGTACCTAGTCGAATATTTTTTTTTATATTTAAATAATTTTCTTAACACATAAGTACATCAATTCCATTATATAATAGAAAATGTCATACTTGTACGAAAGCTACTTTCGCACGATTAAATTATATTAAATAAAAATAATTTGAAATTTTTGGCAAATTGAAAGAGCCTTAATTAAAAATGTATCACTTAAATTTAAGAAACAAGTTTTGAGGAGGCTTTCATAATGATTTAATAGATGTATATTTTGCCGCTTTCCGGCATTAAGCACATTGGCAGTACGCAATACCATGTCGATACTAGGTTATCCCCACAATTATACTAAGTTTATATCACATCCATGCCCATTAGAGAAACATTTGTGTTTTTGGATACAAACCCTCATTTATTTTGCGAGATACTATAAGAAAGGAGAGAACGGGAAAATGAACTAGCGATTTAAGACAGCGAAACGCCAATTTACCAAACGAAGTTATTGAAAAAAAAGTTTTTTGTTCTTCTTTCTAGCTTGGTCTGGAAACAGTTGGGAATCGGTCGATATGACTCGTAGCTTCTGTACTTTTAGACAGCTAAAATGCTAATATTAACCATTCGTTCGATTTCAGTAGGCGTCTAGTTTATATCTGGCTTTTCAGTTACAAAATTTTTAGAATTCACGTGACTTAATACCATTTTATTAAATTAAATCAGCAGATTTTCGTGGACCAAAAGTATAAGCTAAATCCAGACACAAACAAATTTATGATACCGACTTGAAAAATAATTATTATGAATAACCATGTCACTAAAAGTTAATTTATAAAAAATAAAAATAATAGTAACAAAATTTATTTTTTTTTTACCTCGAAAATCTTTTGAAAAGTAATTTTCTTTGTCAGTACGAGTGTCTGCAAGAAATACATTTTCAAATTTAGAAATTATGTTATTGAAATCATCAAATTTAAAAAAAATCTTTTCGAATCCTATATCAAATACTATTCTATATTTAAATGGGGTGGATTAAAACAACTCAACTTTTTCTTGGCAAGTCGAGTTACATACCGTAATTTTTCACAGGTAAGCTACGACAAGGTGTTCAGAGATAAAGGGTAGCAACTTCGGAGGTTGTTCTACATGATAGTATTATTAAAAAGATATTTATAACTTTTTCAAAATTCCAACATTCAAAAGTTAATTGTCTTTTTATTATATTTTTTTATTTGTACTATTATGTAAAATAATCTCTTGGTGCTTTTTTTTCTATTTCTTAAATTTAATCTAGAAATTAATACTTATGTAAATGGTATCAAAACCACCAGTAACCACATTTGTACATGCAATATTAACTTATTGAATGTTGATCAAGTGTACGATTAAGGTGTAGTAACTTGATTTTGTGAGAATTTTGTAATTAAATATGATAATATTAAATCTGGAGACATGTAAAGATTGAACGTTTTTTTTCTGTTAACACGAAATAGGAGTAATCTCCGGTGTTGCTGTGCAAAGGGTTAACATACATAGGAAATTACATCGGGAAAGTCTTTAATTTTCTAGCCAGTAAATCATTTCAAAACAAAACCGTAACATTACAAACGTGAAGGAAAATCGATTGATTTGAACTAACCATATTAAATATAATGTTAAATAATGAAACAATTAGAAAAAGAATCAGTTCTTTCAAAAAACCAAAAATAATTTTCTCTTTTATTCCCTTTCTTTGTAATATAATGTTTTAAAGATGTAATATTTTTAGTTGTAATTTTATTTTTGTGTCCCGAAGATGCCACGTTGTCGATAAAACCAGTGGGCATTTAAAAAAAGCCTTTTAAGAAGCGTGTTAATTATTTAATAATAGTTACAAATATATTCAAATCACATGCATGAGAATAACATATAAAAATATTATTTTTGCCGCTACCAGGATTTGTACTCTTGAATTTCCGCTCCCGGGGATCTGCTCCTACCATGGAATTATCGCGACAACCTTTCCACCTGTTATATTTATTGTATCATCGTGATTATACTTGAACATTTCCTCAACATGATTATAACTTTTTCTCACTTGTTTTATTTGAAAAGGCAGTGTTTTGCTACGGGCATCTATACGGTCAACAAAATTCTATTGGAAAAGTTACACAGTGGTCGGCACAAAAGTTTTATTGGTAACGTGGTACCGGTTCCGTGTAAAAAGTGTTTTAACATCAAAACTTTTTAAATAACTTTAAAATACAACTCGATCAAGTTGTTTTTTTTATTTCCCTGAAATGTAGGTAATCTCTGATGACACTGCGCAAAGAGAAAACCTTCGTGCATAGCGCTAAGACAATAACAAATTTATTCGTTGCTCATTTTCATCGGAACAGTTTTCAAGTTTCTCGAGAATAAATCATTCTATATCAAAACCATCAAATTACAGAGCCAGAGCCAAACAATCAATTTGAATTAAACTTATTTGAGATCTGGTTAAAAGAGGTAAAAACGATATCACGTTCGTACAAGTGCCGTTTCTCGTGATGAATGGGGAGATTCCGGGGAACTGTGGACATTCGTATAAGAACAGTTTTATGGTTACAAATTGAATAGAGGTTGAATGTAGATTTATAATCTTGACAAGGAAAAAGATGTTAGGGGAAGAAATAAAGGAGAATCTACTACCGGCGTAATCGATTTTTCGAATTTCCACTTCGGTAATGAAATAATGGAACATTAATACTAATTTTGAAACCATTAAACGCGGCGTGGTACTAAAATTATTTTTTAATTTGCGAAAAAAAAACACTTCATGCTGGAGTTTTGATCGCAAACAATGGCCTCGTTAATGTGAATTAATTACGAAATTGAATTAGCTTTAAAGAAATTTAAGAAACATTTTTTTTTAAATTCTATTTTGTTTAATTTGAGGATAATTAAGTAATTTGATATGTTGATACTAAATTTCAAGTGAGTTTTTAAGAATCATTTTGTTTGTTGGCTAAACCAATCAGTCCAAACTTTATTGATTTTAGAAGATAAATCATTGTATCTTGACAGAAGTATATGCCAATCAATTATCATTCAAAACCTAATCATACGAACGCTCTAACAGAATAAAAATTAAATTTCTTCAATTGGTAGTTTTTTTTATATGGGCAGTGCTTCATTAAGAAGATACTCTCTCTGAAAATATTATGATATGCCATATAATTATCGAGGAGGCTATACTTTTATATTATAACCGGTAGGATTTGTTAAGGTGCCGTATGTTATGAAGCAAATCATAATTATTTTATTTGTTTTGTATTTACGCTCATGAGGCTTTTACATAATATAAACTAACAGTTGTAAAAACAGACATAAGTTTAATAAGAGAACTTTAAAAAGAACCACATATGCAGGAAACAATAAAAAATATGAATAATAATGAAAAATATGTTGAATAATAGATGAAATAAGTTCATGAGATTTGTTGTTAAATAGTGAATGCGGAATAAAGGTAAATTAAATATAACTGTGAAATAACTCTGTAGTTTTCCTTTCATTATTAATGAGAAACATGTAACATTTTATTTTTGAATAACATTTTTATGTCTCTGTCTCTTTGTTTGAACTTTTTTCACGAAAAAAAACAAAAATTTCTCGGACATATGAGTTCACACAATTTGTACATCCACTCCAAAAACTCTGTTGGTTTTTCTATTGTTTGTGGTTTGCGTAGTTTGTAGGTTCTGGTTGCTTTGTTTGTTCTATTCAAAACGTCACGTATCTATTCACGTGAGTTTTTCAGCGCCAATTACGATTTTTATTTCAAACAAAACTGCCAACCATTTTTTAATGAGATGACCGCACCAAAATTACAAACAGCCGAAGCCTGGAGACATGTCACTTCCAATGCTTAGTGAAAAGATAAAAGGAATTCAATGTTCTGGTAGTCCCTACCTATGAAACTATGTTATATTTGGGGATGCAGTGCAGATAAAATTTTTAAGGAAATGGCGGATTGAGTTTTGAAGAGACTTGTGTCTGGGATCCAAGAAATACAATAGCTAAGAGGTTATTCCTCAGCCCAAATTTCGAACTCAGGAACAAGTTGTAAACTGACAAAAATGTCAACCGCGATAAATGTTGAGTATGCGGTTTATATTATATTATTCATTATTTTTTAATGTGAGTTCCGCCAGTAGGACTATGACGTCTCCATTCGGGGTTTTTGTGAGGCTAAAGGAAGTGTGTGGGAGAGAAAAAAGATGGGAAAAAGAAAGTTCGGGAAGTACATGGCTATTCAAATCTAGTCACTCAATACGTCTATTGCAATTTCAAGCAACGTTTCGATTTTGAATGGTAGTCTTTAACCAGGGCGATACTTGGAAACAGATAGTGCCAAAATAATCAATAATCTTAGTTCATCAGAGAACCTTACATTAAAATATCAGTAGAACAAATACAACATTATGACCTGACACTTAGAGGTCATAATGTTTAAACAAGCAAATCTATTTAACTGTCAAACGGATAGGCTGTTTTTGCACGGGAGTGAATTTATTTTATTTTATATTTTGCTCGAATTCAAAACCCACAAAAGGAGGTCCTTACTACTCTGCCATGGATGTCATCACAATATGCAACATCTCCATGTTCATCCGAAAGGTAAGTACAAGTTCTATTTGCGTCATATAATTAGTTGGCCCAAAGCATCTAAGCTTTCAGAGTCCACTGCTTCCATTACGCTTCTCAAAGCTTTACAATCTCAATCATTCCCAAATAGCTGTTTCTAGACCCGAGTGTTTGTTAAATCATCAAATTACCACACTCTCTAGTACCTACCTTGTACCGACAACCTCGAGCCAAAGTATTGCCCATATTAAATTATTATTATTATGTAGTTTAATGCATTTGCATTCTATATACCGAAGAGAATTACGCGATTTGAAATTTAGTTTAATTTGAACTTTCTTAGAACTTAATCATCCAGATATTCGCTCGTACTTATATTGCGTGATATACAGTGTTTTTAATGTATACCGCACGAGAGTTCCGACTGAACCCGACTATCCGGTGCCAGTGGAATTCTGGCATCACCAATTGGGGTACGTTCTGAGGCAGAGCGAATGAGAACTGTAAAAAGATGGGAAGAGGAAGGACGGAAAGTACCTGGCTATAAGAACTGATCACCAAACACGGATAAAGCCATTTCAAACAACTTTTCGATTCTTAATGGTGGTCTTTCACTAGGGCGATGGAGATGAGACTATCTTCCACTCTCGAACGTGACTTTATATAATATATATATATATATATATATATATATATATATATATATATATATATATATATATATATATATCTTATATTATATAAATATATATCTTAATAATTGTGAAATAACACATATCAATCAAATAAAATATTTTTTCGCAGAAAGCAATCACTTTGCGGTTTGACATATTTAGTTAAAATGAAATAATAACTTTGTATAAGACCGCAGATTTAATTTAATTTTTTATGACCGACCACTGTTTTCTCAATGTAATCTTATTTTATTTTAAATTGTATTCTCCCTCTGTGTGTACACATAACCGCAAACTTTGTATTTTTTATTTGGTTTAGCTTAGACTAAGCGAAACCGGTCGGATATAAAAAAAATCTGTGGTCTCGAACACAGTTATTATTTTTTTTTTTTAATAATTTTGAACTCCAGGATTCAAAGCCTCTAGATTCGTAGTCGAGGATCTCAACAGCTCGATCATAGGGTTCGTATTTCATGATATATTAAAATGATTACATAAGTGGAGGTGGTTGATAATTAAAAAAAAAAAACAGATTGAAGGAAGACTGATAAAGGACACCTCTAAACTTTCACATATGTTTATCATATGTTAGCATTATCAGCCATTTTGGATTGGTGATTTGTTTTTGACAACTGGAAAGGTTAGTCACGTTTTTGTGTGTTCCATTTTTAACGCAAAATTTAATACATATTCTTTGATCCATTTTTTTCAAAAGTAAAAAATCGAAGAACACACAAAAACGTGACTAACCTTTTCAGTTTTCAAAACCAAACCACTAATCCAAAATGGCTGATAATGCTAACACATGATAAACATATGTGCACCAACATAACAACAACAAAAAATCGTTAATCGAATGTACACAGCCCTCGAAAATTTAAAATTCACCTTTGCTATGTAAATACAATTAATTGTTATTTATGTTACTGCTATTACTTATTGTTCTATCTAGCTTTTTTGCTGACAGTGAGTAACTAAAACAAATGTGTTTCTTGAATATTAAAACTATTTTCTGACCGGAAATGAAAACCTCATTGATCTGTCCTGTAAGCTGCAAATGTTTATTTCCTTAAATTGTAAGGGTCGGTAATACGTTTCTCATTATGAAAGGATTTCAGATTTTTGAACGCCTAAATGCTGAACATAACAATGTTAGAAAATAGTAGCGTTGTGACCGCTTTGAAAGAACTGCTTCAAAGAACCACTTCTTTTGGCAACAATTCCTACTTCATTCATTGTTCATTGAACAAAAACTTCAATTGAAGTCGGTAGTTCATTATAGCGTTCATTCATTTTAATAACTTCATTTTATTGAACAAATATTTCAATTGAAGGTGGTAGTTCATTTTAGCCTTCATTCATTTCATTAACTTCATTTCACATAACCAACACTTCAATTGAAGTTGGTAGTTCATTTTAGCCTTCATTCATTTGAAAAAATACTTCAATTGCAGCCGGCAGTTTATTCATATCATTGAAAGAAGTACTTCAATTTGAAGCAGTACCATTGCGAAGCTATTGACATTTCGAAATGAAGGAACCAGTTCAGTTATTTTCGTCTTCAAATCTCTACCGACTAGCCAGTGCTATTTCGGCAAGGAACCGGTTCCAAAAAGAAGCGTTCACTTCGAAGGGTTCATTTTAAAGAACTAACAATTCGTGAAGCATTCACAAAACATTGCAGTTTTTCCCAACGCTAGAAGATAGGTACTAAAGCTGTTTGAAAGCTAATGCTCAAAGTGGTAACGAATAGTCAAGTTTTGCTATTTTAATATTTTCTATTAATATAAAAATTCAACAGTGAAAAAATTCTTAATTTAAAAATTAAGCAGTAAGTAAGTTGGAAACGTAATTCCGAAATATCACACGGTTCAACTCCTTTGACGATTTTCCGACCCCTTCCTTTATGTGACCCTTTTTTCCCCACGTCTACTTCTTATTGGCTGTGTATAACTTAACTCTTGTATATGTTTTACTCAAAGCAATAAAAATGGGGTTGTTCATAATTTTACTTTTGAGATCTCAGATATACTCGTATTTTGATTATAATGATTTTTTCGCCGTAAGCAAATAAAACAGTAAATATAGTTTAGTGCAGGTTTTATAGACTCAAACCAGTCTTATGAGAATACATTTGATTTAATCGATATGTGTAATATTACATTTAATGAATAAGAAAAAATATTAAGTCTATTTGTAGAACGTTCCAGAATGATAGATGCTTCAAATATCACCCTGGTAAAAGACCACCGTTCAGAATTGAAATGTTGCTTGATATGGCTTAAGCCGTGTTTGGTGACCAGATCTGAATAGCCAAGTACTTCCAAACCTTCCTATTTCTCATCTCCTTCCCCTCTCCACTACCTTCATCTTCAAAACACATTCGAACTGGGGATGCTATAGTCCCACTGGCTCCAAACGGTTAGGAGCACGAACTCTTTAAACCCTTGCCAGGAATTTAACTCTGAAACTATGAGCTCTGCTTCAATAATTGAGGAACTTACCGCTCGCTCTATAATTTTATAAGAATTTGTGAAAATATATTTTTTTAAATAACCTTCATCTGGTGGACCAGGAAGTAGCATGGAGTCATCCCTGTACCACGCGCTGACTGCCACGTGGTCCTTCACGGCCGGCGGCACATTGCACGTCAGCACGGCTGTCCCGCCGGGGCTGGCACGCGTGCCCGAAACCTGCACGCTCCACTCTTGCCACACCACTGAAACAAAAAGGGATTTTGTAAAAAACAATAATTTCATAAAAGAAAGGGAACGCAATGTAGAAAAAGGAAACGAAAGAATAAAAGCGGAGAATACATTATCATAATAAGGTTTTGTTTTAAATCTGCAGCGTAAAAAATATACGCTGCTTTGAACGTTTGTTCTTTTTTCAAACAGTATAGAAATATTGTTTCGGTAAAATAATACTTTGTTTAGTTTCCCCGATACACCTTTTTACAAAAAAATAACTTTTTAAATATTTTTAGGGGAAGTTAGTCGTAATTTATTTTAGCTCAATCTATCAACTAGTTAATTACTTTGCCTTCAAATATTGCACGAATACCCGTCACGCTTTACAAAATCTCATTTATTAAAAAACTTATAATTTGAACTTGCATATTATTTTTCCAAGTCGAAATTTACGAATACGAATTACGAATATAATTAACGATTATAATATAATTATAATTACGTCGAATAAAATATTTTCAAATCCCTACCTAACTAATAATGTATTAAGCCATAGTGTATATTCAGATATTATTCTATATATCAAATGGATTTAGTTACATTTCGTAATTTTTTCATTAGTTCATAATAACACACGGTAAATTATTAAAGAGTGGACCTTCAAATCTTTTTCGAATTTTGATTAATCAACGAGTTTCAAAAATAGCGCATTTTAATAATAATATATTTAATCCATGGTTTTTTGAATTTGTACCAAAACCAAAGTTTTTTAAATCAAACTTTTCTTCCTACACAATAATCGATAATTACTTTGAGGGATAAAACTACGATTATATGTTGCATATTTCACCCCGCACACCTATGACTTTTTGAGAATACTAGGATGCATTTCTTAGGTGTGCAGTTTGATAACAGTGATTTTTAGTATAACCGTAGAGCAGATATATGTTTAAAACCTATTATTCGTCAAACTCGAGTCATCACACTACTACCATAATGAGAATATTATGTAAGGAAATACTGTTACTAAGAAAAAATACTACTTGAGTATGTGGGGTTTGCCTGAGATTCAGATTAGAATTATTTCTGATGAATCTGTAACAAATACATCTTAAATATGTACTCGGGACTTAAGTAATTTATATTTTAGATTGATAAAAAATACCCATTCTATTAAAATTCTTAACGTGAAACAATTTTTTTAAGGATTCAATTTTTTTTTAGCAATAATATTTGCAGTAAAGACTAGTTTTTAATTATTTATACGATTAATTAGTTTCTTTCAAAGTGATTTCTCTGAAAAAAATTGAGTTCGTCCCACTTTTCGGTTTTTTGTGATCGTTTTTGGTTCAGTCGCTGCCTCTATAAATATTATATTTTGAACCGGTGCTTAGCGTCGGTATCAATTTTTGATTAATTTTAAAGAATAGTTAGTGAAATCTTTTTTACACACTTTAATAGAACTTGTATGATAGAAGACGAACGAATGCAAATGAACTTGTTCTATTTTCAGGTTTCCGCCATTTTTTTGGGAACCTCCTTTATTGATTTATTTCTAGGCTAGTGTGATATCATAGCTCGTTTTTTTTTAAAATTCGCTCTATTTGTCCCATATTCGGATTTGGGTGTAGGGTCAACAATACTATTGTTCTTTTATTGAGGAGAATACACAGATGCAGACACTAATAAATAAACAATGTTTAACATACAGTTGAAAGATTATGCCTGCATCTCAACTATTTCTCACAGATTTAGGTTATGATGATTAGATTATGTTATGAGAATGAATAATAAGATTATAGTCAATATTTATATACTAGTTTGTAACTTTTGAGACTACTGAGAGAACGTTATCAAAATGGTCAAATAGTAAGCGAAATCTTCACACATTGACGGCCCACCCTACTGTACACTGTACAGGTAGTTGTTAGGGTCTAACCTATTTGGGGCAATAACTAATAACAGCTTGCAGCGCACCGCACAGGTGGGCTGGCTGCGAGAGGTGAATTTGTTACTGCTGCAGTTTGCAGGTAAGGACACGTTTCCAGGATTATCTCACGTGACTGGAAACACAATAACGTCTCTAATAGAGCTCTCTGGACTCGGAGTGGAATATTGCTTTATCCATAACAACTTCAAAGGAAATATGTTTTAGATTTGAAGATGTTTCATACAGTTCGCGAACGTTTGTTCATAGATACACAAAATTGACTTACAAAATACAACCACAGGCGATACAAACCGGTTGTGGAAGAAAATATTGGCTTTTATACAGTTTTTGGTTTCTGAGAAGGTATTTTAGAAAAATGTAGATTAACGCTTAAATTTTTTAAAGTGAGACCATTGACAAAAATCTAATCCTAGTTTATAATTCTTAAAGCATGTGTTTAATATATTTTTGCAATCATAATTATATTTTTGCTAACGTCAACTTGTTAGACAGAACCGAGTATTTGTCAGTATCGACGCGAATTAACTTAATGTGTACGGTAACCTAAAAGTTTGATTACATGTTTTTTTTAATAGAATTATAATAGCAATATTTTTTTTAAATTTCATCCAAATATTACCAAAACCTGCATGTACTTAGGAACAAGGGAGGCTCGTGATTTTTTAGTGTGTTAGAGTGCTGACATTGAAAAATACGACGTTATTGATGTTGTAGTCGAATTTTTTTTTTTTTGTATGAAGATTTATCATTTTGGGTGGGTCAATGACCCACGAAAACTGACAAATCTCGAAATACTTCATACAAAAAAATATGAAAAAAGTAGTTTTCGGCTACAGCAAGATCAATCATGACGTTTTTTCAATCTTAGCACTCTAGCACACCAAAAAGTCACGAGCCGCCACTGCTTGGGAGTCATGATAAATCATTGAAATAATTTTAAAAAATTCACATACGATGTACTACGGTCAGATGAAGCACTAAGCGAAAAAAGTGGCTCCACTCTGTTGGATGTCGGTACATCCACCCACTACCCCACCGCTTTAGTCGGCCTACCATCGTCAGCATTTGATTTATGCTTATATCGAAATGCGGTGTATTCCGTTACTGCGAAAACAACACCAAATTGCTTGGTAAAACCAACGTAGTAACTTTTCTCAGGAATGTGTGTTTTAATATCATTAAAATAACTGCTGATTAAGCGAAAATAAGTTTTTTGCCTAAAATTTAAGGTTCGAAAAACACAACAACCGCAATGGCGTTGCCATATTTTGTCGGCGAGGTTCGTGAGCACATTCAGCTGTCGAACTCAAAAGTCCCCTCTCCGCACCACATACCTTCCCCCGAATTAATGGGACACGGTTCCAAGGCTCCATCTGAATGAGCTGCCTGTTTTTTTTTGAGTCTTTGTGTTTTTGTTTAATTTATGCAAATCCAAACACTTTTATCCAAATACTTTATTTTCAGTGACCCATTATGAAAGTTCCGCTTTCCCGTGCGGAATTAAGATATATGAATCATAAAAGCCACGGTTTAAATTTAGGTATCATTATTCGCAAAGCCATCCCAAGTTATTGCAACATTTATCATACTTAGGTGAATGCAAACAGTCGAACGAACCGTCGACATTTTATTTGGTGCCTGGCATTGTACAAGTTATATTTGTCTGCGGATGAATATTCCTAAACGACTGAACTGGGAGTGTAACAGATGGCGAAAAAAACAATGAAACCGCTCGTCGTTTTAGTAAAATAAACAAACGCCTGGCTGATGTGAGTGGAGGCACGACTTCATGAAAGTTTATCATGGCGAAGAACTCTCGCAATTTTTGTTTGAATAAAACTCCGTACTCGGTAAATGGCATTTTTCCAATCGAGACGCTGTCAAAGAGCAAAGTAAAATAGAGTATGACGTCTTCGATATGCTTTTATGAAAGAATATTGCTTTCGTTGGAGAAAGCTACGTTCCCGGATGGTTTTACGACAGTTTCACTGGGGCAGCATTTTCTTTGTGGACGCCTCGTCTCAAATAGGTGGTTTTTGGTCAATCTTGTCGACAATTTCTATCTAAAATATTTTTGAACAATAAATTCTGTGTGCGCAAGGAAGAACAGAATGAATCAATACACGCAGTTATTCAGGAGAGCCAAAACAATTTTTGTTTTGTTTTTATTTTTCGTATGTAATCATGTCATATGTAATTCACATGTCCCTTTTCAGAAAATAGTAGCCCTTTATTTTATTTTCTAACTCATCTCATTTTTTCGTGCTAGATATGTATCTAAGAAACAATTCTTCATACCTAACTTCAAACATGATTTTTTGTACTCATTCCGATCTTCTTTGCGTACACAAAATAATAAAATATTAGTGATCTTTGTTGAACAGAACCCAACCATCATTGAGTTGTTATAAATTACAAACTAGATTGTTTACAGGTTGTAATAATATGTTTGTTGAATATCTATCAATACGGATTTTCCTTTACTTTAAAGCTCTAAGCACTGAATTTTATTATGATTAAAAACCCTTACTTCTTGTTTTAGGCGGTAAAGATTTAAAAATATCTATTTGCACTAAAAAAAAATATTAGTGATCTTTGTTGAACAGAACCCAACCATCATTGAGTTGTTATAAATTACAAACTAGATTGTTTACAGGTTGTAATAATATGTTTGTTGAATATCTATCAATACGGATTTTCCTTTACTTTAAAGCTCTAAGCACTGAATTTTATTATGATTAAAAACCCTTACTTCTTGTTTTAGGCAGTAAAGATTTAAAAATATCTATTTGTACTAAAAAAATGACACTACACAAAATTCTTTTGACTGTTCTTCTGAAGATCCAGAGAACTCTATCCTCAACCCATTGCACAGCGTTATGGGGGGTGTAAAGTGACACTGTGCGTTAATCATGGTTTTCTTCATTTGATATTTGAGAGTTTTTAGTCCCAAGAGTAAAAATGAAAATCGTTTGCCAATTAAAGAAACTTAAGAAATATTTACATTATTGTTCTACTTAGATGCTCTAATATTCTTTATTTTTTGGGTTACAAATAACCTGAAAACATTTGAAAAACTCCTGCTGCTATCATAATAAAGAGGAAAATGTTGCTTGTGCAATGATGGATGACTTAGCTAGCAGAAAAATTGATCCCACGATGCCCGAGTAGGTATCCGATGTTTGAGCTAAAACCAAACCTATAATAGTTTCAGATAGATTTTATTATGTCAAGTTAAGCTCAGTTAAAAAATATGTACTGTAAATCTTAGGGTTAAGCTAAAATGTAAAGTTTTTCTCAGCCATCGTGTAATAATCCAAAATGAATGTAATACTCGTATATAAAAAATCCTTTCATCACTTTTAATCCACTATCTTTGTAATAATAATAACAACAATTGCGCGATTTTTTCGTGTAGTGAAAAAAAATATGGCAGTTTGAAAAGATATCAAAACAAACAGATATCAAAAGCCCACCTTCACAAGTCACTATTTTGATCATCCTTCAACTGACAAATCTGGAATAGATAACATAGACTTTGGCTTAACTTTCTCATTAAAAGGCCAATATTTGGTCAAAGAGAAAAATAGATAACCCAGCTTTCTAAAATTCGTGTATTCTTTCGCTATGTTTTCCGTTATTTATGAATAAATATATTTAATCTTTTTACCCGACGGAAAATCCAATTTATATGACAAACGTTCCCCCATCTTAATTTGGCCATTGCCATAGTTCCAAATGTCCGGCCGCAGGAGACCTATATTTCACATCTTATTTCGCTTTGTTCTTCGAAGAATCAAACTGGCAAAAGTAAAGTTGTATAATTTTGTTTCAAGGTTTGTTTTAATCTTTGGGGAAAAGGAACATGTATAAAAAGTTTTTTCACTCTTCAAATTCTCGTTGACCCAAGTGCTATAAATAAAATATAAGAAAAGAAAAAGTTTATGAAGATTTTACGGGTAGAAAAAATTTGAAAAATCATGTATTTTCTGCTAAAATACAGTTAGTTATGTGATGGCTGAAATGCTTTTCTGAAAAATGCGTCGCTATTTACAAAAGTTATGTAACGTAACAGTATGACTTCTAGCATGTTTTTTTCTTTATACAACTGAGGAATTTTATATACCTACTGTAGGTACAGTATGCCCTACTGTGACATCTAGCCTTTGTGTGGATATAAGGACCTGTCAGAACCTGCAGGAAGTTTACAAACGACGCCACGTCACTCCGTGCACTTCCGGCACCCTATTATCGTCTACAATGTATGTTAACACATATAACGTGGCGTACGTAATAAAGCACTAATTTTCTTTAAAAACTTTCAGACTTTAAGAATTTTTTTTTATTTAGCTTTCTAGCAGGAAATCAGATATTTTTTAAAGAAAGAAAAAATTTGCCCAAATTTTAATTTACAAAATTCCCAATACAAATAACCCTTTTCAGCTGAATAAGTCATTTATATCATGAGTTGCGAAGCTTTAAAATGTCTAAAAATAGGCTAGTAATAGTTCCGTTTTACAAAATAAATTTTGAAAACTAAAAATAGGTGTTGAAAGTAAAATGAACCAGAGTAGTAACTACAAGTATATCCAAAAATCAACTTTGTTGTGGTGGAAAGTACTTTTAAAATACTTTATTTAAATAAAAACATACAAATTATATCTCAAGTCGAGCCGACTGAATTTTCGGGCTGTAGATGTAAATAAATGCTCGAAAAAGGGGTTGCTTCTTACGTTTTCATATAAAGTAATTATAAGTTCATTGGAGCAAAAAGCTGAACCCGTCCAAAAAGTGCTTTGAGCGCCAATTTTCTCTTCAAACAACAACAATTACAAATTCATAACCGAAACCAAATAATAAATACGGTTAACTTTTATAACAATTTGAAACAATTCAGTTTTCGTCAACCAGCGTGAGCGCCGTTCGTGCAATATCTTATAAATAATTAAAATATCTCGCTACGATGGCCACGCCGTAGCTGCCGTAGCTCATCGTAGCTCGGTAATGCTTTCAAGCTACAATGGTCGTAGCTCGTTGCTTCGCAGTTAATACCGGCTGGCAGGGGTTGCGAAGGAATGAGGCAATAAAATACTAATTACAGGAACTAATGAAGATGGGATATTATCTTCGTAACAGTGGGAGATAATTTATAATGGATGTTAAAAGTAGTTAATTGCTTATGGTAGTAAATTATTATGGTGGGTAGTGAATAATTCTTTTAAATTGATGTTATTCTGCGTTAATGTTCGAGATACTTTTTTGTTTAGTAGACATTGAAATAATATGTTCACCGTTTGTGAAGTAGTTTTGATTTGGTCTAGTACAATTTGTTCCATCTAGATATTATTATATTTTAATATTCACTCGAGTTTCGACACAAATTTTCTTCACCTTTCATCGATGATTTTATTTTTCTACTGATTGTTTTTACCCAAGCATCAAAAATATTTGTTTTTACTTTACCTACAATTATAAAAAAACATACATTCAATGTGGCGGAAGTAATTTTTTTTTCATTAATCTTCAGATGTGTATTTCAAAGATCCGTAGCCCCCGCTGGAAATGGAATTACGACCCGAAAATTAACGCGTTTACCTTGAAATTTAAGACGTTTGCAAATTTTATGATATCAGAGCTTACTTTTCAAGGTTTTTGATGCATTAAAAAATAGAGTCTTGCTTTATTCAACGCGACAAAAAAAACCTTCTTAATCGCAATTCCTCCTTTGATTTGAGTTTGAATGAAAATACAGGAATGTTGAATAATTCAAATCAACATCACATAAAACCAATTTCATATATAAATATAAGTTATCAAGCCATACTCTAGATGGATTTTTTTGCTATGCAAATAAAATACCAACATGGTTTATGGCATTCTGGGGAAAACAAGAAAATACATTATTATAAAAGAAAATGGAATTTATTTTTTAATATTGAAAACGAATCAAATACACAGTTGTTGTTGCGTAAATTGTTATTAATTAAAAACAGCAACACTAGAATACGCCGTAGTTGGTTTATTGATCAATTAGTGCCTCGCTGAAATTCACAACCATACTCCGCATCGGGTTCAGATTTCTGTTCGGCAAAGCCTTTGAAACGTACAGCGGTGAACGTAGAGGCACATAGCGCTGAACCGTGTAATATTCACAAGCGTAGAAAGGACTGCCACGTCACTTGGAAGGCTGTAAAGCGAAGGCTTCGGCGCTGATTTGTTTGGGGTTTATTTTGCCATAAATTATGATAGTATCCGCAGCGAAATGGGAAATAAAATATTCCATGGAACGTCTGGACGAAATTCGCTTCTGGTTAATACATATGATCAAATGATTATTTTGGATGAAATAAACACCTAGATTAAGCGACTTCACGGACGTTATTTAAGTCAACTGTCCTCAACATTGTACAAAATATTTTTGTATTTATGTAGTTAGTCTAAATAAAGAACGAAACGAGGCCTCCAATAGGTAACTCAAACTATTTTGACGAAAATGAGTTACTGACCAACAAACTTATTCATGCAGGTAGCCAAAAGATGACTATTTTTAAATTCATTAATTGACAATACCTACGATGCCTCTACCTGTACAATACAAATATGCAAGTGTTGTGTAAATGTATTTTGCAGATATGTAAAGTTATCTGTGCAGTCGGGAGCATCGCTACTATGGATATTAAGCTTACAAATAGCAAAAGTAGTTAGTCCCCTTTATGAACACTTGAACAGAAAAGTTTGTGATCTTCTAAATAGGTTTTTGTAAATGAGTAGGCTGTAAATCGAACTGTCTCCACGGTGTTGCGTGGGGTTTAGAAATGGATGATTCGACGAAATAATATTCAATTTTTAAAATGACTTTAAAGTTTCAAGATTTT
Source organism: Drusus annulatus (assembly GCA_022651775.1). Taxonomy (NCBI): domain Eukaryota; kingdom Metazoa; phylum Arthropoda; class Insecta; order Trichoptera; family Limnephilidae; genus Drusus; species Drusus annulatus. The sequence continues at coordinate 224,463 of JAGWCC010000246.1, read as the reverse complement.
TGACCAAAATTGTTTAAAGTAATATATCGGGTCCAACCTGTGTAAGAACCCGATTAGCGACTGAACACGTATGTCGAATGTAAAATAAATGTTAATGTTAATAATAGGTGACTACTTATCTATTGTGTGCGATTTAAACAGCAAATTATAATAACTGAGCCCTATCTAAAATAAGTCACTCGCGGCCTCCCAAGACAACCTCCGTTGTCGAGCGGTCAAGATCCTCGACAAAAAATTCAGAGGTCACGAGTTCGAATCCCAGCGTGCATAAATAGTAGATACTCTTAGTATCGTTCTGGTGAAAGTCAACCATTCATAATCAAAACTTTGCTTGAAATAGCTAAAGCCGTGTTTGGTGACCAGTTCTGTAGAGCCACATATATCTCAACCTTACTGTTCCCCCTGTAAGAACCTCTTCACTCCCTCCAACCTCGTAACTCGTAACATATCGTAAGTCTCACTGGTTTTGGACAGTTGAAAAAAAAAGTCAATTTTGTGATCGTTTACAGCTGGCTAAAGTTTTTTTTTAAATAAAATAATTTGACATTCTCTTAAACATATATTATTTTTCACATTTAAATTGACAAAAATTGCCGTCGGCATTGTAATCATTGTAGTGTAAATAAAATAAGGCTTCCTTAGACGATTCTTGGTCTTTCATTTTGTGGAATTTTTTGAACTCTCGATAATTTAATACGGTGAACTCTAGTGTCATGACTTTTGCAAATCATTTTGTGCTTTAATTTTTTTCAGATTGGCGGGACCATTTTCAGTTAGCAACGACTTTTTAGATTCACATAAAAATGAAAAGACCAAATATTTGTTCTATATTTATATGTATATATATTTTTTAACAAGAAACAAGACAATGCGGTGAAGTAAGAAAATCTCTAGAAAGGGGATCTCTGGCGTCATTCTTCTAAGGTAGTCGACTCTTAGATCAGCAACGTCATCGGCTATCAAAAGGCTGATAGAACCCAAACGCAATCCAAATACTAAGTTTGGAGATCGCGCTTTCGGAGTATCGGGGCCAAAGGCTTGGAATAAACTCCCTGCGAAACTAAGATGTATAACGAGCCCAACAGAATTTCGGTTAAAACTGAAAACTTACCTTTTCAGACTCTCATATCCAAAAATTCATTAAAAGAATCTCAACATAATCTGTTTCTCGACGAATAACCTTTAGATATACAAATTTAAACCAAATCACTGTACTGTACGACAAATTCAGAAAGTTAATTTTTTTAAATTTCGCTCCCATGCCCTAAATCGGAAAAAAATAAATAATAAATCACAATTATAATTTTAAGTTAATAAATGGGTCTATCTGATAGGACCTGCCAGGTAAGTATGTTCCTGTATATTTTCTTATTTAGACTAGGAATAATATGTAATAATAGAAAATAAGATCTGTACAGCGCTCTTGAGGTGATTTTTCACAAAAAACGGCGCCATACAAATCATCCAAATATTATTATTATTATTACTAAAATTGCACATATTTCTCTGTTTAAAGTTTGAAAGTTAAACAGTAAACAATAAAAAAACGCATTTTTCGTTGATCCAAATACTTAAATAAAAACAAATAAATTGATGTTGAATTTATATCTAATTTAAAAATAAACTAGTTTGATCTTAACCAAACACAGAGGGAATAAGGGTAATAAAACTAATCTTTTTCAATTTATGTACCATTCTCATGATAAGAGACAGAGATATTTTATTTAAAATCAGAATAATACGTTGGGTGGGTAAAGTTTTTTGTAAGGATAGGTTTTTTTCATGAGAACATTATGTTATTTCAGGCCTACTAAATCTCCAGATTATCCTGTGCTGGGCTTTGGATCATCCCAGTGGCGTAGTTCAAGTCGGTCACGACGTCGATAATACCATCAGCCGGGAAACCAACAACTCTAAATAATAAATATACCAAAATCAATATTCGCAATCATCATCTCAAAAGGCATAAGGATAATAAAATAACCGACGTTTTCGATAAAATGTATTTAATGTTTTCCTTTATTCCATTTTATTACTCAGTTAGAATTGATTTGGTCAACCAGGAAAAAAGTAAATACGATTTAATATTTGTTATCTGACAAACAACAATAATCATAAGTGACAGCTGTTTCTGTATTTGTTTTGCTCCCACAAAAATATATAGTAGATAAATTGTGTTAGAATATTTTTTTCTATGGCTTATGTGAGTGCTAACTAGATATTTGTCTAAAATAAAGTGAAAAACAATCTGATTACCAGATATGTTTAATTACCGGTCAACTGACAACGGTTGTCTTGTTACTTGGTGTCTGAAAAGTATCTGAAAAGTCCACCTCACCTGTCAAACCACATTGTGATCAAATGCAACTGTCGAAGAATAAAAATAATTCTGAACATAACGATGTGTCCATCTCTCATGTTCTACATGTTAGCTACAGGACGGAGTTCTCTATGCTATGTTGAGGGTGAATTTGACAGTTCATCTGTTTATGCAGATGCGTCTGTAAATGAGTATGGCTGCACCTCAATAGAGTAATTCAATGATGCCCAAGTCATTTTAAGGTTCCTCTAAGATGAAAATGCTGAAAAAAATACGAAGGTATCAACAGATCAGCAGTAGATGATATGCGACCACATCTCCGAAGTATGCGGGTCAGTTTCCCAGCTACTGTTTGTGCGATGAGAGCTTATCTAGCTGATGCAAGTGGCAAAAGGAGAAATCCTAATACAAACGGTCGAAAAAACAACAGGCAGCAAAATATTTTGCAGTTGGAGTCAGCACAGGACTTTTCCTGTGCTGACTCTAACGGCGTTGTGGCCTTAAACATGTTATCCAGTCTTCTCGAAGCTGGATTTGGCCAAGGACAGCGATGATACAAAACAGCTCTTGAAAGACTTATTTCGACATAAGAAGAACCTTTAATAACGGCGTAGCGAGCCAAACCGTTTCTAAGGAAGACCAGGAAAATGGTGATAACCCCTGTTCTATCAAATTCCATTACACTAAATACACGCCTACCGACAAAGCGACTCCCGCGGTTGATATTCTTCAGTTTTTCTAGTGACTTGAACAGGTGGGTGCCTTAGTAGGCATCCAGGACAAAAAAGACCCAGAGACCACCGTAAAAAAAGTGCAAGTTAGGTCATTTATCTCGTGCATGATTGACTAGCCAGTCACCTGGTCTGAGAGGTTCCTGCCCGCCTACGTTACGTGCTGGTGGAGCAAGGGAAAGCCTTCGAGGACTAGAATGTGTGCCACGTTTGTGAATTTACTGGCTCTACAGTGTGTGTTCCAAGTACTAAGTGATTGGAGATTAATATGAGTGTTGCAAGGAACAGTCCACTATGCAAGTGAAGGTCACACTTGGATGAACTGCCCAAAAGCTGCCGCTAAGCCCAAAAAAAATAAAAATCACCTAGCCCATTAAGTAAAATTACAAAGTATTTAAATAATTAAATGTGTTAAAAGTTTTCCCATTTTCATTAGAAATTCTAAATTTTCTCGGTTGAGGTTAAGTGTTAGGCCAGGCGCGCACGGGTGACTTGTCACGGCAACAGTTTCGTCACTGTCACTGTCTTTCCAATCGAGCACGCACACGGCGAGTGACTGTCGCTCGTCACCCTTTTATTCCGGCAATAGATTTCGAACAGGCGGATAAGTCACCGAATGACATTTTTTCATTAAAGCGCCTATACAAAAGTACCCATTATAATAATAATAATAACCATGAACTTATATAGCGCAGCTTTGTGATATTTCACCTCAAGTGCGCTTCATACTAAATGAATTATGCTGATAAGAGTAACTAACAAGGAGAAAATAATATGTATACAAATTAAAACTATCTAAAATCATGATTGTTTTCATAAATCATGAGAGAAAAAGGTTCAGATATGGGTATAACAGTGCATGTGTACATCAACAGATTAAAATACTTGTCAAATTTAAGAAAAGGAAATTAGATTGAGGACAGTTAATATGTTGGTACTTAAAACGTTGATAAGTATTATAAGTAAACGATTCTTAAAATGCAAATAGTGTAAATATAACAAGTCACAAAAGAACAATAAATATTTTATGACAATGAGTATATGGTTTTCAGAAAATAGTGAGGAGTTTTTAATGATAGAAGTAAGGAGAAAACCGAAACAAAGCAAATTAGGGACGTTTTTAACGAAATTAAATTTTGATAAGTTACGTTTTGTATGTAGGATTTTTAAACAATTTGGTTTTTAAACAGACAAGGTGACAGTTTCGTCACTCGAAAGTCGCCGGCCAGTGGAATTAAAAAGTCACCCTAATGTCACATCGTTGCGTGCGCGTTTCCATAAACTCCAATAGATTTGGAGATGGTGACGAAACTGTTGCCGTGACAAAAGTCACCCGTGCACGCCTGGCCTTATTCCTTCTTTTTATGTGCCTAGGGTACCACTGTTGGAAGAAACTAGGTTTTTGAAACACAGATGAACTAATTTCTTTGTGCATAAATCTTAAGACGAATCACCTAGCCTATGGGTTGTGGATTCAACTCCAGGGGAGGTAAAAAATGTAGGTTCAGCCCTAGTCGGCTTTTACAGTGAAATTTATACAATACAGTAATGTTGAAAACGGAAGAGCATTATGTTATGAAAGTACATGGTTCATTAAAAAATAAAACAAAATCTTCTTAAAAAACAAAAACAAAAAATTAGCTAATTAAATAAACAATCAATGTAAAAAAATACATGCAAAATTATAGAAGAGAAAACAATATAATATTCACTATGGTGTGGTAAACTCGTATATTTCAGTAAACTATTTATAAAAAATTCGTTTTATCACTAGAACTGAATCTCCAAATATGTCAACATTCACGAATGTATTACCAAGATTATGCAGTCGATTTATAGGTGTGTGAGCCAGATAGTTAGTTTTAAAATTGTCACAGAAAAAAGCAGCAATTTGGCTCGAATTTCGGGTCGGCACACATACTTTTATTTTGGCGAGAATATCAGAGCTGTTAAAATCAACAGTAATAATTTTATTTAGAAGGACAAGGTTTGAAACAATCCATCTATCGGACAGGGTATTCAAATTTAATTTAAAAAAATGGAATATTCAGTTTAAAATTAATAAATCTTAGGAATTTTGTGCTGTGCCTTTTCTACATTGACGAAATGTACTTTGTAAAATGATTAATAAATCATTTAGGATTATACAATCGGTTTTTTTAATCATATTTTATAATATGTAAAAGATTAACATGCTGTTTTGAATGTTTATTTTAATTAGTAATTCTTTAGAATGCCCTGAAAATGACATGAAAATAGTGACGAAACCAAAAGGTTAAAAAAAAAAATCTCTGTGAATAATATAAAGTGAATTTTCAACATAAAATAATGTTATTTAAACCCCGGTTAAGAGTAGAAAAAACTGCTTTATCGAGAAATTATTTGTCATAATACTTAAAAATCGTAAAGGGAAATGTATTTACAATCGTTCTCTACACGTTCTCCTCTCTAACTTACTTCAGCGTACATAACCGTAAGATTAGAAATACCCTAGTTTTATTTCAATGTGTAGTTGAAACTCTCCTGCCAAATAACATTAAAACGAACATACACCAGTATTAATTATAATTTGTGGATTTATTGCTGTGCAGAGCTTTGTATAGGTTTGAATCTAATATTTGTTTATTTGTACCTACATTGCGTCATAATCCATATAAATATATTTTAATTTAAATAAAAAAATAATTTTGTTTTAAGCCACTTTATTTATACACATATAACAATTCGACCGGTTTCGGTTAGACTTAACCTTCATCAGGAACGTATAAGTATAAACTATACGTTCCCGATGAAGGTTAAGTCTAACCGAAACCGGTCGAATTGTTATATGTGTATAAATAAAGTGGCTTAAAACAAAATTATTTTTTTTATTTAAATTATAATGTCAAGCTACAAAGTGTTTGCTTCCTTCGATAATTAAATATATTTTACATTATTTGTGCATATATGTGTGAATGTGTGTATCAACATAAATGTTTTAAAACTTAAATTAAGCGTGTTTCAGAAATATATTAGAGAAACGAAAACAAAATTACTTACTTCGAACTCGGAAGAGTAATTTACAATAGCGAGGGTCTTAAAATTTTGTTTTACACAAAAAAGTGATTTGATTTGGAATGATAATCACGTCCTTGTGTGGTAATGGTTACAAAGGGTTCGGTTGCTTTAAGGCAGTGGTCGCCATTTTAAAAACGAACTACCGGTAGCAGGCGGTAACATTTTATTTAGTATACATAATATGCTTAGGTGGCAACATTCCACGAACTATATGAAACGTGTATTTGTCGGTTACAATGTTTGCGTCTACAATATCTGTATGGTATTTCGTCCTAATAAAAATGTATCTAATTTTGTTCGAATAATGCTCGGAGAAAATGAATTGTTTTGCTGTGTTCTTTTTTTCTACTTTGAAGAAGGTTTAAAAGAAATATAGAAGTCTACGCACTGATGAACTTGTTATTTCTACATCCTATTGGAAGTGAGAAAAAATTCTCAGTAAATTATACAAAGGAAAGATCAAAGAATAACTTTGATTCATTATTTTTTTTCATTATAAATTTATAATAAATCTTCTTTCAAAACTAAAACCTGCTTTTATGCGAATAAAAATAAAATAAAAAACACACACAAAGATAAAGATGATAAATTAATTAATTCTGGAATATGTAACTAAATTTTCATAATTGTTATTTTTTGTATTGGTAAATATTCTGTGGTTTTAATATATTTAAAAAAATTACGTATGCGAGCACTCGTAAAAATTGGTAAAAAGCTGGCAAAACAATTTAACATTAAAAAAATATAAATACATACTTATGTAGAAGCTTTAGAATACCACAGAAGAATCGTAAATAGTCAATAAATATTTGGTCCAGTATATAATATTTTTTCCGACATGACTCATTTTTCAAAGATATTTTTAAAAGAATCAAGAAATTCCAGACAAAATTGTATTCGCCGTCTTATTTAAATTCCAGTATCTAAAAAATATATAAACTACGTTTTCCAAGTAAACTATTTTCGAATAATGTTTTTTGTATTCCTAAAAACGGGTCCAATTTGACAAAAGTCATTCAGATGACGTCACCATAGTTGTTAATAATGTGTCCGCAAAAGGAGCGGACAGTTTAAATTTTATGTTTTTTTCTTTAAATAATTTTCCAAACCGTTTTATGGAATGCAATAAAACTTTTTAGGTATTTAGAATTGACCTACGCTTTGTATAAAATGTATTTTTGAATCCTCAATTCTCATTCAAATTCCTAATTTAAATATTCTTGGTAAATAATAGTTAAGTTAATGTGCAATTCAAAAAATAACTTAAATTTTACAAAATATCTTCACGCATATCGAGTTTGAAGACCACTGTTATAAGGCCATAGGATAACGGGGAAATTTGTGACTTCCGAAAACGAATGTTTCTTTGTTTCGATTAATGAACAAGGGGGCATGAAAAAAAAGTTCTCCGAAGGCCAGCACATTTAGTTCTATTTTTGGTAGGGTTTAAGCCTACTCGATACGTCCGTTAGATAAACTATTGCTAATGGCGTGGTATTGGATCGTTCAATACCCTAATTTGAGCAAATATTATAAATGTACCCGCTTACCTATTGACTGTGTGCGTACGCTCTATTTGCGTGAATATCGGAAGGCCAATCAAGTGCGGAATACTAGGGTCATGCTCGTTAAGATTGGGAATATTGACGGGTGTTATTGGAATGGTTTTTGATGTACCCATTTAGAACTCGCCCCCAACCTTCCAGTATGTGGAATAGAGTGTTTTTCACAACAAAAAATGTCAATAAAAATTAAATATTAAATAAAAATTAAATTAAATGCAATTTAATTTAATCACACATTGTATTCACTACTCACATATTTTTCAAATATTTAATCCGATCATTCACATTTCTACTAGTACTTAAAGACGCACCTTTTGAAATTCAGCATTTATATGTAGGGTAACTTTTTGAAAATTGATTTCAAACAAGATATAGGAAATCAATGTCATGCAAAAACTGAAAATTCCAATTCTTCTTTTTTAATAATAATAATAATTTTTGGACGATTTGTATAGCGCCGTTTTTGTGAAAAATCACCTCAAAGGGCGCTGTACAGATCTTAAATTCTATCATTACATATTAATTCCTAGTTTAAATAAGAAAATAAACAGGAAAATACTTACCTGGCAGGTCCCATCAGATAGACACAATTATTAACTTAAAATCTATGATATTTTTTTTTCTGATTTAGGGCATGGGAGCGAAATTAAAAGAATGGACTTTCTGAATTTGTCATACAGTACAGGAATTTTAAAGAAGTAATTTGTGAAATATCCTACTTATTTGGCGAAAAATAACAAGAAAGACCAAAACACGTCAGGCAGCTGCGAAAGCGCCACGACACATATATTACTTGAATTATGTGCATAACTCAGATAATGAATTATTTATATAGCCAGATTTTTGTGAAACATCACCTCAAGGGCGCTTTACAAAACTTAAAAGCTACGGCCAAATTTACCAGAAAACTATCTAAATACCTAAAGCTATTTATTTATTTAGTTATTTAAATTTGTCGCGGGCTGTGAAAAATTGATGAACTTTTTGTTTAGCTGTACCCGTATATCAAGGGTTGAGGATCGCGGATCATTACATGAACATATTAAATTATACTGGTGAGTTTAGATGCTAACAGATTAGCCTAGCTGTGTAAATTAGAGAAATTCTGTTATTTATGGCTATGATAATCTAAAAAGATTAGTTTTGAGTTAAACTTTGAACTCTGTCGAGTCTTTTATTATTCTTAGATCATATGGTAGTTTATTCCAGGCTTTAAGACCTGACACTTCGAAGGCACGTTCTCCAAACTTAGTGTCTGGTGTGCGCTTTGGTTCCTTCAACCTTCTGACATTGCCGATCACAAGGTAAGTAAGACACGCGCAATTAATATACGCGAGAGTAGTTACTTGTACTAACTCGATTTTATTAGTAAGATTCTATACAATCATACGAAAGGGTGAGTTTCGTCTTGCTTTCGTAGGTTAAGGTGAGAAACGAACTCGCGTCCCGCAACCTTCTCTAATCGTATTGGCAGAAAAAATACACAAAATACCTTCCAACCATGAACTTGATTGATTTTATTGACAGTGAATTTATAACGTTTTTTTATATGTAGCCTTGTTTTTTTTAATGACAAAAAAGGAAACACGTTTTTATTGATGGCAAATGGGTGTGTGTGCAATTTCAGTTCTTGTTGCTTTGAATGAGCTTGAGTGCAGCGACTTTATTATTAGATTAGTTATGTTAACTGGATTTAGACTGAATAATATTATTTTTGTGCAACAACTCACGCTTGTTCCATGGTAATAAAATCTAAAGATTTTTTTACATATTTTCATTTTCGTAATTTTGTCATAACATAATTTATCATTATAAACACAAGCCTAAACGCTTTAACGAACAAACCGTAAGATAAGCTTACCAAAGCATGATAACTGTATGGAAATATGCTCACGAAGGTTATTAATTCCAGGATGTAGACGAAATTAATAAGACAATGCGATGTGGGGTCTACGCTATGTTGGAAGGGATCTGATGGGAGTTTGAACGTGGAAAGTTTTCTGTGACCCTAATTAATAGAATTAAAGCTATGGTAAACAGCAATTATTGCTCTAAGTTTGTTCATGCCGCGTGGTCTAAATAGCAATTTTTGAAATACGTCGCGTGTAGTCGGCGGCGTGACGTCAGTTTTTACCAGCCATAGTTTTTACATAAACTTAAAATATCTTGGTGAAAGCAGTGATATTTTACTGCACACAGTGGTTTTGTGTTAAATGTCTTTACCTTTTAATTGATTTGCTAATTTAATTGCGATGAATATTTATGTTGATGTTCAATGTAAATGTCAATCACACTATATTGTTGGGTACTTGTTAAAAGGTTTATTTTTTTAAAAATTTTATATTAAAAATAGTTTTAAAAAATCATCCATGCGAGAAATAAGCGAAAAGAAAAACACAGGTACCTTTCAACTAAAGAAGTTAACCTTTTATGTGGGCGATATAACGTTATTTTATTTTGCAATTATCTAAGTATTATTTATACTAAGTTATCCATAATTTAGATAGAATAATAGTGTTTGATAATATGTCCTATTCTTTTGGCCCCCGACAGCGTGAGTAATGAAATTTAACTTGTATTTTTTGGCAGCGGGTTCAAAAGGTTACCAATGCCTAAATTATGCATCACATTTTCACACAAAACGCTTTGAGTTACCTGCTAAGGATGACACCGTAAGTTATTAACGTCACACAAATTGCTTTTCAAATGGAATACGCCCGACTACCCTGATCCATGATTGTATGCAGTTTGAAATTCGTAACCAGTAAGGAATAGTTCATAATTTATTTATTTTTTAACTGTTGTGCGATCCAACCAAATAATGTGGCTTTCAGATTATATAAAGTCAAGTTAAACTCTTCACGTTTTACGGTCATAGCTGAACGAACTGAAATATTCCCTTATATCCATAATTCAAAGGCATTTTACGAGGCCTGTTCAAAAAAAAACGTGAATTTTGAATTTTCGCGGGCTGTGTATCGATTATCGTTTTTTGTTGTTGTTATGTTGATACACATATGTTTATCATATGTTAGCATTATCAACCATTTTGGATTAGTGGTTTGTTTTTGACAACTGGAAAGGTTAGTCACGTTTTTGTGTGTTCTTCGATTTTTTACTTTAAAAAAAAATGGATCAAAGAATATGTATTAAATTTTGCGTTAAAAATGGAATAAAGTGCTCCAACGCACTTAAAATGTTGACTATGGTATTCGGCGAGTCTACTTTGTCTCAAAAAAGTGTTTATAAGTGGTACAAGCGCTTTACAGAAGGCCGAGAAGATGTTAATGACGATGAGCGTCCTGGAGTTGTGGAAAAACATTTTTTTCAAAAGTAAAAAAATCGAAGAACACACAAAAACGTGACTAACCTATCCAGTTGTCAAAAACAAACCACTAATCCAAAATGGCTGATAATGCTAACATATGATAAACATATGTGTACCAATATAACAACAACAAAAAATGATAATCAAATGTACACAGCCCGCAAAAATTCAAAATTCACCTTTTCTTTTGAACAGGCCATGTATTAACTACCACGGCAAGAATGTATTCATACGGTATAATATAACTGCTAAAACTAGTGTGCAAAATGATGGGAATTTTCGGAATGAAGTACAAATGAGAAGCAACACACTCATGGCATTCGAGGTGGCAAGTGTAACACATCCTTCCCCCTGCACCCTCGCCCAACGCCGTACCTGGAGGAGAGGGATCATCTGGTGACCCCTGCATGCTAGCCTGCAGCCCCCGCTGCCCACCGCCCCGTCTGTTCACCGTTAAAGGACGCTCCCAGCGGCAAAATGGTTGACAGATTTATGGCGAACAACTTTATGGAATCCTTACGCCTGGAAGATGACTTCAGTCTGAGCCTTTGCATTTTTTGTCACCATGGACTAAATATGTAGTTTTGAAACAAGTCTTGGTGTGATTTTCTTCCATTTATTTATTTTTTTGACAAGAGTTTTTTGGCGTTAGGGTTAAGTTTAACCTAACATTTTTCTGTTATATTTGTTTGTTGTCATAGACGCAGATATAGGTAGGTATTATGTAATGTTATGTTTGAATTAGGATAATTAGTTCCGCGGATGAGGAAGGTAAGGCCGGTACAGGTGTCTTTGAGGTTCGCTATCCATATCCTAGAGCATATTATTATGGAGGTTGTAGCATCCGACCACTTTTCCTTTTTCCGTTTTGAGAATTTGTTCTCCCAAGCTTTCTGTAGATTCCGCACGAGCTTTCTACTCCCTGATGTACTTATTCAACAACCGATCGTGGGTTCAAATGACGCCTTAAATTCGGGCTAAACACGGATACTCTATCGATCCAAAACTAATGCGATTGGCTACAGTGAAAACTTGTTGCGATAGCAGGTTGATTGCCGGAAGTAAATATTAACTAGATACATAAATCTGTTGCTCACAAATGATGATCTGAGGCATCACAAAGTTTTACATTGAGTTTTCTGTCTTGAGTATCTGGTTCAACGCAACTATTTTCGCAAACATATTCCAGAAACACCACAGATGCAATTTGAAAAATACATTAACACATTATCTCTGAAAATACTATCGTTGACAAAAACATCATTTAGTAAAACACAAGTGAGTTTTTACGAAATTACAGCCAGGTACGACGGAAGTTGTACCTTACGGGAATCTGGCATTCGGAAAGATTAACTTATTTTGTAAAAAAACATTTCCACCATGTGCTTTAGAGGTTTGAAATATTGAATTAATTTTCAAATACCAAGACGATACGTAATTTTTTTAACCAATAGTTTTTATTTACTCGATAAAAAAGAAGAAGTCGATAAAAACCGGTTGAAGTTTGGGCAAGGCCGGGTAGTAACTATAGTGGTTAAAATAAAAAATATGATTGACATACCAGCAGTGACGTGCATATCTCTGGAGAGCACCACCCCGGCTGTGTTGGCCGCCCTGCAGCGGTAGGCGGCTCCGTGGACGTCCTGGCGGTAACTCCTGGGCGGGGAACGGACTGAATACCAGGGATCCATTCTCCATTGGTATCCTGAAATAGAATTTCTTTGTTAGCTTTAGGTTGTTTTTTTTTTCAATGCCTACCCATGTCATTTATTATTTTTTTAATAGTGAATACCGAACAAGAGTTTCAACTGCTCCTGACCGTCTAGAGTTACTGATACTCTGGCATCCCCAATCGGGAATGTTGTGGAGTTGAAGGTAGTGAGAAGGCGAAGGAGATAAAGAAAAGAGGAAGGTTGGGAAGGTTATTCAGTTCTGGTCACCAAATACAGCCAAAGTCATTGCAAGCAAAGTTTCAATTCTGAATGGTGGTCTTTCACAAGGGGCAATACTAAGGGTATCTGCTACTGTTATGACATATTAATTAAATGACATGTATTTACGCACGCTGGGTTTGAATCTTTTTTCGGATTCGTAGTCGAGCGTCTTACCACTCGACCACGTAGGCCGTCAAATGTTGATTTTATTACTCGGACGCTCATCGCACCACTGTAAAGTAAGCATTGAATTAAACGTCAGCCAGAAAAACTCTTTAACAACTAAACTAAACTTAATTCACTATACCTGCCAACTGGTTTCCAGAATAACTTTTCTTTCAGCAGGACAAAGGGTTAACAGATGTTGAATTTTGTGGTTAAAACAAAGCATTGATTTGAATGAACACACTGTTTTGAATAAATATGGAATTTGCATACACTGTGGATGAGGTTATTTTGACAGATTTGTGAATATTTATGAATACCTACCGGTTCGACGCGATCAATCAACAATTCGACTTATAAAAACTAAGTTCGTGTAAAATTGAAAAAAAATTATAGTAATAAAAATAATATAAAATAAAATGAAATATTAAAATAAAAACAGTGTGGCATAATATTTTTTTTGGTCGGTGATAATAATATGGTTTTGGAATAATATTAATACAAGATACGCATAACAAAAACACGCTTTGAGTAAACTGTTTTAAAATAACTTAAAAAATAATTTTCGTTGTCATATTTTGTTACTCATATTATTTCACGACAAAACACATAAAAATGGTTACGAGCAACCGCTCAAAATTTTAAAAACTCAAAAGGCCCTTTATTAAATATCTACGTTACTTTTCAAACAATACATGGGATGTGGGTAAATGTATCTTATATATTGCGGTCGTATATCTTACGTTCTTTCAGCCTACGAAGTTTTACGTGCAGATATTGGATATTTTTGGTTTTGCTTTTAAAAATTCCGCTAACTTGATATCATAGTAGCTATAAAACGTTTCTTTATGACGAGGGATATATTTCCTTTCAGTTTTAACTTCTTTTTCTGTTATATACGTCGTTTATGAGAAAGAGGGAGAGGTTTTAAGGCAAGTACCAGCGGTACGCCCGTATGAATGCGGGAAAGTGTGACAACCTACGTTACGGGTTATATTTGACAAGCCCATAAACTTTGTGGGGAATAAAGCCTTTGGCAATCATTTCCTGATAAGACGTCAAGCGAATATAATGCGTGGCAAATGAAGCTCGATTATCAATGTAGCTCCGGGCCAGATATCTGGTGATTGGGTTTATCTTGTTGAAAAATATTTCTAGAAATATTCCTAATCAAAATTGAAGTACGTTTTCACATAAGGAATACTATTCTGGTGCTGACATTTTGTTTTTGATATTGTTTTGATATCGAATGCGATAAAAAAGGAATCGATGATCTCCTAATCTTCTGAATTTATTTATTTAAAAGACCCGTACAATTTGAATAGGTTCATTTTTTTACTGCGCCTGGATAATTTGCAGCAAGATTAGCAAATAAATTCTACAATACTCGTACATTTTTTTTATTCTTCAAAAATCATCATCCCGTTAAAATACAATTAAATAGTATGGCATCAGGATTATGAAGTCAATGGAAATACAAAATAAAATATAATCCAATGGAAATACAGATTGTCTTAATATTTACAAAAGTTTCTATTATTATAATTCACACTTCTTACGAAATTGATATTTTGTTACACCATACCATTCATGAAGTTAAAATATTTGTTTTTTTTTATACATTTAAGTTCATTGTGAAAATTTACTATTATTACTTCATATGCATAACAAACGTGAACTATTTGCCACATTTAAGGAAAGAAAAGATGTAAATCTTGCCCGCATTATCAGAAATGAAAAATGATGAACCGTTTAACTTACAATACTTTAAAAGGTTATATTAATGGCAAATCAGATTCCAAATATGGAAATTATTGAAGCGGAAGAACTGGACTGGAATGAATGCCCCATTTTATCTTCGTGCCACAGAAGCCCGTGATATTATTAAAATTACTATTACCGACATACGAGTATATGATCGTAATGATACTTTGAAGAGAAGAAGATATTGTATTCGGAGTGCAAGTAATACCCGAAAACAAAATTTTAAACATTTTGGTACTGTTTTAATTTTTATATAAAATAAGTTAATGAAAACGCTAGAATATGATGTAGTTTTTTGTTTTTTTCAGCTAGTGTGTTTATTTCATGTCGTGACCTTATTTTTGTTCTCACCACGATTAATGAGCATTAATTAAACATTTTGGAAAAGTCGGACGCCGTCTTACTAATTAATTACGGTTAATTGTAATTGAGTACGCCCGTGCCTAAAACGGAAAATTGTTGTAAATTATTTCAGCTAATTCAGAGAAAAACGAATCAGTACTCCTTGTAATTAAAGGTAAAATCATTTATATTTCGGTTTAACTATAGATCTTTTGTTTTAAAGGAGGTACAACTGGCACATTGAAAAATGTGTTCGTTTGAAATCGTATTTCTAAAACATTTTTTCGCAGCAGTAATTTATCCTTGCTTGAATTAGGCACGTTTTCAATCTCTCTTGGAATAAATCACAAACAGACGTTTAAACGTTAAACTTTACGTTTAAAAACAAAACGGGAAAGAAGATTTTTTTTCTTTTTTGAAAAAGAAATGTGTTTTTGTTCATTTTTTTATTTTATTTTTTTTAAACTAACACTGTTATTATTTTAAAAATATCGCTTTAATACTTTTCTATTTGGTAATTTAATATTTTTCTGGCAAGTTTTTACCTTTCCATTATTATAAACCTCAAATATCAATATACATGGAAAAGGGAGTAGGTAACTACTGGCCGTCACAACTCAAAATTTGATTGAAAATCCTATTAGGTTTGAAACATTAGTTCTAGTGTAATTTAAGAAGTGCACTGTTAATTAAATAAAGAACTCGGATAGTGGTATTTTGTTTCCCTACAAAGTGAAGTCTTATGATGGTATGAACTTGCCAGGCCAATAACCATTGCGAAAAAGTATGCAATATTGCATAAATTGTTTTAATTCATGCAAATAATTGAAAAGAGTGAGACGCGTACATTTCACAAGAGAAAGGTGATATATTGCTAGGCATCGTTAAACGTATATATGTTTTATTAAAACTAAATATAGAATAAACTGTATTTAACAATGAAAACAAAAGAAACCTATAATCGACTTCAAGTGACGCAAGAAAAGGGAAGGTAGAGTAAATAAATTTGGGGGAGGGGGGTGGAAGTAAAGAACAAAACTCGTTGACATCGATATAACGTTTTTAGTTAGCCTTTAAAGTGGCACATGAAAGGGCACCCGTACAACAAGAAGAAACACTCTCCATATATTTGATGCTTGCACTGAAAAAACGTACTTGATGATAAACGAGTAGTGGGTCGGAATTTCAAGAGTACTATTACCGCTTGAGCCAAGAGAGACTTCATGTTCTGTTAGAAAACGAAAACTATTCTTCGGATTAGTAGGGGAGTTGATATTTTAATGGAAATTATAGAGAAGGGAAGATTATATGCAATTTGCATCACGTTTTGATCGGAGGGTGTAATAATATGTGCGGATATTTTAAAGGAAAAAAGTGCCTGATTTATGTGTATCGTCGCCCTAATTTGACTGTCAGGTAGTTATTTATGTTTATCATGATAAAACTCCCTCTTTTAGGTAAAACGTAAAACCAAACCAATATTATAATAAGCGCGTTTTATATTCAAGCATTTTTCGCCTATGGGAGAAATGTGCGCCATATTCTTAGTAAATCCTGTTATCCAGCGTTGAATTTAAAGCATAGAATAACTTAACCCAAATTTATTTAACCTGCGGCAACCTTTTTAAATATTTATTTTATTTCGGCGTTGTGTGTACCGCCTCTATCCCTTTGTTGTTCCGTGAGAACTCTCGGAAAATCATCATAATCGCGTTATGACGTCACGGAGGCAGGGCGGGATTACGTCCGGTGTCGAAGGAGGGCGGAAGTACCCAGGGCGGGAGCGAGGTACGTTAATGCAAGGTCTCCGCGCTGAAACAAAGCGGAACTTTCAGAAGTGCGCTGGATATTATTTTAAGTGCCGGGCGACGTAATAACTTGCACTGTAAATTTTGCAGCGGGTGCATGCATTCGTATTATTAACGTTGAACAAAAATGACTCAAGTAATTAGTTGATAAAAATATCAATATTTTCTGTGCAAAAACTATTAATAACATAATTGCTAAGGCGTCTGTATGGAGAATAAGGAAAAAAAAGTTAAGTTAGCATTTTGTTTTATAAGAAGCACAGTGTGGTTTGACATTACATATGAAATCTTACCTTCATCAGGGCAGAATTTAAAAAAAAAGTGAAAGATACTCTCAGTATCGCCCTGGTGAAAAAAACAGCATTCAGAATAATAAAAAAAAAATTTCAAATAACTAATGTCGTGAAATTTTCATGAGATTTTCAGCATTATAGGCATAATAATTTATTTATTTATTTATTAATTTTAATTATTCCAAAATGTGATTACGTTAAGATAAAATTTATATAAAGTTTGAGAATGGGTAAGTACAGAAATTTTCATAAATAATATTCATAAATATATCTGAATTATTTAGACCATTTTTATCCCAAAATAAATAACCTTACATCGCGAGGGCGTGATTTAACGATTTTGACAAAATAAATGATATGTGCTAAAAGGTGTGGATGTATGGATGGGAACATCAATCTTTATTAGGCATCGTCTGTTGTAATGCAAAATTGGAACTCAAAAAAGTTTTAGAAAAGTCCGTTAGGAACCGAATAAAGTGGTGCCTTAAAATGAATGTTCACCGTAGGGTCTAAAAAATCAGCATGTAATAGGGTGGCGTGATATGAATTATAAGTCACGGGGATGTTTTGTTGTTCTAGAAACAGACACGTATTAATCTCCGACCGCAATCATTAATTACATTTTTTTTAAACACTGGTTTTACCACCCAGCGTAAACGGTGATGAATATATTAATTGAATAATTTATTTACATTTTACTTAAGAACGTTGAACGAGTCTTTATTCTGATTTTTTTAAATGACCAATTTGTTGCAAAAAATACCGGCGTCACAATTGATTATTATTGTTCTATTTAAAACTCCAAAACTTATGATGAAAACGACTTTGTAAGTTGAAAATTGATGCTCTTACCTAGAAAATAACACAGAAAAAATGCTCGAATATAATTGCGTCTAAGCTCACCGTTAGAGAGTTTTCACCGCTTCAGAAAACAGATTTTGTGCTTTATTGCCAAGGCAAATACACTGAGCACTCACCTACGCAAAAAAGCGTAATTAAAAAAAAAAAACTATGAAGGAACCCGCCTACTAAATACTCTCGGCTTTCAATCCAACCAGTTTTATCTTTTCGTGGAAGGTTTCAGATAGGTACATTTAACAAGTTCAGTAAAATATTATCATTATACTATACTTTGAAATTGTTGATATTAAAATCAATAAAATTTAATGTCAACAAAAGTCAAATAAAAACATCGACTAAAGATTCCATATGTACTAAAACAATAGATAAAATTTTGTTATGTTGTTTAATAACAACCTTATAACTTATTATTAGCAGTAAATGGTTTCCCTTCTGGGTAGTAGATAGTACATACAATAGGGTACAAAACCAAATAAGGGATGGATTACATTGAAACTATTAGGGAACTGACTATGGCTTTAATGTGTATATCACATATAATTTGGTTAATCTAATTTCAAGGGTATGGCATCTTTGATATTCAATGTGAGGAGGTACCTATTATTGAGTTTCCCATCTAAATTGTTATGTGCGTTATTTGAAGCATATTTCCAGTACTTTGGTTCAAGCTAAATTATGCAAGAACATGTTAATGTGGGTGACAAAAAATATTTTTCGGTTTCCCCGAAAAGATGTACGAGTACTTTTTTAACATAAAAAATAACAAAAAAAAACTTTGCGGTATTTTTTGTTGATTTTCATACTCGGCTTAGCGACCGAGAGCTGTAGCTTCATAAATAAATTTACTACCTCGGGAATTTTCGTTTAAAACAAAAACTCGTTTTAAAAAATCATTAATTTGCCTAAGATCCTGTGACAACTTAAGAATCGTCTTCAGCTTCTCTGATGTAATAAAGAGAATAATTTTGCAACACATAATAATAACAATATTATAACTGTCAAATATTTCAGTCTAAGGTCGCTCTAAGTCCTTAAACCCTTTGAAGTTTGGGAACAAACTCCTCGAGGTTCCTTTAAGCCCATCGTAAATAAAGATTAAGCCTGTTTTCAATACATGTTTCCACAAATGTCTTAAATAAAAGCTTCACCATAGTTATCCAAGATTTTGTAGTAACAGCTTTTCATATTGATTAAAAAATCATTTTTGAATCAAGCAAAAAGGTTTTTATTCTCACTATATGCCAAAATTATTCATGGTTTATTTATATAAATTTTACTTTCGTAGAAAGCAATATTTCAAAAAATGTATAAGACCACGGATATTATTTTTATTAGATACTTTTCCAAAAAGTCCAATATAAGGTATTTTTCCTGTAAACTCATGGAATTTATCATTATTTTTAATCACCTTCTCCATTTGATATTTTGTCTTTTTCAATTCATATTATGTTTCTTTTTCTCTGTTCCTTTGTTATAATTTAAATGTTACTATTTTTTTTTATCATTCTTCTGTTATTTTATTTTATATTCTATTCTCCCTCCATATGTATATATAACCACACATTTTGTATTTTTTGTTTAGTTTAACTTTGTACCCTTGATGATGCTTAGGCTGAGAGAAACAAGACAGTCATAAAAACAATACCCGTGGTCCTATACAAAGCATTTTTTTTCATTTCTTTCTATAAATTATGTTTGTTTTGTTTTGAAGGTCTTATATTCTTTATGAAATACAAATACATTTTTTAAAATGTATCAAAACAACGGGAAGTAATTTTTTTTATTCAAGCGTCAATTAATTCACATAAAAAAATTATGTTAAGTATCGAAAAAGAACATCATCGTCAATACTGAATTAGTCTCCGTAAAAATATAAAAAAAAAGTTTTTATCTTTATATGTAGACATGGCAATTTATGAAAATCCTTTCTATTTTTTAAACATCATTTTTTTTAAAACAATATAACAATATAAGTGTGCATATATGAAAATCAAAAAAATATTAAATTAATTCTCACATAAAATAGAATTCATCGCTTCCTCGAGTACAATATGTGCCGAGAACGTGCCGTGGCGCTCTCGGAGCAGCCTGGCGTGTTTTTAGTCTCTCTCGTTATTTTTCGCCAAATAAGTAGGATATTTTACAAATTACTTCTTAAAAATTACACTAAAATTACCGTTGTTGTGTATAGGTTAAGTGAATAAACTCTAAATAATTTTAAAGTGACTAGTTTCGACGTAATTTCGATTTTTAAGAAAATATTTGAATCTTCAAATATCAGTTTTTTTTAAATGCAGTGTTAAAGCCCGAGAATGGTCGTCACACGACGATGACGTCGATGACCATTTGCCACATGTTCCGTCCCTTCGACCGCCGGCCCGGTAACCGGCAGGCGACCTTTTTTTTTTTGTCAATTCAATACAATCATCAGTTCTTCTTTTTGCCTGCGCATATAACCTGTTAGAAATGTCGTGGCGCTTTTGCAGCTGCCTGACGTGTTTTAGTCTTGTTATTTTTCGCCAAATAAGTAGGATATTTCTAAATCACTCAAAAAAAAAAAAAAATAAAAAAAAAAAAAAAAAAAAAAAAAAAAAAAAAAGTAAAAAAATAAATAAATAAATAAATAAATAAATAAATAAATAAATAAATAAATAAAAATAAAATAAAATAAAAATAAAATAAATAAAATAAAAAAATAAATTAATTCATTAATAAATAATAATTAAAATAATAATCATTTAAAAATTGTGTCTATCTGATGGGACCTGCCAGTGAATACCGAACAAGAGTCTCAACTGCCCAGGGCGACAGGGGCAATGGGTACGAGGAAGAAGAGCGTGGGACAGGGTTTGAAGCAGTCGAGAAGAAAAATGGCGGATTGGTGAACTCCGCACCAGCGCAGCATACTCTGACTCTGGAGGACTCCGATGACAGTTTTTCAGCAACAAACATGCCTGGGCAGCTGCGCAAGTTTTTCCGCAAGAAGAAGAGAAGGACCACCACGACCAGCGCCGCAGCGCCGACGACCACGATTACGACGACGCCCGTGCCGCCCAAGCCGACGCCGCCCACCACCAAGCCGCCTTCCGACACCGGCGACGAATTCGGCTACCTTTGGTCACCGCTGGACTCGGCTCCTGACTCTGACTACTGACCATTAAACTAAGAATTAATATTAAGTAGAAATTAAGATTTGTACAGCGCCCTTGAGGTGATTTTTCACAAAAACGGCGCTATAAAAATCATCCAAAAATAAAAATAAATAAATAAATATAATATGGCGTAAAGGCCGTTATAAAACAAATTCTTATTTTTCTGAAAAAAAAATTGTAGGGTGAACAATCAAATACTGTGGGCATAATAATATGACCATCTATATATATATATGATTTTTTTTATTGCATACGCCCGAAAAGGATTTTACATAGAATGGTTCACAATCGACAGTGAAAAAATGAAAAAAATATGCAAATAATAATTTTATAATTATACACAAACAAATTAAGGAATAGTTGAAGAGTAGTAAAAAATAGTGTTTGAATACATTAAATTATAATTGATTAAATATAAATGATATTATATCCTTCTTGTATGTACATTTCGTGCAGTCAAATACATCAGGCACCTGTGCGTATGTATTACCAACAACATGCAATCTAGGTACAAGCGAGTATCTGAAAGACTCAGTCCTGATGTTATTGTTACAGCTAAATACATTTTTGGTTCAAGTAGTTCTCGTTGGTATGTGAAAGAAAATGCCCAAGGCTCAGTAAATCAGGGCTGTCTATTATACAATTGTCAATTTTATAAATAAAAGTTATTGTGTAACTATAGTACGTATCTTCGCTATTTTCCACGTGCACCCATGAATATTAACTTTGTATATAACTGACATTTCTGGAAAAATGCGACAGCACTATAAATTTATATAGCGCCGTCTCATTATTGTATTACTTATATTGGCGCCATTTGCTCTCTTGTTTGCACTGCTGGTTTCTACATAATTTTGTCCCTTTTTAACACACAGTATCAAATATAAGACGAAAGAGGCGGGTTTTAATTCCACGCCTTCGATTACACGAGTAGTATGGTTATTCAATTTAAAAAAATATATATATGCATATCTTTGTGTTGATAAAATAAAGGCGCTGGTTATGTTTTCTAGTGCTGATCTTTTTTCCATTGGACTCCAACCCAGCAAACACATTTTTTTGCTTGGTCATCAAGAATTAAAAGAATGAAGAACTATAGCAGATTTAATGAAAAAATCCACCATAAGTATAATTCGTGAAAAAAATTTCAATTTTATGGACCAAATGCGAGCCTTGGGGTCGGAAATAAGATGCCGTTATTTTAGACTATTGAACCAGATGAAGTGAACCTTTGAAATTTTGTTAATAATGGTGGACACAAGACGATTACATGGAAAAAAGTCCTCCAAAAGTAACATTTGTTAAAAAATACCACTTTGCAGGCAAAATGCAAGCCTTGGGTTTGAACAACACATGCCGGTTTCTCAGGCTCTATAGGATCGAATGAAGTGAACCTTTAGAAATCTGTTAAGAATGGTGGATTAAAGACGATTAAATGAAAAAAAAATATATATATTTTTAAAAAAAAACACCATTTTGCGGGAAGAATGCGAGCCTAGGGGTCGGAAATAAGATGCATTTTCTCAGGCTCTATGAGACCGAATGAAATGAACCTTTGAAATTCTGTTTGTAATGGTGAACTTGAAACGACGAAATGAAAAAAATCCTTCAAATATAACTTTTTTTTTTTAAATACCACTTTGCGGTAAAAATGCGAGTCTTGGGGTCGGATATTAGATGCTTTTTTCTCAGGCTCTATAGTACCGAATGTAGCGAACTTATAAAATTCTTTTTATAATGGTGAATTATTGACGATTAAATAAAAATCTTTCAAATACAAATTTTTTTTTTAAATACCACATTTTGCTGGCAAATGGCGAGCATTGAGTTCGGAAATCAGATGCCTTTTTCCAAGTTTTATGGAACCGAACGAAGTAAACCTTTTGAATTCTGTTTTTAATGGTCAACTGAAGACGATTTAATTAAAAAAGTCCTTCAAATCTATTTTTTTTTTTTTCATAAAATACCTCCTACGGGCAAAATGCGAGCCTGGGGTCAGAAATTAGTTGTACTTTCTCAGACTCTATGGGACCAAATGAAACAAGCCTTTGAAATTCTGTTAAGAGTGGTAGATTTAAGACGATTCAATGAAAAAAATTTTCAAAAAGTTACATTTGTTAAAAAAACACAACATTGCCGGGGAAATGCGAGCCAAATAGGGTCGGTAATTATATGTTGTTTTATCAGGCTCCATGCGACCGAATAAAATGAACCTTTGTAATTCGGTTAAGAATGACGAATTAAAGACAATTTAATAGAAAAATCTTCCAAAAGTAGCATTTGTTAATAAATACTACTTTGCGGGCAAAATGCGAGCCTTGGGGTCAGAAATTAGATGTCGTTTTCTCAGGCTCTTTTCGACCAAATGAAGTAAGCTTTTGAAATTCTGTTTAAAAATGATGAACTAAAGACGATTTATTTATTAAGTGGCATTTGTTAAAAAAATCCACTTTGCGGGCAAATTGCGACCCTTGGGGTTGGAATTTAGAAATTGTTTTTTCATGCTCCTCGAGCGTGAAGCAATGAAGCAATGAAGCGATTTTTTCGAATTATTTTTAAGAATGATGGATGTAAAACGATTGCATTAAAAAACCTCAAAAAGTAACGTTATTTAAAAAAACACCACTATGCGGGTAAAAATGCGAGGCTTGGGGTCAGATATTAGTTGCTGTTTGCTCCGGCTTTGTGAGAATCGAATTAAGTGAACCTTCGGAAAGCGCACTTGAGGTGAAATATCACTAAACTGCGCTATATAAGTTCACTGTTATTATTATCTGTTTGAAATACCGGACTATTTTCTTCTATTTTTATACTAACGGACCATTTGTTCCATTGAAATAAAATACATAACACGTAATGGGAAAAAAGAGCAATAGAGAAAAAAAATAGTACATACATAATATTTGAATCCACAAAACAAACAACATGAGAATTTCAAGTAATCATTAAAAATTGCTCCAAATGTCTTCATCAAAGTTGTTATATTTATTTGGTAATCAGAGACCACAAAGAGAACAATAACGCCAATGTAATTCACCAGAATGTAGTGGGTTGCTACCGTCACGGTTGGCGAAGACCATGAAAAACGTGCTATACGTAAACAAAGAGACAAAAGCCTTAGGAAAATAAATGAGGCACACAGATTCTATGTTGCTTTACTCACTTAAAATTTTAAAAAAAATCGACTATTTTAAAATTTTAGAAAAATAAATTTGTCCTTAGTGGGTTCCATTATACTCGCTATTGTTATTATAATGTGTTTATCAATTAAGTTGGTACAAGGAAATATAAATATTTATTACATAAAATGTAAATGATCAATAGAAAACTAAAGATAAAGTAAGATAATGCGAATGAATTCACAAAATAAGTTTAATTTTTTGGTCAATGTTATAGTATCTATATGTAATAAGTTTTGTAATAATTAAAGTATTGCAATAATTAAAAGAGCAGACATTAGGATTTAAAAAATGAGTTTACACTGCCAATACCTACGGTCATAAAAAGAGTGAATTTACGTCAGTAATAAAATTTCTTCCACTCATATCTGAATTCACATTTAATTTTTATTGACTTTTCGCCAAAATTAATCAAATAGTTTGTAATAGTGTCAGTCAGAAATGATAAAATTATTCTATTATAAAATGAAAAAAAGTTGGTTCGCACATTATAGATTTTATTATATTCATAACAAAAATTCCACTCGACAAAGAAATTACAATGGAATTGGATTTTGTGAATAATTGCTCCTTTTACTTTCGGATTGTTTACTAAAATACACAAAAGAATGAATTAAAACGGCTCTTAATAAAACCACAATATTTTAAACAAATTTCATCCTAAAATTACAATTACCCTTCCATAGAATTGTGAAGATAACTCTGTAAAGTGATGGACTTTTTTATGCAACTTCCCCAGATCTTGGATTTGGCGGATTCGGCGACACGAGGTGAGTCGTGAGTTTATTAATATGAATCTTGAAAAGGTTAAAACATTTTAACTAATAAAAAAATCTACCATTTGTGGAAACTTTTTTTTTTCAAATTGATGGAATTGAACGAATCATCGATAACTCCCCAATCTATCGCCATTAATTTAACAACGTAGCAGAAACAGATAAGATAATATTCCGTTAATCTCAGGAAATGTACCAAATAAGGACTCATTGCGCTGGGGATTTGAGAAATTTGACTAGATACCGTTCTGCTTATTTGTTATCTGGATTCCGAAACTTTAGCTTAAATAGAATATGCGCCCCGAGCTTAATTTTGACGGCTCTCCAAATTCGGAATTTACTCGGAATAATTTAGATCTCGATGTTTGTAGGTACGAGTACAAGCTCCTAGGTCCTCTACCGATTAAGATTTTATTAGAATTAGACTATGAAGATAATTCCCACGGGAAAAAGAGGATCCCACACAAAATTATCATGGCAAGAATTTTCTTGGTACTCTCAAAATAGTTTGAATTATTTTTATAAGTGTTTTCGTAGCTTCTCTTTGATTTAGAATTCTAATATCTTGAAAAATAACCACCATTCAATTGAATTCTGCCAACAGGTAAATTGTACCCTTTTTTGAAAATGAATAACCATTACGCAGGCACTAAATCTTATAAAGTTCAAAAGAAACTAGCTTTCTTTTGTGAACGCGCTGCTGTCCTTTCTTTCCTTCGTGTACAGGCCCACGTAAAGTAGTCTCCGTGAAGCAAGTTGGCACTCAGGGCACGCACGTTGAGATAGATAAGTAACACTAACGAAAAGTCTCGGATCACTTTGACATGCTTTGGAATTCAGTATTTTGCGTATGTTTTCTGACATCCGTGAGTTTATCTACGCCTTCGTGGGGAAATATCGATACTAGCGGAATATTGTTTTTGGTATCCTATTACGGAGAAATAGTTTTCAGGTGGCTATGAATACCATATCAACATCAACTTAATGTCTAACCGATGAATTTTAATCGTATTTTTTGGAAATTACTTAAAATGAAAACATATTTATTTATTTTTTATCAATTTAATTTATCACAGCCGTAAAACCATTTACGCAAAGTCAATTAACTATAAACTAACTTAATTTATAGAGAGGAATTTGGTTGAACTGCTTTGATAACCAAAAATTTTCACCCTTTAAGTGAAAAACTTCAAAGGTAAAGTGGTATCACGTGTACATGTCAAAAATGTCGGATTTCCTCGAATGTTATACATGGAGATTTCTAATCAACATACTTATCAACAGAGTTTGAATTTATGGTCTCACATACATCAATTTCTTTTGAAAATTTTCAACACAAATAACATTTATGTAAATAAAACTTAACGTATTGCTAGATAATCGACGTTTTTTCATTGCGGGTACATACTTACCAAGTCATAAAAAAAATTAATGTGATTTATGCCATTAACAAATCATCTCGGCCAATACAATTTGCTATTCAAGAGGTCTTAGAGGTTCATCTCTTGTTTATTCAGATTATCAAATATAAGAGTCGATTGATATTCTCGACAGATGGCGGGCCCCACCTCTTATTGGGTTTTATTAACGACAGCCGCTAGAAGGGAGGAAGGGAGGTAAGGGAGGATTCAAGGAGATCGAGTAGTCCCACATCCCAATAGCCCGTGGAAAGGTCCGTCCTTTATTGCCTGACGCAAGTATTCAATTGACCGGCTGCCTTTCCAATTTCTCCACTGTGCGTGGGGTAATACGGTATAACTATGAATGGAAGGCTTCTTATAGAACCTGAACGACAATACGTGAGTTCGATAAATGAGCTTATTCCACTTTTATTTGAATATTACTTTCAGGTCGTGCCGAGATCCTTTCAAGAAATAAAACATTTAATTATCTTGGGTAAGTTTAAGAAAATTATAATATTCACTCTTTACAGCTCAACGTGTACGATATTGTGTACTAATTGCGGCAAATAAAGCAAAAAATGTAATGCCCTTAAACCGATCTCAAATTAACCACTTATACTCTAGTTGAACTCTTGTTAAATGAAACAACGCATTATTTTTTGTTCCGGAATACAATCGTTAACCTTCTGCCAGGCAAGCTGTTTAGAGCCACGTGACCGGGCGCGCACCGCACTGAGTGCGGCATCTCAAAATTCCACTTTTTTCATCAAAATGTTTGTCATCTTTACGTGAGAAGTGATTATTACCGAAGGATAAAGTTGTTAAGATTCACAAATATTTCAACTCATAAAATCCAACTTAAGGTATAAAATTCTATGAAAAGGAAGGAGCACCACATTTGTTTCGCGTCAAAACTACAATAATGCAACTCGATCAAATGTTTTGAAAAATATTTCATTTTTTTTAAATGCATCTATCTCAGTAGCAGTGTCTCTAGCTGCTTGTTTTTAGGATCTGTGAAAACTTTTTTTATATTCTCAGCTCTCACCCGCGCCTGTGACGCTACTGGTTTGCTGCACTTTTTAACGAGATTTTAACTGACTGGTGACGGTGAGATAAGTGCAGATAGTGTGCATATAATGAACAGGAATTACTAAAGTTCCAGAGACATTTCGTCCACTGGTTCTCCTCGAAAACAACAAAAAGGCGGACTTGCCGCGCGCCCGGCGGCAGGTTGAATAAAAAAATAAACGAAATACTGAAACGGTGTAAACATCACATTACGTCTAAGTAAATATAAAACTGTTTCGGCACAACATTTTTTGTTAGGACAATTGTGATGGCAGTTGTACTCAAACCAGTTAGCGTTTCCTCGTTTACTCGTTATAGGTGAGAATAACAAAGTTACGATTTTCCACTATAAAATAATAACACCGTTCAAAAGTGTATAAATACCGAGAGGATTCTTAAACCCCTTTTCTAAGACCTTTTTGAGAGCTTAACTAAGTTAATTTGCCGAAAAAAGCTTATTTTTGTGACGATCGAGTGACGTGGTGCCGTAACCTGAGTCGGGAATATCACTGATTGAGTAATTCGCCCTTTATCCTCGGAACCGCCGAATCAGCGGTTTCAGACATTTGACCCTCGGTCGGCTATTAGCCCTCGAAGGCGGGTCGTGTGGGACCACGGGTACGGGGTTGAGACTGCTGGAGTTCGCAACGATCGTGAGTATTGGCCACTTGAATAATACTGTGTCTTACACCTTTTTAGTTTATTTTAAGAGTTACACTGCCAATATCGTTAATGGTTCATCATACAAGCACAACATGTTTAGGAACTTTGTATTTAAATATCGTAGGAGGAAGTTTATTAATTGCTCTAACCTCTAGTTTGCCGGAGGTGCCAATAGTCACCGGTCATTTACATTATATTTTCAGGAGTTTTTATCCCATAACCTGTTGTTTGCATATTTGAATGAACCGTATCGTTTTTCAATACAATAATCAATCCGTTGAGGGATTTTGCATTGCGTTAAATTCGGTACAAGTGAAATTACTGTTTGCATTTACAGAAAAACTATACAACTTTATTTTTATTTGAAATGAAATTTATTTAACCATACGAAAACACAATAAAATGACCAAAAAATCTTCACATTTCTTAATTAAACTATCTTTAGTGATATGAGGGAGAAAAAAACCGATTCTTCGAATATAAATAGCTAATAAAAAATAAAAAAAACCTTACATCATTAATATACAATTTGAAAGAAAACATAGACAAATTATCTAAGAAGATAGCACATTTGACAACAATATCATTTAGTAAAACACAAGTGAGTTATTACGAAATTACAGCCGGCAAGGTACGACAGAAACTGTACCTTTCGAGAATTGGGGAATTCCAATGGTTAAGTCAACATATTTTGTGAAACTTGTATGATTGACTTGAAAACTGTTATAATATAGTGTTTACAGCTCTAACTAACTATGCACTGCGGCAGATTAGCAGATTTCGAACAGTACAAAAGTGCGTTTAAAAAGATTTTAATGTGCGTTCTCGCAGTTTGACCTATTTTTTTGTCTTATTGATATTATGGCGAGAGTTACCACTAAAATATTCAAATTATTCTAATGAAAAACATATATATATACATAATAGAGAAGATCTAACATTGTAATAAGAACTACAACCATTCAGATATCTAAGTTCAGAGGAGATGGGAGTGAAAGATAAAGGACAATCGATGGAGATGATTGGGGATTACTTCACTAAGTATTAAATGAAGAGGGTTTGACGGTTAATTTAAAATTGAACGGGTGCACCCAATAAAATAACGTAAAAACATTTGATAGTTCTAGAACGTTGCCAAAAACATGTTTCCTACCTCTGCTGCAAAACTTATCCGGGTCTGCTTTTATGTAAATACCCCTAGTCCGTATGTCGAACACTGTGCATGGCAAGCCCTGTGTTTAAACTATCATATATCAAGGGGCGGATTACGCCCACCGCAACTTTCTATATCCCCATTTCCGTTTCCTCTTTGCACCCTCTCAACCCCACGCTGACCCTCGCGACCCCAAAGGTCATCATTTACAAGGAATACAACATTCACTTGACCGTGAGATCAGCTTGTAGTACACGATTTCGTTTTTACAGGGTCGATTCGCTCTCCGATATCCTTGTATTTCGCATCAATAAAATATGTAAAATGTATGCTTCATATCCAATTACCAACAAAGTACAGTTTGAATTTGAAGATTGAAATACGTTTATCGGACGAAACACCTAAATCAGTTTTTAAAAATTGCTTGCGTAGGGACATATATTATTATGTGAGATTTTTCTCGATGAAAATATACTGTGATCTATTTAAACCATTACTTTAACACAAAAAGATAGAGTAGCGTAAAATATCAAATGATTACATTACGTATAGGTATAAATAGTTAAAACTTTCCTTAGCGCATTAGTTTATTCAAATACCTAAAAGTTCATAAGTTCACGCACGAATCGTAAATTTGAATATCAGCGCCGTCAGAGTAGATACGCAAAGTGCGTTAGATACCTGAATTTGTAACAATTTCACGGGAAATGCGAATCTCTTAAAATAACTCCATTAACTTCAAGTTTCACACGCACCATGTTTCTTCGAAGAATATTTAAAATATTGAGTTGCAAGCTTTCAAAAGAAGTAATTTTTTTGTTCAAACGGTCTCGTGCTGCCAATAAGTAAAGCGCTGTACGAGGCGTTTTCTGGACAACTCTCTTTACTGTGGGTATGTTCGGAAGGGGTGCAGAGTCACCCCAAATGGCCAAACTTTCACCCCACGTACGGCGGTTAACTAGCCAGATTGGTACAATCATAAAAGTGCTGCTCTCAAAGGCCGCGTGGCCAGAGCTTAATCAAGTGGGAAGTCGTACAGGTGAAATAAGATACTGGGGTGGGAAACTCCCAACCCCCCACCCCCTCCCCCAGCCAACCCGAGTGGGAGTCTCAGAAAGGAATAAAGCTTGGAGTGGCGGCGATGTATGGCCTGACGACATTGGCAGAGCTTGTAAAAGGAGAACAGTCTTCCATTTTATTCAGCCATACAATAGTCAAGGCCTTGAAACAAATAGTAACATATTGAAAAAAATCACTATATCTGAATTTCGTGTAGAGATCGCCATCGTCCTTGAAGTGAGTACACGTCTAAGGCTGTTACTATTGAAGTATAATGTAATTACTTTTGCAACTTACGTCGCTCGAATAGTAGTTACTGTCGATGTGAAATCTTTTGGCTTCGTACGAGGAAGTATTTTATTATAATATATAAGTAGGTATACTCGAGTCGGATTTTGTCAAGAGTCAGAATAACATTACATTTTAATGCTTTCTACTAACTACTTTTTATATGAATTATCAGCATTTCTTTAGTAAGTTAAATATTATGATTGTTCTCATAAATATTATGTAATTTGTGTAACACGCCAATTTTATTCCGAAATTTAAAAAAAATCCCATTTAAATTGAGAGAACTTCAAATATTTAATAAGGCTTGTTTAGTATTTATAATTAATTCATAAATTAAGACATTAATTTAGTAGTTGTTTAGGAATTAATGGTAGTTTCGAATTATGGATGCCGCTCTGATATTTTCTTATTTCGCCATAAATCCATTTTCACACACCTGAAAATGTAGTTTTTTTCCAGGAGTTATACATAAAATAAACATAAACAAGACTTTGATGAAAATCATAGAGCTGCAAACTTTGGGGATACCGTGTGTTTGTAGTTTTTGCTCGATGAGAGAATTGAACTACTGAGCTTACCTTAGTTAAATTACTTTTACCTAACGTTGTATTCATTTTTACACTTCGTTAAATTCGAAATACATTGTATTCGTAAAATTACAGACTTGATGACCGTGACATACCTGCTGTTGAACGAAGACTTGATTTATTTATAGCGTGTCTTTGGTTTGCAAAAAAACATTGAAACAACTTGACATGGTTAATTTTGCGGTTGGTGGTGTCGGTAGTGCGAATATTAAAAAGTGTTTATTAAAATGTTCGTTCGCCAGTTCTTATTTGAGCCGTCTGCAAAGTTAAGTATGTTTAGCTGGAAAATGTTTTGTTTCATTTTAAGTACATGAATATAATTTAATCTTTAAAACCAACAATATTTGACTAACATGTGTAGTCACTGAGAATGAAACGCCGCAAAACTTTGTATTGGCACTTGCCACTTGCTTTATCCACATTCAGGCAGCGTCCATACACTCCCCTGTTACTCCAATCCTTGACATGACCCGACTCAAGTATGTGATTGACTCGAATTGAATCGTGCCGCGACTTCCGGAGGCTTTTTCGTGGCGAACTTCCTCTTCCATTCACTTACGCGTTATGTATTTTCATGACATTCGTACCTACGTTAATCTGCTCTGCCTGTTTATTGTACAATTATTTTTGATTCTTTTCATTTGTTATACGGTCGTTTATGATCATACCGTACATTTGCCGCAATATACTGCATTAAATTTACTGCCAGTTTCATATTCCACCAATAAGAATATAAGTAGCCTACCTGTAGATAGGTTGCCACGAAAATAATAGTATGTAACTTTATACTTTGAAAAAGTGTACCACACTACGTACAATTGTTAGATATCTAACATCACTCAAACTGAAAAAAGCGCCACCATATGCAGTGTTAGTTACGTATTTTGCTTTTAGTGGAAAGACCTTAAGAGCTTTCAAAGGCAGCATTGCATAACATGCGTTGGTAGAGAATATTGCCATATTCGCCAGTTGCCTGCTGTGTACGACCATCGTTTCGCCTGAAGTCATACACGGATATACGCTGATACACTGAATATGTACGTTTAGGATTTCTAAGAAGCAATTCTTAGATTCGAACTTTGGATGGAGCATTTAAATAAACAATTTAATTAATAAATACGTTTGATTAAAGCTGTATGTTTTGAGTTACTTCTGGTGGATTGTTGTCAGAAGCAGTGATAACGAAATATTTTGTGAGATGTCTGAAGCAGGTGCAGAAGTACAAAGAGGTACAGAAATTCAAACAAGTTAACCTACTGCCGGGTGCGCTGTTGCAAGTCAATGACCGGGCGCGCGCGGCACTGAGTGCGACATCTCAAAATTTCACTTTTTTCGTCAAAATGTTTGAAAGTGATTATTCCAGAAGGATAAAGTTATTTTGTATAGATTCATATATATTTGAACTCATACAATCCAACTTTAGGTATAAAATTCTACAAAAAGAAAGGAGCATCACATGTGCAATTCTATTAAATGTTTTGAAAAATATAAACATTTTTTTAATGCATCCATCTCAGTAGCAGTAGTCTGTAGCTGCTTGTTTAGGACCTGGGAAAACTTTTTTCATATTCATGGCTCTCACCCGCGCCTGTGACGCTACTGGTTTTGCTGCACCTTTTAACCAGATTTTAACTGACTGACGGTGAGATGAGTGCAGATAGTGTGCATAGAGCGCAAATATAATGAACAGGGATTACCTAAAGTCCCGAGACATTTCGTCCATTGCTTCTTCTCGAAAACTGCAAACTGCAAAAGGTGGACTTTCCGCGCACATTGCGGCCTCGCGCCCGGCGGTAGGTTAAATAAACCATATTTCTTTACTAAAATATAGAAATTAAAAAAATTTCAAATATCGTAATAATGTATTTGAACACTATGTCAAATAAAACTGGATAAATAACGTCATCTTGCATTATTTTATTTTAGCATAGAAAAAACTTACAATTTAATGTATTGGTAATTAAATGTTATCATTAAGCAATCACGGGATGTAACTTGACTTGCCATGAAAAAATATAATATTCTTTCAAATATAGAATAAAATGCATCTGCTAAAATACCTCATATTATGTAAGTACTTTATTAGGTAGGAAGGGTTTATAAAAGATTATTTTTTTAAATTGATCATTTCAATTAGTATCAGTTTCAAATTTGAAAAGTTTAGACTTGAAAATATTTACGTACGTACTCACAGGAGAAAATATATATGTTTAGTTAATGCACATTAGCTAAATATAAGCTTTTCATAATGTTTATTTATTCACATGGTCAATCAGAAGCACATCGTTCAACGGCATGACCATTCTTTCGATAGACATTTCTAAAACACTAGTTTTGCTTCTTATCACAATTATAATAATACCCATACTAT
Organism: Drusus annulatus; assembly: GCA_022651775.1. Classification (NCBI taxonomy): domain Eukaryota; kingdom Metazoa; phylum Arthropoda; class Insecta; order Trichoptera; family Limnephilidae; genus Drusus; species Drusus annulatus. The sequence continues at coordinate 190,590 of JAGWCC010000246.1, read as the reverse complement.
CTGCTAAACAATCCACAAGTTTTAATACACGCACTAAGCAGTTCATTCATCAATCTTATTTTCCTATATAATTCTTCAAATATGTGCCATATTGTGTAAAAATGTCACTCCATAGTGTATTCACTTGCTAAAACGTTATTTTTAAATGATGTTAAAATGTTATATGAGTGTTTCTCTCAATTCAACGCTTGCAAAGAAAAATCTAAGACGAAATATGAAACTCCTTCTCTTCGGTAGAAATTATCGCGAGAAACAGGCGACTGTCTTCTATTCAAAACTGCAATAAAACACCTCAACTTTATTTCACGCCTCCCTTAACAGTTCTATTGTAGCGACCAGTAGTTTGGCAATTATTTAGTTTCTTTATGCACTCCCAACAACTCGTAGTTTTCTTTTGAATAAAGTGTACCTGCATCCTCGGTGACAGAAGGCGGCTAGTAGCGCCGAGTCGAGACATATTGCTTCTTTCGCCACTAGCTCCGCTCCAATACTGTCGCAATACTTTATCTGATTATCTTCTGATCCGCCCTGGCTGTGGGTAAGGATGAACTTCCAAAGCTTGCAGAGAAACTGCAAAGCTTTTGAGCCGGGTTTGGGAAAGATACCTGCACTCGACCCTCCATTTTACTAGTGCGAATTGTGTTTTTTATACTTACTACCCGGAGAGTACTTGAACCAAATGATGCATGTTGGAGAAGGTTCAGAAGAAATTTCTGAGATTTCTTTACTTGAGGGAGTACGGTTACTACCCGTGGCTCTATCCTACCGACTTTCTCTTGGGTATGCTCGGAACATACCATCTAGAGGTCAGAAGGGATGTGTACATTGCAATACATTTCTTCAGATTGATTCGTGGATGGTCTGAAAACTCAGCTATCATGGAGAGCATTCATTTCTATGTTCCTGATGGTTATCTTCGCCATCGACAGCATAGGTTGTTTTATCTCCCGGCCTGCAGGACCAACTTGCCAATGGTCATACCGGTGGGGAGGGCAATCATGTTGTTGAATCGAATCGCTTCGGATGTCGATATATTTTGCATAAATGAAGCTTCGTTCAAACGACAAGCATTCCTGCTATTTGTATAATTATTCCTTGGTTTTATTTTATTTTTTTTTTTATACATCATTTGGATGAAAAATTATGATTAAATTATGTTTAAATTGTCTAATTTTTTATTGTTTTATTTTTTACTGTCTTTACTTTGCATTCATTGCAATTTATATTTTTTTAGAATTAATTGTTTTATACTTATGAATATTGTGTATTGATACACTTACTCGCTCTATTTAAAAACGCCTTAAAATAAAAATTTTGTAATGTTTTTAAAATAATAAATAACTGAAATAGCTGAAATGTTATGCTAGCGAATAATATTTCCTTGTTTCGCTCGCTTTCTGTTTCACTTGTTCTCTGTTCTCAGTAGTAATGGTACCGTGCAATGTTTTTGGATTTATGTTTTTATACGACAACGAGTGCAGCATTCATTATTTTTTGTTGGAAACATCCACTTGTAATTAACCACGAACAACAACATCCACCGACATATCTTTATATTTCTCCTACCTACTTCTATTCTACTTTTTGTCCCTTTTGTGTGGTCTTTCTTACCACAATACTTGGAAGAGAAATAGATATTATAAAAAGGTAAAATAAAACATCACGTTTCCGAAATACACATTTAACGGGTATTAAAAAAATACAACACTTAAAATTATTCTAGTCACGCAATGTTTTTGTCAAAATAATAAAATCGTAATATTTACCATTTGAAAAATTCTTTTAATCTGTTGTATTTAGGTGACTAACAATCGTATAATACTATCCAAATCCTCTGCATTCAAGTAGGAAATGTCTCGAACAAAGTAATTTTCTTGGCACCGCCAAGCAAAGTATAAATACTCCGTTTTTACGTACAAAAGCATCGGTGACAAAAAAGCTCTGGGAATCTCCGGACCATTTCAATCATAAAGCTCTCAAGCCTCGAGGGATTCCTCTAATTAGTATTGTGGAGGTTTTATTTGTGAGTTAGGGGGGACTCTATAAGCACTGGGAAAAAGATAAGGGATGGTTTCAGATTTTCCAGGGTGGCAGATATTGATGACGATACTGAGAAAATTGTTTTACATCTGTCGGGGGGGGGGGGGTAGTAAAATCGCAACAGTGCTGAGTTTACTATAAACTCAACAACGAATAATGTGTCGTATTCTTTTGGCCGGAATTACTATTCCACATTTTAAAAATGAACTAATTATTTCATTCACAAGGCGATGATTCTCACTTTAGATTTTCAATTGTATCAACAACAACAATGAAATCTTTTGTTGTTTGAGAAATAAAACGTGTTTTCGTTGAAATAAATAACAAATCCCATTTCTTATGTACCCGTAGAAAGCGGAGCAAAAAAATGTCTTTTGTTGTTTGCAGACATATTGAAAAACACTCCATATTATTAACAAATTGAATGGGTAAGTAAAAATTAAAATCAGCTCAAGTTTTCTCCTAATGATATTACTGCAAAAAATATGCCTTCCACAAAAAACATCTTTACGGTATTTTAATGGCAAGAATATAATATTTTGTGCTCTCTTATGCCTTCCTTTAATCCTGCTAAGGCTAGAATACCTGACAGTGCTCGTTTATGTGTATGACACTGAAAGAAAATATAAAATAGCGTAAGTAAAGGCTGCCTTTGTTACGTGGTTTTATGTTACACGAAGGAACGAAGCAGGGGAGAGGTCACTAAGAGAAGATACAGTGACAAGCAAAAAATGCAGTGTTCGGTGTTTGTGCTATATGTGTCCTTAGCCTTTCTAGTTTATCATTATTCTGTGTAATACGAACATTAAATAAACATCTAGCTTTTTACGGAATCTAAGGGTACACATTGGCTACGGCGGAAACAATTAAACGCTTACTGTTTCAGTGTTGCGAACTCAACTAAACCTAATTGAATAAATAAACGCTTCGAGCGAGGGCTCGTAATAATAATTTAGCGATATTTATTAACAGTGAAATTGAATCTAACGCAAAAAGGTTGAGAAAGGAAAAACTTGGTGAAAAACGCTAGATTCACGACATCTTTAGGGAAAACTCCAGCAGCAGAGTAATAATTGTGAAGGAACAGAACGGCCATTGCGCGAGGGAAAATGGCGTTGTAAAAGCCAACTGTTATCCATAAAAAATGTTATTCAAACGTTAAATTTGACCTTTCTTTGATCCCTTTCTCAGATGGAGAAATCTTAACGATCCTGAAAGCATAGCAGCCGACCCGGACATTTTATTACCATATTTCCCATTTCTTTCTCTGAGATCCTGCTAGCGGAACACGTGGCCGCGGCGGAGCACTCTTTTATTGATGCAGACCAGAATACCAGCAGAACAGAAGACGCAGAGGGTACTAATTAACGCGCTTAATCTGTAACTCGCTCCCTTGTCATTTTTTTACAGTTTAACGTGATAATGCTACGCCTCTAGGCAAAATCTGCCTTAAATTTTAGAATTTTTAAAAATCTTTAAGTCTCAGAAATTTCGCGTGGAAACAATTTTTTTTTTTTAAAGAAAGACAAAAACATTCCCGGGATACGAATAACCTGACAATATTTTAAAAACTCCTACTACCCTCATAAGAAGCGGAAGATCTTGCTTGTGCAATGATGGAGGACTTAATCAGCAGAGGAATTGAACGCACGACGCCCGGGTGGGAATCCGACGCGTTTGTCCATTCAGCTACCGACCGGTCTTATTATTATTTTAAGAGAAGTATTTATAGGTAATTAGAGATGGAAATTCACAATTATAACGAACGAGTTTTCATAAGAACGCACGGTATAAATTACCGTATAGAACAACATTTAGAAAGGGACGCTTAAAATTTTGGATGTATTGAGAGGATGGATTCTGAAAGGAGTGTCGGGTGACTCGTAAGCGAATGGAAGCCCGAGAAAGATACGGCACGATCAATTGAATCAACTGAAACAACGGGTTCCAGTTTAACATAGTCGGGTCAAGTGTAGAGAACGTGCACCTGAGCAGATCTGTGTGGGATTCCACCCTCTCTGTCTATCTCCAGGGAATGGCATGGTGGTGAGTTAGTTATTCTACTTTGTCGGTATCGAACGGGTGCAGTCCCACAAATTATTTTCATTCCACAACTTTTAGAACTGTGAATGAGCAAGGAAAATGTGCCAATACACTTAACTATGATGGGTTGTTTATTCGATGATAATTTTCTTGACCCGGACAGAGTTCATGATTCATGTGACATTAGATTGTTCACGAGATTCGGACTAAAAAGCGAAGTACCGAACGGTTATATTTTTGGGAAAGAATTCTTACCATGAGCAGTTTAAGGTAAGAGAAAACTGTCAAATTAATTTTAAAATTAGATGTACCACTCTTTTTCCAAGCGTTGTAGATGATTCTCGTAAAAGTGTAAGCTTGATAATATTTATGAATAAACCAAGTCATAGGGTATCTATCTTACGTATTTTTTTAATACTTTGATTTCTTAATTAACATCTTCGTCTCAAAATACTTTGCATGCTTTACTTGGTATCCATCAATAAATTCCAATCGTATTGAGACATTAATTCACAATTGATGCATTCAGTTGCGGGTTATTTCAATGGTCCAGCCAGCATCCTACATTGTTCAAAGCACGCCACTTCATTATCCTCCCCCATCACAAGGGATGAACTATCAACCCCTGGTCAGCCCGGCACGAACCCTCCCATATTGATTAACGACGAAAAAAGTAACTTGCACATTGTTAATTATCGGATGACCTCCTTCTGTCAGAATGTAGAAAAGTCCTGACCAACGCCCTAACCTGGCGGATTTAACCTGCCCAAGTTATTTTAGTAAAATTCCGGGAACACAGGAGAATAAAATTGTAACTTTGAAAGCAATTTTTAAGGTTTCGAAAAAGTGTCAACTTCCTTGTTATAATGATAACATTTCTAATTTTATTTGTATCATGATTTCAGTTTTTACTTTATTGTCACCTTGATAAATTCTTTACTTTACTTAGTCGAAACTTTCTTATTATTTGGCTCCAGCTAACCTGCATATTAACCTTTTAGCTGTAACAACTATCTTCCACCATAATATTAATAACAACCTTTACATCACTTATCATCAAATTACTTGTTACCCGTAAAAAATCACGGGGTGTAACATGACTTTCCAAGAGAAAATATTAGTTTACCAGCCATTACAAAGACATTACAGGCGGCTACTTTCTTAGGTGGTTAGGAATTTAAAAAGTTTTTTTTTTTAATTTGATCATTTCAATTAACATCGATTCTGAACTTTCTAAATTTCACACTCGTACTTACACAAAGGAAATTATTTGATTTAATTACTTTGACCAACGAATAAAATTGAAGTCTACAGAACGAGAACGTGTCCAAAACATCTTCATGCCTTGGTATAAATAAAGAAAAAAAATAAATATGAAAAACTTTTTTTTTTTTATATAAGTTCTGTTCGTGTGTTATTTTTTATATTTTAATTCGTCCTTTGAGAGGTATATTGTAAAATAACGATTCAACCCTTATTCACACATGACTACGTGTCTGTAAGGGTAATCTTTAAAAAAAACAAGTGCCCTAATAATAATGAATCGCAACTAAATAGTTAACCTTTATGTGATTGAGCTACAGTTTAGTGCCTTCGAATTGCGACCAGGAAAAACAATTTTTCAATCAATAAAAAAGATGAATATTATTATAATTTATTTCTTGTGAACGTTTCGACGCCATTTACTTTTTAATCATTTGCACACTAAAGTAATCCACGTGCCGTATTTCAAAGTCGAGTTTCAAGTAAAACTAATCGTCCAGCAAAAATGATACCCGGTCACACAATGCCTGTCTGCTTTACGCGGACTGATATATTATTTATATTGAAAGGCACGACAAATGAACTCTTTTGGTAATAATTTGGTGTTAAGACGTATTAAAATAAACCTGTACCCATGTCAGCAGAGTTGAAGGGTGTTAAAATGATTTAAGAATTTCGTGAGATAAATTGAACAACTTTTCGAATTATAAGTTTTACTACGTGAATAAATTTTTTATTCTCCCATCACAATTGACGTCCTCTCAAAGAGTAAAAATAATTTTTTTTCCGTGAAAGCCTTATCATTTCCAATTGGCAACCAGGTTTTTTTATAGAGGGAGTACTACCATATGTTTTGTTTTGTAGGAAATAAATAAATCTATTTTCCTGTAAACTCATAAAATTTTTCATTATTCTTTTATCACGTTCTCAGTTGACGTTTTACCCTTTCCATTTGATATTATCTGTCCCTTTATTTTTGTTCCTTTGTTATATTTTAAATGTTATTCTTTTGTTCTCTCACTGTTCTTTTTCTTATTTGTTTTATATTGTGTTCTCCCTCTGTATGTATGAGTATATATAACCACACTCTATGTATTTTTTGTTTAGTTTAATTTTATACCATGATGATGCTTAGGCTAAGCAAAACCGGTCGGTCATAAAAAATAAAATAAAATCTGTGGTCTTCTACAAAGTAATTATTTCATTTTCATTTAACAAATCAAACTACAAAGTGATTGCTTTCTATGAAAATATATACTTAATATGTTACATATGTTGCTTTTTTACGTTTCTCATTTATTTTGGCGATTGGTTAAAAATATAACTATATATAAATAACCATTATTATTATCAACTAGTGTTACCTTACGAGCATCTTGTAACTTGTAAGTAAAATTTAGCTTAAAATATGTGTAGATGTACAGGTAATCTGAGTTAACAGGGTTCTATGTTTGAAAAAATATAAAAATATAGGTTGACCGCAAAGCGTCGCCCATAAAGTGGGGTAATTATGTTTCTCTGACAATTCACCAGTTTTCATAGCCGGAAATGAAGTTATCACTCTTTGTAGGTGTATTTTCTCATTTCATTAGGGCTGGCGGCTTGTTTCTGATTCCACGTCTAGAGAATGGGGTGGGAGGAATGATGGAATTAAGGGCTAAATCTAATAAAGCCATAAATGAAGTACTGAAATAGGCTTATACCTAAATTAAGATTATTAAAATATGGGTGTGTAAGCTGTTAGTAAATTTTAAAACTTACCTATCTAAAACCCTGTGTTACTTCAAGCTACGAACAAGCACACGAACTTTGTGAGATTTATTTGCGACTTTTTTTAAATACTCAATATACTCGTATATATATATATATTAATTACAGTTTGGCAAACTTAAAAGTTACAAAATTTTAGATAATCTTCTGTACCTCATCGTGAGTTTTGTTCCTTGAACTACGAGGTTTGAAATTATATTTTTATAGTTTTTGTTTTCAATTTGTAGAACTTCATTTTATTTTTTTTTATAAAAATTCAATTGAATTTAATTTAATTTTATTGTTTTTTAGTTCTACTGGTTTGATAAGGACAGTTTGAAAGTGACCTTGAACGCCAAAACAGTTGTCTCTAAATCTATTATAAAACTAAAATGAAATTACAGTTGGCGAGTTTTATACATAAAAAAGATAACATTCATAACAAAATTTAACAATATATTATGTTTATATATTTAAGAAAAACTAATTTCTCTTGAATATAAACTACTCACTACAGCTGATTTGTTTGTTTTTTTTTTACAAAATTATTAAATATTACATTGATTAAAAAAAATGTAACATCTGACCTCTCAAACAAGGCATATTCCCGTATCATGGTAGTCTGCATTTAAAATAAAATATCGTATTTATGAAACAAAGAACTTCTCTATTGAACGAACACGACTAAAAACAACAACAATACAGAAACAACCATTTTACAGTTAGTCCGGGGATGTCATAATGGACTAAAGCGGACACAACATAACAGCAGAATCCGACCGGTGATAGGAATAGAGATGGTGTAAAGGGCAACACTTCCTCCAGGTACCACCAACCAGGTTCTCTACAACCGATTGTAACTTTTATATCAATGGCGCAAATTAGTCCTTTTATAAGCACATGTGATTGAAAATTCTAAAGTATAATTTTATTGTAGTGTTTTTTTTTTGGTTCACTGAAAAATATCATAAAGTTTTTCACTATTCAAAATTCAGAAAGTATCTGTGTACTCATAGCAAGAACGATTGAGCGACAAAATATTAAAGTTTAAAGTGGAATTTAAAATCCCTTTACAAAAAAGGACATTTCATTAAACTAATGTGAGGAGCCTATTTACTAACTTTGTATCGATTAAATCATATAAAAATATTTATTTAAGCGTTATATTAAGCGTTATATTAAGCATTTGAATTTAAAATTTTGATTAACGTATATCTGATTTATTTAATTTATAAGTAATTTGCCAGAGTAATTAAATTTTATTTTAAAAACAAATTTAGAGTAACTTGAGATTGACAGCTAACTAATTTGTTTCGCTAAATTAGATTTTCACCCAATTTCTGTAGAATTGTCTTAAAACGCAGTGGTGTGCTGTGAAGTTTAAAGCGATTTTCGTCAAAGCCGTTTACCAAACTCAAACTTTTGATTAACTTTCCATATTTTTCCTCCTTTTGATCTGATAAATAAATCAAAAGATTATTTGATCTAGAAAACACGTTTTCAATAGAAAAAATAAATTGAACCTTCTTGGGACGAAAACTTTTCTTCGATTTCCACTTCAAATTTTTTAATGCTGTTATAATTAACTACTGACTAAATCCATACCTTCGTTCTTATATAATTGAGAATTGTGTTAAAATTAAACACGTTTCGTAAACGTGCTGTTTGTATAAATGTTTTCCAGCAGGTATTTTGTTTTCAAAACAGAAATGAAAAAACACAAAAAAAATGTGCTGCACAGTTAACCAGCAAGATTTGTTAACTATTGTTCTTTTTAACTTGATTACTGCGAGTGCTAAATAACACAGCGCATTGTTTGAGTCCTTTGTTTGTGGTTCAAATTTTTGAATGAGGGACCGGGCAAGAAAATTAATCAGGGTAGAACGACTGGAAAAGCACCCAGGGGTGGACTTTTACACTCTTGTGTAATATTGCAAATAGCCAGTACATAGCATGATGCGCCGCAAGTAAACATGTCAAGATGATTTGCTTTCCCGGAATATGTTAAATTTCAATAATATCGACTGGAAATTTCAAACCAGTGGTTTTCAACAATGAATAATATTTCTGACCAATACAAAATAGCGTAGAAAAAACTTTTTTCCATTGATATTGTATTGAAATTTGTTGCTGAATATTTATATAAAATGTATGAAGAAGTTTTCCACACATTTTAAGCCCTTTCTTTAACCCCCAAGACGACGTACGAAGTTTGACCCATACTTATGGTTTTAGTATTTGCTTTAGAAAACCCTGCCTCCAATTTTGTGTGGCTTAAATGATTAATCTGTCTTAGTGTTAAAATTAAGAATAAAAGATTTAATGTAAGATTAAATATCATCTGCATGTAAAAATGAATAAGTATGTTGAATGAAATTATTTATGAAACACGGTTGGATATTTTTTAATAAAAGCACTGTTCTCTCTTAAGTTTTTTCACGAATCATTTATTAAGTACGAGTGAAAGTATGCTAGATAACTTTAAAAAAAAATGCATTTAGTTTATATAAAGCGATAAACAAAATACATATTTCTCTAATCTCGTACATGAAAAAATACGAACTTTGATATCTGATCGTTTTAAATAAGATCATATTACTTTTGTGTAATTTTAAGTGTTCTGAGAAAAAAAAAAAACCTTTTCTATGCCAAAACATTTAAAAAAACTTATTTAAAATGCCATATTATTAAATTAATAAATAAGGTTTTGACCTTTATATACGTTCATAATGATAACGCTAGTATAGACAAGTGAAAAGGGGCTGAAAACAGTAACATTAAATCCGTATTACGAAATTATGATTTATTAATAATAACGTGTTGAATGAAATTGGATTAGAGCTTCGGCCACAAAACAATTTGTACTAACCCCCAGGTAATTTTAAACTCATGCGAGTTACAAAACCACATTGTACGGACACTTTTTTACCCCTTTAATAAATAACACACTCCGATTTTGGAAATGTACGTAATAGGTTAGGTTCATTGTTTTTGTTGCTACGCGGAAAAAATATATATCACGATGGGGAAAAAGACAAAATAGTCAATAAACTGTTGTTGTTCAAAAGCTAATCCCTTACCTCGACAGTGAAATTAATTAAAATTTCTATTGTTCGTAAATCTTTTCTTTTTTTCAATTGCCTGTAATAAACCACATTTTCAGCTTCCGTGAACTGTTTAATTTCGGTTTATTTCTTGGCTTTCTTTTATATGATGTCTTAACTGCCTACTCATATAACGACGATTGCTGTACATACATTATCTCGTGTTCTTCGTTATTATCTCGTTTATTCGTTCTTTAAAAAAAAGTTTTGTTCGTTAACTTTCCATGTCCTAGGTTAATAACCTTTGACAGGTACTTTCTGCTTCAAGTCAACCACATGATGACATCCACATTAGAATACACACAATGACATGTCAAAATCTCAATGTATGCTGTCAGTGCCCACACATAGATTGCACTACTCAGATGAAGTACCTTGACCTCAACATTGATCTATACCTCAAAGGGGATCTCCACAATCAAATCAGAAAAAACTATATACTTTATACATAGTATTTTTTCATAAATACATATTATATTTTTTACTATAATTTTTTCAGAACTATACGAAACTTTCTTGACTTACAACACTTAATAAGATTTATTTTGCAATCTGTCAATCTTTTATTGAGTATCATTCCACAGGGAGGTGGCACTTCATCTGCTCTAGACCCCGTTATAAAAGAACAAAAAACAATAACGAAAATAATCCTGAAGCTACCTCTAGTTGCAAATTAACTCAATCTATCACACAGTGAGAGTCTTTGACGTACGAAAAATATATGCAGAAATAATCCTCACTCATATTTTTACATACAAACATAAATCTTATGAAAAAGACCACACCCTCGACTTTGACAAAGATTTACTCCAAAATCCTGTTATCTTTAATACTTTTGAACAACGGAGTTTTAGGTATATTGCGACTAGAATCTTCAACATTTTTCCAGAAAACATAAAACAAAGTGAAGAAATAAAAAATCAAACATTATATAAAAAAATGGATTAACAGCAATGACAGAGATTTTACCGGCGCACTCACCCAAATTCGATGTTATTGATTTAACCAACCACAGAACGAATAGTTATTTATTCATTTTACTTTTCCAACTTACCATACAAATATATATATATACAAATATAATATATACAATAATAAATTCACATTGGCAAGAAACAACAACAATATATTAAATTAAAATAACACAAACAATCTGTAAAAATTACTACTCTGAAGCAATAAGTTTTGCCGATCGTTTGCCGATAACAATATTGACATAGGCTATCTTAGTGCGACAGATTAGAAGAAGCCGAAAGTAATTACTAATTTATACAAAAATTAAGTTTATATATATATTAAGTAAATGCGCATAATAGTCTATTCATCTTTTTAGTACTGTGTATATTATAAATATACTTTTTCCAATGTATCGATCTCTTGTTTAAATATATTAATCATTATACCTACACCTTTATACAACTTTAAATTTATGTTTATTTTGTTTAGTTAACTATATTCAAATAAAGATTAATATTATTATGAATATTTTAAATGTTAAATTATTTTGCACACATGTCTGTTCTATGTTATTATCTCATTATTATATTAGGTTAGGTAATTTCACGTAAAACGCACTTGGGGTGAACTATAAAAAAACTGTACAACAATGTATTTAATAAAGATTTCAAAAATCAGCCCACATTCATATAAACTAGCTCTAGTGGTCAAATACTTAGATACTCCCTTTTCAGAACAAATAGGGCTTCGTATAAAAAAAAGTTATGATATTATTTATTTATCTACTGATTGTTACACATAAACAAACACGGGATGTACTCGTAACTTGAATTGCTAAGAAAAATATAAGCCGCTTCAATCTACCCATTTTCAAAAAAGTGTAATCTTGTAGGTACGTACTGACAGAAGAAATATTGGCTAGCGGCAATATCTACCAACCAACACATTTATTACGTTTGAAAAAATAAATTATGAATGAAATCGAATATTGAACACGGACAAAATGTGATCTTTTAAAAACTTACAAGAAAAATATCGCTTAACAATTTATGTACTCGAACATCAATGATTATTAATACTACGGAGACATTATAGTGTCATATTGCTCGCCACGAGAAAGCTTTTAAAGTGGAAAGAATAACATTTATCCAGTCAATGAGTGGCAAAGCTGTTATTGAAATCGGCACTTTGGTCCATGTCGCTCTGAATTATGAGCAAGAGTTGACTTACGACTAAATGACAGTTAGTGGAAAGCAGAAATATGTCACCTAAATAATAAAGCTCTAAAGACTTCTTTTCGTGTTTCTTTAATCTCAAATAATTATTGTTTTTCGGTGAAAGGCTCCAAGCCGCGAATACGTATGAAAAATTTCTTCCCAATATCGATATTGGTTTTGGTGTCATCATTACTTATCCCATAATTCTGTTTTGCTAAGGTTTAATTTATGTTCCATTTTTTTTAAATTTTCAATACTATAATATATTATTAAACATTTTGAAATGTATAAATAAATTGTAAACAATTTTCATAACTTTGTCTGATGTTCACTTCTTGCCGATTCAAAATGAATAATTAATTTGCCAGCCAAACTTCCATACGAGACTTGGAATTCGATACATTATTATTCAAATAGGGTAAACAGGAAAATAAAATTACCTGTACGTTTCTACAAATTAGTGAAGTATTTCTCACAAAAACATAATTTATACATTTATACTCCGCGTATATTGATACAATATATTTGGCAGCACAGTAATATTTTTCAGTGTTGAGGTTTATGTTATTTAAGGTATTGAAGCTGATATACCAAAGAATTTTAATAAAGAGAAAAAAAAATGTTCACGAAAAAAAAAATCCATCAGCTTTGTAAATAATTACAACCAATCTTAGGTTAGGTTAGGTTAAACCAATCTTAGGTAATAACAGTGGTACAGCTCTCTCGACTTTCGTACATTTCTCATATGTTTCTATGTTAAAGTCACTGCAGAAGGAAAGAACATTCACAATTGATTTCAGATTTGAATTAGGTATTTCAAATAATAAAATGTTGTCTCACTACACCTCTCGGTTTAATCAAATGAATGCTTGTCGAAAACTACGCAACGGTTGGAATTACGCGATGACTGGTTACGAAAATGAAAAATTTGAACAACGCTGAATATGATTACAATCACGGCGCTGTTTACCGTTTGCTGATAACATTGTAACCGAAGCAATTCTATTTCGGTGGCAGTCACATAATTTCAAGATGTCACGAGGAAAGTCTGCTGATATTCTGGGAATAGTATATCTATGGTATGCCTGAAGAATTCGTAAATAAAACTTCATGTGGACATTGGGTACTTGTGTCATTTAAAATATATTTAAACCTTGGGTATTACATTCTCAAACGGTCACAGGTCACAGGTCAAAGGTCACAGGTCACAGGTCACAGGTCAAAGGTCACATGTCACAGGTCACAGGTCATAGTTCGCATACCTACTAACTTAGTATAGCTGCTCAAATCAATTATTCTCTTGTGTTTTATTTACAGAGATACACATAAAATAGAAAATACGCACAAGAGATTCCGATTGATTTGAAAGATTTATCAGAGTCCATTACTCCGACCTCTATCCACAATATTATCAAAAGCAGATATAAAAATCAAAATGAATAAATATGTCCAATGTTCCAGGGGAAAAAATCCATTAAAATATCGTAACTATTCAAAATAAGTGGAGTTCATAATAAAGTTTATAATAAAAAAGAACTCTAAGGATTGAAATGATTTTCGTTATGAGATTCTTAGTAGAAAAATATTAGACTCTCAGAAAAACAAATAACAGACATATTTATAATGATGTTTTCAGGAGCAACTAATCGCAGTCTAGAAAGAGACCACGCTGTTTACTCGATAACATTAGAAGTTTTGGCACTTTTAACTGTAGTAATTCTGAATTTCTGAAAAGAAGGGCCACAAAAGTCTTCAGAATCAAATGAGAGTCAGAGCTTTCGATGCAGAAAAAAACTGATCAAAACTGCACATTTAACTCATTTTCGTACAAAGTGTCGTATCTTTTTGCATTTCCAGCGACGATATATCAAAGATTTAAATGAGCTTTTTCAACTAGTTCTTACATATTTATTCCCATATTGGCACTAATTTTATATCACACGACAGGTACTATATTACGAGTATTTTCGTCAAAGAAAACGAAATCTTTTTTTTTCTCGCAGTCATCTTTATTTAGTTCTTAAGATGTGTCCACTGTCCATTTGAGTGGAGTACTTAATCTCAGCGTGTTGAATATAGTGTCTGGCCTCCAGTGCATTCAGCTGGCAGTTGTCACCGTGATAAAGTCCTCTCGCCGTTGCTACAGGATAGTTAATCAGAATTAGATCCGGAATGGCCTATACATCACCCGTTATGGCCCGAGCACGCTTTATAACAAGCGACCCTGAGATACTAGCCAGCCGTAGAGCCTTATAGCCGTATAGCCTTACAGCCTTACATGCCACTAGTGTCCGAGATTAATTGCCATTGTTAAAAACACACACTGGAGGAATATGACATGAATCACCGTTGCTAGATTATTCAAGAGGTCTTGGAGAGGCACATCAGATAATGACCACATATTGTAAGCTTGGTACGTAAGTATATGAATCATACTACATACACGTGGAATTTACGTGTTTATTTTTCATCTTTCAAAATTATTTATGAGTACCTCAGAATAATAATAATAAATGGATAACTTTTATAGCGCCCTTTTTGTGGGAAAATCACCTCAAGGGCGCCTTACAAATTAGTGTATCTAACTTATAACTTAGGCTTATAACTAATAACTTACAGTTAAGATTTGTTCATTTTGTTAGGAGTCAGGGGAACAATGGATTCCTAGTTTTACGAAGAAGAAAATAACTAAAAATAAATGAAGAATGTAAGCACCTAAGTCCAAAGTCATGGTGTTTGAAAGAGAGAGTACGAAAACAGAGTGCAATAAAGTTGTATCGGAGCGATGAATACTTGGAGCAAGCGGATGAGTTTGTGTATTTGGGAAGTATGTTTACGAGAGACTGAAAGGCTGATAAGGATATTAAAAGAAGGGTGAATGCAGGAAACTGTATTCATTGAGGACTGGACGCTGTTGGCGCAAATAAAAAAATGACCAAATAAACAAAGCTAGCAGTCCACAACGGAGTGCTTATACCAACCCTAATGCATGGCAGTGAGGCATGAAACTGACAGAGGAAGGATGGGAGTAGACTGAATGCTGTGGGAATGAGATCCCTGGGGTGTATGTGCGGTAAAACTATGTATGCCCGTGTTAAAAATGTGGATATCCGGAATGAATGGAAAGCTAATGTAAGCGCAATGAATAAGATCAAAAAAAGGACGCTTAGATGGTTTGGGCATGTAGGGCGAATGAACGAAGAAAGGAGTGTAAAAATAATACCATGATGCAAAAGTGAATGAAGGAAGAAGTCAGGGACGCCTAAGCAAGACATGGCATTATGAATACACACACCTCAGAACAGGTTCTTATGACCTAGTGAGGTAGGTTATGTAAAAAAATAATGTAAGAAACTATCATATGAATCAAATATCAAATCATCAATCATCAAAATATCAAATCAAATGACCGGTCGGTAGCTGAGTGGACAAACGCGTCGGATTCCCACTCGGGCGTCGTGGGTTCAATTCCTCTGCTGGCTAAGTCCTCCATCATTGCACAAGCAAAATCTTCCGCTTCTTATGATGGCAGAAGGAGTTTTTCAAATATTGTCAGGTTATTCGTAACCCGGGAATGTTTGTCTTTCTTTTTAAAAAAAGAATACTTGAATCGGGCCATGTGAAGAGTCAGAAGAACAGAAGAGTATGTATGAGACGATGTATGAATGTGAATGAAGCAAAGAGTGTGTGCCAGAAGTTGTATGGCGGTCCATCCTATCTGCCTATTCATGTATAATTAATAAAAGCGTGGTGCATTCTACCTAAATACTCTTGAGGGAGGCGTTGCTATCAAGAGAAATATACTGAAACGAAACTACATTATCAATGTCATTAATCATTTATTTTTTCTAACCCCAGGTGGCACTGCGGCATTGCAGTTTCATTTTGTTCTGGCCATCGTCTGTGAAATTTTGACGATTCGAGTTAAATAACTCCTCTGTATACATTTAGCTCCAAGGCGTTTGTATGTAAGTAGTTTAGTCCCCCATAATGTTGTTTCGGTCTTCGCTTTTTAATTTTCCACAGTCCCAACTTTGAGAGATTCATTTTCCACAGCGCCTTAGATCGGAAGAAAGGGGTAAGAAAGTATCGATTGTGAAAATAAACGTCTGCGCTTATCGAAGGCTGGTTGTTTCAATAGTGGTATAGCGAAAGCTGTGTTTATAATCTATGATAGCGCAGTAAAGTTGCCGAAACAAGTTGTTTGTTCGACATGTGCCACCGCCCGTCACTCAAAACTTTGAACCGAGGTAGTATCAAAACACCGGAATTGCTGGTTTTAATAATTATTTCTGAGGTTGTATAGAAATATACCGACTACACCAATACCTCTCACCATGTCGAAGTAAGAATTTCGTGAAATAAGTATTATCAAAGAAATAACAAAAATACTACGTGTCTAAAGAAAGATCTTTGACGGCCTTCATGATCGAGTGGTAAGACGCTCGACTACGAATCCAAAGGTCGCGGGCTCAAACCCGGCGTGCGCTAATTAATTTTATTTAGTTAATATGTGTCATAACACATTTAATTCATATCAAAATAATAAAAAAATATATTTGCGGCACGTTCCAGAGTGGTAGATACTATAAGTATCCCCCTGGTGAAAGACCACCATTCAGAATCGAAACGTTGCTTGAAATGGCTTTAGCCGTGTTTGGTGAGCAGATCTGAATAGCCAGGTACTTCCCGACCTTTGTCTTCCCAATATCCTTCCCCTTCCCACTACCTTCAGCCTCACAACATACCCTATTCGGGGATGCCATAGTCTCACTGGCTCTAGACGGTTGGGAGCAGTTGAGACTCTTGTGCGGTATTCTTATAAAAAAAAAAAAATCTTGCATTAGTTTGTATAAAATGACTATTTTACGATTTATTCAATGAAATGTGGGTTGCCATCTATGATGAAATCGTTTCAAAGGTGCATAAAGAAACTTATTTTGGATTTGTCAACAAAATAATTTTTGGACGAATATGTAGATATTCAGTGCTGTATTAGCAGCAGTGTAGAAACGTTTTTTTAGCTAGCGAAATTACAGTTATTGTCCTAGTTTTACATCCACCAAAATTAATCCACGTATTCCCCTTCAACAGTTGAAAATGGTGCAACGTAAGTTGAACTAAATAATGTCTTGAAATCCGTACCCTTCTCTCCTCAAACAATGCAAACTAGACTGGAAAGATGTTAACAGTACCTACTTCAACTTACATAGTGAATAACAATATTTACAAAATTATTTATCCCGTACGTTTTGCATCAAAAGCAAATTCGTTATTTTTATTGCATAACGTCAACATTTCCAACGAAAACAACGATACAAGTAAAATTATTTTTTTAAATCACCCCTTCTTTTCTAATATATTCTAAAACGATGCCCAAGCGACGATAACATATAAAAGAGCATTTCTAAAAAAATTCCACGGTTTCGGAATATACCATGAGATGTATATTTATATCTCACCATACTTGTGACCTAAAAGTTTTCTCGTTCCGTTAAATCTTCAATAGACTTGGTTCTCTATTCAAACTTCTCTTTTTCTTCACAATTATTTTACAAGAGCTGAATTATTTCACCCTAAAGAATATTTTATTCCCTTGATTATAAAATATTTCATGGCTCAAGGCAGCCATAAGCATATTAACATAATTGCATATAAATTATCACGGAGAGAGGGTAGTTTAAGGAGGACATTGAGTAACAGGGGAGCAACGGAGTACACCGTAAAATAACAAACTCCAGCTCTGACGTCAGTTATATGTAATGATGTTTAAATGATACGATTAAACTTAATAACATCCTCGTTTACTTTGAAATTATTTGTGTTTGTTGTTAAGTAATTTTGTTTTACGCTTTTATCTATGTAATAAAGCAATAGTTTTATAATTCTAGAATAACTGAAAACCTTATATAAATACGATTAAGCAGATGGCAGTGCTTAGAGTGGCTACGTCATAAAAAACCCAAGATGTCCAAAAACTTTAAGTCGTTTGCAGAAAACCTTAATTAAAAAAATGTTAATGATGTTAGACAGACAGGATTGCTTCAGTAAAAGATAACGATCGGTGCGAAATTTTAGTGGTTGTTTTCCTTCATTTATAAGCTGAGTGTTTCTCGTTACTTATGACCACTTTGTTTTGGTCAAATTTAAGAAAAATATGAAGAACTTTTAGATTTTAGATAATTTACACAATTTCTCGTATAAATTGGTAATGTAAATGATTACAGATATTTCGAGAGTACTGGGTCCCAGATAAGAATGACGACAGGGTGTTCGCTATTTTTCAGAAAGATCTTACCAATAAATCTTTGGACAAGAAAGGGTAGCTGGCGGACAAAGTACAACCACAAACTATACAAAGTTTGTGAAAAGCCGCCAGAAATAGGATTCATAAAACTGGGGCAGCTCCACTTGGCAGGCCATAGAGCATTGATGGGAGATAGCCAACCACCAACGAGGTTGCAACGTCTTGCTTAGATGAAGGAGTATTGGGTGACCTAAACAAGGGTGGCTGAAAACTATGGAGGCGGCGTGAAAAAAAAGGTAAGAGGGGAGGCATTTTTGAGAAATGACCAGAAGGTGAAGACGATAAAAACAGTAATTATTAATAAATGAGTTAAATATCGTTTTTGTATAGTCAAACTATCTTATTAAAGCTTTACGTTTTATTTTTTATATTATTTACATTTTGAAAAAGATTAAAAAAGTCACAGAAAACAAAATAAATACTGTGTCTGACTGAGTGAGACTCGATCTCAGAACCTTAACTATACTTTTTGTATTCGCGGATAGAGTAGAGGTCTCAAGTTTGAATTTCGGTCACAACTCATTTGTCATGTGTCTTTTTCTTTATCATGCTTTTTAAACGTTCTTTCAATAATTGAAGAGAAAAACTCTCACATAATTTAATGTCATTTAAATATACAGGGTGTACCATGACTTACCCGATAGACTCTAGCAGACTGAAAATTTTGGCAGACTTTCAAGCCCTTTGACAGAAATATATACCCATATAATATGTGTATTTAAATAAAAATAAATGTCACCGGACAGCAAAATGACAAATGCACTTATACATCCAAATAAATCCAGGAACCGCTGATAAAATTATGTTAGGTACGTCCTGATACACCCTGTATAGTACCTAACAATGACTTAAACGTTTATAAAAAAAAATTTGAAGCCCTGGAACTCGACACACGTTCTGCTCCTGCTTCCTACCCGCGGTTGTTTCCACGGCTGTATTTTCAAGAACAGGGTTTGAAAGGACCCTCCAATTAACAGGGAAAGCCTGGCTCGCTTGATTCCTGGAAATTATTTCCAGGTTACAAGTGCCCCCTCCCCTTCCTCACGGTACCGCTGCCCTCTCTACCGCCTCGCGGAATGTTCTATCGCCAAAACGCATGATTGCACAGTTGGGAATGTGAGTACTTGTGATAAACATGAGGTCGTTTGCAATAAAAATATAAGTTCCATGATGGTTCTTTGTTCGTAATTTTAATATTCAGCAAGGACTTTTCGAATTGCTTTCGTATAAAAATATATATATATTCCCACCACATAAGTTCGAGTTTAATTTTTAATTTAATTTAACTGCCATGGATTTTTTTAAATTTTGAAGTCTTGATATTACGGGATGCAAGCGATGTAATGAGGAATATGTATGTATGATAATATACTCGTATGTAGGCGATGAAATGAGGGATTCAAAGTTAAGGAAATTATAGATTCTAAAATGAGGGTATCCGAAAAGATTTCCGATGTAAGCGTAATTAACAAAATTTATACTTATTTTTGGTCTGAACGTGTACGGCGCAAAAACGGTGAAAGGCTGTAGTTATGTTTCTCAGTAATGGGTGGTCTCATGATGTTTATAATATGAAATGGACTTCTTAGCTTAGAGTTTTCAAATGTAACCCCCTGGTAAATCGAATAGGGTGAGCCAATATTTTCTGCAGTAATACCTTCTTATTTTTCAATAAGAAAATACAATTTAAATAAAGGAAGACACACGCGAGACCATGAATTATCCTAAACATTACTCGCAATATACTCGTATGTGTTACCCACAAGTGGGCAAAGAAAAGTCGGAAACATGCCAAGTAGGCATCAACATTAGTGAATCAAATATTTGAGTCGCAGGAGATCAAGAGTAGGAATAACAGAAGACTACGTACGAGATGATGAATGTGAATGAAGAAAAAAAATGTGTCTGTACATTATTGTATGGCATTCTATCCCCTCTTCTTATCCGTTCATGGAAAGAGGATGGTGATTTAGAAGTGTAGAAAATAGAAATGATGAAAGAACTTGGTATGTTAGATGTGTTCACGAAACATTCATAGATACATGAAACAATTTCAAGCGACGTTATAATTTTATTTTTCTATTTTTTATGGTGGTGAAACTTTTTATTTATTTTACTAATTCTAAGCGGTAGTCTTCCATAAGAAGATGAATATAGTTCGTTTCAATAAAACAAACATGATTATGCAAGTGTGTGTATTTGGTGGATATAACTTTTATATCCGTTAACGGTGTTTTTAATCTTTAAATGAAATATGCAATATTAACTATTTACCTTTCTCGTTATTCTAAATTCATTAGTAATATTATTTTGTAATGAAATCATTTATTTCTATACACTTCATAACTGGAGAAAGATCGATCTTGCTTGTGTAGATTATTAATAAACTTGGACTAAGAATGTAGGAAAAAAAAATTGAAATTATGATTTTGTGGTACCTTCCAAAACTAAGTAAATGGGTTTTAAAGTATTACCACGAAGGGATACAATAAAGGCCAAAGATTATTTAAAGTATTTTATGAAATAAAAACAAATATTGCATAATTCTGTTGAAATAAGAAATTGGTCAAATATATTATTGACATATACCCATATTCCGCATATTTTTATCTACCATCGGGTTTTTGAGAAGTAATCAAAACTAGGAAATCTATTTGTGTGTCTTTCTGTCACCATAATAAAAATATTTTTCTGTCTGGAATTTAAAGGTCAACGTAATTATTTCCAGCTCTAAAATTCATGTTCACTTTGAACTATCAAATATAAAATTGTCAAAAATAAGATAGGACAAACATTGTTCAGTTCTTTTTCATTGATTAAATAAGAAAAAAAGGTTAATGAAAAATTATATGGTCATTCAAATATTCTGCATAATGTACGAACTAGTATAAGTCAAGCTATAAATGTCAATTTCTATAGTTAACAAAATGTGTGTATACTCACAAATATTTTTGTTATTGCGGGAGTAATGTTTAAATCTAATTAACTTTTTAAATAATGAGCTGATTGATGCAAATGATAAGGTCAAACCAATTACTGCCAGTATATTAATTAACGAGATAGGAAAATAAAATAGCCTCATTCAAATATTTTAAATGGAATACGAAAATGCGATGTACGAGTATTACCTGTCCGGAAACCGTGGAAAAACATACATATTGTTGTTCGTTAAATCCAATGCGAAATATGCTTGTTAAACCTTACCATGTTACCAACGGACATACCTGTATACCTATATGTGAGTACAATAATTAATTTCTGTGTTTGCATTCTAAAGAAAATTCTAATTTTTAGAGTTGAATATCATGTACGAGATATAACACAGTATATATCTACATTTATACAAAAGCCCACATACATATATTTTTTAAAGGAGGTTAATTACTAAATGAAATACAAAACGCATGGAGGTAAATAATTACAACATTTTTAGAATTCTGAAATAAATTAAAACCTGGAAATGGTACAGAAGATGAAGTTGTATTATATTCTTAGAGCGGAAACCAAGTCAGCTTCCAGTAAAAAAGTATAATAACAACAACAAGAAGAACAAAAAAATGTTAAAAGAATTCTTGGTCTTCCTTCGTGACACGATTCTATTTTCCAACACAAAAGGATTTGTGCAAGTCACACAATACATACAAATACAGCCTATGAGCCATTACCCGTGAATATATGAAATAATGTATCTGTTGGCATGAAACCAGTATTTATAATTGCCAGAGTAGAAAAACATGTAGGTTCGAGTAAAACATCGCTTACACCCGCATAATGTGAAAACCGAATAATATTTTTCGAGAGCAGAATAAATATTTAATATTTCCAACCGACATACTACGGCGTATGATTTTTTCACATTAAATATTGACATAAAAATGCTTTCGCCCAAAAAATCAACAAGGTACCTAAGTCCAATTTATAGCACTCGGTTCCGATGCAGGCCAAGAGCTTGCGGACTATTCAAAGAGCGAGCTTAATTAATTAATTTAATTAAGCGCCGTTGCCAATATTTTATCGCCGCCTCGATGCCCTTTTCATACGTTCGAAGTAAAGTTTCACGAATTGGTTCAATTTTAAACTGTTGAAATGTCCTTCAAGAATTCTAAACCTGTACCTGGCACCTGACTTAAAACAATTTGGCATGAAAATGACGTCATTAGGCGTACCTCTGAAACTAACGTTTGCCGTCGTAAACATTTACGGGATTAAACTTACGGGTTAAATCCGATAGATAAAATATTGTTTGCAGATTTCGTTTTGAATGCCTTGTAAAATTTATTGGTGTAACGAACTTTCAGTAAACTTGGTCGTAAACTATATTAGAACACGTAGGGACTTGAAGTTCAAACAATGCACTTTAAGTTTTAAACTTGCAAAACTAAAAAGCATACGCTGTAAATAAATTATTCAAGGATGCATCGCGCCAAGTTGAAATTATTCATTTAAAAAGAATCACGGAATGTTTCACTGGATTTAATTAGACTACTTACTTAAATTATGAAAAAAATGAACATCCGTTATATCCGTTAAATGTATCTGACATGCACCTTGATAATATGAACAAACAACAAGAGATAATTTCAAATGACGATTCATTAAGTGATTAGACTAAAGGTAACTCAAAGATTATTTTCTTTTGTAATGACAGAGAAAAAAAACAAGTTTCAAATTCTCTAAAACGGAGTAATGAGAATAATACTTAGGCGAAATAGATATTCAAAAGTAGCTTAAATGTCAGAGGAACAAAATTGGCTGACAGTGAAACAGATGCTGACATTGAACACAATGATATTTAGACGTAAAATAAGAAACAACTTGTTACGAAAATGTGTATCTGACTAAAATTATTTACAACGTGAATAATAATAAAAAAAACGTGCAAAGAAATCAGACTGCTAAATAAGAATAAAGCCAATATGCAAAATGGTTTATTTTACAAAGGGATGAAATATTATAATGTGCTGCCGGAAACCATAAAAATTACATCGATGAATAAATTTTAAATAGTTTGTAAGAACCACATTAAGTCCAATGGTATGTAATATCCTATAGTATAGACGTTATTATACTTAGTTATGGTGTGCAATATTATCAAATAGTATTTAAGTTATTTTGTGAACTCAAATATGTATTTTACAAATATTCCTTTAAACGGGGAGAGAGTTTACAAAGTTCAGTTGTTAAACATAAATAAAGTAGATGTTTAAATTTACGGCAGTTTTGTACTCAGTGTGCCTTGGGTATCATTCTTAAGCAATGAAAAAAGTTATTTCGCAACCATCAGAAAAATATAGTAAAAGATGGAAGATGTTATAGAATCGCTTTATTACACGAATTCTAATACAATTTCTCACCGTAAAAGGTTCAGTTGTTGCCGAGCAAACAAGCTAACAAGTGGGCGAAAAACTTATTTTATTTGATAACAGTTGTATAAACCTCCCCCTAGATATTGCCATCTTCATTATTTCCAGAATACCTATTTCATCTTTGAAAATAAATACAAGAGTCCTGTCTTTAAGAAATGTCTGGCGCTTCTGGACCCAAATCAAACGAACCGTAGCAATTAGGAGATGGGGAATAAACAGTTTGGAATAAAAACAATGTTGTCACTCGGAGGGAAACAAATAATGTGGATTGATCGAATTAGGAGACTTGGCGGAAGGGGGTCGGTTCTGCTTCACTGAACCCTGAAGCCCGGCCCCTGTAGCTGTACACCACTCCCAACCCCCCGGCTCTCTGATACCCACCTCCCCCCCCCGCCAGTCACCCGTGGCAGGCTTTGACGCCTGTCCGTGATGCCTCCTTTACAATTCAAACGTGGATAACATCATTTTTTAGAAATCAATATGGTATGAGCGTGTTAAGATACCTGCCAAGTAAATGTCGATGAAACGATCTGTTTCTCAGCCGTTACTAAGTGGGAAAATAAATAAATTTATTTGTTAGCTATGCATATTATATTAACAAAATGAGACGTGATTTCAACATATTGACATAAGTCCTGGAAATTCGTGAAACAGCAATTAAATGCTTATTAACTCGAGTGTTTCAAAATCAGTTTTGTCTTTTTCAATATCTCTGTAAATTTCATAAAATTCAAACCATGGAATATTTAAATACTTTTGTACTATACCAAACGATTTAAATAATACCATTTTTTTAAACTTTATCCCACTATTTTTTTATTTAAGATCTGACCGGTTTCACCTTATGACGGGCCTCTTTAGACAGGTACAATGTAAGTAAATCTATGGCATATATACTATTAATGTCCGGAATGAACTCTTATTATGTCTATATCATATTGAACAGCTGTGACTTTGGGTTTTGTTTTTTGCTGACCGAGGCGGCTTTACAATAACGTTCAAAAATACCTTCGGGTAGTTTTATTACCTTCTGAGAGACGGGTTACATGGTGATGCGTTAGATGCGTCTATGGGCTTAAAAAAATATATATACGAGAATAAATATAGTCGCACCTGTCAGCAATAAAACAAAACACAAAGTCACAGATGTTCAGTAAGAGATTCAATAAATGTCCATTCTGGACATTAATAGTATATATACCATAGATTTACTTAAAATTCTACCAGTCTAAAGATGCCTGCCATAAGGTGAAACCGGTCAGGTTTAAATAAAAAATAGTGGAATAAGGTTAAAAATTTGGTATTATTAAAATGGATTGCCATCACAAATTAACAGTTTCCAAATTAGAAATATTATACCGCACAATGCGAAAACGTAGCTTGTTATTTTTAAAAGAAATATTTAATAAAATCAAAGCAAAAAATGCGCATAATTCGACAAATTTCATAACATGTAATGTAGATATGTTTATTTTCAAAGTCTCCTCCCTTAAATTTGATCCCGTCTGGAAATCCACCCTACCTAATTTGTATTCCAAGCTTAATAATTGATTTTCTTTTCAATCATACATTACTTCCATATTCCATTTCGTACGTGAGCGAGGTTCTAAGGAAGCCGAACAAATTCAGACTTCCCGAAAGCCCCGTAAAGACAGATTCTTATTTTGACGTTGGTTACGAAATCATCATGAATTTTACCAGAAAAGCCCAAAATAAATTTCATGTATACCCACGCTACTTTACGCGGTCACATATGTGTTTTGTGTCGGTATATTAAAATGCGACAAACATTTATTTTATTAGTTTCACGTTTTAATGATATTGATATTATTTATGGACTTCAAAATATTGTCTACGTTAGAATAAGTTGTTTGAGTCTTTTTATATTATCCCTTGTTGCGGATGATCTTTGTTTTAGTATTCATCAAGTTCGTTGATGAGTTGTAGGTACGGTCCAGATTTAACGCGACGTGATTTATCAAAATTATAGCCTTCTTAATGATTTAAAAATACCATTTTTTTAACTTTATTCCACTAATTTTGACTGGTATTCAGTTTAGATGCCCGTCATAAGGTGAAATCGGTCAAGTATCAATAAAAAAAATGGAAAAAGTTAGAAAAAAATAAATAAATTATTAATAAAATGAAGTTTTACCCCGAAAGAAGAGTTTCAATATCAAATAGTTCAAATACTAGTTGCAAAACAGCAAACTATTCCACAAAAATAACTGGTTAAAGGTTTAAAAAAGTTATAATCATGATTATGATTTTATTACAGTATGAGTGTATGGTACGTTTAATACACAATTCAACATATTAAATAAATACAATATATTCACAGAACAAATTCTTAAGATTGCTAAATCTACAATGGTGAGGAGTGAAAAAAACTATTAATTCGAAAATACCAATAAACAAGGAAAATTTTTTTGAAGAAAATGAAATGAAGATGAACATTATTAAAGTTAAAACACACCAACAAAAACGTGAATATAATCTCTCCCTCATGAGGGGGTGCAGGATTTGGGTGTGGATGTGATCTTTGGAACACATCGTCGAAGCGCTGCAATCGCTGGTAAATTAAGTATAAGTAAAGAAATGAAAAAAATAACTTTGTAAAAGACGACGAATATTATTTTAATTTTTATCCCGACAGGTTTCGTTTAGCCTAAGCATCATCAGGGTATAAAATTAAACTAAACCGAAAATACAAAGTTTGCAGTTTTACAGAGGAAGAAAAAAAAAATAGAACAGTGAGAAAACAATAGAAAAACATTAAAAGTATAACAAAGGAACAGAGAGAAAGATAAAAAATAAAATGAATTGAAAGATACAAAACGTCAACTGAGAAGGTGATTAAAGAATAATGACAAATTTTATGAGTTTACAAAAAATATATCTAATTATGGACTACTGTAGAAATTTATCTGATTATTAAGAATATGACTTTTAATTTTAGTGGCTTTTTTTATTTACAAAAATTAAAATAATATCCGCGGTCTTATAAAAACTTAGTTTTTCATTTCTTTAAATATGTCAAACCACGAAGTGATTGTTTTCTACGAAAATATAAGTATTAGTAAATTGAATCGTGGTCATCTTATGGAAAAATTGATTCATTTTCTATTAGCTGGAAAAATTGATAAAATAATTTGACTTATTTGTTCATATGGATAAAATAAAACATTTAGCTATTATTGATATTATCGATAATTACTAAAAAACGAATTTGCTTCAAATACATATTTTATTTTTTAAATATTATTTTCCAACAAGCAAAACTGCAAAATAAGTGGTGGGAGTGGATTAGAGGTGGGGTGTGACTAAGCTGCTGTTGAAAACCGTTTTCATAGTAACTTTTAAAAAATCCCCTTTGATAATAGTTTCGGGCCAGAGCTCGGGTGCGCTTACGTCTGCAAGGCGCCCTAAAAAATAAAACAACTCAAAGTGCGGAAATTCACCAGAGCTTCCTGAATTTTTGTCTAAAAAACATTTGCTCCGCTCACTTAAAAAACTTTCCTGCAATGCTCGTCTGTTCGAATTTCGAATCCAATAATTAATTGTCGCTAGCTCGCTTCGCGCGGATATTCGTACTTTGAAGCGAAACGTGCCGCTTTGGGGCTGGTCTTTTAATGAGAGTCTTAAAAATCGATCCCCCACCGCTGCCTAATTATTAATGAAGTTCTTAGCTAGAGCAGTTCTGTTCTCTGGTGAGATTTTCTTTGTCGGTCGGCAGACTAGATTATTGTTAAGTTAATTACTTTTCAGTCAAGTCAATTTCGAACAAAAATGATGAATAATTAAAATTTATTAATTACGATAGATGATTGTTAAAAAAAAAACTCTTTTAGAGTGGAAGCGAAGCAGAAGCAGACTGGGAAGGAGGTAGGTGGTACGCTGTAGGCAGTTGCGTGGATGAGAATCGGAGCGAAACGGGAAAGCTTGACGACTGAAGGTGAATGGCCAAAGACCGGAACCGGTAGACATCATTTGTGGAGGAGACCAAATCCTACCCTCAGATGATTGTTTTTCAAGCCACAGGCTATTTTTTGTTTTTTTTTCATACTAAAAATAACTTTTGGTATCATTAAAATTCCACCTAAGATTATTGTTCTGGATAAATCGCGATAATTAATTTAGTAAAAGTCACTGCACGCCACTGGCAAATGCGCAATACAAACCGACAGCTACATTAAATATATCTGGTTCGGAGCGGGGGATTTATGAAAGGTTCCACCAATGATTTATTGTTTCCGTATTCAATTCTGTGAAGCTACGAAAATGTGACTTTCTCTAGATGACGAATTTATGATCAATTGAAGATGTAGCATGAAATGCCAAAAATGGGAAGATGTTGTTTTCAGGGTTGTTCAATGTTTGTTAGGAACACATAAAAATACATTTTTTAAAAAAGTTTTTATAAAATTGGATACTTCCAGTGATAGGTCGTTCAAAGAACACAATAAATATTAAATGTGTGTTTCGTTTTTTGATTATATTATTTTTAAGGTAATAGATATTTTAAAAAAAACCTCTTGTATTAAATCACTCACTCACTTAACTCAATGAAGCTTTGCGGAAATCCATGTAATTTTTGCGTAAGCCTTTAAATCTGCAGTATGAAATTTCATTGGTTTAACAAGTTTGGGTTAAACAGAATTTATTAAACTGATAATATAGTACAAAAAAAATAAATTATCGCGAATTTATTCTTAAGGAATTAAAAAAAAAGTAATTCCAAAATAAGTCATTTTCTGTACTTAGGTTAGTAGTTATTAAAGTTATTAGATATATTGTGCTGAAAAGGTTGGCTCCAATCAAAAAAATATATATATACCATATTCAAATTATAATGTCAAGCCACAACGTGTTTGGTTTTTTTGAAAATAATCAGTTTT
Organism: Drusus annulatus; assembly: GCA_022651775.1. Classification (NCBI taxonomy): domain Eukaryota; kingdom Metazoa; phylum Arthropoda; class Insecta; order Trichoptera; family Limnephilidae; genus Drusus; species Drusus annulatus. The sequence goes on along the minus strand of JAGWCC010000246.1, from coordinate 161,646 downwards.
ACAGTCAAATGAGATCAAATGTATTATTATGACCAACAAATTGCAGATAACATTAATTAAAAAAAATAAAGTAAGTACTTAATATATGTCCTATGCCTTTGTTTTATAATCAAGAATGATTCCGATGGAACACAACCCTCGAGAATATTATTTTATCGATCACCCCCACTAAAATTATAACAACTTTCAAGTGAAATTATGTACGTAATCAATACCCTAAATTAGAACTGATTGATTGAAGCAGCAGAACTTTCCAGAAAATAATTATGAAGCACCCATCATTTTTGTTATTGCTGAAATCTTTGAAATACTAAAACAACAGTTCCGAGAGCTAGAGAAGCCGAACGAGTCAAAGTTTTCCATCAAAAGCGGCGTTAAGAAAGTATGGTTCCATAGTACAACGGTCTATGCTACTATGGTACTTTGGTAGTATGGATGGTCTTAGTGTGGTACGTACCCTTCTTTCATTGGGCGCCGAGCTGATTTGTAGTTTGTGAGCTAACTTTGTTCAAAGAACAGAATTCCGTACATGGGAGAAATAAGATAACATACAACATGCTCTTAGGTACATACACGTGTTGTGTTATAGTACAGGGTGTAGTTGCACCGGGCATTGAAATTATTAAAAAAAAAAGAGATTCCAACTCAAAGATAACCGAAAACATACAAATCAGCTAAATTACCATAGTCAGCATGGGGAAGTGTTGTTGCAACAGGTTTGTTTTTGGTTGCGTTTTTGTTTGAAATTATTGTTATTTTGTTAACATGAAATTGACTACTACATTACAAGTCACCGCTGCCATATTTATATATTGTTTTTGACTTTGTATTTAATAAAAAAAATTGAAAGTTTTGGTACCAGTCTAAATGATTTTTGTCATTCTTTACGACTCTACCAAAACTTTGACTTGAATGTTCTTTCTAATGTATATTTTGTCGTATTTTTATCATTGCTTCGTTAAAATAGTATGTACTCGTATGTGTTGTTCTTTCTCCTGATGCTCTTTTTCTCATTTCGTGTTATGTATTCTTTTTTGTAATTGGACAAAAGTCAGTTAGTTTATAAGTTTAAAAAAGTTATTAATATATTTTGTTTGTTTGGAAGGTCAACAAAAAATTATAACCATTGTACCTCAAATAATTGTCAAAACGTTGTGTTGTATAACAAAAGGGAAACGTGTTTATATTTTAATTTTCAAAATTATGTTTATTATTATTTCTTTAAAATTATAAATTGAAATCTCTCTCATACTTCAATGATTACAGAAACTAAAGATCAAAGAAACGCTTAGCGACGATCGCTTTCTTTTTATTTATGATACACAAGAATCCGACTGTTTGAAGAAAGTGAGACTATAGCCAACCTAATCGAGGCATGCTTTGCAATAAAATGAAATGGCTTAAAATGATAATTTGGAAATAGCTTACTTTTCCGAACACGCTGAGAGGAACGTCGATATGTTTAGTGTGTCATTTGACACACGGTTAAACAAATTTCCGACCAATAAACCCCTAAAACACCCTGCATCTTGTATCCCTTCCCACTCATATGAAGTATATTATTACGTAGCAGCTTTTAGAGACGCAGAGGCGTGTAGCGTGTAGGTTAAGAGGTAAAACCGAAGTTTATGTTGCTTGTAGCAGCTTTCCTGTATATTGCAGTGATGAGCCCAGCGAGTGGAACTAATACGCCTCCAGTAACGTACTCGTAACTCCAGAGGCTCCAGGAAATAACGAGGACGCATATGTTAGACCCCGAACCCAATCCCAATACGAATAAAATTGCGAAGCCTTTTTGTATTAACCGGCCAAATCCAATGTGTGAATGTATTTCTGCGTTCCCTTTCGGGCACTTGGTCCACTTCAATGTAAATAAAACCTTACTTATCGTCGTCCCTTGCGATGTTTTGTTTCCTTTAATAAAACACCCTTCAATAATATTAACAATGATGTGAATAAGCAATCACGGAATGTTTTACGTGAGCACTTAACAGTAACAAAATAATACACGACTTGAAGTTACTACCCGATTTTGCCTGAATTTCGTCATTAGTTTATAAGTTCTTTTTTTTCATTTGAACGATTTTAAAATTCGGAAAAAAAAACTAAGTGTCTTATTTTTTGACAAATTGAAATATATTTCAAAAGCTCCGCAGCTCAGGCTTTAAATTACTTTGTGATGTTTATAGTTGCGTTTACCTAGAAATTCTTGACAAAAAAAGCTATTCTGATTTCAAGTCATCACCGTTCGAAAAATTTACTGCTTCACAGTTGAGATGTACGAACCTGATCTTATTTAATTTAATTTAATTTAATTTAAATTTAAAAAAAAAAGCAATTTTTGGGAGACGGTTATAAAGTTATAAAAAGTACATTTCAGTTTCAAAGAGAGGAGTACAGGAGCTTTGTTAGGAAGGGTAATTGAAGAGTGGGGTCGCGATCCCCAGCAATAAGGCAACGACTCAAGGAGGAGTGTCGTTTTTATGCTCAACATCGCAGCTGTGGAATAATTGAACGATTTTTGTATTTTTCCTTCACCCGTCGTGGGTCTCTTTGATACACAGGTTCCTTTCTTCCTATTCTTAAAAACACCTTCCACACAGCATCCCCCGAGGATGACTTGATACTTTTGTGTAAAGTTAAAGTGCAAATGAAAAAGCTAACGCAACCTTTAAAACAAATGAAAATAACGTTAGTTTTGTTTAAGATTTCATTGATCAAAATGTACCACTTTATACTAATCAGAAATAAATTAATAGTTTTTCTCATTGTATAATCATCAAATCATTATAATATTTTCTATGTTTTCGATTGTATGCCAACAGAGTATAGTAGAACATTAAAAACAAGGCATCAATCATAATCTCAGTTTGCTAAAGCATCAGATTGATTACCGCGTCGGAAAACTGAATGGAATATATCTGTCAATTCATGCCCGAAAAGTGATACAAAGAACCTAATTTATCAACACATCACAAAGGATGAGCCTTTCCTCTTGTTTTGCATACATATGTGCGAATATTTCGATAGCGAAAAAAAATTGCCTTGTAACGCATGGCTCTTCACAAAGAATTATTACTGAAAGTGCCGTAAAAAACATTTGCAGATAAAGTGCCAATTTATAATGTGGCGTTCTGATAATAAATTATTATGATACGTCATGTTTTGAAGAAGAACAAATACCTTTCTTGTAACCGCTTTATTTCAGTGAATCAATTTTATGACTTATTATAGCTGCAACATGGAGTCAATCAAGCAGTAGTTTTAGGCGTGGGCCTGTTAAAGGCCTTCCTTTGTTTTGTGTATATTTCAACTAATTAATTAAATCTTCGGTCTTTAAGGAATCAGTTTGTGCGTCCTACTAAGTGGTCTCAAACGGCGAGGTTTGATATCACGAAATACACAGCTTTTTCTGTGTGGACTTACTATTTCTAATTACATCTATTTTCATCTCGTAAAGTGATTTTAATCATGATCTATGGAGCTTTGAAATATGAATTGTAGTGCAAAAAATACCAGATGCCATAATATATTGGTTGTTAAAAGCGATTTTGAAAAAAGCGCGTTGAAACATAATAACAACGAATTTTCTATAAAATTTTCTTCAACGTATTGAATGCAGTGGTCGATATTCAAAACAGTTTTTCAAAAAAAAATGTTACGGAGTACTTTACATTTTATACTTTTAAATATTTATAATATTATTTTGACATTGAATGCGTTCCAGCTAAGCTACTTTTTTAATATATTGGTGGCTTATGAATACTATTTTTCTTTATTTCTAATGATTTGGGTACACAGACATAATTATTCCTTAATAATCAATATAATAAAACATAAACAGCTTAAATAATTTATGAAACTAAATTTATTAGAATAATCTCGAAATAATCTGTTTTTCTCCATGAATTATCTTTAGATATACAAAATTCAATTCAATTCATTCCATTTTTAAATTTCATCTCGTGCTTAAAAATCGGAAAAAAATATGTAAATAATTTTTTTTAAAATTAAAATCATAATTATAATTTTAAAGTTAATAAGTGTGTCTATCTAAAGGAACCTGCCAGGTAAGTATGGTCCTGTATATTTTCTCTTCAAATAAATATAAATATCAACTAGAAAATAAGATCTGTACAGCGCCCCTGAGGTGATTATTTACAAAAACGGCGCTATACAAATTATTATTATTATTATTATCGTATATTTACTTTTAGGTGGGCATAGTTTAAATAATGACGACAATATTAACGATTTCAGTCTAAATTTCCTAATTGTTTCTAGGTACCTACACACGTAATAGCCGAAATAAAGTAGCTTCCCGAGGATCATGACGGCAAAACACATTTGACTATCCGAGTAGGTTATTAGTTTACTCGTTATATTAATCATTCTAAGTTGAATTCTATCACGTGTAAACAGAAACATTCAGACCTTTCCCTATTGAAAAAACCTCAATAGAAGTACAGGAGAAGGTAGCTCCTAGGCATTCATTCTTTGTATGCGGAGTAGGGGTGAAGAACTAATGAGCGGAGTTTCCCTAATGACTTCATATTTCCCGAGGCGCCGGGAGGTAGGGACTAGGGGTGGCACAGACGCGAGAGACGCAAGGGGTTATTTGACGGTTCAATGCGTCTAATTGAAACAGGCAAATAGTTTGCCACTATAAGGCTTAGGTGTAACCTGTTAATATCCCCTCGTAGAGGAATCTCGCATTAATTTACCTCGAAACTTAATATCCCGACCAAAACAAAAGGGGAGAAGTAATAATTCAATTAAAGCGTCGTTTCTTCCCGCCCGTAATATCTTTTGATTGCATTTTCATCTCTTACCAGTGACCGGCGTATTAAAGGCGAAGAACTCTAATGGATGTTGTTGCAAACTTTAAGTTTTAATGAATAAGGAAACTCTCCTTTCCCGGGAATACATATTCAATTATTTTAAGGAGCAACTTTCCTTGGTGACAATATTAAACACAAACGAAGCAGTCTTTGAATAGTTGAAAGAAGTATAAAATAACTTTTGCTCCTTGGGAATGAAATCGGTTCTTGGAATGAAATATTACATCATAATGATATGTATTTCTCACATCGGTGTGTGATAAAAAGTACGCCTGCAGACACGAATTTATACGACTGTCGGGTATTACTTTAACATTTTTGGGAAACGTAAAAACCGTTTCATGAAAGAACCAAAACTAACTAGTAAAAGTACGTTATAAGAAGTTTGGAAAGAGCGTAAAAACGTTATATCAGAAGTTCGGAGAGTTCGTGATCTCAGAAATAGACCAGGCACAAAAATTGGAGATTTTTTTGTAAAGTGCCGTTTTTGTAAAGCAAAACCTAAAGAGCCATCACATAAAAACATATGTTGAATTCTTAGATTTATTTTCAATGAACACGAAACATGATATTTTATATTTATACAACCTTTTTTTGGTGTTGTAATTTTTTAAAATTAAATAAATTATAAGAACTTTCTCAATCTATCGTTTTGAATATATTATATATAGTAATGCAAGCGAGGAATTAATTGCTTTTTGTTTGTTTATTTGTCTTATTACACTAAGTAAAAAAATATGAAAGTATGTACATGTGAAATTAAACATTTCAATAAATAGACATGTTGTATTATTTTATTTTTCCATGTACCTAATAGGTATATTATAATGCTGCCATACTGAAAAGTAACGAATTCATGACAGAATTCATTCCTCTTTTTCTTTGTAAGGTGGAGGGAAGTTGGTGGAAGTCAAAGTGGGTAACAAATACCTTCTGACTTCATCCATGTCTGTCGTCTTGACCGGGAGGTGTATTATAAACCTTCGGTCCTTCGTATTGTTGCATTTATAGTAGTGATTGAGCGCTGATTTTTTTCTGGTAGCTACTCCATTCAAATACCACCAACACACAAAGTGACAATGCTACTGCGGACACGTCCACTATATGTGGCGGTTAGCGCACTACTGAAATCTGTAGAGCTAATATAAGTCAGATAAATATAATATATTTAAAAAAAAAATTATGAGATTTCCGCGCAAAAATACCAACTGCCCAAAGACCGTAAGACTATGGTATTCCAAATTTAGGAAATGTCATGTGGCATAAAAATGTTGAGAATCAAACGAAATGGGGAATAGGAAAGTGTACGTGAAAGTGTGTGTGTAGTGTGAAAGTGTAGTGAGAAATGTGTACTCGGCTACTTAGATCGAATCACTTAACACAACTAAATCCATTTAAAGTAATGTTTCGATACTAAATGATAGAGTTGCACATTCATTTTTGTATAATACTCGTATATCAGAAAAGTATTTATATGGATTCTTAACTTATGACTTATTTTTACTATCACAGAATTTTTACAAACTGCCTTCAGTTAATATACCTATTGTTTTTGGGCCACACTGCAATCAGTGAAATATAATTCTATGAAAGTTAATTAAATGAATAAAAAAAAAAGCTGAATTTCATTAACTTATCATTATGCAAATAATACCTAAATCACAAATATGTGTACTACAGTAAACACAAGCTCCCAAAAACTTAACTAAAGCTCCCAAAATCAACTGTTAAAAGGTTATAACAATATCACATCGGATTCACTGTAGAAATTAATGTTTCCAGAGTGAGATTAATTATTCTCCCCAAGAAACATTTCGTTTAAATAGGAGATTTGCAATGCGCGGTTCGTTTGATCCAAGCTTTCCGAAGCGTCGCTCGAGCTTTAGGCCGCAGGATCCAAATAAAAGATTTCGTCTTCTGACACCTGTGATTGGAGCCAAGGTAAAAACGTTCGGTTTGAACGGAGATGGCTTTCCCTAATCCGTGTAAAGTTGTATTAGCGGCAGGGATGGAATTAAATATTATACTATAAACCACTGAACAGGTGATTTCTAGAAGTGTGATCGACACCAATTTGAAATAAAACTGATGTCGCTAATTTACTTAAGAACTTTTGACTTTTAGGCCTCAGACGCCTTCAAACGCCGAAACAGCTGTCACTAAAAAAAAAATATAAAAAAAACTTAAAATAGCAGAACTCAATAATAATAATATTAAATTAAATTCAATTGAATTATATAAAAATTAAAATGGAGTTCTACAAATTGAACACAAAAACTATAAATAAAAAAATACATTACTGCATTTCATAATTTATATAATTATACAAGTTATGTCCGTCAGTTAGCGGTGTGGTCTTTTTTTACACAGCTTATAAGCTCATCTAATTATAATTCACTTGAGTTAATTGAAGAGCGGTAGATACTCTCAGTATCACCCTGGTGTAAGAACCATCATTCAGAATCAAAACGTTGCTTAAAATGGCGCTTAGTGACAGATACAGGTACTTCCCAACCTTCTTTTCCCCCATCTCCTTCCCTTATTTACTACCTTCATTTTCACAACATACCTAAATTGGATATGCTATAGTACCACTAGTTCTTGGTAGTTTAGAATCTTGTGTGGAATTCACATTTAAGAAAATGCATATTTAAGGAATTGAAATCGATATATCCGTTGAAAAAACGTGTCATATATGGGTAAAAGATAATTTATTCCATGCTGCGTCCCGTCGTATTATAAAACATTTTTAAAACGACAAAGAGAAAATGACGAATTTATAATAATTTTAGAAACATGTTTTAAAATCCACTTTTCGTTTCACTTGGTGGTCTCTTAGGTAAGTACCGGCAGTACACGCAGTTTCTAAAATACCATAATCCAAAGTTATAACAATTAATTAAGTTATTAACATTCATGTAAGTAAGTAAAATTAACATGTTGAAATTATTTAGTAGGTAGTATTAAGTGGTCACCCCGCTGTCATTGGTCCCAGTAAAGCTGATAAAGAATAAATTATTAACTAGTTACTCGTGAAAAATCACGGGATGTAATTTGAATTGCCAAAATAAATATTTATCGCACCATTCCACCTATTTCAAATAAAGAATTAAAATAATTATCTGTAATAATGCATTACAATACAAAAGTTCGTACTTTATCTCTTGCTTTACAATTAAATAATTTTCTCAACACATCAATCAGTTGCCATTTTGAAATGTTTATGTCGCGAACTACACATAAATATAATATCCGTAAAAATGGTAAACGCTAGAAATGTACAACGTGTCTCAATTTAAAGGGTTATTTGAAGTTAACACACGAGTATTTTTAGAATATTGAAAAAAATCGCGTGACAAAATATAGGTATTTTTGCCACAAATATTATCGGATTCATAGTGCCTGATTTACGCGATAAGAAAACCGTCTGAATTCTACCAAAAATATCTTATCTTGTCAGACAAGCTTCCAGAAGAGCGACGAAATTAAGTTTCATGGTTCGAAGTTGGAACTTGAATTGAAATACTGACCGGAATTTGAGTATATTGACCAATATGGAAAAAAGTTAAACGAGTTCTGACGATCAATTAAAAACTTTTAATTAGAATTTAAAACAATGTTAGATAAACATATAAAATAATGAAATTACTGTTTTTTCCACTTCATGTTTGACTGGATTTCGAAGGAGCTGATCCAGTTTCAGCTCTGATATTCATCATTTTTTAAAAGAAAATTTATCATAAATGTATCTTTTCATATAAATGTTTTAGTACGGAAATATCAAGTGTTCTTTTTAGCACTGAAAAAAAACTTTACGACCTAAGTTAGTCTATTATTAACACCTTCTTTGATTGGGCTCGAAACATTTGTTTTGTATTGCTTCATGTATTTATTTCTTAATATTTTTTACAAATAATTTTAAACGTATTAAATGTTAATAACACGTCTCTGGAATCTATAATTAGTGCTGCATGCTTTCATATATATATTATTAATACAAATATGAGTTTAGTTGATTTAGCACTGTGAGGGTATTTTAATGCGATTTAATTCTAAACAATGAGAAATCATGTGTTTTTGGTTAGAAAATTTAACCATCTGAAATATATTCATTAAATACTGCGAGTATAACACATCGTGGCTTTATGTCAAATTGGACATGTGTGTTAGCTTGTCCTTCTCAGAAAAGTCAAGAAAAAAAGGATAGGCCATAAAAAATTACGTTTTTTAGGATTTAGATTTACTGTATAGTGTGACAAATTAACTTCTTGGTTAAAAAATTGTAACGTAGCTTCACAAAATAAATTAAAACATGCTTTTTGGGGATGTTTTTTTTGTTGTTGTATAAATCGAAACAAGCTGCCAGTGTAAGGAGTGCGTGATTTCATTTCAATTTTACGAATTATATTGCCTCAAGTAAGAAGAGTACCTTTGAATGGATTATTTGAGCAAACACTATTTTTAAGTGTAGAATTTACAATTAAGCTCACAGGGGTATTCATTTAATACGACGAAAATATGCGACCTACGCATGTAAAAGCTATACAGATGGCATCATGGCGCAGAGTTTCAGCGGTTAACAGTGCTTTTGCAACAAAGCCTCCCAGATCAATATATGGGTAGATACTCATAGATATTTTTAAATCCTAATTATATAACGGACATCTTCAGACCGCCCGTTTTAGGGTGAAACCGCTTGAATATAATAATTGAAAACTATTTTATTTGAAACGATTTATTCATGGGCTTGAATATTAAATGTTTTTCTACAAAAATTAAGTATTTTATTGTTTCTCCAGGATAAATCTGTAAGAGCCGACCATAGACTCTGGCGATCGTAAACAAGATAAATGCCAGTGAACCCTAGGCCCTAGGCCCTGAATACGAGATGAGGCCCTGGGCCCTAACCGTGCCCGAGTTGACCGTTTGTGCCGGGCCTAGGACCTAATCGCCGATTTTAAATAAGTAATGTGAGATCCTGAGAAGCAATTTCAATTTGAAATTAAATCATGTTCAACTATCCGTTGAAATATTAATATGGCCTCGTGATCTGAAAGATTTTGTTCGTCCTATTTTCAGAACTTTCCGTAGTTGGGGGAGATGGAATTGAAACACAATATCTAAAATAAAGTATTCACTTTTCTAAAATATTTACTCGCGCTCTGCTAGTTTTTTTTTTTGTTAATTCATAACTTTGCAAAAGGTTAAGTAATAAACGTAGGTTATCTATGAACCGTATTTTTATAAGGTTATAAAATTAATGCATATATTATTTCTGTTAAAAAATATTTTTAGTATATTTTCATACAATGATATTGTTAAAATGCGTCTCGTCTGTCTCGACACAGGAATCTTCTAGTGAGACACACATGAACCAAACCCGTGTATTTTTTTTTTTGTTTTAGCAAGAATAAATAAAATAGCATATATAATTTAGGCACCAATAAATGCAATAAATGTTAGTATGTGCAGAACATAGAATATGAAAATTTCAAAGATTATGAAGTCTATGGCACAAAAAAATAAATTTAAACAACTCTATTGAAAGTTTTAGTTAACCTCACAAGATAAATTATATCTGGTTTTGCAGTAGTGCATTCCTTAATTAAATATTTTTTGTGAATTGAAGGTAAACTTTAAATATAACCACTTTTATTTTTCAATATTATGTCGACCGGTTTCAAAAGCACCCTTCCATCATCAGGCCAATATTATAATTAAGCTAAAATACAAAATACTGAGATATATGTACACATTTAGGTTTTGTTTTGTTTTTTCACCATAAGCAAACATTTTGTGTATTGGCATGATGAATTAAATAAATACATTTTGTTTGAATCCACTTTATTTGGTATAAATACGTCGACTAGTTTCGATTCAACTGAATATTTTTCGGGACCTAAAATATACTATACCATTAGTATATTTTAAGTCCCGAAGAACTTACGCTAGTTTTCAGCGTTTTTGTTTGCATATTAGTTATTAAAACCCACCAATATAAGTTTACCAGTACCTGATATGATATTTCAAAACCCTTTTCCTATATCTATTATTTTTTCTTGCCAAACAATAATTTATAAATGTGGGAAAAACAAAATGTCACCGACGGTATTTTTTGACAGCTTTTGAAACTAAAATCAAGACGGAAAATATTTTATAATTTCATGTAGCTAAACGAATTCTTCACATTGTGTTTAATATCTGATAACATAATATGCGTGGAATATTGTAGCAATCATTTACAAACAGACAAATAGAAGAATCCCAGCGTGAGAATTCATCAAGTATGTTTTGTAGGTGAGTAGAAACCAGTAAAAAACATATTTTTCAGCCGTCTTGAGCCTCTTGCAAAACCCTTCCCCATGTTTATTAGTTGTTTTAAATAGGTATTAGGGGATCATTGAGTACACTACAGCACCCTTTTTGCTGGTGTTGTGTGGAAATAATGCAAAGAAAGGGTCGTTAAAAGAACGAAGATTAACCCTAAAAGGTTTTTTCACTCCTAAATAAATACAAAAATATATTAAGGTAAATAAATGTTCATTATGAAAAATAAATGAAGTCCCTTGGTTGTTAAGTGGTTGTTAGCCATTTTGTAAGAATATTATTATTTTTATTCAACTTGAATTGTTTTTCCTTTCATGCCACGCTAAATAAATAATATTTTTCTAAGATATCGACAGGTTTTCCTCTCGAGAATAATCAAACACTCACACCCGCAGGTTGCCCGTACACACAACACTTGAGTTTGGAAAAATAACCTATTATCAAGGCGTCATAAAAAGTAACGGATGGAGGAAGTAATCTACAATCAAATACTGCTGAGCTCACAAAACCAACAACATTTATGAAGTTCCCCGTAAACAAGGTAGAAAAAATCGAATTTATTGTATTTTCTAAGGAACATTTTATTCCGCGTTTTATATTATAAAACAAATGTGTTTACCAAGGAGTTTTGAATTTAGATTTATAGCTTTATGGTATTTACTTCATAGAGAAAGATAAGCATCCATAAAAATGCCTTGTTTTCCCGCAGAGGCAAAATATAGGTACATTTGAATTCGAAAAACTTGTTTATTTACGCAATATGTATGGAAATTTACAGAATACGTTAACCTGGATCATCTCGTATGAAGGGACATATTTTAGCGAGGGGAGGTGTACCCGCATCCGAAGCATGCATTAGTAAAATCGCACATAAAGTTACAATTGGAACTCACACAAATGGAAAAATCTTATTATTCATAAAACAGAAGGTTTTTTCCTAAATGTCATCACACTTTGTTCCCCGGGGAGTGGAGAAGTGCTATGAAGATACTTGGTGTTGGTCGGGAGGGAGTGATTAGATAGTTTCACCTTTCACAGGCAAAGTTACCAGCGGGGTTCCTAAAAAAGTAACCTTTTGTCTTATTTTCTTTGTGATAGGTATGTAAATTGGTAATGTTGTTTTTATGTCAGTACACAAGTCACAAGTGAACTAACAACGATGTTGAAATTCTCACATGTACCACTATTATAATATAATATTTTATAATAATATAGGCATTTGTCTGAGTTTGTAAACGATAATGATTTCATATTAAGGAATCTGAAATAGATGAGAGATATTCATCAATTTTAAAGAGAAATTACGATGAAATCAAATTATTTATTTAGCTCCCAAAATCGTTGAGGACATAACACTCTAATTTTATATTATATTATATATTAAATAAACATATTTCTCACGAAAACAAGTTTGAAATATAAGTTAATTACCGAAAGCAAGAACGATGACATTATGTGATCTCGTAAGGCAGAATCTTTTGAAAATACTTAAACGTTAAACGAAATGCTTATAAACAATATAATTTGAAAGCTGTTTTTTCAACTGGAAAGTTTTTACGGTAGGTAAAGGCTAAAGCCAAATACGTAATGTTTTCTCCAGGAAAATTCAATGTCCCAATTATCTTTTCGCCAAAAACAAATATTTTCCAATCTGCTTTGCAGGCGCTCTGAAATTGGAGCGTGTTTACGAAAGCGGTTAAAAGAGAATTTTGGAAATAATAAATATTTGGCTAGCAGAATGAAAAAGTGAAAGTACCATCATCGGAGAAAACATTATTTAACGGTGTGAAAAGTCAACAACATACCAGGAGTAAAAGAGTGAAGCGAAGGTCTGTGGAGAGGGTCGTGAGGGAATGAAACACTTTTCTATACAAGGCCTGAGATTTGTGCAGGCTCAGGTGCCTTCTATACTCGGGGGTGTTTCGAGTGGAATAAAGAATGACGTCCGAACCTTTCAAGAAACACTTATTGTTCTGACATTGTAAGATTCCTAATCAATTCAATGGCAACGGATTACCTGCTAACATATTGTGGGCATACGCATGGCGTCGAATACAATGTTATATGTTGATACGAGTATAAACAAACGACGTCATCAAGTAAAATGGATATAGCTAATTATAATTAGATAATTACTATGAATATATAAAAACACACAAAATGCGTATGATTTTATAATTATTTCTAGGAAGTTGGAATTATATTTATTATTTATTTGTCACCAGAATAGTATCTTGTAGTACATAATTTTTTAGGCAATTTTTATTTGCTCTCGTATTAGAAAGTTATCTTAATTTTTGTAATTTTATTATTGTATGAAATCAACACCCCTCTAAACATCGACAAGGGTTTTGAAATCTCAGTCACAGATGATAATGTTTCTATTAGCTATAATCTCAGTACAGTAGACTTCTCAATGGTATTTGTAGATAAATTGTAGAAAGTTGTATAAAGTTTGAACAGTGCCATGGAATATTTCTCCCCCTTCCTGTGTCAACTGTGGTTAGAGATGCATAAATTAGTAGATAATCTTTTATATCCGGTGAGCGGGTTGCCTTTTGCTATTGTAGGGCTTCTTTGTGTATTTGTTTATATACAAATACTTACAGTGAAATCTTGTAGACTGTGTTTTTTGTGCTTATAGCAATCTTTTATTTAAGCTCACTTACCAAGGTTATGGAGAAAATGAGATAGAATTCGGACGGAGGTAGTCCGAACGGGTCCGAAGGGGTCCGTACTGGGGGTCCAGCGGCCAAGGTTGGAAATGGAAGGATTCTAATTTAGAGTTAAATGTTTTGGCTAAATCTTTTAACGAGTTTTCGGAGTAGAGAAGTTTTAGAGCCCGTGTTAATTATGCTATTCCTGACGCACCAGGGACTTTTTGTGAATCGTCGAAACAATGCATTCTGAAATGATTTCAAGTCTTTTTGTATTTGATGTAGCCCATATCGGTGAGGCTTATGTCAGTTTTGGTCGCATTATCGATGTGTAAATGAGTAATTTATTTTTGAGGTTGATTTTTTAAGTTTGCTGTTGGAAATAAGAGGGTATAGTTATCTAAGGGTGTAGTGCGTTTGTTGTCTGTCTCGCTTTCGCAAGTGTCTCGTTAATGTGTGTGTTCCGTAGTAATTTTCGATCGAGTGTCACTCCAGGGTGCTTGGTACTTTTTTGCCATAATTTGATTTTGTTGTACATTTTGACGTGGCCCACCTGAGTGCCGCGAGTCCTACATCGTGAAAAGAAAAAATTGTGGGACTCACCTTACATAGTCATCACGTTATTTTATCACGGGTAAAAACTAGTATTTGAATAGATACCTTAAATAGTCACTAGGCGATTGGACTCTCATACAACCTGCATACAAACCATGTTCGTAGAACAAGGGTTCCTACACGAGACAGATACTTGAAGTAGATGGAACTTTGAACAGTTGTTCCTTCTCACGAACAAAGTTGAAAACAATATTTGGATGATCTGTATAGCGACAATTTTTATGAAAATCACCTCAAAGGGCGCTGATACATATAATATCCCTGACGTAAATGACGCATAACTGTATTTTATTTAATAATTGTATTTATCGAATTTATGTAACAGTTTGCTTCGAAAACCGACCCCTAGTAATGTAAGACGATATTCAAGAAAACAAAAATCCTCGAAAATAATTATTCAATCAAATCTTTTATTTCAAGGACGGAAAGTTATATAACTCAAAACTCAAAGTATTTTTAAAAAATGCCTACACAATGAAGACCACCACTTGATTTCTTGTCGTGGGCATCGCTGTGATATGTGACCTAACCTTAACACCTAACACATAAGTGATAGGAATGTGAACGACGTGTTTTTTTATTAATAATATACTTGATTTTTGTTTTGTCACCTTCAATAATTTTGTAAAATATCGACATCGAATGATTCGTTGGCCATCTGCAATCTGACGCAACTAGGAAAACCTAACTATGTAAATTATCTAAAATTCTATTATCTCACGTTTCAAAGGGTTTTTTCCAAGTATATTGCTCTCACTACTTAATAGAAAGGTAAATTATTTACCCATTACCAATGCCTAAGGACTTACGCGTCACGTTTGGAAGCCATGTGACCTTTTATATATATTATACCTACCCGTTGTTAGTCTACCCGTTGTAACGCCTTAAAAATATGAACGTCAAAGCATTAACGAACTTCAAAGATATTACACAGTTATCTTGTTAGAAGCAGACTCGAATTTGAATTGATGGTTCGGGCACCACGTGATTGAAATACTCTCCCAGGAGGGAAATTTCCCAAAGACATTCCTGATTTATCTGTAATTGATAGAGATTGAATATTACCTACCGCTCTTGTAATATACCCATATTGGGAATGTTAAAGTACATTATTATTAGTTCGGAAACAATACACCAGTTACATACGTCTGTTATTAATTTGTTTCGCCGCATCATCATAAATCTAGAGATACCGAATAAGGTTTGTCTCTATGTCTTTGACAATTGCCTGTGGCAGTATTTGAATAGATTGTTTAAACGTGAAATTCGTAAGAC
This sequence comes from Drusus annulatus, assembly GCA_022651775.1. Taxonomy (NCBI): domain Eukaryota; kingdom Metazoa; phylum Arthropoda; class Insecta; order Trichoptera; family Limnephilidae; genus Drusus; species Drusus annulatus. The sequence continues at coordinate 145,931 of JAGWCC010000246.1, read as the reverse complement.
CTACCTGCCGATGGTCATGGTTCGAGCTGGCTCTTTCGTAAGTAATTTATATTTAGACATTTTCATAGAAAGCAAACACTTTGTATAAGATCACAGATTTTATTAAAAAATTATGACAGACGGGCTTTGTTTTTTTTATTTTTTATAGTGAATACCGCACAAGAGTCCCTACTGCTCCCAACCGTCTAGATCCAGTGAGGCTATGGCATCCCCAATTGGGGTATGTTGTGAGGCTGAACGTAGTAGGGAGGGGAAGGATATGGGGAAGAGGAAGGTTAGGAAGTACCTGGATATTCAAATCTGGTCACCAAACACGACCAAAGCCATTTCAAGTAACATTTCGATTCTGAATGGCAATCTTTCACCAGGGCGATACATGGAGTATCTACCACTCTGAAACATGCCGCAAATAAATTTCACCTTATTTTTTGTATGAATTAAATGTGTTATGACACATATAAATTTAATAAAAGTTATTGGCGCACGCCGGGTTTGAACCCGCGACCTTTGGATTCGTGGTCGAGCGTCTTACCACTCGACTATGGAAACCGTCGTTTAACCTAAGCATCATCAATAAAAGCACGGGTGCTCACATTCTTTACCAAAAATGTCATGGCAACAGATTTAATAATTTAGAAACTCTATAAATAAAGAATGCCACTAAAATTAATAGTCATATTCTTAATAATCAGTTTAATTTGTCCAGTAGTCCAATATTAAGTATATTTCCTGTGAACTCATAAAAATTATCATTATTCTTTAATCACCTTCTCAGTTGACGTTTTGCTTCTATCATTTATTATTATTTGTCTCTTTTTGTTCCTTTGTTATAATTGAAAATTATATTCTATCGTTTTCTCACTGTTCTCTTATTTTTTTATATTGTGTTCTCCCTCTGTATGTATATATAACCGCACACCTGTGTTGTTGTCGTATTTTTTGTTTAGTTTAATTTTGTACCCTGATGATGCTTAGGCTAGGTCGGTCATAAAAATTAAAATTAAATTTGAGGTATTGTACAAAGTTATTATTTTATTTTCATTAAATTTACATTTAGATGAAATATTATTATTTTATATCACATTTTATTTACTCCATAGCCAAATTACAAAGCCACTATATCTAAAAATTGTGAACCTATTCCTGGTTCACAAAGCGAAAAAGTGACGATCGGGACTTATGAATGCAGTTTATTTTCTATGAGATAAGCAAATGTAAATTTATACTGAGAAAACAAAAAGTTGAAATGATAAGTATTTGACAACAGCTTTAAAACGATATTATGTATGTACGTACCTACCTAAATCACTTGTGCTTATAATTTATTTTTTTTCTAAAAAACGGACGCATTTTTTACAAAGTGTTTTAAAATATGTAATTTTGTGCAATTGCCCTTTGAGTTTTTATAACAACACAATGTTAACCTTGGAATGTTTTTTTAGTAATGTATGTACATGGAATGAGAAATTAATAATGTAATAATATTATTATTTAATTAAATATTTTATGTAAATTTATTCTTATGAATAGAGCAAAGGAATTTGACTTAGTTTGATCACTTCAGTAAGAAAACGGTTATTTTATTTATCGTTGCAACAGTCCAAATCCATTTGGGTATTTCGTACAATAATATGCACATCTGTATTATATGTTTGTAGTATACACATAGAGTTTAATTTGTATAGTGTACCATCCTTTTGGCTTCCTTATGGTGTTCTCTTTATAAAAAAATATAATAATGGTCGTAAGTAAGGAGACATTTCAAGTTGATAGATGTAAAATGTCCTACACATTTGGGGTAAAATAAATAAATAATTCCTCTCTACTCTGGGCCTAGTGGATGACTTACCTTCCACAGGGGACGTGTTTCATATTTTTTTAAACCACACGCCCCGTCTATGTCAACAGCCCTTAAAAAAACATTTACGATTTGAATATTTTATTCAAGATTATAAAAGGGTTTGGACAAGGTACTTTTTAGTTACATCCCGTAATATCGTACCTTTCCAGAAAGTTTATGACATAATAAATGTTATCTTATGACGGTTTCCGTAGAGCAGTGGAAACGCGGTGAGAAAAATGTTTTTTCATTGCGGTTTTTCACTGTGTTTAAATTATTAATTGCAATTCCTATCGGAATGAGAGGTAATTTCAGCACCTGACGTTACGATCGTGACTGATGTTTTTTTGTCGAAAAAACGTTTTTTATCTTTGATTCCAGACGATAAATACTTTTTGTTTATATTTACTGGTGTGTCAATATTTTTGACTATCCATTGTGGTTATACGATCTTGACAAATTACTACTTCATTTGGTTATAAATAAGATGTGTTATTTATTGGTCAAGAAAGTGTGTGTTTTAATCAACTGACAGTAGACTTCAAAAATATCTTTCGAATACTGTTTATTGTGAAAAAAATCCAAAGCTTAAATGATGTTATTTTACGCACATGATACGGTTGGATAAACGAGGTTTACAGTTTTTAAAAATTCGCTGACTTATTTAAATTTCCATTGCTTTCTCCGAAGGGTATATCCCGATATTTTTACCTTGCTTCCTTTTACGTATTATTTTCAGATGAAAAACATTGAATTAAGTTTAATTACGTTAAGATGTGTAAAATTTTAATATTGAAGGAAATACTTTTGATATGAAAGCATTTGATTAAGTTCAAAAAACAAAAATTTATTTATTAAAATAATTTTTCTTTTACTTTTTTAAAAATAATAGGAATTTCGTTTTTTAATGTAATCATGTCATATGTCATATGTCACATGTCCTTTTTAAAAAAATAATAGCGCATTATTTTATTTTCGACACATTTTTTTTTTCTTGATAGAAATGTATCTAAGGAACAATTCTGCTTACTTAACTCAAAAATTGTTTTTTTTTTACTCATTCCGTTCTTCTTTGCGCACACAGAATAGTTAAAAGAGTTTCGACTGTCAGACAATGCAAAAAATGCCCAACTATTTTGGAATAAATTCAAAATGTGATATGAATTTATTTCTCTGCTTAAATTTGGTTGTTTTTTGTCAATTTTGTTTAATTTTTCTTTAGCAGATAATGTGACAATATGGAGAGATAGCTATGATAAACGAAGCGCGTGTCGTAACTTTTTGTTGGTATTTAAAAAAAAAATCTGTATCATAACACTACTTCCATTACTTTCGTATTGTTTACATAAGTTAATCACAGTATACCACTGAATCGTGATATCCAAAAAAAGGAGAAAAACAAGAAAGAGGTACATTTCAAATTAATAATTAAGTTTTTATTCTAATCTCCTTTAAAAAAATCATGTTTAAAAAAAAGTAAATTTCGAAAAAGAAAATAATTTACCACAGCGAAAATTTAAATGTAATACATCTCTGAGCCATCACCATACCAAGACAGAGAATAATATTATATGCAAAGTATAGAGATAGTAGGAAGTGTATGAAGAAAAAGCAGAAAGTGTTCAATAAAAAGGCAAATGGAGAATAAATGAGACAAATATTGCAATAAGCCTGCGTTAGCAGATGGGCTTGTGAAGGAATGTTATATTTCAGTGCGGCTCGGAGGGAATTTATATTCTTCTCGGTTCCCCTCGTCCCTTGTCCCTCGTCCCTCCGTCCCTCCGTCCCTCCGTCCCCCCGTCGCTCTGTCGGGCTTCGTCAGGGCACAACAATGAATAAAACAAAAGGAGGGTTGTGGGAATACAGGCTAAATTGTATTTTAAACACTTTGAATGTGAAACAGGATTAAAATTTTCCTATTAAGTTTTTGCGAGTAAAATTTAAAGTGCTGCGAATAAATAACCTCAAAATATTTCAAGCAAGGCTTTAAACACCTTGCTTCATAACGCCCGTAAAATAAACTTGCCCATTTATTGAGAATTTTCGGGTTCAGCGGGGATTAGACTAATAAAATGAAAAACTTCGCGGCAAAAAATAAACAAAGGAAATTTGTTCCGAAGATAAAAGATAAAGAAGGACAAAACGTAATCTAAATGACGCCGATTAGTTTCCTCTCGGAAAGAATAACCTTCTATTTGTAAAACGGTCCATTGTTTTTTACGCTTTTCTTTTTATTCCGACAGAAAAAAAACCATGAATTAATTTAAAGTTTGTGTAAGAGTGCGGTGGGAAATGTTCTGCGGAAAGGCAATGTATTTAATGATCCTAAAGGCTCCAACTAAAGTTTTTCCTAACAAAGAAAAGGTGTCCACCTTTTCTGAGTGGAGGCTTGTGGCTTGCGGACTGTAGGTTGGCGTAAAGTAGCGCGCTGCCATCGCGAAATTTCTTAAGTGCTATGTGTAGGTTACACTGCCACCAATTATTTTATGTGAATATCATATTTTATAGAACTGATAGGTACAAATACTCACTTCAACAACAAAAAACAAAAATATCATAACAACAGTACCTAAGCATTAATGGGCCTTTTCAGACAGGTCATTTAAAAATCACACATAGTTAATACTAGAAGATTTATAGCTGTTGGTAAAAATGATGGTGGATATTTTGACATTTTGATTTGACAGTAAAAAAAATCATTGCGAGTACGTTTGTGTGTAAGTACATATGTGCGAGTGTGAGCTTTTCATAATTGGAACTGACCATTTTCAATCTCTACCTTTATAATATGAAGTAACTTATAGTGTATTTTAGAAAACATTATTTTACAGTTAAATGGGAATTAATATTTTTTACTAGGCATGTCATGTTACACACTTCGTGATTTTTCATGAGTACCAACTACTTTTAGTAATAATCTCTAAGTAACTGCACTAACTTAAATTACAATGTATTTTCACATTGAGCACAAATCTTGCAGAGTGAAATTGCAAATGAAAATAAAAGAGTGACACTGTTTTACAACAATTTAATAATAATACTTTCCGACAGGTTTGGTTTGACGCAAGTTCTAGTGCAATAGTTATAAACTTAGTTTGAGTCAGAAACGACACAGGACCTGCATCAGACATAATAATTAGTAATCGTGTTAAAACAATAAATACTGTTTTTTTACTAACATTATTAATTTGAAAAAAAAGGAATTATTTATACTGGCCATAATGTAAAATGAGTATTTTTTTAACAAGTTAAATTATACAAAATACACACTTAGTAAACATTTTTTTTTAATTTGATGCCAACATACCCATTTTAATAATAAAATTCACTTTCATAATTTGATATCTTAAAGTAATATTTTCTCCTGAAAATAACAAACAGTGTTATTTCAATGAAAGACGTATCACGTTACCTTGACAAAAATGGATGTATATCACAAAGACTTTGCCTTTATTTCGGAAAAAAAAAACATTTCTCCTCCGCTGGTAGACAAGATGCTCTCGCGAGTAATGAGGGAGATGTAAATCTTTGGCGTGGCGGGCAACAATGCCTTTTCATGTCCCTGTCACTATGTGGGTGCTTCGCCCCTTGGCCCCCTGATTCCCCCGGCCCCTGTACCGCTTGGCCCCTTTAACAGCCCCTTCGCTTTCCGTGCAATGGAAAAGAGAAAAATATTTTTCACCACATACGGTAATGTTTAGGTCCTATCACTGTGCGGGTACTTTGACCCCAGAGCTCTGAACACATAATGTAATGAGGAAAAATGGAAACGATATTTCACACCCTACAGAGAGACTCTCGTTCTATCCGTACTTACCTTGAAGTAACAATATATGGAGAGAGAGCTAATTATTTTTACCCAACCTATACAGATTTGGAATATATCACTGTCTCCGGGTTTCTACGTCGTACACCATGAGAAAAAAAGAGACAACAAATTTTCCAAAATTATCACACCGCTTTAAAGTATTGTTAGGATATTCGTTGACTCCGTCCACACGTTATGATACAGGAAATAAATTGACATAACTCAACGGTTTATAAGGTTACATATTATATATATTTTTTAACAATACTGTGAAAAAGTGGTTTTACGAATAAACAAAAACATTATGTCGACATGTGCTATGAATGGATGTATAAATATCTAAGCCCTAGTCCTATTCACGCCCAGGTCTAGCCAAGTCCGGAAAACCTTGTAAAAACTGACTACAGCTCTCTCTACAGCGCTATCTCTTGTATATTATTGCTCTAAAGTACTCACCCATAAGGATCATTTACATGCAGGGTGCAACATATTTAAGAACGTAAAGTGACATACTGAACAAAAAAATGTGTTTTTAAATATGCTTTTAAATACTCGTTTCTTTTACATTACTGGGGTAAAGAATGGTAAGAAGTGTGGAATGATTTACATTGCTTTCAAAATCAGCTCGACGGAATAATCTAAGGGAGACCGAGTTACGTATATTTCTTATACAGAAAAATATACACACATATTCGTTAAAGAATGTCACTTTCATCAAGTTGCCTGATAAAGAATGTGCTCATAATATATCTTTTAACCATGTGCATTTGGTATATTGCAATAATATTTTATTTTATCATTCGGGGTTTTGATTTTTTCAGGTGGTTATTTCTCAAAAATGACACATTTTTCCCTTCCCTTCCCTTCCCTTCCCTCCTTCCCTTCCCTCCCCTTCCCTTCCAGCGACCTATCCTCAAACTATTCGTTTTACACCACCTTTTTACTTTTTTTGTGGCTGAAGCCAGCTTTGTATCTCTTTGGATTTATTCAGATATAAAGATGGTTAAATAATTGAAACCTGGAAAAACATTTTATGTTTTTTTTATAAATTAAATTTGTCATACACAACAATGATTGACAAATTATGGACAAAATGCATGACAACCGACTATTATGAAAAGGTTACCTGTCTATTAATTTAACATATTATTCCACGAATAAGGAATAGAATCTACACACCTTTATTGTGGTGTTTTGAAATTATCATATTACCTTTGATTTCATCCATAAACTTTATTTAACACAAATAATACTAGATAGCGCCGGATCTGCCATTCGTTCATAATGTACAAAAAATATGCCTGTCATCGTGAAAATAAAGACGTTATCCAAATTCACATACAATATTTCCTTATTCATTTTAAAATTATCCATACTATAGAATAATCAGATACTCTGTTTGCCCAGGCAACAATTCAACATTTGAACTCTAGATCGCCGAGATGAACATTTACGAGTTAACGAGAAGGGTAAGGAAAAAAACCTTCTAGGTATTTTTTTTAAAATTCGGATCGTAATTAAGTGGGCGTGGGGTCTGTTTATATATAAAGCTGCTTAGTGTGGTTTACGTTTAAATTAATTTGGTTCCCTTCAAGGACCAATAAGATTGTTGATTTTTTACATATAATGGGCCGCCCGCCAAGTGTCACTGTGTCCGTGCACATTTATGTTATTTTTATACGACATTGGACTCTAAAGTAGGCTATTTTAGAGTTCATTGTCAGGTAGTCTAAAAAAGTTATTTTATTATTTGATTTGACTAGTTTTTTTCCCATTTATTTGGCAACTCTTTTCAAATATGATAAATTTTAAAAATACTTTAACGAGTGTGCATTTATTATAAGTAATATTTTGACTATTTTATAGTGTTTTTAGGTTAAACTTTCATAAGTTGGTTTTTGTTTTGTTTTCATCATTTTTTATAGTAATGAGAAATATATCAGAAATAGATCAGTTTATCAGAATTTAAAGCGAAAGCTAGAACAAAACAGTACTAAAATATTATGGAAATATTCTTACATTTACTAGATTTGACAGTTTCGATACATCTATTTTTTCAGGGGTAAGAAAATAATGAACAAAAATATTTGTCTCAGTATGAAAGTTTCGCTAACTATTCATTTTTAGAGGGAAGGGGCGCATCCGTACTTACTGTACTGAGCTAAAAAAAATGTGAAACCGGCCCTGTTGACAGAGGTGCTATCTCACGTCAGCTATTACTTCTAACCAGTCCAGACTTGAGTGGGTTATATGTATACAACGATGTTTTGGATAGAGTACAAGTTTTTTTTATTCAGTCGGAAATGAAAATGAATTTAGCTTAAGTGCAGTATCAAAGTGGTGCTTTAATTTTGCCTAAAATTTGGCGCTTGCAAGGCTCTCTTGCGAGAGTAGCTTATCCTCCAACGCAAGGTGTTAGTGATTTAGAATTGCGGGTCAGGGATTTCAAGGGTTTTATTATAATTAATTTAATTATCTTTTATTATGATACCGCACAACAGTGCACATCGCTCGAAGCCTGTGGAACTATAACAACCCTCATTTAAAGACTGTTGTGAGACTTAAGGAAATGAGGAAGAGAAGGGAAGTAGAAGGGGAGAGGAAGGTTGAAAAGAACCCTTTTTTATATTTTCAATGATATAGTCTCTAAACAAGGGAATACTGAGAGCATCTTTCACGCCTTAATGTATTTTTTGCGGTAGTGGTATGTAATGTGACAAACAAAGGAATATTTACAAATTTCATAAAGATATAATATATAAATTCCAAAGGTTTCGTTAGTTTAATCTTCAGTTTATTTTTATAAATTTAAACAATTGGGAGATTCACTAGCTAGCGCAAATGAACCATATTTAAAGTAAACTAGAGCAGATTCAATTACTGTTTGCTCCCAAATTTTAAACAAATTAACATCAGAATTAAAAAGCGTCAAACTATTAATTTAAATTATTTCTAATTTTAAAACTGTTAATTCGTGGTGGAGTTACCAAAATGATTTAATAAAACAATTTCATTCCACTTTTATTTGATAAAAATGGAATAAAACTATATATTTGTTTTATTAAATCATACTAAATTCAATTATAAACTGATTAAACAGTTTTGCGCTGACAGCTACAGAAAAACTGCTTAGTCGCCTTTTGTAATTCCTGCTGTTTGGAGCTCCCGTGCAGTTCTGATTCACTGCCGCGTTCGCGAAAAGCGCTAACATAATAATTATTTGTTTATTTACTCCTCAGGTTCATGTTGCAGAGTAAAAGTTTGTCTACACGAGAAGCTTCACATTGTCACTTGAAAGCCGTAGGCGAGGGATGTGGCTTCTGAATCTTATCCTCGTTTATACAGTGAAAACAAAAAATGAATGTGACTGGTCACTATTCACAGGGTAGTATTATAACTAGCAGCAGTGTACTAAATCTGGAAACATAAGGAGCCTTAAGAACGGCTCACTTTAACGGATGCATTAGAGTGAGTAATGTCTGAGGAGTTTGAACAGTGATTCTCAAAGTGGTGCAGTATACTGACTGCGATTGTTCAACTGACCAAATACATTAATGCGCTAAACAAGAAGGGCTTTGGATGTTACGTTTTTTTCCTCTTCTGAATGGCATGGAAACTTGCCACTAAACTAAGCATTGACACGGAAGATAGCTTTAAAAAAGGATACATGTATGGTCTCTACCAGAATCGAAAGCTTTCAAAATAGTAGGTTTATTTTTGTTTGACTGTTTAAAAATATTTTTTTCTCGGCTAGAGCTTTGTATATCATTACAAAGATGGCAACCAAATCGTAGAAAAAAATGAAAAAATAAAATCAATAATCTTCAATGAAAATTATGAGATCGATTGAAAATGTAGGTTTTTAATAAGGTCCCAATGGCTGAATTAGTTTAAGCGTTACTCCCGGATAGAGTAGAGGATCCGAGTTCGAGTCTCGGTTGTGACCACTGTCTTTTTTATTTTCTGGCTTTTAATGTTTCATATTTGTGTTGTTGATTATTGATATTATTTGAATATTTTATTATTTCTTTTAGACATTGAAAGGTCAAAGCTGATTGAATAATATTGTGTTGTTTTCTCGTCATCTGATTAACCATATTAAGCAAGGTAAGGTCAAGATGCATTTGTCAATTTCATGAGCAACAGTGACCATTTCATCGACCACATGCTTATGAAATGAACACCATCCCTTTATCACAAAATTAAACAATATTACAATTTATGTTAGTGTGCACATTTGATGCTGATGAAATAATTTAAAAGACGTATTATTAATTTTAAATGCGAAAGGAGTAGGTTGAAATTTATGATTACGAAGGAAGTGTCCAGCTCATGGGTACTCTTCTCTACAAGGAAATAGCATGCTCTGTACGTACATGGATACAGGTAGCATGTATCAGGACCAAGTATTGATGAATCTTAAAGAAAGTCAGTGGTGCAAGTTAATCAATTGGCATGGATAAGACACTCAATCAAACCTAAATGAATGACCAATTGTCGCAAAATGTTTTAGAAATTAAAATACGTCGTGGTCAAATCAGAACGGGTGTCAAATACAGGACAACTGATGCAATTTAACTGCAAATAGTGAACGCTGTAGAAAATATAATTGTATTTATTAAATTAATATCTATATACGAAGCATCTATTGCTACCAAAAATTCTGTGATTCTGAATACAGCGTGATCCGGAGCCATCGTCAAACATAGTTTTGGACAATTAATCACCGCATGCGTGGATTGCTCAATTAGACCAAATATTGGATCCAAGATTAGACCTAAAGTTTGCACACAGTTATGTGGTTAGGAGCCTGGATTTTCAAAGTAGGTAACGAGATAGGTAACGGTAGCTAACACAATAGGTAACTAATAAAAAATAAAATTATGATAAAAAATAAAATTATGATAAAAAAAAAAATAATAATAAAAAAATTGTGATAAAAGTTTTTGTTTCAGGAATAAGTAATGATTTCAAAGCGGCTTAGGGCACTATCGATATGCGTGGTATAACAATTATCGGCCTTTTTAAGTCTGAAATTTTAGGTCTCTTCTCGGAAAGAATCAAATTAACATTAACCTACAATAGTTTCAGCAAGTAAAACATAAAATATAAAGGGTAAGGTCAGAAATCGTTTGGGGAACTCTGCGTAGAGACTAAGCAGTAGGGTGGAAGCCAAATTTTACCAACGTGGACAAATAAAAAGACTACTGTAGGGTGAAGATGAAAACATATTGTCCCGTAGACGTAGCTAGTACGTGATTGGGCCGCAGACTTTAACCTTAGTTGCGGTGAAAGCCTTTTAACAATAATGAAAACAAACTTTGCAGGGTTTTTAGATCATCAAAATAAAATGGTCAATTATCGAGACTCGCCATTGACATTGTCTCATCAATTTGTGTGTGTGTAAAAAAGATTGATGTGATCAAAAAAGGAAGTGGATTAAAAAAGAAGCTCATCCACGAAGACACGGGATGATCGAGTCAATTAAATGCTTTAAATAGGGACATATCTAAAGTAGTTGATTGTTTTAGAATCACTCTGGTGATTTTTTGAATGGACCAAACTTTGAAAATTGAAACTTTGTTTGAAATTGCTTTAGTCGTTTATAATAACCAGATCTGAATAACCACCTACTTTCTTAACTTCATTTTCCCCACCCTTTTCCTTCCGCAGTCCCTTCAGTCTCACGAGGGATGCTACAGTCTGTTATGTTCACTTTTTTCTGTTATTTTTTTTGTTGCTTAATAAAACAAAAATAGTTTTTATAATTAATAATGAGCGTTCACAAAGATATCAGATTAAACAATTTTATATAAATTTTAAAACCAGAAGTTGAAATAACACAGTACCTAATATGCATTAATGTATGGATGAAGGCAAGAAGTGTGTGCTGCGGGGTAGTTGTGGCGTTTCATTCTAACTGCCTATCATTGAGGGAAATGGAGTTATGTTATGAGTTGTTGGTTTAATTGAATAGAATATACGAAGAACAAAAGTGTGTACATATTTTTTTCCTGTAATATGAAACATTTCACATGTTGTTCGAATGTTTTTGCGGCAACTCGATCTTTGCAACGGAAGTTTCAAATAACTACAATATTTTTTCACATCTTACACTCAACGAAAAGTATATTTCTCAATGAAGATGGTGTTCTTAGCAGAAGTTGATCTTATAATTTATCTTAGTGCTATTATTATCACGTTTAAATCCGTTTTAACATGGTCATTACGTGAACTTTTTTTCTTTGGTCACATTTTCAGTAAAAAATATTATTTATATTTTCGTAGAAATTTATTACTTTGTGGTTCGAAATATTTAATGAAATGAAAGAAATAACTTTTTTTAAGACCACAGATTTTATTTTATTTGTTATGACCGACCGGTTTCGCTTAACCTAAGCATCACCAGGGTACAACATCGCGGTGCGGTTATATACCTTTATACACACAGAGGAGAACACAATATAAAATAAAATAAGAGAATAGTGAGAAAACAAATGAGTAACATTTAAATTATCACAAAGAAAGAGAGAGAAAAAGTATACAATTAAAATAAATTTGTGGTTTTATTCAAAGTTATTTTTTCATTTCATAAAAAAAATATTTAGTTAAACAAAAACAAAAAAGTGGGATACCGAATTACGTTGTACGAGTATATACCTTGCCTATACGCATAATCGTCATTGGATATATTCTAAATATCATGGATCCTTGTGTGTTTATGTCGAGCAGTGAAACAGTTGATAACAATGTAACTAAATTTGACAGTTATTGCTGGCTTGGTAGGTAACCTAACATGTGAAAATAATATTTCGTCGATATTACTGTTTTGGTATGAGCTGAATAATATTTCATTGTCAGGTTATAGCGGATGCGATGTAATAATCGTGATGAAACTAGGTTATGTTAGGATAATTTAGATTTGGTTAGGATGGCTAAGGTTATGTGAAGATATTCTTTTATGAACCGGAGAACTCACTTCGTGCCATTGGAACTTATTTCACATGAAAGCATTTGAATGGGTGATGCTTAAACTCTCTTTTCAGGTTCTTTAAGGCTCAGTAGAAGGCTACGAAAAAAATCAGATTTCCCCCTTCTCACCGCTAGGAGTTTTAAGTGTCAGAAACACTAAGCTTTTTTCACTCAAAATATCACATTCGCCACCAAAAACAATTCACATAATATACTTCTTTGTTCGCGAAATTAGATTTACAATTCACACACGTAAAGAAACAAGAAGGTATAATTAAAAAAAAAAAAACATATTTTGTTGAATCAAAAAAAAAGTTTCTTTCTTGGGATTCTAACCTCCATTCTTATTATTTCAATCCAATTTGCGTTAGTTCGTGACTTATACTTTGTAGAAAATATATCAGAATGGTAGAGGCAATCAATTTTAAATTTTATTTATTAATCAAACAAAATTTTGTGTTCTTAGCTCTAAGACTTTCATCGATTTCAGATTGTGTGGGATTATTTTCTAAGCTTTATTTGTAAGTTGAAATTTTTTTGTAGAAAGAAGCACAATTTTCGAATATTTAAAAAAATAAAACACCTAATATTTATGAGTAAAAATCACTTTTTTATCGAATAAAATAGCGTTAATTTATTTTTTGTGTAAATTTCAAATACGTGACTACAAAACGTTATATAACAGATCAGCAATGAATTCATCTATTTTTTGGAACGTGTTTTTTTTTAACTGAGAGAGTGTGTCAAAATCTTATGTTTTCAAGGAAAATATTATTTTCTTAATTGAAGAAAGACAAACATTCCCGTGTTGCGAATAACTTGACAATATTTGAAAAACTCCTACTGCCATCATAATAAGCGGAAAATTTTGTTTGTATGAATGATGGAAGACTTAGTAGAAGAATTGAACCCATGCGAGAGTTGCGAAAAAAAATCTGAACACTATTTTGAGCAAACTAGCCACAATCGTCGCGCAACAAAGCTTAAAATATGTTATAGACTATGTTAAACCTTCATTTTTTGTAGTTTCACATCTCAAAGTCAATTAATATAAAATTTTAGCTCACTGATGGAACATTGTTAAAGAAAATACCATCTATGCATGTATTGCTTTATTCACAATAACATATCAATTTTGGTTTTGGCACAGCTTGTTATATCTACCCTGTTTTATAAGTGACATGGCGAAGGTATGGTTGCGCAGAAGCCTGTAAGCATTAAAAAAAGACTAAAATTATGTTTTATGACCCCCTACAACTAAAAACTACTATTCAAAAGAGAAGAAGTTACGATAAATCATTTGCCGTATCCATTGGTGTAACATATATACAAGCTGTATCAGAAAAATCAACTATGTTGAAAATAACAGTTCATTTGGCGCTTTGAGTTATTTGACACTCGAACAAGACATGGACATGTTGCTGTTTAAACCATATTTTAAAATTTTGATAGATAGACCAGAAACAGCTTTATTGACACTCATCCCCAGTGGTCGTACGCGCAAAGCACCAGGCTGGGTGAAATATGACCTAAGTTTTAATTTCTACCGTTAGCGCGACTAGTATATTTTAGTTATGTTGTATGAACTATTTCTAAGGACAAAATGCCCATAGGAGCGGAATTTAATTAGCACGCATGGAATTAATTTTGGACTCGCTCTTGGGCAGTCATATTCGGGCGGGTGGATTTTTCAGCACGGATTTAATGGAGCGCTGTTTAAAGTGCGATAGTATTAGAATAAATTTTAGTCTTATTTTCTCAACTTTTTGTGAGAGTTCGCTACACAAACACTCTTTGTAAAAAACTGCCACCACTCATAGTACTGCTAGTCTTAAAATACGTAAAAAATAATTTCTCAAAGTAGATATAAAATAATAGTAGGATTGTTGTACAACTTCATTTATATTGCAACTCATCCAGTTCAACATTCCTTGCCGTAGATTCAGAAACAATGAATTGCTGATCCTCAATCATTAATCTACTAATTAAGGGTATCATTTTTCACTCTCCAGAATGTTAACTCAAGCCACGGTCTTGAAAATTTTGGTACCAATCTAAATGATTTTTGTCATTCGTTGCGACTCTACCTAAACCTATGGCTTCAATGTTCTTTCAAATGTATATTTGTCTCTTATTTTTTTCATTGCTTCATCAAAATATTGTGTTTGTGCTGTTTTTTCTTTGTTGCTCTTTTTTCCCAATTCGTGTTATGTTTTTTTTTGTATTTTTACAACGGTCGGTTAGTACATAAATAAATAAATATTGAGAATCAGAGAACGTGATAATTTTGGGACTGACCTTAGAGCAGGTATCGTGGAAACTGCAGACCCGTCAGCCGTTAGCCAGGTGATGGTGGGCGGGGGAAACCCGTGGGCGGAGCAGGGCGCGCTGGCCCCGGAGCTGTTGCTAAACAGCAAGCGGGAGGGCGGCTCTTGCAGAAACACCGGCCCGTGCTGCTGGGCGTGACATTCTGGAAGGTAAAGATATATGTGAGAACCAAGGTATGGTTATGTTACGCGCCGTTTGGTATATAATATTGCCGATTCATGTCATCTCCGTGAACGCTTATCCTCAGACGGGAAATGGGAGCATTTTCAAAAGTAAAAAAACAGAGCATTCTGATAATATAATTTTATGGTTTTATTTTATTTTGTATGATAAATGTAATTGTATTATTTTTAAAAAGTATTTATTATGTTTTTAAGTCTGCCATATGTAAATAGTTATTTTTATGGGCGACATCTGTTTAAAACAATGACTCACTTGATACTCTAGTTATATATCATGCTATACATGATATATACAGATTTAACTGTACAGTCTGAACTGAACATGTGACCAATGATTGGCCCTGAGCCAAACGGCGCAGGTAATTTTTTGGCGCACCAACATTTTTGAAAAACTTTTTTTATAATGAATAAAATAACTTATTACGGATCTTCGACATTTTCCACATGGACCCAAAAGTATCATACATAAAAAGCATCACTTTTATAGAATTTTCATCATTATTAACCACTTGATTTTGTCAGGTTTCTCCTATGAAAATATCTAAATATAAACTAACAGATCCCAAAAATATATATTTTTTAAATGTAGATGTTTTGTTATGTTAAATTAGGTGTGTATTGTTAAAAAAACATAACAATACTCAATAAAATCGTCAACGTGCGTCATAAATTAAAAAAAAAATGATTTGTAAATAGTTAAATGCTTATATTGCATTGTTTCTATATCTTAACATTTATGTCAATATGCAAAAACAACCTTTACGTTGCTTTAAATACATTTCAAATTCGTGTGCATTAACATTGTGAAAAAACGTTTGAAGTCTTAAAGTCTTAAGTCAAAGTGACTGACATTGGAGAAAGGATACGACAGCACTATAAATTCGTACAGCGCTGTCTCACTATTTCTTTAAACTGAATTCGTGCCACTTGCTCTCTCTCATTTGGACTGCTTATTTCTGCATAATTTTATTTATGATAAGAATTGGTATATGGAAGTCAAGCTTGTATGTGAACCTAATTATATCTCATGCTCGGCCCTGTTGATTGAAGTTGAATTTCAGTCTGATCCTTGCTAGTGTGTTGTGTTGAAGTGTATATTTTCAAGTGGGTGATGTTCTCCACGGATCTACAGAGTATGTCTAAACTCAGCTACGAATCCAAATGCCCGTCACGTTGCTTACAAAGCAACCCAAGCTGCTCACTAGTAAGTGCAAGGATTCTTAGTTCTGAATCCAATATATAGATAGCTAGTACCGTCTCCCTTACATACCGCCTTCTCGCCTATCCGCCCAGGGACTGTTTCCCGGATAGGCGCATGTCTCGCCCTTTGTGAAGTTCATGCCATGTCGTCCTACTTGTCGCCTTGCCTGCCTGACCTGCCATAAGGGTCTGGCCTAACGCCGTCAACTGTTCTAGACTCCGCTACAAACTGTTGCCTTCGGCCCAGTAATCTACGCCCACGTTTTGTAGCTAAAGGTAGTGTGTCCCGTTTTTAACTATGAGCCACTAGAATTACATAGCTAAATAGTCACTGTCAATTTATGTACCATGTACTTTATAAGCTTAAATACACTTTATTGTATGTTCTCAGTATTTACTTTTTTACTGTGTCTATCTCTTCTGACCATAACTACAATTGGGTCTGACCCCATGCCTTGAAAAAGAGCCTCTGGCGATTATCTCGCTCCCTCGCATAAAGTGATATTATTGTTGATTAATGACTGAACTATTGGCAAAATGTGTTGGAGACACTGGCCTGTCATGTAAAGACCATATTTCAGCGTTGATGAAACACCTTCTCGATGAGAAGTAGTCGGGCGCACTAGCCGCATTGTATTTTTACTCTTGTTTATTATTTAATATTAGTATTTGTATTTTGTTTATTAGTATACATATATTGGTTTGATACTTTTCTTGTTTTTTTTTAATACTGCACAAGAGTCCCAACTGCTCTCAATCATCTAGAGCCAGTGCGACTATGGCATCCCCAATTGGGATATGTTGTGAGAATGAAGGCAGTGGGGAGGGAAGAGGAAGTTTGGGAAGTACCTGGCTATTCAAATCTGGTCACCAAATACAAGCAACGTTTTGATTCTGAATGGTTGTCTTCCACCAGGGCGATACTAGCACTAGTATATTTCACTCTGGAACGTGCTGCAAATATAATTTATGTTGTTTTATATGAGTCAAATTAGTTATGACACATATTAATTAAATAAAAGTTATTTGCGCACGCTGGGTTTGAACCTGCAACCTTTAGATTCATAGTCGAGTGTTTTACCACTGACCATGAAATTAGTAAATATCCCTGCACTACTTAAAAGCTAACCTATTTGCAAAGTGTTCAAAATCAATGATACATTTTGTTAAAAGTGCAATGGAAACACAATAAATACGCAAAACAGTTTAGGTTATTTTGTAATCCTTAATATTTCCAGCGACGTTTCAAGGGGACATAAAATTACATAATTTCAAGTTCAGAAAATTTAAACTCTAGCTCTCACTCGACAATATTAAAATAAAATATAACAAATAAATGAAATAGAAATGCATTTTCGTAAAAAGCATTTAATTTGTAGCTTGCCATATTTATAAATAAAACAGTTAAACTTTGTTTATTATTGAATATTATTTCTACCGGTTTCAGCAGGACTTTTTTCCATCATCAGGACAATTTTAATATTGTCCTGATGATAGAAGGGTACTTCCGTAACCGGTAGACATACTATTGAATAATAAAGTGGTTATAAACAAAGTCTTTCTGTAAATAGAACACATTTAGTCTTTCTGTTTTATTTAGAAATAGAAATGATTTACTGTTAAAATTTTATCATGACGCTTAGGACGTTGAGGCGAAAATATTTTCTCCTTAACAATTTGTCGTCAATCAAATTAAATTTTACGTAATATTACGGTTTAATAGTGTAGGAAGGATAATCTTTTATACATTTAAAAAATTGTTCAGGAACTTTAGATTGTGATATCAAATAAATTTCTTGGTCATAAAAAGGTGGATCGATGTGTAGTAATTATTAAAGACGGATATCCAAAATTGTCTACCGTAATAAAAAATTCTTAGAAATACTTCTTGAAAAAAACACTTCGTGTGCGACTCATTATCAGAAGGAAACACTTATTTTTATCTCCACATAAAATATTACTTGATATTTCAAATTCCTGTTTCGTCGCTCAATACCTACACTGACCCCTTTGAAAATCTGTATAAAATCGTGGCATCTTATAAATAAATAAGAATTCGCCACGAATTTGGGTGAAAGGTATGAATATCAAGCGATTTCATAGGAAAACCCTTTGCCCAATGTAAATTTATAAGTAGGGCGCGTTGTCCATAATTTAACATTTACGAAAATAAAGATAATTCCCATGAATGTTGTTTCTTTTACTCTGCCACGCAATAAATCATTTCAATTGTATTGTTTCACTAACGTGAATAGACTGCTTTACGTTGATCTACATTGTATTATTATTTTGTTCTGTTACATATGAATTATTGAAATTTCTACCGGTCATAAACACAGGGTCTTTATGGCATTATTTTGAACATATCTTAAAATAGTACCTACTTCTTTGGTAGTCATTTTTTTTTTTACAATTTCGTCTGCATTTATCAAACGTGTTCGTGAAAAGTAGTGAGGTTGAATGGTGGAGAAGCTTGTTTGAATTATCAAGTTATTGAATTACTCATCAACGGTTGCAATCAATATTTTTGAGAGAGAAAAATATAAAGAAATTTTTAAAAAATCACACCTCACACAATATATGGTACTCCAAGTACCACTATATAAAATGCATTACAAAAAATCAACAAGTAGTACAATTTTCATCGAGACATTTTAAAACAACCTTTTTTGAAATTGAAAGATGTTACCTCTTAAGGGTCAAAGTAAGACACTTTCGCGGTACTCATTTGACAATGATCCTTTCCAAAGCATTTTTTGTAAGTTTAAGTTCCACCAAACTTAACGATTATATCACAGATCTGGCAATACACTTGTATTAAATAAAAACTCATAGTTGACGTGGTGCAAGAGTTGAACCTGGAAGTACCCAATAAAAGGGAATATATTAATCGGTTAGTGGCTGAGTGTACAACGAAGTCAGATTCCCATCCGGGCGTCGTGGGTTCAAATCTTCTGCCAGCTAGCTAACATCAAATAAAATTTAGCTAAAACCTCCATCGTTGGACAAACCAATTCTTCCACTTTATTTTGGTGGTAGTAGGAGTTTATCAAATATTGTCAAGTTATTCGTGACTCGGGAATGCTTGTTTTTCTTTAAAAAAATAAATATATATTTAAAAGTAAATATTATGTTTGCACGTGCTTCATGTGGTAAATATATATTTTTAACAAATGTGTAATTTTGATGTATCAATTAATAATATAGAATCATCACTCTCGCATTAACATCGACGCTTTCACAATTAAGCCCCCCTACAAATATGCCGAAAAAACCGCAACCTTTTTCAAGTCAGCATGCTTATATTTCAATACTCAAAACAAACAATAATTCCAAAAAGTCGATACATTTCTGTAAAAATACTTCGTTAAATAATCCCGCTAGAATCCTATTTTTAGAAATCCTTTTAATCGATTTTATTGTAATAAAACATTAATCACAGCATTTTTGTCCGGATTCCATCGTAATAAATCTCAAATGTCTGAAGAATATTACATAATATCCACAAAGCTGCCACGCAGGTAATGCTGGCACGTTGTCAATCTAAGGGAAATCCTAAAACCGTTACGAAATATTCAAGAGTGCCAGCGAAACGAACATTCAATTTTCACGGAGGCATTGAGAGCCCCTTCGCAGGGAAAATTGGAAAATAGAGATTGTACGAGTGGGGCTAATACCGCGGCAGGGAGAACATGAACACGAAACGAGAACAGTAACCTTTTGGAGAAGGTGAAGATTGTAACATGATATTTCTTTGGATCTCGTGACTGCTTTAGCTTTCACTATAAAGCACGAACAAATAATATATGTGTTCGGTATGAAATTACTCTTAAGTGATACATGAAAAATATGGGAGATAAATAATATTCGGGTGGCTGCGTAAATCTTTTTTTCGCACGCTGCTGGTAAAATTTTACGTTGTGTTACGAGTGATACGAAAAAATGTGTGTAATTTATTGTATACACTATTACTTACAAATCAGTTTCACAAGAGTTAAAAACACTATTTGTTCCAAATATTGTTTCCTTTGAGAATTCCAAAATATGTTATTCCATATAGTATGACGTCTCTTCTTACTTTTGAAAAATTGAGATTTTTTCTTTAAACTCCATAGCTCATGATAAATGAAGTTGCGCTGTCAAAAAATACACGTCGGAAACATTTCGCAGAGTAAATTTCATGAATTTCAAAGGATATGAGAATTCTTCGAACATCACATATGGCGACCCACTAAACAAGGCGCATGCACGTGGTGCGGTGGTCATACAAACATTTTACATAGAGTTATGCAAAAATGCGTTAGTAGCTGAGTTGACATATATGTCGGGTTACCCACCCGGGCGTCGCGGGTTCAGTTCCTCTGCTAGCAAAGCCCCCCATCATTGTACAACCACCACTTTACGCTTAGTAGTAGGAGTTTTTTAAATCTTGTCAGGATATTTGTAACCTGATGATGTGTGTATGTAGTTGGTGTGTGATGAATTTGTGTGTTGGTAGTGAAATTCAGGAACAATGAACAAACTCAACTGAAACCTGTTCACGAAACACCTATTCGTTCTAATCAAATTAGGATTTTTCGGACATCTTCTCAGTTGATTTTGATAAGGAGAAAAATGTCCGTGTGCACAAAAATAATTTATCTGAGTTTGGTACATCTGTGTCGTTGCGAAAGAATGATTTTTTTCTACAAGTTTGTTTTTTTAGATCATATCGTCGCTGGATATGCAAAGGGGCTTAAGCGACACATGAGTCAAAAATAAGTTAAATGTTCAGTTTTGATCAGTTTTTTTTTCTCGTTTGATTCTGGAAGACTTTTGTGGCCTTTCAGCCATCTAAAATATATTTACCATTTTAGAGAAGGCTTGACTCAAATGACACAAGTTTGGGACTTTTTTTAGCTTTCTATCGCTTCAAGCAACTTAGTGAGAGCATTGGGTTACGTAAGTTTTTTTTTTCAAAATCGAACCAGGTACTAAAGACTTATGAATTTTATTGTAAAACAAAAAATCTTGTGTAAACTTCCCAAAATGGCGCTTCAGCTCTTTTGCCTTTCCGGCGACGATATATCGTTATCAGATCATATTTTTAAATTTTTTGTTATTTTTATAATAATTAATAATTGGCTTTATAAAGTGCCGTTTAGTGATTCAATTACCCTAAATATGCATTGAATGACCTTTAGCAAATATCCGTATACAGATAGAGCACAAAACCGCTGCACCGTCTAGTTGTATAATGTTACATAATATGTCTTACATGGCAGGTCTAGGCTGTAGGGTTATTTGATATATTGTAATAACATGCTCAGCAATCCATCTTCTGTCATTGGACGCCCATATTTTATACTTTAGACGCGCCATGGCGATATTGAGATTATATAATTCAAAACGGCGCCGGTTCGGCTTCATGTAAATTTAGTTAGTGAATCTACGTCATAGTAACATAAGCTAACTTAAACAAATATAATATATAAATATTTTTTTACTAATATGAAATATGATATATTTAAAGGAAAAAAATCATGGAAGACCTCTTTACTTTAAAATAGGTACGAAGTTCTATTCACAAAAAAACATTGATACGTTTATGATAACTAAAATAGTAATCCGTTTTACAGATATCTTAATTAACGAAATAATACACACTAGAAAAAAAAACAATTTTTTAAACTTCAAATGCATATAGTTTTTTTTTTTACCTTTTCCCTTATAAGAATAAGTAGGCATAAGCAATAGAAAAAGTTGTTTCTCAGTGACGTTTCAAAAGAACAAAGTTGTCAGAAGCACATACATAATATATTCAACAATACACCCAATACACGTGCTGTCTGCTATCTATTGTTATGCGACCCATCATTTGAAACTTGCCTTGAAAGTTAAAGATGAAAAATATTTTATCATCCACGAAGAATAAATGATTTTTTCAATTAATATTTCCTTATTCCTGCCTTGGCACGGGTGGCTCGGAATAACCCCTAAAAGCAAAGTTTGGTCTTATAATAATAATTCTGACTTCAAAGCACATTTCCTATAGTTCGCAGTGCACGGTAACAAGTTAATCCCGGTGCAAGTGCAAACGACACCCGTCCCAAAAGACACCGAAAACCCGGAAGCATCTGGGCTTACTTTAAAAAGGTAGAACCTTATATAACCAACAAATTTCATCCGACCGTATGGTGCTAACATTTCTGCTCAGAGTGTTTGTTTTATCGGGTATTTTAGCGAGGCTGTTGGGCTCGCGGAACCTGTGAAAAGCATAGAGCCATGTTGTTTATATGGTAATGAGTGGGCCCCGTATGACGGCTTTGGCCGGGAACCCCGTATTTCACCATTGTTATTATAACGAGAGAGCACTGGGCGGGATTTACGTGGAAATTTACATATCTATCGAAAAAAACGTCGGAACTGAAATAAACTTAGGTAATATAGGCCGCCGATGTGTTTGTTCGTAAGAATTTTTGACAGCTTTAGAAAATATCGAGGTTCAAAATCGGAAAATATCATGATAAAGTACGATATTTTTCATGTGCTTTCAGAAAGATATTTATTTTTACGTGAACTTGTGAAAAGTTAAATAATTTCTGACATTCGAAGGTGAACTGTATTTCAAAATAATTTTGTTTTTCTACATTAAATTTTATCGCTTGGGCAAACCAATTGAATTTATATTCTAAAACCCAAAATTCAAATTCCTTAGAACTTTTTATCAGTGTAATGAAATCTATTCATTAATAATCTGAATTGGGAAAAAACGGTAGAATAATATAATAAAAACTGATGAAAATTAATTTCCACATTGTGTTTGAAATGGATTCAACGAGAAATAACCCATCAAACAGTTTTTTTGATTTACCAACCTTAATAAAAATATATGTCATGTGGACAAAAATAATTAATAATCCTAAATTATCCTTCTTTTAGTTGACAAGGGTTTTCAGTAAACAGGTGTAGGCATTACCTGCTACAAGGACCGAGGCATTTGATTGATGATGAGGTATGAATCAGCTAAGAAAATCCTTTGTATCAAGGACCTCACGTGTGTTATTCCTAAGAGTATTATTTTTCTAACAAAACCGGTCTATTGTGAGGGACTCCCCGAGCGGTTCATAAACCAACAGGAAAACAAGATTATCAGAATGATGAATTTAATTATCCAGAATGATTCGTAAAAATTGAAGAAATATTTTAGAAAGGTTTTTCATTTCTTTTCTTAGAGATAGAACTTAAATATAATATCTGGATAAAAGTGTGTAAAATACCTCCCAAAAATAATTTCATGTTGTAAGAAATTTTTTGTTAAAAACATAGTCATTAGGTACCTATGACAATATGCAATTTTTATAGTATGCAAGTAGTTATTACTCGAACTCGCTTGAGATTCATAACCCTTTCATCTGATTTCACAATTAAAAATAGAACAAACAACCTCACATCGTTTTTTTGTTGAAGTCAAACAGGTATTTCAACGTTTTATTGCTCAATTTGGAAAGGACATAGCGAGCTGTTTACATAGAGCTTCCTTTACCTAGAAATTCAAAACAGAAAAGCTGTACCTATGGTTAAGATAATCTTTTGATCTTT
The DNA here is from genome assembly GCA_022651775.1 of Drusus annulatus. NCBI lineage: Eukaryota > Metazoa > Arthropoda > Insecta > Trichoptera > Limnephilidae > Drusus > Drusus annulatus. The sequence continues at coordinate 122,020 of JAGWCC010000246.1, read as the reverse complement.
TACTTATTGGCTCATGATTTATTCAACTAATTGATTTACATTTTTAAGTACACATTTACTTCACATAAAATGGATATTATCTACAAAAACATTCTATCGTTATAAGTTCTAACGATTTTATGGTTTGGACGGGATACATTTTAAAAGTTTTTTAAAATGCTCAAAGCCTACTTTATGTTCTGAAGTACCGAAAATAAGAATACAATATATTTTCATGTTGGACTTTCAAATGACCAAAAGAAAATGGTGGGCGTACAATAACTTTAAATTTTTATCAAAATTTTCTTTAAATTTTCTCTTGTGCTGCGTTGAAAATAAGCAGCTTTAAACTGAAATTATAAATACGTTTGGGTACCCGTATTCAAAAAAATATTTATCATTGAATTGAGTAAGTGGGAGTAAGTACATTTGAAAAACAACCTTTTCTACAAATTATTCTTCCTTTTGGCATCATCTCAAATCACAACAAGAAATACTAAAAAATCTTCTTACATTTTAAATTATATTTCACGACGTTCCAAGAAAAAAATATTTGAATAAACGGTATTTTATAAATGTTGAACGTTAGAAGAATAAAACACGTTTGTTTGAAATAATCCAGTTAATTTAAGTATTACACTATTTTCTTACACCGGAATTCGAACCCGCCACCTCTAAATCCCGAACCAACAAATTTAACGGCCAGCTACGAAGGTAGTTCACAATAAAAAGCAAAGGGGGATAAATCCATAAACATTATTCACATGTTGTCCTAAATCTGAAAAATTGGTTTTATCATCTCTATCTGAAATGTCAAAAGCATAGCTTATTTTAAAGAAGTAGGTAAGCAATAGCAATAGTAATACTCACCACAGATGAAGGCAATGAGCAGCAAGGCGGGCAGCCTCCCCTGGCCCACCCCTCGCGCGGCTCTCGCTTCCATCCCCTGCGCCATTAGTCCTTAACTTAGTCACTCCACATTTCACCCACACTCGAGTTCCTTTATAAGATATCGGCTAGTCCGGAACCTTTTCTTTACCTAGTTTTCCGCGATAACGACCAGATTCGTGTCGAATTTCCCTCCCAAACTCCGCTCTCCGGGTTCGCACGGACTTCGTTTCTCGAATTTGCCGAGATTCGAGCTCGCATTTTACCGGAAGAACTCGGCCGAAGAGGCTTCGGTGGATTTTCTCGCGTCTGCTTCACGTGTGCCCGGAAAAAAACTCATTTCCTTCGTCCATATTGACCGGAACTGATCTTGTTTGATGTACACTTTTTGCTTTCTTTAGAAATGCTGTTTGTTTTAAGATTTCAGTAGCATTTCTACAACAACGAAACATAAGACTCTCTTAGTTACAATAAGTATTAATGTAATATGATAACTGTAAACATGACATTTTTCAGAATAAACGTGTGAAACAATGCAATATTTTATATCTGACGGTACGTGAAAGTTGCTTTATTCATTTATTTTATTTATAAAAATCTTTATGGGCTATTACCAATTAATAACATTACATCAAGCAAAATAAGGAAAAAAATACAGAAAAAGAATTTTCCATTCACATGAACAAAATAATGACAAAAATGTAATTTTGTAAGATAATTTCAAGTCACAGCCTGAAGTCCACGATTGAGGTCTTATTAATTGAATATATTACTAAGTTTATTTGCGTAAAGACTGATAAAAAACATTTTGAATCTTACCAAAAAAAATGCAAGGCCAAGACTTAAAAGAAAGTGAATCAATTAGTTAATTTTCAAAATGTAAATTATTAAATCACTAAGTGATTATCGCAATCTCTCTATCTGATTTATTTGAAATTCGTGTTTAATATAAAGGAGTCCATTATGTTTCAAAGATAAATGCCAAATGACATGGCAATCGATTTTCACAATTTTATTTATTTTTCTCTTGAAAAAGAGAAAATAAATTTCCCATTTAGAAAGTTAAATAATATTCACAAAGTATCACAAATATCATTAATATTGATTTAGACTTGCACCTACCTTTTAAAAAATACCCAGGTTTTTTTAAAACAACGATACCTTACCTTCCATTTAAAATATTAGGAGACGATTCTTGGATACGAATTCGTTTCTTCTCAATTAAGCTTTTACAGGATTTGTAAAGAAACAATATTGATCCCGGGCGATATAAATTGGAGTATATCGATAAATTCAAGATCAAAAAAAAGGTTAAATGAAAATTTATATGACCGTCGAAATAATTGTCTGTGGATAAGTTTGAAACCGGATGGTAAGGAGCTCCGAGAGATATTTACGAGTTTGTTTTCGTAAGAACTACGCTCTTCCTCCTTTCATCCCCCGGCGAGGTTGAGGTAGGAAAAGTCGCTTTTCCGAACAACTTCCCAACTTACAAGCGATGCAGTTAAAATAATTGCTCAAGTTTCCGTGGGGTTATCCGGTAGGTTCTCATATTGCATAAAGATAAGCACGCTTCTGTTCTGCGCATCCGGAATATTTTAAAACTTGGAGAGAGATAATCTTTTTTAAATCTAAAGAGAAGCAGAGCACTGAGTACCTAGATGAAAAATGAAACCATCAAAATATTATGGCTTCTAGCAGATTGGAAAATTAGATCTTCATAAAATTGTAACAAACGGTGATTTTTATTCACACTTAAAAATTGTTAGGAAGATGAAAAAGGATGATTAAGAAAAAGAGAAAGGATGATTAAGAAAGATATATAAGATGTACCAATTTTGTATCAAATATTGTTTAGAATCATTTTTGAAAAAAATAAGTTTAAGGCTACTAAACAGCTTATTTTCACCACATATTTCGATTTTTCAATACTTATTTTTCATCTAACCAAACTTATAATGCATGGTGCTCCTTGTAAAGTGGGCTACCTCCATTCAACTTTGTTTAGAAATAAATAAAGAAAATTGTTATTTGCTGACGGATGCAACATTAAAATTGTTATAACACAGTCTACTGAGATTAAAAAAGAACATTATTGGCTACGGATTTCGCAAGTGGTACCCTCAATTATTGTGTTATCGTATAAACGTTCCCGTATGATACTGTGACAAATAAAATTTCATCAAAAGAATATTTCATTAAAATAAGTATTAGTTTCATAACATGCATCTTGCGAGTAAGTGCATCGATACAGAAAAAAACGTTGTCAGACACGGGTTGAAAAGACAAAAAGAAAGGAGAAAATTATGTTAGGGGTAGTGTCACAGTTTACATAGGGTCATAGGGAACCCATAGTTACGATTATGATGAAAAAAGTGAATATCAGAGGAGTGGTAGACGATTGTTTACTGTAGACGCGTTCCCTGCCCAGCGTTGTGAAACTGGGCGGGATCCGAAGGAAATGTGGTAACCAAACGCGGCCAGTTGCTAAAGTGCGGATTCGAAGATGAAGGAGCTAGAAGGACAACAAGAAAGAAGCGACCCCGAACCATATGACGATTAGTTAAGATTTAGATATAAGATAACTAGTATAAGTATAATTCAAATGAAGTATTAGACTGTACCTAAAATCTCATTTAATATTTCTCTCCAATCGAATCATTATAAAATATGATTTCAATTCATCTCCTTTTGTTTCCTAACCCGATCGAATAATATGGCTAGATGACAAAGTGGAGAAAATACGCGGAAAAGGGTAAAGTATGAACAGGCAATTTTATCATGATATTAACTAAGCTAGAAACTTGCCAATAAGCATCTGTCCCTTACAATACATAAGTGCAAACATATTAGATGATTCATTAAAATGAAATATAAACATTGCGTACTAAGGGGCCTTGGTATTTCACCGAAAATCGTTTATGAAAAATAGTTAGTATTATTAATTGCACTTATCTATGCAGCCGACCATACTCAACGAAAAATTGATAAGATTATTAAAATATTATTTAAAATTTTATTGAAGGAAAACAATATTTTCGAAAAAGAAAAACAATAGACTTCCGATGTAATCCACAAGCTACACATAAAAAGCAGCTTTACAAATAACAACTTTCGATTGGCTTTCTTTTTTTGAGTATATTATTATTGGATTAGGTACTGAAAAAGGCAAAAACTTTTCAAAAATGAATTTAATAACGAATTTTTAACAAAACAAATAAATTGTTTTATCAAAACCAGACGCTTTGATAACCATCCAGAACCGTTACCGTTGAGAATACTTCTCAGTATTTCAAATGTAAAAATAAGTTAAAATGAAAAGGTTCATGTTAATACAATCATTTTTGAATGATGTTTGGGAAGGTTATTAAAATTATCTACAGGGTCAAAATATAAAATTGTGTCTTTTTTTGAATCAGATAAAGTTTTTAATTTTACAACCTTTTTTAGCATTATTATAAAAGGTATTAAAAAATATAAATTATTTTATGAATCATTACAAATTGAGAAGGTATTGTATAATCTCCAGGAGGGAAAACCGTGAAAATATATTTATTTTATATGTAATTAAATTTTTTATAGATTTATAAAAAAATACGCAAAGTGAGTTTTTATAACTCATCGGGATTTCTATGTATGTTAGCAAGAAATTAATAACAATAAAAAAATCTTGAAGAGTAAAACAGAATTTAGTAAGGAGAAACAATTAATATCCGATGTATTAGCACGTTATACTCGTCAGACTTGTAAAAAAACTTTTTTTCTCACTTTGGCGAATTTAATCGGTGATTTGCTAATATAGTTTTAGGGACAAGTGCATTAAGGTGCGGCCAATTATGCCATTTGTATAGCCATTCCAGCTATTTTCGCCCTGAGTTTACTATCCGTCTGCACCTGTGGTAGATCCAGAGGAATAATGAAGTTCTGTTGTTTTCCTGATAACTCTGTTTCAGCGAGATGCTCTTCAATGCAAAGGCTTCAAATGCACTCAACGTGATTCAATAAACAAATTGTCCTTTTGTAATAATACACAATAATATCGAACATGATATGGGAAGTGGATGGCTGAAAAGGGTGTGGGAAGAGATCTGACTTGATTAGATGAGATTTTCTTCGCTGTACCACATTTGTTAGTAGACAGGTGTTCAGGTGTTCGAGGTGTGGAGCTTGGGAATAGTTTGGAAAGATGGTCACTAACCTACTTAAATCATTGACTAGGTACTTCAAAGGAAAATATTTTTTGCCTCTCCAAGACATTTCAAAACCAATATGCTGAAAGGTATTTGTTACCCAAACTTTGATAATATCATATATTTTTACATAGAATTCAATACAAAGAAAATGCCCATTCGATTAACGGCCATAGGTTTAACGAGGCTTTCGAAAAGCAGTTTTTATTGTGCGCCCGCCTCAATCATTCGGTACTTTACAAAACCAGAGCTAATAATTAAAAATTATTGAAAGTAAAAAATGCCGAGACGGCTTCTTAATATTATTATATTTAATGTTTGTTTTTAATAAATATTATTTTGGCGAAAAGAAATTAGGCCGTAGACCGTTAAATGTTTTTTTATAAAAAAATATGGAACGGTGTGTTATTGTTATATTCATGTTGTTTTTTTCAAGAAAATTTGTGGTATTTTATGGAATAAAGAAATTGAGTTGAAAACACAAATAAAATTATGATAGAAAATTTTGTTGCATGTTTGCAAAATTAATACTTTCACTATGAACTGGAAGTTAAGAGAATCACTCAAAACCTTCAGCCTTTATGAAAAATGATTTTTTATTTTCTCCACTCGTATGTAACATATCTGTAAAATGTTAACTTATTTTAAAATTACACGAGTTGTAACAAAACGTACAAATACATATTTTGGGGGAATAATGAATCTGGGCCAACCGCAATATCCGTTTAGTTAATATTAATCATATATTATGATGACAAGTAAAACCTTCAAATAAGGCATAATTCTCATTGTTTTTAACTGAAAGCCAACTGTGACTGTATTTCCAAAAATGCTGGAATGCTTTCGTCCCATGAAGTGTATTTTTATCAGGGACTCATGTTCCTTTTTTATATTATTTATTTAAATAACCATACTTGGAAAATTTCGTATAATACCATAAGGGTACTTAGTGTATTTTTAATATTGTTCTTATTAAACTAACTTTTTTTACCAAGTATTTTTTTTTAATATCTTACTGCGCAATTTTATTTTTTCAGATTTGAGAACTTTGCGGGTATTAGAATTTTTTTTAAAATTTACTTTGTACTAGAATATAAACATAGTAATTAAACAAGGCGTCAAAAGCTTGAACCTATCAAATCTATTGAATTAAATATATTTGTTTATTTATAAAATCGGGCAGTTTCTATAAGGCTATATTTTAACAATCATCATTTCCACAAGCTCTAGCATTAGTGTATTGAATATTAAACAGACATGTTGACATTATAAGTGTTGTGTGTGCAAGTAAGTTTTATCCAAATCATATATAAGGAAAACGATTTGCATACCAAATCAGTTCTTCACCGACTTCTGGCGTCTGTTTTTATTTAAAAATCTCAAAACTCTCAAGCGAGATACCCTAGGAATAAACTGATGTCAATTACGATGATGTGCGTGGAATTTTTCATTCCGTACAAAGATTTTTAGGAGCAATAATTATCAGAAACCCACGCCTAGGTAGACATTGGTTCTCTTTTATTATATAACACCTCAGAGTTAAAAAATAAGCTTGGTTGGTTTTCTAAAAGACAAAAGATGGAAGATTAGTTACGGTCTAACTATTTTTTTGTTCCTACGAAGTATTGAAAGTCCGTCGGCAATAATTCGATTTAATGATTACTCATTCCCAGAGGTGCCGGAAAATCAAAAAAAAATGATCGAATCATCATCATACCTAGTCCTTGAATTTGTTTTTGTATTATGGTTTAACTTATTAATAACTAATGGTGAATTTTATAAGGAAATCATTGAAGAATTTCAGAGGAAAAGCGCCTTTATATATATCCGCGTATACGCGTAATAATAATTTAAACCACTTACATAACCTTCGGTCATGTTTGTAAAGTTAGAGACTAACCATACTTTTAGATACATCCCGTAGTTTGAAATTATAAATGAAATACAGAACCTTTTGTTATAATAATGATATTATATATTTCACTCGTACTTCCGCCCAGATTTTGCCTATACACAAATTTCATCATGGCTGTAATATTAACTTAAACAAATATTGTATCATATTGTCTTGGTCTAGTTTGAGTACAAGGAAAACCTGGTGGGTGTCTAAAATATTCCTTAGTAATTGTGTTTAAGCATATTTCCTAAAAATCGTGGTATGTTCACTTTTCACAAACCTGGCTAATTTATGAATACATACAGCTCTTCTGTATTTTACTTTGAACACTGAGACATATATTAAAATATGGAAATATGGTGGAAAAAAAGTGAAATAAATGTAGAATATAAAGTCATGCTTAATAATTTTAGAAAATCAGATGAAACAATGCTATTTATACATTTTTGATAAGACGCAAACATAATAATTATTGAAGTGATAATTCTTGGCTTAAAATATGCCTCCCAAAAACGAAATACATATTCATCAGAAAAATAGTTCATACCGATAAATATAGTTAATACCGTACAAGAGTCCCAACTGCTCCCAACCGTCTAGAGCCAGTGATACTATGGGATCCCCAATCGGAGTATGTTGTGAGGTTGAAGGTAGTGGGGAGGATCAGTAGATGGCGAAGAGAAAGGTTGGGAAGTACCTGCTTATTCAGATCTGGTCACAAACATGGCTAAAGCTGAATGTGTCTTCCACCAGGGTGATACTTAGAGTATCTACCACTCTGGAACGTGTCGCAAATATACTTTATATTGTTATATATGAATTAAATGTGTTTTTACAGATTTTAATTGAATAAAAGTTATTTGCGCACGCCGGTTTTGAACTTGCGACCTTTGGAATCGTGACTACGAATCCAAAGGTCTCGACTGAGCGCCTTACCACTCGACCATGAAGGCCGAACTGTTACAAACTTTAAACACTGATAGTGGGAAGAGAATATTTAAAAAAATTAGGTATTTACAATATTTCAGAGTTTGGTTTAATGAATATTGGGATCAACGCCAGAAAATCAAAAAAACATCATAGAAGGATAGGTGTAACTACAAATAGAATATTTGTTTGTTAGACTTGCGGCAGAAAATATCTCATTTCCGGGATGTTGTATCGAGGGTTTAGAAGTTCAGGTGGGATGGTATTGTCCAACCTCAGATTGAAGCGGAGAAAAGGGAAAATAATGTATCAGGGTGTATCGTGTGGGTAGGTAAATATAAAATCCTTTTGGACTTTCAAAATGATTTACAATAAACTCTATTTTGTAGTAACAAAATAAAAATATATTTATGCTAGAATTGTATGAAAAGTAAAACGATTTCCTTTTGGATTGTGGATAGGTTGTTCAATATGAATCAATTCCAAATAAATCTATTAACGGGTTCCTTTTTCCCGCGAACAAATTGACAAAAAATATGTTCCGTGCGTCATTTTTTCATTCGTAGTGTTATAATGGTGGACAATAAAATTATTTCTTTTGTGAGTACGTACGGCCGTATGAGTGTAAACTTTTCAAACTTGGAATTGACGTTAGTTAAAATTATATTTTCAAATCGGTACCTTCCTATTTAAAAACTTGCCTATAATTTACTTACCAGATATTATTCTATATTTGAAATGGGTGGATTATTAACAACATAAGTCAATTTACATCTGTGATTTTTCACGGGTACCAGTAACTAATTAAGTAATAACCTCAATGTCCGTTTGTCCAAAGATGACATGAAGATCCCCGGAAAGGAAAGGTTTGCGGGGTGCCAAAATAATTTTCTTGCTAACGTGGTAAATTTAGGTCAGATTAAAGTCAGAGGTTTTTTTTTATTCTGAACTTTTAAATGTTATGGGGAGGTATTTAATTTCTGGGAATATCATAAGATTCAGGTGATTTTTCACAAAAACGGCGCTATACAAATTATCCAAATATTAGTCAACATTTTTCTACCTAGGTCAAGTAAATCGGAAAGCATAAAAGCAAAAACATTTTTTGTACGCCTAATACATTCTGTAATATTTAAAAAATGTTACATTCTGAGCTATGACTATATTAACCTTTTCACAAAGTATTTATATTTTCTATCCTTTTGTAAGACAAACTGTCACGAGATTTAAACTTAAACCAACTAACTATTAGTCTAGTATTCTTTGAAAAAGACTTATAAATACCTACAAATGGTAGTTTTATATCTCAAATTTAAAAAACGTAGCTAGAAAGGATAAAACAGAATATTCTGCACACAATTTTTTTCTGGTACACGGTTCCGAGCGGTATTATTTGATTAAGTGATAACAGATTTTCAAGAGATGGCATGGATTTAATGTAACCCGTGTACATCTTCTCGTTTATTTCGAGATTTCAGCGAATTCATTAAAAGAGCCTATTATTACTATCAAATTTATCTTTTTACCGATTTTTTTTATTTAGAAAATAATTCAGTTTGTATAAAATAATTATGATATGTGTACTCATACAAAAGCCTAGTACCATATATTTTTAATTGATCATAAACAACTTATAACTATCTATACAATAATTATGATATTGAATTTAAAAAATATATGTTTCAAGAGAATCAAACCAACTATTTCCGTTTCCAAAAGCAGCTATTTCAATGCTGGACAACAGAACTTATCTTCTTTTGGCCCCGGCTTAAATAATTCGTTATTTTTAGTGTAAAAATAGCACTTCATTCGATAACATTTTTCCGTTTGATTAGTAAATTACATTTTTCACTGAGAATCATTTTTTTTAAACTTATAAGCAACCTTTGCGTGAGTTAAAATATTTTGTTCGCTTAAAATATTCGCAAAAAAATCCCTCTACATCAACTAAAAATATGACAAAAAAACACACTACTTTATTAAATCTCTAATTAATGAATTACGCTTCAAAAATAATTGTACGAGTTGAAAATTAAAAAAAAATCTTTGTACAAAAATCTTTAAATGACATATCTTTTTGTGAGTTTAATCAAGCGCGTGTTTAAAGTATTATGTGAAAAAATATTGTAAATTGCTTACTTAAATTTTTATAAAGGTTTGTGAGATAAGATTATTCCGATAAATCCAAATTGCAAAGTACATACTTACCCGTGGGAACAATCAATCAAACAATTTTAGCACAATCTCAAAACACGTGGGGTTAGCAACTAATATTATTATTAAAGACGGGGTTTATCCCTGATAACGGGAGTGGAGTTTTAATGTAAAAAAATGGCCATAATCAATTTTGATAATCCTTAATGAAAACCTTATTAATAAAAATGACATCTCATTAAGAAGCCATGCCCATTTCAGTCCGAACAAGAAAATGTACCTTGCCGGGGCAAAAAAACATGACCTAAAATAAGCTTCCGTCCCGTTCTGTCAGAAATTCTATTGGAGGTTATACCGCCTAAAAGGTGCGATGTCCCTATCGCTCCCAGCCTCCAACCGACAGGAGTGAAAGAGACAGCTCAATAAATGGCAACGTAAAGCTTACGGTCAAACAGTGCCGCAATTCGAAGTGGAAAAGGCGGTAAAATAATGGTTCCTGCGCGCCCAAAATACGCGTCCGCGCCGCGAGGTGGTCGCCTCGCAACTAAATCTGAGCCATCCTTTATCTACAATCCTCGCAAAGGATCGGAAACTTCAAAGCTGGAATGCGCCGAGTAGAAAAGTTAAACTACCCTTCGCAGCATTCAAGTATGCTCTGAGGAACCCACTTACCCCATTGACGCATGCGTGTATTTTATATCGAAACATAGGCTTCTAGGAGACAATGAATCTAGAAACTAGCGAGGGTTGAGAAAATTTCGATGGAAATGATCGAAAAGTACATTTTATTTTTTATACTTTTTAGAGGAGTCACGGAATTTTCTCTCCCTTTTGTTAACGTGCTGCTGATTTTGTTGGCGTTATCTTTAGTTTTGCAACCGACCATAACCCAGGTCAGGTCAACTAGAACTGGTGTTTACCTATCAAATCTTATTTGGTCCGGACTTATTAACCTAATTTATTCATGTACATATTCAATTGTGCGACCGCGAGATGCTAAAACGACTGCCAATTTTAATGGGGCGAAATTATGGGATCATTGTTAGAGCTACTGTGATAAATTTGTTATTATTACATAAATAAATTTAATATTATTTCTGTGTTGAATTAATTGGATATTCAATTTTTTGAATTTCATTTCTTAGTATGTCTTGTTGTTTCTATTTAATATGAATAAAAGTGTTTATGATTTAAATCTTTATTTTACAGAGTTAAAACCCAAAAAAACTCTTGATAAAATTAAAAAAATCGAACACGTTCCACATTTCAGATTTAATTAAAAAAACGCCAATTTCAACATTAAAAAAAAACATTTTGTACAAAACATTTTACCCGTGCTTACCTTTACCTACAATTTAAATGTACAAAACTTCTGCCATAGACCGGTGTGAAATATTCCTTCTCTCATCCGGTGCGGGAGATGAAAGCTATCGCCGTCTCATTTCTCACTATCCATCACCGTTCTGTTTCTATCTCATTTTCCAAAGCTCATGCGCATATCCAATTTTCACCACGTAAGGGTAGGCGTTTGCATTCACCTACCTATCGGCTTATCCCCAAACCTATTAAGTTGTCTGCCAAGTTTAGAGCATGAATAAAAAGCTCTAGTTCATCCATATGTGGCATTGTTTCCATAACATTGATTTGATATTACCTTTTGACTTGTTGTCTACAGCTTTCCTCGGAATGTACCTTACAGTTAGGCTAGATAAGATTTAGTGACATTTATTTGAACCTGAATCAAAAAGGTACACATTTCTTTATGGGGTCGTTATTGTTTCAGTTATTTGATATTACCTTTTGATTTTGTGTTGTGTAAGTATTACTGGAATCGGGGCCGAGTGGGTAAGGCCCACGTTAGACCTCACGAGCGCGGCAAAAGCGGCGCGGCAATCGATACACAGCCTCTCGGAAAGCGGCTCTTGACTCCTGGCAACACTAGGATTCGTTACGAAGATTTTTGAATTTGAAAATGGAATGCACGCATCGAATGAAAATAATCTGAATGTGAATTGTGCGACTCAATATTTGATCATATGAACCCATCTGTATAATTGTATAATATAATACCAACGAGTATTTTCTGTTTTCAGCAACTCTCCGATCTTATACATCAGCTGATGATCTGATTTCATTTAATTTCTTAAAATAATATTGCTAGCCAGTTGACTGTATTTTCAGGTCATTAAAAAATAATAGGTAGTAGGTTTATAAATTATCAACGACAAAGAAATGAAAAAAAATCACCAAATAAAGATTTCTCCCTGAATTTTTAAGTTGACAAAACAATTATGTTAGACAGACACGGATTAAATAGATAGATAGATTTAATAGATATTTATACAGTTTCATTTAAATAAGTTATTTATACGGTACCTACATATTGTCGGTGACATCTCATTTATATAGCCTTATAGTGAATTAAAAATACGTTAAACACATCTTTGGTATTATAGAAGAGTGAAAACATATTTTATTTACAGCTACCATTAAAACCTTTTTTTATTATGAGTAAATCGAATTTCCTGGTAGGTTTTGGACCAAACTTAATGGAAATAAAAATAATCCAAGCATCAAATTGAATAAAATATTTGTACGATTTAATATTCTATTTTTTTATGAGACCGTATCTATTTTGAGTACGTGTTTTCAAATTCGTTAAATGGAGACGTCTGATGTCAAGAGCCTTTCTTCTGATTTTTTCATAGATGAAGCGATAATATTATGTTATTTTTAGTGTAATTAATGCTCTTCACTCGCGGGCGGGAAATTATTTGAGTGAGGGAGAACCTTTCCACTATACTGTTACTTTAAATGGCTTTGGCTATGTTTATTAAGCCAGGTACTCTTTCATTGCCACATTTTCCTTCAATATCAACATTTGCCAGAAGGCTGCTATAGCCTCTTGTTGAACTCACACTAAATATTAAACTAACTAACCATCACGCCGTGTCTCCGCAGGGGTAGGCAGAGAGGACGGACCGCCATACAACTCTGTCTTGGCATACACTCCTTGCTTCATTCACATTCATACACCGTCTCATAAATACTTCTCTGTTATTCTGACTCTCGACATGGCCCAATTCAAGTATTTGATTCACTTGGTCGTGCCATGTCTTCCTCGGGCGTCCCCGACTTCTTCTTCCATTCACTTTCGCATCATATATTATTTTCACACTCATATCTTCGTTCATTCGCTCTACATGCCCAAACCATCTAAGCGTCCATTTCTTAATTCTATTTATTACGCTTACATCACCCTTGCTTTTTTTTTTTGAATATCCACATTTTAACACGGTCACATGAATATCAATACTAAAATAATTTTTCTAATTCACAAACAAAATTAGTAAAAAATATATCACTACTATTTGCACATTTATTAGTTCATAACTGAAACAGCGGGGGAATGATATAATTCAAGAATGGAAAAGGATTCTTATTATTCTAGCGAAAGAGTTTGATCTGTAAAGCAGCTGGGAGCACCATATAAAGCACAATAAAATGAGCCATAAAACTGAAGTCATAAAACCATATTTCCGCTTTTGACGATTACCAACGAAATTAAAGGTTTTTTTTTTTATTCGTTGTAACTCTATCGAAATTGCAACGGAGAAAATTGTATTTATAAAAAAAAAAGCGAATAAAGTAGCTTAAATTAACAAAAAAGTCAATATGAATTTGTGTAAAGGTTATAATTCTGTGTTCGAATGAGTAAAAAAAAAACAAGTTTTGAGTTAAGTATGCAGAATTGTTCCACGAATTTTGATATTAATGTGTATTTGAAATGGATGGAATAAAGCAACTTATATTTTTTTCTTGGCAAGTCGATTTACATCCCGCGATTTTTCATCTGTAACAAACAACTAGGTAAATAATAAAAATCGATCGATTCAGAGGCAATCCAACAACGCCTTAGTCTGTCTTTGTACTTAAAAATACCTTTATTAATACAGCATTTATCAATAAACGTGCTGTATATAATCATGCTGGAAAACCTATATTCATACAAGAATTAGCTGCCTGGAAACAGAGGACCTACATTTTTCAGAATATTTTGAGGCTGAAACATGCTGTGAAGCGGGAGCTGGAGAATATGAAGATTGGATGTTTCTGGCAAATAAGATTTTGTTACGAAACATATTTAAACCGTTTTTGAGCATCGTTTTAATTTTAAATGGTGGTCTTTCGCCAAGGTGATTCTCAGGGTCTTGCCATCAATATATGTGTGAAAGAACCAATTGAAATAAAAATGAAATAATAACTTTGTACATGACCACAGATTTATTCAATTTTTTTTATAATTGACCGATTTATTTATTCTTATATTTGCCATTAAAATGGTCATGGCAACAGATTAAATAATTTAAAAACAAAAAAATAAGAACTATAAATAAAGAAAGCCATTCAAATTAATAGTCATATTCTTAATAATCTGTTAAATTTGTCCAGTTGTTCAATATTACGTTTATTACCCGTAAAATTTCTCACCTTCTCAGTTGACGTTTTGCTTCTTTCATTTCATATTATCTGTTTTTTTCTCCCTGTTCTCTTATTTATATTTTATATTGTGTTCTCCCTCTGTATGTTTAATATATATAACCGTTAACTTTGTATTTTTTTTTAGTTTAATTTTGTACCCTGATGATTCTTAGGTAGGCTTCTTAGATAGGCTAAGCAAAACCGGTCGGTCATAAAAAATAAAATAAAATCTTAGTTATCATTTCATTTTCATTTAATATATCAAACCACAAAGTGATTTGCTTTCTATGAAAATATAAAAAAAATCATCATAATTTTTTTAAATGTTAATGACAGAATTTAACTCGCATCTACTAGGTCCAATGCCAGGTAGCTTAATGTTTTGCCATAGACAAAATCATCTTAATATTCGTCATATTTTTTAGATTTTTTTTTTTAACAGTTGATTTTTTTTTTTTAAACTCGGTTATGCAGCATAACCTCACTGGATTCTCTCAGTTGACAGTTTTTTCTTAGAACCATAGCAGTCATTCTTAATCCACTTCTGGATGAAGGCCTCCCCTTCGGGTTTCATCTTACTTGTCGAGGTGAGCGTGACCCACCACGCTTCCCAAGAAAGTCGGCGTGTGTTTCTCAACTTCCAGGTGTCTTAGTTTCTACATTTCCCACATTTTACCGTGACCATTATGTCACACGAAAGTGAAATTTCTCAAATAGATCGCGGGGAATTTCGAAGGCAAACACCGTAACGCGCGTTAAAAGATATATGCATGGACCAATGACAAAAAATTAAATTGGTTTATATTTCATAATTTATTGTTGACATTATATTTCAAAGATTAAAAACAAATGAAATCTTGGCTGAGACTACCTTTCCAAAAGAAATACTCATACCCACGAATGTCATAAAATCGTCTAAAATAGCAATTAAGGTGGATTTATGAATACTGATGAAGGATACCTATAAATTATGCAATTATGCCAATTAATCAATCAATCAATCAATATAAATTCCCCGTGAGTGTGTACGTACGTATAAGTGTAACATTTTAAAATTATATCAGATTGTTGAAAAAATATCAAAATAATCTTTTCAAATGTAGACAAGCGGTACAATATCTACATATTATGTATTTTTACAATCTAATATTTTTTTTGATTCTGTAGACACAAAATCTCTCAGTTTTCATCTCGGCAAGTTACTTCTTGTGATTTTTCACTAAAAACAAAACTGAAAACTGACGAAGCATAGTAATAACTTTTAATTTGATCAAATAAAATTGCATATTAGTTAAAAGCATTAATTTTGTGGTTTGCACATATTTATAAAAAAAGCAGATAAAATTAGTTTAAAACCACTTTATTATTAATATTATATTTTCGACCGTTTTCGGAAACACACTTCCGTTTTCTAGACCAAAGTTCTAAAAAAAATAACAAAATTTTGCGGTTTGACACTAAATATGAAGAAAACAATCGTTTATATTTTTATTATGTCTGTTAATTACGGGGTATTTCACCACCAGTCAACTGTTGAGTAACTATTCGTCAAGTAAATTTATTCATAATAACTTTGAAAACTGACATTAACTTGACGGGCATTACTCAGCGGAGGCGAAACAGATTATATGCGGTATTCAAACGAGTAGCGATGAACGACAGTTTACTCAGGGGTGTTGAAATACCCCCTCACGTTAGTCGATTTTACACTTCACTTGGTAAACCTTAGGTATAAACGAAACCGACCAAAGGAACAGTAAATTAGTGGGTCGTACAAAGTAATATATTTTATTTCGAAGAAAAAAATGTTTTCTAACTAACTTTTTGTTTTTTCTTTCTATCCAGTGTAAATAAAAAAGGCTTTTGAAAATACGATTTCGGTTTACATTTCCAAAAAGTACATTCTTAAACACAACGAACAATCCACTTACTCGACAGGTCTATAGCCGATTCTGAAAAGTAAACATTTTTAATGACTAATTTCTGATAGTTTCTAGTAAGATTTTTCTTCTTCAATCACTTAAGCAAATGATATCCATTTTCATTTTACGCGACCTTAATGTTGATATAATTTGAAACATATTCTACAAACTGAATCTATTTTGTTAAGAAACGTTAAGGTTAAAAGTTAAACGACAATTCAATAACAGAAGAAATGTATAATGAGATGCCTGAAAGGATACGTGAAAGAATAATGAGGGTATTTTAAAATTCTTGTTATTCTTGCTGCAAAGTGTGATATTATAAAATAAATAACCTTTACATATAATAATTATTATATTTTCGTAGAACGAAACCACTTTGTGGTTAAATATATTTAATAAAAATGAAATAATAACTTTGAGTAAGACCACATATTTTATTATATTTTTGATAACCGACCGGTTTCGCTTAGCCAAACCAGCTTCAGAGTGATTAAAAAAAATTTCAATATTCTACCCTGATGACGCTTAGGCTAAGCGAAACCAGTCGGTCATAAAAATTAAAATTAAATCTGTAGTCTTATACAAAGTTATTATTTCATTTTCATTCATAATTATTAGTTCATATACGTCAAATGAACTAACTCAATAAATACATAATATTGCAATGTTCCGATGCTTAGAGGAACGGTCGTAAACTTTGCATCTAAAGTTTTAGTTTTTACGTAATTCAATACTTTTGTCTGTGTCTTTTGAAAACATTGAAACAATATAGGCCAATTTCATAAATAGTTGGTTTGTCTATAATATATTGTATTTTAGCTTTTATTATATAGTATGCTGTAAAATTGTCATGGGTTTTAATTTGCCAACCACATAATTTTTAACTCGGTCGGACTAGTCTAAAGTCTAACACATACTAGTCATCTGTTAAATTGTAGTTTTTCCTTCCATCGTATTATACAGGCCCGGGTAATTGAATTCTCATCACATTTGGCATCATGACTAAATTGCCACTTTAAATAGCGACCCCCGTTAACCGTCTATTTTCGGTTTCGTGTCAGAGTTTGATCAAATTATGATTCGCCGTCAAGCTTAATTCATTATTCAACATTATCATCAACACATAAAAACTGTTTGTTTCATTTCGTTTATTATTTGGTAAACGAGGCAGAGTTATAACATTTAATTAACATGATGGCTTAATTACAATGCTTTTTTTACATTTTATTTATTAAACTATAAAATTTTGATATACATCGTCGAAATTTCTTAAAATATGGCATGAAATCTATTTACTTAGGTACATAATATTATGTATCCCAATAACAGTAGTAACTCGGTGAACTCTTCAATCGTTTGAGTATTAATTCAATTTATATTAAATAATTTATTGTTTTGCATCACTTTGTTATAAAAGTGTATTATTAATTTTCTATGAAGTCGTAATGAAATTATTAGCGTTTTTAATGATGGAACCGTTGGTTTATTATTAATTTATTCTGTAATTATTTAATTTAATTATTAAACACTGAACACTGTTATTGATATATTATGTTTGTAACATTGAGTTAGTACTTTCTAAGTCGAGACTTGATAAATTATTATGTTTGTAACATTGAATGAATACTTTCTAAGTTGAGTCTTATTTGTCTAACAATAGTATGTCCCTGTAGTTTTGTCTATCACTTCACACGTGTATCGTGAATTCTCTTCTCTCCTGTTCTTCCCGGTTTTGAAATCTGCAAATCAAAAAAACATATTAGATATTTCGAGAACAAAAATTGTGGAAAAAAACCCGTCAACGAATACATATATTTTTGAAATTAGTATGACTATGGCATCACCAATTTCTGGTAAGTTGTAAGGCTGAAGGAAGTGGGGATGGGAAGGAAATAGAGGTAGAGGTAGGTCAGAAAGTACCTAACCTTTCTTGTCACTAAAAACGGCTCAACTCGTTAAATGCGATGTTATTAAAGCCATTTTGGAATTTTTTTTTGGTAGTCTCTTGTTAGTTTTATTTTTGAAATTTTCTCCCACTCCGATTGTTTGAGCATTAATCCGCTCTCGGATATCTTTTGAAGGACATTTTTTAAGCAATTAAACAAAAAAATATTTTTTTCGTAAGAAGCAATCACATGGTGGTTGGACATTAAATTAAATAAAAGAATACTTTTTTTAAAACCACAGAATTTATTATGATGAATGCCAACCGGTTTCGCTTGGATCAAGCTTCGTCACGGCACAGTTATTAAATGTGCCCTGACGAAGCTTGATCCAAGCGAAACCGGTTGGCCTTCATCATAATAAATTCTGTGGTTTTAAAACAAAGTATTCTTTTATTTAAATTTTTTTTTTTACATCAATATGATTTGATCGTCATAGCATAATATACAAATAATACATATACATTAGCAAAACGAGAAAAGGGGTTATTTTAGAGATTTGAATTATCCCAAATTCAAAACCCTGTGGGGCAAAAAACTTTTTTTATGTATTTTTCTAATTCACATAATAATTGATGAAATTTTATTAGATTAACCATGAAGCGCCTTATGTTTCCAAGCATTTTGTCATAATAGGAATGATAAGCAACAATTTTTAACAACCTAAAATACTTAGGTAAGCCTCATTAAAGATAAACATCACAATAAAATGAGTATCATGGTGGCACTGTGAGGTTTTATTATAACAATATCAAAAGCATTTCTGACGATTAATCAGCTTAACGTGAGCATTGAGACGTAAACTACGCAAGCCCTCTAATCATTTAGAAAACACGTATGTCGGTAAATATTCCTTGTTTGCTGTGAGATTGTAATTCGAGATACGGTGTCTGATTGGTGGTTGCTGGTTGGTCACGTATCCTATAACGGCTTTCGTTTAATATTAATTTCGTTCGAATCTTCCCAATAACCGTGCTATTTTATATTTAAGGGCTGGGGTGTAACTTAATACAAATTGGTTTTTGCAAGCAAGATGATTTATTTTATTTAATTTCCTAAACTTGCATTTATACGGTCTTCATTCATATTTTGCTTACAGTTTTATGCCAGCCTGTTTTAATAATAACATTTGTTTGCAGTAATTTATTTGCATAAGATAATTTTCATAGAAAGCCACCACTTTGTGGTTTGACATATTTAATGAAAATAAAATACTAACTTTGTATAAGACCACAGATTTTATTTTAGTTTATATCACCATTATTATTTTATCACGTTCTCACGTGTTGCCTCTTTCAGTTCATATTATTTGTCTCTTTTTCTCTGTTCCTTTGTTACAATTTAAATGTTTTTCTTTTGTTTTTATACTGTTCTCCTTTTTATTCTATTTTATATCTCCCTCTGTATGTACGAGTACACATAACCACACACTATGTATTTTTGTTCAGTTTATTTTTCCTATCCCGAGGCTAAGCGAAACCAGTGGGTCATAAAAATTAAAATAAAATCTGTGGTCTTATACAAAGTTATCATTTCATTTTAATTAATAATCAATATATTTTACAATGGTGAAAAAATTTGATTTTAACAGTAAGATTTTAAAAATAAAAATAAAGTGCCTCTAATTTTCTTAACTTTATTTTACATTTCTAGTGGTTATTTTCCATGGAAATTTTAATGTATCAGATATACATGATATCAAGTTTATATTATGAAATGAAAATATTTACGTTTATCTATAAATTTACCGAAGACCATCATATAAATTCATACCGCTAGAGGCTAGAGGCTAGAGGGTTTGCTTCGCGGTGTTTTTATAAAAATATAACCTTGAATTATCGCATAAACAAAAAAGGGACCGAAAAGGGCGGGTGGATAAATAAATAATTATTTTATGGTCGCTTTTCCGAGTTTTTAATCTGTTAATTTAATTTTTCAGAGGCAAAATGTCATCAGAAAAGAAACGCGAAGCAATGGCTGATATTTTGACAGCGTTATCTATCTTCTGAAATGCTTTGGGGAGAGACACAAATAGCAATTTGCTTTCGGGAAACATCATTCTACGCGCGGAGAAATGAAGGCTGCTGGCTTTATCAGATTAATAAAACAATTCTATTTCCTTCCGGAATTTCAAAATGTTAAGTTTTAATATCGATATACACAAAGGCAGAGGGCTTTATTATTCCAGAATGGGACATTAGGATATTTATGTTATCCTTTCAAATATTAAACCGAAATTGGATGAAGTTATGCAGAAGGCGTTTTATGTGTCTTCCTAGTTGTAGTTTTATGTGTCTTCCTATTTGTAGATTGGTGAATACAATTTTTTCGTTTGCTGAAAACGTTCGAGCTTCAAATGCAACAGATTTTTGGTAATTCATTTTTTTACTAACCCATATTGCAGATATTTGATCTAAATTGGAAGTGGTCATGCAGAAAGTGTCCAACCCACAATTTTCCAAAATCAAGTTTGACATGTTTTCTTATAGATAAATACGAGATTTATGTTTGCTGAAAACATCCAAGCTTCATATGCATTAGATTTTTGTTTTTGTTTTTGTTTTACTAACGAACATTGCAGATATTTGATTAAAATTGAAGTTTAAAAACATGTAGAATTAAAAATTTCAAAATGTAGAATTACATAGGAAATACATTTATTTTTTTTAAATAAATACATTGATAGATTATAAATTTCCTATTTATCATAAATCTCATAAAGAAAAAAAAACTTTACAAAGACCTAACTATGCTTTTTGTCGTCATATTTTCGAACGCTTTTGTCTTATTTTCTTTTTTTTGGGGTTGGATCTGCATAACTACGTCTAATTGACGCTGATGCTTCATCTTAACTTCTGTCATATGTTAAATGTATATAACTTTTTGAAAATATGTCGTATATAGAGAGTTTGATGTCAGCAAGTGATGTTAGTAATATTTGGTGTTTGAAGCCAAGCGTAATGTCACTGTAGTTATTCTATATGCGCCCTTGAGGTGAAATATTATATCGCATATTATTATGGATAGTTGTATGCAAGTACTGAAAGGAATGTATCTTGGCGCCTCAATCACTTTGTACAGACAGACAGACGCACAACGCACGTGAGCCATTCTCAACTACGAAATAAATAATTTGGCAGTCAAAGGTCAAAATAAATTGTATGGAATCTATTTTGACTATAATAATATATTTAGGCTTTCCAAGGTTGAAATATTTACTAACTTACTTGCTAGTTGGCAACGGCTCATGGCTAGCCCTTCTGGTGATGTCTGGACAAGTTTGATGAATAATCTTGAAGATTTTTACCTAACGTAAGTTCATTAGTAGTTCGTAAGTAATTCGTAAGTAAATACGCAGTGCTTACTTTTTAGCGAATTATAGGTTTGAATCTTTCGTGCCAAAGAAGATATGATACGATCAAAAAATGAAGGAGTGTCTATGAGACGATGAAATAAGGTGAATGAAGCAAGTAATGTGCGCCAGGACATCATTGTATATCCTTTAATCTTTCTTGCATATTTCCTGACGTGATGGCTTATTGATTAGTTTGTGTAATAAAAATTATTGGTGAATTAAAATAGAGTAAAATTTAGCTACACAAATTAATTAAAAAAAAACGTTAAAAATTAATTTTAGCTACAACTCGTTAGATCTAAAGGCGACTTAATAAATCGGTGGATGCTTATTCATTCCAAAAACATTTACGTGAGGTTGTACAAATATATTTTTCTAATATTCTGTATTGAGTTTGTAATAACCAATCGATATCCTTCAAACTACGGTTACATAAAATAATTTGTTTATCAATAATTTTCGACATTGAATTTACTTTCACGTTCATATTCAACAAGTTCTGAAAATGGACACGCGTAATCTTATAATAAGATGAAAATTGAATACAACGAAAATGAAAATTTTAGAAAAATTTACATTAGCAGGATTTCTTATTTTCGTAATCACAACTTTTTCGTAAAAACTTAAGAGTGTAGCTTGTATTTCAGGGGTCGGCAAACTTTATATAAAAGTAATTCGAGCTAAGGATAAAAACACTCCCATTTTTTTTTTTTACGGTATAAAAAGTATTTTTAATTGGGTTTTCTAATAAACCGTCCATTCAAAGTGGTTGGTTTTCAAAATTGAATTGATTTGATTTTGATAACTTATCTTAAGTAATATAAAAACATAAGATATGTACCTACCAGTAGATATTCAGTAACAACCTTGTATCTTTGATAATAATATATTCTATTCTTGACGAATGTCCTTTCCAAAACGATAATTTTTTCACGTATTTGAATATTGCATTGTATTTTTTTAATTGAGCCAACATTGGAAAAATCGCCTGTATGTTTATTTTAAGAAAATACCTACAATCATGTTTTTAGAAAATTCATGATCTACGGCACACAATGTTAAACTATTTGCCGATCTCTGTAAGGAAGGCGAAGCTATTAAACTGTAGGGCCATAGAGGGACTGCAGGCGTGCGATGGAGGTCCCTGGACGCTCCTATATTGTGGAAAATAGGCTAAGATTTGGCGCTCGTATTAAGGGAAAGACAAAAGATAGTGCCACGGGCAATATTGATTTAGATATCAGAATAGATTACCCCTTTAAAAATAATGGTACCTATTTTGATTTTAAAATGGCCATTACGTTGAATACAAAAGATACCAATTCAGTGATATATTCAATTTCAGTAAAAAAAATTGTGTAATTACGCCTTTATACATAAGGACCATAATATTTCGAACGAGAAATCACAAAATTGCGTATTTATAATTCAATAATTATGTTAAATCACAAACCCACCAAAGGAAAAAACACATTATAACTAACCCTCTCACCGTTTCTTCGATACACATTCATGCTTCATTCACATTCATACATCGTTTTATAATTGAACTTATACTCTTCTAATTCTTAGCAAGAACTGACTAAAGTATTTGATTCACTTGATCGTGCAATATCTTCTTATAGTGTCTCCAACTTTTTATCTCCTTTTAATCTTTTATGCAATACTTAAATAAAAACACAATTTTGCGCATATGATGGGAGTTCAAGAAAATGTTTCAAATAACACTTAAAATAAGTTTTCGGGGTGCTATATTGGAATACTATATATAATGGGTAACGTTTTGATATGTGGAACCTCCCGTATTTTTTTAATATTATAAAACATCAAAAAGATATCAATTTTTTATGTCAAATCTCATCACTACAAATTCGGAATACTTTCGGATGACAGCCGTTCGATCATTGGAGGAATTCATGGAAAGTTATACCATCAGCCTAGGGGGACATGGGGTGAAATAACTTGGATTTCATTATTGTCACGTAGCAGGGAACATACCTTAGAGGGACCATCCGATGAAGTAGTATGATACGAGTATAATATATTAGTTTGAATTTCAAAATTTTCCTTTTTATTCGATTGGCATTACACAAACATTGAAAGAAGAGTACGTCTCCGTTTGTAAATAAATATTCAGAATTCTAAACAACTGATTTTAGTGATATTTTTATTTTTTGGCGTTTTTTCTTATCGGATGTAGGCTACTATCATCTGAGAAATCGTTACCCCGTATTTTGTAGTCTTGAATCGCACTCGCACTATTTGCGTAATGTGACGTCAAACGTCACACGTCACACGTCACACGTCACACGTCACACGTCACACGTCACACGTCACACGTCACACGTCACACGTCACACGTCACACGTCACACGTCACACGTCACAAGTCACACATCTCACGTCACACGTCACACGTCACACGTCACACGTCACACGTCACAGGTCACACGTCACACGCTCACACGTCACAAGTCACACGTCACACGTCAAACGTCACACGTCACACGTCACACGTCACACGTAACACGTCACACGTCACACGTCACAAGTCACACGTCAAACTTCACACGTCACACGTCACACGTCACACGTCACACGTCACACGTCACACGTCACACGTCACACGTCACACGTCACACGTCAAACGTCACACGTCACACGTCACACGTCACACGTCACACGTCACACGTCACACGTCACACGTCACACGTCACACGTCACACGTCACACGTCACACGTCACACGTCACACGTCACACGTCACACGTCACACGTCACACGTCACACGTCACAAGTCACACATCTCACGTCACACGTCACACGTCACACGTCACACGTCACACGTCACACGTCACACGTCACACGTCACACGTCACACGTCACACGTCACACGTCACACGTCACACGTCACACGTCACACGTCACACGTCACACGTCATATATATGTAGGTTGAGACGTTTTAGATTTTAAAATTCTACTCATACCGTTATCTTTCATTTTCATCAATTTCCACCCCACACACATTATTATATCACATTATTAAAATCTGTTGCTTCCATTTCTTTTAAAATTTGTCTTACTTTTGTTGATGGCTGCGTATGATATACGCACATATTAAATTTTTTAAATCTTTTTGTTAAAAGAGAACTTTGTCATTCTGGTGAAAAATATTGCGGTTAAATCGTATATTTCATATATTTAAAAAAAAAGTTTATTTTACGTAGCCTGGGTCGATGAATGTAATTAATATTGTTAGAACAACAAATGTAGTTCTGTATTTTTGATTAAGGTTTAAACAAGAAATTAAGAATTATTTTTTTATTCTTAAGCTATTTTGGGGTATACAAATAATTATCCTATTTCAAAAAATCATTACGAAAATCTTTATTCAAATTTCTCAACGAAGTTTTGACAAAACTTTCCTAAAAAGCAACTCTGTGATTTAAAGAAAGATTTATATGAAATAAAACAATAAATTTGAACACCACGAAAAATTTCAAAGGTCTCAAAATGTTTCTAATTTTTGACGTGTAACCTAGTTGAAAAATACATTATAACATGACTAAGTAGATGCCAAGTATTCTTTTAATATGCGTACTTTAAGTAAAATAATTCATAAAATATACGCCACCGCAGGTCGACCCCTACAAGCATGAACTATATTTAGTTTGGCTGGGGATGCTGTGCCTTTTAGCGAAAATGTTTCCAATGGACGATAGGTTTATTCGTTTTAGACGCAACTTTTTTTTAATTATATTATGCATCAAAATCGACGATTCCAATCAAAATAAAATGTATTATTTTAACGGTCGCAAGTGCACAATTTACCTACATATATGACATTTTTTTAATTAAATGAGAAAGAAATCTTGAACCTTAGTGCAGAGAAAGCTTGGAGCAGAAAATAGGTAGTCTAGAGTTCTATGGTTTCCACTTCAACACCAGATATAATCATATAACAAATAGCCTACCTGGTAAACATATATGGTACCTATACTAAGGGTAAAGTAAAAACAATTTTTATACATTGCTGCTTAACGCAATGAAAATTTATTCGTCAATGCGCCTTTTTATTTTCAGGGTAATTATATTTTGGAAATGTTTTGCAATGGATTATTTTTGTTGTCAATTTCATCTACCATAATACAGAGGTAACCCCAGCATAGCGGGCTAAAAAATCACCAAAATGTTCGACAGCCATTCAACGTAATAAAAAAGTATAGACATCTTGAAAGGAATCATTAACATTATGGGTACTAGTAAATATCGAGAATATGATATCGGTTTACCACATTTAGTACCAGTCAACTATTGTTTTGCAGGATTTCCAATGAATTATTTTTTTTCTGAGATGCGAGCATAATGAAATTGCCTTAACGTATCTAGAGTCAAGGTGTAAAAAGAGGCTTAAATTGGCTGTCGGTACGTGATGTTATTTTGCAAATACTTTCCTTATATCTACGTCGAGTCGAATCAGTCACATTCATTGTAATCTGTCATATCAAATAAAAGTAACGCGATAACAATGACAAGCATGTTGACAATTTCGAAGCGTAATATTTTGTCATTTACCAGTATTAACATTTTGATAACGTGTTTCAGAAAGAAAATTTTCAGTCATGACGTAAAATACAAGATATGATATTGTTCCGCGCTCAAGGTTGTTGGGACCGATAATTTCTAAACAAAATAGTTAGTTCTATATACACTAGTTATTTCTATATAAACTACTTGATTTGGCAAGATGAAAACTGAGAAATTTGGTTTCTACAGAATCATAAAAAATGGTGGCTTTAATCCACCTTATTTTCTAGATAGCCATTAGCAGGGAAAAATCACGGGAGATTAAAATTGCGGTCTCTTGTAGATTCTAGAATTTTTTGCTGCAAGGAGTTAAAAGTTTTTTTTTCAATTGATGATTCTATTTTTCGGATTTGTATTTCTTTGATACTTTGGATAAGCGTGTTGTTGCCAGTGAAAGTTTAAAGATTTCACAACTTACGCACTTGAAAAGTTATAAAATTTCGTTACTTGCTAAAATCACTTTAGTTCTAAGACATTTTGTTTTCTAAACGTTAAGTTAAACTTTAAATAAAAACCAAAAATTAACAAGAGCAAATTTTAATTTTGGCATTTACTTAGATTATTTTTTTATTTTTATTTCTTCACGCATACATTAGTTTCACTTTTAAAAATGGCCTGCAAACTTAAGCTTTATGAAGGCACATTTCAAAAAAATTATAAAAATAATCAACTGGTAACATATATTTCAGGTAGACATTATTACCAGTCTACATTTGAAAAGATTCTTTTTATATTTGACATGTTTTTTTTACATTTACATCAGTTTCAATTTTGAAAATGTAAGATAAACACAATGAGATCGTATTATTTATTTTATATTTACTAAAAGAAACTGAATTCTCCTAAAATATCAAAGGCATAATAATCAAAAAATGTCACGTGATGAATAATATTGGTGAAATACTTCAAATTAATTAAGTGCGGGTTGTTTCGAACATTCGTCACATTTGACGGCCTCCATAGTTGAGTGGTAAGACGCTGGACTACGAATCCAAAGGTCGCGGGTTCAAACCCGGCGTGCGCCAATTATTTTCATTTAGTTAATATGTGTCATAACACATTTAATTCATATAAAAATAATAAAAAGTATATTTGCGGCACTTTCCAGAAAAGTAGATACTCTAAGTATCGCCCTGGTGAAAGACCACCATTTAGAATTGAAACGTTGCTTGAAATGGCTTTAGCCGTGTTTGGTGACCAGATCTGAATAGCCAGGTACTTCTCAACCTTCCTCTTCGCAATCTCCTTCCCCTCCCCAGTACTTTCAGCCTCACAAAATACCCTATTTGGGGATGCCATAGTCTCACTGGCTCTAGACGGTTGAGAGCAGTTGAGACTCTTGTGCGGTATTCATATAAAATAAAAAAAAATAAAATTTTAAAGCCGAAACGGGCTAAGAATTGACGTTTGTTGGGGACCATTAAAATATCGCTAATCGTAGAATGTTAATGATATCAAATGTATTTAATTAGCAAATATAACTAATTCGATTAGGTTCCAATGATCTTTTTATATTCATTCATATCAACTTGAATTAATTATATCGAAACATATCGATCTAATGTGCTCATCGTTAGAATAGGCTGGTTTTTTATAAATTCATTTCTTTTAGAGGGGTTTTATAAATTTCGGAATAATTGCTAGATATTATATTTATTATGATATAATTACCAAAGTTTGCCGTGAGATTTGATATTGGTAAAACAATATTTGTACAAAAATGTATTTTAGTAAAAAAGCTGAGTTTCCAAAAAGGTTTTTTTTAAATCATCCATTTAATACATAGATAGGGAATAAGTAAATGGATTTGCAATATAAATTTATTGACTTCATAAATCACGTATTACAAATAAACACTGCTTGTTAAAGGTAGGCCAGAACTAGGAAGTCTGTGATTAAATGGAACAATCAATTAGTTATTATCAAAGCCTTGGAGCGTTCTACTTACTATCACAGATAAAATAATAAAACCTATTAATCGAAATAATATATCCAGTTACGTTGTAAGTAGCTGGTGTCGACGTCTGTGTTTCTGTTTTTAATGTTATAGGTACCTAACTTTATTTTTTATTTCTTTGGAGACCTTCTTTTAACAATTTTCGTGGTCGAGTTGTTAAGATTCCCGACTACGAATCCAAAGGTCGCGGGTTCAAATCAAAGTATGAGTTAATATGTTTTATTTTATTAAGAAGTATTATTTCACATTTAATTGATAAAACATATATATACCTTTGGTTTATTTGTGTTTCAGAGTAGTAGATACTCTTATTATCATCCTGTTGAAAACCCACCATTTAGAATCGAAATATTGCTTGCAATAGTTATAACCGTGTTTGATGACTAGATCAGAATAGTTACTTCCCAACCCTACTCTTACCCATCTCCTTACATTCCTTACTCTCTTCAGCTCCACAAAATACCACAGTTGGGGATGCCAGTTTGTGCAGTATTTTTGTTATTTTATTATACTTTAATGGAATTATGTGATCTGTTTGCAGGATAAAAAAAAACTCCTTGGACCAACTATTTTAATTTTACCGGTTCTCCTTTTTGTACCTATATCCAATCGTCCAATAAATGCATCAACACCAAATTATAGCTTTATTTTCTTAATTCTAGTAATAGGATTTGAATGGGCTTTGTAATCTCTTCAGCTCTCGTCCAGCCATACGTGAACTTCAAGGATCTTAATTATATTGCATTCAATATAAATTTGTCCACTCCCTGCCATTTATTTGCCTCACTATTATACAACAGGGTTATCAGTAATATAAAATGAAAAAAACTTTGAGTTAAATATTGAAACAATGTACTAACCATACAATCATTAGCATTTAGAAAAAAACACGGGAAAAATAGTGACGAGAGGGATCTGAACGCTGGCGTCCATTACCCGGGCCTTTGCTCTTACCAATGATCTATCACATAAATCTGCGAATTAATAATAATAATACTGTGCTAATTTATATAGCGCTGTTTTAGTGAAATATTATCTCTAAGGGGTTTCTTTAATACATGATATGGTTTCCAAATGTGTTCGTTGTCAAAAAAATTTACACTTAAAATATTTTCAATTATTTTTTAGTTGTTAGAATTGATGTATTGTTTCAGGTATTTTGATAAATTTTTCTGAGTTGTCGATCTTCTAGTATAAAGGTTGTTGAATGTAACGTGATCAAATACCTAAAGTAAAGAAACATGGAGTCAAATAAAATTTATTGTAGAGAAAGCATCAATATTAACCAAATATTTTTTTACATCCCAGAAAAGATGTAAATTTACGACCCGTACTAAGTTCTTTTATCCTACGGTGACCTTTTTAAGCGCAAATACTTTGGGTAGGTACTTACTTACATAATTATGTGAGCGTAGGTACTTCCATTAGGTAAGTACATCTAAATGAGCCTCATAAAATTACAACAAAATAACAATAAAAGTCACATTATTTAGTATAATTAAAATGTACAGGTTCTTAAAAAAACCACATTGAATATTATTTTCAAATTCAAAAGCCCTCTACATTACGAATATCAAACATTTAAAATAGTAGTAAAGATAGAATTTTTATAATTTAGAGTGCTACTGAATGGGGTTAGTATTATTTAAAACAGTACTTCTCAAACTTTAAAAAGAGAATCCACACAGGTCCTAGAAGCTTTCGATGGAAAACAGGAAGATATTTAATTGATTTAAAAATAAAAATTGATATGCTAAAATAGTTTGTTATAAAAAACCGAACAGGAGGATGACACAATAAATATTTTTATACCATTTCTCAATGCTTCCATTTTTGTCGATTCAATATGTTTATATAATGTGGGTAGCTAAAGAAGGACTGGCCGAAATTTTCGAGAAAAAGGTGGTGTAGAAATTAATAACTTTATTAATAATATTTTTTCGAGGAGCCAAAAATTTTGAAATTTAGATTTCAAAATAAAAATTGAGAAAAGTTTGATACGCGCTAATTTAGGATAGGTTGAGTTGGCATTTAGAGTACCAAATTATTCAATGTTACAATTTCAATTCGTGTGTCCGCGTAATCATGAGTGAGTCCTAGCGAAATGTCATATTCAAATGTCAAAAAACTAGGTATTAAAAAAATATTTACGAAACAAATAATCTAAACATACTCGCACCTTTTAATGAACGTGTGTTACATTTGAAAAAAAAAGCAGTCTTTGAGCTTCAAAAATGTTCAAATTGTCAGCTTCGCCGTAATAAAATATCAATTTAAAGGAGGATTTTCAAGTGCAATTCTACTTTTTTATCTTAATCATGTGCTTTGGAGCTTTTAAAAAATCACACAAGGTTTCATACTTTCCAGAGTGGTAAATAATCTAGTATCGGCCTGGCGAAAGACCACTATTCAAAATCGAAGCGTTGCTTGAAATAACTTTGGCCGTGTTTGGGGACCAGATCTGAATAGCCAGGTACTTCCCAATTTCCCTCTTCTCCATCTTGTTCTCCACTCCATTGACTTCACCTACCAAACTGTTTGGATATGTCATAGTTCCACTGGCTTCAGACAGTTGGGAGCAGTTAGGACTCTTGTGCAGTATTCAGTATATATATTTTTAAATAGATTTTTTTCCATAGTTTTCAATTATTTTTATGTTGATTTGTTGCAGCAATATCTATTAAAGGTTTTTTACTCGACAAAGCAAAAATCTCCACGCTCTTTGTACGTTTGCTTAAATGATTATCCAGTTGAGGTTTTTTTTCTTTGAAGAGAAAACACAGGCTTGGAAAACGATTAATATAAAAAAATAACAGTAAGAAGGCATTTCGTCTACATACGACACTATTTCAGACATATCACATAAAGTTTTATGTTCATGACAGCTCAGCGGAGAAGAGCTTTTCACGCTTTGGTAATCAATATCAATCTGCCGTTCTTAAAAATAGGTAGGTTCATTAAATATAACCTTTGGTCCGTTTCAGGCTAGCAGGTGAATGTTTTTTTTTTGGAAAAAATAAATTTAATTTTTCATCATGGTTCAACCTTATTTACTAGCTTAATCTTTGTAATCGAGCACATCGCAGGAAAAGCGAGAAGATCCATGGCAATGAACTTAGTGGTTGTGGTTACAATAAAATAAAATAAAGTTATTCAATTGACGTCAGTGATCGGATCGATTGTTTCAGATACAAGGTAATATAAATATAAAAGAAAGTTTAAATGATAACGCTCCTCAATTAGAGATGTCAAAGACCAAAGCGACACATACTGCAGACTGTGGTACTCAAAGAAAAATAAACCCATCTCCACTGTCTTAATTATCTGAAGGCCAACCGTCATAAACATTGTTTTGG
This sequence comes from Drusus annulatus, assembly GCA_022651775.1. Lineage (NCBI taxonomy): Eukaryota > Metazoa > Arthropoda > Insecta > Trichoptera > Limnephilidae > Drusus > Drusus annulatus. Next base: position 90,381 of record JAGWCC010000246.1, on the reverse strand, counting down.
TTAAGTCAATGCTTATAATCGTTAAAATGTAAACGAGTTCTTTCGTACACTGTTTTATTGCAGAAGCCTAACGACTTTCGACGACTTTGAAACTGTGGGTAAAGTTTTTTTAATTAACGATACTTTCATCAAATAACGACGAGCAAAAGGCTGTCATAACACAGCCTACTTAAAATTGTATACTGCCTAACCGGAAAATTAACGCCTTTAGTATTTTTCCATCATAAAAGTTAACGATAATGGTATCCGCCTGTAAAACAAAATTACCGCTAGCCATCTAGATACCTCGAGATAAAAATTTCGTAAGTTCTGTATATTTTCAATGTAATCTACGTTTGCAACATGGTATTATAATATTAATTGTCGCTGAAAAAATTTTTCAGCTGTACTCAGGAAGGAGTTAACTTAACATCCACGTGATAAGTGGGCTTGCACGAGAAAAAACAGTGTTTTGAGTCAAAGCTTTGAAACCTGGAAAATTATAAAGGTTGAAGCATAAGTTCATATCGTATTTTATTTTCAAGGCAATAATTTTTTGGTTTATAGTACTATTATGGTTTATTGAATACGCCCTGGTTTTTTAAATGCGTTCAATTGAAAATGTTGATGTTCCTGTTTCATGTGAAGCATGTGAGCAATGTGAAAAATGGCTGTGTTCGAAATATGATGAAACTGGGAACAAAACGCAAGCAAATCGATGTTCGAAAGCAAGTAGTAACACTTACTAAGCTATTATTTTTGTCTTTTTACATAAATCAAGTGACAGGCGTGATGTTTTTATTTAAAAATGTTTATAACAACACTAAACAAGAAATCTAGACATAATACTTACCGTTTTTGTTAAGCCTTGAATCTTCAAAAGTGACAGACAAAGCAAATATTTTTTAATCGCAACGCCATTTCGATTATGAGCCAAGTGGTTTTTAGATTTCCATTTAACTATGAAAAAAATTATCAAGATGCTAGATGATTATTCCTTATTTTTCAATAGTAAAAAAGTGTGTTATCAACACTCACACGAAGCCAGGTGAGAAAACTTAATATTGATTAATTTTGAATTTCAATAATTTCACGATATAAACAATTCTGTATCAGTAAGTCCATGGTATTAAACATCTATTTCTATCGACGATTATTCGAATAGTGAAAAGTCACTTTTAAGATATTACTTAACTTGCAAACGTGAAACTCGTTATTGATTTGCGTGACAGGTAATTAACACAATTACAAACTTTCCCGTGAAAACTTTTAAGATTTGAGTGAGTAGGAATAACAATAAAGCTAGCACTTTTATCAAGCCCAGTAACCTGGTATAGCAACTTAAGTCGTTAAAACTTGTCAAAGTGCTTTTAAAATCTTATAAAACTATTACCGAGATGCGTAAAATCGTTTATTACCGTGAAATTTTAACGATACTTCTTGTGGTGGTAAAATGCTCGACCAACTTCAAAACTGGATAAAAACAAATTACATTTTTACCTGCGTTATTTAGTTTAGAAAATTGTATCTTCAAAATTGCTCATATAAAGTTGGTCAGCTGTAAAAATAATTATAAAAAAATTGATTTGTGTTGTAAAAAGCGATTCAAAACGTTATAAAACAATACAAATTTTAACCACATTACGAAGACTGTTTTTACAATATTTTAGGTAGGCAGGCTGAAAATAAATTGATACAGAAACTGAAACATACATTATTTAAAAAAATAAAGTGGATTTGAATTTAGCAAAGGTTCGCTTGCTATTTTTACGACTGACACATACACGTATTCGGAATAAAGCCGCTCGATAGTCAATCAAATGTTTGTAAATCGCTTCGAGGGCAAAAAACATCAAATAATGTCAAGTCCAACGTAAAATATGTTCCTATGAACTACCTTTCCATTACGAATAATGTGCCAAACTTATGTTATGTGCTTTCCTAAGCAGGAAACGATGACTTGACCGTACTCAACGTCTTAAAATCACATGTGTCATTAAATCTCATGTTCTTAATAGACCTCCCCAAAGGGGGCCTCACGTGCTTGGGTTTGAGGCTCCTCCAATATTGAGAGCAAGAAAATCAGTCCCTTTCCAGGAGATTAAAAGTTACCCTCGCTTACGAAAAATTGAGTTCTTGCGGATTTGACACTTTTAGAAAAACAAATATTATTTTCGCACGTAAACCTTGATAAAGAAATTACATTTTATTTATTACTTCAAATTGACTTTTTACTATTCTCTTTGTCTTGGGATATTTCATACTCTACTACTTTACTAAAATCAATATAATTCTCTTTAGACGTCCTTTATATTTTCCGAACTATTAACTGATAGATTTGAGTAGGAGACAACGAGTTGCTGCTTCAAATCTTTTGTTACCAATTCAATGCTTTGCCTATATATTCGTGCGATTTTTTTCTGAATTAATTCACTTGAAGCAAACCAATAAAATGTTCCACACAGAAAACATGAATGAAACATTCCCGTCGTGTGCTGGCAATTAATGTTGGTACAGGCGCCCTTACGTGACCGGTGATTTATCAGTTGGTTTGGGAATCGGTGCGCGGCCGCGGTGGCGATTAAAAGCCTTCATTAAAAGCACGTTTCCAGAATTGTTACAGCAAGAAGTTGTATTACTTAAGATTTTTTTAAATCTCTTGCAGATTGGTTGATTTTGAAAAGACCTCGGACTTGAGCCGATTATCATGTTCGAACAGATTATTTATATCCTGGTAAATCAGAAAGTCTTCTGTTAAGTTGGATTAGATCAACAAAGCTTTGAAACAGCTTTATGGTTTGATTTATGATGACTCCTGATAAAGATTTTTCTTTGTTAGCAAATAAAGTTCAAATAACCGCTTACCTTAGAATAGCAATTGGATTTTTGTGGGTAAACGTCTTAACTTAATCAATAATAAATACATTAAAAAATAACCATCCAAATAATAGTGAATTGTTATTTGTTCAACGGAAGCTACGAGAATGTTATGTGACTATTTTTTTTTAATTAACACAACACACAAGGCTACGTGGTTTATCTCGTGGTCTATGCTATCTTTAGGGATGCTTTGTGGAGCAAAAAAGTTTTTCGGACGCATCTTTAAAAACAAACAAGATATTCATAAACTTAAGTCTCTCACTCTTTAATAAATGATATTAATATATGTTTAGTATTTATTTGAAAATGGTACGTACAGTTTTATAACACTTGTTAAATTTATTACCTCTTTATATGTATTCTATTTTGTTTGATTTAATATTATTTTATTTGATTCAACTTTTTTTATATTGATTTGATTAAAATAAAGTTTATTCAATATAATTTGATTTACTTTTTATTTTGTTTGTATCTTTATTTTATTTGAATACCTTATACCTTATCAAAATAAATAATTCCATTCAGTACTTCATTTCACTATAAGCTACTTAGTTCAATACCTAAATCCTAATTTAATATTTAAATATTTAGAATACTTTCAATTTTTTCAAAACATAATCATTTTTGATTTTATTAAATTGATCTGCAAAATGATAATATATTATGTAATATATTGATTTAATTTTTTATTATCTATTTGCTTTACTTTTCCTAAAGACGTCATTTACATGTGATGAAACTAGTTGGCAACAGCAAATATATATTTTTATGTAATAAAAAACATTTTTTTAAAGTGAACAAAACAAGGTTATTTATTTTCTTTGCATTAAGACATTTTACCTAAACGAAAGAAAGCAAATACAGATACTTTCCAGTTGGTCTAAATAATATTATTAGTTCAAAGTTTTATCACTTGTATCGAATCTTGACTATTCTCGAGTCAGCTAAGAAAACACCCTTGACATGCGGTTCCGCACTCAAACCCATCATGTTTGAAGTTTCATTTGTGAGTTTTGAATTTACGAAACATACCTCTCAACGTCACCCTCAATTTGTGACGTCGAGTGAAGCGAGGTAACTTCATTAAATATTAAATTATCTTTCTATGCCTCTCTTTGTAGTTGAGAATGTGCTTCTAGAGCAATCAAAATTTAATCACATATGTTTGAAGTCTTTATAAAATAAAACGATTTCTTTAAGAAAATTCGTGACTCTTCTAGAAAACTTTTTGTTTAGTTCAGGTTTAAAATAATTCTAAAAAAACACCGAAATATTAGTAAAAGTATTAGGTACTTGTTCCTATATCATGAACAGTGGTAGTTTGACAAAGCCTTCTGAAGGCGAAATAGGTGTCACGCATTTCACTGACTGAATATCTCAATTTTTATAATCGCTTCATTAAGTTTAAATAGGATATATTTTTAACTTTAAAAAATAAATATGAAAAAGATTTATTTTATTCCTAACCGTCATAATATTTAACTACATAGTTTAAAATGGACGAAAATTAAACTTTGTGCTGTAGGTTATTTTGATTTTGAATGCAAACATTCTTTAAAATACACAACGATCCTCGAGGCCAAGGGCATAAATTGGAGATATTTCGTTAAAAATGCAGGACAAAGCTGTTTAAGCTTTTCTGGCCCCGCTATACCCTTTTGAGGTAAACAAACCGTTCTGGCACCAAGCCTTGGCGTCATTTGCATTTTTCAGCATTAAATTTTAATTTAATTTGCTTTTTTTCTGGCCTGAAAACCTCTCCGCTATCTGAAAAGTCTGAAAGCAAACTTTTACATAAAGTATCCCACGGTGTAAATAATTTATGGATAACTTACATTTTTTGACTCAAAAGTTTTGAGATTTTCTAAGCTGGAAGTTTTAACTTACAACGAGAAAAGAAAATTCACCATTTTTTATTTGTATTCAAATACTCATTTTTAAAATAGTTCGACATATAAGTTGCATAGTTTAGTAATCGTCAAACATTTAATATTTATAACATTATCGTATACTCTTCTTAGAGACTTATTGTTTGCAATTGTAACAACTTTAAAATTCCAAGAAAAATTAGATAATTTTGATCAGCACCGTTAAAATAAAACGAAATCTAAAATGGACAGTCTGTTCTTATTTATTGTAAAATACAAACATAAGAACACGATATATTTGATAACTATAGTAAATTCAATGAAAATAACATAAAAGTTACTAACTGGGGCAAATGAAATTAAGGATGAAAGAGAAATTTGTATCCAATTTCTCCTTGGAAAATCGCTCATCCGAAGTATTCTTTAAAGAAAAGGTTTTAAGGAATAATATTTTCTCTCAAGTTTAAAAGATACATTAATGAAGCTATCCTGCAACGATTTTGATAAAACCAATTATTTTTGTTTGATGATCATTTATCCGCCCACGCGTAATATGGACATTGATAAATTGAAGCGACAAAATGTTCGCATAAAATTTTCCGGCTAAAATTAGGGGTTTGTCATTTAATATTTCAATAACTTAATGGGCTATCTATTTATAAAAAAAACATCTGCATTTTTTACGTTAACGGAAGAAATACGAAATTGTTTTTTTTTATTTCATAACAATTTGTTTTTGTTACAATAAATTTTGTTTGGGGAGTATGACTTTGATTTTTGTTTTCTGACGGAAATAAATACTCGACGGAAATACATTTTTTTTACAAACAGCAATTATTTTTACACTTCAACGGACGTCCGTTGGAAATCGTGTGAAGACAATCATTCTTTGTTAAAATCAACTCCTCGCGGGCGGACCTAAGGTTTCCCTCGTGTCACCTTTTAAGATGCTGTGCGGGGGGGTAGTTGGACGAAGAGATGTGGAGGTGGTTCACAATTGAGGTGGAATGATGATTGAAAGAAAAATACCAACTTCGGATTTGTGAGAGCGGATAAGAGTCAGTGTAACTTGTTTAAAGCTAGATGCCAGGAGAAAAAGTAAGATTGAAATGAACTAAATAATTGATTTTTTTAAATGTATATTTTTTAAATTATTGATACTAAAACTTACGGAAGGTTGACGGAAAATAAGAAGAAACATTTGTTAGGAAAAAAAGGATTTACAAAATAGGATTCTTAAAAAAAGCAGGAAAATATTTATAAAACATTGTGTTTTGTTCTTTCTCGAGAGTACAAAGCAAAAGTAGGGAGTAACAGATAAGTAAACTCAGATGTACTCAGTAGTTACATACAGAATATTACACTGTCCAGAATGTCGAGACTTGTTAACTCAAGCGTTGGTCTTGAAATGTTTGGAACCAGTCTAAATGATTTTTGTCATTCTTTACGACTTTACCAAAACCTTTATTTGACCTTGCCTTTGACTTGAATGTTCTTTCTAATGTATATTATTGGCCAATTTCTGTTATTGCTTTGTGCTGTTTTTTCTCTGTGGCTCTTTTTTCCCATTTCGTGTTGTGTATTTTTTTTTGTAATCGGACAATAGTCCGTTAGTTTATAAATAAATTACTTGTCAATTAATTTAGGTTGATAATTCTTATTTTTATTGCGTTTCCTCGGTTTTGTTTAAATGTTATTTTTTTTTACTAAAGAAAACAGAAAATATTTTATTAATTGATTATAACGCTTTGTGTGCCTATCATTTACCTCTAATATTTTTACATTAAACTTGTAACAAAGTAAAAATCTCGCGTATAAAAAAGCGGAAACTTCGTAAAATATCAGATTTTATATTCCAGTATGAATTATTATGGCTTCTTCTGCTTTGCGAATGTTTTGTCAGGAAAGGAGAAAAGGCGTGAAAAGAAAATAAAGAAAGATTGGAAAAGTTATGACACGGTTACGAGAGGAAAAAATATCTGAAATGTTTATATTCAAAGGAATATTGATCAATCACCTTTCATTTACGAGATAAAAGGGTACACATTTAGTAACACACTTCTCGTCAAGGGAAACTTTAATATTAATTGAAATTGTGACAAGACGAAAAAAATATAACACATATTTTCTTCTTCTCTGCTCACCGTTCCGCGCCCTTTACGAGAAGGTTTCTATTGATTGCTTTACGGTGGCGGTTCGAAAAGATTTGTGTGAAACCTCTACGTTCAGGGAAGGTGAGCTCAAAGGGCGAGTGTCTCAGTTTAAGTCTGAATCAAGTAAAGGCTCCCCAGTACGTTAAAATAAATTCATGAAGAAAAAAAGCTAGTCTTTAACATTTTGTACACAAATTAGTAATTTATGTGTTATTTTAGTGTGTAAAGCCACTTTATAAGATTTATTAAATTTAGCCACACGCAAACTCAGAGCACGCAGAACATGCAAACCCGATGTGTTCAATCAAATAAATGATAAATCCACATTATTATATTTGTAATTTATATTTTGTTGCGCTATGCGACCACTCGACCCACGGACCACTCGATTCGAGTAAATGGCATTTCGCTATAAAACGGACTTTCAAAACAAAAGTGTTCAAAAATCATACTCTATTAACGGGCTTTAAATACAAAAAATATTTTTAAAAATCCTACTCTCATAAATCTTAACTTTATTTTTTTATTTATTCTAATATGAAGAGAGCACTTGAGGTGAAATATCCCAAAATTGCGCTAAATAAAAACTTTTAAATTTATTTTTTATTATTATTTATTTTTTAAATATTTTCGTAGAAAGCAATCACTTTTTAGTTAGACATATTTATTGAAAATGAAATAATATTATTATTATTCAATAGTTCTGACATTGTATGTTGCACATACATTTCAAAGGCTTTTTTGTGTGCCTTGATTTAGCCTTGCTCTTCTCATTGCTGGATAAAGTCCTTCTTCCCGTCTTCCCAGTGTTTGTTGCTTTGGGCCAAGACTTTCCATTTTAACTCCTCACATCTTTTTTAAACGTCGCTATCTTTCTGCTACGGTCCTTTTGGTGTTTTTTATCCTAGTTTTCACATGGCCTACCCATTCCCATGTCAATATGGCTTCTAATGCGTGTGTGTTGTATGGCTTATGTGGTTTAGTATCTATACATGCAATATTTCTCTTCATGGAACATAGGGGTAGAGAATGTCCGTGTAACGTCGACCATCTGATACCCCCGACCATCTTCTGTTTTGACAAAATTGTATAACATGACTCTGCGGTGTATATCTTTTCCCATTTCAATATTATGTGTGTATAAATGATGTTGGGATGCATTATTTTAGACAATTTAGTGCATATGCAACTAAATTTATAATCAAGTCTGTCGCATTCTTATTGACGTTTGTTGCGCACAGTAATTCTTCTATTTGCATCGATTTATTTCGGATGAAAGTACACTCCCTCCAGAGAAAGATAAATTATTAGAATTATTATTAACATATGCGGTATTTTATTATGCTTTGTAATTGTACCCGTACATCTCAATACTTAGTGATTAACTTTTGATTGAAGATTAATTTCAATAGTACATCGGAGTAGTCCAATATCCCCGACCACTTTGGTTCCGTAAAACACCGACTGCTTTTAGTATGCACTTTTTTTGATCTTACATTGTTCCAGGGGAAAACAATATGTCAAAACAATCTAAATAGCCTGAAAAATGGAGATGGAATCCGGATACGATGAAAGAACTGAACCATTTAACTTTGTTAGAAGTCTTAGCTGTGAATTATAGAATAAAAAGTTTTTAACAGAAATAGAAGCATTTAAGGGAGGTTTTGTCAGATATTCCACCTATTAACCAAAGAAAATTAATTGAATCACGCCAAAGAAGGATGATTTTTCCAATAGGAACGATTTTTTTAGGATTTCGTATCTGTTAGCAATATAAATGAAAATTCTCCATTGATTTTCATTTTATAATGACAAAAAAATGGGCAAATAGTTTTTCTGTGACTTTATGAAGAGACTTTAGCATACGAATTGGATTTAAGGAAACCTGAATTAATTTGTTCGCTGAGAACTGCAGACTTCAATAAGCCACAAATTGGCAGATTGAGGTGCATAATACGAGTGTGCCGTGAATCATTCAATTAAAATTGGATACAGTGAATAATTGCCACTCAATAGGTACATAAAACATGTGCTGATATTCTGAAGGGTTTCGACAATTAAACATGCGACCACTGTAGATTTAATTAGACAAACTTGTGGCGGTCGGCACAATAAGCCGTATTTCAGTTATTACATTTTGAGATGTTTATTTTAATAATTTTTCTCATTTAAGTATTTTAGTCACGTTTTTTTTTGTTTTTTGATATGTATATATTTCTTAAATCCAAGTACAATAACAATTATTTCCACATAGGTGTAAGCTTAATTTTTTTTAAATCCATGGGCAATCGGGACTACACGAACTCCACTAATTTTCATATTATGAAGAATGCATTAATATATTTTTTTTTTAATGTAAACATAATCCAATTTTTATTTTACAAATCACTTTATGCTTTCCTTGGTTGCCATTTATATATAAGGTTCTTCTGAAAATAAAATAATTATTTGCACCAATACAAGCATCGTAAAACTAAAAAAAAAATTATCAAATTAAAAATAATATTCATAATTTTTAATGAATGAAATATGATATCGATTAAAATGCCACTTTCTAATAACGTCCAAATGGCCGAATTGGTTAAGGCGTTACTCGCGGATAGAGTATAGGATCCGAGTCCGAGTCTTGGTTGTGACCATTGTCTTTTGGTTTTCTAGCTTTTCTGTTTCATATTTTTGTTTTGGATTATTCATTTTATTTCAAAAACAAAAGCATTAATGCTTCAAAATTATTTACAATTTCAACAAAATTATTATCATTCTAAATAAAATAAGCTAAAGCTCATGAATAATGAGATAGTACTATATCATATTAATGAAGGAAAAAAAAAAGTGAATATTTTTGATTATGATCAAAGCCATCTACTCGTGTTATCAACTTTCGTTGTCATGGATTCGTTTAAATCTTCCGGAGAAAATATGGAAAGTTGTGGGTCATTTAGCGCTTTATGTGTGTTTTTATGCCCTCATTTTGCCGTGTGTTTGACATCTTTATAGACCGTGGCATAAAACATCCGCGGTATAAAATGTTTAATGGACTTTGCGGATGTGGCCTGGCAACTATATCTCACATTAAATAATTATATTTTGCGAGTTGGCTCGCGTTAATCAAAAATGTCATTAAAAATATACACAACAAATCATCAGGGGCAAGTTCAGGATCAACAAAGGTAGATTAATATTTTAAGAAATTGATGAAAGGGATGTCGAAATGAGCACTAGAATAATGCTACATCTCCGTAAAAACGCTGTAACAAGTTTTGTTACATAGCTCGTTTTGGTAAAACTCTACAACCGTTGGGCAATTATTTATAAATTTTGTATTTTACGCACTGCGGCAACAAGCAGGTTAAATCTATACAAGGGAGCCGAAACCTGAGAGATCTCTCCTCGAAAATAGTAGTTCTAGACTCATGCTTCTGCGAATCTTGTATATGGTATCAAGTCGAAGAGACTTACTAAAATTGTCTACTGAAACAAATAATAACCCAAATTAGTTTACGAAAAATTTACACTTTGATAGATGATCAATAAGGAAAAAAAATATTTTTTTGCGAATTTAGGTCGTTTTACGTTTTCCAATGTTTTATAATAGAACTCATTGAACACTGCCAATGATGACGAAAAAATTTTCAATTCATCTCTCGAAATTCTAAAAGTATTTCCGTATCCTAAGCAATATATTTCATTTTCCCTCAAACAAATCACATGCGGTCGCAACATTCAACTAAAAATTATCGTTTTGTTAAATCTTTCGAATAAAATCATATCAAACGTAAATCTGATTTTACGCTCGCTACAAGCCAATAAAATTTTGCAAATAAAAAGAACATTTTCATAACCAGTCTAGCCACAAAGGTTAATTTTAGCCAGAAGATTACTTTACTTTGAAAATAAAGCCAGTTTTAAAATTGGCACTAATCTTTTAAGGGTTTTGGTTTTAAAGAAAGGAAAATATGTATTTGGAGGGTAAATTATTACCTATTTGATGAAGAAAATGTAACACTTCATACATTAGTTATTTTTTAAATTTATGTTAGGCTCTTGTGAATAAATTATTAATTAAGTGGGGACGAAATCATCTACCCTTAAGCTGCACGTGGATTTAATTACACCCACTATAGATTACAGGTACCAATCAAGTTTAATATTGCTATGCCTAAAGGGAGAGGTTAATTTAAAAAAAATTAACTTTCACTGATCAAAGATAACAAAATAAGGTTTTTCATTTAAAATACTGTGTTAAATGTTTTAATTAATGTAAGATAAACCTTTTATTTTCTAATATAAAAGCTACCCTTCAAAGTTGTTTCAATTTTCAAAATTCATTAAAGAGATTTGAGAATGAAATATTTTGGAGTTTTCAACGGTATCTGAGCGGATGGTGCTTTGAAGACTAAGCATCCTGTTTATTCCACTATCACACAATTAGGAAACGTGGTCAAGACATAATCATTATCAATAGAAGGTTTTATTTTTTCATTGCATTACAAAGAGTTTTTATGAATACTTCTTATGCTCAACAACTCAGTTCTGGAATGAGTATATTTTCACGACCCACGTTGACCCTCTCGCATTTTTAAGAATGTGGAATTATTTCTGTTTTGATGTTCCTTACTAGAGCTAGAACTAGATGTACAGTTATTTATATGTTATGCAATGCCAATCAATATTTAAACCACCGAACTACCACAGCCCACATCTTAAATGGAAAAAACATGTTGATGTACGTTTTCGCTCCACTGCAGTCGAGCCCGCAACCCTTCGACTAAAGAAAAAATCGTGGATTTCAACATCGTTTGGATATCACAACATTGTCTACTCCTGTATAATGCTATAAACATTGCGTGTCTCTCGCAACCGGGAGATGACTTCCGCCTATTCACATCGATTAGACGCTTTTCTCTCCTTGGTAGATAGGTACTTACTTGCGGACAGATGTTATTTACAAGTTTTACATATTTTTAGTGCGCGCGACATGTTACTCGTAGATTGATTCTATTTCCTAGTAGAGAAAGCGTTTCATAAAATACAGTATCAAAGTCCATGTTTGAAAGAAATGCAAATGTAAATTTTATTGTAATTGATAAAATAATAATATAAACAGGCGTTGGAGAAAAATCTGATTTTATGCCAACGGATAAAAAAGTGTTTATCAGAATTAATAAACTTCAACTACGCACGATTCTAAAAAAATGAAATTGCACCTTTTAATCACACTAAACTAATTCCATTAAGATCAGTGCTTTAGAATAAATATTCAAAGCAAATTTTTGCATTACCTTCGCGCATAGTTATTTTCTTAGGATTTTTTTTTTACTTCTTAGCTTTTTTACAAAATATTCGTATTATATTAATATAATGTTTCGTATCTAACATTCAGAAAAAAAATAGAGTCAACAGTTTTCCGGATTAGTTTGGACATCTGTGAAATATTTTTGAAACTAAAACTGAAAATTTCGTGGAAAACGCTTTCAGAATGGTTCTGAAATTTGCTAATCCTTAAGGGGGAAAGCTTCACACCGAAAACATTTCAAAAAAGCTTTGCAGTGACATATTTCAAGAAAATTCTAAACTCTATGAGAATCTATGGGTTTCTATCAATTTGCATGCAAATAAAACATGCAGGTTGGAAATGCACCTCTAAAGGTTAAGAAATAGTTACAAGGTTACAAATAAAAAAGCAAAAGGGTTTGATTTTTTACAATGATTTATCGGCAATGTGGTCAACTATGATAATAGCAGAGAAAACTATCATATTTGTCCTTTATTACTTTTATAATTATTCTAAATTATTCGCTTAATTTCACTGTCGCACTTGCGTTGATCAGTATACATACATATATTTAATAAACTCAAACATGAATACTTTTAAAACTATGGTGTAAGTGCACTGTGATATTTACAGTATCGTTAACCCACACAGCACGGTAGAAATTGAGACTTCTGAAGCTCGAAATATTATCAGTAAAAACATGTGGACCTCTTACAGACTTAGAAATCTCTCATAGACCACCAAAAATACCTATCATAGACCAAGAAATATTCCTAATTATTACGTCTTAGAGGCCTCTCAAAGATCTGTTTTCCAGTGACATGTGTTTTACCAAGATTTACCGAAAAACTTACGGAAAACTAATATATAACCATCATTATATCTTGGAGATCTCTCAATTTAATCAAAACTCACCATAGAGACCTCGGTTAGATATTTTGGCAACAAATTAGTAATATAAAGTAGTAATATAACATTAAATATTCAGAAACCTTCTTAGAGATCAACCATGTGTTTGCTAAATATAATACAATTTGAAGATCTCCCAGAGATATTCCTAATATATAATAGAAACCGTGTGAAGACATTCCAAAAAAATGACAGTTATTTATGAAATAGTTTTAGAGGCCCCCTCAAAGACTTAAGGAATGAAAACCAAAGGCAGTCATGATATCTTTCACAAAATTCAAAAATTATTCCCAAATACCCCACAAAGATAGAGGGGGTCTTTTGAAAGCTTGTGATCAGAAATGTAACAATTGGACACAGACATTTTGGAGATCTCCCAGAGATAGTTAAATGCTTAAGGCAAATGTTTCAGGGCCCTCCCAAACCTATAAAGTATAGAAGCCTTCTCAGAGATCTTCAACTACCGAGTCTTAACAAAATGCTTCTGAATGCATGCATGCTGTGTGAGAGAAACGCAGAACATGCAGCAGGAGAAAGCAGTGGAGAAGGTTCAGAGGGCGGGGTCTACCTAACTACCTGCCGCCGCCCCCAGAGAGGTAGGAGGGGGCGCCGCGCCTCGGCGTGCGCTGGCCCAGCCCCCCGGGTTCCCGGGCCTCGCGGGGCTCCTGAGCCTCGCGGGGGTCGCGGGCCTCCCCTTTGCCCGGGGACATTTCTGACTGCGATTCTGCGCTCGAGTCGGCCACGGGACGAAACATGTCTATTTTGAAATAAGCACGAATCAGGGACAGTCATGAACACCTTCTTTACAAACATCCCTCGGCGATCATTTCATATTCACATGATCTAAAAGACATCATTGTTACTCGGTATGACTATCATTGTTATAAACATAAAATAGGTATATTTTCGTAGATAGCAATTACTTCGTGGTTTAACATATTTAAATAAATGAAAAAAATAATTATATATAAGACCACGGATATTATTTTATTTTCTATGACCGACAGTAAATTTGTCCAGTAGTCCAATATTAGGTATATTTTCTGTAAATTCATAAAATTTATCATTATTCTTTAATCACCTTCTCAGTTGACGTCTTGTCTCTTTTAATTTATATTATCTGTCTCTTCCTCTCTGTTCCTTTGTTATAATTAAAATGTTATACTTTTGTTTTCTCAGTGTTCTTTTATTTTGTTATCCTTCTGTATGTATATATAACCGCATACTTTGTATTTATCGTTTAGATTAATTTTGTACCCTGATGATGCTAAGGCTAAGCGAAACCGGTCGGTCATAAAAATTCAAATCATATTCGTGTTCTCATACAAAGTTATTTTTTATTTATTTTATAAAATTAGTACTTCAAACATCTTACTATCAAAATAATCGTACGAAAGTTGTATGTTATTTAGTGAAAAAGTAATTTGGTTTCGTCCCCTAAATATCTCGTTACAGTTTTGTAGCGTGCTACTTGGAGATTAACATTTTTTTATTTAGATGACCAAGAGAGGAACAAACAATATCTACTTTATTTATGCCAGACTGCTGCTATAAGTTGTGAAAATCCGTGGGTTGGAGTTTTCTCAGAGGTGTTAAAAAACTAGCACCATTACCTTTGATATCATGAAAAATAGTAATGGCTTAATATTATGTAAATGTGTTTGAAAATTGTATTACGTGTACAACATTGCTTCCACTGTTTTCCTATAGATGGCTTTAGCGGTCGAAATAAATAGATCGTAGACGGTATGCAATAAACTCAAGCATCTGCCAACATAACCCCATGTAAACATTAGTCGATTTGTGTCTGCATCATAAAGTTATTCTCGGTTCAATATGTCAGTTAACGAGCCAATTTTTTTATAATTTGCGGGAGGTTTAATGTTCTGCTCCCTCTGACTACCACTTGATTCGATCAATGGCGCACCTGGCTGACCAGCATTTCCGGTCTTAAGAATAAGTAAAAAATTAAATCGATTTGTGGATCACTTTAGAAGGTGACCAGTTTTTTCAACGCAGGATTCGTACACTGCCCGAAAGATGGGAGAAAGTAGTGGCCAGCGATGGACAATACTTTGATTCATAAATGTCTAACCACTTTTTTACAATAAAGTGTTGAGTTTCAGAAAAAAACGACGTCAGCAAAGTTGTACACCTAATATATTTTTTCCTAATGTTAATTGATATAGTCAGTACTTTCGAACCCACATTGCAGAATCCTGACAAAAATGGTGTCTCAATTAACAGTGTACAAATACGATGTAATATATCTCTTCCTTACCTTTTGGCGTATTGATTGGCACTCTATAGGAGGGGTTGGAGTTACACTCAGTGCAGGGGCTCCCGCTCGAGTCCGACTCGGAGTCGTGCGCGGCGGAGGGGGGCGGCGCCGGGGAGGCGCGCGGCGTGCGCCCCCGAGCCGCCCCCGGGGCTCCAGAACTGCCCGCGGCCATCGTCATGGCTTTGGATAGGGTGTACTCATCTGTCAACAATAAAAAAATACTCATTTCTCTTAGGATTCTTTTTAATGGCAAGAAATCGTGAATGATTCAGGTCAAGCTTACGTTGTCTAACTAAGCGGACTCAATGTTTTAAGGTAGGTTCATCACACTTTTATTTTCTATTATTTTTATATTCATAATCGAAATAATGTCAATAATCTTTAACGTAAATACGAAACAGAAAAAATATAACGGTTGCGACCGAGACTCGAACTCAGAATCTCTACTCTATCTGGGAGTAACGCTTCTGCCAATTCGGCCACTGGAATTACTGATCGATCTCATTCTTCATTTGAAAATTATTAATATGATTTATTAAAATTTTTCTTTCGATTTGGCTACCATCTTTGTATGGTATACAAACCTCTACCCGAGCACATCTTATATACCTAGATGGTGTCTTGGATAAACCATTCATTTTTATTTTATAGAAGATTTTTGATTTTGTTACAAAGTCGAGAATCTATTTATTTAATTATTATTAACTTTGAAGCCTTAATGCTTATTATTTGTTTAAAATTATTTTACTAAAAAACCTAATAGTAAGCTGGAGGATCTTAAATATAATTTCTTCTAAAAACCACGAAACAATATAACTATAAAAAAATCATTATATCTTCTGTCAACTACGTTTGTTAAAATATTTGTATTTTCTCACCTGAGCTACTAAAAGACCTGTGCTTTGTGCTCCGCCTATCAGTGCTCCGCATCAGGTTGGGGCGCGCGGGGGCCGGGCCCAGGGCCTCACACTCGGAGCGCCCGAAGGTGCGGAACTGCACGGAGTAGTCGAGGGTGGCCGCTGCGCCGCTGGGAGGCCCGCCCATGCTGAACGTGGCGTAGGGACTTATCTCGTACATTTCTAAAACCAAATAATTAATTAATAATCATAATATTTATTTTAGATATATTACGTGGGGCTAACAGAAAAATCGCAGATCTAAAGAGTTTTTTTTTTATGAAATGAAAAATCAACTTTGTATAAAACAGACAATATGAATTGAAATTTTGAGAACGGTTCGCTTTTACGACTCGTTCTTATGTTCAACAGCTCGGCTATGGAACGATTGGCCGGCCTCTGTGTTTCCTCCCTCCTTCAACATGGGTCTCTTCAAGACCCTAGTTCACTCCTTCCTTTCCTCAAAAAGACTCTTCACACAGCATCCCCAAAGATGACATAGGCCCTGAGGGAAATTATTTCCCTCAAGGCCTCCTGTGTGGAGTTGTTGTAAAAAAAAAAAATCTACACAGCACAACATTAATATATACCTACATACGAAAAATACAAATGTTTACCTAGTGCTCTGTTTGTTCTTGTTTAACTTTGGAAACAGTTGTAAGTCGAAGGATCGAAATTATGAAAAGAAGATAAATTTGTTGATTACCTGCTGGTTGTTCGTTTTTTCCATTTAGATGTTTTATAGGTGACGATGTATAAACTTGTTGACAGTTTCTTCTATTGTCTTGGTTCTCCACTGATTTTTCATCCTCTGATATATCCCCTCTGCTGTATCCCTTAAAGAAACAACTGGATAACGATAAACTGAAAGAAGAAAAAAAAATCAGTTTTCCCTTAAAACCCACAAAAATATTAGTCGAAATTCCAAAAAATTATCATACCTTCTATTTCGCACTAGGATAAAAAGTATTATAGCTAATGACAGAAGGGCGAGAACTGCCAATCCTGCCATGATTGCACTAAGACGACTGAACATTTCTGTTTGAGATCGATCAGCATCCCAGTGGGGAGGAAATACCGCTGGAGTCGCTATCCGACCTGAAAGAATATTTCTTGTTAAATTAAAAGGAAGTGATTAGCAGTTTTATTAAATAATCATAGTAATATAGTGAAATATAGTTTCTTTTATTTAAGACAGAACATTCCCAAAGAGGTGTTTTCCAGTCTATTCAGACTTTATTAAATATTCTTGTAGTTTCTAGAATGGACGTATGCTTGTCTACCTAGTGTATATTTTAAAATAAAACACATAAATTTGGCTACCATAACAACTTTGCAACTTTATTGTGAGTGATAATATTTGCAACGAGTCATAAATGATGTCTCAAACGGTATTAAGCAAAACTGTTAAAAAAAATAATGGTAGCAATAAAAAGTTCTACAAACCTCCTTCTGGTGTCAAAGTTGAAAAATAAAACTTCCCCGTCGTTAATCCAGCTTCGTTTACTGCTGATAATCGTAAATAATACCAAGTTCCTGGAATCAAATTATCAATGACCAGTCCTTCAGTTTTTAATGCTGTTCTTTCCACATTCCAAACAGTTTCTTTGATTGGACGGTACTCTACAATAAACTCAGTAATGGGGCAGCCACCATTATCCCACGTTAGCAAGTTCAGCTTTAAGCTGGTACTGTTAGTTGAAATCAAATCTTTTTCATTTGGAACTTTTGACACTCCTCCTCTTGTCATCGCTCTTAATTTTTGGCTTTCATCACCAGTGTCCACCATGTTTTGAGCTTCGAGATAAATAATGTACGCTGAACCACAAGCTAAACCCTCCAGCGTGTAACTTTGCAGGTCTCCTGCTAGTGATACAACCTCCGAAGCCTGACCTTCGCGGGAATAATGCAAAATATAACCTGTAACAAAAATTAACTATGAACACTTACTATAACAATTATCTAAGAAACAAGCATTAGAAGCAAGAACTTAAACGTTTTTCAACATTATTATCTTTTATTATATGGAAGAGGTGAGTAACAAAAATAGAAACTTACAAAAAATACAAGGCTCTCTCTTGGGGCCACTTCTAAATCGTAAATCATTGTTTTTGTTTTATTTGATTAGGTATCATGGTTTCGTGTTATTGTAACAGCATCATGTTAGCATAATATCATGGTATTGCGGTGTCTGTTTGCATATAACATCGGTAATAAAACATTACCTTATTCTGAATTATGTATCTACTCACTTTGTATTGGTGAGCCCCCGTCTTCGACCGGCGACCAGTGCACCTTGAGGGCTCCCGCAGCTGCTTGCTGAAGCCTGAGTTGCGGAGGCCCGGGGGGCAACAATGCCACTAGACTGTAGGTTATGCTGTCCTCCCCAAATAAATTCTTGGCACTGCATGTATAGTTTCCTGATAATGATGCGTCCATAGCTGAAAAAACATTAAAGCAAAAAAAATATCAACTGTTAGATTATATGATATGTAACATTGAGTTGGAAATGTATTTAAATGGATGAGTAT
This sequence comes from Drusus annulatus, assembly GCA_022651775.1. Classification (NCBI taxonomy): domain Eukaryota; kingdom Metazoa; phylum Arthropoda; class Insecta; order Trichoptera; family Limnephilidae; genus Drusus; species Drusus annulatus. The sequence continues at coordinate 71,609 of JAGWCC010000246.1, read as the reverse complement.
TAAAACAGTTAAGCTTTTTTTAACATATTTTGAAATATTTCTCACTAAATAAATAACAGTTACTCCATAATTTTTAATTCTCTCTTATGGGAATTATTATATTCCCATGTTCCTCGCCGAATGTCGACGTATGTGTGTTGTATAGGTCTTTCACCTTGATTAAAATTATTTTGATTCATTTCTACTCTTTAACCCTATGGGAAACTACAAAACTATATTCAACTAATGCAACGGAAGACATTAAAACATGTTTTGAAATATATCAAAGCATTCTAAAAGCTGAACCAACATGTACATTTCACACAATTAATAACTGCGTTAAATGACTTCTACTCTCCTACCACACGAGCCTTATGAGAAAGTATCATAATGAAGCAAAATATTGAACGAACTGTGAATGTCGAGATGGCCAGAGTGTGTGACTTGGTAGTGGGGGCTGTGGGTGACGGGCCGCCCCCGGTGCATCCACCTCGTCCTGGGGGTTGGACTCCCAACAGACATACAGGAGAGGGTAGTACTGGATCGAAGAGACAACTGCAGGTTCTGCCCAAAGGATGCTATTCGAGCAGGAGCTGAAAATAGAAAAATTATTCTGTTGATTGCTCGAAATCAATGCTTTAAAATTTCAATGACAAAGTGTATTTTAAATTTACATAGGATGACAAAATGCCAATCATCCAAAAAAATCACCCCATATCAAGGGGGGTGTCGAAAGACCCCCGCATATATTCGTATAAATCATAAAACATAGATCGTGGCAAGTGACGTAGCGCATACAGCTCGCCGGCCGGCTAAGCGCGGAATGCGGCCAATATCCGTCTACACTGTCTACAGGCCGATAAGCGAAAACTCACCAGTGCTTTTTAAACATTTCGAGATATATTTTTAAACGAAAAATGATTACAATTACAGAATATAATGTGGTTTTATATTTTTCAAAGAAACTTACAAACATTTGAATAAATTACAACGAAAGCATTTTTACCATTACAACGGATATTTCGTTACATCAATAACCCTTGCAAATATGATTTTGAAAAATAATATTACGTTGACAAATTAGATTTCTTTTTAAATTTAAAGTAAATGAAATTTAATAATGCTGTTATTAAAACGTAAAATTATTTTCGAACTGTTTTGAACGTCGAAACTCTTTTCAAACTGTCCTGGCTTTCAACGTCGAAACAGCTGTCAAAATAATTTAAAAAACTAAAATACATGCAGACTTAAATAAAAACATTATTAAATTATTATATTTGATATGAGTATTATTTATTTTTGTCACACATTAAGTTTATTAATGGACTTCTACGAATTTTAGATATCAATATTTCCTCTAAAAAACGTCGGTTATTAGTGACAATACAACTAGATCAAGTCACAAGTTCGCTTAAAGTTTAGGATTATTTCAATATTTTATTCAAATTGATACTAATATTTACTAAATTATAATTGAAACACATGCTTGTAGGTTGCAGAATCCTGTTTTTTTTTTTTTTTTTTTTTTATAAAGTAAAAAGATTTAAAAAACGTTAAGTTAGCTCCCAATAAGTGATATATTGTTATATACATAAAGTTCGATATCAAGTTATTTTTGTTAGATTTTTTTTTCATAAATTGACCTTTGCTCCGAACAAAATTATTAAAAAACCCGTTTTAAATGACAAAGAAATGTTTTAACAGCGACAGTTACTGCTAAACCATACCGTACAAGTAGACCAAAAGTCAAAATTAACATTTTTGGATTTCGGTCTACTTGTATTCTGAAGTAATCTAAAGAATGGAGTTGGTCTCATTGTTTTTTTACAAATACAAGAAAAGTGAATTTATTTATGACATAACATACCATACCCATATACACCTTTTGGCGTATCTAACTCACTTTTGCATCATAGTGGGCATGGTCTTTTTGTATTTTAAGGCCTCCATGTGTGAATACGTATATGTGACATAACTACTAATTAATCTCACAAAGGAAAAGTACTTTCGTGACAAAATAAAAGATATTGGTCGAGACAACAAAGAATTTGGAAAAATCATTAATACAAAAACCAACAAAAAGTAAAAAAACCCACAACTTTGTGGCAATGTTTTTAATGAATATTTCGTAAATGTCGGTAAAAATCTCGCTGAAAATATTAAACTAGCTAGTAAGAAAAGTAATCAACAAGAGACAATTTCAATATATGAAAAAGGTTTTGACACAGTTACTGACGAATATGTTCAAAATGCTATAATTATTTTAAGAGGATCAGCAAACCCGGGTTATCCAAAAAAGTTTTGGAACCACAATTACTGGAACACGTGCACGCTTCAAGCAATGAAAGATACAAGAACCGTCCCGCGAATGTGTTGGAGTGAAACAAATAATATAACACAGTAACCTAAAGAGAAGACATTCAGAGCAGTATAGCGCGCAGTACGAATCCCACTAAAATGTATCAAAAACATTTTTTTCTATAGTACGTGCATTGAATATTGAGAAACGAAAAATGCCAAAATGTTCGGTAGTATTTTCTTAGAGATTACAAAAAAGGAGAGTTAAATTGTTCGATTAACTATCAACTTATCGTGCTTAAGGTGGATCATGGGGAGCTCCTCCACCCCTTTTGGATCCGGCTAGGTTAACAAAGCATTAAAAAGATTGTTGATTAAAACTTGTATTCACTCGAAACCTTAAACAATTTTCTAACTATCCTTAGGGGAATTGACGGATAAAAAGTTTGTAGTTTTGCTTGTACCAGAAAGCTAAAAAGTGTGTTAAGAGGCCAAATTATTTTGAGAGAAAATTTTTTTTAATGATATATTTTTATAATTTATTGGGTGGACGTTTGAACCACTTCATAGAAAAGATCAGTTGAACTTTCAACTCCTAGGCCCTAGACAGCCCAATAAAATTATTTATCGGTTGAAAATAGAAATTTGAAAATATTTTATCAATTCCACCAGAAGTAAAATGAAATTAATCTGACTTCAGGGACACATACACGCTAACAACGCACTTCTATGGGTTAACCTCATCAGTTGCTTGTCGCGTTACTATTGTTTTTTTTTTACTGAAAGCTGAAATCGACCTGCATAGCATTCGTGCGTATTCAGAGTAGGTTGCGTGTTATTAAAAAATCCATATGACGCTTAGATATCGCTAACTTATCTCTGGGAACTGGTCACGTGGTCATAAGAGTAACTGTAATGAAAACGATTCGCCGAGGTTCAAATGCGAATATCGGAGTAGCGGAGCTTTTCCGTCGGAACGGCAAACCCAGTTACTTTTTCTGACAACCCCCTACCCGCCTTCTCCCAGTCCAGGTTCAACCGGTTCTAGAAATAATTCATATTCTAGTCCAAACTTGACCGATTCTAGAGATGGTCAATATTCTTGTCCCGGTTAAAGGAACCGGTTCCAAGCCAGTCACTAGAACCGTCGGTACTATTTCTCCAAGGAACTAGTTCCTATTTTTTGCTAATAAAAATATTTAATTCAATAATTTTAGCGAATATCCATTTAATTCTTTTCACCAAAAAGGCACGGTTGCGGTTCTTTTTTGAAAGAAATTCCCAAAAAAAACAGTGTTTGGCGAGAAACGAGGAACCAGCTCCAATGCTTCTCGTTCCTCTCTAATATAATTTTAGCACAGGAATCCTTTATTATTAATATTTAAACAAGATTTCTTAATAACCGGTTCCTCGCCAGTCACTGGTAACTGGAACTGGAACCGCATTACCGCAGTCCAAACGTACTGAAAAACGTACCCCCTCCTCCCCCCTCTCCCATTTCATATCATTAAATACCTAACAGTATTTTGTACCCAGTATTTTTACCAGGTATTTTTTTGTACCTGTACCCATTGTACCCAGTACCTAAAAGTACTCATAAGACCCATCTCTAGTCCACACCCAATTTCCGATATCAGCCATCCCTATTCCCTAACCGGTTTCAGTTTCTAGTTTCTAGCGCCTTTACTTCAGACTTCAGACCTCAGAGTCACCCCGACCCCACCTCCATCGACTCCATCCTCCATCGCGAAGGACGCGAAGGTGCGAAACTGCGAAGGCGTGAAAGTGAAATACCGAAAGTCACTTCCTGAAGTAGCAGATTAGTAGCTTTACAATTTTAAGATGGGCCGATCCCGGCGGCACTGCAATGCCGGGCCAACCCGCGACAGGAGTGGAGCAAGCCCCGAACATCCCGTCACATTCCAAAAATCAGTTTAATATACTGGTCCCGCATTGCGGGAACTATCAGATATTAAGCTGATAAGAACAGATACTACACTTTGATCTTAGCCAACAGGCCGAGAAGCGATACAAGTTGAGGAAAAATCTTCATATATATGGGCTTATTAAATGTTTTGCTGTGCGAGCTATTTAAAGAAGTGGCGCCATCTTTTGACAGTTTTTTAGACAGTTAGACGGTTCGGTATTAAAAGACATAATCAACAATCATAACATTTTTAAAAATATTTAATATAGCCGAGATTTTAAACCAAAATGTTATTCTGCAAAAATACGAAAATTAAAATTTCGCGGAAATTTTGACGTGTGACATCTGAGGAAGTACAAATAAAACACTTTTACTGAAAGAAAATGGTGTGCGTCTTGGCTAAATTCTCCTTACAAAATGAAATGTCACTGAAACCTAGAATATATATATTTTTTTTAAATTTCGCTAGATGGCACACCTTAACGTTATTATTCTCGTATTTTTTAAAAAATGATCAATCAATCGTTAATGTTGTTATTTTCAAAAAGAGGTACCTCTTCCGGTAGTTCCTTGCGCTACAATAGCGGTGGGTTCACCTTCTCCGGTGCTTGTAGAAGCAGATACCCAAAACTCGTACAAGCGATTTTCAAGGATTCCTCTAACTTCAGTAGCCAGATATCCCCCCACTCCAGGCATACTGTTGACTCCTGGCGACGAACTAGTACCATCGGAAGATACTGTCATTGTTGAATGCTTTCCGACCCTAAAATAAACAAAAACATTTACATTCATATATGTAATTCATCGGAATGGCAAGGTACATCCTAAACATACAGTATACCCTTCTCACCTCCCCCCCATTTCCTTTCGTCGCAAAATATTCTTTAAAATTTGGAGTATTACGATCTTTCAAAGTGGTTAGGTGAGGTTGAGTTGTTTCAAACCTTCATTACATTTGACATTGTAACAATTCGTCGACTAGCCGCACATTGTATTTATTAAATTAGATGTATGTATTAAATGAAACGATGTATGAATGTGAATGAAGCAAGAAGTGTGTGCCAAGACAGAGTTGTATGGCGGTCCGTCCTCTCTGCTTACGTCTGCGGAGAAATGGCGTGGTGGTTAGTTAGTTGTTGTTTTTTCTAACGTTAATACATTCCCCGTTCAACGTTGATTCGAGACTCGTTTTAGATTTTTATCAAATTGTGAGCAGCCGTCAACTAAACGGTCATGTTGTTGAATTTGCACAAAGAAATCTGTTAAAATATAAAAAATGGAGCTTATCAATAAAATGTGAGCATTTAAAGGTAACGAATGTTTTAAACCCAATAAAATATAAAATAAATATGGTGTTTTATGAATAAGAATACTTAATTAAGCGTGGTGTTTTATTTATTCATTTTGTTAATAAAAAAAGTTGTGTAAGAGTACTTCAAGAACTTTCAACTTCAACTACATCGGTGAGTGAATAGTTTCCCATTTTTCTTTGATTCCATAATTTTTCCACAAGCTACAATTCGACACTTCAATCAAGTAGTATAGTTTATCGCTAACAGTTCTCTATTTTCCAAATTCATCTGAAACTGGAAACACATTCTGTGTTACATCGCATTACAGAGGTTGTAGAAAGAGGGAGGAGAAGCAGAAGACTAAGGGGGGGTGTACCTGGTTAAGCAATGGATAATTTAGAAATCCACAATACGTTCACTTAATAAAAGATCGATTTTTGGCGCATTTTGTTTTAAATTTAAGTAGGTAATAGATATGTAACCATGTATAACCAGGTGTTCGCATTGAAATTTATGCGTTTCAGAAACAGAATTAAATGCGAGAAACTAAAAAGACAAAAGTATAAAAAAATTTAAACCATTAGAAATTATGTGGGTATAGCGCGATATCATAATCCCCTCAAATGTTCAACCCCCTATTTACTTGACGCACCCTTTGTTAATATTCTTTCTCCCTCTTGTTGTCTCATTCACTTGCTTAATGGTGGGTTAAGTATTTCACTAAAAAACGCCCTGATCTGGCAGAACACGTGGATCCCTCGAAAGTAACGTCCACATTTTCTGCCTAACGGGGACGAAAAATGCAATGAACTGTCCTTAGAAAAAAAATAAGAGAAATCATTAAACCAATGAAACTGTATTGAAGTGGTTAGTTACCTCCCAGCTTCCCTGAAGTAGACGGTGTAGTGGGCGATTCTGCCGTTCATCTGAAGTGGCGGAAGCCAACTCACCACCACGGACTCGGTCGTCAGAGCGTGAGCTTTCACTTGGGCCGGGGGTCCGGGAACTAAACGCAAATGGACATTTGAAATATCTGTTAAAAATATTCATTTCAATTGTAATGGATAAGTCATTTTTGTAAGCTTTTATGTTTGAGCTTTTAATCGACACGATCGATTGAAGTAATCTTTAATGTTTTTTTTTTGCATTTGATTTTAACTTTTCACATCAAAATGTGTTAATTTATTAATATCAACGTTAAATAATCTTTTGTGTTGTCAACTAACTCTAATGTGACAGAATAATATACGAACACGTTTTTCATGCTTCAAAGCAGTACACCATAATATCGTCATCGGAAAGGCAAAGGGTCTGAATCACCATTTTGGGAAGTTTACACCAGGGCACTTAATTTTTTTTGTTTGTTTTACAATAAAATTCATTGGTCTTCAGTTCCTGGTTGGATTTTGAAGAAAAAGTTAACTCGGGTAACCTAATGCTCTCACTAAGTTACATGAAGCGACAAAAAGCCAAAAAAGTCCCAAACTTGTGTCGCTTGAGTCAAGCTTTCTCCCAAATGGTAAATATATTTAAGATGGCACAACGATCAAATGAGAGTCAGAGCATTCGATGCAGAAAAAAAACTAATCAAAACGGCATATTTATCTCATTTTTGACCAAAGTGTCGCTTAAGCTCTTTTATCTTTCCGGCGACGATATGTTATACCGTTAGCCTTTTGTTACAAAAACCGTAAGCATTTCTGTAAAACTTCATACTTACTGTAATAATTGTTCAAAAATCTTGTAGAATATTAAACATTTCAAAAATATTTACTTTCGTCTTTGTACAACAAGTAAAAACTCGTGGAATAATACACAATATACGGTTCATTTAATTAAAATAAAAGCTATAATTATCCCTCCCTTCCTTGCTTAATATTCTCAAATTACACCTAGAATATCAGTTCCATAGCACATTAGTCCAACCTCTAACCTTTATCTAACCCAAGCATTTCCCTACTACTTTTAATCTAAGCTGCGTTTTCTCTCCTTTGTAATAATACATCCGTCAAATTCAACTACTTTTCATCTAAACTGCGTTTTCTCTTTTTGTAATAATACATCCGTAAAATTCAACTACTTTTCATCTAAGCTGCGTTTTCTTTCTTTTGTAATAATACATTCGTCAAATTCAACTACTTTTCATCTAAGCTGCGTTTTCTCTCTTTTGTAATATTACATCCGTAAAATTCAACCACTTTTCACATAAGCTGCGTTTTCTCCCTTTTGTAATAATACATCCGTAAAATTCAACTACTTTTCACCTAAGCTGCGTTTTCTCTCCTTTGTAATAATACATCCGTCAAATTCAACTACTTTTCATCTAAGCTGTGTTTTCTCCTTCTTGTACATCCATAAAATTCAACTACTTTTCTTCGATATATTAATAAAACGGATTGAATGAAAATATCGAGCAATATCTGCCTATTGAGTTCCTCGAATATTATCAGCTAAATGGTGATTCCTCGAATGTGATTATGAGTAACCGGGAGATTGGAAAGTAAAATCATGTTAGAAAAAAAATAGTTTTAACACTTTTGTTTGTATCAGAATTAGTTGACAAAAAGTCTAAAGACCCTGAAAATTAACGAAATAAAAAATCTTTTAAATTTATACTGTACGTATGCATCAATGAGTACAAACAGAAGAAAATAATAAAAAAATCGTAAAAGTCACAACAAGAACGAACTATCAAATGTTATCTACCGTAAATAGACTCCTTGTTAATGGTAATGAGTACTGCGCAATAGTTGACTACTTTAATATGTCCCTGGGTCAATTAAAACTATTACATATATTGAAGCATATAATTTTGAACAACTTTATTTAAAATGATTTTTTCTGTGCTTTGTATTGTAAGTTGCTATCTGCATGCTCTTTGCTTTATGGTAGATTCACACCAACGTCCGGATCCGCTCAGTGACGATATTGTTCCGCAAGAGAGCTTATTGATATGGTATGAATGTTACATCGCAGATTTTTTTTTTTAAACCATTTTGGTATCACTAAATAATATTTTTAATAATTGACAATTGATAAAAATATTATTTAGTGATAAAAAAATAATATTTTTAATAATTGATAATTGATAAAAATATTATTTAGTGATAAAAAAATGGTTTTTAATAAAAAAAATCTGCGATGTAAGTATTTTCACACATCAAAATAATAATTTTAACTAACTAAGTAGTTAAATATCACAAGGGTGGGCAGAAGGATATACTGCCACACAACTTTGTCTTGGCACATACTCCTTGATTGATATTCATACCATATCAAAAGCTCTCTTGCGGAACAATATCGTCACTGAGCGGATCCGGACGTTGGTGTGAATCCAGCTTTATTTTGCTGGATAATCACTGTGTCTAATGTGTTCCTAGAATAATGATAAGCGTATATTTACTAATATATTTTACAAGTATTATGTTTGCAAATGTTTATTGACCGTAAATAAATATATTACATCACTGATATTTGACAGATGTGACAGTGAAAGTACAGGTATATCACAACGATATCGGGTAGGCACTCACATATTATGAAAAAATAATATGCTCGTATAATGAATAATAATATTAAGAATGTGAATTTGACAGCGAACGTTCATTATTACTATGATACGCCATGTTCCTTCGTTCATTATTAACGACAGAACAGAAAAAAAGAAAGGTTTTTGACTGTGAATGTTCAATAAATTCATTATAAGGTACCATGGTACCGGTCGGTAGCTGAGTGGACTAACGCGTCGCATTCCCACCCGGGCGTCGTGCGTTCAATTCCTCTGCTGGCTAGGTCCTCCATCATTACACAAGCAACATCTTCCGCTTCTTATGGTGGCAATAGGAGTTTTTCAAATATTGTCAGGTTATTCGTAACCCGGGAATGATACGCCATAAGGAATGGAACATAAAAAAACTAACAATTTTTGTTTTTGCCTTTACTCCTGAAAATTAAGTTCGACGTATAGTAATGTGCTGTGTACTCACGATCCTCGTCAGTCAAACAGAAGATGGGCGTGCTGCGCTTGCCGTCCCCCGCCGCTGTGTAGGCCAGGACCTGCACCGTGTAGTTGGTGTAGCGCCTTAGGCCGTGCAGATAAGTCTCCGCGCTCGTCGTTCTTTTAATTTCGCCATTGGCGCCGGGTGCTTTGGGGGGGGGGAGAGGATATATAATTAATTAGTGAGTTAAAAATAATATTGTTTTATTATCGGTCAATTTTTGTTGCATTTGACTGCGCTGACATGTAATACACAACAATAAGTTTAAACTGTAGGAATAATGATTTTGTATTGATTTTACATATAAAGTTCATAAGACTTTAAATGTATTTAATAACACTGTTGACATAATCTAAAAAAATAACTTTTGTAAAAATAATGCAATATATTCCGCATTTCTCTACAAAAACCAAAAAAGGATACAGGATGAACAAAAAATTAGTTGGTTGAAAGAAATTGTCAGTTGGATATACTTGTAAGTCCGTCTTAATAATATTATATTGTTAAATTTTATAATACATATTTGAAGTGTTAAGGATCAGCACTCAAGGATGACGCTTAACGTTACTATCTAGCATTCTAATACAAGCAATACTACAAATTATTTATCTGTAAATTTTCTACGGGTAGTTAAAAAAAATGTCTAAGGTTTCCAATGAATATAGTTTTTTAACTGTATATTCTTAAATTTTATGAAAAACATACTAAAATGTTGGTAAAAGTGAAGTTTGGAAACCATCAAAGGCATTTTTTTTATCGTTTTACCTAAAATTCTAGTATGCATTTTATAAAGAATTTTAAATATTGCTGTTAAAGACCTTATACATTTCTCTAACTACCCGTACAGAATTGACAGATGAATCATTTGAATTATTCTTTGTACTAGAAAGCCAAAAATGTGTATTTTTGGGTGCTGACCCTTAACATGCAAATTTAATAAATAAGATGCACTTATCGAATAAACTCAAACAAAATGGTACGTCGGAAATGTTAGTTATTTTTATTTTAATATTCTTCATTGCCTAAAACTGTAAGAATTTTTTTTACAAATTGCAAAATTCACAACTCATTCAATCGAAATATACCATAGCATTCCAGTTTTCAAATCTTTTTTTGCTTTGAAACAGAAAACGCTATGAACTTGTGCATTGACTTGTGTACTTACATCCTTGCCCATCGGTCGGTTTGTAAACGACTTTGTATCCTTGAAGCACTCCTCCGTGCAGCGTGGAGGGGGGAGGCTCCCAAGACACTTTGATACTTTGTGATGACAGCGCTGAGCATAGCACGTTGTTGGGGGCTCCCTCAGGTACTGAAATTGGCAGGTAAAAAAAATATGCTTAAGTTTTGTATTATTTCTTGTATTATGTGGGAATAATTCTCTTCAATATTTTAAAGAAAGTACTACGATTGACAGATCTCAATAACCGAGAAGAATGTTGTTTGTTCGTCGGAAGAACAAAAAAACTCTTGAACGGTGAGCTCTGGTGTCATGAAATACTTACATATTATTTTTGGTTGAATTTTTAGATCAGCGAAGATATTTTTAGCTCTCAGGGATAATTTTATCAAGAGCTTTCATGCTTTGAAATGTCCATTGTCATACGAAATTCGAAAAGACAATATACTGCTTGTTCTATGTTTTTCAATCGGAATAAAATAGTTCGTTATTTAAAAAAAAAAACAATATTTTGTATCACTTTATTATTATTCGCTCCGACCTAAAGGTTAAAGATAGTGAAGAGGGGAATGAGATGGGGAAGAGGATGGTTAGGAAGTACCTGGCTATTCAGATCTAGTCACCAAACACGGCTAAAGCTATTTAAAGCAACGTTTCAATTATGAATGGTGGTCTTTCACCAGAGCGGTACTAAAAGTTTCTACCACTCTGGAACGTCCCGCGAATATACTATATATTATTTTTTATACATTAAATGTGTTAAGTCACATGTCAATTAAATAAAAATTATTTGCGGATGCTGGGTTTGAACCCGCGACTTCTGGATTCGTAGTCGAACGTCTTACCACTCAACCACGGAGGCCGTCAAAAAAATTACTATGGATACCTTTGTCTTAATGCGCTCTTTGAAGTAAGAGCTGCATTTTTTTTAATGTCCCATCATCATGTCTTATTCAACTTATGTAAATTAAAGCAACTAGTTAACCTGATAAAGTAATAAACAAACCCCCTTCTTGCGTAGTGGCCGAGGCAGGCAAGGATGCGGGTCCCGCCGCCACCCCGTTGAAGGCTCTCACGGTGACGCCGTACCGAGTGAACTTGCGCAACCCCGTCAGCATGGCCTCCAGGTTGGACCAGCCGTTGACCGTGACGGACTTGCTCGAGTTGGGGTTGAAGATCGGGAAGGGGGAGTTGCTGTTCAGCTCGCTCCAGGTGACGAGGTAGCCAAGCAGCTCGCCGTTCCAAGAGTCGTGTGGAGGTGCCTGGGAAGCAAACAATCATTACTTCTGGTCAAACACCCGTAACAACGAACAAGAAAATACGAACCGTCCGAGTATGGAACGCCACTGCAAAGAGGAAGAGGACTACCTTAGCTTACTTGAGGGGTATGTAAGATTGTCGTACAGTGTAAAGTGTAACGTTAATGCAAACTTTTATTCATGAATCGGAAAAAAAAGTATTTTTGCTTTTTTTTATTTAGTGGGGGTCTTGTAGGCAAGTAGGTATATTTGTGATAGGCCAATTTTTTTTAGCTACCATTTCAAGTAGCGGGCTTTGTCTTCCAGAACAATGCGCAGTAAAATATTGCTGACGCGGTTGTTTCGCCTATTCTGGGTCGTTATGTAAGTATATTTACATCATTAATTAAATCCATCTAATCATTCAGTGGAATAACGTTGAGTAGAAATTCTCTACATTTTTATTTTTACTAAGAATATGTGATATTTTGCAACTATTAAATGTAATTTTTCAAAAGGATATCGTTGAATTAATTTTTGAAAAGGATATTGTCGAATACAACATTATCCCAGGAAAAAGCTCAATCATTTTTTTAAACTTTTAAATGGGTTACGAAAGTTCTTCATTGGTAAACAAAAAAAAAACAGCTTTTCGTTTACTGTAAAACTGTAAAATAATGATATTTTCATTTTAATAATAATATATGATATTTTTGTTATGAAAGGAAAGAGCTTTTTTCATATCCTCATTTTTTTGACGATTCAATGCTATGTGACTCTTAAAAAATTAACAATATACGTTTTTAAATAAGAGCTTACCTTCCATGTTACATGCAATTCTCCCTGCCCGCCAGTTTGCACCACGACGTTCATTGGAGCCTCCATAGGTGCTAAATAAAAAAATACAATTACAAAATATCCTTTCACCATGACCTATCTTTGCATCGTTAACTAGTTCATCAATCTGCAATAAATAATAGTTACCTTCTTCCTTAGTTTTCACAACAACAGGTTCCGAGTAGGAGCTTTGGTCGATCGTGTTGTAGGCTGCAAGGCGCACGGTGTAGGCAGTAGCGGGGTGTAGGCCTGGTACTAGTGTTTCACACACTATGGCTTCAGAGAGCCCAACGACTCCCCCATGTCTTTCAAGGTCTGCACTGTAAGTAAATAGAACTGTTTTCAAAACCACTTATGAAATAAATCTTAATGGTTCAAGAAATGATAATATCGCCACGGAAAAAGGGCAGAAGAGCCTCTTGGAAAGTTTACACCTAAGCACTTTAAAGTTTTTATTTTATGGTATAATAAAATTCATTAGTCTTCAGTACCTTCTTGGATTTTGAATAAAAAAATTAACTCAGATAACTCAATGCTCTCACTCAGTTACCTAAAGCGACAAAAAGATAAAATAGTTCCAAGCTTGTGTCGCTTGAGTCAAGCCTTCTCCCAAATAGTAAATATATTTTAGATGGGTGAAGGGCCATAAGAGTCTTCAGAATCAAACAAGAGTCAAGATCAAGGAAAAACTCATCAAAATTGCATATTTAACTCATTTCTGATCAAAGTGGCGCTTAAGCTCTTTTGAATTTTAAACGCATTAGTCTATTTTTAGTTTTAGTTTTATTTATTTTATATTAGTTACTTTGTACATTCAAGTTTACAAGTAGCTAATTATTTCATTTTATTTTTAATTTTATAATATCTTAACTTATATATTACTTATTATTTTGATTTGTGTGCATTTTAAATAATTTTTACTGGCTATTTTAAATTTATTGATAGGCATAATTTTGATGGTTTCCGGCAGAGCATTATAAGATTTCATCCCTTCATATAGTAAGCTATTTTGTGTGTTGGCTTATGAACAACTTCCGAGTTTTTCAACCGTTTTTGTTGGACTTTAGATGGTGTTGATGAATTATATGAATTCGCTTTTACTTAAATTGATTTATCCACGACTGAATTAGTTTTGGGGGAGACTGTTTATTACATGTGGCTATCTCTGTAAATCCATTTATTTAAATACCATTTAAATGTATTTACCTGTTATATGATACTCTGACAGTGTCCAGTGTGATATTCACTACATTTGCCGATAGCCAATCATCCTTGTTTAGCGAGCCCAGCAGCTGGTATTGTGCCAAATAACCGAGTAGGGGATTATTCCCATCGAAACCTCTCAGCCAAGAAACCTTCACTGTCCTCCCCCCAACTTCCACAACTTGGAGAGACACCGGTGGATCAGGACGCTCTGAAACCAAACCAAAATATTTAGATATCAAATCATATTAATCAATTTGGAACGTACAATGAACGAATTTCACTCTTTGTCAGCCAGACGTAAACTTTTTGATATATTAACTTTACACAAAATTATGCATTCATCAATTGATGCACCAAATATTTTATCCCAAATTAACATCAACATACCAATAAGAAAATCAACGAGGAGGATAAACAATATTTTTAATATTAAAGCCTACCACCACAAATACGAGATATTTCTCTACTTTGGCGAGAACATTAAGAAACTAAAACAAAATTCACTGCACAAACAATGAAGTAGACATTTTTATTGACACGATAAAAAAAAAAAAAAAACTGTCAATCATATCAAGCTGATATTGTAATGATGCCCTTTAGTTATAGACTGGTTATATGAAGTACCAAGTAGCAAACGGCCAATAGACATCTCTTCAGTACAGGTGCCAATATTCCATTCATTTATGTTCTACCTTGTATAATATTATTCTTTTTATTTTGTTTGTTGTTCATTTACTTTTGCATTTTTCATAAACTTTTACTTGATTACTTACTGTTGTTAAATATTTCAATTAAATAACCACTCATGTATATATGTTTTGGGCATCATGCCTGTTATATGTACTAAAATAAAATAAAATATCAGCCCTGGCCAACCTGTGGCCCCCTGGCCGCATGCGGCCCGTGGCGCCCTTTTGTGTGGCCCGCGGTCATGTAAGACGAATTACGTTTTTTTTAAATTAGGTATCGGGTACTTCAGAATATATTTAAAATCACATTTATGTTATTAAAACTATTAACATTTCTATAATTACGTGAAAAACACGAAATGCATATATTCTGCTGGTTTATATTTCCCGCGCATAACTTCTCGCTCGTTAAGCGTTCGAGAACTCGCAGTCTGCTTCAGCGTCGTCACGTATACATTTTTGTAACTCAAATTATTTAAAATACTAACAAAAAAATCAATAAGTATAAAATTCGTTGTAACAATTTTATTTTTTATTTTTTGATGTTTGTATGTGCGGCCCTTGGGAAAATTTTATGCCGTCAATGCAGCCCGGGATGCAATTTGAGTTGGCCAGGCCTGGTATATAACAAAAAAAGGAATTAATATATATTTTTAACATGTACTACCTTTAAATATTAATTTTACCTTGAACTGAAACGTATATCAGGTGCTCACTTCGACCAAAAGCGTTCTCCGCTTGACACCTGTAAATCCCAGAATCTCTTCTCTCAGCTCTGCTCAAACTCAATTGCGATCTCAAACCTGACTCAGTCCTTACTTCTGACATGCTGATCCTGTATTAAAAGATAATATTTTAGTAAAAAAAAAAACTAATGTTAAGCACCTATACAACATAATCATTATTCCTTAAGCCTCAGCACTCAAAATTGGCGCTAAACGTCACTCTGTAGCTATATAATACAAGCAATACTACAAATGATTTATTTGTAAATTCTACACGGGTAGTTAGGAAAATGTAAAAGGTTTCTAGTGAATTATTATTTTTAACCGAGATTTTTTAAATTCTATGAAAAATATCCTAAAATATTTGTAAAAGTTGCCGTTTAAAAACCAACAAAAGCATTTTGAAAGTTTTACTAAAATTTCTAGTGTGAAATATGAAGAATTTAAAAAAATTACTGTTCATGAATTATATTCACTAGAAACCCGTATAGAATTAACAGATAAATAATTCGTACTCTTGCTTTTATTAGAAAGCCAAAAAGTGTGTATTTTTGTGTGCTGACGATGATGCTGAAGCATGTATAAAACTTAGGTTACTTTCTTACCTGTAAGTGTTAAGGTCGATCTTTTTCATGTTATGTGTCCATAGAACTTTAATCGGGTTGTCCCCAAATACTTCACAAACCAGTGTAACGGGATCATTCCGCCGTACAGACATGTTTTTAGAAGTCATTTCGAAATGGGCTGGTTCTAAATTTAAAAAAAAATATTTGTATTTTTATAAATAACAAAGTGACGTTGATTTATTCACTTAAACATATTTAAAAAATGAATAATGCTAACGATTTTGATTATATACTCGTACATAAATCTTCAGAAAGATTACGATTAAAAGTCAAAATAACATGAAACACAAAAAAATATATAAAAACCATTTTTTATTTTTTTTTTTGTATTCCACATCGCAAAAGATGTTCAACGATATTTCATATATTCATAATAATTATTTGTTTTGTGGTTTGACATATTTAAAGAGATAAAAAATAACTTTGTAGAAGACCACGGATATTATTTTAGTTTTTATGACCAACCGGTTTCGCTCAGCCTAAGCATCATAAGGGTACAAAATTAAACAAACAAAAAAAGTTTAACATTGTACCCTGATGATGCTTAAACTAAGCGAAACCGGTTGGTCATAAAAATCAAAATAATTTCCGTGGTCTTATACAATATTATTTTTTCATTTCTTTAGATAATTACATTTTACGTTATGTTACGCTTTTATTAGTCGATAATATTAAAAAAAAAAAACATTAGTTCTTAGGTAAACAACATAGTTTTATTTAAATATGTACATTTTTTTCTGCTAAAAAAATAGACTTTAAATAATAAATCAGAAAATAACTGCTAGAAAAATAAAGGAAATAGAACCTTTTCTTGTTTAGGTAGCTCAATTGGCAGATACATTACTCCCGGACAGAGAAGAGGTTTCGAGTTCATGTATCGATTGCTAGCTAATATTTATATTTTATGTGTATTTTTCTGTTTCGTTGAAAATTATTGATACTTTTTTAAAATAATTATTATCAAAATAAAGCATAAAGATTTAATAAGTTAATTTTAATTTAAAACATTGCATACGATAACAGGATTATTATTTTTCAATTAAAAACTATTTCCCATTCCCTACCAAACACAAAATCCCCAAGTGAAGCATAAAATATTTTTCTCATCAACTGATAAAATCGCCGAATAAAATACAAACCGTTAACAGTCACGAATATCTGTTTGCTGAGGCCTGATCCGATTCCGTTTTCCGCCTTGCAGAGGTACTGACCCTCGTTGTAGGTGGCCGTGGCGGGAATTACCAGCGACCCGTTCAGCATCACCATTTGCCGGCTGTCGAAATCCGCTATCGGACGAAAGTCTAGTTGAGTTACCCCTGGAAAAAAACAAAACGGCTATTGAAATTATCTTTTTGTATTTCAGTCTTGTGAGAGGGTTTTTTTCTTTGATAGGTTGAACTCGGGTTTGTCGCATAACTTAGAAGCTTGCTATCAGCGTTGCCAAAATAATAGTATGTCTTCTTCTAGAAAGATTTTTTTTATTTATTCTTTCGTGAGACATGCGACCGTCAAGTGCACGCATGATTTGTAGCTTTTTTCATTTTATTTTTTAAATGAAAACCGCACAAGAGTCTCAACTGCTCCCAACCGTCTAGAGCCAGTGAGACTATGGCATCCCCAAATAGGGTATGTCGTGAGGCTGAAGTTAGCGGGGAGGGGAAGGAGATTGGAAAAAGGCAGGTTGGGAAGTACCTGGCTATTCAGATCTGGTCACCAAACACGGCTAAAGCCATTTCAAGCAACGTTTCGATTTTGAATGGTGGTCTTTCACCAGGGCGATACTTGAGTATCTACCACTCTGGAACGTGCTGCAAATATACTTTTTATTATTTTTATATAAATTAATTAAAAATATACTGGCTAATTTACTTATACTACGCGAATACATGAGACGTTTAGATTCTTTCAAACGGTCAAATTTTAATGTGCATTATCTTTTTGTATGTTACTTTGTTTTATTCACAATCAACGCCGGATCCACCATACGTTGAAACTGTGCAAAAACATAGGCCCCATCTCTGAAGGGGCACCGTGAAAATAAACATCTTATTTAAATTTACTTAAAATACTCCCTAAATCATTTAAAAATTACCCACATCATGGAATAATTATGTTTTCTATTGCACTGGCAACATCACTGTGCATTCAACGGCCATCAAAAAAGTATGTAAAAAAGTTTTTGCTAACGATTTTTTTTTTTATTAAAAAAAATAGACGGAGCGCAATCTGTACCTAATGCACAGGGCGCTAGATACTGTAGGACCGGCTCTGTTCACAATCATAATATTTGTATAACAATACGTTTGGTCAACTATAATTCAAATTAACTATTCACGTATTTTTTTTATCTATTATTTCGACAGAGATTTTTCTACCAAATACGGGCTTTGACAGTGTTGGTTAATAAAGCAATCAAAAGATATATGTTTAATACAAACACAGTATTCGATTGAAATTGCATATTTGATTAATAGGTTAAAAGTAGCATTAAACTAAAGATTACAAAAAAAATCATATCGATACCTTGTCCTTTTAGCCATGTTATTTTTGGTTCTGGAAATCCCCTGGCAGCGCAGTGGATAATGATTGGTGTTCCAAGCAATGTTGATAGGTCTTGTGGTTCATATACCCAATGTGGCGTTACTGCAATATACAAATACACATTTTTACCGATCAAAATACATGTTACATCGTGATGAGTTAAAAATACCAATAATGTCTACATATACTTTGAATCAGTAAACTAACCTTTGACCATTAATTGAGCCGTGTGATTGACTTTGGCTGCCATGTTACTAGCAACACACGTGTAGTCCCCACTATGTCTTGAAGAAACATCGCTGAATATTAAAAAGCTGAACTCATCCAAAGATTTTTCTTGAATCTAAAAAAAAACAATGTAAGTTCAAATGATAATTGGAAATAAATTACCAAACAAAAAATTACCACAGTAAAATAAATGGAGCTATGGATTAAATATTCGGTATTCTTACTTGAAGCGAAGCTGGTATTGGATTGCCATCTTTCAGCCAAGAAAAATATACTGGCCGATCACCTGAAGTCATGCCACATAGAAGTTGAACCGAACTGCCTTCCTCCAAATCTGGGGGGAAGCTAAAAGGCACGAGTTTTGGTGGATCTGTAACAAACAGTATTATAAACCCATGTCTCAAAATTTCATTAACTGCAGTACCTAGACATAATTTACGATTGTTTTGAAGAAAGACAAATATTCCCGAGTCACGGAGAACTCCACAGTTACAAAAAACTCTTACTAACATCATAATAAGCGAAAAATGTTGCTTGTGCAATGATGGAGGACTTGGTTAGCAAAATAATTGGACCCACAAACCCGGGTGGGAACCCGACGCGTTTGTCGACTAAGCTACTAACCGGTCAAATGATAAATTGATAAATTATATATTTCAAGAAAACAGTGAATTGGATATAATTTTAAAATGGGTGATCATGGTGTACGACAATTTTATTTCGGGACTATATTAAAATGTTCACTTTGCAAGTACCTACCTCTAAAAATCGTTGAAACGGATATAAAAATATTACAACACTGTATGAAGTTCGATCAGCAGTGAGCATTTTGTGGAAAATTTGTAAAAAAAATAAAAAAATATCCATGTCTTTCCCGGTGGTACAATCTGACCAATTGACTTTCAGTCTTTTAGATGTATCCCGTCGCAGCGAAAAACTTTATTTTTCACATTCGCGAATGCCTTTCTTCGTGATGGTGATAATTCTCCATGTTTTTTTTAAATTATTTTATAAAAGAGTTTATTTAAATACACCATGACATTATCACGAATTAGACCTACTTTTCACAACAACTTGCAGATCCCTTTTGATGGTTTCTCCAGTCGGTGACGTCACAATGCAAGTGTAACTTCCGGCATCAGTTATGGGGTCCACTTTCGAGATGTGTAGAGCTCCTAGGGAACCCGCCCCCATCCTGAGGCCACTGGAAATCTCTTGACCCCTTCTTGACCATGATACAGCACTGAAAATATTCAGTAATACCTAATTAGAAATTAGAAACAGTCATTTGTGATGGGATGAATCACGAATGATGATCATATAAAAAGTCACATTGAGTGACTTTCATATAACAGTACCTGTCAACCAACAACTTACGAAATTTCAGCACAGTATTTTTGACTGGGAGTAAAATACCATTTGAATTTTTTTTGTATTTTTTTATTATTTTTATTTTAAAAGTATTATTTCAGAAGGCATGCAAGAGAAGTGCAATGCAATACCTTCTACTGTTGTATCTAAACTGGGTTGGTTTTCTAAAAACAAAAGGTTTTAAATTAACAGCTCACGTATTTTACAAATAGAAACTTATGTTGTTGTAACGTATGACGTAGATATTATTGAATATTTCTTATAGATACCAAATATTAAAAAAATATATTTAAAAAACATAATTAAACACTCCTTCGTACACCTAAAGTCATTATTAAAAATAATGTAAAATTAAATAATCTCTAGTAATTTCGTTTATTACCGCTGTGCGGGAGTTGAACACGCAGCCTTCCGACTTGAAACCAAATGCGTGGAGCACTACGCTGTGGAGACCATAACCAAATAGGTGGCAGCACTGGCGAGTGGATCAAAACCTGATTTATGTCATATACTCGTACCTGAACCGCAATGTAAATGTAATGTGCAAAACGAAGCAACGTGAAAAAATACCCTTCATGATCAAGGATGCATAACTTTATAGCTATAGTGGAGGCATTACGTACATACGTATACCAGGGGTGTTAGTTGAAGTTTGCCGGTTTTTTCAATAAAAAAACGCTTAATTCTCAAGGGAATCTCAAATTTTTTTATTCAAAGTATTGACCATCGGATTCTGTACATTTTGCCCATCTTTGAGGCAAATGATGGATACCATTCCGAAAAAAAAAATTCTCTTTCGAGGCAAACCATTCGACGAGTTATTTTTCGACTTTTTCAAAATTGGCGAAGTGCTGCTCTGCGAGTGAGTGTCCCATCGATTCGAAAAACGAGAAACGGGGCAAGGTCTGGAGAGTACGGCGGGTGCAATAAGATGATGATGATATGATGCAGAAAAGATTTCCTTTCGAACCTTTGAAGCAGCATTTCACAAATGGTTTTTCGGTTTTCGATTTTCGATTTTCGATTTGTCTCTCTTTCATTTGGTGTGGTACCCATTTTCCATACTTTTGGATCTTTTCCATGGCTTTTGAACGTTGGCAAATTGCTCTTCGGGTCACATTAAGTGTTTGGGAAAATTTTTGTTGCGATTGGGTTGGATCTTCATCCAATAACGCCTGCAATTCCTCGTCTTCGAACTTTTTCGTTGCACCAGGGTGTTCATTGTCTGTTAAATCGAAATCTCCACTTTTAAATTGACGAAACCATGTCTTACATGTTCTAATCACTGTAACATGTTTACTATAAGTTTCTACCAGCAACCGATGAGCTCCAACTGCTTTTTTCTTTTGATGAAATAAGAAAAGCAACGAATGCCTCAATTGCGATTTACTTAAAACGAAACTAGACATATTCACTGAGGTAAACAATTATGACACTTTTATTTTGGCAGAATGTAACTTATGTATTTTTGAAGGTTAATGTCCATAGAAAAATATAACATAGATGCCAAATCATAGAAATGTATACATATCTCTAGCGACATTTCTGAGTAAAACCGGCAAACTTCAACTAACACCCCTGGTATACGCAAAAGTCTGAACTTTTTAAAATCTACCTAATAAATACCTGCAATGTATTTTAGCAGGCATTCTCTTTTTGAAATGAGTGAATTAAATCAACTAATATTTTTTGTTTGCAAGTCAAGTTACGTCGCTTGAATTTCACGGAGAACAACTAGTGTACGAGTATGTATTATATCTGTATGCAAAAGGAAAAACGGAATGAGTAAAAAAACGCAGGTTTTTAGGAGAGTCAAAACAAAGCTTAGAAATTTTGTTTTTAAGATCTAATCATGACAAATGTGTTTTTCCAAAAAAAACAATCGCAAATTATTTTATTTTCTGACTCATCTCATTTTTCCTTGTTAGATAAGTATCTAAGGAACAATTCTGCATACTTAACTCAAAACTTGTTTTTTTTTACTCATTCCGTTCTTTCTTTCACACACAGATATATTATTTGTTTTAAATTATTGTGATAAATGTTAAATTTAGTACATTTTATGTATATTTCATTTTCGTTCATGAAAAAAACGACGAATTTTTCAAAGTATTATTTTATCTTCCATACACTTACAATATTTTGTAGATGTAGTGCAAACTTTTGCGCATCAATTAAAATGTACGGTAGTAAAGAAAGTACGACATTAAATGTACATGGATATGACAGAATATTGTTATACCTTATAGGGTATCCAGAGAACGGACAATGGAGAGTCGTATTAAAACCAGCCACTGCCCTAATTGGTCCAACGGCTCTTATGGAAGGAGGTCCTGAAACAATTAATTGGGATCATTAAACGTTATTATTGTCCGATGCGGGAGATGTGAGATGGAAGATGATGCCTTGCGAGCTCATTATATCTGTACACTTGGCAATTAATGCTGTAAAGACGCTATTATTTCTAGTTAGTTTATATTGTGTGGGGAGCGAAGCGCTCGCGCTAGTTCTAGGGATAATGATGGCCCATATATTCTGTTGTCATTAATTATCTCTGCCCACTCGTTCGGGGAATTCGTGTTTTATGAGTATACATTGTAAGTACGCAATTAAATTTTTTTTTTTTTTTTTTTTTTTTATTTTTGATTTTTGTCACATACATTTTTTTAAATTAGAAAAGAAAAAGATTACAAAAGTAAAAACATTAATTAAAAAGAAAGAAACATATTATAAACAATAAAGAAAAGAAAATAAGGAAGAACAATGTAGATATAACAAAAAATCCCACATAGGCAAAAGCCAGTGCGTGGGTATACTAATATAAATCAATAGTAGGTTCTCTATAAAATATAAATTGTTACAATCTATCATATTTTTGGTGGACCTTCTACTCCGGTGTCTCATATTACCATTTAGAAATAATTTTTATTATTATTATTATTAAAAAAAAAGACGAAAATTCACAAGATACGAATAACCTGATAATATTTTAAGAACTCCCACTGCCATCATTAAAGTGGAAGATGTTGGTTGGGCAATGATGGAGGACTTAGCTAGCAGAGGAATTGAACCTACGACGCCCAGGTGGGAATCTGACGCGTTTGTCCACTCAGTTATCAACCGTAAATGAAAAGAGATCGCTATTAAACAATATAATTCTCTTGTGCATACGAGTGTGATATTTTCTAAATTGGAATTGGTTTAAGTGTTTTGAGAAATATCAAATTTTAAATAAATTCTTTTCAAATTCATACATGTGATAAATTACCTGCTTATTATATCGTCGCTGAAAAGGTAAAAGAGCTCAAGCGACACTTTGGTACAAAAATAGTTAAATATGCAGTTTTTAACAGTTTTTTTTTCTGCATCGAATACTTTGGCTCTCGTTTGATTATAAAGACTTTAGTGGCCCTTCAGTATCTAAAATAAGGCTTGTCGCAAACGACTCAAGTTTGGGACTTTTTTTTTGCTTTTCGCTTCACGTAACTCAGTGGGAGCATTGAGTTATATGGGTTGACTTTTTTTTTTTCAAAAATCTAACCAGCCACTGAAGACTTATGAATTTTATTGTAAAACAAACAAAAAAACTTTCAAGTGCTGTGGTTTAAACTTCCCAAAATGGCGCTTCAGCCCTTTGTGTTTCATAGCTGTGTATTTTAATTCTACATTTGAAATTGATTATTTTCTAAAGTGCGTCCACATGGCTTACTTTTGAAGGCTATTTTTATTTGAAGTAAGTTGTGAAACCTCAAATCTTTCGTTGGCAATAATAAACCCTTTTTAAAAACATATTTCCAAGGAACTGTAATGTTAAATTCTAGATTCATCAAGAGACTGGAAATTTTGAGCCCTTGCGTGATTTTTCACTGTTAACGGCTATCTAGAAAATAAGCTGGTTTAAAGCAACCATAATTTTTTCATTCATTGGAAACGAAATTTCTCAGTTTTCAACTTGGCAAGTCAATTTAAATCCCATGATTTTTCACGGGTATGTGATATTTATAAACAGGTACAGTAGTTTCGTTGTGCGTCAGCATATTGTTTCGTTTGATACCCAAGCTTTATAAAAACTATATTGAATAATATATATATATATTATATTATTTTTCGATTTTTAGTGTGTAGTAAAGGTCAATTTTTCTACTAGTGGTAAAAGTTTTTGTTTGACTTAATTTTTAAGATTTAAAAAAGGTACAATTGTTTGACGTGTCTACTGGCTGCGCATTGTTTTTAATGGGATCTATGATGCTAGATCCTCCGAACACCTTTCATTTAAATATCAATAGAACGAACACAGTATTCTCAGCAGACTGTATTCTAGAGATTGCAACCCTTTGTAAGGATATCTAGTTTATTTACAACATACCTACCAATCGTATTCGTATTTTAAAAAGTTTTCTTCATCCAAAATGATATCACATAATTTACAAAAGTAATAAATAAGCTTGTTCCATAAAGCACTGCGGGTTTTGAGAGGGGTCTAGCCCCGCTCTCACGTATTATGTTCCCTTTAAAGATCGTATTTTACACAGTCATTAAACATTGAGACCCAAATTACATTACGCCGTAACAATTCCCGTTCAGCTTTGTGAATTTCCGCCCATGTAAACTTACTGACCGTCGACCGACCTGCGGTAACTCAATTAGCCCTGAAACTGGCAACCTTCAGAGCAGGAAGTTTAATTTCTAGGTGCAGGCCTGAGGGTTATTCTACATGATCGAATTAGGCAGGACATCCCCTTCGATGATTGCGTTATTTTGATGAGGCTTAATTAATAATTTACTTTATTGTGTCCCAACGTAATTGCTGACTGTAGGTTATTGTGAACTTAGTGAAATGTGGAGGAAAACTTAAAATTTATTAATTAAATGAAACAATGTTACTGTTAATATTTATTTAAATAATTTTAGAAGCTCTACACGTAAGAGAAACTTGAAAGCCAATTTCATCATAGGGGATGATCTGTATGGGTCCAATGTCATTTTAGGGGGTGAGAGATATTGTAGGAGGGAGGAATCACAGAAATCGTATGATTCATTGTCATGCGAAAAATATCATATACATACCAACACTCAATTGACGTCTATCCCGACTGTGCACTTGTTCCAAAGGGTTTGATGACTTTACTAGTGGTTTTACCCTCCTAAGGCTTCAATCAAATGGTTAGATCCCAAATTAGTTCTTAAAGGAAATTAGCCCACCAAACCGATGTTATGATAAGTTTCCTTTGATGTAAGCCTTCGAAAAGGTATTTTCTATAATTCTGGACATGTAGGTATTTGTAATAATTCAGATTTTTGATGCGCTTACACTGCACTTGCTGAATTGATAGGCTCCATGTTACGTGTAATAATAAAATATAATCTAATTTAAAATAATTATTGAAAAAATATCAAAAATTTTCAATGTAAATATGAAACATAAAAAGCCAGAAGCTAAAAAGAATAACGATCGCGACCCAGACTCAAACTCGGAACCTATACTCTATTTGGAAGGAATGTATCTGCCAATTGAACCACTGAGATCTTATTAAATAATAAATTCAATATTTCAATATATATTATAATTATAATATTTACATTGAAGATTATTTCAATAATGAATATCAAAATAAAATAAAAACATAAAGCTTAAAAGTTGATTCAAATTAAAAAATAATTAAGACACTTAAAAACCTGATGGAGCTCCGAATTATACACAAATTATAAAATCAATCGACAATTCAAGTAGTGACGTCATCTAAACCTGGCCATCTCGAATCGTAACTATATTTTGATTTGTCTTTACTGCATCCTGTCATCATTAAATCATATAATCAGCTTTTCAAATACCATTAAACGTCACGTTATATTTTACCGTAAATATTGAGTCTGGCGGTGTGCGAAGCCTCTCCGAGGGAGTTGGACGAGAGGCAGGTGTAGAGACCTCCGTCCTCCGTCCTGACAGAGGAGATGTTGAGGTGGCCGATCATGTCACCGTTCTTGGCGATGTGCTCGCCCACGGAGTACCTGGAAGTTTAGTACACTTTATATTTGAGTTTGCAGAAAGAAAGAAGCCACAACTTTAAAGTATACGAAAAGGGTGAATTACCTAAAATACATGATATCGTCGCCGGAAAGGCAAAAGAGCTGAAGCGCCATTTCGGGAAGTTTACGCCAAAGCTGTCTTCAGTACCCAGTTGGATATTGAAAAAAAAAACTCAGGTAACACAATGTTCTCATCTGTTACCTAAATCGACAAAAAGCTAAACAAAAGTCCAGAACGTGTTTCTTTTGAGTTAAGCCTTTTCTCAAATGGTAAATATATTTTAGATGGCTGAAGGGCCACAAAAGTCTTCAGAATCAAACAAGAGTCAGAGTATTCGATGCAGAAAAAAAAAACTTTTTAACCTAAGTGTCACTTAAGCTTTTTGCCTTTTAAGCGAAGATATTTGTGGTTGAGCCACAAAATTGTACCATCTTAGAATAACGAAACGGTCACGTGCAATAAATAAGTAAATATAATAATAAGTGATCGATATAGTTTACCTATGAGACGAAGATATTTCACTTAGGGGTTGTCCATCCAAAAGCCACTGAAAACGTGGGGCCGGGGCTCCGGCCGCTGAACACCGAAGGGACACCGCGGGTCCCCCGCGTAGAGCTTGCTCTATGAAAGTATACTGAAGCTCTGGTGCAGTATCTGTTCAAAAAAAGAAAAAAATGCGTAACAACTTTGTGTCATTTTTAACGTTGTATTAGTCGTAGGGAAAATTATTTCAATATTCTTTGTCTAATATTTGTACGGCGTAGTAAAAAACAGGGAGGGAAAGGTTTAAAGAAAGAAAAATAAAATCATTACTAGTTCTTAAGATCTTTTCATTCAATCTTACAATGGCATAACCAATTATCTTAATAATATATGATAGGTTTAGAATTGTAGTCTAGTACGAGTATATACTGAGATTTTGATCAACACTCGTATAAAAGTTCTTATTAAAGAAAAACTTACTAATATTCGTATAAATAACTATAAAACATACAATATGTGTGCAGAAGTAATAAAAACTCTTGAAGGATGTTTTTTTTTGTTTAAAAAAAAAATAGGTAAACGTTATTGCAATAATAATTTCTAAATTATTATATCGTGTTGTGCTTTCTTCTCCTTTCGCCGACATTTCGGATAGCCTCGCAGAGTCCATTTGCTCTGATGATGGACATTGAATAGCTGTCCGAAACATTAGGAAATGAAGAATAAAGCACAACTCGGCATAATAACCTAAAAATCCATCACGATAGTATTGGTTTGGCCGTAAGAATCTTACATGATTTATGAAGCGTAAAAATGAACTTTGCGCTTTAAAAAAAATCAGACGCCAAATTGTTTGTTTCACAGTTTTTACTCACTATCGTTCAATAAGAAAAAAAATACTTTTAAAGCAGCTTTTAACTCATATTGTATTTAAAATATTTTTAAACTGTTGTAATGATAAAAAAGATTAAGTTAATAGAGGTTTGGAACTCGGGACAAAGCCAGTAAATAACTACTAGGGTTTACCTACCCTATTCATTTCGAATTTGTTATTTTTAGTTGGTGTTTTTTTCATAAGCGTTGCTGGTATCTACCATATATATTCATGTCTTCACTTGAGATAAAAAAGCTCGCTACTTACTTACAAGGTCCAGAATTTAATAATGTATCTTATTTATATAATGTCAGCCTAACAAGAATTTACAGCTGTATAACACTTAAATAAAATTTATGGGCCCATATAACTCTTTCTGAATGGTCTTTTTTGCACACCAGATAAGAGATAAATATGCGTCTTTTGGCACCTACCAAATAAACATGTACAAAGATGAAGTTTTTCTCTCTGCGGGAAGAAGAAAAGTGTGGAATGAGGATGGGAGTGCAGAGGAAAAAAGAGTAAAAAAATAATTTCGCGAAGCAATGGTCTCGGAATGATGTTCATTTCATTTTATTTGTCACGAAAATACCCGAGAAATAGGCCCAAGAGCCCGGGTGGAGACAAAATACACTTTTGACTTCGTTTCTATTGCGGGTTATCTAACTTTCCTTTATTTCGCTTCATTCAATTTGTAAGAATATTTGCTTCGGACTCGGCTGATACTGATCTGTTTTCTGATTGACATTCGCATGGATTTTTCTGACCTGAAATAAAGCCGGATAAACTGTAGAAAGCGCTTTTTGCTGGTAGAAAAAGCATTTTCCTGAATTTCTCTAAATTACCACCATTTTGTTATATCTCTGAAAACCATTTCCAAAAAAACATACTAATTGAACCTTTTTTTAAAAGTGTAAGTACTCTATTTTAAAACCGCTGAAAGAAATACCTACCGCATCCTTGAAAATACCGTGTCTACTGGAGGGAGACAGCAGAAGATCGACCGGTATGGCGGCGTTATTTAGAAGCGGCCAAAACCCGAGATGGTTGTATCGCCGACCATAATGATGATGATGAGGACTATTCTGCAGGTTTCATTATTATTTTATAAAATTGTGATGTCTACATACTTCCATATCCAATGAAGGCTTAAAAAAGGTTTTTTTAATATTTTATGTACCTCCCCAAACCACATTTTATAGATACTTTCATATTATCTACCTCCCAAAAATGGAAGGGGAAAAGAATTTTCGTTAAAAACAAAAGCTATCAAAGGTCAAAGGAAATTTACCAAAATCATTTAATAATACTGCAAATTCCGATTGTTTTATATTGAAGGATGAACGATTAAACATAAAAAAATTACATTAATTCCCTTTTTATTGAATGTTTGTAGGAAAGCATGATTTATCCCGGTGGACATTGTGTAGCCCCGACCGCACAGCGGCGCTAACGGAAACACGTTCAAACATCCGGCGGGGGGCAATATATCACGTGGCCCGCGCTTCCGTCATGCTCACCTAGATGGCAGCACTGGCGCGGAAGTAAAAAAGGGGAGTCCTGCTTTTTACGATTCGTATACACTTCAAAAATAGAATAAAAATTGGTCTCTACGTACGTTCTCATACCCCTTGCAAAGAACATAAAATTCAGAGATATCTTTCATGTTTGTCACGTACGGGGAGGTCTTTCAATAAGGCTAATGAATTATTAATGAAACATTTCTACTAGTCCTGTTCGATTGCCGGGGAGGAATTTATAGGAGAAATGCTATGTTTAACCTGCAGTGAGAATCTTTACTCTTTGACTGGTAAATAAATACCTTTGAGTTTATACATTTTTCAGCTTGGCGTAACTTTGCTATTTGTTAAAATAATTTCCACAGTCGCTGAACAAGTTATTACACAATTGAATTTTTTTTAAATAATAAGTGTTTATTTTTACTGTGTTTT
Organism: Drusus annulatus; assembly: GCA_022651775.1. Lineage (NCBI taxonomy): Eukaryota > Metazoa > Arthropoda > Insecta > Trichoptera > Limnephilidae > Drusus > Drusus annulatus. The sequence continues at coordinate 42,137 of JAGWCC010000246.1, read as the reverse complement.
AACATATCGTCACCGGAAAGGCAAAAGAGCTGAAGAGCCATTTTGGAAAGTTTACACTTGAGGACTTTAAAGTTTTTTGTTTTATTATAACATTCATTAGTCTTAGATTTTGAAAAAAAAAGTCAATTCAATGCTCTTACTGAGTTACGTGAAGCAACAAAAAGCTTAAAAAGCCCCAAACTTCTCTCGCTTGAGTCAAGATTTCTCCCAAATAGTAAATATATTTTAGATGGCTAGAGGGCCACCAAAGTCTTCGGAATCAAACGAGAGTCAAAACATTCGATGCAAACGAAAAGCTGATCAAAACTGCACATTTCATTTTTGGCCAAAGTGTCGCTTAAGCGCTTTTGCTTTTCCAGCAACGATATTTTCTCACTTACGTGAGAACAATCCAGTTATAAAAACTCAGTTAGTGTACAGTTGTAAAAAGCAAAGAGTTTTCTAACAAAAATAGTTTGGCACTTTCAATTAGTTAGAATCCTCCCTTAAGATTTTGTGCAATTTATCACTTAAACTTATAACTAATAACGTATAGTTAGAATTTATTACTAATGGCTTACAACTAGTGACTTACAGTTAGGACTTATGGTACAGCTAGTAACTAACTGCATAGACTTATAACTAGTGACTTACAACTAAGACTTATATGTATTAAGTGCAAAACTGTTATTTATTTATTTATTCAAAGCAAAGGGGTAAAAAAAACAAGAATTAAAAAAAGACAAATAGCAGAGCTAGTGAAAAATACAAGATTTTTGGAGATGAGAGGATGTTTTGATTTGGAAATTTCGTTAAAACTGTAATTTGTAGATGGCAGAGAAATTAAAAAATGTGATTTACTTTTTTAATAAAAGAACATTCGTGAACTGTATAAAATATAAGCAAATAAATAAATATGAGCATCGTTTTATTTGGCATGCTGAATGAATTGTAAAACTTAAAAGAGATCATAGAGGGGGTATCGTAATGTAACCACTAAATAGTTCTGATTTAAGAAACAATCTATTAAATAGCAACCAAATGAATATTATATCTAATCCTATCGAGTAACAAATAACCTATAATTTACTACAAATACTGTAACAAAATTGAGGTCGGCACTTTCTTTCAAAGCGGTTGTTGGATAATTGTATTTTAGAGGGATAAGAGAAGGGTTGGCTAAGGGATGTTGAGAGTTTAGGGGAAAAGGTATGGTCAACGTAATATGATGTGAAACACATTGATAGACTGAAGCAGCGAGGAGAAACAAAACATAAAGGTAGATTTTATATTTCTTCTCATAAGAAATTGAAAACACCCAATAATACATTTTTTGTACCCCTAGAAAATTCACAGATTTTTGCTAGTAGGTACTCAAGTATATATTTTCCGTTTTTCAAAGTTCAGAATGGAATTACACTCGAAAATAGGCGGGCCTACACCTTTTATATTTCGCAATATAAATATGCAAGATATGAATTTTAAACGAAAAAACTGAGTGGGACGCTTGATTTTGACATCTAACGTTATGTATTACATGTAGTACTGTCATCCAGCGTATTTTCAAAAGTTTTCGGAAATCTTTCGCTTAAAATTAGATATTTCCAGAAAGCTGCTATTTTAGTCTAAAATTACGTATAATATTACATTAATAATAATGGAATGCTTTTTAGAAAAGATCAATACAAATAAAACAGTTACGTAATGTTGTCTCTAATGAGGGATTTGAATCATGAACCAATAATATGTAATAATAATAAACATGTTTAAGAATGGTTTTCGATACTTTTTTGTAACACTTTTTTTTTTTCATTGGAAACACACATACGGTTTCATTTATATGTATTATAAACACAGCAATATAATTATTCTGCGAAATCAAATAAACCTACGTGGAATTAATGTTTGTTAATTATCATTTTACCGGGTGAAAATAATCACTTTTTATTTCCGTTATTTAATCTAACATAAAATCATAACGATCAGACCGTAAATTTCACCATTATATTTTGCACATAAACAGGACACAATAAATCTTGTCAAATCAAATTCAAATGTGCTTCCAAAAAGCTCCCCATTTGACCACCAAAATGCGGGCAAGAATCTTGTTTGGTTGTCATTAAATCTTCTTATGTTTTAATTTTAAAAAGCTTAGTGTTTTCTTTTTATGTGATTACTAGTACATGTTTGTTGTATGGTGGCGGTGATGGTATTATGTACCAACATTTAGATTATTTTTTTGTATGAAGTTAATATTAATCGCTTTAATGTACTGAGGCCTTCTTTAAATGAGTTTCGATTGCTGTGGGTATTGGAGGGATTCCTGTATATGTATATTGTAATGTGTTTAAGTTGTGAGCGTCTTAGTTGAAAGCCGTTGGGAGATTACCATATTAGTTGGAATAACTCTATGAACATCCTAGTGACAGTTACTTACAGTTTATAGTCTAAGGTTGTAAAATCCTAATTATGTTAGATATGTTTTTGAACGTACGAAGGAAAATATTTAAAAAAAAATCTCTCTAGACGATGGAAGATGGGAAAAACCTAGATAATAACTAACCTATCCTTATATTACCCTCGTCGAATAAAACGATGATATGTAACACAGTTATTGGGATACATTTCGTTTAATTCCGCGTATTCCTTTTAGGTTATTAGAAACAACCCCTATTTTTTACCGTTTGAAGCCGAAGGGTAACTGGATCAGATATTTATTAGATTGTGAATCAGAGCAGAAATATTTGAGTTCAATAATCTTCTTCTACCTTCCCTTGTACAGGTATGATCGATAATTCAACGTAGGTTTTTTTTTTCTGTTTGTAATAAGGTTATTTGGCTGTTATGTATTATATTACCAGTTTTACTACCCGGTTTTGCCTGAGATTTCGTTTGAAACATATCGGTAAAATAATTTGAAGTCTTTTTGTACAGACGGTTAATATTTCAAAGCTTTGTTATGATGTTGCGGGTTGAAAATAGTTGCTTTAACTAAGAAATTCCTGACAAAAAACAAAGACAACCGTCACAACGCCAAGGCTCAATGTTGAAGGGATATTGTGCTTGCGCGGTCGTAAAGATTCGTATAACTTTCGGTAATTACTTATATACACATTTTTGAAAACTGATCATATTTTATAATTGAAGTCACGACTTTTTTGATACTTGGGTTTCAAATTTCTTTTGTCACTTCAAACCTGGCCTTTTTGAAATTGGTTTGAAATCTATTTATAAGCTTTGCCACCTTTTTGGAATGTCGAAGACTTACAAAATGTTTGTCTAGCATACAGCACTCACTTCAAATAACTTACTAAATTTTGTCTATCGATTCACCACGCATACCTTTCTCCCCAGTTTCGATTATCACATTTCTCTTTTTTCATAAATGACCTCCGTGGTAGAGCAGTGAGAAATTTTATTTATATGGACGTTGTGTTTTCCAAATTTATTCACCTTCAGAATCAAAATAAACAAGATAAACTTTAATACTGCATAACACGCATAGCATGCATGCATGCATAACATAAAACGCATAACCAGCCCGACAGAATTTAGATCTAAACTAAAAACTTACTTTTTCAGGCACTCATTTCCATAGATTTGTCATTCCGCTCACACTGACCAATGTTTCTTTTAAAATTACTTGGGTCATTAGTTTCAAGCCACTTGTTATAAGTCTTACTTGTAAGTTACTAGTCTCAGTAGTTAGTTACTAGCTATAAGTCCTAACTGTGAGTCACTAGTTGAAAATATTAGTTGTAAGCCATTAGTAATAAATCCTAACTATAAGTTATTAGTTATAAGTTTAAGCCATAAGTTATAGGTAAGATAAATTAATTTATAAAGCGCCCTTCGGGTGATTTTCCCACGAAAACGGTTCAATAAAAGTTATCAATTTATTATTATTATTATCAGCAACACAGGCATGTATTGAAAATATCAAAGTAGTAGTTCCTCACTTCAGTTTCAATTTCCCCTACGTAAAGCTACTCCTACAGTTAGTGTTGTTTGTGATAAAACCATAATATTCTAACCATTTTACATTAAAAAAATCTATCTTTTAATTAGGAATTCAAATTTTATTATTTTGAGTATTTTATAAATATGCGAAGGAGATAAGTTGCTTCTCGATCTATCTTTTACCCTTCTCATTCCCGATCCCTTTTTTTCTCACCATAAAATTTCCACTAGCCGGTGGTGCCATAGTCCTACCGTTTATCTTCAGCGATTCACATAGAAAACTAAAGTATGTATTTCTTGTACTCGTTAGTGTATTTATTTAATTTTTTCTTCTTCGTCTTTATCTCCTGTCATATCTCAACTCAACCCATCTTTAAACATGTAGTTGTTTCCTAGCCTTAGGTAGTATTCTAGTATAGTGTTTTGTAAGCAGACAAACATTAAATAGGCAATAATCAAATGGGCAATGCATCACGCTGTGTATCGTAAACATTAAAGATACATCAGTCCATTACTACACGGGAACATATACATTAAGGCTTTAACCCTTTTTTCACCCCTGCTTAGTATTTCCACGTGTATCTAGATCACCTCTACCCCTGGTTGAATGTTTGTCAGGACCGCTGAAGAAAGAACGCCACGGTTTGAACTAACGAGGGCATTAGCGTTTACTCCATCCGCTAGGTCGCCGTTTCCTGTCGTTATCTTGTTTTATCCGTTTTTTTCGAAAGCTTTACCGAGATGCCGGGGCCGGCCGCCGCTGGGAGGAAGGCATTGTGTTGCGTTCATCCAGGCAGGATCAATCGTACATAGAAGATGTATTTGGGATTATTTGAATGATTTAAATAGTGTATAATTGGAATGCCTTTTTTATATGTGTGTCTCTATTGATTTAGCTTTTAATCTCGAGTTGGATCACATCGCAGTGTGCTCTAATATAAACATAGATAAGACATACACGGAACTTTTTTTGTTCTATGCTGTTATAGAATAAGAAAGTAACTAAATAAAGTTTAATGTTGCAATGTTGTGTTTTCAACAACGTTGTAGGTTTTGTTTTATTTCATTGCATCGTATTATAAATTATTTGGTTCAAACTTGATTTTCGGCAATGAGGTATGGAATTGATAGATGAATGACGAAATCAGACTGCATGCAGTAGAATTAAGATCCTTCAGACATGCGCGATAAAACCAATAAGAATATGCATAATTAATCCAAGACCATTTTAAGCGTAATTTAAGTAAAATACGGAAATAATGAAGTAATCAACGCACAAACGGGTGGAAGGATAGATTTGGGACGTCTCAGGACGACATAGCATTATCAAGTGAAGCAGACATGTGTCTCGGATGTGTCAAAATAATGGAAACGTTCGAGGAAATGTATGGAAGTGGAAAGTGAGAGAACTGTTTCGCGTTTCACCCTCTCTTATTAACCCTGGAAAATGGTGTTTGTTAAAAAAGTATTTTTCAGATTTAAGTACAGCTTTAAGTCTTATCGGCTGTAAATCGAAACGTATAAAATAAGAGTCATATTTAATTAAGTCAAAAACAACAAACAAACCCAAAGGTTTTTTCATAGCGCTTCACACAAATAAAGTCAAAGTTCAAATCTAACTTTAAGCATTGTACTTACCAACGTTACATTTATTTTTTATTTTTAACCAAACTTATTTGCGTATTTTAATGATGGTTCCATATCGGTGAACAGAGTAGAGTTAAATTGATAGTTACACGCGGATTTCATATTGTAATCATTTATTTATAAATAATTAATTAAATCCAAGTTTTCAGTCCAATATTATAGTTAAAAATAGGTTGAGTTTATTGAAGCAAAATAGATATCATTCATTTTAAACTGAAATGAAAATTCATTTTCGGAATTTAAACGAAACACAATATTATTTTGCTACTGGCCCGTGTTTTTTCCGAACATCCCATTAATTATTCATTCGTTAAAAGGGTATTAAGAAAAAAGCAAAAATATTATTCATTTTATAAACATCGATGAATATTCGGTGCGGTATTAAGTTTTGGGTCTCAATATTTTAAGACAAAGACAAGCTTTTGAATATTCAAATCTGAGCGAGAGATTTTTTGTAAAGTATCTTGTGTCTTAATTAAACAGTAAATAAAATTACCGCCTGTCAAAAAAACTGGTGAAGAAAAAATGGTGTGGGTAGTCTTTTCAAATGCTTATAAGTATTTTGTTGTTCAATTGTACCTTCACAATTTGTTTGATTTATGTTTTTCCACTTCCACTTGGTAAATTATTCTGAATCGGTAAAAAAGGTCAATAAAATAATCTAACACAAAATAGTGCAAGTTGTAACAAAGTATTACGAGGCTGATGTTAAACTTATTTGTCAGTTTGGTATTATACAACAGAGAATGAGAACAAAAATGATATAAACTTATATTTTAACTAAAATATTTCATTCTAACATATGTGAAGAGTAAATACCTATGCACATAAATAAAATTATATCCACGAAAAACCTCTCTGTGTTCCAGTCCTCTTTGCTTTCCTTCTGTCCCATTGCTCTCTCCTTTACGCACACAAAATAAAAACCTTCCAACCATATTGCCAAAATTCGATATCCATACCCTAATTTGCAGATTCTGATTTCCAGATTTGGAATGCCGAAATTCGATTTCCGGACTGGTAGATTCTGTTGGCAAATTCTGATTTCCACATTCTGATTACCATATTAAGATTATCAAAATTCAATTTTCGATTCGATTTTTAGACTTTTGTTCTTGAATTCTGATTTCTAGATTCCGATTTCCACTTTCTGATTTCCAGATTCTGATTAGAAAAAAAATCCAGAAGATTGTCTTGTGTAACGCTGTAATAAATGTTGTTAGTAGCATTTGTTGCGTTAATTACCTCCCAATCTCAGCTCTGCCGTGGCCTGCGCGCTGCCGTGCGCCCCGCTCACGGTGCACTGGTACACGCCTTTGTCGGCGCGCACCACCCCCGAGATGGTCAGCTGGTGCGGGCCCCCGGGCTGGTCGAAGAGGCGCACGCGGCCTCCTCCCGCCAGCGCCGCGCCGTTGTGAAGCCAGCGCACGTGGCCGGCCGGGCTTCCGGAGGCGGTGCAGTTGAACGCGGCTACGCTTCCGGTGTTTGCCACCTGGAATTATTTCATTTTCATTAACAATGATTATTATCACCGGCCTGTGGCGCAATAATTAAACTCCTTTTCATACAGTCCCACTGGTCAACTCTTTACAATATCACTTCAAGAGACTTAATCACTATAGAAGAGTCCCACTTGATGGAACTTGGTCATTTTCTAAAATAACGTTCAAGAAGTAGATTTATTTATTTGGGAAATTTCTGAAAAAATTTCGATTTTAGATAATTATTTTATGTTTTTAAAACAAAGACAAACATTCCCGGGTTACGAATAACCTGACATATTTGAAAAACTCCTACTGCCATCATAAGAAGCGGAAGATGTTGCTTGTGCAATGATGGAGGACTTAGCCAGCAGAGGAATTGAACGCACCACGCCCGGCTGGGAATCCGACGGTACCGACACTCAGCTACCGACCGGCACTTTATCATCACTGAAAAACCCCAGATAAGATGCAGAGACTGTGCAAGGGAGACGTCACCTGCAATTTACTAAAGCGTAATATCCGTTCTCAGTTGATGAAGTATCGTTTCTCCGAATCATTTTTAAGTAAACCGATATCAAGACCCAATTATAAACTTCCCTCAAACAGCCTCCTACTTCCTACTCCTGCCTCCTCACAACGTCACCCAATCAGACAGTTTTTTAGTTTCTTATGGTGAATACAGCACAAGGGTCCTAACTGCTCCCAACCGTCTTGAGCCAATAAGACTATGGCATCCCCAATATTGGGGTATGTTATGAGGCTGAAGGTAGTCGAGAGGGGAACGAGATGGGGAAGAGGCAGGTTGGTAAGTACCTGGCTATCATCGTCTGGTCTGATCTGGTCATCTAACGCGTCATCAAAGCCATTTCAAGAAACGTTTTGATTCTGAATTGTGGTCTTTCACCAAGGCGTTACTTAGAGTATCTTCCACTCTGGAACGTGCCGCAAATATGCTATATATTATTTTCTATTCATTAAATGTGTTATGACACATATTCATTAAATAAAAAAATATTTGCGCACGTCGGACTTGAACCCGTGACCTTTGGATTCGTAGTCGAGGGTCTTACCACTCGACCATGGAGAATGATCGGGACGCCTGAACGCGCTTTGTCTAAGCAATAGGTCCCCAATCCCCATATAAGAAAAAGGGTTGAAAATCAAATGAAAGTTTTTTTTTTAAATAGACCTTGTTTGGGAATTTAGAAGTATTTTAGCTATCGAATGTATTTCATTTCCATGAACAACTTAACGTTTTACGACATGTTATTAACGGCTCTATTTTTGGTTCGTGGCACCTGACTCTAGCAGAGGTAGGTGGGTTCGTATCCGATATCTGTGTGAGGTTCAGACCTCCTCTGAGAGGTTTTGGACCTCCGCCAAATGGCGTCATCGCCACAACTGGTACACGCGTAATCACCGCTGCAGCTGTAAATTTACCCAATTTATTCGGGCCAATGGCAGCCTCGATAGCTTGGTATAGATTTAATATAAGCCATTCAACTTTTTAAGCCGCCATTAAACGCAGATTGTTACAATTTACAAGGTTTATCACGGCCGCATCATTTATAATTAGCGGCCTACATAATGTAGTAGTCTGCGCAATTGATTTTGAATTGGGAGGTGGGGGTCTTGATCCCCACGCTGTGCAAAAGGGTTTTGAAATCATATTTTGAGTGTTTTGATTTTGATCGTAAAGCTTGATGAACTTTAAATAAATAGTTCAACAACTGTCACAAGGAAAAATATTTTTCTTCGTTTCATTTTTTATATTCCCACGTTGAATGCGACGCAAAACATGTATAGTTTACATTTAAACCTTCTGTTACAATAAGGAAACCTTGAGAAAACGATCCATGTTTTTTTTTTCGTGCAAATCAGTAGTTTTTCAAAGAAATCAATTAATAATACTGTAACCGTAATCCAACTTCTTTCAGTAGAAACGATGGCACATAAATTCTTTGAAAACTGTATTAATTTCTGTATAAAATCTACTCGGTATCATACAACTTCTTTCAAATATTCAAGAAGTTCTACACTGAGAACGAAGTGTAAAAATTTTTTTTTGTTTATTTATAATTGATTATTTCTTTTCAAACCTTAACATTTTTTTTAGGGTAATTTTATCAATTTTTGATGACATTACACAGAAAAGTATTACAAAACTAAGTATTCTTGATTTGATTGAATCACTAGGAAATATAAGCCTTCAGATATTAGAGATCTCCTTTCTAAGATCAACTGATTTTGAAATTGCTGAAAGGGGAATAAACTGATACCTGTAAGTTTGCAACCAAATACCTACGTTCAACCGCTAAACGAGCATCATATCCAACGATCTATTGACCACAAGAAAGCTCACTCGAACCTTTTTCCTGATAATTATGTTTTATGAAAGATAGTTATCTATGCATACTATCAAAGCATATCAGAGTTTTTTAATCAACTTGATTCGTTGATATAGAAACTTCTGAATATTTTTCTTGGTTTTAAATATGCAGAGTAGATAAAAAAAGTTGCATCTTAAATTGAATGCTTGAAGGATTGTTTTGATTTTTACTAAAACCAAACTGCTAATCCGGAATAAAACTATGAAAGAAGTGGCTTACTTTTTTTACGGCGAAGACTTTATTTCGAAATTTACAAAACTGATACAAATGCAGTTCCACTTGGAGCTGCAGTAAGGTAAAGATTGCCTAGTTGATAGGCTACCTCCTATAAGAAAGGATACCATATACAGCGCCCTTGAGGTGATTTTTCACAAAAACGGCGCCATACAAATTACCCAAAAAATATTATTATTATTATACCATACAAAATCACCAAACTCTATTCGAGTGGCCTACCTACATATTATTGCATTGATTTAATTCTTAGCATTGACCGAATTAAAGACAACATTTTATTTTTTACAGGTCTTCATAAAATTCACTAACCATAAAACTGATGATATTAGCTCAATCAGCCGATAAACTATCCTTCAAAGGTGCAAATACCTACCGTGCACACGTACAAAAAGCAGGAAAAGGAATATGAAACCTTTGCGCGGACACTTGAAATGTAGAACTCCTGGAATTTTTTCTCGAGCAAGACGCAAAATGCTCGTAATGCAATAGCAGCCCACTTGACCCGGATGCTTGCTACGTCATTTGTAAAATAGCGGAGCAAACGTCCAAGTCAAAGCGCCGGCAGCTAAACGTGGCTTAAGTGCAATTTTATTTCATGAATTCGCAGAGGGTAAACGCTTTAGCAAAGGAACATTTTCCACTTTGACTAATTTTCAAGCCAACGCTTGAAGCTAGATAAGAGTTTGCAGCTAAAGGTTGCCGGGAAGACATTCGTGCTGTGTTCATCATTATTTTAGATTGCGCAGGTTTAAGAATTTCATTTCTCAAACAGCTCACCTAAATGTTTATTATTTATGAAAGAGAAATATGCATTAGAAAGATACAAAAATATTAATTATTACTATTTTTGGTATATTATAATCCAAATATATTAACATTTTATATTCATTCAAGATTTCGCACCAAAGGTGGCGCTTAACTGGAGACATCAAATAGAAAATGATGTAACCGTATTTGTGAAAATTGTTAGAATACTTTGTTTTGAACTGTCTGTTTTCATTATGTTATTATATTATAATATACCAAGCCGTAGAAGGCATGGTTATGTCCGAAACTAGTAAGCATTAAATCAAGTTGAGTGGTGTTATCGGAGACAAATTTCATATAGGTATCAAATATTTAAAAAGTTTATTATTTTGAACAAAATATTATATTTACTTGCAATTGTTAACATTTCATAAATCAAAAAATTCAACACCTATCATTTAATTGATTCAAGAAAATTATTAGTAATGTTCCATTACCTACAAAAAACAAATTTTTAAGATGATAACGAAATGTTATGAACACATATTTTTTGTTCTTTACATAAACTGGTTTTGAACCTACGAACTCTGTGCGCGAAGCTAAAAAATTGACTCTTCCAGCACGAAAGCCGACTTCGCTTAAAGATCAAAGGTTTTTAATTTCCTATTCAACTTTCGTCGGCACAAATTAAATAATCCAGTGACACGAGGCGTGTTATTTGAATGAATATTTGAAACGAATATGAACATTTATCCGGAAAGCAGGTTCGTAGAAGTGCGGTTTAAATTTGAAAGGTTTGAATTCTCCCACGCAGTGTCTAATAACTTGAGTTTTGTGAAAGGGTTACTAATGTATTCTAATAATGTTGTAAAATTACGTGGGTTATGAAAAATAAATGAAAGTTGTTATTAAATTTAGTAATTCGTAAGTATAATGGTGACGTAAGAAAGTGTCGTACCAAGATTAATCAGAAAAGCAGTTCCAGTATTCATCCAGCAGTAGATAGTCACTTCCTGATGATGATAGCTGTATTTATTTCATAAACTTGAATAAATTAATTATTATGTTTTCATAGATACAATCACTTTTTGGATTGACATTTTTAATGAAAATGAAATAATACTTTTGTACAAGACCACAGATTTTATTTTTAATTTTTATGACCGACCGGTTGCGTTTGGCTTAAGCATCATCATGGTAACTTAATTATGGCTGAATGAAATATAATTATGTAATGTAAAAAAAATGTTAACTCGCAAGTAAAGTGGCATTCTTTACTTTAGTGATATTTTGAGGCTAAAGAAATTGGGGGAGAAGAAGGAGAATGTAAAGAGGCAGGTTTAGAATTGCCGGATTACTCAAAGTTTGCTTCTTAATATAGTACTTAAAGCCAAATAAAGAAGCGTATCGATATTAGTTAAGACTGCGTAATTTCCTAAGACTGCTCAGAGAATATCTCACTCTGGAATTGCGATTAGGTATAATTTACTTCTAGTTGTCAACAAATATTACTCGTATGAGAGATGTTTCACTCTTTGGAAAGTGACAGTTATTTTTGAATGCGGGAATGTGACTAGCAAAATATAACTAAGAAAACTAAAAAAATGAACAACTAGAAAATAAAAATATTGTTAAAAACGTTATTTATTGTAATCACAATGGTTCTGGTGTTTGTTTTAAGAATCGTGGAATGTTTGAGTAAAACAAAGTAATGTTTGCTTTGTGGACATTTCATTGAACTTGCTAAATAATGCGAAATCGTAACATTGTTTGTGAATATTGGTTTACTCTCGCTTTATGGTAGGTAGTGGCTATTATCTTTCATTGGAATAACTGCAAATTGAGTTGATATTGCATCGACCTGGAACCTGGCATCCGACATTCCAGCCCAGGCAAGAGTAGATGGGTAGATAGTTATTGCATTCCGTACTCACTGACTAATGAGGAATATCTACCCAGGCAGACATTTTATTAATAAAAATACGGAAATTAAAAAAAAAAATCTTCCCATTATTTTGTTTCTCCCCTAGTAGCTTTTATCATGAGCGCCGATATTTTTTTTTCTGTTGGCAATGTCTAGATGTTCTGATGTTGATCGTTTAAGGTACAGGTGTTTCAAATTCCATCACATTTGATGACCACAAACTCGACGATAAGTGTCATTTTGAACAAATATTTATCAGCTTTCAAACATAAGTGTCATGTTATTGGGCTTATCAGCTGTACACAATTTGATCGAACGTCAAAACAGGTCGAGAATCTGCGCTTGACGGACACCGTTCAAATGTCAAAAAACGCAAAATAACGGTGATCGTTAATTTTATGGTCTTCAAATCTGATGAAATGAGGTAGATTTCATGTAGTGATTTTCTACCTAAATAAAAATATGATTTTTTAAATGTAAAAAAATATCCGCCTCGAAAAAATATGTTTCGCACTAAATTCGTTTCAATCTAGATAAAGTTTAATAATCTCGGAAACTTACAACTGCAAGCTATAAAATATGGTACCCTTAACACAGGGATAAGTATGTTTTTATTATTATCTCTAGCATGGCGGGCGAAAAAGACACCAAAAAATGTACACCAATCTGAACATAACAATTAACTAAAAATATATTAAAAAATACACAGGTTTCATGTTGATCAAGATTTGTTATAAATACTTAAAAAATACGTTGATCGGTTAGTTAAACAAATAACTTTTTCTATCTATCTCTACCGGCAAAACTTGGGAGCAGGTTTAAATTCACTGGATAATTGAACAACATTATAAAAGTAGATAATGTTAATATTTAAATCTGAAGATTCTTAAGAAAAAAATTGAAAAAAAAAACAGTTTTATAAATAAACTAATTTTTCCAAGGTAAAATCTTCAACAACTTTTTAAATTTCAAACTTCTGCTTTCAAGGATTGACTATAGAGTATATTTTATAAAACTTTAAGAAAGTTAATTTTAAAGCTAAATTGTTTCAAATATTAACTTCTCATATTTGTATATCTATAACCTGTCAAATTGAAGCCAATATAGTTTTTGTACCTGAATTTCATATGAACGAGGAGTTGCCAAAGCACAGGTTCCAAAATGTACAAGTTGACTGCGACTCCGATATATTTGTACAAAAGAATCAAAAAAATATTTTCATTTACAAATGCTTTTAGTTGTCGGTCACCAGTTTTAAAATTCGCAGGTGAGTTTTCGTTGAAGCTAAGCTTGTGTTATTTTCACAGTTTTATATATTTTTGTTTTCATATGAGTAAGCTTTAGACTAAAAAATCCCCATGCAAACACGTAATACAACCCTCAAAGGTATTGCGATACATGTGAAAGGTAAGAATTCCAATATTCTACGTTATTCGTAGCTGTGAATGTTGGTTTTCTTTAAAAAAAAAATTAAGGAACCAGTGGTTTAAATCAACTTCTGTCTTGCTAAGTTCAGAGTCTAACACCCGCGTAAAGAGTGGGTTAACTTTAGAAAGTTGGGGGAAAAGCTTCACAGCATCGGAGGAATACAACAGGCAAGAGCCTGGCCAACTGTTGCAGCAGTCTTGATGCAATACAATATATAAGGGAAAACTAAATAAGTAAAGAAAAGCAAATAGGTGGAGAAGATCGGAGTTTAAAGCTAGAAGATGCAGCTATAGAAATGAGTAAAATAGTTCAATGGGTGTATTTGCGCTGTGCAAACACTATTTTTGGCCCCCATTGGAAAAAAACCCTCTAGTTTTTTTTTTCTTGTGATGGGTCGTGAATTTTTACCGATCTTCATACTTTTCTAAAATATCCAATTCTTGGTCAGTATTTTTTTAATACGAACTTTTTGATTGATTTGAAAGCTCTCTGGAGACTAGCTTCGGTTTTAAAAATGTAATTTTATCCCTCGACATAATTTCAGAACTCAGTTGCCCTTCGGCATTTCAGTTATTCAGTGTGCTACATTTCTACAATTCAGCAAACGTATGAGAGAAGTGAAGATAATCCTCTACGCCATCTCCTTGCCCTTCCCGCTTATATCGTCTCACTATATTTAACAAACCGAAGATGTTGTGCTCTCATTGACAGATGAGACTTGTTTGTGCTTACGTATAAAGTAACTGATATTTTTTAATCCAGATCGTGAGAGTTTACCTGTGCACTTAAGAAATTGAATAAGAACACATTATTAAATTAATGATTTAACGAGTATACTCGTACAAACATTACCTATGTATCACTGTATAGTCATTTGTCTACTTGTAACGCAGTAGAGGAAAGTGTGTTTTGTTAATATATGGTAGTGTAGCGGCTAAGTTAGCTGTATACATAATTAATTGCAAGGCGCTGGCGAATAATATATCGACGAATTTGCATACGCACATACACCTACCTACATTATATGGCCAACAGTATATGGAATTATTACTGTCAGGTCTGTGGGGCAGTTAATTTAACAAAGAGGTGTCTGATTTATTATTGCGTGTTACATAAGATTATAATACGAATCTCTCAATTGTACTCCTCGACTATGAATACAGAGGTCGTGGGTTCAAATCCTGGAGTTATTTCACATTTAATTACTAGGAAATAAATTTTAATGCATTATATTTGGGTCACGTTCCAGAATGATACAGTCTCAGTAATTGTTCTGGTAAAAGGCCGACATTCAGAATCGAATCGTTGTTTGAAATGTGTTTGGTAACCAGATCTAAATAGTCAGGTACTTTTCAACTTTACTCTTCCTCATCTCTTTCCCGTTCCGACTTTTTTCAGCTTCATAACATTCCCCCGATTGAGAATGCCTTAGTCCCACTGGCTCCGGACATTTGGGAGCAGTTAAGACTCTGAGGCGGTAAAAAAAAAGTAACACCACCCAAGTTTTTCAAAGAAATTTACACGGGACGTGATTAAAAAAAGTTTTCAACAGGGATAAAACTGTTGAAAACTTATAATTTTTTAAAGGGAAATATATGTATTTTTATGTTTCTATTATTTTGTATTTAATTTGTCTCTTTAACTCTTTGACTATGCGTAATGCATAACATATTATAGGTAACTTATAAAACGTATTCAAAATTAAACATTACCAGTTGCATAGATAAAACAAATGGTTGAACAACTGGTTTATTGGTAGGTAATAATGCTCATCAGAAAATAAATAAATTTAATAACCTTAGTTCCTAAGTTGTCGGCTCACATACAGTATTTTCACTGTTGTTTTTTTAATTATTAAAAAGTTTACTCGTGTTTATAACACAAAATATAAACTGCTTATGATTTGACTAATCATTACGAAAAAATAAATATTCTACGTAAAGAAACTAATTGACTACAAATAATTATTTTTGTGAGTACGTACGTACGTCTGTACGGGTGTGAACTTTTCAAATTTTAACTGATGTTACTTGAAGTTATCAAATTTAAATATGTTTTTTTTAAATCCTCTTCTACCTAATAAAGTGCCCACCAATAAAGTATTTTAGCACATAATTCTATTTTTTAAATGGGCGGATTAAAGCAGCAACGGCCTCCATGGTCGAATGGTAAGACGCTCGACTACTAATCCAAAGGTCGCGGGTTCAAGCCCGGTGTGCGCAACTAACTTTAATTTATTTAATTCATATAAAATAATAGAAAGTATATTTGCGGCACGTTCCAGAGTGGGAGATACTCTGAGTTCGCCCTGGTGAAATATTACCATTTAGAATCGAAACGTTACTTGATTGAAATGGCTTTAGTCATTTGTGGCCCGATCTGAATATCCAGGTACTTCCCAACCTTTCTCTTCCCCATCTCCTCCCCCTCTCCTTAACATTCAGCTTCACAACATACCCCAATTGGAGATGCCAAAGTTTCATTGGCTCTAGAAGCTTGGGAGCAGATATGACTCTTGTGCGGTATTCACTATGAAAAAATAAATATTTTACCTTGTTGCATCCCGTGATTTTCCTCGATTAACAAGTAGTATGATGTATTTAGGTAGCTACATAGGTACTATACATTAATTGGAAATTACGTTCTCAGTCAGGCGAGCTCTTAAAATAATATCGTTCAGAAACAGGCGAATATTTGAAAAGAAAACAAGCTGATTGGCCTTAAATAAACAATAAAGCAATAATATCCGGTCCACTCCAGTGGAATTATGGACCAATATTTACGGAAGCTTCTCACGCTTGCGCGAAGCTGATAGTAGGGATTGTTTTGACAAAGATTGATTCGTTCATTAATTATTTAAAAAGCAAATAGTCTGTTACATCAGAACGGGTATACGTACGGCTATGGTAGGTAACAGATTGAGAGAGATTATCTTAATGAGGGTTTAACTAACTAACCATCACACCGTTTCACTCCAGGGGTAGGCAGATATGACGAACTGCCACACAACTCTGCCTCGACACACACTACTTGTAAACGGTTACTCTTCTGTTATTCCGACTCTTGGAGAAACAATGTATGGAGAGAGAGCTAATTATTTTTACCCAACCAATATAAACTTGCGATAAATCACTTTCTCCGGGGTTTTACGTCGTACACCATGAGAGAGAAAGAGACAACAAATATAATACTCCGCTTCTACTTACTGTCACAATGATCTTGGGCTCCTGGGTCACCGCGGGACTCCGCCCACATTTTTTATTATGCCACTAAACTTGACACAACTAAACGGTTTTTTAGGTTAGATGCTATATTTTTGTTGATATCAATACTATGAAAAAGAGGTTATACGAATTAACAAAAACATTATGTCGATATGTGATATGAATGGATGTATAAATACCCTAGCCTTGGTCGTAGCCACGCCCAGGTCCGCCGAGTCAGGTAAAAATCATCAAAAACTGACTACACTACCTTGGATTGATAACACTCCATATACTCTTTAATCGAATTCAATCAACTTCAACGTAACATAATTTTCACTTACGCATATATGTACAGATATGATAATGCCAAAATAATATAATTTCATAATGCCATCATGTATTGTAATTAATAACAGTTACCTCATTAACCGCAAACAAAATAATAAAAATACTGTTGATGCCTTCTTTATGTGAGAAATATTTTCCAGAATATTAATTTCCAATCAAAGCGTAAAAATTTCCAAGTATTTTTACACGTTTTAATTATTGTCATTGTAGCAAAACATGACATGGTAACAAAACATCTCCTAATTGAGAACAAGAGTCGGAAAAATTCAAGCGGTGGCTGTCCTCACACATTTTTATAAATCAACACGGAATGAAAAATTCTTGAATCAGTGGGAAGATGATTTTTTATTGCGAAAAAGGCAGAAAAGATTGGAATGTTTGCGAAGAATTAATTGTAATAATATTTACATTTAAGGCTTATACTAATGTATCTATATGATTGCAATACATTATTTGCAAAATAACTAGACGTGGAAAAAGCACTAAGTAATTATTGCATACATAATGTATTTGTATGAAATCTCCAAGGAATATTTTATGTTTGAAGTATCTACTTAGTTTGTTTGAATAATGTCTTTAAATTAATGAAAGTGAGAACAGTCTCAATATTATGAATTTTCTGCGAATGTGAAAGCAAGTACTGATGATAAAAACAATTCAAATGTAATGTTTCAATAAAAATAAACTTTTTTTGCACCGTTTTTTTATTAAGACTGGACCAGTGTCAATTTGTTACGGTCTTCTTTATACTGGTACATCTATTGCTTTCACCGTATAAATATATTTTGGGGTGTCATGTGTGGATAACAATGATTTTACGTAAATTTTGTGAAGTATTGTCATATTAATATTCTCCATAGGGTAAACCATATTGTTGTGGGACACTTAACAAGATTACTTAATTTAATGACATACTGATAAATCTAAAAACCAAGCACTGAGAAGTTAATTCATAATAAAAACAAGTGTTGTATTCTTTGTGATTTTATTGACAAATTCGTTATTCCTGAGGAAACTTGTCACAACATGGCAGACATTGTTTTTTTTAACCTTATTATGACACGGTTGGCAAAGAAGATATTATTAATGATAAATACGATTGATGGGTAACATCTTCCAAAAAAATCTGGTACTTTTTACTCACAGGTTTGCTTATTTGACCTAACTATTACTCACATGTCCAATAACTGTCAGCGTCCCGTAACTCTATGGTTTACCCTACATGAGATTTTGGAAAATTTACTTGTGATAAAACATAATATACATGTGTGTTTTATTTTTGATTCGTGAAAGAAATGACCATGCAAAATCGAATCTAGGAAAATCTATGTGAAATTTATGACGCCTGAGCTCGTCTTCAGAAAGTTTTTTTTTGTTCAAATTCAAAAGAGCAGATATTAAATTTTTGCGTTTGTGAGAGCCCGTTTTAAGATCTTCACTAATACTATTATGAAGCTCGTATGTCTACCTATGCGTAAATGTGTGAGTTTTTATCATTTTTAGAATTTTATTTTCAGAAATCGGCACTCGAAATCAATTTGATTAGTTGTAGGGATATTATTTATTGAACAAGGTTATTATGAACCATTCTATATCCGAGACTCTTGTAAACGCACACTGATTCTACAATTCATAACCCTCATCAACTGTGACCAATGCGACCATTAAAGGCTTTAGTATTCTAATTTATTAGTATTTTAAATAGATATAAGCTTTTGTTAATGTGTATCGTTTTATTCGGCTCCAACATTTTCGCTCCTATTTCGAAAACCATCATCAATATGGAAGGAAATTAAAAACAGTGGCCTCGATGAATATTAATATCGCCAGAATAGAGCGACAAGAGAATCAACATGCAAAAATTGGAATTCTGCCACTTAATAACCCCGACCCGCCATGGGTAGCGGTGGATGTCTGAACAAGGCTCAATATCGCTGTAGTATAGGGCGGTGAAGCCTCCGGCCGCCCATGCTCCCCCCGGCCTTAAGCCCAGCTGCCCTCGAGAGCCGGCAGGCTTGCATTCGTTAATTACAATAAGTATTACCCACTCGCTCCACTGTGTGATGGATGCTGCGTGGGCAGGATGTGTATGTACATTTCATGGGGATGTTTAAACTTGAGTGGGCTTCTCAGAGATTCAAGATGCGGCACTGCACATTGAAGATGGTTTTTGAAGGACGTTATAAACAAGCTGGCGTTGCTAGTTACTATCGTGAAACATGTTAATTAATTGACAACAACAGCCTATATGGATCTTATATTACGACATCTATATAGTATAAACAAAATTTAAACATTATGGTTCATAGTCAAATTGATAAATCAATGGGTACTATGGCAGTGAATTCTGTTTTCATCAATATATTATTATTTTTAATAGTAAAATTCCATTATAACGAGACAATACACGATGTACTCTTACTATTAAATAGTGTTTTTAATTTTCATAATAGCATTTGGTCATGACCGGCAAATATTGTTAAATTAATATTAGCTTCAGTATAAGATGTATGATAAATATTCAGTATGATATATACCATATATACGAGCCCTGTTCAAAAGAAAAGGTGAATTTTTAACTTTTGTGGGCTGTGTACATTCGATTATCGATTTTTTAATGTTGGTATACATACGAGGCCTGTTTAAAATAAAAGGTGAATTTTAAATTTTCGCGGGCTGTGTACATTCGATTATCGATTTTTTTTTGTTATGTTGGTACACATATGTTTATCATATGTTAGCATTATCAGCCATTTTGGATTAGTGGTTTGTTTTTGACAACTGGAAAGGTTAGTCACGTTTTTGTGTGCTCTTCAATTTTTACTTTTGAAAAAAATAGATCAAATAATATGTATTATAGTTTGCATTAAAAATGGAATGAACTTAATTTTTTTTTTCAAAAGTAAAAAATCAAAGAACACACAAAAACGTAACTAACCTTTCCAGTTGTCAAAAACAAACCACTAATCAAAAATGGCTGATAATGCTAAAATATGATAAACATACGTGTACCAACATGACAAAAAAAACCATAGTCGAATGTACACAGCCCGCGAAAATTCAAAATTTACCTTTTTCTTTGAACAGGCCAAGTATATACACACATACATAGTTATTTTATAAATAAACCAGAAGATTTTTTTTTTATTTCAGATTTTTTATTTACTATTTTACTTGTACTATTATGAAGAATGACCTCCCGAATTTACTGTACTTTACCCCTGGATGCCTTGTATATAACTATATACGATAACTGCACGTAATAATACTTTATCAATTAACCTGACAGAATATTTGTGATCACATAAATCTGATCGAAAATAAGGACGCAAATATTTTTTTGAAAGTAGGTACCTAAATCAGATTGATTTATACTCATGTTCACAATATATTTTTCTCAATAAAATGAAATATACGGCACAACGAAACTATCTTTTAACTATGGCAATCAATAAAAACTCTTCGTATCACAGTTTCTATGAAATACTTTATTGAAGAAAAGTCAGAATTGCTGAAAATAATTTCCTTTTTGAGTGCGTACGCACGTAAAAAAGTGATCTTTTCAAATTTGGAACTGATAAAATGAAATAATAATTTTTTGAAAGTAACCTTTCCAAATTCAGAGAAGCGATTAAGTAGGTACCAAGTTATGATATATTTGACAAAAACAATCAAGTGGTATTTTACTGACAGATCTTTAGTTTTTGATTTCTGTTTCAGATTTCATTTCAATTCAAGTTATATCAAGTGATTTTTCACGGATACCAGCTACACACCAGATACACATTCATTAAAATACTGTGCTGAATATTTAGACTCGCTCGTCTATTATGCGTGGTGAAATTAAGTCATCATATAAGTCCAAATATCTTACATGTAAGAAAATCACTAATATTATCATCTTCATTGTATTTGTGAAAAAATCATGTGATATGAAAACATACATTTTTGTACGCTCCGTATGGGCTTGAGCTTAACTATGAAATAAAAAAATAAAAAAAATCTATTAGCTTTTTGTACAGACTTAAGAATAAGTTCACATCTGTGAAATATTGCACAGTTGTGTGAGGCAACATCTTTTGATATTTGTTATTTCCCATTCCCGTAAAACAAAGTAAGTTTTTTACTCCACTCTAAAGTTGACAGGCTGGTACATAATTAAGGAGAAGAAAAATGATCGTGCAAGGACTCTAATACCAGAATAAATAATGTATTTTGTATTTTCAGCACATATTTGTTTCCCATCAATAACATTATTTAATTACGTCTATTGTTTGAATGTTATAATATATGTTAATGTGTACCATTCTTAATAAATATTACAGTTAGGAGCTTATCACAATTCTATTATATGTTTGATTGGTAGACTTTGGTTAATTTGACAATGGGCGTTTGGTATTTTCGGCTCTGAATATTTGATCAAAAATGAACTATTGTGTTTGAAGCGAATTGAATGGTTTATTTGTAAAACCTATCTCGTCCACAATACCCAGTTCTGATATTACCAATATTTTTTTTCTTCTCTGAATCAACAATGTAAAGCCTCTTTGTTCTGACGCGCCTTGTTCATAAAGCTTTTTTTCGTTTTAATTAGACTGATAAAATTTGGGATCCATTTTGACAAGTTTGAATTAATATGGCGGCCGCTTTCCGCTCTTTTGAATACTAGCACCGAACATAATTTTATATTATTTGAGTAAATTAATAGTTTAAAGGTCTACAGCGAGCAACAAACAATGCGCTTGCGAGTTTCATATATGTTGCATTTACAACACCCCCCTCGCGAGGCGCCCAGTCGCTGTTCTCATGAAGTAAAACCAAAAAGAGATCATCCAAACCCATCAGTATGAATTTGCAGTTTTAATGTGATAGTCAAGTGTTAAGAGCTAGGTTTTTTTTTTCAAATTTGATGATTAACTCTTTCACTTATTGTGTTTTTAATTATTGCATCAAATAATAGTTCGTGTTAATTTAGTTTATTATGTATTTATACATTGTATTATTTTTTTTTGATTATTTATACTCTTATGGTATGTTTTGAATAAGCCATCAGATAATTCAGATGTATTTTTGTTTCAAATTGATGTCGCATTTGTTGTATTTAATTAATATGACGGATTGTGTATTATCTTTTTATATTTATATATATAAATACCACACAAAAGTCCTAACTTCTCCCTACCGTCTAGAGCCAGTGAGACTATGGCATCCCCCAATTGGGGTATGTTGTGAGGTTGAAGGTAGCGGGGAGGGGAAGGAGATGGGAAAGAAGAAAGTTGACAAGTCTATTTAGATCTGGTCACCAAACACGGTTAAAGCCATTTTTAAGTATCGTTTCGATTCTGAATAATGGTCTTTCACCAGAGCGATACTAAAAGTATCTCATTCTGGATTATACACTCTGGATTATATATGAAAAAAATATATACAACAAAATTCGCAGAATTTGGGGACAAGCTGTGTTTTGTAAGTACACGCTTCAATTCAAAAGCTGAATCGCGCCATTTCATGACGCTACTCCCGATCAGACAACAATACTCGTATACCGATGCAAACAAATATCCAATTGAAAATTTAATAAAATCGGCACACAGCGACGCAGTCGGTATCCTGTATAATTGCATTCGCTTTGCTGCAGCGGTGGAATTAATATACTGTACCCGTTATGTAGGTAGACAGCAGCGGTGTGTTAGGCCAGCACCGATATTCCATGTTACTGACTTCCTTTGACGTGTTTTTCATTGGCGCACTCCGATATTCGGTTGTGCTAATACGGCTCAGTTGGGCCGCAACGCCCGGGGCAGGAAAATTTAACATCGTGCTTTTGTGTGTTTCATTCGCGCTCAGTCATTCGAATAATTTTATCAGATACATTTATCGAGCATCACAAATCGTTGATTATGAATAAATATTAACATAAAAACAATATTTCGCCGCATGTGTAGAAGATTCAAATTAATGTTTGATGTTTCCATATGTCAACTTATATAAATAACTCATACACGTCTGCTTCAATCAGAAATCAGTTGATTTGGAACCATTGAAATGACGCTGACGGTGGGTACAATAATAACATAAAAGTGGTTAGTAATAAATTTATGAGTTATTTTCAAAAATATCTATTTAAACGTTTTTTGGAATCATACAGCAATGTCAGTGTCCGGAGCCAGTGGAACTATGGGTTTTCCAAAAATGTTGTTGATTTGTGAGATAAAATGAAAAAACTAAAGAAAAGTGTTAAATAATTTAAGTAACATCTATAAATAAAACAGATAAACTTTGTTTATAACCACTTTATTATTCAATATTATGTCGAGCAGTTTTGGAAGTACCCTTCCATCATCAGCACAATATTAAAATTTTAATATTGTCCTGATATATGGAAGGGTACTTCCGAAACCGGTAGACATAATATCGAATAATATAGTGGTTATAAACAAAGTTTGTCTGTTTTATTTATAAATAAAGCAAGCCACAAAGCAAATGCTTTTTACGAATGTGTAAGTAACATCTGGTTATTCAGATATGTAACGTGGCTCATTTGTATTGTTAGATTTCAATAAAAAAGATAAAAACGACCGGATTCCCGATACCTACTCCAACAACAAAATAACACCCCAATTATATTCCTCTAAGAAATTCAACGGATTAATGATGTTTCGATTTGTAATCTTTCACCATTGGAATACCAAAATATATTTCACTCTAGTACGAATCGCTAATACATTATTCGCAAATAAATAATAATTAACAGGAATAGAATCAATTTAAAAAAATTGCCCTTAGTTCGAGTCCCGGTCGCAGCTCAATATTACTATTATTTTTTGTGTCTTTTTCTGTTTTATATTCATTTAGTTTAGTACAGGTGTATTTTGCATATAATTAAATATCTAGGTAGGTACAATAAATTCTAGTGGGTCTTTAGCATGTTCATTCTGTAACACAATATTTCAAAATAAAAGCATACATATTTTTATTTTCTTTTATGCTTATCAAAGACATTTATAATGTAAAAAAGGTGGGTTTACATCCCTAACAAAATATGAAATAAAAATTATCTAAGGACTTTTGGGCACGTTACTTGTATCGTCAATGTTGTAATGCAAATGTAAAGCAAGAAGTTTTCCTGGAAAATCTCAAATTTATTTCTATTAATTTATTGTATTTTATTTTCACATGATTTCTTTACACTGATTCTAAAAAAATATTTAATACTAGCTACCTAGACGGTCAAAGAGACATGCTTCTTTGGTGGCCAATATATTATAATATCTTTAGTATAAGCGTAGTTTTCAAACATTCAGATTTAATGAAATTGTTTTGTTCGACATTCAAAGACTCTTCCAAAAAAATTTTCAAGCCATTTTGATGGCGCCACGAAACACCCGGTTGGTAAATTTTTAATAAATGTCACTTTTTTTTAATTTTCGTCTCAAACTTCATTAATTTAGTATCAAATTCTTACGTCTAATCGCTCAGTGACAGTTCGACATAATTGAAATTTAGACACAAAATCTCATTTGCTTTAGGAGCCTCACCCCGGGGAGGTGGCAACGTGGTTCAAACGTTATTCAAAATCCATTAACGTGTTCTGTTGGATTTACCTTTCACTTTCAGAGGAAGTGACATGTAACCCAGTTGGCTCTAATGCTCCTATTCTACTTTGCCTCAAAAACCACTCAATTTTGTAAAAAATGCGCACTCATGAGTTTTTGATGTCTTTGTTACCAACAAATTAAACCTTCTTATTTTTAGTTCGGTGACCTAAATCAGGAAACTTTTAGAAAGTGTACGTTGTTAAATTGGCTCACCACTCTGAATAATATAAGTAGATACTCAAGAAACAACTATTTTAGAAAGACATGAAAGGAAAAAAAGTCATTACTTATCCAATAAATGTGATTTTTTCACGAATTTCCTGAAAATTACACGGTTTATGTTCATATTCTGTTTCCATGTAGCTAAAATTAGCCGAAATCCGTTTATTGTTTGGGCCAGAAGAGATGTGCGGGGAGGTGTGGCCACACTACTAATTGCAATATATTGCTTTGCAAATTTACTTTTCATTCCACACACACACTCTGACAAAAGATTCTACAACCTATATCACAACAGCAGGCATTTGAGAACTACGGTATGTGAGCGAACATTTTATTTAAAATCTGCACGTGTTAAAAGAGAATTTAAAAAAAATGCGAAAGAATTTTCATCAGTAGAACAAAATTCTTTTCGATGTTTATGTATAAAAATATATAATCGATAAGATATAAAAAAAACCGTAAAGTTCTTAAGTCCGAAAATTGAGGAGGATCAATTTTCGCTGGTTTGGTGGAATCTGGTTTATTAGAGTTTTCACCAGTGGTTTATTAGAGTTTTCACCAGTGAGTTGGTCGTTCCTTAGAATAATTTTTTTCAATTTTTAAGGTAGAATTTGCATGCGGTGAGGTAAATTTGTATGACTTGCAACCGATTAGGTTAAATTTACATTCGGAGAAATGTAAAATTCCTGATAATTTTTACAAGAAAAGGTTAGCAAGACCAACCTTTAGAAGTATGAATCGTTCTTAGAACTGAAAGTAACTTAGAATTTTGTATTGAAATACACAAATTTAAAAATCTTGGCATATGTGTATTAAACTATACTAAATGAGGAAAAATATAATGTATTTTTGAATTCCTATGTGAGCTCATGCATTTTTTAATAAGACTAATGATATTTTCAGACAAGTTTGCAGACCTCTGCCTAGGATTCCGGAGAAAGGAGAAAGGGATGAGGGTGTAGAGGGTCCGTGGGGAAGATTGTGGTTTAAGTTCTCTCAGTGGGGGAGAAGATATAAAAGTGTAATATAGTCCAATTACGGCAACTGAAACTAATTGTGCGGAACCCGGCAGCCATGGAACAACTTTTTATCCACGGTAGTAAATATCTCACCAAGTAATTTATCTTCCGGGATGTCTATTTGGGTAAGGACTTAGGACATCCTATGTCCTGCTTGTTTCGCTCGAGGATAATACCTACAATAAGAAAAATAGCATTGAAAAATGTTACTTTTTTAAATAGAAATTTCTACGGTTTTTGACGTTAGAAGTCAAGGGTCCTCCCGTTTTTAATCGATGTGACAATCTTTGTTTGTATATTTAAACAAAAATATTATTTTCAACGTTTATATGCTTATCAACCAACCTTTGAAACAGCGTAGAAAATCTGTAGCTTTACCAAACTGAAAGATTTTGTGGAAGTTACCAACATAGAAAAAAAAACTTTCAGAATCAACTTCGTCCTGAAGTGAGATCACCACTAATAATAATACTAAAAATAATTTTGTATAGCGCAGTTGTGGAACATTACAACTCATTTGCGCTTCCTTGATAATAGAAACGTTGCTTGAAAGAATGACGATGTTTAGTAACCAAAGCTGAAAAGCCAGGTACATCCCAACCTTCCTCATTACCATCTCTTTTCATTTCGTCTTTGTTTACCAGACATTACGAAACACTACCCGATCAGAAGTGTCATAGTCTCGCTGGCTTTAAGCAATAGTTTGTATTTTATGTAGTATTAACTAGTAACGTGAAGCTCCTTGCGCTTCACAAAATCTTCCCAATATTCGGACTACTGGCAATTAGGACTCGAAAATTGAAAGATTTATTGTATCATTTACGTACCTGTGGCTCGATGTCGTGGGTGATTTAGTGTTGGTGGAAAAAAACGAACCGAATCTATTTTAGTCTTAAGTATTGATTTATTGCGTTATATCGTATTAGAAGATAACATTTTTTTTCTCACATCTTACATGGAAAAACACCCTTGACTTATCGTTTAAGCTACTTTAGTACTATTCAACACAAGCATAATTTAAGAAATACGAGGTACGTTTCGTAATTTTTGAGTTCTCTCTTAAATCGGGAGGCCGTAGGCTCGATTCCCGTTGCGGTGCACAAAACAGTGTATTTTTTAAATTAGTCTATGGGCACTTGAAAAATGTGAGATTTTCAAAAATGAATTTGACTGAACCTTAGCTTTTGTAAGGAAAGGTTATATAAAATAAAAACATTAGGAAACAACAATGGGGTTTATACTTGTACCATTGAAAGCTGGACCAGCTTAAAAAATAATGAATTATTGATGCAGAAACATATTGAAAATAACGGTTTAAGTAAAACTTGTTGAAATAAACTGTTAACAGAATTTAAATACTCCACGATAGTGAAATAATAACTTTGTATAAAACAACAGATTTTATTTTAATTTTTATGACCGACCGGTTTCGTTTTGCTTAGCTTAAGCGTCATTAAGGTACAAAATTTAACTAAGCAAAATACATAACGTGTGATTTTATTTACTCGTATATACAGAGGTAGAACACAATACAAAATAAGATAAGAGAACAATAAGAACACAAAGATAACATTTAAATAATTAAAACAAGGGAACAGAAAGAAAGAGACAGATGATATGAAATGAAAGAGGCAAAACGTCTACTGAGAAGGTGATAAAAGTATAATGAGGAATTTTATGAGTTTACGGGAAATAAACCTAATATTGAACTTCTGAAAAAATTAAAAATGATATGTTTTTATTTATTATTTCATTTTCATTAAATATATATTTTTTGCTTCAGCAATTATGAATAAAAATACTGTTTTGCCGTTAGCGAGACTGACTCGCAAAACTAGGTGGACCTTTCTTTGATATTTCAACCCTTAGCAGTGGTTAATTTATGTAAAAGGTTGGTTGAACTTAAGTGGAGCGAAAATTATGCTGAACCGTTTTTAATACGTCGAGCTTATGCGTTTGAGCCAAACTGTATTTAACCCGTCGCTTTTGTTTGATTGGTGAAAGCGGCCGTATGAATTTTTGCATAAAAAACTAGTTATTACCCAGTCCATTTCAAATATAGAATAATATCCTGCTTTTGTACTTTAGTTAGGAATTTGAAAAGATTATTGTTAAATTAATAATATCAATTAAACACAGCTCCAAATTTGAAAAGATCACTCTCGGTTGTATGTTCCTACATGCAGACGTACGTACGTAAATTATTTTTGGAATATACGTAAAATTAACTATCAATATAATAATTGGACTTGGTTATTTAAAAGGATTCCAACCCCAAAAAGGCGAAACTAAGAAAAAAGCGTTTGCAAATATGAACGTATTAATATGCGTAATCGGCATTTGGAAACTGAATAACAGTTTTATTTTTCTTTATGAAAATTATAAAAATAATTCATAATCTATCAATGTGTTTTTTTAAAAAGTATTTCTTATGTTATCCTACATTTCATAATGTTTTAAACTTCAATTTAAGTCAAATATTTGCAATGTGCGTTAGTAAAAAAAATACCAAAAATCTATTGAATTTGGAGCTTGGACGCTTTCAGCAGATATTAATCCCGTTTATTTATAGGAAAACATGTAAAACTCGATTTTGGCAAATTGTGGGTTGCACGCTTTTTGTATAACTACGTCCAAATAATTATCGACATAATAATTTTCACTAATTCTATGTTTAATACAAATATATTCCCTTTCGTTACAGCAAGACTCAGACACAAACGACCAGCACTTTTTCACAAAAATATGTGAAAAAATTATGAATGCATAAATTCGCGCGCTTTAGAAAAAAAAGTGGGGATATATTTAATACGTCAAATCAATTCTAAATTTCCAACTTGTGGCAGAAAAGTGGGAAAAAGTTTTTGCACCAAATTAAAGTAGCTATCATTCCTTCAAATCGGTGTATACTTCAAAAGATCGAGCAATAATTCAAAAGGGGGTTGTTTGCCAACACACGCCCCTATTTTCAAATTCTGTCCAATCACATCTGTTGTTGTTGAGATGCTGTTTCCCATACAAATCATTCTTCATCGACAACAGGAAAAGATTTACAGCAAGCAACATCGATAAACTGGCTGTCAAATAATAAACTTGGATGTGTCCAAATTTTAAGGTTTTTTATGGCACACGCTGCACCTTTAGAAACAATTATTTTTATTTTGGTGATCTCCACCCTGTAAGTTGCAGTTTGTAACGAATCTTCGACAAGTACTAATCACGTATATTTCCAAGTCACGATTTCTAGAGATAATAAAATTTCAAGATTGTTGTTTTGAGATCAAACGAAATTTTCGATGAATGTAATTTATTTCCTTTGTTTTATTTTGTCCATAATGTTAGTTTATATTTTTTTCTAAAATAATGTGTAGTTTTAATATCATGTAATCTTACTGACTAAATGTATTATTGTTTTTAATGATCGTTATAATTAATGTTGATTGTTTTTAGCTATATTTTTTAGTAACAAATTATAACGTTGAGATTTTCCTACAGCATTTACGCAAAAATCGTTTTCAAGGCTCGGCACCCAAAAATGGCACAATACATCACTTTCTAGCATTCCAATAAAAATAGTACTGTACATGATTTATCTGTAAATCTTACGAGGACAGTTAAGAAACTGTCTAAGTTTTCCAGTAAATAAAAAAATTGGCTTTAATCTTTTAAATTCAACGAAAAACATATTTAAATGTCAGTAAAGGGTGCAGTTTCTAATCCAGCGCAGCCATTTTTGAACGTTTTATCTAAAATCACAGTATGTGCCTCATGATTAATTTAAAAGATCACTATTAAAAAATTGTATTTAACCTTGTAAATTTTTTTAACTACCCGTATAGAATTAACAGATAAATCATTTGTAGTGTTGCTTGTATTGGAAAGCCAAAAAGCGTGCATTTTTGGGTGCTGACCCTTAATTTGTTTTAATCTTTAACTAGGGATGCGATTTAAAATATTTGGAATATTTGGATAATTTGTATAGTGCCGTTTTTGTGAGAAATCACATGTTTTCACATATAAAAAAAAAACTTTTTAGTCTTAACGTTAGTTCATACATTAATAAATAAATTTAAAAAACTGCACTGTTCGTTTCTATTCACACATTTTGCTACAGCGAGGGTAAATAGTTTATAGAAAAAGGATCAGCTCATTGTCTGTAACAGTTCACCAGGGCCTTACTACACGCCGGCTGGCTGGAGGAAGCTGGGGGTGGGGGATGGGAGGATGAAGGGCTTCCTGGGGTGTTGCCGTGCGGGAACAATGAAAACAATAGGTCTCATATGGATACGCTGTACGAGTAACGAGTCTAGGCGGGCTGAGCTGGTAATCGACCCTGCGTGATGCATTGTCAGCATCCCCGAGGGGTTAATCATTATACTCTTTTTCAAGAAGGATTTCAGTCATGTGTGTTGAACTGTGGAGTTTATATTGATTAAGTACGCCATTGCAGTAATTAATTTACTTAGTACTTTAGCACGATATATATTTTTAGGACCTATTTTATTACTCCTCTACTCTGAATCGCATTCCAGTGAAGTATAAAAAGATACGACAAATGCACAAAACATTTTTGTATACATTTGTAAAGCGACCTTGTGATTTGAAAAAAGCGTTAGGAAAGATGTTCACCTATTATTTAAATTGTCATTTTTGTACGAGAGGGGGTCGTTTTTACGACTCTGTATAATCATACAATACGGATGCTGAGGTAGATTTTGTGTTTCTTCCTTCCTGCAACAGAAGTATTAAAAATATCTAGGTGTAGATCTCCTTCCCATCCCTTCGGAGTGGTAGATACACTAAGGTTGGTGTGTTTCTTTCATCAAATTTGACATTGGCACAGTTAAAAAATTAGTGCGATTTTTTCGAAAAGTATAATGGCCATATTGTTATAAGTGTAAGCGTCTGATGTAGTTAATGCCTTACTAACGCTTTCAATGTTGTCAGAAAGTTGATCATTCGGAAAAATTAGTTGATGAAATTTTCAAAATGATATCAATATCAAGTCAGAAAAATTAACATTTATTTGAAAAATATTTTTATTGCTTTTGTTCTTTAATATCTTCTATAATAGTTCTGCCAAAATCCTCTAAAGCCTTTGTTACGTGCCTCTCAGGCTTTAAAAATCTCCTCATCTTTTTCCAATTTTTAATGTTGTATTTGGCGGTTAGCTTTCTGTTTAACTAACTCTTATAGCATGACATAAGTGCCACTATAGCCAAAAGGGCTTCTTATCCAGACAACTGCTTAGCGATATTTTATTTAAACACCTTGTCTGTACTGCACTCCTACGTTCATGTACAGTTACTTTAATTATCTTTATGCAACCGGCTTTCTATTCAGTTATTTGCTATTCCTATTGCTGTTGCTGTGTGCTTTCGGTTTTGTTATAGGTCTTTTGCACAGAAAAATTGTTTTTCCAATAAAATAAAATTTATTAATTTTTGTACATTAATTTTATTTAACTGGCAAAACGAAAAAATTGATCCAGAAATGCAAATAACGGTGAAAGTTGAAATGGTCTGATGAGCACTTACTATGGTGTTCTTTGTTCTTCCCTATTTCTGGCTAATCACATCTTGTCATAAAACATGTCTAAAGCAATGTGTTGATTCTAAATTACTGTAATGCAGGCACAAAATACAATTAAAACAACTGCACGTTTTTGCATGGCTATTTTTATAAATATAAGTGAGGTTGTATAAAGTTCGGTTGAGTGATACATGCACGATGTGACCATGAACATTTCGTTACAGCCACGTAAAAACGCAGCTCTATTGTCGATTGTATTATACGCCTGTTAGACTTTCTTTATAATGCAGCTTTTGATTATGAGAATTGTTTTGAATACCTAACGGATATGGTATATAATAACCCAGATATTGATAATTTTATTTCCATCACGCATTATTTGTAATTATTACATTTAATTAAATTGTTCAGAAGCAAATCAGTGCAGATTGCGAGGATAATATAAATTAATTACAGGAATCGTCGATACAAATGAGCCATATCTACAATCTACGTAAAATAGGAATAGAATAGCACCTCTTCATTTTAATTCTGGGCGTATAAAATAATTGCATTTATTCGGAAAAAATCCATTTGCCTGCACAGGATTCTGATGTCCTTGTACAGCTTGGCACTTTTAATTGATTGCAGTGTGAGAAGAATATAAGCCAGGGAGATCTAATTTTCAAAATTAGAACAGAGATTTGAAAAAAACAGTTTTCAATTTTGGCTGCATTGCACGTAACAATGAAAAAGTTAAAATAAATATATATATATTTATCATGTATCTTCATATATTGTTAATTTAAGATGACCTACTAGTAGATTAATATAAACACGTTGCAAGAAAGTAACACATTATTCTGCATGTTGCTGGGGCATAACAGTCTTCTCTTTTAAATTAACGTCTCGTGAAATTGTTTATCTGTTTGTTCGTTTTTCAAACTAATAAGTTTAGTATGTAAATAGGAGCTTTAATAAATATTTGTTCAGCTTCATAATTGTTTTCGTAATAAAACTAAGATGGGTGGTTTAATAGCTTGCTAAGAAATGTGCTTTCATAAAGCTTTGTTTTAATTATTACAGGCGGGTGAAAAGATTACTTCCCGTTTCTGTTATTGATTTTCAAATAAGCAACGGAGCATAGTGTTTATGGGATAAACGTACTTATACATAGTTGTAATAAAAGAACAATTACTATAAACGACTAGCGACTCCAAACGCCACCTGTGTGAACTTCAGGACCGGATCATAAGGTTTTGATATTATCTACTGAAAATATATATCGTCGCTGGAAAGGCAAATGTCTTGATACATTGGTAAAAAAATAGTTGAAAATGCAGTTTTGATCAGTTCTTTTTTCTGCATCAAATACTTTGACTCTCGTTTGATTCTGAATACTTTAGTGATCCTTCAGGTATTCAAAATATATTTACTGTTTGTGAGACGGCTTGACTCAAGCGAAACAAGTATTGCACTTTTTTAGCCTTTTGTCTCTTCAGGTAACTCAGTGAGAGCATTGAGTTAACTTTATTTTTCAAAATCCAATCAGCTACTAAAAATTATGAATTTTATTGTAAAACCAAAAAAAAACTTTCGAGTGCTCTGGTGTAAACTTCCCAAAATGGCGTTTCAGCCCTTTTGCCTTCCCGGCAACGATACATTTTTTTGAACATAAAACTAAAATATGTGCATGGGTGCTTTCAATTTTTTTAATTTTCCTTTATTATTTCAAATGATTCATAAATATTAAAATAAAGTTCTGTTGAATTAGATTATTAGTTCTGTCAATAGGTTGGTGTATTTAAAAACGTACATTAATCTTTGTTACAAAGATATATTGCATTATTCTATTGATCACCAATATCAAAAATTAATATAGTATTTAAAAAATAACACTAACATATGAATAGAAAATTAAAGGAAAAGAAAATAAAAAAATCAAAACCGAATAAATTAGTCTCAAAATTCTTTCTCACATGTTTTAAGAATGCATCTCCGTCTGGATATAAATTACTTTTTTTTTCAATTGGGTAGCACGTTATAAAAAATTGGGACAGAGTATTTCGAGGTTTTTTCAACTTATTTATTAAAATTTATGAAAATCATAAGCCCATCGTTCGCAGTTAGCCCTTTGTTATTAACTATTTTATTTTTTAAAGAAAGACAAATATTCAGCGGAAGATGTTGCTTGTGCAATTATGAAGGAATTAACCAGCAGAGGAATTGAACGTACGACACCCGGGTAGGAATCCGGAACATGTTTGTCCACTCAGCTACTGACCGGTTGATTATGTTACCAATATGTTGTTGTATTCACATTAAAATATGGTAATTCAAAATTTTTAGCCAAAATAGGGCACGAATAGATGATAAATTAAAAAAACATACTCAGTTTAATAAACAGTTTAGATATATCATGCCTTTGTTTACATACAGTTGGCTCAAGAGTAATTTTACTATGGAATATTGTAAGTTAATATAACAATTAAAAATTAGAGATTGATAATATGTTAAAATTACACGACCACGAATTTCGTTAAAAAGAGTTTAAGCATAATAATCTGATTACACGTGATAAAACAGATGACACTTATACCGAGTATCATTTTTTATATTTTCGATTAAACTTGAATTTTGGGATTACAAACAAACGGTTGAGTTAGTTCCTAATGACAAATTTAACTGTTGGCCTGAACAATACTTTTTTCAAAGTTAAGAGCAATTTCTTAAAGTTTAAAATGCATGGCAATATTGCATTCCAGCAATACAAGTAGTATCAATGACATTATTTTATAGAGTTTTTTGTGGGCAATCTTTTTCAAAATTTTTTTCTTCTCATCCAACCCTGTGAAACGAAGAAATTTCCTCGCTTTCTTCGAGACGATAAAAAGTTATTGCTCTTCCGGCAGTTATCAAGGCTTGTAGCAACTTTAATTAATGGAAAATTTATAATTAACTACTTTAGCAAATGAGATTTTGCCATTCGAAGGGGCAAATGCAGTCTCGGGCTGTATGACCCTGATACGATGAAAAGTATAACATTGTTTTTTAAATCAAAAACAGTTACTTTTTAACAACTGATAATCCTTATTCTATTTAGGGTAGAATCAATAGGATCAGTCCATTTCAAATCCGTTTTTAAAAAGGAAGTAGCTTAGTTTGTTCTACAGCATCATATTATATTTTTGGGAAGCGATTTGCTTGTTATTTTAACATGATAACAAACTCCTTTGTTTAGTATTGGTAAAGTTTGTCCATAAGTAAAAATGAATTATTTTGGCAATGAATATAATTTTTATTTTGGTATGCTATAACTGCCGTACAAAAATCCTAACTACCTGACGACGTCCAAGGAATTTGAGTTGCCAATCTATACACGTAAATGACAGGTTCCATTATTGTTTTTGGGAAAACTTGCTCACTATGGGTAATACGTTATTCTAGTAGGCAGATTAGTCATAAGTTGTCAGAAATTAGTGTGGTATATGTCATCCATCAAGTGTTAAACCTGTCAATCAACGAAATCAAGCTAATAAATAAATACTAACAAAGTGGTTTAATTCAATATTTGCAACTTATCTTGTTTTGAATTCGTGGGAATAGTTTGTAGGTTATGTAAGATTATGTTTTTTATGTAATAACTTAGTGTTAGGTTACCTTTAGTAATTTGAAAAAATAAAGTGCTCTTAAGAGGATTTTCAAGAAAAACTAATAAACCTTTATTGTAAAAAATAAATTTATTCGGAACCTCAGAAATAAAATTCCTCGAAATATTATTTCAATAAAATTTTTTGTATAAAATTTTTAATGGGATTTGCCCATTATATTCAATTGACAGATTTTATTAATAAATTATCCTTAGTTTTATTTGAATAAATAATTAATATCTGTTAAGTAATTAATCATGTAAAAATGGTATTCTTCCCGAAGAAGTCAGCATTAATTCACAAGCATGTTTTTTTTACTTTGTGAATTATAACTGGGTTGTCTCTTGGTCTAACTCTTTCAGCCATATTTTTGTACCCGAATATAAATACAAAATTTTGAATGGGGGAATTCACATTTTGGAATAAATTATTTATATTTATAAAATTTAAAATACCAATGCACTATACAAGTCAGCAAAAAATACCAATGAACATGGTGGTCTCAAAAGTTAATTTTATATCATTCCCATTGTCATATGGCGCAATTGTCCGATAATTGCGTAATTGTAAATAATGGAATAATACTATTTGCTGCTGCAGAGGAAATTTATATGGCCAGTATAAAATCAAAAGTTTTGTTCGCGTCCTCAAACAGCTTTTAATAATATCGACCCCTTGGAATGACAAGGTTCCATCTAACACGGCAATGTCATGCGATAATGGGCTCTATAGAAAGCTACTTTGGAGTTTATTATCGCATAGCAGTGCAGATTGAGATGGAACCTTGTTTTTCCAAGGGGTCAATATGTCGAAGAGATTCGTATCCCATCAAAAATACAAGTATAACTAGGAAAGGAGATGATCCTAACATTTTGTTACATAATGGGATTTTCTGTAGCAAAATATTAAGTCTATGTATAGTTCATATAGGTTGAACAAAATTTGTATGCACAGTAATTTAATTATCAAAGTTGTTAAATATCGGTATTTGAAAAGAGATTCAGTAAACCCGATAAAAGGAAAGAAAAAGAGAAATTATTTATTGAATTTCCTAGTTTTGAACATGTTTTTACTCGGAATCTGGAAGACCGATTGTTAGTTTTGTTTAAAAAAAAACTCCTTTCTCTGGGAAGAGCAGCGTTTGTATGCAGACTGATTTAATTATGAATGTAATTAGTTAGCATTCTCGGAATTCGAAAATCAGGTTTCAAAAACTCTCTGCAATGTTCGATAAATCCTTGAAGCTATGGAATGAGTTGGTTCGCGATAGACGGGAGGCCTGATTAGGACATTGATGGAAGGGTAAATGTAGGCCAAATAATAAAATGAATAGTGGAATTAATGTATCAATTACAAATAAAACAACGAAAAAGGAGAGGCCTGCAATTTATGATTTACAGGTGAATGAACATCATTAAAGTAAAAAGAAGAAAATAAACGTACAAACCGGATTCAGTACAACAACGCCTACCGCATGATATTCAGTCTTCCAAGGCACTGCAATTCTTCCAGTATGTTCACCGAGGGGTGAATATCCGGATTTGCAGCCTTTGTGAGAACCAGGGTGGCAGGAACGAGGGAAAGGATCAACAACTCTGGAAATTACCTCATCATAGAATTCCGTCAGATCTCGATTTCTAGCATAGAAGTTCATTGGAGTAAGATATTGGCCCCATCATTTGTAATCTTGGAGAAACAATGTGTAGATCGAGAGCTAATTATTTTTACCCAACCGATGCAAGCTTGCGATAAATCACTTTCTCCGGGTTTTTACCTCGTGCACCGTGAGAGAGAAAGAGAAAACAAATATAATATTCCGCTTCTACGTACTGTCACAATGATCTTGGACTCCTGGGTCACCGCGGGACTCCGCCCACATTTTTTATCATGCCACTAAACTTGACACAACTAAACGGTTTTTTAGGTTAGATGCTATATTTTTGTTGATATCAGTACTGTGAAAAGTGGTTTTACGAATGAACAAAAACTTTTTGTCGATATGTGATATGAATGCATGTATAAATACCCTAGCCTTGGTCTTAGCCACGCCCAGGTCCGTCAAGTCAGGTAAAAATCATCAAAAACTGACTACACTGCCTTGGATTGATACCACTCTATATACTCTAAGTTCGTAATACTGCCTGGATAAAATCCCTCTTTAGTGGCTTCCAGTAGACATGATACCCAATATCCTGCATTGACAATTCTTATTTTATTATTTTTTTATTTTAACTATTTTACTTTTATGTATTATTATCAATTATGGAATGTATAACATTGCACTACTTCTACATAACTTGTGGAAGAAAATTTTGTTTTTCATATTACAGAAGGGTGATATTCTGAAGAATATGCGTAGTAAATCTGTGTATGCTCGAATTATAAAACATTTAAAACAATATGTTTATGAAAAGTATTATGTGAGGCTGATTTAAGTGTAAATAATACTTAGTTTTGACACCACTTTATTGGATACATATAAACATAAACCAACCGGTTTCGGCTCTACCTGAATCTTCCGTAGAGCCGAAACCGGTTGGTTTATGTATATATGTATCCAATAAAGTGGTGTCAAAACTAAGTTACTTTTATTTAAAATATGATTATGTCTTTTCACAAAGTGAGTGCTTCATGTCAAAGTTTGTAAATAATACGATTAAGAAAGAGATGCTTAGATACGACACGTATGGTAAATGGACGGAGACAAGAACCAAAGACCCCCGCCACAGGACGATAAAATCGTCGGAGTCCAGAGATCACCAGTTCGTATATTTTTTTTATAATACTTTTGTAATTTTTGCATAATGAGGTCATAAGGTTATGTCACTCACCATGGTTTGAGGCTGCATGTGCGCTGTCAGTGGTGAAGTCACCACCAGCGTCGTGCGCAGGCGCTGCTCTCCAAACTGGTTTCGCGCCACGCACACCCATGCGCCGCCGTCCTCGGCCGTGGCACGACGCACGTACAGCACGTCGTGCGAGACGGTCACGTGTAAGCTTGCGATCACGGGATAGAGTTGCACGCCCGATTCGCGGTACCACCTGAAAAAAGTGTTTTTTAGAAATCGAATTATGGCTCAATGTTTTAAAGTGCAAAGCGTTTCTTTAATAATGTTTTGTTTGTGGTATATATAAGTCTAAAACCTTTAGGTGAGTTGAAATAAAAGTATTTATAAAATACATCCTCGTTGATGTTTCAACCCCAAGTCCCATTTGACACCGAACTGCCATGCAATAATATACTCTAAAGTATCATTCTATAAAGATCATTTTCGCATGACATTGCCGTGTCAAATGGAACCTTGTTATTCCAAGGGGTCGATTTGTCAAATAATTTTATTTGTTCTTCTTTGATAACTTTACATATTTTGCTTTCAAAGAAGTTTCAATATATATAAAATTTAGTCGAAAAGAACATAAATATTAAATGAAGAAATTGTATTTCGGTTTTTTTTTATAGAATACGACAAAAAAGACGTAGTAATTGTTTGGAAATCTAAAAAAAACTTAATCTAGAAAATGTATTATATAATTTCGTAATAAAAAGAGGGAGGCGTAATGACAAACCAACAGCATGATATAATTAGGACAGGAGATGCTCTTGATACAAGCTTGTATTTTTTAAAATATCATGAAGATATACATAAAAAGATTTGTCGATAATACCACCTCACCAATGGAAACGCTGTCGGTGTTAGAAGCAATTCGATTCAATAATTGGATTGCATTTCCCATCGGCAAGTTGGTTTTGCAAACCAGGATATAAAACAGCCTGTGACGAAGGTAACCATGGGGTACATAAAAGTGAACATCATTATTATCTAAGAATTTTCTAACCTTTTTGATCTGATGTGTTTTAAAAAAAAGTTTTTTTTTCTTTTGCATGAATAGCGTATAAGATTAATGTCAATATTTTACAATCACTTGGGTATCCGGTTTTAGGCTGTATGAAGCAACATGCACTTCTGATACATAGATAGTTCGTTCCAAGCGCGCCTAAGAGAAAGTTAGTAGGATAAAGCCACGGGTAATAACCATACTACCCCAGTAAGAGAAACTGAGCCTTAAAACGATTTTGCATGAGAATGGGCTAGTATTATTATGCGTTAATGTCCAAATTATATCTCACTAAATTAATTTTCGGTTATGATAAGAAAACGTTGGGTGATTCAATAAACTTTACACGAGAGATTTTGAATTTTTTTGTCAAATTCATTAATATCAACAAAAAAAAACTTTTACGTAATCACAAACAAAAATGTTTGACATTTTAGATTTTCCAATTATTACTTTTTTTGCAGACTCTAATAAAATGTGTCCATACGTTAAATTTATAAAAGAGGCCATATGTTTTCCATTAAAAAATCTACCTTACATTGACTTCAATTCAACCCTATATCTTATTCCAGTGTTGAGATTTGAGATCTTTTGCATCAAGGAAAAAAAATAAACATACACATTTATGTGTAAAAAAAATCTACTTTTATGAAATCAACAAAATCGAAATTATTTTACTAACATAATTATTTTACAAAAAAACGATATGTCTAACTGAAAAATGTTAATATAAAATGATTCCAGGTTCTCGGGAACCTCTTCGTGCGCAAAAGGATTTTTTTAAAATATTTATTATGTGTTAAAAAATCATGATGAATTGCTTTTTTATGTTTCTGTTTGTTTATGATATAATAAATTGAAGACGAAATTTTTGGTTTTTGACAAATACAAGTTGAAAACATTAATCTAAGTGATTGTTGACTGATCACGTTAGAGGTTAAAAAATGTTGAATGTTAATGTCATTATTACAAAATACATGAGAGTTTTTTTGTTAACATAATTGATATTGGAAATAGAAATGCATAGATCAAAATATTTAATGAGACAACGAAGTCGCTGACGTGGTAAGGATATAAATTAATTACGTAAAAAAGAATAAGGCATAAAATTATGCGTTTAAAATAATACGAAAATAATAGCCAAAATTTCATGTACGCGCGTCAAAAGTAAGTATTATTCTCATAAGAATTTTGTTCGCAACCTGGAAAAACGTTTTCTGAAAATTGTTTGTAGTAAAAAAAATATGAACCGCAATTCTGTAACGTAAAAAATAAAACTTAATTTTTTCTTATGGAACAAGAATAATTAATACATGATAAATTTCTAAATATACCTTTAATATATTTAATTGTTTTAAAGTAGTAAAGTTATTATAACGCTAATAACGATTATGTAACCAAGTTAAGTAATTTTGAATAATAAGAGTGATTTTTAACTTTTTTATCTAAAATAATTGATTAACTTTGTGTTGAAATGTTCTATGATAACTAAATCATGGAGGGATCATAAATTACTTATTGCTTCTCCAAATTTAGTGATTCTGAGAGTAAATTATCTTAGAATAGTATCCAAGTACCTACCCTTA
Organism: Drusus annulatus; assembly: GCA_022651775.1. Taxonomy (NCBI): domain Eukaryota; kingdom Metazoa; phylum Arthropoda; class Insecta; order Trichoptera; family Limnephilidae; genus Drusus; species Drusus annulatus. The sequence continues at coordinate 1,364 of JAGWCC010000246.1, read as the reverse complement.
ACCCCTACATAAAATCGTATGATACATAACAATAAGATGGTATCAAAGAAAGGAAAATTATTGAGTTGGTAATGAAGTTTGGATTGTATAATTTTTGAAAAGTAATAAGACTACTGAACTTAGAATTTAGGATTTTTTTAATTTCGCTCTTCAAACCATTACCAAGATGCCCATTAAACCTTTCTAATTGACAGGCTCTGTGACCTAGCTGGGCGCGTTTCTAAGGTATAGTTGTGTTATATGGGGCTCTGTGCGAGTTGTAACTGTGGGCACAGAGTTCATTATTAAGAATACTTGGCTGTATTCTATGGCATAGCTGTATTTAAATACCACCAATATACCTATTCAACCTGTCTTGTTAACAGGCTCTTCTGTGACATAGCTGAGTTTCAACTGTAAGCGCAGATTTCACGAAGTGCATATATTAAAAATACTTGGACAGTGATACTCTTTTGTTATTACACATGATTCTATAAGTCGTTCGAGATAGTTGTTATAAAAGTCATAAAAAAATACCAGAATCTATGGAAAGCAACAACAAAAAAATGGAAAAAAGTGGAATAAGTGGAATAAAGTTATAAATTTGTTTTATTAAATCACGAAAAAAAGTTATTTGGGCAACGTGTTAGATTTTTAAGCAATTTTAGGAACACTGTTTTTTTTTTCATATTCATTCCTACCTTTTATATGAAATACATTAGTATTACATGCATTGACAAATTCCATCAAGGAAAAATGTTAAACTTTTTTTTTGTTATAATCTATCACCATCTATCAGGAAATTTAAATATAATAAATAAAAAAATTGTCACAAGAAGCATTTGTGGTTTGACATTGTAATTTAAATGAAAAATGTTTTTGTTTTAAGCCACTCTATTTTATTTATATATATTTCAGCATTCGACCGGTTTCGGTTGGACTCAACCTTCTTCAGGAATGTACACATATAAACTGATTTTATATATGTACATTCCTGAAGAAAGGTGTATCCAACTGAAACCAGTCGAATGTAAAAAGGTATATAAATAAAATAAAGTGGCCAAAAACAAAAACATTTTTCATTAAAATTATATTAAAAAAAATTTATACTTGGGCTGAAACTGAATATTTAAAAATAAATCGTTAAAAGTAATATGTTCGTATCTCGTTCTTACCTAAAGTATAAACTCAATAGTTTTCAACATCTGTCGACTTACACGCCTTCTACAAAATTTCCAGACGGAGTGGGTGATATTCAACCGTTAATCTGATATATTTTATATATTGCATAGAAATTAACGTATATTTTCTTTTCCCATTCCTACAAAGTTCAAAACTCGTAAAATAACTTATGTTTTTTGCTTTTAATATTTTACAACACAATG